>OX336352.1:4749726-6234101 GCA_946902875.1 Nematopogon swammerdamellus | reverse complement strand
TTCCTCCCTTCTAAATATGAAACTTACAAATAACACAAATGACGAAACTTAACAAAAAACGCAAATAACCAGAAACATACAAATTACCAGAAACTTACCAATAATACAGAGACAAACAGATGGAAAGAAATAAAGAGGAGAGAGAGAGAGAGAGAGAAACATTTAGTGTCATGTACAGACACCCAATGTAGAACATATGCATTGAAATTAAATCATTATTTTGTGTTATTTGTGAATGTTTCAGGAGCAAATGATGGAAGTGGTGCGTGAGAGACAACTAGCCAAGGGCTACAACACGGTTCCGTTTAAATGTCATCTCTGCTTCAAGGTCTTCCTTGAAAACAGAACTTATAGCCAACACATGACTCTGCACGATCCCGTTAGTAATTTTTTTTTTCTATTTACATACACATGTACATAGGTATATAGGTATCATCACAGTGTATTATGACAGTGGGATTCTATATAGGAGGCAGCTAAACCCAGCGAATGACTATGATTAAAAGTATGAGAGTTAGGGCCTGTGCGCCCTATTGCCACTACGACTTAGGAAGATCTATTTTATATATATAGCTATCAACTTTTGAGAGATCACTCTCAAAAGTTGGGGGTGAGCTATCAACTTTTGAGAGTGATCTCTCAAAAGTTGATAGCTCACCCCCAAGTCTGATTGCCGCTATGTATATCTTCTTAGTGTACGTGTACTGAAACTGATCCAACATCAGGCGCGCGGCGAGTTCGAATGCGACGTCTGCAAGATTCGCCTGCGCACGCGCCTGATGGTGTGGAAACACATCACACGCAACCACCTGCGAAGATACACCTGCAACATTTGCCCCAACGTATCCTGCAACCGGTACGTGGCAACGATTTTATTTATTAAATTTCGGTGAAGTCATGGAGTGATGTCTTCTTCTCTTTACCTATCCAAATTCTATTCTTTATCAACCTCCGATGTTTGCAAAATTTTACTTATATTTTCCCTGAAAGGAACGCATCCGTCGTGTAAAACGAGGTATTAACCTTTCGAATGTCGGCGCCGCGCGCGCACTGCCTCCCTAAAATGTCGCGACTTTTTCGCGGGAGCGATTGGTTGCGCAAGGGAAAAAATTTTTTTTAGGAAAAATAAAATATGTGAACGCCTATTGCAAATTTAGCAATGGTTGTAATCCTTACAAAATGTGCTACAAATGGATCTATACTTTTAGTGCTCTGACTTTTGTTTGATTCCAAATTGTGAGTTTAACATTCCACGAATATTTCACTTACCAAATATATTGAGGTTATGTTTTGTTTCGATTTTACACACTCGCCAATGGATAAAACTTCCAATAATAAGACATTCACTTCATAAATGTTGTATTCTTTCGAATTTATACACAAGACAACAAACTAATGACTAAAAACACCAAAAATCATTTATAATTGGGGCGTGGTCGCGGCGAATTCGCGCGCGAACATGTACGTACGTCGCCACTGCTCGAAAACAACCGAATAGATCTCTGCTCTGTGCTCTAGCTTAGCGACAAAATGAATCATTTCGAGAAGAGCATAACTTCACCTTTTTTTAGAAGTATAATTGAGCCTTGTCCCCATATTAAAAGAGCGTGTATTGCAATGCCGAAGGTCCCCCGCGTTGCTGGGACATATGCTGTCCGGCCGACATATCGGTCACTTTTTGGTGCCGGGACATATGCTGTCCCGCCGACATATCGGTCACTTTTTGGTGCCGGGACATATGCTGTCCCGCCGACACGTTAGAGGTTAATGTTATTTGCCGCCGTCTAATCAGAACCCATTGTAATATCACTGTGAACTAACATTGTGAATTTTTTACTTTTTCATATTTTTATTATTTGTTATATTGGCCGTAATAAATAACACATATTCTGTGAAAAATTTCAACGGGCTACCTATTACGGTTCGAGAGATACAGCCCTCGAACAGACAGACGGACAGACAGATGGCGTAGGCGTAATAGGGTCCCGTACGACGGATACGGAACCCTAAAAATGTTAATCTTTTTAATTGGCTCAAAGTTTTTAGTTTTTTAAGTTTCGTAGTATGTACCTAACTGATAAGTTTCCAAATTAAAATAAAAAACTAATTTGTTCTAGGCTAGTGGCGCAAAACCACTATCAAACACATAAGGGTGTTAGATTCATCTGCCACGTTTGCGCGGCGACGTTCAGGTAAAATTATAAACGTATTGTTACTCTAAAAAATCTGTTTTTTTAAGCTTACTTTGTACTTTGTAATCAAATGTAACTGTACGTCTGCAAACATAAAACATAAACGACAAATTAACACATATAAGGCGAGTAGTGCATGTATTCTGACAGCCGTCAATGTAGGACGCGGTTACAACAACAGCAAACAATAAAAGTCTTCTTCAATACAACAGCAGGGAAGCGGCGATGCAAGTGCACGTGCTCAAGAAGCATCCTTCCTTCACGACGAGCCACGTGTGCGGAAAGTGTGGCACCTCCTTCCCCTCATCCAACGGACTCTTCTGTCACAAGCACAAGATGCATCAGGTGAGAGCTGTCAGCCTCGGTAGCTCGGTGTCGCTACGCAGCATTGAGTATGTTCCGTACCAAACTTGATTCATGTAAAATCATGATTATAAAAACTAGAGTTCATTCTGGTATCGATTTATTTATCACATATCTTGCTAGGAACCTGTGGAGGTTTGAACTTTTCCCTCCTTTCATTGACTGGAAGCGGCACTGTTCGCCGCAACTGGCTGAAAATCACCTGAGTATTCTCTCGCCATGACAGAGGGAGAAGAGATTACAGATAAGTTTTGCTGATTTACCATGACCCAGGCGCGCGTATCATGCTTCAGAAGTAGAAGGTGTCAAGAGATTATACCAATCTGGACTGCTACCGCCGCACTGAGTGATAGGCGATCGAAGCGGCTATGATAGTTTGTACTTCGTGTTTTCCATCCAGTTCAGCGCAGCCGCCACAAGCAAAGGGAAACAATGTCATGCACAGAGGTTGAGAGGTCATGGACCTAGATCACCAAGGTATGATTGGCTGATTTTTTGGTAGAGTGGTGTAGTGAAACCAAAGGTAAAAAAGTTTCCAATGCATCAGAATTCCACGTTCAAAACAATGAAGTTTCAGACTCTAGTATCCCAGATTCAAAACAATGAAGTTTCAGACTGTAGTATCCCAGGTTCGAAACAATAAAGTTTCAGACTGTAGTATCCTAGGTTCAAAACAATGAAGTTTCAGACTGTAGTATCCCAGGTTCAACATAATGAAGTTTCAGACTGCAGTATCCCAGGTTCAAAACAATGAAGTTTCAGACTGTAGCATCCCAGGTTCAACATAATGAAGTTTCAGACTGTAGTATCCCAGGTTCGAAACAATAAAGTTTCAGACTGTAGTATCCCAGGTTCAAAACAATGAAGTTTCAGACTGTAATATCCCAGGTTCAAAACAATGAAGTTTCAGACTGTAGCATCCCAGGTTCAACATAATGAAGTTTCAGACTGCAGTATCCCAGGTTCAAAACAATAAAGTTTCAGACTGTAGTATCCCAGGTTCGAAACAATAAAGTTTCAGACTGTAGTATCCTAAGTTCAAAACAATGAAGTTTCAGACTGTAGTATCCCAGGTTCAACATAATGAAGTTTCAGACTGCAGTATCCCAGGTTCAAAACAATGAAGTTTCAGACTGTAGCATCCCAGGTTCAACATAATGAAGTTTCAGACTGTAGTATCCCAGGTTCGAAACAATAAAGTTTCAGACTGTAGCATCCCAGGTTCAAAACAATAAAGTTTCAGACTATAGTATCCCAGGTTCGAAACAATGAAGTTTCAGACTATAGTATCCCAGGTTCGAAACACTAATCCTTCAATGAGAATGAGTCTAGAATCTGGCTAGGCTATATTATTACCTGCTCAATAGAGAGCTAGAAATGAAACCGTGGTATAACATTATAAAACCATAAAATATTAGTATATTATTATATGTAGATTATAACTTATAACTAACTTGTATTTATATGTATATTAACAATTTCGCTTCATTTAATTATATTATGAAATAAATAAAAAAAATTTTTTTTTTTACTAGTGAGAGCAGAATGAAATGCAATTAATTATTTTTACTTAAAAGTCTTTCTGCGAGACAGAATTTTTTCTAGTGCAGAAGACTCGGTTATTGTACTGTACAATTTCATGTGATAATAAATATTAAATTTTTTTTTATATTTTCATTTATTCCCAAATCGTAGAAATGTTCAACAGACAGCAGCGTCTGACAGACGACTTGACATTGACGTGACCTTGACAACATGTCATTTAAACACAGCCAACTGGGTGCATAACCAATTCCTCACGACTGACACAGACATTTCGACACTGCCGCCGCCACCGTACTGAAATAAATTGGGTGTGTACTATTTAGTCTATTTATGTGCTACTGACAGGTCGCCACTGTGCCGGAGGAGAATGCGCCTTATTGTGAGGAGTGCAAGGTGCAGTTCGCTACGAGGAAGGCCTGGACTAAACACGTCCTCGATTCCGAGAGACATAAGGACTTACAGAAGGAAATTGTGTGAGTTTTAATTTCAGTACTGAAGTAATTAAAAGGTGATTTTAATTTAACTTTTTCACCACCACATGTAGACAAACGTGAAAAAAAGAAGGTGTGGAACTAAGCTTGCGATGGCTTCACCGAACATATCCGGGCCCATCGGCAGTAGAGGAGGGTGTTAATCGAGGTCGGGACTAGCGAGTGGCCTTTCTTTTCAAACTTTCCATTCCGTATGGATACTGAACCCTAAATAATATCTGTATATGTGATAATTTTGTCAGCCTCGGTAGCTGAATGGTGCGGTCGGTCGACTGTCGGTCTGATCATCCGGACGCGGTCAGTACTTGGATGGGTGACCGCTCGACCGTTGGAGGCTGACCGCGGTTTGGATTCCGCGTAAAACTGTAGCATGTAGCCGAAACGTGAAGCATGCGCGGGAAATTTAGAGTGGCCACTCGCTAGTCCCGACCTCGATTAACACCCCCCTCTACTGCCGATGGGCCCGGATATGTTCGGTGAAGCCATCGCAAGCTGAGTTCCACACCTTCCTTCCCTTCCCTTCTTACCTTACTAGGTGGTAGGGTTTAACCCGCCCGGGTTGATACCAACGCACTGAATGAAAGGACGATTGAAACGGCTATTTAAATAGTGCGTGTTTTCGGTCCAGTTCAGTGTAGCCGGCACGACCGAAGGGAAGCACTGACGCGGCACCTAGTTCACCGAGGTGTTATGGGTTGACATCACGGATGTTGTAGTTGATGTAGCCAACTGTGTCAGTTTCATTAAAAAAAACACAAACACTATAATAATTTAAATAATACTTCGGCGGCCCGTTAGCGACCACTCGGCACTCGTGTCACGTGTTAGGAGCGCGACCGCCGCAGGGCTAAGCTCGTTCTAAATTGCACTCCTCGACCTGAGGAACCTCTCCCAACGAAAATTTTCCTCTATCGTCATTTCATCCACTAAACTCAGTCGAGCAATCTTTAACAGCAATACTGGCAAACATTTCTAAACAAACAGAGTGGTGGGCGACTGGACAACTTTCCAGAGGAAGTAATAAGCGCACTTAGTACCAACCAATTCAAAAATAGACTAGATAAATATTTAACAAATAATAATAAATATAAATAATAATTCTCAAAGAGTGCTCAAGAATGATAATTAAATTAAAAAAAAAACAAGATTTATTTATTTATTTATTTTAGACAGGCAGCCAAGGCTGATACGTCTAAATCCAGTTAAACTTTGTTGTTTTTGTCATTATCTTGGTATTTATTTATTTATTTTATTTAATAAGATTGTTCGACTTAGTTTCATGCTGCGGCCTCGAAGATGAACATTTTGGTTCAATATGAACATTTGGATCAGCTAAGGGCAATCGTATTTACATGTCAGAATTTTGTACACCTCTATTAGATCCCCTCTCTAGCGTCGAGCTTCCAGGGAGGGCAGCTTTAGCACTTTGAGTCTCTCTTCGTAGCTAAGATGTCGTAGCTCCTGTGGTATTTTTGTGAATTTTCTTTGGACTCATTCTAGTAAGTAAGTAAGTAAGATAATGACAAAAACAACACGTTTTAACTGGATTTAGACCTATCAGCCAAGGCTGCCTGTCTAAAATAAATAAATAAATGAATACATTTGTTACTCCACAGCAACGGTTGCGTACAATGCGGCGAGACGTTCGACACCAACTCGGCGCTGCGGAGACACAGGAAAGAACAACACACAGACAAGAATCTCGCCAAGAAAGTCGCAATCTCACGCAGGAAGCCTCAGCCTTGTGCTCTGGTGAGTTGCCTCTAAGCCTGCTAGCTAGTCCCGTGCCCTTCATGAAGGTCACGAGGCGACCCGGCCGGCTGCAGACCTCCGCATGGTTATAGGCTCACACATCGCAAGATCCTTAGACGAGCAAGGCTGTTGGCTGTTTGATTATGATTTAAAGTGTGAGAGTTTGCGCCCCTGAGCCCTGTTGTCACTGCGACCTAGGAAGTTCTATTGTGATCTCTCAAAATTTTACAGATCACCCCCAAGTCTGATTTCCGCTATGATCCGAGTTATATGCTTGCGGTTGAGTGCCTGTATTTGGCGTGGGTTACAAATATAGCTCCCAGTAAGGCTGTGGGCGCAATTCCTTCCTTCCAAAATTGATTGAGGAAGTGGTGCATACATAGGTTAGTGAGATTGTGGTTAAGGTCGGTTTGTCGGCAGTGCGGCGAGCGGATGACGAGCTCGCAGGGCCGGTGGGCGCACCACCGCCGCCGGCACCCCGGGCAGCCGTACCTCCGCCTCACGCCGGCGAGGTACGACTGCGAGCAGTGCGGCAAACACTTCAATGTATGTTATTCTGCATTTTTTTCACTCAGTTTCCAACAGCACCTTTTTATTACGGTTGTTAAGTTAAGCTTATTGTTCATAGACCAAGACAATACTGGATCAACACAGAGTGACGCATTCGGGTCCGCCGCCGCTGCAGTGCAGCCTGTGTCCGAGAGCGTTCTACATGCAGACGGCGCTGAAGCAACATATCTCTATCACGCACTCGGAAGAGAGGCCGTACAAGTGTGATGATTGTGACATGTCGTTCAAAGTGAAGGCGGCACTGAAGAGACATTTATACGTAAGTGAATATAGCTCCGTGTGTAGATTGCAGATGTATGTTTTTTTCTTTTGTCCAACAAGCAATCAGCCTTTGCAGAAACGGACCAGCAGCCTTGGTCGCCGCAGGCCCTTTAAGTAATTTATTTATTTATTTAAAAACTCGTTGGTAACACCACATTACAAGGAATTACGATCCATTACAAGCAATTCTAAATAAAACGACATATGTTGTTGTTGTTGTTTTGATTTGGGGTTGGCTCTAGGCCTGCAAACTAATCCCGCTTGGTTGGGGACCTTCGTGCAAAACCCCGCAGGCTCCAGCTACCCCAGCCAGCCTATGTCTTCCATGGAAGCCACAAGTCGACCGGGGTATCTGCAGGCCGCTTATCCCTTAGTCGCCTTTTACGACATGCACGGGTAGAGATGCAGTGGGACTATTCTTATTAAGTACCGATCCCATACAGTACCCATATAAAACGACATAATCTATATTCTCAATAATTAATAACAAATCTTAATTACCAGCCACCCCGTTCTGCAATGTTTACAGCAACTCGCCCCGCCCCCTCACTGCAGTGTTTATGCATACACTGACTGTCGTAAAAGGCGACTAAGGGATATGACTCCCTTATATTACTAGGTGGTAGGGTTTAACCCGCCCGGATCGGTACAACCGCACTGAATGAAAGGTCGGTCGAAACGACCATGTAAATGGTTTGTGTTTTCCGTCCAGTTCAGTGTAGCCGGCACGACCGAAGGGAAGCACTGACGTGTGGCACCAAGTTCACCCGGTGTTATGGGCTGACATCACAGATGTTGTGGGTGATGTCGCCAACCGTGTCAGTTTCCATAAAAAAAAACATAGGTAATAATGTTGTTTATCCATCGTAGGTATCAGTCATTTATTCTGTTCTAATATCTACTTAGTAATCACAATATGATATTAACGAAATAGGTCCCAATCAAACATTCATCATTACTTTCTCTAAAGAGGTAAGTGGGCCCGTTTCTCTTTACTTGTGTACCGTGTGGGGCCGGTACTTTAAAAGAATAGCCCCACTGCATCTCTCCCCGTGTATTGTTACCACCGCACTGAATGAAAGGTCGGTCGAAACGGCTATGTGAATAGTTTGTGTTTTCCGTCCAGTTCAGTGTAGCCGGCACGACCGAAGGGAAGCAAGCACTGACGTGGCACCAGTTCACCCGGTGTTATGGGCTGACATCACGGATGTTGTAGGTGATGTAGCCAACCGTGTCAGTTTCCATAAAAAAAAACATAGGTAATAATATTGTTTATCCATCGTAGGTATCAGTCATTTATACGGTTCTAATATCTACTTAGTAATCACAATATGATATTAACGAAATAGGTCCCAATCAAACATTCATCATTACTTTCTCTTATGAGGTAAGTGGGCCCGTTTCTCTTTACTTGTGTACCGTGTGGGACCGGTACTTTAAAAGAATAGCCCCACTGCATCTCTCCCCGTGTATTGTTACCACCGCACTGAATGAAAAGTCGGTCGAAACGGCTATGTAAATAGTTTGTGTTTTCCGTCCAGTTCAGTGTAGCCGGCACGACCGAAGGGAAGCAAGCACTGACGTGGCACCAGTTCACCCGGTGTTATGGGCTTACATCACGGATGTTGTAGGTGATGTAGCCAACCGTGTCAGTTTCCATAAAAAAAAACATAGGTAATAATGTTGTTTATCCATCGTAGGTATCAGTCATTTATTCTGTTCTAATATCTACTTAGTAATCAGAATATGATATTAACGAAATAGGTCCCAATCAAACATTCATCATTACTTTCTCTAATGAGGTAAGTGGACCCGTTTCTCTTTACTTAAGATTATAGAGGTAAACGTGGCCAATAATTGCGCCCACGGCGGCGTACCCCTTCTCTTGAACCACTAATTGGGAATCCTTGGCTTAGGTGATCCCTAACAGCACTTTGTTAGATTAATTAGCTCGAGGGCGAGTTGGTTCGTGTGCACGCTCCGTCGCCTTTTGTATGGCAGCACGTTACGCTCAATATTCAGAACGATCTAACTGTCAAATTACTCTCAGATTAAAACTATTGTTGCTAAGTTAAATGTACATACGCATGTTAGGCTCGGTCCTCTACGCTAGCTAGGTGGCTGTGGTTTTGAAGACAGCGAACATTTTGGTTACATTTTTTATAAAAAAATTTAACAGTGGAGGGGCCTATGGTGCATTCGACAGAGCCAAATTCACCTCTTCTCGATATTTTCAAATTGTTGCTGGGCTGAAAAAGGATCGATTTTGAGATACAAGGTTTTCTCAAAAGCCCAATATCAACAACAAAAAGGTGCCGATTGTCTCTGCGACAAATGCTGCGGAGATAGGACAGGTGGCAGGGAATAAGGGATCCTAGTTCCTCAAAGCAGCGCGCATGAAAGTACCTGTAAGACAGGTTAAGCAAACTCACAAAACGTCTTGACTCAAGAGACTAGACCATCTATAGAGATCTGTAAGTTTCGGGTCACCAACAGGACTGATGGCTCGGAGCTGCGTCGAATCCAAGGATGCAATCAGATTTGTGACTGATTGGGGACTACCTTCGCAGATGTGACTGCAGTACTTCATCACCGCCCTAATCTGTGTTTTGTACAACATTAATAGTTGTGCCTGTGAGAAGAACCACCTAGTACGAAAATGGATCCCCAATTTTTGGATAATAATTTCTCTTAATATATAAATTATATAAATTACTATATTTATTATACTAGACTAGGTGGACATATGACCTAAAAAAGGTAGCCGGGAGTGGATGGATGAGAAGAGCGGAAGACCGCGTGTGGTGGCGTGCCTTTGGAGAGGCCTATGTCCAGCAGTGGACCGATACAGGCTGATGATGATGATTATACTATATCATACTCCTTATATCTTATCTACACTATTATATATATATATCTATTTTTATTTTTATTTTATTTTACAGTAATCGCAGTATAGCCTGGTTTATATAAGTGTTCTTTAATAGTAGCTCTGTAGTTCTTAAGTTTAAGGTAATGAATTTGAAATTGTGCTAGTTTAATGTTGTATTAGTTGTATTATTTTAGTTGCCTTATTGTTGTATTGGTTTGGTTTTGTATGGTCAGTTTTATCCACTTGTCGTTATTGAATCAACTATGTGAACCGGCTAGGCTTAAATTCAGCGACAACTGGCGCAAGCTAGCTGTCAGACGCTGCGTCTAGACCGTCTTCTTAAGATGCTTTGTACATTAAGTTATTATTAATATTTGTACCTACTTACATTTTAAGAAATAAAGAATTATCTTATCTTATCTTATCTTATATGGTTTTAGCATTTCAATTAATTGCCGAAAACCTAAATCTTTGGAAATGTTGTTGCCAAGTAGGTCCAGATGCTCCGCGACAGGTCCAACGCTGCCTTGGAAATTAGCTTGGAAAGGAAAGGGATCAACTTTAGCAGATAATGCGCAGCACTGTGCCTTGCCAACGTTCAAGGCGACAAAGTTGAAAATATTCAGCACGAGACTGCCAGCGACTCCCCAATTTTTTTCAGTCTCTCGACCTGTATGTGCGTCAAGTAAGAAAAAGATAGAAGGAGAAGACGTTAGAAGATTGAAGAACGTAACGGTCTTCGGAATTTGTTTTTCCACTTCACAGCCGACTGTTGGGATTATGGCGGGCATCTTTTGCAGAGCCACTACGCTTATTTTGCTTTACAACCGAGTTATTGTACTCGTAGCAACACATTTCCCCCCAAACCATTTCACCATAAACCTACGTCGCGTTGTATTGTGTCATTAAAAATGCACACTGACACGTAATTCACAATTTTGTTTTGTTTTTGTCGACAGATTAAATTATTGATGCATGATGTAACTTGTGTTGCAGGTACACACTGGTGAAAGGCCTTACGCGTGCACAGAATGCGAAAAAGCCTTCACGACGCGAGAATGGCTGCAACTACATATACGCAAGGTGCATAACAAGGAACACATCCCGACCAAGCCTCGCATCAGGAAGAGGAAGCCGCCGGTGTAGATAGAACAAGACAACTGTCAACTTAGATTATTACACAGAGTGAATGGCTGCAACTACATATACGCAAGGTGCACAACAAGGAACACATCCCGACCAAGCCTCGCATCAGGAAGAGGAAGCCGCCGGTGTAGATAGAACAAGACAACTGTCAACTTAGATTATTACACAGAGTGAATGGCTGCAACTACATATACGCAAGGTGCACAACAAGGAACACATCCCGACCAAGCCTCGCATCAGGAAGAGGAAGCCGCCGGTGTAGATAGAACAAGACAACTGTCAACTTAGATTATTACACAGAGTGAATGGCTGCAACTACATATACGCAAGGTGCACAACAAGGAACACATCCCGAGCAAGCCTCGCGTCAGGAAGAGGAAGCCTTCGGTGTAGATAGAACAAGACAACTGTCAACTTACATTATTACACAGAGTGAATGGCTGCAACTACATATACGCAAGGTGCACAACAAGGAACACATCCCGAGCAAGCCTCGCGTCAGGAAGAGGAAGCCTTCGGTGTAGATAGAACAAGACAACTGTCAACTTACATTATTACACAGAGTGAATGGCTGCAACTACATATACGCAAGGTGCACAACAAGGAACACATCCCGAGCAAGCCTCGCGTCAGGAAGAGGAAGCCTTCAGTGTAGATAGAACAAGACAACTGTCAACTTACATTATTACACAGAGTGAATGGCTGCAACTACATATACGCAAGGTGCACAACAAGGAACACATCCCGAGTAAGCCTCGCGTCAGGAAGAGGAAGCCTTCGGTGTAGATAGAACAAGACAACTGTCAACTTACATTATTATACAGAGTGAATGGCTGTAACTACATATACTCGGGGTGCACAACAAGGAACACATCCCGAGCGAGCCTCGCGTCAGGAAGAGGAAGCCGCCGGTGTAGATAGAACAAGACAACTGTCAACTTACATTATTATACAGAGTGAATGGCTGCGACTACACATACGTAAGGTGTACAACAAGGAACACATCCCGACCAAGCCTCGCGTCAGGAAGAGGAAGCTGCCGGTGTAGATAGAACAAGACAACTGTCAACTTACATTATTATACAGAGTGAATGGCTGCGACTACACATACGTAAGGTGCACAACAAGGAACACATCCCGACCAAGCCTCGCGTCAGGAAGAGGAAGCTGCCGGTGTAGATAGAACAAGACAACTGTCAACTTACATTATTATACAGAGTGAATGGCTGCGACTACACATACGTAAGGTGCACAACAAGGAACACATCCCGACCAAGCCTCGCGTCAGGAAGAGGAAGCTGCCGGTGTAGATAGAACAAGACAACTGTCAACTTACATTATTATACAGAGTGAATGGCTGCGACTACACATACATAAGGTGCACAACAAGGAACACATCCCGACCAAGCCTCGCGTCAGGAAGAGGAAGCTGCCGGTGTAGATAGAACAAGACAACTGTCAACTTACATTATTATACAGAGTGAATGGCTGCGACTACACATACGTAAGGTGCACAACAAGGAACACATCCCGACCAAGCCTCGCGTCAGGAAGAGGAAGCCGCCGGTGTAGATAGAACAAGACAACTGTCAACTTACATTATTATACAGAGTGAATGGCTGCGACTACACATACGTAAGGTGCACAACAAGGAACACATCCCGACCAAGCCTCGCATCAGGAAGAGGAAGCTGCCGGTGCAGATAGAACAAGACAACTGTCAACTTACATTATTATACAGAGTGAATGGCTGCGACTACACATACGTAAGGTGCACAACAAGGAACACATCCCGAGCAAGCCTCGCATCAGGAAGAGGAAGCCGCCAGTGTAGATAGAACAAGACAACTGTCAACTTACATTATTATACAGAGTGAATGGCTGCGACTACACATACGTAAGGTGCACAACAAGGAACACATCCCGACCAAGCCTCGCATCAGGAAGAGGAAGCTGCCGGTGTAGATAGAACAAGACAACTGTCAACTTACATTATTATACAGAGTGAATGGCTGCGACTACACATACGTAAGGTGCACAACAAGGAACACATCCCGAGCAAGCCTCGCATCAGGAAGAGGAAGCCGCCGGTGTAGATAGAACAAGACAACTGTCAACTTACATTATTATACAGAGTGAATGGCTGCGACTACACATACGTAAGGTGCACAACAAGGAACACATCCCGACCAAGCCTCGCGTCAGGAAGAGGAAGCCGCCGGTGTAGATAGAACAAGACAACTGTCAACTTACATTATTATACAGAGTGAATGGCTGCGACTACACATACGTAAGGTGCACAACAAGGAACACATCCCGAGCAAGCCTCGCATCAGGAAGAGGAAGCCGCCGGTGTAGATAGAACAAGACAACTGTCAACTTACATTATTATACAGAGTGAATGGCTGCGACTACACATACGTAAGGTGCACAACAAGGAACACATCCCGAGCAAGCCTCGCATCAGGAAGAGGAAGCCGCCGGTGTAGATAGAACAAGACAACTGTCAACTTACATTATTATACAGAGTGAATGGCTGCGACTACACATACGTAAGGTGCACAACAAGGAACACATCCCGAGCAAGCCTCGCGTCAGGAAGAGGAAGCTGCCGGTGTAGATAGAACAAGACAACTGTCAACTTACATTATTATCCACTGTACATCTTATAGTCCCAGTGCAGTGAATATGTTTATCATATAGAACAATAAACAATTATTTTATGTGTTTAACATGTTTCATTTGGTAGCTTTGACTCTTTGGCTTACAAACTATTAGACGGGCGGGACGATCGAATGGTCCTTCGGGATTTCTGAGGCGACTGAACCTTGTGCCACAAATTAAAAAGTAATTTGTAGATTTCACAATTTATAGGTTTTGCCCATCATTTTAAATGTGGGTGCAGGGCGTACCAACCAACTTTGGCGCCCAGTTGGTGCCCTAAGAAAAACAATGTTCAGCTAATATCCTGAAATTTTTTTTGTAACCTGATATGGTTGCTAACATCACCTGCTTGCACGCATGATGTCAGACGCATAATTTCGGTCCCAACGGCTGAATTGAACAGGTTGCTGATCTGTGTGGAATTTTACACATTGTATGGGATTCGAGGGAGTTCCCGGATAATTGTTATATCTCAGAAAGTAAATAAAGTGGAGTATTTTTGAAATACCTTGCCGTAGAAGAAGGATGTGAAAGTAATGGATGTGTTGGATGTGTTATTATATTAACGACGAAATACATATGAGCTACCAATATAAAATGTGGAAGGAGCCTTCCATCATCCTTCCATACAACATAATGAATGAACATAACAAATTATGAACACAACAACATAATGAATTCAACAATGAACACAACAACATAATGAATTCATTCGTAGTCTAAAGACTACGAATGAATTCATGAACATAAACATTTAGTAAATATAATAAGTGAACTAATTCGATATACTAAGTACAGAGAAGAGATCCAACAATGTACTGTGTGGGACCGGTACTTAATAAAAATAGCCCCACTGCATTTCTCCCCGTGCATGTCGTAAAAGGCGAAGGAAAGGATAAGGACAAGATGCCGTGCATAAGGGCCACCTCTCACCTTGGCACGGTCTTTCCACCGAGTCATATAGCAGGTGGGCTTCCGTGCCTTACTTGCTGCCTGATAGTTATCTTGTCCGAATACTTTGCTAAACGTGGTGGTCGGTGTTGTGCTGTAATTTATGAAAGTACTTGCAGCACAACACCGATTACTCTGCTTACCCTGATTGTCGGGATACGGCGTGTGGTATGTATGTATGTAGATCCAACTGTTGCTCTTTTAGCTTAAAGCCGGGTCTCCTGCGCATGTTTTTTCGAAACATTACACAAAACACCATACACAGAAACATTTGTTTTCATACACAAGCTGTCTCCTGCTACATGGATATGTTTCTGGTTGAAACAAAACATTTGTTTCATTTTTTAGCAGCTCCCGTGCCGCGCACTACTCTGCGAGCTATATTCTTTGTTTCCGAGCAGTGGATCAGGAGACAAATCGACCATCGCTATTTTTCGAATGAGTCGTAATACTTTAATGCTTCTAGGATCGATTCTACGAGGTTATATTTTTAAACAATATAAATAATTGCTTTACTTTGCTAAACGTGGTGGTCGGTGCTGTGCTGTAATTTACAAGGTACCTGCAGCACAACACCGATTACCCCGATTGTCGGGATAAGACGTGTGGTGTCTGTGTGTGTGTGTGTGTGTGTGAGGGTGTGTGTGTGTGGTGTATAACTTCGAAATATATAACAAAATATAAAAACCGCCTTCAAAAATGTATGAAATAAAAAAAATCCAACCTTAAAGTTGAAGGCGGTCGGTGATTTTTGCTTGCTTTAGCACCGCCTTCATCTATAGGGTTTGATTTTTTTTATTTCATACATTTTTGAAGGCGGTTTTTATATTTTGTTAAATAGTTTCTTATTTCACAGTTTTTTTTTTAGTAATTTTAGTAATTTTTGTCAGCCTCGATAGCTCAGTGGTGCAGTCAGTCAACTGTCGCTATTGAATGTTAATTCCAAAGAGTTTGTATTACGTCGCTATATTCTCTTTGGCAACCGCTTGCTTGCCCGCGCTCCAAACAAAAGTATGCATTGTTTGCCCGGCCGCCGCTCCGCGCGCCTGCACTAACTGCCCGTTAAATAAACAAACAAACGAGTTGTTTGCCCGCCCCTCCGCCGCGCGGCGCGCCGCCGAGACCACTTCAATCGAAAGCGATTAGAGCGATGATTAATGGATACACATACTTGAAGTGTTCTGAGAATTTGTTATTAGTATTCTCAAGAAGGCCGTCGTTTATTTGTTATTGCTACAAATGGAATGATTTATTCGTATTGAGCTGTTGAAACACACGGGGGGAATGGGGAGGCACTTTTGGCTCTTGTAACATGATATTGAGATTATTACGAAATCGAGATGAGTAACATATGGATGTTTTATGTTTTTTGGGATCGTTATTAGTTGCTCTAACAACAGATAACAACAGATTCATATTACCAGCGTGGATTTAAACGTAAACAACCTCTAAAGTACGTACAAAATCGAGCACTTAAGTCAAAACACTCAAGTGCTTATTACAAGTGAATATGGTTTGAATTCTATTGACGGCAGACGGATGGTTTCTAAGAACGAAAGAACGCCTACTATGTAAGGAAGAGACAGAAAATCAAGTGAGATCGATATTAAATGCGTTTGAGAGGTATAGACATAGTTTCATCATGATGGCTCAAGGGATAAAAATGACCCGAAGGCAAACAACTCACATTTCTTGCTGGGTACAAATCATACCCGAGGGCAAACAACTGTCATTTTTCGCTGGGTACAAATCATACCCGAGGACAAACAACTGACATTTTTGGCTAGGTACAAAATATACCTGAAGTCACTTGAGCGGTGGTCCAAATCACATAAACGACCTAACGAATATCGGATTCAGTAGGTTCGCTGGGCTGGGAGTGCCGGAGGCGGAGCCAGACGAAATTTAAATTTCCCGCCAAACTAGCATCGACCAATCAGAGCAACTCACCCTATAGACTTTGGAAATATGCGTCCCGCTGGACGGTACAGCGACGCCAAGCGAATGCGAAGGTGCGCACTCGATTGCGTTCGGTGGCGTTCGGTCGTGTTCCGGAATCAGCCGTTCGGCCGTGCGCAGTGTGGACACGCCCTAGTAGTATTATATTCTTTGGTGTGGGTGGACGGTGTTTGCTTGCAGTCGCACTTGCGCGCGCGCTCCGAGCTGTTGAGTTCTTTTATCTATGTACCTTTTTGAGTTTTGCTAAACAACGTACTAAATACTGCAAAATGGAATGGCCAAACGATAGATTATTAACATTAATAGACCTATAGACCTATATAGAGAGAAGCCACGGCTATGGGATCTTCGAAACAACGAATATAAAAAAAAAATTTTAAAAAAATTATGACTGGTGCGAAATTGCACGCGAATTAGGGTGCCAACCACAGGAGGCGAAGAAAAAAATGGATTCACTGCTCTTGTCGTTCAGAAGAGAACGCCTAAGGTTCCGCCTATACATACGCCTAAAAAATAACCAGGGTTAGCGGCGAGACGCACATCTTCTCTATACTAGCCTAACCTAATGTTGAGGCGGCGTATGTCGTTTTTGTTACGTTTATATTTCCGAAAATAAAGCTTTCTTAGGTATTTTAACACCCTAACATTGCTTTAAAAAAAACAATTAAAAAAATTGGGACACGAACCCATGGTCGAGATCGAAAAAATAAAAATCCTACTCTCCAAAGAGTTTGTATCAGTCGCTGCGCCGACTCTCTTATACCACTGAGCTAACAAATTACATAAACGACCAAATGAATATCGGATTCACTTGGTTCCGTTTCGAGCCGAGTCAAACCGAGCCGTTTCCGAAAGGATCCGCATGATCCCGAAGGCAGGATCCCCGCAGGAGCTGCCAGGTGTCAAACCGCTCATCCAGCCATACTCAACCTTTTTTTCCCTTGGGCCAAATAGTCGCTACTGCCACACATTGCGGGCCGCAATAATCTAGCTTACACTGTATGTGTATTACATAACATAATATATTAAACTACAATAAAATGCAACATTTGAAATTAATAAGCATATTGAAATTAATATGTTTAAAAATAAGTGCCACCGCGCTGTGCGCTCAAGAGTAGTGTTCTGTGTGCGCGCTATAAGAGTGAGGAATGAGAGTGAGCGAGAGAAATAATGGTTTGGCACCTACCTTCTCGGAGGTGATATTGGCTAGTCAGAGCATGTTTAGCCCCTCTGACTCAGCCACCCATACCGTATTACATAAAAAACAAATAAATAAATGAAGAACATTATTTTTGCACCATTTTTTACCGTTATCAATAAAATACTACTGTTAATCTAAAAATTCTGCACTAGGCTTCGGGCCGCACAGAAAAGGCTAGCGGGCCACTTGCGACCCGCGGGCCGCAGGTTGAGCATGGAGGGTCACACCATATATACCACACATAGTGCCAAAAAAGATGGCGGACGGCGGAAGTTTGTCGCGTCGTCGTTGTAATTAAAAATATATATTTTTGTCGTTCTCGCGGTGCGAGAACATATACAACAGACGTTAAAAAAGTGCTACAACAGAAATGGCTGTATACTCTAATGAGTTTTGCCTGTTTCGGGAGGAAACGAATTAAAAATGGCTGTATACTCTAATGAGTTTTGCCTGTTTCGGGAGGAGACAAATTAATCTAAAAAAAAAAAAAAGAAAAAAAAAACATACATACAATTACACACTTTCCTTCGAGCGAGCCGAGTGTTTCCGTAAAGAGTTTCCGCGGGAGCCTGCGGGAGCTGCCTGTGCTGTCAGGTGCCCGACCGACCAGTGGCACCATAGAGTAACTTATGGGTGGCACTTGGGCATGTGGCGGAGTGGCGGGGTATTCTTATATAAGTTACTCTATGGTTGATCACTTCACTTCATCACTTTTGCTTCACTTTCTGAATTCTTTGACATTCTTTGTCCTGCTTTGTCCTTTGTGGGATGGGACGAAACAGGAGTTAATAATGTAGGTGATGAGAGGGCAACGGCAGAAGTGGAAATAAACTCATAATCAGTGTTGCCATGTTAGGAGATTTTCTCCTAGATTCAGGAGAATTTCAGCGGTGTTAGGAGAATTTTTTGCCTGTCAGGAGAGTAGGAGAAAATCTAGGAGAAAGAAAATTATTACAGGAGAAGGTTTAGGAGTGAGAAACATATATTTACTAGTAACAAAGACATATTATGTCGGTATGTACGGTGACAACACAATGAATAAACTGTATGTGAATCAACCAACCATCTTCTCAAATTACACATTAAACCATAGGATTTGTCTTTTGATAAGAGCAAGGTTCCCCTTCTTGCTCTTTAGATAGGATAATGTGACACTCAGTGAGCGTGTGCGTGCATTGATCGACCAACAAGCCGACTACCGGGCGGGCTTAACCGAACGAACACTTTGTTATCAATCAATGTTATTGACATGTATTCTTTGTAATAATCAGTAGTATTAGGTACTAAGCCTACGTCGACAGTCTGTCCGTCAGTCCGCACTACTTAACGGCTGTATCTTTTGTTTTTTTTTTTTTTTTTTTATGGAACCTGACACGGTTGGCTACATCACCTACAACATCCGTGATGTCAGCCTATAACACAGGGTGAACTAGGTGCCATGTCAGTGCTTCCCTTCATTTCATGTCGGCTACACTAAACTGGACGGAAAACACGAACTATTTACATAGCCGTTTCGACCGACGTTTCGTTCAGTGCGGTGGTACCAACCCGGCCGGGATAAACCCTACCACCTAGTAAGGTAAGAAGGGAAGGGACCTACAGTTTATCGTGGAATCCGAACCACGGTCAGCCTCCAACGGTCGAGCGGTCACCCATCCAAACACTGACCGCGCTCAGCGTTGCTTAATAACAGATGACTAACCAACCGCGCCACTGAGCTACCGAGGCTGACGAATTTTCTTATCCCTTAGTCGACTTTTACGACATGCGACGGGGAGAGATGCAGTGGGGCTATTCTTTTTAAGTACCGACCCCACACGGTACATTTTGTACCGTAATAGGTAGCTGGTTGTGATTTTCACAGATCATGTGTTATTTATTATTGGCGGACATACTATCAAATAATAAGAATAAATAAATAAAAATTAAGGGCTTCTCCATACAAGAAACGTGTTTAAAAAAAAAAAATTTCGGTTTGCTCTAACTTAAAAACGGTAATACGTACAAGGTGTCAAACTTGGTGTGGTTAAAAACTAAAAAAAATAAAAAAATAATTAAAACAGACGAATTAAATTACGTGGTGGTTAGAATGGCAATCGTGGTTATGACGGGAGGACAAATCATTATTGGCGGAGAAGTGATGGAACAGATTGAAGGAAGAGTATGTACGATTGTACGTATATCTCGGTTAAATACTGCTTGGTAGACAAGATCTGCTTAAGGAGGTCGAGGGAGGAATTCAACTGAGTAGCGCTGCCTCGGAAATTTAAAATTTACCCTGACGTCTAATCTGTATAATTATATTATGACCAGTGCGCCCCACCGTTTATGACGTACGGGTGTGAAACGTGAGCTCTGACTATAGTTGTTTTCCAAAGTTGCCCAGCGAGCGATGGAAGTAGCCATGCTGGGCGCGCCTGGAAGTATAGCTAAGCGAAATGGTGCGTAACGAACGAATGAATAATGAATGAGGCAATCCGCCGACGCAGCAAAGTAATTTTGATATTGGAAACCAGGTGGATAAGCTAAAATGGCAGTGCGCTGGGCACGTTAGCCGAAGGGATGACGACCGTTGGAGTAACCATGTACTACATTGGCGGCCGTGGACAGGAAAACGGAGTGTGGAAGACCACCCGCCAGGTGGGACGCCGACATGAATTATGTCGGCGGAAAGCAGTGGTCCGTACCGCTGAAGGCCGAGACTGGAGTAAAATTGAAGGCGTATGCCCAGCAGTAGACGCTTACACGTTGACTGACTGACTGACAGAGAACTCTCGGTGCGCGAGTTAGACTCGCACTTGACTGGTTTTCAGGGTGCAAAAGATACAGCTCTTTACAGGTAAGACAGACAGACGGACGGACAGACGGCTTAGGCTTAGTAATATGGTCCCGTACGTATTAGGAACACTAAAAATGTGGTAAATTTTTTATAATTTGACTAACAGGAGAATTTTTAGGAGGACGAAAATTTTCTAGGAGATTTTTAGGAGATTTTCGAAGGCAATCTAGGAGAATTTCAAAATTTGAGTTGGCAACACTGCTCATAATGTGGGACGTGAGCGTGTGCGTGGCGTGTCTCGCCACCGACGCGAGGATGTACAGCATGAGCGCCAGCAGACTGCTGCAGCCCTACCAACAGCTCGCCGGCGTCCAGGTGCGTCTACCGTCTTCAAGATGTGTAGTGAATGAAAGATTTTACCCGTAATATCTAGGCTTTATTTAACTGAAAAAACATTTTTTACCTTAGGTCGGCTTTCAGTTCAGTTTTGTGTTAGTTTCTGTATTTCTAATTTCTAAAATTATTTCAGTTTGGCGCTCACAATGATTATCTGCCTCAGAAGTTGTGCTGGGAGTGTGCGGCACTCGTGATGAAATTCAACATGTTCCGACAAAAGTGTGAGAGAGCCTATCTACTGCTGCAGGACATCTACAACCAACATGATGAGGTATGTATACCGACCTGCCTCAGAAGTTGTGCTGGGAGTGTGCGGCACTCGTGAACAAGTTCAACTTGTTCAGACACAAGTGTGAGAGAGCCTATCTACTGCTGCAGGACATCTACAACCAACATGATGAGGTATGTATACTGACCTGCCTCAGAAGTTGTGCTGGGAGTGTGCGGCACTCGTGAACAAGTTCAACTTGTTCAGACACAATAAGTGTGAGAGAGCCTATCTAATGCTGCGGGACATCTACAACCAACATGATGAGGTATGTATACTGACCTGCCTCAGAAGTTGTGCTGGGAGTGTGCGGCACTCGTGACCAAGTTCAACTTGTTCAGACACAAGTGTGAGAGAGCCTACCTACTGCTGCAGGACATCTACAACCAACATGATGAGGTATGTATACTGACCTGCCTCAGAAGTTGTGCTGTGAGTGTGCGGCACTCGTGAACAAGTTCAACTTGTTCAGACACAAGTGTGAGAGAGCCTATCTACTGCTGCAGGACATCTGCAACCAACATGATGAGGTATGCATACTGACCTGCCTCAGAAGTTGTGCTGGGAGTGTGCGGCACTCGTGAACAAGTTCAACTTGTTCAGACACAAGTGTGAGAGAGCCTATCTACTGCTGCAGGACATCTACAACCAAGCGTTCCAGCGATCTGGAGAAGCTAGAACGACAAAGGTGTAGCCAAGTGGCAATATCATACTTTAAAGCCAACATTTGCACTTAAGCATATTAACCTCTCTGGTGTCAGCGCCGGCGGACGCTAATCTTTAATTTTTTTTTTAATCTTAATTTTTTTTTAAGGCTTTAGCCATTCCTGGCTATGCCAGCCCCATAGTAACTATGTTGATATTTTAATGTACTTCAGCACGATTCAATGCCTGTGACTTTACAAAAAAACATAGTATGAATTCAAACTCCTCCCCCTGAGCTCGCCCCAAGGCTTCATGTACTTTAAAAAACAGGTTGAGTCTGTCAGTTTTTAAGTCTGTCAATAGCTTTTGCCTCAGTTCTCGGTTCCAGGCACATTTCTACAGTATATGGATTAGATCCTCTTCTATCCCACATGTGCTGCAATTGGGTGATTGTGCTATCTTCATGAGGTATATTGTCTTATTTGTTGGAATTTGTCCGGATCGTAGTCTCAGGGCCATTACTGTTCTCGGTCTGTCGCTCATGGCAAACCAGGGAATTTTTAACGGTTCACACTGCATTGTTCTGAATCATAGCCTTTTCTGCGCGGCCCGAAGCCTAGTACAGTATTTTTAGATTAACAGTAGTATTTTATTGATAACGGTAAAAAAAATGGTGCATGTTAGGTTTAATTCACTATTGAAAAAGAATATGATTTAAAAAATATACGTACTATCATTTCACTGCATCATTCACCAAGAAAACCATGCAGCGTGTACCGCCGTGCCGGAAGTTGACGCCGTGATGAAAACCAAGAGTTTGTTGGAAGAATTAAATAGTGAGTATGGGGACGTACTTTTACATACCGAAGTACGATGGCTGAGTAGAACAAAAGTTGTTGAACGGTTTTACACTTTAAGCCACGAAATAATTTAATTTCTACAGCAAAATAATAAAGTTTACAGCGAACTTGAGCATGATAGTTGGTGATGTCTTTTAGCATTTCTTTGCGATATTACAGAAAAACTTGGTGATCTTAATCATTGTTTACAAGGTGAACATTAAATTGTTTCTCAGATGGCAAGTAAAGTACCTATTTGCTTTCGAAGACAAGCTAAAGATGTACATCGAAGAAATGAATACTAAAAAACTGCATAACTTTCCAACATTGGTAATATCTCAACAAGTTGGAATTGATGTGTCCCCAGAAAACTATGCTACTATTTCTAATTAGGTACTTAGTTTCCTTAAGCAACGAATTTAAGAAAAGACTTAAGGGTTTACGAAAAATAAAGAAATGCCTTCTATTAGTGGAAAATCCCTGGCATTTAGAAGTAGCCACTACCACAGAACTTGCGGCATTGGGATTTGATAATGCAAAGTTATCGGATGAGCTGATTGATTTTAAAAACGACACAAATCTGGAGGCGATTTGAGGGGCAAACCAATACGAATAATTCTGGAGATTAGTACCCGATAACTTTGAAACGCTCAAAAATTTCGCACACTTGCTCCTGACGATGTTTGCGTCAACATACGTGCAAATCCTCGTATTAAAAAATGAAATATGCGAAAAATGTCTACAGGTCTCGGCTTACTGATTTGCCACCTAGACGACGTTTTGAGAGTAGCATGCAGTAATTACGTGCCAGATTTATCAAAAATTCAATATCACATTAATTTTTAAATAAATGCATATTAATTTCATAAGTTTGGCTCAGTGTAAAAAATCACATACATTTTTAAATAAATGCTTATTAATTTCAAATGTTGCGTTTTATTGTAGTTTAATATATGTTATGTAATACACATACAGTGTAAGTCTAGGAGGTCTAGCTTGTTCAGTAGTAGTGTTTCGGTGCATTTTTGCTTATGGACACTTGCCAGTGAAAGGGGTAGAGGGGTTGTAAATGAACAAAAATATTAGCGAAATTTATTAGAAATTAACCCATTTAATACCGACTACGCAATATTGCGTAGCTGAAGCCTAACCTAATGGTCGTAATCTAAATAAATAACCTGAAAGCTTAGCCTAACCTAGCATAACAAAAAAACAGAAAAGAAATATTGCAAAATGTCCATATATAATTTTTCTTTTCAGATATTAGAACGGCATGTTTATAATGAGATAGACAGAGAGCAACATCTCCTGTCATCTCCGCTCAGTATCGCTCGCATCCCCAGCTACACAGTGAAAACTCCTATGAAAGACACAATCGTAGAATATCTTACATATTCTATGAAGCCTGAAGTTGTTAAAGTGGAATGTAGTCCGAAATCGGAACCTGTATTTAAAAGTGAGCCGTCTGAAAATTGTGATGAAAAAGTACAAAACCTTGCGGTTGATGACGACGAAGAAGGAGTGGAGGATGATGTGATCGAAGTAATTGACTCTGAAGGAGACATTAAGTTTGAATTGAATGTGACTAAGGAAGAGGCCCCTCCGATTCCTTGCTTCAGTGGTAAGAAGGAGACTATACCACCTGACGCATGGATAGAGACTATTTTGACTCAGGTATTTTATTATTTCAGTCTATGCTGTAATTGCGTTCATGGAAACATTTTTAGTATGATTATCACACTATGAAGATGCCGGGTCGTGTATTATATTATTTTTCACACAAATTAGGGCTGGGCTATTTCATACGCATCAGGGATAAAAAAAAATTGCATAGATCTAACGTAGACACATCTCTACCTTCCAGTGTCTGGCTGGACCCAACGCAAAATCTATGTTACAACGAAATGACACCGCACGGCCCTGATATGCGGGAATAGAGGTTTAAATACAGCACAATGCTTGTTTGTTCTCAGGAGCAGGTGAATCAGCTCTACAAACAGAAAAAGAACTCCTTAGAGTTTGAGAAAGCGACATTCAAGTGCGAACTGTGCTATGAAGTATTCAAACAACCTCAATTCTATGAAGGGCACATGCACAAGCATGAACCGGTACTGTTTTTATCCTAATGTATTTTTTGTGCTTACACCATCTGCAATCAAAATATGACCATAAGCAGATTTTCTGTGTGATTGTCATGTGAGTCGAGTCATCCATTGATAAACCTCCTTGTATGTGTGTGGTTCTCTACATTCCTATTTATGTTCTATCCTTCTAGGCAAAGATGTGATGTCGTTGTGATAAGATCGGAGGCCAGTTTGTTGGGATGTGTCGCCAGTAATTTTTTACACTTCTTGTAGAATATTTTAATTTCATCACTGACTGGCGGTGTTAAGCAATTCTATGAGTTTGCTGTGGAGACTCTTGGAGTGTAGAGCCTGGTGGACCCAAAGACCTCGTGAGGCAGCTACCGTAGCTACTTGTTGAAGCATCTGGGGATTCCTGTTTTATTGGTACTACTATGGCCGCTGCTCTGTCGAACCCGCTTCCCTCATTCTTGCTCCTAATGTTCGCCTTCGCAAACCCGCCATACTCTCGCGGAACATCCTATGTAGTCGACAGAAGAGTTCTTCGAACTGAACGATTCTCTAAATCATTCTTGGTTCGCACTGCAAAGGTGTTCTTTATAATATGTATGTACTGTTCAATTTTGGAATAATATTATTATTTTTTTTTTCAATTATTTTGTTTCCACCATGCGACGGTGCATGCACCTCTAGCAGGTTCGGTGATGTTATCGTTTGGTGGCATGTGCGGTGGGTCATCCCTTGAGTATTCCCCCCTTTACTGAATCATATTTGCCTGAAAAAATATTCCAAGTAAAGGAAAATGCTTCTAGAACGAAATACTACTCCATAAAAGCAGGAGTTCCACAGGGTTGTGTCCTCGGACCGGTTCTCTATACGATTTTCACTGCAGATCTCCCCAAAGACCATTCTGAAGTTAACACTGCAACATTTGCAGACGACTGCCGTACTTGCAAGTAGTGCAGACCTAATCGCAGCTTCTAATATGCGTCAGAAAAGACTGGGCGAAATCATGATATGGCTAAACAAATGGGGAATCACATTAAGCACTTCAAAATCAGTCCAAGTTACCTACACTCTAAGGAAGAATAAACTGTCCAGCAGTCAAACTCAACGGTCAAGACTTACCTCATGCTGACAGTGTACGATATCTAGGCATTCCCCTTGACCGGAGACTAACGTGGAAAAATCATATAAAATGTAAGAGAGACGAAGCAAACCTTAGATACCGAAGCCTTCTATGGCTCATTGGACGCAACACTAAGGTCACCATAGACAACACAATTCTGATCTTTAAAACGATCATTAGACCTATATGGGCTTAAGGGATCCAGCTCAGGGGCAGCGCAAGCATGTCCACGCGTAAATTTTTTTTTATGGAAACTGACACGCTTGGCTACATCACCTACAACATCCGTGATGTCAGCCCATAACACCGGGTGAACTAGGTACCATGTCAGTGCGGTGGTATCAACCCTGGCGGGATAAACCCTATCACCTCGTAAGGTAAGAAGGGAAGGGACCTACAGTTTTACGTGGAATCTGAACCACGGTTAGCCTCTAACGGTCGAGCGGTCACCAATCCAAGTACCGACCGCGCACAGCGTTGCTTAACAACAGTCGACCGACTGCACCACTGAGCTACCGAGGCTGACAAAATAATCCAAAGAATGTGATACTTGGAAGCATCAGTGCAGCGCCATGCTTCCTGACAGATAATGAAATCCATCACCACCTAACTGAATTATTATTAATGAAGGCATCTGTCACGCCGGCACGGCATTCGCAGCCCCCGTTCTAAACCGAATGCTTTTAGGCGTCGTCGGCTGAACAGTCCACGCTGACGGTGCCAAGTGCCTCGCGTATCCATAAAAAAAACCTAGACGTCCCAACAGTTGAGGAGGAAATTAGTAACATCAGCAACACCTACATGGTCGGGAATCTCTGGTTACAGTTCGGTTATACGTTGGTTAACATCCTTTATTAATTTAGTCTTTCTGAAACTGCCAGTAATAATAAAAATAATAGTGAAACATATTGGTTACAGTCATCTGGATCCTATGAGTGTGATTTCTGCAAGTTTAGATACAAAACTCGGAATACTATCGTGAGACACATGAACTTACATATGAAGAACTACAAATGCAATATTTGTGGTGTTGATAAAACCTCTCAGTGAGTTCTACTAGACTTTATTATTTATTCTTTATTTACACATTTGCTTAAAACGAATTTTGTACACATTAAAAACCTAACTATCTACATACTAAAACCTAACATTACAAACATATACAAAATTAATCTTAAGAAAATGGAGTTTCCACCACCGGCGGCGGGGCGAACCCAAGCTACCGATGGTCGGGCCCTAGGGAGAGAAACGTCCGGACGATGCGTGCAGTGTCGAGCAGGGCTGCCTTCTGGATCTGGCCCTTGACCCAACCACTCAGCGAGAGCCTCTTAAGGTGGTCGTCGAGGCTCTTCGCTATCAGCCCATGCGCTGATACGACTATGGGCACAACAATCGTCGAGTCGACGGGCCACATTTTGGTAACATCATGCTGCAGATCCAAATACTTCAACATCTTCTCTGCCTCCTTACTGACGAGGTTACCATCGTGCGGCACGGCGATATCGACGAGCGTTGCGCGCCTCGCCTCCCGGTCCACTATCACAATATCAGGTCTATTCGCGAGAATAGTCCTGTCGGTGATAATGGATCGGTCCCAGTAGAGTGTGACATGACCGTTCTCGAGAACTGGCGGCGAATTATTATTATTTATTTTGCTTTGCTTGCACTGCACCGTTGCACTATAGCCAGTAATCCAAAGGGAAGTCTCCGATATGGCACCTAGCTTCATTGTTTATTGTATAATTTCATCCACAGGTAGGTAACCTACGCTTGGATATGTCGAAAATTCCGCCAGTTCTAAATTCAATGCGAAGAAGAACTGACAAACAAACTTCGCAAGTCACAATGTTTTGTTAGTACCTTATAAGTATTATATTATAGTAACTTATAAATAATTAACCCATACTACCGCTCACAAGAGCATTCATATTTACAGCATAAACATGAATACTGAAGAATCTGACCACTCTGCCTATTTAAATTACCTATATCTGGTGTATAATGCCATCGTCAATTTGATACTTAAATATATCAAGTCAATTCAACAAATATTAGTAAAAGTTTATTACAAAGAAATGTAATAAATAAGTCATGTTAAAAATCTAAAGATACAAAGTGTATCCAATTGTCAAGTTATTTAGTGGGAAAAACAGTAGTCAGATTCTCAGATAAAATTATGGTCAGCTAAAGCATCCTTAATAGTGTAATAACTCTTTTCAATTATCATTTGTTTAATTCTTCGTTTAAAATTATTATCTTCTAATTGTTTTATGTTAGAAGACAGTTTATTGTAAAATCTAACACTATTACAAATAAAGCTTTTTGAGGTTTTAGATAATCTATGTCTTATTAATTGTACATTATTCTTACACCGTGTATCATAGTTATGATTGTCGGAATTAAGAGAGGAATCATGAATATATTTTATATTTCTCGGAGGTGATATTGGCAGGTCGGAGCATGTGCTTTGACCCCTCTGACTCAGCCACCCAAACTGGATTTAAAAAAAAGTTAAACATGATCAGGGGGACTATGGTGAGGACGGCGGCGGGAGCGGGTGGGGCGCACAGGAACGCCGATCACAATCGCAGCCGGCGGAGTTGCCGCGCGGAGCTTAGCAATGCGAAAGAACCAATCACAACAATCGGAGGCCGCTGACGTGTGCGCTACTATTGCCTTGCAGTGAAGTTCGCACTTGCAAATGCGCCGTTCACCTCATTGGTTCCCATTGCTTTCCGTGTTTTTGCCCCTCTGACTCAGCCACGCATACCGGATTACATAAAAATAAATAATAATAAATATTATACTATTATCCTACAAAAGAGAAAACACTTTTTTTTATGGAAACTGACACGCAAGAACATTTTAATAGGTTTGGATGTCAGACTATCCAATGCTTATATGAGAAACAGCGTCGCCGAGCTCCGCGGGTGGCGAAGGGGACGGCGCGCGCTCTGATTGGGTGGTATATCGGGCGGTATCGCGCTCTGATTGGTTGGTAACAAATGGCATCTGTACGTTTATACAAGCGTCGTGTTACGCTGGTGCGGGGAAGGTCCGACGTCCTTACGTATTAAAATAATGTTCTTGGGAATAAGTATGTTTATACTTATATTGTGTTATGCTGGCGCGCGTTGCGTCCGACGTCCATACCTCTTATAACGTTCTTGCTGACACGGTTGGCTACATCACCTACAACATCCATGACGTCAGCCCATAACGTACGTAACGTAAAGTACGAAAACTAAAAAAAAAAAACAAAAAAAAACAATCATTCAATAACTGAAAAAAAACTGATATGAACACATCAGCTACAGCTGCTTGTTCATTAAAAAATAAATAAATAAATAACATCGGGTGAACTAGGTGCCATGTCAGTACTTCCCTTCATTTCATGTCGGCTACACTGACCTGGACGGAAAGCACGAACTATTTACACAGCCGTTTTGACCGACGTTTCGTTCAGTGCGGTGGTACCAACGCGACCGGGATAAGCCCTACCACCTAATAAGGTAAGAAGGGAAGGAACGTACAGTTTTACGTGCAATCCGAACCACGGTCAGCCTCCAACGGTCGAGCGGTCACCCATCCAAGTATTGACCGCGCTCAGCGTTGCTTAACAACAGTCGACCGACCGCACCACTGAGCTACCGAGGCTGACAAATAATATTATTATTTGAATAGTAGTTAGAAAGTATTTTTATCTCACTGTTTACTAAACTTGATTTTAGCCTAGTCTTAAGTCTGCCTGCAGATATATTGTAAAAAAGCTTAATTTTTCAGAGGGATGGCAAGGTTTCACTTCCTGAAGCATAAAAAGTTGGGAGCCGTCTTGAAGCCCCGCCAACGAGCTACAGACAAACGGGAAGCGGCCTTGAAGAAACCCACGAGCAAGTCTAAACGGAAACGAATACGAAATGGAGCGATTAAGTATAGAGCTGTCCAATCAATTCTTACGCAAGTACAAAACTATTTATACTCTACACTTGTATTTATTTATTTATGTATTTTAGACAGGCAGCCTAGGCTGATGCGCCTAAATCCAGTTAAACTTTGTTGTTTTTCTCATTATCTTGGGTTTTTAATTTTTTTTTATCTAATTATCGTTCTTGAGCACTCTTTTTGAGATTATGTTTTATTTGTTAAATATTTATCTAGTCTATTTTTGAATTGGTTAGTACTAAGTGCGCTTATTACTTCCTCTGGAAGTTGGTTCCAGTCGTCCACCACTCTGTTTGTTATGAAATGTTTGCAAGTATTGCTGTTAAAGATTGTTCGACTTAGTTTCATGCTGTGGCCTCGAAGATGAACGTTTTGGTTCAATGTGAACATTTGGATCAGCTCAGGGCAATCGTATTTACACGTCAGAATTTTGTACACCTCTATTAGATCCCCTCTCTACTAATGCTGCTATAATGTTTATGTAATGTACTACTGCTATAATGTTTTTAAATGTAAACCATCGTTCCACGCGCAACAGGTTGGGAATGCATCCACACACTGTCGATATCCCCCCACTTGGGACAAATCGATCCTGTAAATCCTTTATTTACAGGGTTGCCTACATGTGGAATGCACTCCCACCTGCATCCTTTCCTCTAATGTACAGTCTGGGGTCCTTCAAACATAATGTGAAGGTGCACCTAGCCGGCCGACATGGTATTTGCAGCCCCTGTAAATATCTGAATGCCCGTGGGCGCTGTCGGACTACACCTCCGCGTTAGTCTGGCGCGCGCCATATGTCGTGCTACGCATAAAAATTATATACATATATCCAGTATATGTGTTTATAAGATGCCAATCTTTGGACTCAATACAGAGCCGAGCCGTCGTCCGTCTATCGGGAGACCCCAAACTCACTGATGGTCTGGAGTCTCTGAGCCAAGGACGATTTGTAGGATCACTCAGTCTGTTCTACAGGTACTATCATGGACGCAAGAATGTTAAATGTATAGACGTCGGACCTTCCCCGCGCTACCGTAACACGATATTTGTATAAACGTACTAATAACATTCTTTACCAACCAATCAGAGCGCGATACCGCCCGATACCAACCAATCAGAGCACGTGCCGTCCCCTCCGCCACCCGCGGACCTCGGCGACGCTGGTTATCATACAAGCATTGGACAGTCTGACGTCCAAACTCTAAATGTTCTTACATGCATGAATGATGAAATTTTTTGACAGCTGGTATGGTATAGCGAATCTACGGAGCCCTCAGTGCATGAGTAAAATTCGCGCTTCACCGATTTTTGATGTAGTATAATATGTCGAAGGGCTATTGTAGCAGTGCCAGGTTTGCCATTAAGGTAGTGAAGGGCGCCGCGGCACAGTGTCAAATATGACCATAAAATCGGACACGTTCTTTTTATTCCAGAAATTAATAGATTTAGTTATTTAAAATGCTGGAGTAAAACTCCCCCGCCTCTGCGACTTTTAGTTTAGGAGAAATAAATTTTTGAAAATTACACTTTTTTAGTTTCGAAAAAACGAAAAATAATTCTACAATTAAAACTAAGCTACTTATTTAAATTTCACTCAGCCTTATCAAAGACCCTTTCGAATATCCACATTTGAAAAGTTATTCGAGGTCCTCGTTTTTATCTGGACCATCTGGCAACCCTGGAGTGTAGTAGTGCTCGGGCCATGCATGTCAAGCATTTGTATTAGAGAAATTCATTTATTTGCATATATGCCTTCGCCTCAGGTTAGGCCGTTCATGCTATACTAGGTTGTAGGTTCAAATCGTAGCCGACTAGGTTGGTATCACTACTGAAGATTGTTTATTTGTAAATTTTGCTCAATGAAAATGTTTAAATGTATTATACCCTTCTGCTACAGACCAAAACAATCCTTCTGCTACACCAGGTGGCGCGCCGCGATCGGCGCCGGCGCATGACTCTCGAAAAAAAATCATTTTGGAAGATTTTTTCATAAAACTTCATGAACTAACATATGGATTGTAGTTAGAGATAAATATTCTAGCTATAAATGGCATTTTTTTTATATATATTACGTATTCTAGGTGACAAAATTATTTTGTAAAGTTGTTCTATGTGAAAATCGCGACCTCTCTCAGGTTTTTTTTTTTTTTATAAATTTATTAGACTGCAAATCGGTCACATGGTATTTTTATTATAAACACTAATAAATAACGGACCTAATCATACCTTTCTTGTGTATCAGCAGCCCCCCGTGTCGTTCACAATAAAATTCACACGAGTCATCCCGAACGGCCGATCAAGTTTGTATGGATTTTTGTATGGTTTTTAGGTCACAAAAATTGCTTATTTCTCGTTAATGTACTGTATGCAAACACTAAACGGCATATATTATTTCAACTACAGGAACTAAAGAACACTTCTATCACCTCACTTTATCCAGAAAACGGATATAAATCGAGAAACAAGCCTCTAAAAACAGCCGAAATTGGTACCGAGAAGGAGGTTTTTTGTTAGTATTTTTACGAAAAATTCAGATCAACTGCACTGCACAAACAAATGCACTCAATACATCCGGAATATAATGAAAAAGAGAAAAAAACATCACTGATTGGTTCATCTCCACAAAAAAACACTCAGAAAACCCGAAAACAAAAGAGCAACGTACAACGCCCTCCTATTATAACCGCTCTCTTGATGACACTGACAGGGCGGTAAATCTGACATTTGTCTGTGGGGAACGGTTGTCGCCTAAAGAGAAATTTATTCTATTATTATAATTGATCACTTTCAAATACACACGGCTAAGTACAAGAATATAATAAAATAATTTTTATTATTTTATTATTTTTATATTTTTTATATTTATTATTTTTATTAATAAAATAACAAGAATAAAATAATTTTGTTAGGGCCACCCAGCCCGTTAGGCCGAGAATAGAGGAGCGACCGATATCGGCCGCTCCGTAGGAGAAGGGTGTGTGAAGCCAAAAGCTTCTTGAAGAGGCTTAGTTCTCTGCTGGTGGATGCGACTGGCGTCCCGCAATCAAGGGCCTACTTCATTCTTGCCATCCAGCGAGATAATGCCGCAAGTGTTCTAGGAACATTTGAAAACGCCCCTTTTGATAGTTATTTTAATGTTTGTAGGTAGGTTTTATTTCTTTCGTTATTAGTATTACTTTTTTTATATTTTATGAAAATAAAGATTATGTGTGAATGTTTCAGGAGCAAATGATGGAAGTAGTGCGTGAGAGACAACTAGCCAAGGGCTATGACACGGCTCCGTTTAAATGTCATCTCTGCTTCAAGGTTTACCTCAAAACCAGAACGTATAGCAAACACATGACCCTGCACGATCCGGTTAGTGATGTTTTTATACATGCTACCTATGTACAGTGGCGGCGGCGCGGTAAGTCGCTGGATTTTGGAAATTTTGGAAAGTATAAGAGGCCTATATCGGTTCGCGCAAAGTAGGAAGGAAGGTGTGGATCTAAGCTTGCGATGGCTTCACCGAACATATCCGGGCCCATCGGCACTAGAGGAGGGTATTAATCGAGGCCGGGACTAGCGAGTGGCCACTCTAAATTTCCCGCGCATGCTTCACGTTTCGGCTCGCATGTATGTTCCGGATATGTTCCGTGAAGCCATCGCAAGCTTAGTTCCACACCTTCGAAGGCCGCCCTCTCCGCTCAATACCAGTGCATGTTCGTTCACATGGTGTGCTGGTGGTGGATGTGAGTAGTAACCATGACATGGCGATAAGGAACCCTCGGTGTGCGCGTTCGACTCGCACTTGACCGTTTTTTTATCGTCTCACTCGTATGTATATTAACAATGTATTTTAAAATAGGGAAAATAAATTTTCTTTCTTCTTCTTCTTCTTCATAATTTTGGTGTTTTAATTTAACTGAGAGTCGTGTCCTGGGAATGGAATACGCGGACATGTGTTTACTGATCAAGCATTTAAGAGAGGACTTCTCGAGAGGTAAACTTCTCGGCGACGAGCTGCTCTAGTAATGATGTGATGATTGTAGGCTCGCGGTGAGTTTGAATGCGACATCTGCAAGGTTCGCGTGATGACACGCGCGCTGGTGCAGAAACACATCACAAACCTTCACCTGCGCAAGTACACCTGCAAAATTTGCCCCTACGTGTCCTACAGTCCGTGCGTGATAACAATTTTTTTTATTTAGTATACATTAGAAGCTTTACGCTAACGCGTACTTTGTTGCTACCGGCCACTGAGCCTAAAGTAAAAACCATAACTGAGCAGACAAACTTGACAGTTGAGGAGCAACGGAACAAAATCAGACATGTCCACATTAACTTTTTTTACAGGAGAGCCAAAAAACTAATAACTTTAGCTAGGGCAGAGGTGCACGTTTCATATAAAGAGGAATATTATGGAGAAAAATAAATAATTTTTTTTACCTGAAACGAAAAAACCACACAATGAAAGATACGGAAAATATTGAGAAAAAACAAAATGGACGTGTATGCTTTTGATCTACTTGTGTGGTTATGATCGCAAGCTTATTGGACATTGTTATTTTGAATTGCATGAAATGGGACATGTCTTATTTTGAATTACAAATTGTAAGTAAAACATAAAACAACTGAATCATTAAAAATATTAACCTGTTGGCTCCCACAGATATAAATAATTGTACCCTCTTTGGCGTCCACAAGGTCCCTAAACGTCACTTTGGTGTTTGACCTTGAGCGCCGACCTCGACATAAACCCAGATATTTCGGAAACTAATGAAGTTAGATTTATAAACTGTTCTGGAGCTAGAAATCCTAGAAAATTTCCTAAAAACCATGGGCAACAAGTGAGGCTTACCTTGTTTAGAAGTACCAGATATTTTAGTTTGAAAAAAAAATCATTCATATAAATTCAAACATACCTTTACAATATTTATATCAGTATGTATACTCGTAAATAAACATACTTTTAGAAATAGTAAAATATTATATACGTTTTCTTTACAGAAATCGGCGAAATCTGAAGGTCAACATGAATAAATTTTTCAAAATCTTTGTCAACAGTTATTTGACGAATGAATGGATATTTTGAAATATACCTTCCTCTATATAGCAATTGATCGTATATTTTTATAAAGAAGATTAGAAAGAATAGCTATATTTCCATGAAAAATAAGCCCACAAAGTCACCGCGGGAAAATACGCCGTCACTCGACCGTTATTTATTATTAGGCGTTCTATTTCATAAAATGTAGACTTGTTTGAAAAAGAACTCTTATTTCCAATAAAATAAGACTAAATGTAGGTCCCCATAGGCAAAGTTGATAAGACATAATAAAGTAAACCACTTTCCCATCGCAAAAAAAAATCTCATGAAATGAAATTTTCATGTCTCGTGTTGGTTGACTTTCTCCCGCCTCTTTGTCGACTTCTTGATCCAGTGTTCAAGTCTCCCACTGTCTGTTGATCCATCTTGCATTAGATGTACCATACAGGGCCAAGTTAATAGTCTAACTCAGGTAAATACTATAATATTACCAATAACTGCAACACGCACGCAACCGAAATTCAAGAAGAAAGTGAGAATATCATAGATTTGACAGATTAAAACAGTGCAATGAAACTACAAATTAGTCGTCCGTATTTTATAAACAGTACTTGATTTAGTTATTCAATATTACCATACGTTTTGTAATAATTTAGATAAAAAGATTCAATTTTATTGTATATGTGTGATTTTGGTGCAATGTTTTCCAATCCAATGATTATTCTATTTCATTTGTGTGATTATGATCGCAAGTTTAGAGTTTGACACCAAAATATGACTTTGTACCAGGATATGTGTGATTCTGATGCAAACCTTGGATTTCTAGCGATTATTATACAAGAGCGATTAGGGTGATTTTGGACACTATAAAACTGCTATTCGATAGGTTTCAGGCTAAAGATGCCGAATTAAGTACAAGTAAAGTATTAAGTATCAACAAGATAACTACGAGAGTTATCTTGTTGATACTTAATACTTTGCTAAGCGTAGAGGTCAGTGTTTTTTCTCTGGTACAATTTTAAAGTAGTAACTAACAAGTCATCTATGTGAAAACTCAGTCAGTACATGCTCTGTAATAACAATTTATTCCTTAATTTACTCCATCTCCGTTATTTGTCATTCTATTTGTTAAATGTTAAACTTTTTATTTGGCACGTTTGAATAAATTGTTGCTAAGAAGTTTCCAAATTAAAATAAAAACAAAAAACCTATTTATTTGCAGAGGTGTAGCACGTAACCACTACGAGCAACACAAGGGCACTAAATTCATGTGCCATATCTGCGCGAGAACTTTCAGGTAAATTGCTATACCTCTATATATCCAACATTCATAGAATTTAATGAATAGAAAATACTTTATTGCTCCAAAAACATTTAACAGAAATAAACCATTTAAACATTTACACGAGGTGCAACGGCCTAACCCTTACAGAGTTTTATTCCAGTCAACCTTTCTGACCTTCCGCAAAAAAAGACCCGTATATATGACAAGTGCTACCTCCTGGTTACGTACGTACGGGTGTGAAACGTGGACTCTTACGGTCGGTGTTGTCCAAAGGTTGAAAGTTGCCCAGCGAGCAATGGAGCGAGCCATGCTGGGAATATCGCTACGTGATATGGTGCGTAACGAGGCAATCTGCCGACGCACCAAAGTAGTCGATATTGGATACCGGGTGGCTAAGCTCAAGTGGCAGTGGGTTGGACACGTCAGCCGAAGGGATGACGTCCGTTTAAGTAACCGTGTCCTACACTGGCGGCCGTGGACAGGAAAACGGAGTGTTGGAAGACCACCCGCCAGGTGGGACGACGGCATCAAGTGCGTCGGCGTAAAGCAGTTGTTCCGTACTACTGAAGGCAAGGTCCCCCGGACTGGAGGAAAATGGGAAAGGTGTATGTCCAGCAGTGGACGCTTACGCGCTGACTGACTGACTGACTGACCGACTCCTTTGGATCTTTGATAGTCGATTAATATAGTGATTTTTTTTTATAAGAAAACATAACAGCTATTTACATACATTTGCACAAATTAAATACAAAATAAACTGTTCAGCCAATAAAAAAAGTTTTACATTTTTTATTCAGATATTGGGTAGTAGCAAAAGAGTTGGGTGTGAGAATCGAAGATAAAATAATTAATAATAATAATACTTTTTAATAATACTTAAGTTCATATAATATAATATAGTTATAGAACTTAAAGTCCGGCCGCTGAGAGAATGCGTTCCTGACGTCTGTCAGTTGGTCACAGTGATGCCAGTCTGGATTGCCTAAAAATTACAACAAGTTTGTCAAAATAGTACGAAAGCATATAAACAATAGAAAATGTTCATAATTACCTTCGTTCCAACGTGCAGTTGCAGGAGTGAGTAATAAAAACTTGTAAAATTATGAAAAGCTTGTCAAAATAGTATGAAACTGTATAAACATTAGAAAATGGTCATAATTACCTTAGTTCGAACGTGCAGTTGCAGGAGTGAGTAATTAAAACTTACAAAATTACGACCAGCTTGTCAAAATAGTACGAAACCATTTAAACAATAAACAATAGGAAATGTTCATAATTACCTTAGTTCGAACGTGCAGTTGCAGGAGTGAGTAATACAAACTTGTAAAATTACGACAAGCCTGTCAAAATAGTACGAAACCATATAAACAATAAACAATAGGAAATGTTCATAATTACCTTAGTTCGAACGTGCAGTTGCAGGAGTGAGTAATAAAAACTTGTAAAATTATGAAAAGCTTGTCAAAATAGTATGAAACTGTATAAACATTAGAAAATGGTCATAATTACCTTAGTTCGAACGTGCAGTTGCAGGAGTGAGTAATTAAAACTTACAAAATTACGACCAGCTTGTCAAAATAGTACGAAACCATTTAAACAATAAACAATAGGAAATGTTCATAATTACCTTAGTTCGAACGTGCAGTTGCAGGAGTGAGTAATAAAAACTTGTAAAATTATGAAAAGCTTGTCAAAATAGTATGAAACTGTATAAACATTAGAAAATGGTCATAATTACCTTAGTTCGAACGTGCAGTTGCAGGAGTGAGTAATTAAAACTTACAAAATTACGACCAGCTTGTCAAAATAGTACGAAACCATTTAAACAATAAACAATAGGAAATGTTCATAATTACCTTAGTTCGAACGTGCAGTTGCAGGAGTGAGTAATACAAACTTGTAAAATTACGACAAGCCTGTCAAAATAGTACGAAACCATATAAACAATAAACAATAGGAAATGTTCATAATTACCTTAGTTCGAACGTGCAGTTGCAGGAGTGAGTAATAAAAACTTGTAAAATTATGAAAAGCTTGTCAAAATAGTATGAAACTGTATAAACATTAGAAAATGGTCATAATTACCTTAGTTCGAACGTGCAGTTGCAGGAGTGAGTAATTAAAACTTACAAAATTACGACCAGCTTGTCAAAATAGTACGAAACCATTTAAACAATAAACAATAGGAAATGTTCATAATTACCTTAGTTCGAACGTGCAGTTGCAGGAGTGAGTAATACAAACTTGTAAAATTACGACAAGCCTGTCAAAATAGTACGAAACCATATAAACAATAAACAATAGGAAATGTTCATAATTACCTTAGTTCGAACGTGCAGTTGCAGGAGTGAGTAATACAAACTTGTAAAATTAGGACAAGCTTGTCAAAATAGTACGAAACCATATAAACAATAAACAATAGGAAATGTTCATAATTACCTTAGTGCGAACGTGCAGTTGCAGGAGTGAGTAATACAAACTTGTAAAATTACAAGCTTGTCAAAATAGTACGAAACCATATAAACAATAAACAATAGGAAATGTTCATAATTACCTTAGTTCGAACGTGCAGTTGCAGGAGTGAGTAATTAAAACTTACAAAATTACGACCAGCTTGTCAAAATAGTACGAAACCATATAAACAATAAACAATAGGAAATTTTCATAATTACCTTAGTTCGAACGTGCAGTTGCAGGAGTGCGTAATACAAACTTGTAAAATTACGACAAGCTTGTCAAAATAGTACGAAACCATATAAACAATAAACAATAGGAAATGTTCATAATTACCTTAGTTCGAACGTGCAGTTGCAGGAGTGAGTAATTAAAACTTGTAAAATTACGACAAGCTTGTCAAAATAGTATGAAACCGTATAAACAATAGGAAATGTTCATAATTACCTTAGTTCGAACGTGCAGTTGCAGGAGTGAGTAATTAAAACTTGTAAAATTACGACAAGCTTGTCAAAATAGTATGAAACCGTATAAACAATAGGAAATGTTCATAATTACCTTAGTTCAAACGTGCAGTTGCAGGAGTGAGTAATTAAAACTTGTAATATGAGTGATGAATTGACCAACTGACAACTGTCAGGAATGCATTCCCTCAGCGGCTGGACTATAGCAATACTTAAAAAAATTTGCCTCGAGGCAGGCGCAGCAACTTATGGAACTTAGTGGCTGAATCGGACGGGCTAAAGCACATGCTCCGACCAGCCAATATCACCTCCGAGAAGGCAGGTGCCATACCGGAGACTTCCCTGGATATCTGGCTATAATTGGACCAGAGGAAAGCACAACCGAGGCTGCTGTGCGGCCATCTTAAATCCAGTACTGTGGTAACAACCCAGTCGTTTACAATTTGAGCCTACCACCTAGTAATGGGCAAGGACCTACAGTTTTACACCGGTTCTGAATAATGAAGCAGCAGGTGTAGGTAAGCACGTAAATTTTTTCGTGAGAAAAAAATTTCCTCGGACCTCGCATGAGAAGCTGATGATGACAAAACCACTCGGCCGACCGCCGCTTAGTAGCTACCTTAGCCTGTCATCTATTTATTCCTCAATGTATTGAAAGGTTATAAATATAACAGCAGGGAAGTAAAGATGCAGGAGCACATTCTCAAGATGCATCCTTCCTTCACGACGAGCCACGTGTGCGGAGAGTGCGGCGCTTCCTTCCCCACCTACAGAGGACTCTTCCTTCACAAGCAATACATGCATCAGGTGAGAGCTGTCAGTCTCGGTAGCTCGGTGGCGCTACGCTATAGCGATGGACATAACAAACTGTATAGCGTAGTAAATGAGTGCTCAAATAAGGGGTGTAGCCGGAAAGCTCGAAAACAGGGGAGGGGGGGGGACACACTAGTGTGTCGCGACACACTGGTTGAGAATGGCTGATCTAGTGACACGCGCCTAGGATAGACGATCAGATTAGTAAAAAAAAAACGATAGTCTGAAATACTCGAGCGCGTCAGATTAAGATATTGGGGGTTGATTTTAGTGTTTTAAGACTAAATTGAACTAATCTCACGATAAGTCCTTGACGCGGCAAAGTTATAGGGTCGCGAACTTGTAAAAAAAAACGTTAATCCGGTATTCTCGAGCGCGATCAATTTATTTTTATTTTGAAGAATATAATCTAAAACTTACAAAAAATACAAAATCTGCCGGTTTCCGCATGACCGGAAGTGTGGAGGAGCCATTTCCTCTTCCGAAAAACGCGTTGCAACATATAAATCGGAAACGATACATTTTACAAAAAAAAGGTTATAAAAATAAAAGGTAATTTTATTTTACACAAAAAAGGTTTCTTTATATTTTTGTCTAAAGTCAAAACTTTTGGACTTATAGCATCATAAACTCAAACTCCCGGTTTTTTGAGTATATCTCGAAAACGGAGGGTGTTAAAGCCTGACCTGGAATAAATGAGGGGCCGCCATATTGCGGAATTTCGTTGGAACTAATTTCTTACACTGGTTTTTATTTGAGGCAATAAACATTCTTTCAATCGAAACGCAAGCTACATTGAGTGTGCCACCTAATACATACATGTATACCCGACACTGTATCCAATCGGCATGAGCAGATTAATCGGTGTTGTGCTATACATTTTAGGGGAGAGATGCAGTGGGGCTATTCTTTAAGTATGGATCGCACACGGTACAGGTAGAGAGGTCCAGATAGTGTAGTGTAATGTAACTCGTTGAACAGCCACCACCACAGTGTCCGAAGTAAAGTCAGTCGAAGCCGTGCACATTTCGACACTACCAAAATGTCACTTAGTTCTATTCACCGGGATGACATTTTAATACATTCGCATGGCCCATTTTGTCACTGTGACATTTACACACTGCTTTATTGAAAATAAAGTGTGTTTTGTAATACCCAGGTCGCCACTGTGCCGGAGGAGAATGCGCCTTATTGTGAGGAGTGCAAGGTGCAGTTCGCTACGAGGAAGGCCTGGACTAAACACGTCCTCAACTCTGAGAGACATAAGGACCTACAGAAGGAGATTGTGTGAGTTTTTGTCAAGTTCTGCACTAACATGGAGCAATTTTTTTTTCTTTATGAAAACTGACACTGTTGTTGGGAATCGTTCATAAACCACGTGACGGTTTTAGAGGGGGGGGGGGGGGGGGGGGGTGGTGGGGGGTGGATTGGTTCAGCTTTTTTTCTACTAGGCGGCGGTTGGGGGGCGTGTCGGGCCGAGTCAGGTGACCAAAAAATTCCCAATTCAAACCCAAAATTCCCAATTCAAACCAAAATTCTCAAAAAAGACAAATTTTGGGTGGATTGACGTGGAAAACGTCAATCATGTCACCGATATACCTGCTCCACCGGACGAGGACATACCAATCATAAAAGATGTCAGTAAATGGGTCGCAGACAGACAGTCAGACATCATTTCAAGACATAATTTTACAATAGCAGCATTACTTTATGTCTGCAATAGTTTTTTTATTACGATCACATATTAAACCGCTGCTTAATATATGCTTACCTCTATGTTGGCCGTTTCATGCTCTTCCTTCAGCGCGTCTGGAATTTAGTAAGTGTAGTTCGGAATTGCACACGATACGAAAATTTTCACCATTTCAATTGTAGAGGTGAGACAAAGTGTGCAAATTAACGCAAATGGATATGTTTAATTTAAAGCATTATTTAAAGTCCAAAATTAGCCTAAAATCCGTCACGTGGTTTATGAACGCTCCCCTGGCTACATCATATACTACATATGTGATGTCCATCTCGGTGAACTAGGTGCCATGTCAGTGCTTCCCTTCATTTATGTCGGCTACACCGAACTGGACGGAAAACACGAACTATTTACATAGCCGTTTCGACCGACGTTTCGCTGAGTGCGGTGGTATCAACCCGGCTGGGATAAACCATACCACCTAGTAAAGTAAGAAGGGAAGGGACCTACAGTTTTACGTGGAATCCGAACCACGGTCAGCTTTCAATGATCGAGTGTACACCCATCCAAGTTGTGACGTAGCATTCCCCGTACCCGGGTATACTACCTAATGGCGGGGATGACTACTACTTCCTATCGAGGAGTACCTATTAAAACATTGATGTAACTTATTTGAACATTATTTTAAATCAATCAGCTTTACTCACGGTTTCACTCCGAGCTATGTGGCTCGACGTTTCGGGCCAAGCGTATGGCCCGAAACGTCGAGCCACATAGCTCGGAGTGAAACCGTGAGTAAAGCTGATTGATTTAAAATAATGTCTAACAACCACGGTAATTTAAAAACCCTTATTTGAACATATTTCATTTAAGTATTATTAAAACGCTGTTTATATCTACATGGCTTATACTAATTACTTGTCTTAAATATACCTATCCTTATATCCTGGTGTCTACTTTCTACTAGCCTAGCTTGGATATATCTCTACCCCTATAACCTAGTGTCACTGTCTATCGATATCTTACATATATTGGATAAGGCAGGACAAGGTGTTGGTGCCTACTTGGGTAATAGGCGGGGGTCTGCGATCAACCGGGGACCACCGATCGAGCAGGAGAGATCAGTATTGCGTTCGTGCGGAGGCCACCGATCGCTGGTACTGCGGGGTAAGGGGAGATGATACCTGTGATCAAGCGGAGGACACCGATCGAACAGGGGGGACCGTCTGAGTCGCTAGCCGAGCTCAGACTGACCATTCGTCTGCTGCGGGGCCCTATTTATACTAGTCGCTGGCGCGCGAGTGAGCGTCGGTGTGTCCGCCCGTGTGGTAGTGTGTGTGTGACGGCTGGCTGTAGGTAGTCGCACCGCGCTCGCCTCGCTGCCCGTCGCGCCGCGCTGTCGCCGCCGGCCGTCAGTCTCCCTTCATGTGACGTCATCGTCACAAAGTACTGACCGCACTCAGCGTTGCATAACAACAGTCGACCGACCGCACCACTGAGCCACCGAGGCTGACTGTTCGGGATAAACCGACCGAAGGCCGCTTGGTTTCTCACCTCACACTGCGGCGCGCTGTCCTCGTCGTCTCGGCTGTCCCCCGATGGCGCGTTTTCAGGGCACCAGACTTCAATTAAACGCGCGCACGAGTGGTAGACGGTGGATGCGTACGGAGTCCGTCGCCGCAGCACGAACTGTCGGTGGTTAGCGCGCGACAAGAGAGAGGTCGGACCGTCTGATACCTCGTATTCAACAAATTACAACAGTTACAACAATCAACGGCAATTTCGAAGCAATGGCGGCCAGCGTGGCATCGCCCTCAATCTCGCGTGTTGATCGACCGCAAAACTAGAGCGCGTACGTTCGCGACGAGAGCTGACAAGACGGACCGGCTACGGGAACGGATAGCAGTCGCAGCAACTTTAGACGACAGTGGGCGCGACCGTAGCGCATTTGTACCAACTGCACGGCGATGCAAGGGGAGTTGGATCTATGGATTTCAAACAATCTATTTTAAACACTGACAGTGATAAGTTGTGGTAAGAGCACGCGCTAGGTGGAACGACGACATCAGGTACGTCGGCGGAAAGCAGTGTTTCTGTATCGCTGAAGACCGGTAGGACTGGAGGAAAATTGACGAGGTCCAGCAGTGTATGTATGTATGTGTTGAGATACTATAATGAACATACATAGAATATTGTGTGCTGAAATATAGTTTACATCTCACGAGCTAACCCTCTTGAATGATAACCTCACTTCTCTTGCTATAAGGGTTCCGCTGTGAACGGAACGAACATGTGCTTTTCTAATCCATTATTAATATTCCTAGTTTACAAGAAAGTTAAGCATGTTTTATTCAAGAATCCCATCAGTATGTATACATGCGGACTAACTGACAATGATTCTATCGACTAAAAAAGTACTATATGTTATTTCGCAGAAACGGTTGCAGACAATGCGGCGAGGCGTTCGACACCATCGCGATGTTGAAGAGACACAAGAGAGAGCAACACCCAGACAATAAAAATGCCAGGGACCCCACCGCCAACATGCATCATCCATGTGCTCTGGTGAGTCGGGACTCGGGGATGCGGGCTGTCATGTAGGTGTTACCAGTGGCGGCTGGTGACTTCAGTGACCGGTAGTGCGCTAAGTACCTACCAAAATTAAATACCAAATTTCCCAACAAATTCCCGTCATGTTATTTTAAGATCGGGACTTCCGAATTTTTTAAACGCCTGCGTTTTATTATGTACGTACCAAACATGTATGTACATTATGTACGTAAAACAAGAAAAAAATAAACCAAACAAGTTTTTTAACTCATTTTTAGTACCTTTATGAACACACCCATAGACCACAACACGACTGCAGCTTTCAAAAAGAAAAAGTAGTAATATCCCAAAAATAATTCAAAAAAATATATTAAAATAAAAGCATTTCAAAAGTAGGAATTGAACCCGGGATCACGTGATTGTAAAGCCTTACCTTTACCAACTCTTAGGCAAATATCGGCACCATTTAATTCACAGTATCACGTGACAGAAAGCACAAAATCTAACCATATCCCATTTTAAATATTCGCGCGCTAACGGGTATGTGACATCACATGACAGCGCGCTGACTCTAGCTAGCTGCTAGCGCATGCACAGTACTCACACCAATGCAATTGTGCAAGTCCGAGTGAGACAGATCGGGCGTATGCAGTGCGACGTCACCCGTGCGCTTACACACAGAAATCGCTCGCGACGTGTCGCACGCGCGGTTATTCACGATATAGCGTCCTTGTTTGGCGCTCGTGCGCCGCACGCAGAACTCCATTTCGGTCCATACTATTTCTATGAAGTATCTTTTGTCTCACGCGCCAGCGGTGTTTTGCCGATCCCCATACATTCAGTATGGGAGACCCGCGTGCGCGTTTCGATTCCGCACGGGGCGCGCGTTTACTCGCAAAAAGGTGCCTTGTGATCTATAAAATAAGGTCGAATTCACATTCTTATTTATTTGGAGTACGATCTTTATGGTTTTAATGTAGATATGTTGTAAGATATTATTTATTTTGAGTGAAGTGAAGACTTCTCGTGGTACGGTAGTGCGGCGCACGAGCGCACTTTAGGACCAGCCGCCAGTGGGTGTTACACATCTCAGGAGACAACAGACTTCAAAACACTTCAAGCATTACTCACAAGCAGGAGCCCTTGGGTAGCCGGAGATTAGCGAGTTGCCCTCCTCCACTCTGATTTGGCACTTCACTTCCACGGGACGATATATTGATTTCGATGCTCAACGAACGATAGCTGATAACGACTGACTACTCTGACCGTGCCGCGCGGAGGAGACGTGGGGCGTTGTGGACACTCATGCTGTGATGCAAAGCATCAATACTTATAATTTATTGTGGCTATTGTTGTTGTTGTTGTTGATTTGGTTTGGGGTTGGCTCTAGGCCTGCAAACTAATCCCGCTTGGTTGGGGACCTTCGTGCAAAACCCCGCAACCTCCAGCTACACCAGCAAGCCTATGTCTTCCATGAAAGCCACAAGTCGACCGGGGTGTCTGTAGACTGCTACAACGGAAGATGGAGAACGGAGTATGTCCCTTCGTTGGTTGTCAAGCACACTGCACTCCAACAAAACATGCTCGGCCGTTTCATCCGTTGCCAAGCATCCTCTGCATAGTGGACTATCCGTAATACCTATGGTGTGTAGATGTTTATTTAGTGAGCAGTGGCCGCTCATCAGACCAACCTTAGCTTGGTCCAATTCTTAGCTTGGTCTGGGCCAGGTTGATAAGCTTCCGAGCCAGCCTTCGGTCTGGTTTAGGAAGAGCAGCTCTCGACTGTCTGCACTCTGAGAGACCCTCTGTCCCTGTGTTTCCCTGATGTCGACGCGTGCAACCAAGTTCTCTGTGTGCTGGCTGATGGCATTATCACGGGTTCCGCTCCTATGGGTATAGTTCTGGATCCTCTTCGCGCGAGGTCATCAGCGCTGTCATTTCCGTCGTCTTCGTTGTGGCCTTTTATCCACTGGAGGATCACCTTGTTATTATTACATGCAACCTTCTCCAGGGCCCCATGGCATTGTAGCACTAGGCCTGAAGTACACCTCTTGCTCTTCAGTGCCATAAGAGTTGCTGCGCTGTCTGAGAGTATCTTGATAGTGTACCCTGATACGCCCATCTCAGCCACAGCAGTTGCCGCTTGTAGCACCCCGATTACTTCCGTTTGGAAAACGGTTGAGTGTGCACCAAGTGGTACCTACTGATCTATTAATGTTCAGCTCCAGTGAGAAAATGTCCGCACCGGTTCCGCTGCTTGTCCGAGACCCATCTGTGAAGATTCTGAATTCCGTCTCACTAGATGGGCCAGGGGTTCTTGGTCCTATTATGACCTCGAAATGTTTTCGAAAACGTGGGTGGTGGGAATCCGATCGTAACCTGCCCTCAATAGGGGTAGTTCGCTGCACACCGTGCGGACGCCGCTGCCTGCTGTCTGACAAAAAGGTCCAGCGGCATCAGACAGAGCATGGCTTCAATGGCGGCAGTGGGTGTCGTGCGCATACAACCCGTGGTACCTATGCAGGCAAGCCTCTGCAGAAGAAAGGAAGATGTGGATCTAAGCTTGCGATGGCTTCACCGAACATATCCGGGCCCATCGGCAGTAGAGGAGTGTATTAATCGAGGCCGGGACTAGCGAGTGGCCACTCTAAATTTCCCGCGCATGCTTCACGTTTCGGCTCGCTTCAAGCCCTCGTCAGCTAGTCTGCGTTGACTAGGACGTGGGGAAACCACCAGTCCCGCTCTCGACCTCCCTCTCTCTACCTATCCATATTCTGTAGGATGCTTCCAGTGACGTTTTCGAAACTCTCTCCATGTATGAGCTTAGCGTCGATCTTGGGAGCCCTAGATTCTTGAAGAGACTGTAGAGCGACTTCGCTGGTAGTCCTCTTGCTCCGACTTCCACAGCGAAGAGATCAGTCTTGAATCCGTTTCTCACAATCCGGTCTACTAAGTTGCAGTACTTGTTAAGTTTGATGTTGTGGTCCTTCGGTATGTTACTTTCCCATGGAACTGTAAGTTCAACAAGTACTACATGCTTTGTCGCTTTTGAGAATATGAGTATATCCGGTCTTAATGCTGTGGTACAGATTTCCGAAGGCATTTGGTAATGCTTCTCATGTGTGTCCATCAACAATTCCCAATCCTTTGCTGCTCCCAAAATTGAAGAAGGTTTAGTCCTATCTTTGGGCAGCTTATTGGCTCCAGGTTTCACAAAGTTGACCTTCTGGAAGCCGCTACTGGTTTGCCCTTTCCTGGTCCGTGCAATTGACAGGTTGATGGCCTCTCTGATGATTTGGAGGACTTTATCATGACGGTAGTGAATACTGCCCTCGCTCAAGTAGTATTTTGCATCCGCATAACAAATGTTTGGCCGTGCCTACGAACTCCTTACATGACGGGCATAGTTTATTTGTAGATTTCCCCCATCTAACTAGGTTACACGGGTCGGGGAGAGTAAGCTGGAATGCATTTAAGTAGAACTTAAGCAGCTCAGGGGACCAGTTGTATATTATGGATTTCCACTTCAATGCAGGAGGGATACAGAAGTCACCCACTGTTAGCCAATCATTCTGCATTTCTAGGTTTAAGGCGTGAAGTTTGAAGCCTTGTTCCATGTCCTCCTGAGCAAAACCTTTCAGTATTTCTTTCCAGATCTATTGGTGCGTGTACCAACTTGGAATGATTTGTAGAAGTCGAGTCTCGATTCCAGTTCATCTGATAGTGATGTGTTGGGTAAGGCTTGAATAGCGCTATCATTGGAGTCTTTGAGTATACATCGTTTGGCTATTCTCGCCTTTTGATAAAATATCGACGGTTTCTTAATGTTCAGTCCAAAGTTATTGTGAGATCTGTATAGCGTTGACGAGTCAGCCGGGTGAGCCAGTCCAAACCATGATTTGAGGAATCTGGTCACATACGAGTCTAATTTAGTCAGGTTTTGCTTTGTGAAGTCGTAGACGAGAAATGGCCATGAAAGTTTTGATGTCAGGTAGTTATTGTAAATCCATGCCTTTTGTGTACCCAGGAGGGGAAGATTGTCAGTTTGGCGGAGGCTCTCTTCGAAAAGTTGGACAATATCATCAGTAGGATGCTCCTTTCCTCTGCTGGTGATCCTTTTGCCCAAGAATTTAAAAGGAGCTTCATCAGCCACAGTTGCGATTGGTTTTCCGGCTACTGTCAGACCTGGATTGCTCGAGGTAAACTTTGAACCTTTCCTGGTTAAGCTCAAACAGTAGCACTTCGCTGGTTTTATCTTCATCCCTTTGGTCCATTCACAATAGTCATCTACCACCTTAAGAAGCGCCTGATTTTGTTTTGGATTGCGGGTTAACAGCGTAATATCATCCGCAAATGCCAGGATGGCCGCCATATATGTGTCTCCATATTTGAACCTGTATCCCCATTTGTTTTCTTTTACGACAAGCGTATCAATTAGAATGTTGATAACAATGTTAAATGTAACAGGAGAGAGGCAGCAACCCTGGAAAAGTCCTATGCCGTAACGAATTTCCGGTATCTTCTCCGTTTCGCCTTTTACTTGTATTACAAAGGAAAGTTTTTTGTAGTAGGAGGCTATTATATTACAGATCAGAGGTGGCACATTATACCACTCTAGCGCCTTTAATAGTAACTCATGGCGCACCGAACCGAAGGCTTTTTCAAAGTCTAACCACGTGGCAGTTAATTGTCTCTCATTCTTCCTTGCATCTCTAAGACATTCAGTCAGCAAAGAATTATGTTCGAGGCACCCTGCAACTCTTGGGAGAAAACCTTTCTGGTACTTCTTTGGTAAGTAGTCGTTGGTACACATGTGTTTGAGTAGTCTGGCCTGTATAATGGAGAAGAATATTTTCGAAATTGTGTTCGTAAGGGCTATAGGTCTATTATCCTTGGGATCAGTAACTTCTTTCTTTTTTGGTAGAAGAACAAACACGGCTTTACCAAGACAGTCTGGCACTTATCTGTTCGTCCAAATTCTTTTGTAGATGTTCAACATGTGTTTCCGCACTGATGGACATTTTTTGTATATTATGTATGGTATGCCATCGGGTCCCGGGGCGGAACTATTTGGTTTCCTTTTTATGTGGTATTCCAGCTCTTCCATCGTCGGTGAATCAGCATCAAATGCTAGAGCAGGTTCTTTGGGTTTTGGAGCTGGTGGATCCCTGTAAGTTATATCTGCCTCCGGGGTGGTATATGTGGATTTAAAGTAGTTGAACATCTCGTCCGTACTTAACCTAATTGTACCCTGCTGTTCCTTAAAAGCTTTTTTGGCGAAAAAAAGCTTTTAAGGAACAGCAGGGAACAATTAGGTTAAGTAGGCTAATTGCATCGTTGTGGTCCGTAGTTTGGATCTGGGCCACCAGACCATGGCTCCGTATGATAGCATCGGTCTCACTATGGCAGTGTACATCCACTGGGTAATTTTGGGGGTTACACCCCATGTTTTCCCCAGCAGCCTGCGGCACTGCCGGAATGAGACGGTTGCTTTTTGTATTTTTTGGTCCAAGTGCCTATTCCAATTAAGTTTTATATGCTTATCCATTTCCTTATCCACATAGATCTTTTCTGTTCTTTCTTCTTTATTTTGTTTCTTATCAAACGTCGATCGCAGATCGCAGATCAGGTCTTGCTTGGAGTACTGCTCGCACCTGTGGGATGCATTGGCGTATATAGAGGGGGGGCCGGGTGGGCACGGCCCACCCCAGAAGTGTCTGGTGCCCACCCCAGGATGTTGGGTTGCCAACACAAAATTCTAGGGTGGGCACTTAAATAATTTCACACAAAAACACTTACCTAAATAATCTACAGCTGAGGAATCAACATAAAATTCCATTTCCATCCAGGTAATCAAAATGGGGGGGTGCTAAGAATCCCCGGGTTACGGAAGGTTACCAAACCCAACGATTATACCTGCCGAACTATAACACACGGACATTGAGAACGGATGAGAATTTGGAGGAGCTGGAAGTGGAATTGAGCAAGATAGGTGGCACGTCTTGGGGCTATCGGAAGTCCGTAGACAGGGGGAGGACACGATAACCCTAGAATCTGGCCATATGCTCTATTTTCGAGAAGGAGACCAGCCTTCCCAAGGTGGTGTCGGGTTTCTCATCAACAAAGTCCTTACTAACAACGTCGTGGAAATCGTGGGTGTGTCAACGCGGGTAGCGTACCTAATACTGAAACTCACAGAAAAGTACTCGTTGAAGATTATACAGGTATATGCGTCCACGTCTACACACACAGACGAAGAGGTGGAAGCCGTGTATGATGTGATGACATCTCTAAGACGATTCATAACACGGCTAAAACTCAATTCACCGTTGTTATGGGGGACTTCAACGCCAAAGTGGGAGTACAAATATGCAACGAATCTAAGGTGGGACCAAATGGCTACGGAAGCAGAAACCATCGTGGACAAATGTTGGCAAACTTCCTAGAAAGGAAGGGCTCTTCTTGATGAAGTCTTTCTTCAAGAAGAGGCCCCAACAGAAGTGGACCTGGGAAAGTCCCGATGGTGGGACAAAAAATGAGATTGACTTCATCCTGGCGGACAAGAAGCGAATATTTAGAGATGTCTCAGTGCTATACCGGTTTAAGACTGGAAGCGATCACAGACTTGTACGAGGCACTCTAAATATTAACTACAAGCTTGAACGGTCCCGTCTGATGAAGTCAACCCTCCGCCCAACTCTGCTCCAAGTCTCACAGAGCTCTGACAGCTTCTAGCTAGAAACCACAACAGACTTTGATGAGATGACCAACAATCTGGTGCAGGTCATTCGAGAAGTGGGCTGCAAATATTTTAGACAACAACACAAGGGTAAACAGTCGAAACTTTCGAGTGAGACACTGGAAGCGATGAGACAGACGCGAGGCAATAGTTGATTCGTCAGGTCTTCGGGCTCAAAATGCCAAAATAAAGGAGCTGATACGACGCGACCTTCGCATGCACAATACACGCCGTATGTATGAGTTGACAGAGCAGAATAAGGGCTCCAAAGTGTTCGTGCAGCAACTGGGCAGAAGCCACCTGATGAAACTTAAAACTGCAGATGGTCGAACTGTCTCATCGAAGCCAGAACTACTCATCGAAGTCGAAAAGTTCTACGAACGGCTATATGACTCACGAGCTGCTTTTCCTACAGTCCCCGACAAAGACGACCGAGACGGGCCAGATTAACCCACCACTACACGGAGGATATCCGAGACGTCAACATGGGCGAGATCAGGATTGCTCTAGAGCAGCTTAAAAAAAACAAGGCTCGAGGTGAAGACGGAGTTACTACAGAGCTTCTCAGAGCCGGGGGGACAACGGTCCTCAAGGAACTACTGAGGCTCTTCAACTCTGTCATACACGGTGGTATTACGCCAGAGTCGTGGAACAGGAGCGTGGTCGTATTGTTCTTCAAGAACGGAGACAAAACCTTGTTGAAGAACTATAGGCCCATCTCGCTCCTGAGCCACGTACATAAGCTGTTCTCGAGAGTCCTCACCAATAGTCTCGCCCGAAGGTTTGACGACCACCAGCCGCCAGAGCAGGCCGGGTTTCGGAGGGGCTACAGTACCGTAGACCACATCCACACCTTACGGCAGAAGTGCGAAAAGTATAATCGGCCATTGTGTCTCGCTTTTGTGGACTACGAGAAAGCCTTTGACTCTATCGAAACCTGGGCTGTTATGGCATCCTTACAGCGATGCCAAACCAATCGGCGATACATTGAGGTGCTGAAATGTCTTTATAGTGCCGCGACAATGATTGTACAAATACAGGACCAGCAGACGAAACCTATCCAATTTCATCGTGGAGTCAGACAGGGAGATGTTATATCTCCGAAACTGTTTACGAATGCATTGGAAGATATATTCAAGCTGCTGGATTGGGGAAAGCACGGCATTAATATTAAAGGCGAGTACATTTCGCACCTACGCTTCGCAGATGACATAGTCGTGATAGACGAATCGCTGGAGGACTGAATCACATCCTGAAGGGCCTCAATGTCGCCTCCCGCCGAGTCGGCCTCAGGATGAATTTGGACAAGACGAAAGTCATGTTCAACGAACACATCGTCCCGGGGCACGTAACAGTTGGAGAGGCGACCCTCGAAGTTGTGCAGAACTATGTCTATCTTGGACAAACCATCCAGCTAGGGAAGCACAACTTTGACAATGAGGCCAACAGAAGGATTCAGCTAGGCTGGGCGGCATTTGGGAAACTCCGCCACATCTTTTCATCCTCCATCCCACAGTCATTAAAAACGAAGGTTTTTAATTAGTGCGTTCTGCCGGTAATGACGTACGGAGCGGAAACGTGGACCCTGACGATGGGCCTAGTCCACAAATTTAAAGTCGCTCAGCGAGCTATGGAAAGAGCAATCTTCGGCATTTCTTTGACCGATAAAATCCGTAACGACGTGATACGTCAAAGAACTAAAGTAGTCGACATTGCTAAGAAAATAAGCACGCTGAAGTGGTAGTGGGCTGGGCACATCTGTCGCAGACCCGACAACCGATGGGGTAGACGGGTGCTCGAATGGAGGCCACGTACAAGCAAACGTAGCTTGGGACGCCCCCCGGCTAGGTGGACAGATGACCTAAAAAAGGTAGCCGGGAGTGGATGGATGAGAAGAGCGGAAGACCGCGTGTGGACGTGGCGTGCCTTGGGAGAGGCCTATGTCCAGCAGTGGACCGATGCAGGCTGATACATAAATAAACACTTTAAAAAAATGTTTTTGTTTAATTTTATTTAGGTAAAGACTTTCCGAAATCAATGGGTGAAATACGGCTCAACACTTCAAGTTCAAATTACCTACTTTTATTGCGCAGGTACATCGGGTTTCGGCTTCATCGGCCATCGCTTTTCAGGGGCCAGGCCCACCCTGGAAAATAACCCTAGATACGCCAATGGTGGGATGGCTCTGCCAAATACCAGCTTGCGCCTCTGGACTCGATCCAGCGTCGAGCCGTGCGACTAGTGGGTGACCCCGAAGTGTCCCGTGATCTAGAACCACTGCAACACCGTAGGGATGTCGGCTCCCTAAGTGTGTTCTATCGCTTATTCCATGGGGAGTGCTCGGAGGAGCTGTTTAACGCGATCCCGCCGTCCCCTTTCCACCTCCGCACCACGCGCACTGGGCAGGGATTGCATCCATATACGCTGGACTTACCGCGCATGCGTACCAATCGATTCTGCAGATCTTTCCTTTACAGAACCGGTAAACTCAGGAACGCTCTCCCTGCTCATATATTTCCCCCCAAGTACAGTCTCGGGTCCTTCAAGAGGGCCGTGAATGGGCACCTGTCAGGCCGGCATGGCATTCGCAACCCCCGAATACGACCGAATGTCCATGGGCGCCGTTAGACACCTCATGGGTGCCTCGGCGCCATATGTCGAGCTAACAATAAACAAAAACAAAACCTCTTGCTAAAATTGCTAAAAAACGCTAAAATTGCTAAAAAAACGCTAAAATTGCTAAAAAACGCTAATATTGTACCAATACACGTCAGACCTTCGTCTACAGACTCCATTTTTGCAACTGACAAATAGAGAAACACAGACGAGCTCGAACGAGATGTGGAATAGTGTAAACTGTTTGACGAACGCTTCACGAAAGGGAGATTTCTCATTCGAGAAGGCGGCATGCTCCTCGTGCGTTAAAGCTCGCATCGTGTCAACGGACCATTAGTGCGGACGCCGCGCCTCCTGTTGTGGCTAGTAACAAACAATGATAAAAATAACAAATAAAACTAAACATACAAGACTAAACATAGGTATATATTTAACCATCCTGATAAATGTTTATTAACCATATGAACACTGAATACATAATTATTATTATTTTATTTTATTGCTTTATTCACACAATAACTTAAAACTAACTTTGTACATATTAAAATACCTAATATTAAAAATATATAAAAAATTAACTTAAAAAAGCGGAAGTTTCACCGCCGAGCCCATGCTACCGATGGTCGAGCACCACGGAGAGACAATCGCAACCTCCGGACGATGCGCGCAGTGTTGAGCAGGGCTGCCTCCTGGATCTGCCCCTTGACCCAACCACTCAGCGAGAGCCTTCCAGGGTGATCGTCGAGGCTCTTCACTATCAGCCCATGCGCCGATACGACTATGGGCACAACAATAGTCAATAAAACGGGCAACATTTTGGTGTCCACGGTGGTCTGCAATCCAGATACTTTAACATCTTCTCTGCTTCCTTACTGACTATGTTACCATCTTTCATTGTATGTAAATAAAAGTACAAATGAAGTAATTATAAATAAATAAAATAAATTAATTAACAGAAGCAGCTTCACTGCAAACACAACTGTGGCATAATACCAGCCGGTTGTGCTCTGCGGGTCTGCGCGCGATACGCCGCCAGCCCGCAGCGATGCGTGTATCTAACTGTGCCCACACGCTGCAATGCTAGGCTTGTTGTGCACAGTGCCGGGCTGAGTTGTGTCCGCACTGACACCTCTGTTTGCAGGCACCCTGCTCGTCTTGTGGCCTTCGTGTGGGACATATGCTGGCTGGGGTAGCTGGAGGTCGCGGGGTTTTGCACGAAGGTCAAGAGGGACTAGTTTACAGGCTGAGAGTCAACCCCTACAAACAACAACAACTAGTTGGATAGGTTATATAGTGGTTAAGGTGGCATAATCTCGGTTATTGACAGTGTGGTGAGCTGATGAAGGGCGGTGCTGGAAAGTGGGCGCATTACCGCAGCTGCCACCCCGGCGAGCCGTACCCGCGCGACTTGTCACTCCTCAGGAACCGCTGCGAGCAGTGCGGTAAACTCTTCCATGTACGTAATAAATAACTAGGGATCGGCGTAGGTAGTGCAATTACCGGGATTTGGTGACCGTTATCTTAGCATGGATATACCTTCTGAATCCCGGGAAAATTTATTTCATATGGACGAAATATAAGACACTTTTATTCTTACACGTTTTCAATAAAATCGATATTTCCAGATAAAAAAAATCTAAAATTATTTTTTTCCAAAATGTTCTCAATTGCTGATGTTTTTTGGCGGATTCTTATTTCTAAACGAAATATAAGACACTTTTATTCTTACACGTTTTTCACCTAAGTCGATATTTCCGGAGATAAAATAAAACAACCTATTTTTTCATATTTTCTCGAATGTTGTTTTTTCGCCTGGATCTTATTTCTAGACGAAATACGAATCTGTAGGGAACATTTAAAAAAAGTGGCCACCATTTTGAACTTTCTAGTTATTGAACTGATTGCTTTCAAAATCGATATCTGGGTGTCTGTGGGCTCTGAATATGAATCTGTAGTCAAAATTTAAAAGTGGCCGCCATTTTGAACTTTTTAGTTAATGGACCGATTGCTTTCAAAATCAATATGTGGGTGTCTGTGTGGGCTCTGAATATGAATCTGTGTCACCATTTAAAAAAAGTGGCCGCCATTTTGAACTTTTTAGTTACTGGACCGATTCCTTTCAAAATCTATATCTGGCTGTCTGTGTAGGCTCTGAATACGAATCTGTAGTCAAGTTAACTTAACCCATCGTGTTAAGCAGCAGTCTGGACTACGGTCCTCGGGCCGCCTGGGGTCCGCTTAGTTTCAGTGTATGTAACTGTTCGTTCACAGGCCAAGACTCTACTGGAGCAACACAAAGTGACGCATTCGGGTCCGCCGCCGCTGCAGTGCAGCCTGTGTCCGAGGGCGTTCTACAAGCAGGCGGGTCTCAAACTTCATATCTCGACCACGCACTCGGAAGAGAGGCCGTACAAGTGCGACGCTTGCGACATGTCGTTTAAAGTGAAGTTTGCACTGAAGCGACATTTATACGTAAGTGATGATATGAAAAGTGTGCGGATTTTATTTCAACAATATACAGGGTGTTCGGCACATCAACCGAAAATTTTTTTTTGTAGGTAAGTTGGGTCATTTTCAACGTTTTGACCGATGATACCTTTTGTCAGGTGTCACTTTATATCGAGATACGATTTTTTTTCTTTATTTTTGAAAATTACCAAAATCCCAGCTTTAATCCGTTGTAACTTTTTTGTTTATGATTGTATCAGCACGAAATAAAAGGACTTATGACCTCCCAAAGTCTCGGGACGAGTAAAAATATGACATACATAATCTTAATTTCTTAATTCATACATATACCATTACAGTACGCCAGACGCCCTTTCTAACCACATGTTGTACAAATCATTCTCTATGTGGCCAAAATTAGGGACATAGACCAGAACAGAACGGTAACACGGGCTATTTGTAATAGGGCCACTTATCGGTGGTTGACACTCAGGGGTGAGTGTACAGAAACTGGGAGCACCAGAACTAACAACCGGCAGACACGATCCGACAGAACAGCCAAGAAATTTCATCATTTGGAATCCTGTCCGTCACGTGGAGGTTGAGTAAATGAGAGCTGTTGAGCAGGCGTGTCAGTCGGTGGAACCAATGTCGCCGATAAACATCAGCGAAGAAGACGTAGGCTCTGCATTCCGCCAGGCACTCAACTGGAAATCACTAAGGCTGGATGGATTGCAGAACATCTGGTTGAAATGATTCACAGGCTGCTACTCCCGCTTGGCTGTTCAATTCCAGGATGCCATCGAACCTCGGGTTCTCCCGGAATTCATGACCACTGGTGTCACCCACCTGCTCCGTAAATCTGGTAGCACTGCGGAACCCAAAAATTACAGCCCCTATCACTTGCTTGCCTACCATCTATCTACAAGCTCCTGACATCTATTCTGACGCACAAAAGTCACAGTCATCAGTTCACATTAAGGACAATAATATCTTATCCGTTGTTCAGAATGGATGTCGAGCTGGGTCCAGCGGTACTAAGGAGCTTCTCCTCATAGACATGACCGTTTGTCAGCAGGTCCGACGCAATCAAAAGAACATGTCTGCCGACTGGATAGACTACAAAAAGGCTCTTGACTCCGTGCCCCATACATGGTTGCTAAAAATACTGAAATTATACAAAACTGACACGAATATTTGACAGCTCCTCGGTGCATGTATGGGACATTGCATCGAATATTGCACCTATTTTATATGGATGACCTCAAACTGTTTGTCAAGTCAGACACTGACCTAATGTCAATGATGAAGATAACTGAAGGCTTCAGCAATGACATTAAAATGGAATTTAACGGAGGCGGTTAAATGGCAATTTGATACGTATAAGGGAGACAACGATTGTACATTCCAAATTAGAATCCGTATACTTGAACTTTGTACGTCGCGGCAGGCCTCAGACACTCCTTCATACCTACTGCGATAATCACCTACAGCGCGCGATATTCTGAGAGTACAAAACAGTCCGGGCAGCCCCGCGCTTGCGAGCGCACGAATACGTGGGTAGGTACTTACGTGCACGACGCGGCAGTTAGTCGATCACCTGGATGGAAAGAACGAACTTCAATGCCTATTCTTCGTTATAATAATAATAATGGAGTTACTAGGAATCGTAGTTAATAAAAGAACCAGATATTTCATTTATTTTCATTTAATATAAATTGTTTCGTGGAGCAATGTTGGCGGATATTACTCTAATGAATGATAATAATAATAGGTACTAACATAAATCAAATCAAATTTATTGAACTAGAAATTTATTGAAATTTATGAGGGAGAGGAGTGAGCATGGAGGGGGAGGGGCGATTAAGGCAGGTGAGGTTAGGGAGGACGGAAGGAGGGTGGGAAGGGAGGGAGGGAAGGGCTGGTAGGTAGGAGGGGCAGGAAGGGAGGCGACGAATGTAGGGAGGTGGAGGACGTCGAAAGTATTTAGGGTAGGGGGAGGTAGGGGAGGCGAGGGAGGAGTGTAAGATTGATGAGAGAGGAAGGAGGTGAGGAGAGGGCGACGAAGGAGAGGGAGGGGTGAGGGAGGGAGGGGGAATCGGCGGGGGAGAGATGGATGAACGAGGGCTGAGGGAGGGAGCGATATAAGTAGTGGTGAGAGGGAGGAGGAGCGAAGGGAGACGTAGATTGGAGGAGAGGGAGAGAGGAAGGGAGTAGCGAGGGAGGGGAGGGAGAGGAGGGAGGAGCGAGGGAGGAGGGGGAGGGGAGGGAAGAGGAATGAGGGAGAATAGTGGAAGGTAGGGAGAATGTGAGAGGGGAAGAGGAAGGGAGCGAGGGGGGAGGGAGTGGGGATGGGGAAAGAGGAGGAGTAAGGGGGCGAAGGAGAAGAGAGAGGGGAAGGAGGGTAGTAGGAAGAGAGGTATTTAGCAGATGACGAGGTTAAGAAGAAGGGGAAAGGGGGACGGAGACGAGTGAGGGGCTGAAGCGAGGGAAGGATAGATAGCTCAGGGAGAAATAATACAAGAGAGCCAATCGTCTATTTATCATGTTTGTGTTTAAATTGGATTTGCTATTAAACCGAGTTTAAAGCGAGCGAAGCCGCAGGTAAAAGGTAGTGAATCAATAAAATTAACATGTCATCATCATACTTACGAGAAGCCACAGAGTTTTTTAGTATTCAGAGTAATTTATTCGTCACAAGATGACAACCCTAACACTGCACGTGTCGCTTCAAAAGAGATAGAGTTACGCGATAGAAAGAGAAGCGTGATGTAGGCTATTAATCAAGTTAGATATGAAGCTCTGTGCGAGCTGAATTGCACTTTATTGCGTCTCAGCAAGAGTAGCTATTCCTTTATGTGTCCTTGTAGAGTGTCGCTTCTGGTACGATAGTACCTATTAAATATTTTGTGGTCGCGGCTTGCGCGTGTCCCTTTATATTCATATAAAGACTTGTGCCATGCGTTACAAGATAGGTTTGGAACCCTGCATGTCGCCACTGCATGTTCTCAGTGACTGCCACTCGTATGCTCTCGTCTCGAACCGAGTAACGTATAGCTATCCTTTTCACGCTCAAATTTTGTGTATGCGATTGCATGATATTCTATCTCTCTCTATTTTACGGGACGGACGGATACAAAAACGTGACCTGCCTGAGCGGCCCAGTGCGGCGGACCTGACTGCTCGCGAATGAGGGTGCGCTGTATGCTCACAAATAGCGCGCCTCAAGTTGGCGCGTTGTATGCCACTTCCCGATACGTTTTAATTCATTGGGTAAGTGGGGTCATTTGCAACGTTTTGACCTATGACACCTTTTGTCAGATGTCACGTGGTATCAAGATACGATGCTTTAAACCCTTGTAACTTTTTTGTGTATCATTTTATCAGCACGAAATAAAATTGATTGAATTTAACTATGTATTTGTTCTAGAAAAAATATTATTTGATGAAGTTAATACCATGAAAAGGTCTTATGACTTCCCAAAGTACCGAGAACGAATAAAAATATGACAGAATCTTCATTTCTTAATTCATTTAAAAAAAAACTGACATCAATTTATAGCTTCATTTTCTTTTAAAACAGTTCGCTAGTTTCCGCCCTTTCCAACGGTATACCACATGTGATACAAATACAATTACATGTGATACAAATACAATTACATGTGATACAAATACAATTACATGTGATACAAATACAATTACATGTGATACAAATACAATTACATGTGATACAAATACAATTACATGTGATACAAATACAATTACATGTGATACAAATACAATTACATGTGATACAAATACAATTACAAATAATTCACTATGTGGCCAAAATTAAGCGCAGAGGCAGAACAGAACGACAAAATTAGGGATAATTTACAAGAGTGCCCGCGCGACCGGTACATGTTCTAAATTTGAAAATGCTCTTGAAAACGCTCTCAATACGGGAAGCGACCACCGATTAGTGATCTGGACTGGGCATAGAAACAGCAAAGTCTGATAAAGAAATACTGAAAGGTTTTGTTCAGGAGGACATGGAACAAGGTTTCAAACTTCCCGCCTTAAGGGTAAGGCCGCCAAAATTAACACCTATATCACTAAAGTAACGCAAAAACTTTAGTGATACAATCACACGAATATAACAGTAAAGTAACACATTTTTCATATAAAGCTTGTTTCACAATGCTAATTACACCACCAAAAGAGGAGCACTGACATGGCACCTAGTTCAACAAGATGGGCTGACCTCACCGCGGATGTTGTGGGGATGTAGCCACCAGCCAACCATTTGTGTTTTATTTGTTTGTATGTTTATTATTTGTTTGTGTGTTCGTATCTTATGCGATGCGCTCGTAAACCGTTCATCCGATTACGATGAAACTTTGTCAGTCTATTATACAATAAACAATTTCTTTCTTTCTTTCTTTCTATTGCTTACACTTGCGCGAAGGTTATGGGCATAGTACGGGGACGAGGACAGGAGGACGGCGACGGGAAGGGGGGTGGGGGGGGGGGGGGGGGGAGTGGGGAGTACGTAGACGGTGACGACAGGGAGTACGGGGGCGGGGAGTACGGACGGAGACGGGAAGTACGGGGACGGCGACAGGGAGTAAGAGGACGAGCATGGGGACGGTACGGGACTATAAAATACATAACTATATACTATATAATAGTTTTGCCCAAAATTAAGGGTCAAGTATTTTTTTTTCGCATAATAATGCTAGTTATGTTCAGTTTACAATTTGCAACAGCAAGCTAACTAATTACTTTATCAACTTCAATTATAGAAAAACACAAAACATATCAATTTTTGGAGAAATTTACTCGGACATGAGGAAAGGGCAAACCAGTAGCGGTTTCCAGAAGATCAACTTTGTGAAACCTGGAGCCAATAAGCTGCCCAAAGATAGGACTAAACCTTCTTCAATTCAAATGCCTTCGGAAATCTGTACCACAGCATTAAGACCGGATATACTCGTATTCTCAAAAGCGACAAAGCATGTAGTACTTGTTGAACTTACAGTTCCATGGTGGTTTCCCCGCGTCCTACTCAACGCAGACTAGCTGACGAGGGCTTGATGCGAGCCGAAACGTGAAGCATGCGCGGGAAATTTAGAGTGGCCACTCGCTAGTCCCGACCTCGATTAACACCCTCCTCTACTGCCGATGGGCCCGGATATGTTCGGTGAAGCCATCGTAAGCTGAGTTCCACACCTTCCCCTTCGTGTTGTCGTTCCCCAAGCAGCACGAAGTACGTTATAGGAATAAATGTAGATAGAAAAACAGAAGTCTTATCCTTCCTAGAGGCATCTAGAGGGCGCCTTCTAGATGCCTCTAGGGTCGGTAATTCTCATGTGCGACCGGTACTAGATATTCTGGATAGATAAGATAATCTGGAAAGGGTTTATGGCCTGATATCTAAGGCCACTTTAAGAGAATAGCTCCTTTACAAGTGCACATTAAAACCCTTGTACTACTTTAGATAGGCAAGGCAGCCATGTATATATGGCTGCCTTGCCTTGCGAGAGTTCTTCAGGCCAATAATAAGATCAGTTCTCAGATCATTACCAGATGTATAGACTGGTAAGTGGATGAATTCAGAATACAGTGAGATAAAAGCCCTGGTATCGGTCGTACATTCTACTTAACGTTTCTGTTTTGATTTGACAGACAAAGTATACGATGGCGTTTCGCAGTTTAGCTAAGAGAAGGCAGACATAGAATAATGTCCGAATACAAATACTTATCCCGCTGCTCTCGTGCTCGTAGCTCGAAGAGTTACTGGGAAACCGAGTTCACTGTCGATGTTTATATGGGTAGATCGATATTTTATAACGCGCCTATTAAATATGCAAAAATCATCATTTTATATAATAATAATGTATTGAATGATGTACCGTGTGGGGCCGGTACTTTAAAAGAATAGCCCCACTGCATCTCTCTCCGTGTATGTCGTAAAAGGCGACTAAGGGATATGACTTCCCTTCTTATATCACTAGGTGGTAGGGTTTAACCCGCCCGGGTTGATACCACCGCACTGAATGAAAGGTCGGTCGAAACGGCTATGTAAATAGTTTGTGTTTTCCGTCCAGTTCAGTGCAGCCGGCACGACCGAAGGGAAGTACTGACGTGGCACCAAGTTCACCCGGTGTTATGGGCTGACATCCCGGATGTTGTAGGTGATGTAGCCAACCGTGTCAGTTTCCATAAAAAAATATATATATATATTAAATTGTTGTTGTGAACACTAGTCAACCAAATAGCACCAAGGGTACCCACCTCATTATCCATCCATTGTTAGAAACACATATTCCTTTGTAATTGACTAAAACATTTCGATTGAAACATCATGGCGGCCAAAATTATTCGTAAAAATGGCCGACCTAATCATAAGCTTCTTATAAGTTTTCGTTAGTACGTTACCGGCCATATATACTGCAAAGAGCATTACTACGCTCCTACTGAGGTCTTCGAAGTCCAAACGTAGAGTGTTAGTAGACTGTACATAGAATAGAATTCTATAAATTATCTCAATAAGGACTTAGTGGTCTCCAAGAATTTAAATACTGAATATTGTCTTATAAGTGCCTTGTAATGTGCTGGAGTAGTCTTCACATAGACCATTAGTAGAGTGTAAGTCTTCTTATACTGTAAAGGGCCTTACTACGCTCCTACTGAAGTATTCGAAGTCCAAACGTAGAGTGTTAGTAGACTGTACATAGAATATAATTCTATAAATTATCTCAATAAGGACTTAGAGGCCTCCAAGAATTTAAATACTGAATATTGTCTTATAAGTGCCTTGTAATGTGCTGGAGTAGTCTTCACATAGACCATTAGTAGAGTGTAAGTCTTCTTATACTGTAAAGGGCCTTACTACGCTCCTACTGAAGTCTTCGCAGTCCATACGTAGAGTGTTAGTAGACTGTACATAGAATAGAATTCTATAAATTATCTCAATAAGTACTTAGTGGTCTCCAAGAATTTAAATACTGAATATTGTCTTATAAGTGCCTTGTAATGTGCTGGAGTAGTCTTCACATAGACCATTAGTAGAGTGTAAGTCTTCTTATACTGTAAAGGGCCTTACTACGCTCCTACTGAAGTCTTCGCAGTCCATACGTAGAGTGTTAGTAGGCTTTAAAGCCTTAATAAGAGTGTTAGTAGACTGGACGTACGTACTGCGAATTCTATGAACTATCTCAATAAGTACTTAGTGGTCTCCAAGAATTTAAATGCTGCATATTGTCTTATAAGTACCTTGTAATGTGCTGGAGTAGTCTTCACATAGACCGTTAGTAGAGTTTAAGTTTTGTTATACTGTAAAGGGCCTTACTACGCTCCTACTGAAGTCTTCGCAGTCCATACGTAGAGTGTTAGTAGGCTTTAAAGCCTTAATAAGAGTGTTAGTAGACTGTACATACTGCAAATTCTATTAACTATCTCAATAAGTACTTAGTGGTCTCCAAGAATTTAAATGCTGCATATTGTCTTATAAGTACCTTGTAATGTGCTGGAGTAGTCTTCACATAGACCGTTAGTAGAGTTTAAGTTTTGTTATACTGTAAAGGGCCTTACTACGCTCCTACTGAAGTCTTCGCAGTCCATACGTAGAGTGTTAGTAGGCTTTAAAGCCTTAATAAGAGTGTTAGTAGACTGTACAGACTGGGAATTCTGTGTATTATCTCAATAAGTACTTATTGTAGGCTTCTATTCCTAATATATTCCATTACAGAGCTCAATAAGAATATAGACACTTTACGAAGGTCTCTTTGAAACTTTAAAATCTTGGAGAGTTTAAATTCTTAAGCCCACAATGAGAGGATTTATCTACGAAAAATCCTTTACCGGCCCATTACTAGATTTATCATTCTTATAAATCTTGATTCGTGCTGCTTGGGTCTGTTCTGTCTCTGTGACTAATTTTGACCACATAGTGAATTATTTGTATGACATGTGGTATAGCGTTGGAAAGGGCGTAAACTAGCGAATTTTTTAAAAGAAAATGAAGCACTCAATTGCTGTTAGTTTTTTTTTTTAGGAATTAAGAAATTAAGATTCTGTCATATTTTTACTCGTTCTCGGGACTCTGGGAGGTCTAAAATCTTTTCATGGTATTAACTTTATCAAATAATATTTTTTCTAGAACAAGGCTACACCGTAAAATTCAATAAATTTTATTTCGTGCTGATACAATCATAAACAAAAAAGTTACAAGGGTTTATAGCTGGGATTTTGGAAATTTTCAAAAATAAGGAAAAAAGAAGTATCTCGATACCACGTGACATCTGACAAAAGGTATCATGGGTCAAAACGTTGCAAATGACCCCACTTACCTACAAAAATTGTTTGTCGGTTCATGTGCCGAACACCCTGTATAAAAGGCAACTCATACGAAATATTTGAGTTGCGTATGAGCCGGCATCAATTTGAATACTTAAGCTTACGGGCGTCTGTTGTCTGTCTATTCCATATGTCTCTGCTGTCCAACCAAATAAATATTCTGTGTTATTATAAAATGTATTTTAGTTTGCTGTTTGTATATTTCTTTATTGGTTTTATGAACCATTTATTGTAAAGAGATATTCGTTTATTTATATTATTTTTTTATTATTTTTTCTCGTCTGAATAATATGATGCACACATCATTCACAGAATGATTTTTTTTTTGCATATTGGATTGCCAATCTACCGTTTGACTGCTTGCAGGTACACACAGGTGAAAAGCCTTATGCGTGCGACAAATGCGAAAAAGCCTTCAGAGAGCGACAATGGCTGCAACTACACGTACGCAAGGTGCACAACAAGGAACACATCCCGAGCAAGCCTCGTGTCAGGAAGAGGAAGCCGGCAGTGTAGATAGAACAAGACAACTGTCAACTTATATTATTATCCATAACACTTCATAAAGTCCCAGTGCAGTGATTATGTTTGTCATATATAGAACATTAAACAATTATTTTATGTGTTTAAAAATTTTTATTTGGTAGCTTTTGACTCTTTGACTAACTATTACTCGGGACGAGATCTCAATGATCGAATGACTCTTCGGGATTTCTGAGGCATCTGAACATCGTTCCACAAATGAAAAAGTTATTTGTATGATCAATGAGATTTCACAATTTACTTATAGGTTTTGCCCATCATTTTAAATGTGGGTGCAGGGCGTAGTACCAACCAACTTTGGTGCCCAGTTGGTGCCTCGGCTGGGGTTTCCAATACGTACACCTTTCTTTCAACTAGCTGGTGTGATAGGCGTGTAGTTTAGGCTTTTACGATTCTAAAGATGTAATTTTTATTCTGCTAGTTTCGGAGATAATTAATAAAGAAACTTTTTTTTCCGTTTCTGCGACTTTGTCACACTCACTCGCTTGCCGTACACATACGCTTACTTTAATTAATACTGCTATTTAATGTGACAAGGTACCACCCGGGACTATTAGTCAGGGTTCGTAATAGTATAAGATCCGACCGCGTGATTTATGCGCTCACTGTTATTTCATCGAAATGCGATTTTTATGAAAGATTTAATGTAGGGGAATACATATACGCCTTAGAACGTTTTGCCAAAATCTGGCCGCAAGTACCCTTAATTTGAGCTGTTTTTGGAAAAAAAAGTTGAAATTTCCTTGATGTGTTAGGCCAGTAAATCAAGTGTCATTTGAAAGAGCTCTCTCTCAGGAACTCGAAAAACAATGACTGCCACCCCTCTTCCTGCCGCAACACCCTGGCAGTCACGTGGAAAGAGGTCAATTTTTGTTGAATTTTGCACTCATTGTTATCGAAACAATACTTATACCATATTGAAGATATTTTTTTTCTCTACACGATGACATATGAGTATGACTGCCAGCTCAAAACCTGCCGCAAGTTAGGTCTGCCAGCGTTTTAATGTCCCAGCGCCAACGGGAGCGATGGAGATGGAGCGCGCGCGCTGTTCCGTGCAATAGATAGGGACGCAGCATGCCGCGCAGGCGGACACCGACACACGAAAGGTCGAACATGCTATCGTCGACTTACGACGATCGCGTTTGCGAGCGAAAAAATGAGAGAAAATTGATCTTCCGAATGTTCGGTTGCCCGCTGCGAGACGCTATATTTATTTTCTCATTCAATATATGGAATAAAATAAAATTAAACCAGGAATTGGTTGAAATCTAAAAAATACAACACGACTATAAAGATAAATTAAATACACGAAACATTGTGAAAATGTTCCTGGAATTAGTACTTCAGAAAGGGTAAGTTTAAAGGACATTAAATTGTATACATATTACCTATTCAGCATTGTAAATGTCAGGTTTATATTACTAACTTTAGTCCGCGGCTCCGTCCCCAGTATTTTTGCTACTTGGCCCAGCAAAGTTTCAACCGTAAGCATTTTTTATCTTTCAATGTGAAATGAAATTCATTATATATACCTATAGGTACATAACCTCTATCTTTTCTCTAGATTTGCGGGCCGCGGAGTAGCCTCTATCAATACTGTATAATATACTGACCCATCGTGTTGGTACTCAAACTTCAAGTCTCGGTGAGATCCATCCATCTGTCACATGAAGTTTTGTTTTGGTCGTAACTCGACAACCACTGGTGCTAGACCCACCGTGTTGGTGCTCAAACTTCAGGTCTCGGTGAGGTTTATCCATCTGTCACATGAACTTTTGTATTGACCATAACTCGAGAACCACTGGTGCTAGATCCATCGTGTTGGTACTCAAACTTCAAGTCTCGGTGAGATCTATCCATCTGTCACATGAACTTTTGTTTTGGTCATAACTCGAGAACCACTGGTGCTAGACCCACCGTGTTGGTACTTAAACTTCAAGTCTCGGTGAGATCTATCCATCTGTCACATGCACTTTTTTTTTGGTCATAACTAGAGAACCACTGGTGCTAGACCCACCGTGTTGGTGCTCAAACTTCAGGTCTCGATGAGATCTATCCATCTGTCACATGAACTTTTGTATTGGCCATAACTCGAGAACCACTGGTGCTAGACCCATCGTGTTGGTACTCAAACTTCAAGTCTCGGTGAGATCTATCCATCTGTCACATGAACTTTTGTTTTGGTCATAACTCGAGAACCACTGGTCTTAGACCCACCGTGTTGGTACTCAAACTTTAGGTCTCGGTGAGATCCATCCATCTGTCACATGAACTTTTGTTTTGGTCATAACTCGAGAACCACTGGTGCTAGACCCATCGTGTTGATACTCAAACTTCAAGTCTCAAGTTATGACCAAAACAAAAGTTCATATGACAGATGGATGGATCTCACTGAGACTTGAAGTTTGAGTACCAACACGATGGGTCTAGCACCAGTGGTTCTCGAGTTATGACCAAAACAAAATTTCACGTGACAGATGGATAGATCTCACCGAGACCTGAAGTTTGAGTAGCAACACGATGGGTCTAGCACCAGTGGTTCTCGAGTTATGGCCAAAACAAAAGTTTATGTGACAGATGGATAGGTCTCACCGAGACTTGAAGTTTGAGTACCAACACGATGGGTCTAGCACCAGTGGTTCTCGAGCTATGACCACAACAAAAGTTCATGTGACAGATGGATGGATCTCACCGAGACTTGAAGTTTGAGTACCAACACGACGGGTCTAGCCAGCAGTGGTTCTCGAGTTGTGACCAAAACAAAAGTTCATGTGACAGATGGATGGATCTCACTAAGACTTGAAGTTTGAGTACCAACGCGATGGGTCTGATACCAGCGGTTCTCGAGTTATGGCCAAAACAAATTTTCATGTGACAGGTGGTTAGATCTCATCGAGACGTCCAGTTTTAGCACGAACATGATGGATCTAGGACTAGCCGTTCTCGAGATATGACCAAAACCAATTTTTAACCGACTTCTATAAAAGGAGGAGGTTCTCAATTCGACTTTTTTTTCAATGTAGCACATAGTTAGATCTCATCGAGATGTCCAGTTTTAGCACTAACACGATGGATCTAGGACCAGCCGTTCTCGAGATATGAATAAAACTAATGTTCATGTGACACAGATTGATATTCTATGTCCAATTTTCAATGATGAGGTTCATTTACAAATACTATACTTACACAACTTGTTATTATTGATAAGAAAACCGCAATTATTTTTATAATACTCGTGTACTGGGAATCATTATGGCAACACTGGCCTAGGTGTCTTACGTAAAACGTAGTAGAATTTTTTGCTTTCGAAAAATGCGTACTACTTTATGGCAAGTCTTGCAATATTGGCATTAAGGAACGGGACATTCGGTAGATAGAATGTTAATTTAATAATGCTTATATGTATAATAATAATTATTTTTATTTACCTTATTTATTGAAAGAACACCTAGGTATGTCTAGCAATGCCTTGTCCCTCCTTGCAATATCTACTAATGATAATAATTTTCTTAATGCAAAAAAGGTAACACTTAAGATAACGTCGGTAGACTACGCGGGACGGATCTCGGCGTGTCGTCGCCGCAGCGGGCGACCCGCCACGCGAATACACTATACAAGTACGGTGCGGGTGCGAGGGAGAACACCGACGAACCGCTGCGGCGGCGACACGCCGTGATCCGCCCCGCGCATTATACAACGCTACTTCGAACGCTAAAACCGCTGGCTGTCTGTCGCAGTCCACGTACTCGCTAAGAGATGGCGCTGCGTCTATCGACGCCCCATATGGCGAGATGAATTTGTATGGAAGGCCATATCCTTACTTTAGCATATCACTGGCGTCGCTTCTTTAAATACTCCCAGTCTAATTTACTTTAATATTTTTGTTGATACATATATTAGAGGCAAGATTTACTTTATATCTTTAATAATATATATATAAAGATGCTCTACACATAATGGTCATCACGACTGTGGTACCAAAATATTTTCGATATCTTATTACAATGAATCGATGCATCATGTGTATCCCGTATTAGCACCTATTTTCGTCACGCAACGTCCTTGTCTATCGCACGGAACAGCGCGCGCGCTCCATCTCCCTCGCTCCCGTTGGCGCTGGGGCATTAAATGCTGGCAGACCGCAGACCTAACTTGCGGCAGGTTTTGAGCTGGCAGTCACATGTCATCGTGTAGAGAAAAAAAAAATATTCAATATGGCATAAGTATTGTTTCGATAACAATGAGTGCAAAATTCAACAAAAATTGACCTCTTTCCACGTGACTGCCAGGGGGTTGCGGCAGGCAGAGGGGTGGCAGTCAGTGTTTTTCGAGTTCCTGAGAGAGAGCTCTTTCAAATGACACTTTATTTACTGGCCTAACACATCAAGGAAATTTCAATTTTTTTTTCCAAAAACCTCTTTACCAAAAACAGCTCAAATTAAGGGTACTTGCGGCCAGATTTTGGCAAAACGTTCTAAGGCAGACGTATTCCCCTACATTAAATCTTTCATAAAAATCGCATTTCGATGAAATAACAGTGAGCGCATAAATCACGCGGTCGGATCTTATACTATAAACGTTTGAAAAAATATCCGTGCACTAACGTTTTGATAGGTTGATTGATTTTGGTAGCGTTTGAAGACAAACGCTACAAAAACATCAGAATAGGAACTGTTCGCAAACTAACATAAAACTAACATTAGAAATAACCCTACGCACTTAGTTGATTGATAGTTTAAACGTTAGTTGAATCGTTATTTTGTTTCGTTATTATCATTTCGCTATGGCAGCGGCAAGAACTGTGGGGGGAAATAACTATCACTAACACAAACGAATAGAATAACGTTAGTTTAACGATTTTCAAACGTTTGGCGGGTAACGTTTGATAAATTTCAAACGTTAGTTTGCATTCGTTTCTTTTTAGTGATAGTTTTTATTTTGATAGTCTCCTAACGTTTGCGCGAAATAACGTTATTACGATCCCTAATTAGAGTAAATAATTAATAGTTTGAAGTGTATTTCCTACAGAATGTTATTGATACGGTCCGCCACCTGAAAGCCATTTACAATCCTGCCTCTGCGACGCATCTTCTATTATATTAACCCTGGTAATTTTTTTTTAAACCATCAAAACATCACTTGTTTATCCCTTGCCGAAGTCGAAACTAACATGCACCGCCTACTACAATAAGCAACAACCGCCTTCTACGATAACAAAGGAGCATAGGATTGCAGGACTCCTAAATCTTCTCCTGTAGTGATTTTCTTTCTCCTAAATTTTCTCCTACTCTCCTGACAGGCAAAAAGTTCTCCTAGCACCACTGAAATTCTCCTGAATCTAGGAGAAAATCTCCTAACATGGCAACACTGGCGATGCCGATGCTCCCTCAATTTTTCGGTTTTTCGTGCGGAAGTCAAAGTAAGTACTGGCAGCGCGAGTATCGTGTTCACATTCAGCCCTCTTGCCCACTTGCCCCTGCGCCGGCGTGATGTATAACGGTTTTAATAGATGAATGAAGTTCATTCATCCATTAAGAAAAAAATAACCAGGGTTAGCGACGCATCTTCATCTATCTCTAACCTAACCTAATGTTGAGGCGGCGTATGTCGTTTTTTGTTACGTTTGTATTTCCGAAAATAAAGCTTTCTTAGGTATTTTGACACCCTAACATTGCATAAAAAAAAAAAACAATTTTGAAAATTGGGACACGAACCCATGGTCGAGATCGAAAAAATAAAAATCCTACTCTCTTCAAAGAGTTTGTATCAGTCGATGCGCCGACTCTCTAATACCACTGAGCTAACAAATTACACAAACGACCAAACGAATATCGGATTCACTTGGTTCCGTTTCGAGCCGAGTCAAACCGAGCCGTTTCCGAAAGGATCCGCATGATCCCGCAAGCAAGATCCCCGCAGGGGCCGCCTGAGCTGTCAGGTGTCAAACCGCTCATTCACGACTTCTTATATGTTGAGGGAATCAGGCTCCGATCTCGGCTCTCCACGAAAATATTCTCAAAAAAATAACCTGGGTTAATTTATAGAAGATGCGTCGCTACGCGAAGCATCTTCTATTAATTAACCCTAACCTAATGTTGAGGCGGCGCACAACCTACATCTACATCACAGATGTGCATGTGCTGTGCCTATATTTTGCGTCGGAGCGGAGAGCGGAGATCGGAGCCTGATTCCCTCAACATATAAGGAATCGTGCTCATTCATACCATACATAACATAACTAACCTAGTGCAAAAAAAGATGGCGGACGGCGGAAGTTTGTCGCGTCGTCGTTGTAATTAAAAATATATATTTTTGTGGTTTTCGCGTTGCGAGAACATACAACAGACGTTAAAAAAGTGCTACAACAGAAATGGCTTCAAACTCTAATGAGTTTTGCCTGTTTCGGGAAGAGACGAATTGATATAAAAAAAAAAATCATACATACACACTTTCCTTCGAGCATGCTTCGAGCCGAGTGTTTCCGAAAAGAGTTTCCGCGGGAGCCTGCGGGAGCTGCCTGTGCTGTCAGGTGCCCGACCGGTGGCAATTGGGCATGTGGCGGGCGGGGTGTAGTAGTATTAATATTCTTTGGGCGGGGTATTCTTTTTGTTGATCACTTCACTTCATCACTTTTGCTTCACTTTCTGAATTCTTTGACATTCTTTGTGGGACGAAACAGGAGTGTAATAATGAAGGTGAAGAGAGGGCAACGGCAGAAGTGGAAATAAACTCATAATGTGGGACGTAAGCGTGTGCGTGGCGTGCCTCGCCACCGACGCGAGGATGTACAGCATGAGCGCCAGCAGACTGCTGCAGCCCTACCAACAGCTCGCCGGCGTCCAGGTACATCTACCGTCTTCAAGATGTGTAGTGAATGAAAGATTTTACCCGTGATAGCTAGGATTTATTTAACTGAAAAAACATTTTTTACCTTATGTTGGCTTTCAGTTCAGTTTTGTGTTAGTTTCTGTATTTCTAATTTCTAAAATTATTTCAGTTTGGCGCTCACAATGATTATCTGCCTCAGAAGTTGTGCTGGGAGTGTGCGGCACTCGTGATGAAATTCAACATGTTCCGACAAAAGTGTGAGAGAGCCTATCTACTGCTGCAGGACATCTACAACCAACATGATGAGGTATGTATACTGACCTGCCTCAGAAGTTGTGCTGGGAGTGTGCGGCACTCGTGAACAAGTTCAACTTGTTCAGACAAGTGTGAGAGAGCCTATCTACTGCTGCAGGACATCTACAACCAACATGATGAGGTATGTATACTGACCTGCCTCAGAAGTTGTGCTGGGAGTGTGCGGCACTCGTGAACAAGTTCAACTTGTTCAGACACAAGTGTGAGAGAGCCTATCTACTGCTGCAGGACATCTACAACCAACATGATGAGGTATGTATACTGACCTGCCTCAGAAGTTGTGCTGGGAGTGTGCGGCGCTCGTGAACAAGTTCAACTTGTTCAGACACAAAGTGTGAGAGAGCCTATCTACTGCTGCAGGACATCTACAACCAACATGATGAGGTATGTATACTGACCTGTCTCAGAAGTTGTGCTGGGAGTGTGCGGCACTCTTGAACAAGTTCAACTTGTTCAGTCACAAGTGTGAGAGAGCCTATCTACTGCTGCAGGACATCTACAACCAACATGATGAGGTATGTATACTGACCTGCCTCAGAAGTTGTGCTGGGAGTGTGCGGCACTCGTGAACAAGTTCAACTTGTTCAGACACAATAAGTGTGATAGAGCCTATCTACTGCTGCAGGACATCTACAACCAACATGATGAGGTATGTAAACTGACCTGCCTCAGAAGTTGTGCTGGGAGTGTGCGGCGCTCGTGAACAAGTTCAACTTGTTCAGACACAATTGCGAGAGAGACTATCTACTGCTGCAGCACATCTACAACCAAGCCTTCCAGCGATCTGGAGAAGCTAGAACGACAAAGGTGTAGCCAAGTGGCAATATCATACTTTAAAGCCAACATTTGCACTTAAGCATATTAACCTCTCTGGTGTAAGCGCCAGCGCACGCTAATCTTTAATTGTTTTTTAATCCAAATTTTTTTTTTTAAGACTTCAGCCATTCCTGGCTATGCCAGCCACATAGTAACTATACTGATATTTTAATGTACTTCAGCACGATTCAATGCCTGTGACTTTACAAAAAAACTTAGTATGAATTCAAACTCCTCCCCCTGAGCTCGCCCCAAGGCTTCATGTACTTTAAAAAACAGGTTGAGTCTGTCAGTTTTTAAGTCTGTCAATAGCTTTTGCCTCAGTTCTCGGTTCCAGGCACATTTCTACAGTATATGGATTAGATCCTCTTCTATCCCACATGTGCTGCAATTGGGTGATTGTGCTATCTTCATGAGGTATATTGTCTTATTTGTTGGAATTTGTCCGGATTGTAGTCTCAGGGCCATTACTGTTCTCGATCTGTCGCTCATGGCAAACCAGGGAATTTTTAACGGTTCACACTGCATTGTTCTGTACCATAGCCTTTTCTGCGCGGCCCGAAGCCTAGTACAGTATTTTTGGATTAACAGTAGTATTTTATTGATAACGGTAAAAGAAATGGTGCATGTTAGCTTTAATTCACTATTGAAAAAGAAATATGATTTAAAAAATATACGTACTATCATTTCACTGCATCATTCACCAAGAAAACCATGCAGCGTGTACCGCCGTGCCGGAAGTTGACGCCGTGATGAAAACCAAGAGTTTGTTGGAAGAATTAAATAGTGAGTACGTGCTTTTACATACCGGAGTACGATGGCTGAGTAGAACAAAAGTTGTAGAACGGTTTTACGCTTCAAGGCACGAAATAATTTAATTTCTACAGCAAAATAATAAAGTTTACAGCAAACTTGAGCACGATAGTTGGTGATGCCTTTTAGCATTTCTTTGCGATATTACAGAAAAACTTGGTGACCTTAGTTTACAAGGTGAATATGTGAAGTGAAATGGGGATACAGGTTCAAATATGGAGACACATATATGGCGGCCATCCTGGCATTTGCGGATGATATTACGCTGTTAACCCGCAATCCAAAACAAAATCAGTCGCTTCTTAAGGTGGTGGATGACTATTGTGAATGGACCAAAGGGATGAAGATAAAACCAGCGAAGTGCTACTGTTTGAGCTTAACCAGGAAAGGTTCAAAGTTTACCTCGAGCAATCCAGGTTTGACAGTAGCCGGAAAACCAATCGCAACCGTGGCTGATGAAGCTCCTTTTAAATTCTTGGGCAAAAGGATCACCAGCAGAGGAAAGGAGCATCCTACTGATGATATTGTCCAACTTTTCGAAGAGAGCCTCCGCCAAACTGACAATCTTCCCCTCCTGGGTACACAAAAGGCATGGATTTACGATAACTACCTGACATCAAAACTTTCATGGCCATTTCTCGTCTACGACTTCACAAAGCAAAACCTGACTAAATTAGACTCGTATGTGACCAGATTCCTGAAATCATGGTTTGGACTGGCTCACCCGGCTGACTCGTCAACGCTATACAGATCTCACAATAACTTTGGACTGAACATTAAGAAACCGTCGATATTTTATCAAAAGGCGAGAATAGCCAAACGATGTATACTCAAAGACTCCAATGATAGCGCTATTCAAGCCTTACCCAACACATCACTATCAGATGAACTGGAATCGAGACTCGACTTCTACAAATCATTCCAAGTTGGTACACGCACCAATAGATCTGGATTGGGCATAGAAACAGCAAAGTCTGATAAAGAAATACTGAAAGGTTTTGCTCAGGAGGACATGGAACAAGGCTTCAAACTTCACGCCTTAAACCTAGAAATGCAGAATGATTGGCTAATAGTGGGTGACTTCTGCATCCCTCCTGCATTGAAGTGGAAATCCATAATATACAACTGGTCCCCTGAGCTGCTTAAGTTCTACTTAAATGCATTCCAGCTTACTCTCCCCGACCCGAGTAACCTAGTTAGATGGGGGAAATCTACAAATAAACTATGCCCGTCATGTAAGGAGTTCGTAGGCACGGCCAAACATTTGTTATGCGGATGCAAAATACTACTTGAGCGAGGCCAGTATTCCTACCGTCATGATAAAGTCCTCCAAATCATCAGAGAGGCCATCAACCTGTCAATTGCACGGACCAGGAAAGGGCAAACCAGTAGCGGCTTCCAGAAGGTCAACTTTGTGAAACCTGGAGCCAATAAGCTGCCCAAAGATAGGACTAAACCTTCTTCAATTTTGGGAGCAGCAAAGGATTGGGAATTGTTGATGGACACACATGAGAAGCATTACCAAATGCCTTCGGAAATCTGTACCACAGCATTAAGACCGGATATACTCATATTCTCAAAAGCGACAAAGCATGTAGTACTTGTTGAACTTACAGTTCCATGGGAAAGTAACATACCGAAGGACCACAACATCAAACTTAACAAGTACTGCAACTTAGTAGACCGGATTGTGAGAAACGGATTCAAGACTGATCTCTTCGCTGTGGAAGTCGGAGCAAGAGGACTACCAGCGAAGTCGCTCTACAGTCTCTTCAAGAATCTAGGGCTCCCAAGATCGACGCTAAGCTCATATATGGAGAGAGCTTCGAAAACGTCACTGGAAGCATCCTACAGAATATGGATAGGTAGAGAGAGGGAGGTCGAGCGCGGGACTGGTGGTTTCCCCGCGTCCTAGTCAACGCAGACTAGCTGACGAGGGCTTGAAGCGAGCCGAAACGTGAAGCATGCGCGGGAAATTTAGAGTGGCCACTCGCTAGTCCCAACCTCGATTAACACCCTCCTCTACTGCCAATGGGCCCGGATATGTTCGGTGAAGACATCGCAGGCTCAGGTCCACACCTTCAAAAGGAAAGGGCAAACCAGTAGCGGCTTCCAGAAGGTCAACTTTGTGAAACCTGGAGCCAAAAAGCTGTCCAAAGATAGGACAAAACCTTCTTCAATTTTGGGAGCAGCAAAGGATTGGGAATTGTTGATGGACACACATGAGAAGCATTACCAGATGCCTTCGGAAATCTGTACCACAGCATAAAGACCGGATATACTCAAACCTAACAAGTACTGCAACTTAGTAGACCGGATTGTGAGAAATGGATTCAAGACTGATCTCTTTGCTGTGGAAGTCGGAGCAAGAGGACTACCAGCAAAGTCGCTCTACAGTCTTTTCAAGAATCTAGGGCTGCCAAGGTCGACCCTAAGCTCATACATGGAGAAAGCTTCGAAAACGTCACTGGAAGCATCCTACAGAATATGGATAGGTAGAGAGAGGGATGTCGAGAGCGGGACTGGTGTTTCCCCGCGTCCTAGTCAACGCAGACTAGCTGACGAGGGCTTGACGCGAGCCGAAACGTGAAGCATGCGCGGGAAACTTAGAGTGGCCACTCGCTAGTCCCGGCCTCGATTAATACCCTCCTCTACTGCCGATGGGCCCGGATATGTTCGGTGAAGCCATCGTAAGCTTAGATCCACACCTTCCCTTCCTTCTACAGCAAAATAATAAAGTTTACAGCAAACTTGAGCACGATAGTTGGTGATGCCTTTTAGCATTTCTTTGCGATATTACAGAAAAACTTGGTGACCTTAGTTTACAAGGTGAACATTAAATTGTTTCTCAGATGGCAAGTAAAGTACGTATTTGCTTTCGAAGACAAGCTAAAGATGTACACCGAAGAAATAAATACTAAAAAACTGCATAACTTTCCAACATTGGTAATATCTCAACAAGATGGAATTGATGTGTCCCCAGAAAACTATGCTACTATTTCTAATTAGGTACTTAGTTTCCTTAAGTAACGAATTTAAGAAAAGATTTAAGGGTTAAAAATAAGGAAAAATAAAGAAATGCCTTCTATTAGTGGAAAATCCCTGGCATTTAGAAGTAGCCACTACCACAGAACTTGCGGCATTGGAATTTGATAATGCAAAGTTATCGGATGAGCTGATTGATTTTAAAAACGACACAAATCTGGAGGCGATTTGAGGGGCAAACCAATACAAATAATTCTGGAGATTAGTACCCGATAAATTTGAAACGCTCAAAAATTTCGCACACTTGCTCCTGACGTTGTTTGCGTCAACATACGTGCAAATCCTCGTATTAAAAAATGAAATAATATGCGAAAAATGTCTACAGGTCTCGGCTTACTGATTCGCCACCTAGACGACGTTTTGAGAGTAGCATGCAGTAATTACGTGCCAGATTTATCAAAAATTGTCAAAAGTTTGTCTCAGGGTCAATATCACATAAATTTTTAAATAAATGCTTATTAATTTCAAAAGTTTGGCTCAGTGTAAAAAATCACATAAATTTTTAAATAAATGCTTATTAATTTCAAATGTTGCGTTTTATTGTAGTTTAATATATGAGGACACCACGGGAATTACGATGAAGGTCGTGTTTTTGTCAAACTGAGATAAAAGGCTTTACAGGTTTAAATCTATGATTTCATTGAGTTCATCTTAATGAAGTGTATATTATTCAACATTCACTAGATGTGAATTTTAACTGGCTTTTATAATATGTACTAAAATTTTAAATATTTTTTTCGAAACAAGCCAAAATTTTAGATAAACCACCTAATGTCCTAAATTTTGTAGGGAAAAAAGATGAAAGTTAAAAAAAAGGTAGGGAAATGAGCATATTTAGCGAATGAGTTAATAAATTAAATATAGTATATTTATACTGTAGTATAGTATACAATATTAATACCATAGATCTATATATAAATACACTATATACCTATATAGTATGTATATAGTATATTTATTATTTTATTTCTAATAAATTAAGAGTTTTCACACATTTATAACAGAATAATAAGGAAAGGTAAGTAATAAGTAAGGTAATTAAACTAGTCGTTTTATATTAAATGTTATTTAATTTATATTAATGTTATATTAATTTTAAATTTCTATATTAAATTTATTTAAAGTTTTTTAAACTTCAAAATTAATTTTTATTTATTTTATATATACATTTTAGTATGAAAATTTAATATATTTTAAAAATAATTTATATAATAAATAAATAATAAGTAAGGTAATTAAACTAGTTTTATATTAAATGTTATTTAATTTATTTTATATATAAATTTTAGTACGAAAATTAAATAATATATTTAAAAAATAATTTTGAAGTAATAAGTAAGGTATTTAAGTAAACTAGTCGTCATCACCATCGTCATCCACATTGCGGTCGAAAGGAAGATTGTCATAAAACTTCACCGCAGCTTCGTTCTTCAAATTTTTTTCCTTTTAAAGTCTTTTTTAATAGCAGCGTTGCCATACGGCCCAATTTTAATTTTTAAGTAGTAGAATTTACACAATTTTTATGAAAAAAATAGAAAAACCAGAAAATTACGTAGTCCAAACCAAAAAAATTTGCCCAAACACTCAATTTCATGACTTTTCTGAGGATATTTTTCTCAGGGGTAGCCCAATCAGTGATAATTCGCCCAATCTGGCAACTAAAAATGACAGAGAGGCATTATTATATAAGGTTGCCATAAAAAAATAGATTTTTACAGAAAAATATAATAACTGTCATCTTTTTTCCCCACAATCTTTTCGACCTTCATCGTTTTTCCATAAACCGGCATTATTGAAATCTGCGATATCTCTGGATTCTTTTGCGTTCTTCCCCACCTTGTTTTGCCATAAAATTATATGGGCCAAAACCTACACTTCCTCATACTCAGTTTAAAAAAGAAAAAAAAAACAACCTTCATCATTATTCCCGTGGTGTCCTCATATGTTATGTAATACACATACCTACAGTGTAAGCTAGATTTTTGCGGCCCGCAATGTGTAGCAGTAGCGACTACGTGGCCCAAGGGAAAAAAAGGTTGAGTATGGCTGGTCTAGCTTGTTCAGTAGCAGTGTTTCGGTGCATTTTTGCTTATGGACACTTGCCAGTGAAAGGGGTAGAGGGGTTGTAAATGAACAAAAATATTAACGAAACTTGCGTGAGTGCGCCATACATATTATATGATAATTTATTAGAAATTAACCCATTTAATGCCGACTACGCAATATTGTGTAGCTGAAGCATAACCTAATCGTCGTAATCTAAATAAATAACCTGAAAGCCTAACCTAACCTAACATAACAAAAAAACAGAAAAGAAATATTTCAAAATGTCCATATGTAATTTTTCTTTTCAGATATTAGAACGGCATGTTTATAATGAGATAGACAGAGAGCAACATCTCCTGTCATCTCCGCTCAGTATCGCTCGCATCCCCAGCTACACAGTGAACGTGAAAAACGTCGCTCCTATGAAAGACACAATCGTAGAATATCTTACATATTCTATGATGCCTGAAGTTGTTAAAGTGGAATGTAGTCCGAAATCGGAACCTGTATTTAAAAGTGAGCCGTTTGAGAATTGTGATGAAATAGTACAAAACCTTGCGGATGATGACGACGAAGAAGGAGTGGAGGATGATGTGATCGAAGTAATTGACTCTGAAGGAGACATTAAGTTTGAATTGAATGTGACTAAGGAAGAGGCCCCTCCCATTCCTTGCTTCAGTGGTAAAAAGGAGACTATACCACCTGACGCATGGATAGAGACTATTTTGACTCAGGTATTTTATTATTTCAGTCTATGCTGTAATTGCGTTCATGGAAACATTTTTAGTATGATTATCACACTATGAAGATGCCGGGTCGTGTATTATATTATTTTTCACACAAATTAGGGCTGGGCTATTTCATACGCATCAGGGATAAAAAAAATTGCATAGATCTAACGTAGACACATCTCGACCTTCCCGTGTCTGGCTGGACCCAACGCAAAATCTATGTTACAACGAAATGACACCGCACGGCCCTGATATGCGGGAATAGAGGTTTAAATACAGCACAATGCTTGTTTGTTCTCAGGAGCAGGTGAATCAGCTCTACAAACAGAAAAAGAACTCCTTAGAGTTTGAGAAAGCGACATTCAAGTGCGAACTGTGCTATGAAGTATTCAAACAACCTCAATTCTATGAAGGGCACATGCACAAGCATGAACCGGTACTGTTTTTATCTTAATGTATTTTTTGTGCTTACACCATCTGCAATCAGAATATGACCATAAGCAGATTTTCTGTGTGATGTTTGTCATGTGAGTCGAGTCATCCATTGATAACCCTCCTTGTATGTGTTTGGTTCTCTACATTCCTATTTATGTTCTATCCTCCTAGGCAAAGATGTGATGTCGTTGTGATAAGATCGGAGGCCAGTTTGTTGGGATGTGCCAGTAATTTTTTACACTTGTAGAATATTTTAATTTCATCACTGACTGGCGGTGTTTCCACGTAATCGTGGACTTACATATGAGTTTTTTGTAAACCAGGGAGCATGTACTATGTCTGGTGTAGAGACGACGGAAAACGGCCAGACGGTCTCATGCCGTGGAGGCAGGCTTTGGTTTGGGATGTTATGTGTGCAGATACTTTAGCATGTAGTGGGCTCTAGTCATGTTGCTGGCTTTGCACGTAAGCAAGGGCAGAAAACGCGAAACACCACAAATATTGTTATTAAGCAATTCTATGAGTTTGCTGTGGAGACTCTTGGAGTTTAGAGCCTGGTGGACCCAAAGACCTCGTGAGGCAGCTACCGTAGCTACTTGTTGAAGCATCTGGGGATTCCTGTTTTATTGGTACTACTATGGCCGCTGCTCTGTCGAACCCGCTTCCCTCATTCTTGCTCCTAATGTTCGCCTTCGCAAACCCGCCATACTCTCGCGGAACATCCTATGTAGTCGACAGAAGAGTTCTTCGAACTGAACGATTCTCTAAATCGTTCTTGTGTCGCACTGCAAATGTGTTCTTTATAATACGTATATACTGTTCAATTTTGGAATCATATTATATAATTTTTTTTTTTTCAATTATTTTGTTTCCACCATGCGACGGTGCTTGCACCTCTAGCAGGTTCGGTGATGTTATCGTTTGGTGGCATGTGCGGTGGGTCATCCCTTGAGTATTCCCCCCTTTACTGAATCATATTTGCCTGAAAAAATATTCCAAGTAAAGGAAAATGCTTCTGGAACGAAATACCACTCCATAAAAGCAGGAGTTCCACAGGGTTCTGTCCTCGGACCGGTTCTCTATACGATTTTCACTGCAGATCTCCCCAAAGACCATTCTGAAGTTAACACTGCAACATTTGCAGACGACTGCCGTACTTGCAAGTAGTGCAGACCTAATCGCAGCTTCTAATATGCGTCAGAAAAGACTGGGCGAAATCATGATATGGCTAAACAAATGGAGAATCACATTAAGCACTTCAAAAATCAGTCCAAGTTACCTACACTCTAAGGAAGAATAACTGTCCAGCAGTCAAACTCAACGGTTAAGACTTACCTCATGCTGACAGTGTACGATATCTATGCATTCCCCTTGACCGGAGACTAACGTGGAAAAATCATATAAAATGTAAGAGAGACGAAGCAAACCTTAGCTACCGAAGCCTTCTATGGCTCTAAAGCCTTCTAAAGCTCACCATAGACAACACAATTCTGATCTTTAAAATGGTCATTAGACCTATATGAACTTAAGCAGGGGCAGCGCAAGCATGTCCAATCGTAAATTTTTTTTTATGGAAACTGACACGCTTGGCTACATCACCTACAACATCCGTGATGTCAGCCCATAACACCGGGTGAACTAGGTACCATGTCAGTGCTTTCCTTCATTTCATGACGGCTACACTGAACTGGACGGAAAACACGAACTATTTACATAGTTGTTTCCACCGACGTTTCATTCAGTGCGGTGGTATCAACCCGGGCGGGATAAACCCTATCACCTCGTAAGGTAAGAAGGGAAGGGACCTACAGTTTCGCGTGGAATCTGAACCGCGGTTAGCCTCTAACGGTCGAGTGGTCACCAAACCAAGTACTGACCGCGCACAGCGTTGCTTAACAACAGTCGACCGACCGCACCACTGAGCTACCGAGGCTGACAAAATAATCCAAAGAATGTGATACTTGGAAGCATCAGTGCAGCGCCATGCTTCCTGACAGATAATGAAATCCATCACCACCTAACTGAATTATTATTAATGAAGGCATCTGTCACGCCGGCACGGCATTCGCAGCCCCTGTTCTAAACCGAATGCTTTTAGGCGTCGTGGGCTCAACAGTCCACGCTGACGGTGCCAAGTGTCTCGCGTATCCATAAAAAAAACCTAGACGTCCCAACAGTTGAGGAGGAAATTAGTAACATCAGCAACACCTACATGGTCGGGAATCTCTGGTTACAGTTCGGTTATACTTTGGTTAACATCCTTTATTAAAACTTTCATGGCCATTTCTCGTCTACGACTTCACAAAGCAAAACCTGACTAAATTAGACTCGTATGTGACCAGATTCCTGAAATCATGGTTTGGACTGGCTCACCCGGCTGACTCGTCAACGCTGTACAGATCTCACAATAACTTTGGACTGAACATTAAGAAACCGTCGATATTTTATCAAAAGGCGAGAATAGCCAAACGATGTATACTCAAAGACTCCAATGATAGCGCTATTCAAGCCTTACCCAACACATCACTATCAGATGAACTGGAATCGAGACTCGACTTCTACAAATCATTCCAAGTTGGTACACGCACCAATAGATCTGGATTGGGCATAGAAACAGCAAAGTCTGATAAAGAAATACTGAAAGGTTTTGCTCAGGAGGACATGGAACAAGGCTTCAAACTTCACACCTTAAACCTAGAAATGCAGAATGATTGGCTAACAGTGGGTGACTTCTGCATCCCTCCTGCATTGAAGTGGAAATCCATAATATACAACTGGTCCCCTGAGCTGCTTAAGTTCTACTTAAATGCATTCCAGCTTACTCTCCCCGACCCGAGCAACCTAGTTAGATGGGGGAAATCTACAAATAGACCATGCCTGTCATGTAAGGAGTTCGTAGGCACGGCCAAACATTTGTTATGCGGATGCAAAATACTACTTGAGCGAGGCCAGTATTCCTACCGTCATGATAAAGTCCTCCAAATCATCAGAGAGGCCCATCAGACCTGTCAATTGCACGGACCAGGAAAGGGCAAACCAGTAGCGGCTTCCAGAAGGTCAACTTTGTGAAACCTGGAGCCAATAAGCTGCCCAAAGATAGGACTAAACCTTCTTCAATTTTGGGAGCAGCAAAGGATTGGGAATTGTTGATGGACACACATGAGAAGCATTACCAAATGCCTTCGGAAATCTGTACCACAGCATTAAGACCGGATATACTCATATTCTCAAAAGCGACAAAGCATGTAGTACTTGTTGAACTTACAGTTCCATGGGAAAGTAACATACCGAAGGACCACAACATCAAACTTAACAAGTACTGCAACTTAGTAGACCGGATTGTGAGAAACGGATTCAAGACTGATCTCTTCGCTGTGGAAGTCGGAGCAAGAGGACTACCAGCGAAGTCGCTCTACAGTCTCTTCAAGAATCTAGGGCTCCCAAGATCGACGCTAAGCTCATATATGGAGAGAGCTTCGAAAATGTCACTGGAAGCATCCTACAGAATATGGATAGGTAGAGAGAGGGAGGTCGAGGGCGGGACTGGTGATTTCCCCGCGTCCTAGTCAACGCAGACTAGCTGACGAGGGCTTGAAGCGAGCCGAAACGTGAAGCATGCGCGGGAAATTTAGAGTGGCCACTCGCTAGTCCCGGCCTCGATTAATATCCTCCTCTACTGCCGATGGGCCCGGATATGTTCGGTGAAGCCATCGCAAGCTTAGATTCACACCTTCCTTAGTCTTTCTGAAACTGCCAGTAATAATAAAAATAATAGTGAAACATATTGGTTACAGTCATCCGGATCCTATGAGTGTGATTTCTGCAAGTTTAGATACAAAACTCGGAATACTATCGTGAGACACATGAACTTACATATGAAGAACTACAAATGCAATATTTGTGGTGTTGATAAAACCTCTCAGTGAGTTCTACTAGACTTTATTATTTATTCTTTATTTACACATTTGCTTAAAACGAATTTTGTACACATTAAAAACCTAACTACCTACATACTAAAACCTAACATTACAAACATATACAAAATTAATCTTAAGAAAATTGAGTTTCCACCACCGGCGGCGGGGCGAACCCAAGCTACCGATGGTCGGGCCCTAGGGAGAGAAACGTCCGGACGATGCATGCAGTGTCGAGCAGGGCTGCCTTCTGGATCTGGCCCTTGACCCAACCACTCAGCGAGAGCCTCTTAAGGTGGTCGTCGAGGCTCTTCGCTATCAGCCCATGCGCTGATACGACTATGGGCACAACAATCGTCGAGTCGACGGGCCACATTTTGGTAACATGGTGCTGCAGATCCAAATACTTCAACATCTTCTCTGCCTCCTTACTGACGAGGTTACCATTGTGCGGCACGGCGATATCGACGAGCGTTGCGCGCCTCGCCTCCCGGTCCACTATCACAATATCAGGTCTATTCGCGAGAATAGTCCTGTCGGTGATAATGGATCGGTCCCAGTAGAGTGTGACATGACCGTTCTCGAGAACTGGCGGCGAATTATTATTATTTATTTTGCTTTGCTTGCACTGCACCGTTGCACTATAGCCAGTAATCCAAAGGGAAGTCTCCGATATGGCACCTAGCTTCTCGGAGGTGATATTGGCCGGTCGGAGCATGTGCTTTGACCCCTCTGACTCAGCCACCCATACTGGATTTAAAAAAAAGTTAAACATGATCAGGAGGACTATGGTGAGGACGGCGGCGGCGGGAGCGGGTGGGAGGCACAGGAACGCCGATCACAATCGCAGCCGGCGGAGTTGCCGCGCGGAGCTTAGCAATGCGAAAGAACCAATCACAACAATCGGAGGCCGCTGACGTGTGCGCTACTATTGCCTTGCAGTGAAGTTCGCACTTGCAAATGCGCCGTTCACCTCATTGGTTCCCATTGCTTTCCGTGTTTATGCCCCTCTGACTCAGCCACGCATACCGGATTATATAAAAATAAATAATAATAAATATTATACTATTATCCTACAAAAGAGAAAACACTTTTTTTTTTATGGAAACTGACACGCAAAAACATTTTAATAGGTTTGGATGTCAGCCTATCCAATGCTTATATGAGAAACAGCGTCGCCGAGCTCCGCGGGTGGCGGAGGGGACGGCGCGCGCTCTGATTGGGAGGTATATCGAGCGGTATCGCGCTCTGATTGGTTGGTAACAAATGGCATTTGTACGTTTATACAAAAGTCGTGTTACGCTGGTGCGGGGAAGGTCCGACGTCCTTACATATTAAAATAATGTTCTTGGGAACAAGTATGTTTATACTTATATTGTGTTATGCTGGCGCGCGTTGCGTCCGACGTCCATACCTCTTATAATGTTCTTGCTGACACGGTTGGCTACATCACGTACAACATCCATGACGTCAGCCCATAACGTACGTAACGTAAAGTACGAAAACTAAAAAAAAAACAAAAAAAAACAATCATTCAATAACTGAAAAAAAAAACTGATATGAACACATCAGCTACAGCTGCTTGTTCATTAAAAAATAAATAAATAAATAACATCGGGTGAACTAGGTGCCATGTCAGTGCTTCCCTTCATTTCATGTCGGCTACACTGACCTGGACGGAAAGCACGAACTATTTACACAGCCGTTTTGACCGACGTTTCGCTCAGTGCGGTGGTACCAACGCGACCGGGATGAACCCTTACCACCTAATAAGGTAAGAAGGGAAGAAACGTACAGTTTTACGTGCAATCCGAACCACGGTCAGCCTCCAACGGTCGAGCGGTCACCCATCCAAGTATTGACCGCGCTCAGCGTTGCTTAACAACAGTCGACCGACCGCACCACTGAGCTACCGAGGCTGACAAATAATATTATTATTTGAATAGTAGTTAGAAAGTATTTTTATCTCACTGTTTACTAAACTTGATTTTAGCCTAGTCTTAAGTCTGCCTGCAGATATATTGTAAAAAAGCTTAATTTTTCAGAGGGATGGCAAGGTTTCACTTCCTGAAGCATAAAAAGTTGGGAGCCGTCTTGAAGCCCCGCCAACGAGCTACAGACAAACGGGAAGCGGCCTTGAAGAAACCCACGAGCAAGTCTAAACGGAAACGAATACGAAATGGAGCGATGAAGTATAGAGCGGTCCAATCAATTCTTACGCAAGTACAAAACTATTTATACTCTACACTTTTATTTATTTATTTATTTATTTTAGACAGGCAGCCTAGGCTGATGCGTCTATATCCAGTTAAACTTTGTTGTTTTTCTCATTATCTTGGGTTTAAAATTTTTTTTTATTTAATTATCGTTCTTGAGCACTCTTTTTGAGATTATGTTTTATTTGTTAAATATTTATCTAGTCTATTTTTGAATTGGTTAGTACTAAGTGCGCTTATTACTTCCTCTGGAAGTTGGTTCCAGTCGTCCACCACTCTGTTTGTTATGAAATGTTTGCGAGTATTGCTGTTAAAGATTGTTCGACTTAGTTTCATGCTGTGGCCTCGAAGATGAACGTTTTGCTTCAATGTGAACATTTGGATCAGCTCAGGGCAATCGTATTTACACGTCAGAATTTTGTACACCTCTATTAGAGCCCCTCTCTGGCGTCGATTATTTGTACACTTGTATTGTTACTACTGCTATAATGTTTTTAAATGTAAACCATCGTTCCACGCGCAACAGGTTGGGAATGCATCCACACTCTGTCGATATCCCCCCACTTGGGACAAATCGATCCTGTAAATCCTTTGTTTACAGGGTTGCCTACATGTGGAATGCACTCCCACCTGCATCCTTTCCTATAATGTACAGTCTGGGATCCTTCAAACATAATGTGAAGGTGCACCTAGCCGGCCGACATGGTATTCGCAGCCCCTGTGAATATCTGAATGCCCGTGGGCGCTGTCGGACTACACCTCCGCGTTAGTCTGGCGCGCGCCATATGTCGTGCTATGCATAAAAATTATATACATATATCCAGTATATGTGTTTATAAGATGCCAATCTTTGGACTCAATACAGAGCTGAGCCGTCCGTCTATCGGGAGACCCCAAACTCACTGATGGTCTGGAGTCTCTGAGCCAAGGACAATTTGTAGGATCACTCAGTCTGTTCTACAGGTACTATCATGGATGCAAGAATGTTAAATGTATAGACGTCGGACCTTCCCCGCGCTAGCGTAACACGATATTTGTATAAACGTACTAATAACATTCTTTACCAACCAATCAGAGCGCGATACCGCCCGATACCAACCAATCAGAGCACGTGCCGTCCCCTCCGCCACCCGCGGACCTCGGCGACGCTGGTTATCATACAAGCATTGGACAGTCTGACGTCCAAACTCTAAATGTTCTTACATGCATGAATGATGAAATTTTTTTACATCTGGTATGGTATAGCGAATCTACGGAGCCCTCAGTGCATGAGTAAAATTCGCGCTTCACCGATTTTTGATGTAGTATAATATGTCGAAGGGCTATTGTAGCAGTGCCAGGTTTGCCATTAAGGTAGTGAAGGGCGCCGCGGCACAGTGTCAAATATGACCATAAAATCGGACACGTTCTTTTTATTCCAGAAATTAATAGATTTAGTTATTTAAAATGCTAGAGTAAAACTCCCCCGCCTCTGCGACTTTTAGTTTAGGAGAAATAAATTTTTGAAAATTACACTTTTTTATTTATTTATTTATTTATTTTAAACACTGACAGCTAACAGCTGGTGCGTGTATTCTGTTTATTAATTTATGAGTGCACTTGTATTGTTTTTAAGTATTTTTGTTTGTTTGTTTTTTGTTTTGTTTTTTTTTTTGTCTAATTGGTTTTTTAAAGAATTAACCGAGGGGGCACTGACGGTGTCCTCAGATAATTTGTTCCAGGCCCTTACGACCCGGTGCGTCAGAAAATGCTTTCTGGGGTTGGTTCTATGTGTGGGCCATTTTAGTTTTAATGAGTGACCGCGAAGACGTTCTTCAGTGCTCCTTTCGTACATTGACTGTAGACTTGGTACATCGTAGCATTCTTTTAGGATTTTATAGGTTTCTATAATGTCTCCTCGTTGTCTCCTTTCCTCAAGAGTTGTTAATACCAGTGCCTGTAAGCGATCTTCATATGTTTTATTTTTAATTGATGATACCATCTTTGTTGCTCGTCGCTGTACTCTCTCTAGTAGCTCAATATATTTTTTAAAATATGGACTCCAAATTTGGTAGCCATATTCAAGTAGTGGTCTTATATATGTCTTGTAGAGTTTCATAAACAGTTCTGCGGTGATGGAGGAGAAGGCTTTCCTTATTGTATAGAGAAAAAGCGTTTCGAAAAAACGAAAAATAATTCTACAATTAAAACTAAGCTACTTGTTTAAATTTCACTCAGCCTTATCAAAGACCCTTTCGAATATCCACATTTGAAAAGTTATTCGAGGTCCTCGTTTTTATCTGGACCATCTGGCAACCCTGGAGTGTAGTAGTGCTCGGGCCATGCATGTCAAGCATTTGTATTAGAGAAATTCATTTATTTGCGTATATGCCTTCGCCTCAGGTTAGGCCGTTCATGCTATACTAGGTTGTAGGTTCAAATCGTAGCCGACTAGGTTGGTATCACTACTGAAGCTTGTTTATTTGTAAATTTTGCTCAATGAAAATGTTTAAATGTATTATACCCTTCTGCTACAGAAGCATTAACCAAAACAATCCTTCTGCTACACCAGGTGGCGCGCCGCGATCGGCGCCGGCGCATTACTCTCGAAAAAAAATCATTTTGGAAGATTTTTTCATAAAACTTCATGAACTAACATATGGATTGTATTTACAGATAAATATTCTAGCTATAAATGGTATTTTTTATATATATTACGTATTCTAGGTGACAAAATTATTTTGTAAAGCTATGTGAAAATCGCGACCTCTCTCAGGTTTTTTTTTTTATAAATTTATTAGACTGCAAATCGGTCACATGGTATTTTTATTATAAACGCTAATAAATAACGGACCTAATCATACCTTTCTTGTGTATCAGCAGCCCCCCGTGTCGTTCACAATAAAATTCACACGAGTCATCCCGAACGGCCGATCAAGTTTGTATGGATTTTTGTATGGTTTTTAGGTCACAAAAATTGCTTATTTCTCGTAAATGTACTGTATGCAAACACTAAACGGCATATATTATTTCAACTACAGGAACTAAATAACACTTCTATCACCTCACTTTATCCAGAAAACGGATATAAATCGAGAAACAAGCCTCTAAAAACAGCCGAAGTTGGTACCGAGAAGGAGGTTTTTTGTTAGTATTTTTACGAAAAATTCAGATCAACTGCACTGCACAAACAAATGCACTCAATACATCCGGAATATAATGAAAAAGAGAAAAAACATCACTGATTGGTTCATCTCCACAAAAAAACACTCAGAAAACCCGAAAACAAAAGAGCAACGTACAACACCCTCCTATTATAACCGCTCTCTTGATGACACTGACAGGGCGGTAAATCTGACATTTGTCTGTGGGGAACGGTTGTCGCCTAAAGAGAAATTTATTATATTATTATAATTCATCACTTTCAAATACACACGGCTAAGTGAGATACAAGAATAAAATAATTTTGTTAGGGCCACCCAGCCCGTTAGGCCGAGAATAGAGGAGCGACCGATATCGACCGCTCCGTAGGAGAAGGGTGTGTGAAGCCAAAAGCATCTTGAAGAGGCTTAGTTCTCTGCTGGTGGACGCGACTGGCGTCACGCAATCAAGGGCCTACTTCATTCTTGCCATCCAGCGAGGTAATGCCGCAAGTGTTCTAGGAACATTTGAAAACGCCCCTTTTGATAGTTATTTTAATGTTTGTTAGGTAGGTTTTATTTCTTTAGTTATTAGTATTACTTTTTTTATATTTTATGAAAATAAAGATTATGTGTGAATGTTTCAGGAGCAAATGATGGAAGTAGTGCGTGAGAGACAACTAGCCAAGGGCTACAACACGGCTCCGTTTAAATGTCATCTCTGCTTCAAGGTTTACCTCGAAACCAGAACGTATAGCAAACACATGACCCTGCACGATCCGGTTAGTGATGTTTTTATACATGCTACCTATGTACAGAGGCGGCGGCGCAGTAGGTCGCTGGATTTTGGAAATTTAGAAAAGTATAAGAGGCCTATATCGGTTCGCGCAAAGTTTATGTATCTTCCGGATATGTTCCGTGAAGCCATCGCAAGCTTAGTTGCACACCTTCGAAGGCCGCCCTCTCCGCTCAACACCAGTGCATGTTCGTTCACATGGTGTGATTGTCTCCTTTGGTATATTACCCTGTACTGGCCTATTTCTTGAAAGTCTCTGTGTTAATATCCAGGTGTATATATTTCCGTTGCGACGCAGTTTGACCAATACGCAAAATGAACAACCCAAAATACTGAATTTGACATAAACGCAAAACGCCCATACTCCGAACGACCTATATACTAATCGAATATTACGCATAATGACCAATGGTCGCTATATGATTCTAACGGTCGACAGTCATACATAAGGAATATTACCTATGTAAAATGAAATGTATTTTGACTGGAACTTGAATGTCAGTACAAGCGATGCGCGCTGTGCGCGTGTCCGGACTCCGGACGGTAACTTAACCATTTTTTGCAAAGGTCATTGGGCACTTAAGTATGAAAAATTTACCCACGACCTACAGAAATTAATTGATGTGGGATGTTTCGACATATATCTCTGGTTTACGAATATATGGGTCGCCATTACCATAAATAATGGGAATTAGGCAGAAAATGAAATTCTGTTTCTTAGAAAAAAATATATTATTGAGGTTTATTTAATTTTGATTAATATCTACAGGTGCAATCGCACTATCTCACTTAGTACGAAAAATATACCCAGAATCTACAGAAATAAAAAAGTGTAGAGAATTTCGATAAATTGTTCATGATGGATAAAATAAAATTCTGTATTTGTAAAAAAAAATTATTTATTTATTTATTTATAAGATTTATTCTATTCCATCAAGTCTAGTACGCTAGTACATAATACCTTTTTGTACGCATGGAGTTTTTTAATACAATTCCTTCATTTAAATTCTATGAATTTGTTCTTTGCAATAAAACTTTATTTACCTTTATTTACATAAAATATAAAAAAGTAATACTAATAACTAAAGAAATAAACCTATCTAACAAACATTAAAATAACTTTCAAAAGGGGCATTTTCAAATGTTCCTAGAACACTTGCTGCATTACCCCGCTGGATGGCAAGGCTTACCGTTTGAATGAAGTAGGCCCTTGATTGCGGGACGCCAGTTGCGTCCACCAGCAGAGGCCCAAGCCTCTTCAAGAAGCTTTTGGCTTCACTGCTCCACGGACCGAGGGTTTCAACCGCAAACGCAACAAATTCGAAATCTTCAATAATATTTGAATATTTGTTGCGTTTGAGGCCCTCCGCTCCGGCCGCGGCCGCGCCAGCCGCTCTTGAAGAGGCCCGAACGTGACTTGGAGCCAATGTGTCGACGTCAATGACCAATAAATATTTTCAACTTTTAAATCACTTGTTATATTTTATTCCCATGGTTTTTTTTAATAATTTCTACTTAAAATGAAAAGTGGGATATACCTTATTAATTTAAAAGTAATTTTGTTTTTGTAGGCAAACCTTCACAAATTGGATCGGATTGTGCCCAATGACCTTTGACTGTATCAAATCATAGTGAGTGCAAGCGATGGTCTTTATTTTTTCCAAAGACCATATATTATATGGATCTCGCCCGGGTGGCTCGGTTAGCATTCAGTTTTCCAACTGCAACACGTTTGCAGCTTAACGGGCCCAATAACGTTCCATAACTTAGGGAATTTAACGTGCACCGATGTGTAGACGTGCAGGGTGCGATGATAAATTGAGTAATGAATAAAAAGAAAGACCAAAATATATGACGTTTTATTTATTAAAATACGTAAAATCTTACTTGAACTAAAATATAATCTAATGTCTTTGATTAAAGTAAATATCAAGTCATAAATTTTTTATAAGTGGCGTGTACCTGAGGACCCTGAGGACTGTACTTGGACAGAATAGCGATTTTCGCGATTACGAGCAGAATACAACATACTAATAAATATACATTTAAGATTGGCTTAAAAGGACGTGTATCCAAATCCGTACGTACCAATCATGTAAAGGGAATAAATTGGGGAGATTGGTCGTTATGCGGATGGGTCATTTTGCGTGTTGGTCCAAATGCTGATGCATCAAAATGCAAATGCGTCAGACATAATACAAAATTTTTGTTGTTGTTATTGGTCAATATGCGTCGGAACGTATATTTCTAATCAGGGAAACAAAAAGTGGCCAGACTTGAATGTATGTACAAGCTATGTTTTATCTATTTGTCATTAGGCTGTCTGTTGTCTAATAAATAAATAAATAGTTGTTGCTGATATATTGTGGTATATTGAATGTTGCTCTCAAAGTTTTGCTCTGAAGTCTCTCCAAACATTACTGTTATGTTAATGTTATGTTATTAGTTATTTATTACTGAACCTCAAAGGTGGATGATTATTATTAAGATAATATAAAATGTGAGAGTTAGGGCCCCTGAGCCCTGTTGTCACTGCGACCTAGGATGATCTATTGTTATCTCTCAAAAGTTTTTAGCTCACCCCCCAAGTCCGATTTCCGCTATGAACCGAGTTATATTATTGGAGTTGAGTGCCTGTGTTTGGCATGGGTTAAAAATGTAACCCCCAAGAATATGGCTTCTACTGCCAAAGGTGGATACTGCATGCCCAGAGTGGTTTTATAATCGCTTTATGTATCATCATCACTTGACTGGCATAAAATCAGCGCCGCACACACCGCCTCAGTACTGAGCTGGTGTGTCGCGGCATAGGCTGTGCCAGATCCTTTTTAGGGTTCCATATCCGGTACGGGATCCAATTACTAAGCCTACGCCGTCTGTCTGTCCGTCCGTCGGCCCGTCTGTCTGTCTGTATGTCTGTCTGTCTGGCCGAGGGCTGTATCTCTTGAACCGTAATAGGTAGCCCGTTGAAATTTTCACAGAATATGTGTTATTGTGGCCGATATAACAACAAATAATAATAAAAATAAGAAAAATTAAAAAAATTTACATAGGGGTTCCCATAGAAGAAACAAAAAAAGTGCGCGCGCGCCATCTACCGAATAGAGCGTGAAGCATTTTAACTAATCATGGCATTTAACTAATATGAAGCATTTAATAACACTCCATAGATGATAGATGTGAGTAGTAACCATGACATGGCGATAAGGAACCCTCGGTTCGCGTTGCGCGTCGACTCGCACTTGGCCGTTTTTTTATCGTCTCACTCGTATGTATATTAACAATGTATTTTAAAATATGGAAAATAAATATTCTTTCTTCTTCTTCTTCATAATTTTGGTGTTTTAATTTAACTGAGAGTCGTGTCCTGGGAATGGAATACGCGGACATGTGTTTACTGATCAAGCATTTAAGAGAGGACTTCTCGAGAGGTAAACTTCTCGGCGACGAGCTGCTCTAGTAATGATGTGATGGTTGTAGGCTCGCGGCGAGTTTGAATGCGACATCTGCAAGGTTCGCGTGATGACACGCGCGCTGGTACAGAAACACATCACAAACCTTCACCTGCGCAAGTACACCTGCAAAATTTGCCCCTACGTGTCCTACAGTCAGTGCGTGATAACAATTTTATTTATTTAGTATACATTAGAAGCTTTACCCTGAGGCTTGTACTTTGTCCTTCCGACTCATGCAGCAGGTGGGTTTTCATGCTTACTTGTTGCTTGATACTCGTAGTTATCTTGTTGATACTTAATATTTTGCTAAGCGTAGAGGTCAGTGTTTTATGTTTGTTAATAATTTAAATTTTAAAGTAGTAACTAACAAGTCATCTATGTGAAAACTCAGTCAGTACATGCTCCGTAATAACAATTTATTCCTTCATTTACTCCATCTCCGTTATATGTCATTCTATTTGTTAAATGTTAAAAAAAATCTTTGCCAAGTTTGAATAAATTGTTGCTAAGAAGTTTCCAAATTGAAATAAAAACAAACAAAAAACCTATTTATTTGCAGAGGTGTAGCACGTGACCACTACGAGCAACACAAGGGCACTAAATTCATGTGCCATATCTGCGCGAGAACTTTCAGGTAAATTGCTATACCTACCAAACATTCATAGTTTAATGCATAGAATAATACTTTATTGCTCTTGTTGAGGTCTCAATATGTAGTAGGTATAATATAGGTAGGTATACGATATTAAACAGATGTAAGCTTCAGTTTGTAGTTTATTTTGACATTCGACATTAATATTATATTACAAGCAGTCCTTATCAATGTTTGCATGCAGATGCGGCGCTCGCCGCGCGCGCTCTTCCAGCGTAGCCAATCAGGGCGCAGCAGAACTGTCGCAGCCGAGTTTATAAATATTAGTGGCAGCGGCGGCGCGGTCTTAGTATTGATGTAACGCTCGTCGCCGGTGCTGCTACACTCTAAAAAACATTTAACAGAAATAAACCCATTGGAACATTTAAATGAGGTGCAACGGCCTAACCCTTACAGAGTTTTATTCCAGTCGCCATAGAGAAATAATATACAGGGTGGTTGATGACCATAGGTCATAAAGCAAACCAGTGATTCCTTGACTAATTTGAAGTCTAAAAGGCCCAGTAAAGTTTTGTCGGATATGCCTTAATTAAGGAGTTATTAACTAAATTAGTTTTCGCGCGGAAAATACTACGGCAGTGCGACCGACCCGACGCTCTCTACATTAACATACTTACTACCTATCATTTACGTACATTCCCAAATCGATTAGCGCTAAAATCATCCAATAATAACACGTGTCCACCCACCCGCAGTCCCCGCGCCCTCTAGTTTGGAAGTAGGTACAAATCGGCGGGCCAATGAGCTAGAAAGGATGGGCTACCCCTGCCATTATCAGCGCCGCCTACACACTGCGCAGACGTAGTAATATCGTAATCTCTCTCGCACCCCCTCTGTGCTCATACTGCGTCTCTCTGGCACAGCGCTTGTCAGTGTTCTCCCTCGCACCTTACTTTATCTTCGCTCGCACCATGGACGTGTTCATCGGTCTATTCACACGGGAGCATTTCGTAAATGGAGTTTATTTATTTAGTTTAGTATGGAAAAAAAAAAGTTCACCGTAGAACAAAATGTCATCTAACTTTTTTGCTCCAAATAGGCTCAGGAGTACCTGGTTTGCTTTATGACTTATGGTCATCAAACACCCTGTATATACGTCTATGCATGCAGTCAGCCTTTGGATCTTTGATCGTCGATTAATATAGTGAATGTTTCTTATTTAATTTTATAAGAAAACTTAACAGCTATTTACATACATTTCCACAAATTAAATAAAAAAATAACCTGTTCAGCCAATAAAAAAGTTTTAAATTTTTTATTCAGATATTGGGTAGTAGCAAAAGAGTTGAGTGTGAGAATCGAAGATAAAATAATAATAAGAATACTTTTTAATAATACATTGTAATATAGTTATAGAACTTAAAGTCCGGCCGCTGAGAGAATGCGTTCCTGACGTCTGTCAGTTGGTCAGTTGGTGATGCCAGTCTGGATTGCCTAAAAATTACGACAAGCCTGTCAAAATAGTACGAAACCGTATAAACAACAGGAAATGTGCATTTGCAGGAGTGGTCTGTGGAGTGTTAGGAATAGTCCTCAAGTCACACGTGCCTCCTGGGTGGTGCCAAATGAACAGCAAAATAGACAGGTCTTCCACCGTGTCGACCGGGTGGATACCACAGGGTGTCTGCGTAAACACTCCTGATGCAGCTTGCTGCACTTGGAGGTCAGCTGACACCTAGCCGGTCAGGTGGACTTGCGTAGAGGATCGACGGGTCGGAGTCGTGGATTCTGTGCTTACTCGCTCATCTGAGCACACAGATACTGTCCGGGAGTCGCGAAGGTCAGGGATACCCAGAGAAACAGGGTACCACAGCCTGCCCGCCGTGATTAGCCCTTATCCCTAGTCGTGTCAGTAGGGAGCCCGAACCTCGTGGCTAACCACCGCAAGGAGGCTGTCCCGGGCCAACCGGCGAATAGTCTGTAGATGGTCTCAGCGGTCCGTGTGGTACACGGAGGGGCGTTACCGCTGTTATCCTGATGCAGGGGGGCCCTTCCGTGCTCCGCGGCTGTCGAACAGTCGAGCTCACTCGGGTGTGCGACGGCATAACTGCTTCTCCGATTTGTTCTTTCCTCTAAGCCTCATAATTACAACCCTCTAAAAATCATGGCACCAAAACTTAAAATAAAACATTGCACTGTGGGTTGTAATAATCCCCCTAAATCATTCCGCGTTGACCTCGCCAACATTCGAGGTCTTCGCGCAAACTTGTTTGCCGTCTCCCATCACCTGGAGTCGGCAAGACCACATTTATTGTTATTGACGTAGACTCAGATCTGCCAGCCAGCAGACTCCACCGATCTCAATGTTTTATGCCCAAAAGTGGTGTCTGCCTTTATGGCCGGTGTCTCCGTCAAGAGATTATGCCATGTTGAAGACTCCCGATTCCCAGTAATATGGGTCCGCGTGAATCTTCCCCACGTGGTGAGAATCTATGCGGGCCTGTATCGCTAGCCTAAGCTTGGTGTCAACGAGTCTGTTGCATTCTTTGAGCACCTCAGCAGAGTGACAGACAAAGTGCTTTGTTAGCTTCACTCCCGATCACTCCGGCTGGGAAGCTTACAACTTGGCCATAGCCCACGTATTGTCGCAGATGGTATCGGGATTAACACGCATACCTGACAATCCTAGCTTGCTGGATCTTGTGCTGACTTCCGAACCTACAAGATACAGATTTAGGGTCAAAGCTCCCCTCGGGAGCTTCGATCACTTAGAAGCAAATAAACTCCTGGATAACAAGCATTACGGATTCCGGAAAGTGCGGTCAACAGGAGATCTTCTAATGTACGTTACGCATATATGAAAGATTGGACAATTTTGGAAATTCTGGCAGTCGCCCCGGATATCTCCAAGGCTTTCGACCGCGTTTGGTACCGAGGCCTTCTAGGCAAGCTTCCGTCCTTCGGCATTCCACCCAAACTCTGCACCTGGATCGCCAGCTTTTTGGCAGGTCGTTCCATCTTCGTTACCATCTTCGGCTCGAAATCGGACGACTTTCCAATCAACGCTGGTGTTCCGCAGGGCTCTGTGCTGTCGCCTACGCTTTTCTTAATATTTATAAACGATCTACTGTCCTTGGACATGATACACTGTTATGCAGACGACAGCACGGAGCACGAGGGCTATGTTAAGGACTGGAAGAGTAGAGATTCGCGGCACAGGGAGGCTCAACGTTCAGTTGTTGATAAGGTCGATAACGTTCTCGGAAAAGTAGAACCTGGAGAACCTTGTCGCCTTCAACGTTAGCAAGACTCAGTGCTGCGCATTATCTGCTAAGGTCGATCCCTTTCCTTTCCAAGCTAGTTGCCAAGGTAGCGTCGTATCTGTCTCGGAGCACCTGGACCTTCTGGGCACCACTATTCCCAAAGATGTGGGTTTCCGGTAACTAATCGAGTCTAAGGCCAAAACTGCATCCAGAAAATTGGGAATACTTTTCCGCAATCAGCGGTTCTTCTCACCGGCACTATTCCTGTTGTACAAAACACAGATTAGGCCGGTGATGGAGTACTGCAGTCACATCTGGGAGGGTAGTCCCCATTCTCGGTAGTACTCGATACAGCGTCGAGCCATCCGTCTTGTTGGTGACCCGAAACTTACAGATGGTCTGGAGTCTCTGAGTCACAGACGATTTGTGGATTCGCTTAGTCTGTTTTACAGATACTATCACAGATGCTGCTCTATGGAACTAGCATCCCTTATTCCCTGCCACTCCGCATGACTCGTTGCAGAGAGACTCAGCACCTTTTTGTTGTTGACATTGGGCTTTTGAGAACCCATTGGTTCTCTAAATCGTTTCTTTGTCGCACCGCTAGAGTGTGGAACTGTCTTCCGGCGAGTGTATTTCCTGAATCCTTTAACCTTGGAGTCTTCAAGCGTCGTTCTTCGTCTTCAAACGGGCTAGACAGCCTAGCAACAGTCCGCAAATGTGCTGGCATGGCACCTAACTGAACGTGGTTTCGCGAGAAGAGGTGATTTTGGCTCTGTCGACTGCACCATTGGTCTCTCGGCACAGCCACCCAAGCTGGTTTACATAAAAAAAAGTGAGTAACTAAAACTTGTAAAATTACGACAAGCAAGTAGTCAAAATAGTACGAAACTGTATAAACAATAGAAAATGTTGATAATTACCTTAGTTCCAAGCATTGGCGGCTGGTTCTAATGTGCGCTCGTGCGCCGCACTACCATACCACGAGAAGTCTTCACTTCACTCAAAATAAATAATATTATCTTACCTTACAACATACCTACGTTAAAACCATAAAAATCGTACTCCAAATAAATACGAATGTGAATTCGACCTTATTTTCTAGATCACAAGGCACGTTTTTGCGAGTAAACCTGTGCCATCACTAGCGCGGCGCGCCCCGTGTGGAATCGAAAACGCACGCGGGTCTCCCATAGTGAATGTATGGGGATCGGCAAAACACAGCTGGCGCGTGAGACAAAAGATACTTCTTAGAAACAATATGGGCCGAAATGGAGTTCTGCGTGCGGCGCACGAGCGCCAAACAAGGACGCTATGTCGTGAATAGCCGCGCGTGCGACACGTCGCGAGCAATTCGTTTTGCACGAGCCCGTCTACCTAGAGTCGCGCTGTCACATGATGTCACATACCCGTTAGAACGTGAACGCATTCTGGGTACACGTTAAAAATTCCTACTTTCATATGCTTTTATTTTTATATATTTTTTTAAGCATTTTTGGGACATTACTACTGTTTTCTTTTTGAAAGCTGCAGTAGTGTTGTGGTCTATGGGTGTGTTCATAAAGGTAGTAAAAATGAGTTAAAAAAGTGGTTTGGATTTTTTTTCTTGTTTTTTGCAACTCGTTGAGTGTCTTGAGAATATTCATACTACTAGGCACTAGCAAAATGTTCATAATTACTTTAGTTCGAACGTGCAGTTGCAGGAGTGAGTAATTAAAACTTGTAATATGACTGATGAATTGATCAACTGACAGAGGTCAGGAATGCATTCTCTCAGTGGCCGGACTATAGCAATACTTTAAAATGTTTGCCTCGACGCAGGCGCAGCAACTTATGGAACTTAGTGGCTGAGTCGGAGGGGCCAAAGCACATGCTCCGACCAGCCAATATCACCTCCGAGAAGGCAGGTGCCATACCGGAGACTTCCTTGGATAGCTGGCTATAACTGTACCAGAGGAGAACACAACCGAGGCTTCTATGCGGCCATCTTACATCCAGTACTGTGGCCCACACATAGAACCAACCCCAGGAAGCATTTTCTGACGCACCGGGTCGTAAGGTCCTGGAACAAATTATCTGAGGACACCGTCAGCGCCCCCTCGGTTAATTCTTTAAAAAACCAATTAGACAAAAAAAAAAACAAAACAAAAAAGAAACAAACAAAAATACTTAAAAACAATACAAGTGCACTCATAAATTAATAAACAGAATACACGCACCAGCTGTTAGCTGTCAGTGTTTAAAATAAATAAATAAATAAATAAATAAACAACCCAGTCGGCTACAATTTGAGCCTACCACCTAGTAAGGAGCGCAAGGGAAGGGACCTACAGTTTTACACCGGTTCTGAACAATGAAGCAGCAGGTGTAGGTATGCACGTAAATTTTTTCCTGAGAAAAAAATTTCCTCGGACCTCGCATGAGAAGCCAATGATGACCAAACCACTCGGCCGACCGCCGCTTAGTACCTACCTTAGCCTGTCATCTATTTATTCCTCAGTGTTTTGAAAGGTTATAAATATAACAGCAGGGAAGTAAAGATGCAGGAGCATATTTTCAAGATGCATCCGACCTTCACGACGAGCCACGTGTGCGGAGAGTGCGGCGCTTCCTTCCCCACCTACAGAGGACTCTTCCTTCACAAGCATCACATGCATCAGGTGAGAGCTGTCAGTCTCGGTAGCTCGGTGGCGCTACGCTATAGCGATGGACATAACAAACTGTATCAACACGTGCCTAGACTAGACCAAGGTATTTTCCCTGATGAGCTAAAAGGAGGATGGGCACTTTGGTACACCCCTCCAATAGCAATGAGGATTACATAGTTGAATTGCGTTTTTAAAGTAGATCAATAGTTACTATAGGCGCTTCGGCCAAATCGTCCATTCGGAGATATAGTGATCTAAACATGGCTGATTTTTTATATTAAAATATAATTATTGTTTTACGTAAAACCGGTTTTGACTTGGCTGGGCGATTGCTGGGAGCTGGGGGATGAAGGTGGGGGAGAGGAGAGGTCGAGGGGTGAGGGCAGGGGGGTGAGCGGTTGCATAACCTGCAGTATTGCCCTTAGCCGCTATTCATTTTAGCCTTTATTGACTACATCAGTTATCATCATCAGTATACATTTATATAACTATTATAAAATCCTCGATAAAATCCAACTTCTGACGTCTATCTGTCGTTCTGTCTGTCCACTTATAACTTGAGAACCACTGAACCGATTTTAATACAGTTTGTTTCTATGAATAGCTTGATTCTTCCCATCAATTATAAGCTACTTAGCATCACGCTAAATGGCTTATGAGGTTAGCAGAGAAGTCAAATATGTGAGCGGGCGGAGCTGCAGGCATAGCTAGTCATTAATACTAATAATAATAATCAATCAGTAAGGGATGGTCATGGAGTAAGTTACTTTGTTTTATAAGATACTGCGTTTGTAGGCTCTGTGTATGATACAAAAATTAAATTGACGATTTTTAGAAATATTTTCTGTATGTATGTATGTTCCTCCATAACTCTTAAATCGATCATCTGAATTCGATGAAACTTAGTACACGCATATTTAGCAATACGAGACTGACTAGCCTTTTCGCCCTTTAGCACGGCACATTGTCTTTATCCCTTAGTCGCCTTTTACGACATTTTAGGGGAGAGATGCAGTGGGGCTATTCTTTAAGTATCGATCCCACACGGTACAGGTAGAGAGGTCCAGATAGTATAGTGTAATGTAACTCGTTGAACAGCCACCACCACAGTTCCGAAGTAAAGTCGGTCGAAGCCGTGGACATTTCGACACTGCCAAAATATCACTTAGTTCTATTCACCGCGGTGACATTTTCACATAGCCCATTTTGTCACTGTGACATTTACACACTGCTTTATTGAAATAAAGTGTGTTTTGTAATACCCAGGTCGCCACTGTGCCGGAGGAGAATGCGCCTTATTGCGAGGAGTGCAAGGTGCAGTTCTCTACGAGGAAGGCCTGGACTAAACACGTCCTCGATTCCGAGAGACACAAGGACTTACAGAAGGACATTGTGTGAGTTTTTGTCAAGTTCTGCACTAACATGGAGCAATGTTTTTTTTTTCTTTATGGAAACTGACACTGTTTAAATTATGTCTTGAAATGATACACCGTCTGCGACTCATTTACTGATATCTTTTATGATTGGTATGTCCTCGTCCGGTGGAGCAGGTATATCGGTGACATGATTGACGTTTTCCACGTCAATCACTCAACATTGTTTTTTGTTTCGTCCGAAATTTTTCGTTCACATGACGCGGCCCGAAACCGCGGCACAGCAATGGCGGCCAGCGTGGCGTCGCCCTCAATCAGGCGTGTTGATCGACCGTACAACTAGAGCGCGTGCGTTCGCGACGAGAGCTGACAACAAAGAATATAATACTACTAGGGCGTGCTGACAAGCTAGACTGACCGGCGACGGAAACGGATAGCAGTGGGCGCGACCGTCGCGCATTTGTACCAACTGCACGGCGATGCAAGGGGAGTTGGATCTATGGATTTCAAACACTGACAGTGATAAGTTGCGGTAAGGGCACCGGCTAGGTGGGACGACGACATCAGGTACGTCGGCGGAAAGCGGTGTTTCTGTATCGCTGAAGACCGGTAGGACTGGAGGAAAATTTAAGAGGTCCAGCTGTATATGTATGTGTTGAGTGAGATACTATAAGGTGCTTCGTTATTCATGTCAAATGTTTCGGGAGGGTTACATACACACTCAAATAAACACGTTACACAAAAAAAATTGTATGTTTTTAGCATTACTCTTCGAGAACTTTAACAAAACATGTTTGCTACCTAAACATTAAAAGCATCAACCTTTGTGTAACAGTAGGTAGCTTGCATTGTACGGGGTAAAGGACCATACTATGTTCAAACGCAGAACAGCTGTTTGTTGTAAGTCACAAGGTCACTAGACCTATGTGTAACAGCTTGCATTGTATGGGGCCAATGACCGTACTATGTTCAAACGCAGAACAGCTGTTTGTTGTAAGTAAGTCACAAGGTCACTAGACCACCGCCGCTCTAAAACTAGCTACCTACCTACCTATCTACGTGTGCGGTGTGTGTGCCTACGTTTCGTGTTTGCAAGGGTCTATAGCATGATTAGTTTTTACAGCTATTTGATTTAATTTTTTTGTTAGGAGATGTTAGGAGAAAAAATGCTCCTATAAACATATGTTTTTTTTAAATAACGAAGCAACTTATATAATGAACATACATAGAATATTGTATGCTGAAAAATAGTTTACATCTCACGAACGAAACGTCATGAATGATAACCTCACTTCTCTTGCTTCAAGGCTTCCGCTGTGAACGGACCGAACATGTGCTTTTCTAATCCATTATTAATATTCCTAGTTTACAAGAAAGTATAAGCATATTTTATTCAAGAATACCATCAGTATGTAACATGCGGACTGACTGACAATGATTCTATGATAGAGAATTCTATCGACTAAAAAAGCACTATATGTTATTTTGCAGAAACGGTTGCAGACAATGCGGCGAGGCGTTCCACACCATCGCGCTGTTGAAGAGACACAAGAGAGAGCAACACCCATTCACGAAAAATGCCAGGAAACCTACCGCCGACACGCATCATCCGTGTGCTCTGGTGAGTCGGGGATGCGGGCTGTCATCTAGGTGTTACACATCTCAGGAGGCAACAGACTTCAAAACATTTCGAGCATTACTCACAAGCAGGAGCCCTTGGGTAGCCGGCGATTAGTGAGTTGCCCTCCTCCAATCTGATTTGGCACTTCATTTCCACGGTACGATACCTATATTGATTTCGATGCTCAACGAACGATAGCTGATAACGACTGACTACTCTGACCGTGCCGCGCGGAGGAGACGCGGGGCGTTGTGGACACTCATGCTGTGAAGCAAAGCATCAATACTTATAATTTATTGTGGCTATTGTTGTTGTTGTTGTTGTTGATTTGGTTTGGGGTTGGCTCTAGGCCTGCAAACTAATCCCGCTTGGTTGGGGATCTTCTTGCAAAACCCCGCAGTCTCCAGCTACCCCAGCCAGCCTATGTCTTCCATGAAAGCCACAAGTCGACCGGGGTGTCTGCAGACTGCTACAACGGAAGATGGAGAACGGAGTATGTCCCTTCGTTGGTTGTCAAGCACACTGCACTCCAACAAAACATGCTCGGCCGTTTCATCCGTTGCCAAGCATCCTCTGCATAGTGGACTATGTGTAATACTTATGGTGTGTAGATGTTTATTTAGTGAGCAGTGGCCGCTCATCAGACCAAGGGCTATTCTTAGCTTGGCCTGGGTCAGGTTGATAAGCTTCCGAGCCAGCCTTCGGTCTGGTTTAGGAAGAGCAGCTCTCGACTGTCTGCACTCTGAGAAACCCTCTGTCCCTGTGTTTCCCTGATGTCGACGCGTGCAACCAAGTTCTCTGTGTGCTGGCTGGCGGCATTATCACGGGTTCCGCTCCTATGGGTATAATTCTGGATCCTCTTCGGGCGAGGTCATCAGTGCTGTCATTTCCGTCGTCTTCGTTGTGGCCTCTTATTGGACGGTGCCAATCCAAATGTAGTAGTTTTAGGTCGCTGGGTTATGTTGTGTGGAGATTTAGAATAAAAAGCTTGATTGAATTCACTCACACGTTTACGACGAGGAGGAGACGCGGGGCGTTGTGGACACTCATGCTGTGAAGCAAAGCATCAATACTTATAATTTATTGTGGCTAGTAACAAACAAGGATAAAAATAACAAATAAAACTAAACATACAAGACTAAACATAGGTATATATTAAACCATCCTGATAAAACAAATTGTGACACGTTTATTAACCATATGAATACTCAATAAGTAATTATTATTATTATTTTATTTTATTGCTTTATTCACACAATAACTTAAAACTAACTTTGTACATATTAAAATACCTAATATTAAAAATATATAAAAAATTAACTTAAAAAAGCGGAAGTTTCACCGCCGAGCCCATGCTACCGATGGTCGAGCACCACGGAGAGACAATCTCAACCTTCAGACAAAGCGCGCAGTGTCGAGCAGGGCTGCCTTCTGGATCTGCCCCTTGACCCAACCACTCAGCGAGAGCCTTCCAGGGTGATCGTCGAGCCTCTTCACTATCAGCCCATGCGCCGATACGACTATGGGCACAACAATAGTCAATAAAACGGGCAACATTTTGGTGTCCACGGTGGTCTGCAATCCAGATACTTTAACATCTTCTCTGCTTCCTTACTATGTTACCATCTTTCATTGTATGTAAATAAAAGTACAAATGAAGTAATTATAAATAAATAAAATAAATTAATTAATAGAAGCAGCTTCACTGCAAACACAACTGTGACATAATACCTTCCGGTTGTGCTCTGCGGGTCTGCGCGCGATACGCCGCCAGCCCGCAGCGATGCGTGTATCTAACTGTGCCCACACGCTGCAATGCTAGGCTTGTTGTGCACAGTGCCGGGCTGAGTTGTGCCCGCACTAACACCTCTGTTTGCAGGCACCCTGCTCGTCTTGTGGCCTTCGTGTGGGACATATGCTGGCTGGGGTAGCTGGAGACTGCGGGGTTTTGCACGATGGTCAAGAGGGACTAGTTTACAGGCTGAGAGTCAACCCCTACAAACAACAACAACTAGTTGGATAGGTTATATAGTGGTTAAGGTGGGCTAATCTCGGTTTATTGACAGTGTGGTAAGCTGGTGAAGGTAAAGTGGGCGCATTACCGCAGCTGCCACCCCGGCGAGCCGTACCCGCGCGACTTGTCACTTCTCAGGAACCGCTGCGAGCAGTGCGGTAAACTCTTCAATGTACGTAATAATCACACATCGGAATCCGCGGAGCATGAATACGACCTTGCTAGGAATTGACCAAGACGATCAATAAACTATCGATACTTTTGTCAATACTCATATTTTTATATATATTTGTTGTCTATATTTGACATGTAGAGTTGGAGACATTCACAAATAGAGATTCTGATTCTGTTTCTGATTACAAAATGTATGTGGCGGAATTTTCGACATGTCCAAGCGTAGGTTACCTACCTGTGGATGAAATTATACAATAAACAATATGTATACACAAAAAGGTTGGAATTCCGATTTTTTTTTTTTTTTTTTTGTGTAAACCAACATGGATGGCTGTGTCGAGAGACCAATGGTACAGTCGACAGAGCCAAAAAACCTCTCTCCTCGCGAAACCACGCTCAGTGAGGCGCCATGCCAGCAGATTTGCGGACTGTTGCTAGGCTGTGAAGCCCGTTGATACAACGTTTGAACACAACACCCAGGTTAAAGGATTCGGGAAACACACTCGCCGGGAGACAGTTCCACACCCTAGCGGTGCGACAAAGAAACGATTTTGAGAACCGATGTGTTCTAAAAAGCCCAATGTCAACAACAAAAGGGTGCTCAGTTTCTCTGCGGCGAGTGCTGAGAAGATAGGTTGTATGGCAAGGAATAAGGGAAGCAAGTTCCTCCGAGCAGCGTCTATGATAGTACCTGTAGAACAGACTGAGTGACCCTACAAATCGTCTGTGACTGAGAGACTCCAGATCATCAGTCAGTTTCGGGTCTCCCACCAGACGGACGGCTCGGCGCTGTATTGAATCCAGGGACGCCAACAAATACTGGGGGCTGCCTTCCCAAATGTGGCTACAGTATTCCATCACCGGCCTAATCTGTGATTTGTACAACATGAGTAGTTGTGCCGATGAGAAGAACCTCCTATTTCGGTATAGGATCCCCAGTTTTTTTATGCGGTTTAGGCCTTGGACTCAATAAACTGCCTAAAGCCCACGTCCTTGGAAATGTTGCACCCCAGTAGGTCGAGGTGCTCTGAGAGGTTTTGGAAAAATTAATTTATGTAGAAAATAAAATGTAGGTATGCGAGTAAGAAGTAAGTAAAGAAAACAAACAACCTGTTGTGTTTATTTTTTATTTTCTATAGAAATAACTGTATTTTTAATTATCTACATTTAGTCCGGTCAATAAAGGAGGTGTAGAGTGCCAGTAACGTGCCTAGGGTTTTAGGTTAGGCATGCCCTCGTCAAAAATATATGATTATTACCTGTCTCTATAGACGAGGACATACCTAGCATGTATAGTGTCTGTCTTACTTTCTTTGTTGGTCTTCATGGAAAGTTCCTCGTTTAAGTTTCAGTAGAAGCGATTTTTCTATTGCAATTATAGATAGATCTGAAAGAAGCCCTCGACCTTTTAGGTATTTCTTAGGTAGGTTAGGTAAGTACCAATATTTATCTGACAATGAGGTACGCTAATTTCAGTAATTCTGTAAAAATATTGTTAAGGTTTATTTTTTCTTTTTAAAACCTGACTATCAAAGTTCCGTAATTCCCGAGCAAAGAATAGAATTCGTCAGGTACAAGGAAAAGTGATTTCAAAGTTCCATAATTTTTTTTAATTTAGCAACTGAAAGATTAGTTGAAACATATTACAATATCTGCATGCATAGTATCTGTCGTTAATTTGTCTGAATGTGTTCACGATTTCAATAAAAATGCTGGTAAATTCAGTTTAGGCGGGGAATTCTTTCGTTTCGTAGGTCATTTGTCATTGTAAATTGGTTCGAATATTTAAAAATCTTTTTGCAGCCTTTTTTTTCTATGGTAAAAGAGAGAACGTATCACATACCAGTAACTGCTCCACACACTTCATACCTGAACAACCAACTACATTGGAGGCACGCATGCCACGCTGAGATAGCTCTCATTTTTTCCGACTTAGTACTAAATGTCTCTCTAATTTTTATTGAACACACAAAATTAACAAAAATAATTAAATCTAGACCTAAAAATAAATTGTCGTCCATAGGGACCATAGGCACGCATTGTTCAAAAATATTATATTTACTCACATAACTATCATATCAACTCACTCACAAAACCTAAGCGTAAAAATCTTTCGTTTTCACAAATTCGTGCGTCGCGGCCACCGAGCATCTGTGGTCGGTGGTCGCGGCGCACGAGAAGAACAATCAATAGTGAAGTTAGCCATTTCTATTCCCCGTATTTTGCACGAAGTTCATGTGTAGGCAGGGATTATCATCCCATGCAAAATGCCGACATATAAGCACCAACTTCGTGTTATACGTATATAGTTCTCTAAGCATCCGTACATGAGTGCGAAAAAGACAGCGAAAGCCCAAGCATTCCCTTGCGAAAGAAAGAGAAAGCATACAGACTGACCACTCATAATGAAACTGTGTCATGTTACGCGCGATTACTAATTTAGCAGGAAGAAATGAAATACAAATGAATGGTTTTTAAGTAGTAGGGTGCGCACTGCGCTGCGGGCTGCTGGCCGACGGACGCATACATCTGGCGTGCGGATGTTGCGTTGCGTGCGGCGCGAGAATTTATTTAATAAAAATACCTAGTTGTGTTTTTCGAATTAAATAATTTTTACACATCGAAAATCTTAGGGCATGCCTGGCTTTTGGGCTTCTATGAAAGGTACGCCACTGTAGAGTGCGTGAGCAGGAACCTAAGCGATTCCTTCAGAAACCTGTTCAGGGTGCTTAGGGGGTAAACATACTAAAAGTCCTGACGTCTAGGAGGTGAGCGGGGGAGGAGGAGGGGGCCAAAGGTCCAATTTTTAGGTTTTTCGCTCATATCTCGAAAACGGTACATTCTAGGAAAAAATTATCTAACACCAAATGAAAGCTCTTGAAATTCTCTATAACTATTATTCTATAAACTTTCAAATTCTCAACCGTTTTCGAGCTAAACGCTCCGGAAAAGTGAAAATTTTCAAAAAAACATTTTTACCTCACTTTTTTCATCAACTTTACTTCATATCGTCTAAACTATTAATCTGAGGAAGAAATTTAATAAGAAGAAGTTATAGAGAACTTAATCCTCTTCATAAGCATATATAAATTTGTCAATTTATCTCCAACCAGTCAACAATTACACTAATTTTAAGATTATTCGTAAAATTTCGTCATTATCAGAAAAAACTATTTTTATCATTTCTGAGCTGAGCAACAAATATATTTTGTTACATACAGGTATCTCCACAATGAGTACTAAGTGTCCTGTGTGTGTTGAGGACGTCGTTAAAGGAAGTAAGGACGTCTCTGAGGTGAGAGAAAAGGGAATACTGGGCCTTATTAAAGCAAGTAAGGAACGGAATAACGACAAGCACCGAAGTTTCCGTGGTTTGACAACCCTTTTGATTCACACCAGTTGTCTATAAAAATAAATAAAAATATAACTCTCCTTTTGTCCAAAGTCTTTTTGGTTTTCTCCTTTACAGTATGTGCACATAATAAACAATTTGTTCTTGAAGTCGAATGTGGAAGCTGTAGACCTGAGTTGAGACGGCTCTGCCTCTTCCTTAGATGTAGATGCCTCCATAACATATTTTTTAATTGTATCAGTTCGGGTGTAATTTTTACGACAACGGGTGTGAATCAAAAGGGTTGTCAAACCACGGAAACTTCGGTGCTTGTCGTTATTCCGTTCCTTACTTGGTTTAATAAGGCCCAGTATTCCCTTTTCTCTCACCTCAGAGACGTCCTTACTTCCTTTAACGACATCCTCAACACACACAGGACACTTAGTACTCATTGTGGAGATACCTGTATGTAACAAAATATATTTGTTACTCAGCTCAGAAATGATAAAAACAGCTTTTTCTGAAAATGACGAAATTTTACGAATAATCTTAATATTAGTGTAATTGTTGACTGGTTGGAGATAAATTGACATATTTATATATGTTTATGAAGAGGATTAAGTTATCTATAACTTCTTCTTATTAAATTTCTTTCTCAGATAGATTAATAGTTTAGACGATATGAAGGAAAGTTTGATGAAAAAAGTGAGGTAAAAAATTTTTTTATTTTTTTATTTTCACTTTTCCGGAGCGTTTAGCTCGAAAACGGTTGAGAATTAGAAGAAAGTTTAAAGAATAATAGTTATAGATAATTTCAAGAGCTTTCATTTGGTGTTAGACCATTTTTCCTAGAATGTACCATTTTCGAGATATGAGCGAAAAACCTAAAAATTGGACCTTTGCCGTGTTGGTACTCAAACTTCAGGTCTCGGTGAGATCTATCCATCTGTCACATGAACTTTTGTTTTGGTCATAACTCGAGAACCACTGGTGCTAGACCCATCGTGTTGATACTCAAACTTCAGGTCTCGGTGAGATCTATCCATCTGTCACGTGAACTTTTGTTTTAATCCTGAAGTTTGAATACCAACACGACGGGTCTAGCACCAGTGGTTCTCGAGTTATGACCAAAACAAAAGTTCATGTGACAGATGGATAGATCTCACCGAGACCTGAAGTTTGAGTACCAACACGACGGGTCTAGCACCAGTGGTTCTCGAGTTATGACCAAAACAAAAGTTCATGTGGCAGATGGATAGATCTCACCGAGACTTGAAGTTTGAGTACCAACACGATGGGGCTAGCACCAGTGGTTCTCGAGTTATAACCAAAACAAAAGTTCACGTGACACATGGATAGATCTCACCGAGACCTGAAGTTTGAGTACCAACACGATGGGTCTAGCACCAGTGGTTCTCGAATTATGACCAAAACAAAAGTTCATGTGACAGATGGATAGATCTCACCGAGACCTGAAGTTTGAGTACCAACACGATGCGTCTAGCACCAGTGGTTCTCGAGTTTGACCAAAACAAAAGTTCATTTGACAGAGGGATAGATATCACCAAGACCTGAAGTTTGAGTACCACCACGATGGGTCTAGCACCAGTGGTTCTCGAGTTATGACCAAAACAACAGTTCATGTGACAGATGGATAGATCTCACCGAGACCTGAAGTTTGAGTACCACCACGATGGGTCTAGCACCAGTGGTTCTCGAGTTATGACCAAAACAAAAGTTCATGAAGAAGTTTCGTCAAAAAATCCTAAGCCTTCTAGTTCTCACAGAAAACGGGATGAAACGGAACCCTCTTTACGCGAGCTCGACTCGAACTTGACCACTTTCCCATGATATATACATATTTGCCCATGACATAAAAAAAATTTAAATTTCAAGACAAAACTTTTTTTTAAGTAACACAATTGTAATAAGTAATTAATTATGTTTTATTAATCACTTTAATTAATCTACTCTATAAAATACAGAACTATATAACGAACTGGTCATTTTTGTATTGTGTCAACCACAGCTCTGCGGTCACAGTGCGGACCTGCGGTCCCTGCGGGCCAAGGTCCGCAGGACCGCACGGTGCGGTTCTCTACCCGCGCCGCACACGTGTGTCCGCAAAATTTTGCCGGGTACGTATGCCCGCGTGATCGGCGCGGGCCAGATCCGCGGCCCGCGCGACAGCTCTGCCTCTGTCAGGACTTTTAGTATGTAAAGCATCCCCCTAAGCATCCTAAACAGGTTTCTGGAGGAATCGCTTAGGTTCCTGCTCACGCACTCTACACCTCCTTTTGGGCCATTCGTTGACCGGACTAATTACTCCATATTATTCCAAAATATCGATACATTTTCGATTTTTGTGAATAAATTTGTCCCACCACTAAACATCCTTCAAGCATTTGTGCTCCACGGATTCCGATGCATGGTAATATCACACCAATTTCTATGAATTAAGTCTAACCCATCGTGTTAAGCAGTAGTCTGGATTACGGTTCTCGGGCCGGCTGGGGTCCGCGAAGTTTCAGTGTATGTAACTGTTACGTTCACAGGCCAAGACAGTACTGGAGCAACACAAAGTGACGCATTCGGGTCCGCCGCCGCTACAGTGCAGCCTGTGTCCGAGGGCGTTCTACATGCAGACGGCGCTGAAGCAACATATCTCTATCACGCACTCGGAAGAGAGGCCGTACAAGTGTGATGATTGCGACATGTCGTTTAAAATGAAGGCGGCATTGAAGAGACATTTATACGTAAGTGTGATATAAAAAGTGTGTGGAATTTATTTCAACAATATACAGGGCTGTTCGGCAAATCGACTGACAAATATTTTTTGTCGGTAAGTTAGGTCATTTTCAACATTTTGACCTTTTGTCAGGTCACACGTGAAATCGAGATACGATTTTTTTTCTTTATTTTTGAAAATTACCGAAATCCCAGAACAGCCAAAAATTTGGTCGGATCCTGTCCGTCACGTGGAGGTTGAATAGATGAGAGCTGTCGAGCGGGCGTGTCAGTCGGTGGAACCAATGTCGCCGATAAACATCAGCGAAGAAGACGTAGGTTCTGCATTCCGCCAGGCACTGAACTGGAAATCACTAAGGCCGGATGGATTGCAGAACATCTGGTTGAAATGATTCACAGGCTGCCACTCCCACTTGGCTGTTCAATTCCAGGATGCCATCGAACCTCGGGTTCTCCCGGAATTCATGACCACTGGTGTCACCCACCTGCTCCGTAAATCTGGTAGCACTGCAGAACCCAAAAATTACAGCCCCTATCACTTGCTTGCCTACCATCTATCTACAAGCTCCTGACACTATTTTGACGCACAAAAGTCACAGTCACAGTCATCAATTCACATTAAGGACAATAATATCTTATCCGTTGTTCAGAATGGATGTCGAGCTGGGTCCAGCGGTACTAAGGAGCTTCTCCTCATAGACATGACCGTTTGTCAGCAGGTCCGACGCAATCAAAAGAACATGTCTGCCGACTGGATAGACTACAAAAAGGCTCTTGACTCCGTGCCCCATACATTGTTGCTAAGAATACTGGAATTATACAAAACTGACACGAATATTTGACAGCTCCTTGGTGCATGTATGGGACGTTGCATCGAATATTGCACCTATTTTATATGGATGACCTCAAACTGTTTGTCAAGTCAGACACTGACCTAATGTCAATGATGAAGATAACTGAAGGCTTCAGCAATGACATTAAAATGGAGTTCGGCTTGGAGAAGTGTGGGACCATCCATGTGGAACATGGTGTGGTCATGAGCTCTGACGGCATACAGTTTTCGGAGTATGTGAATGTTTTGAGCTGTCTCCGAAGAACCTATAAATATCTGGGAATTTGGGAGGCTTTCAATATACGGGATACGGACATGTAAGTCAGCAAGTTAAGGAAATATTTTTTCACTCTCTTACAAAAGTCCCAAAAAGCAAAAAGCTTTCAGTCAGGCAGCAATAAAATTCGTGCCATGCGAATTGGATCTTGCTTTTGCTCGTGTGTGAGTCGCTATGCTCATGTCTCCGGTATTCTCAGGTGAACTCAGACTGAATTGGACTTCCTAGATGCATAATCCACGATCATCGGTCATAAGATTGTATATTCCGCGGAAGTGTGGAAGTTCAGGTAGGTACCTATGTTAAATGCCAAGAACCTACACAACCGCGAGGTATTTAATCTCTGCCAGTACTTTCTGGAAAAGACTGGTGTTTGTGAGATGCACCGCGATATCGTCACCAACGATAAAGGTCTTACCCCGCTGGGCATGAGAAAAGAGAATTGGCGGAAGCCGGTTGTACTGAGCACCGAGGACCGCATGGGAGTATAGAAAGGCAAGGAGCTGCACGATAGGTACTTCCGCTCTGTGACGGGACCGAATGTGGGCAAACTCGCTTCCTTGCACTGGCTACGCTTCGGGAATCTTTAACTTTGCAATAAAACACGAGGTTGTCAAGACGAACGAAACACATCTGCCGCCCCCGCCATCAACCTGGCGAGTCCCTCAGACTTGTGATTTCCGGTTGTACCCAGTTTGCCAACACTGAGTGCCTGCACAGGCACAACTTAGTAGCCAGGATAATCCTTCAGCAACTTGCCCTAAAGTTCAACCTTGTGACTGTTACTGAGGTGCCTTACTATAAGTACAATCCACCGCCAGTTCTTGAGAACACTTATGTCACACTACAGATACAACTGTTCTCCTCCACGGAACTGGTAAACTTTGGAACGCTCTCCCTGCCCACATATTTCCCCATAAGTATAGTCGAGTCCTTTAAGAGAGGCGTGAATGGGCACCTGTCAGGCCGGCATGGCATTCGCAGCCCCCGCATAATATGATGCACGCACACATCATTCACAAAATGATTTTTTGACGTGATAACGTCACGTCTTATAAATTGATGAACACCGGCTGCACGCATGAAAAAGTGTCACGTTCCTTCTGAGCCTGTGTGTGCAACAGAGCTGCGCTTCGTGCGCACGAAGCGAATGAACGCAGTCGTCTCGGCCGGCCGAGCACGCCGCGCCGTGCGATGGACCGGCGCGGTCACTCGTGCGGCATGGACATTTCGTACAAGTCGGCGCCGACTTGCACGAGTGCACGAAATCGGTGAATGGATGTTGTAATGTAATGCAGAGAAGTTTAAAATTTGTAACTATACTTCTCTATACAAATATTTACGTTCATGGCTACTATTATATTATAGATTATAGAGTAGAAAAAAATTAAAAAAAAATTGAAAAAAAAAATTTTTTTTCCATAAAATTTTTTTCCATAAAATTTTTAAGTACCTATCATGTAGTTACCTATTCTCAAAATGTATAGAGGAAAATATATTTTTTTTCTTCAAATTAAAAAGTCGTAGAACAAAAGTTGTACCATTTCATGTACAGAATCACCCCCTTTCGAGTTTTATGGTTGGGGTTGCAACTATAGTTGCAAACTTACGAATTATTCGGAATAAATAAGGAATACTTCAAAAATTATGGAATCTTTCCAGGATTTATAGAAGTTTATTCAGTATGAAGAGGAATGCGTAGGTACTAGGGAACGCAAAACCGGTTAACCGAGAACCGGTTAACCGGTTAACCGTGCCGTTTTGGAAGCGGTTAAAACCCGGTTTACTCAAACGAAACCCGGTTTTAAACCGCGTTTTATTTTTATAAAAAAATGCAGTGAATACGGTGAAATCTGTACTGTAAGATGTAGTGAAGGACGAGTGGGTATTACTCGACAGCGAATTTGTTAATACGAGCCAATTGCTCGTATTAAGGAATTCGTGGAATCATCTAGGAATATGAGTGTGTGGATTTCTGTCCGGTGGAAATAATATATGATATCAAATAATAATCTAACAACGCCAAATCGTCAAAGGATCGTTACAGATGTTAGTGAAGACTGAAGAGAAGAGAAAACTACGCTGCTGACAGCTGATGTTGTGTTTACGTTTCTGTTTAAAAAATAGACGAAGTGTCCACTTCTTTAATCGCTGACTTCAAAGTAACCTTGGAGAAGAGATTAGGCGAGAGATACCAAATTATTTAAAGTGTGCTAAAATACGTGCACAATCCAAAGATATTTTTCGATGAAGAACAAACCTGAGCCTATTTTGTACGGCCCAATCCAAACAACATAATATCCATTGTAAATCATTAACAACTACTACCACAAAGACGAGTGCTGCAGGTATCATCAGATGAACGAACCTTTCTTGAATAATTCCCATTGGGGACCAACAATTTCGAAACACAAGAAGCGCCGTCCACGTCCACTTCATATAAAGAACAATTACGAGCAGAGTTGGAGAGAAAGTCTACAGTCGACAATGATATCCATGTGGAAGAACATTCCGAAAGTGTTCATGATGTAATTCGAATTTAAATTGCACTATTTGAGAATGGTGTCGATAGGGGAACATTTTTGAACAAGGCATAAAGTCATCTGTTGTCGATTAAATCTACCAGTACGGAATGTGAGCGGGTGTTTTCTGCTGCCAGGCTTCTGTGTTCTAAACTAACTAAGATCGATAATGAAGGACGAAACATTGAGTGGAATGATAATACTTAGATATTATGTTATGTCAACTAAGCAAAATTAGAGACTGTTGATTTTTTTATTGCTTCCGAACTGGGTAGCTGTGCCCGAGGTCGAAGCCTCAGCGCAGCGCAGCCAATTTCACCCCCGAGGAGGAGGCAGTCCGGCTTTGAGGTGCACTAATGTCGCTGGGGAAAGGCTATTAGCTAACCAATTTATGACTAAAAGTAATTTTATTTATGGCCTGCTTCACCACTTCTGGATTTCTGGATAAGTGTTAGATTAGAAAGTATTTTCGACAGATGGGACAGACAGCTCCACACAATTGCGATTTAGCTATCTGAAATCCTATCTAGAAGTGGGTTATATTCGTAGATATAAGAATGTCAACGAGAGTAGTATTTCTGATTATATTTCTTTTATTGTTGATTCTTGATTCTAATTTGTGAGATCGTGATGAAACGGGTATTAGTGTTACATAAATAAATATTAGAATTTAGAAGGTTTCAGAGTAGTAGAGAGTGATTTTGTAGCTGTTGTTGATTATTTTAATTTGTTAGATCGTGCTTGCTGGACAGTGGACAGGGTCTTATTGACACATATTAGAAAATAAACAGAGTAAGTAATTAGTAGTGCAGTGATCTAGAGATTATAGTAATTGTTTTTGTACTGTGTTAAATTTATTACGATTTATGTATATGATTTTGATTAGGAATGAAGCAGACTGATTAAGTGATTCGTTTTTGTTTTGTAGGTGCTTTTATTCTGTTTTATTTTGATGATATTAGTTTACGCCAAGGAAGAAAAGCCTATTAAAAATGAATCTTACTAGTTTTTAATTTTTTTATGACATTTATATAAATATATGCAATAGCAACATTATTGACTTCCATTTTTATCTTAATGTACGTAGAAAATAATACAAAACACGACTTTAGTGTTTTTTGAAAAAACCCCGGTTAAAAACCGGTTAACCGGTTTTACAGGGCAAAACCGAAAATTACCCGGTTTTTTAAATAAGGCCGGTTTTGCGTTCCCTAGTAGGTACCTATTTTGTTAATTTTAGACCGAGCCGGATTTAATCAGTTTTTATTTTATGCATATTCGTAGATACATTATATGGAATGCCACAAGATAATTATTATTTCAAAATGACAATACCTACTTATTTAAAAATGATCGAAAATCGCGCGAACGAACGAAACGAATTCATGCAAGCGGCCTACCTACACTCGCACGCAGTCGACTGGCGGCGGAGCGGCGGTGCGCGGCGCGGAGGGGCGCAGCGAGACGGCCGGGCGGCGCGCGACGCGGTAGGTAGGTACCTGCTATGCGCTGTGTGGTTGTTATGCGTATAGTTTCGCGTGACGTAGGCAGGGAATACTTCCCAAAAGATTGGAAGCTTTCGTTGAATAGATACGCAACGGACTGATACTGTCTGGTTAGGTAAAATTTTGTTTTGGTCATAACTCGAGAACCACTGGTGCTAGACCCATCGTGTTGGTACTCAAACTTCAGGTCTCAAGTTATGACCAAAACAAAAGTTCATGTGACAGATGGATAGATCTCACCGAGACCTGAAGTTTGAGTACCAACACGATGGGTCTAGCACCAGTGGTTCTTGGGTTATGACCAAAACAAAAGTTCACGTGACAGATGGATAGATCTCGCCGAGACCTGAAGTTTGAGTACCAACACGATGGGTCTAGCACCAGTGGTTCTCGAGTTATGACCAAACCAAAGTTCACGTGACAGATGGATAGATCTCACCGAGACCTGAAGTTTGAGTACCAACACGATGGGTCTAGCACCAGTGGTTCTCGAGTTATGACCCGGTTCTTAAACGAGTCCGGTTATGCAGCTCGGTTCGAGAACCGGTTCTCAAAACCATCATGCAAACTGGTTCTTAAAAGGGTTCTTTCGAACCGGTTCTAAGAACCATTCTGCAAACTGGTTCTTAAAGGGTTCTTTCGAAGGTTTGGAGAACCCGAACCCCATTTCGTACCCTGCTGCGAAAAAAATTCGTTAATAAGGTTCTTCTAACGGGTTCGGAGAAGCCGAACCCCATTTCGAACCGGTTTTCGGTCCCTGTTAATAAGTAGGTAAATAAGTATCTACCTATCATCTGGTTGTTTCTGTTTTTTTATTAGGTACTTTAATTCCTAAAAATAAACAATGGACAGTAGGTAAAGCCCGTTCGTTTTCACAGAGTCATTCTTTGTAATGCCGACAAAGCACATACCGACGCCGACAAAACGTGCCGCCGCGAAAACAAAGGCGGCGCCGCCGCGCGCGCCTTTGTCGGCTTTTGACCGTATCTGAGCGCATACAAATATTTACGTTAATGGCTACTATTATATTATGAGTAGAAAAAATTTAAATTTTTTTGAAAAAAAAAAATTTTTTTTTCCGTACAATCTTTAAGTACCTATCATGTACCTATTCTCAAAATGTATCGAGAAAAATATATTTTTTTCTTCAAATTAAAAAGTCGTAGAACAAAAGTTAGGGTGTTCGTATGGTGTGCCGGCACGGCGAAATGACGATGTTTAGACAGTATAATGCACTAATCGTTAATCGCCAAATAATCGTTAATTTTAATCGTTATTTAAAAGTTGTTTGTTAACAGTTACTAGTTAGTTTCTGTTGTGTAGTAGTTTTTACTGAATTTCCAAATGTTTCAACTTTACCAACTAGCTCCACTGTGCGCTGCATTCGTTCGTCCTTGGCGCGCGCGGAGCACTCGCCGCGCGCGTGCCGCGTGTCGGCTGGACTGTAGGCACGGCTTTCATGTCTCTTTGTTCATACCGCCAAGCCGCGCCGCCCGCTACCGAAGAGTGCTTGCTTATATGCATATTTTGCCAGGCAATTTTTAATTTTACAATTTGAACTTAAGGTTAAAATTTGAACCTTACAATCTCTACTGTGCTATGCTGTGCATTGTGAGTGCTGCATGCTTCACTCGTCCTTGGCGCGTGTCGGCAAAGTTCGCCTTCTGCATCGCAGTAAAGTCTATAATATTTATTTAAAATGTCTGGCAAAGATTATTTAATCTTAGACATTGAGGGATACATACATACTTTAGTTGAAGATCTTATAAAATAATAAAGTGAAATATACAACGACGCTGAATTAAAACAAAGACAGTTTGCATAATGCAGTCAAAACGTGCAAGTTTGTGCTACTTCGTGCGCGTTGGACAATCGTGACACGAACTTCACGAGACTGTCCATCGTGCGAACGAGCCCGGTGTACAGCACAGCAGTACAGAGATGTGCGCTGTACGAAATCGTGACACAAACCGGCACAAAAGCGCGCACCTCTGGTGTGTAAGCGAGAGCGCGTAACAAGCGATAGAGAGGCACAATCGGCCCAAGCGTCGGCTTGTACACATTTATCTCTCTGGTTCTAAAGTACCAGGGCAGCAGAAATTGAAAGGAGGTTACTCGTACCATTCACGTTCCATCTGAGCCTGTTTGTGCAAGCGAGAGCGCGTAACAAGCGATAGAGAGGCACAATCGGCCCAAGCGTCGGCTTGTACACATTTATCTCTGTGGTACCAGGGCAGCACAAATTGAAAGGTGGTTACTCGTACCATAATATATTAAGCGCATCTGACCGGTCGGAAAAGATTTCAAATTTAGAATATTCATGAAACAAGGGTCCGAATATGTATGACAATATCGATTCATGTATTTCGATTCAATACAACAACAGAGAAGCAAATATTAGGTATTTAACACTTTTTAGTTCTAGGTTTTTTTTTGTTTGGAAGTCAGTTTCGTATTTTTTAAAACTGTTTTTATTTCATTCTTTTTAATAATATTAAATAAAAAAGAATAATCGAAATCGATTGAAGTGGTACAGAATGATTCGCCATATATGTCAAACTGCAAATTGCTGAAAAAGTCCACATCACAAAAGTTTTGCTGAAGGTTGACACACCATAGTAATTATCCTCCTTTCAATTTCTTCTGCCCTGGTACTTTAGAACCGTTCCCAGTAGTCTTACCACTTTATGACGTTATCACGTAAAACTATCGTCCGTAAACCGACTTTACAGACAACCAATTTTTTTTTTGCTTATTGGATTGCCGATCTACCGTTTTACTGCTTGCAGGTACACACAGGTGAAAAGCCTTATGCGTGCGACAAATGCGAAAAAGCCTTCACGACGCGAGATTGGCTGCGACTACATATACGCAAGGTGCACAACAAGGAACACATCCCTTACAAGCCTCGCATCAGGAAGAGGAAGCCGTCGGTGTAGATAGAACAAGACAACTGTCAACTTACATTATTATACAGAGTGAATGGCTGCGACTACACATACGCAAGGTGCACAACAAGGAACACATCCCGAGCAAGCCTCGCGTCAGGAAGAGGAAGCCGCCGGTGTAGATAAAACAAGACAACTGTCAACTTACATTATTATACAGAGTGAATGGCTGCGACTACACATACGCAAGGTGCACAACAAGGAACACATCCCGAGCAAGCCTCGCGTCAGGAAGAGGAAGCCGCCGGTGTAGATAGAACAAGACAACTGTCAACTTACATTATTATACAGAGTGAATGGCTGCGACTACACATACGCAAGGTGCACAACAAGGAACACATCCCGAGCGAGCCTCGCATCAGGAAGAGGAAGCCGCCGGTGTAGATAGAACAAGACAACTGTCAACTTACATTATTATACAGAGTGAATGGCTGCGACTACACATACGCAAGGTGCACAACAAGGAACACATCCCGAGCGAGCCTCGCATCAGGAAGAGGAAGCCGCCGGTGTAGATAGAACAAGACAACTGTCAACTTACATTATTATACAGAGTGAATGGCTGCGACTACACATACGCAAGATGCACAACAAGGAACACATCCCGTACAAGCCTCGCATCAGGAAGAGGAAGCCGCCGGTGTAGATAGAACAAGACAACTGTCAACTTACATTATTATACAGAGTGAATGGCTGCGATACGCAAGGTAGGCTTGCCAGATCTGATGTTAGTCTTCTCGGGACATAATGTACTACTGCAGTTTTTCATAAAATAAGTTCGAAAATAATAAGCTAACGGAAAGACAAATATTTTTGTGTTATATTTTTTACGGCGAACTTTTATACAAGCAACACTACACTAAAATGAAAGAAGGAAGTTGCTAATATGATCACTTTAGCATCTGGATTACGAGTGGAAGGGTGCGGGGGATGCACTCATACATATCCGATTGCGTATCGTATCTGCACTGCATCGACTTTTCTTCCCAGGACTAATTGCACTCTCCGGCGTAAAATGACCCTTCAACCGGGACACGGGACATGGAACCTAGCCCGGGACAATCCCGGAAATTCCGGGCACCTGACAAGCCTAACGTAAGGTGCACAACAAGGAACACATCCCGAGCAAGCCTCGCGTCAGGAAGAGGAAGCCGTCGGTGTAGATTGAACAAGACAACTGTCAACTTACATTATTATACAGAGTGAATGGCTGCAACTACATATACGCAAGGTGCACAACAAGGAACACATCCCGAGCAAGCCTCGCGTCAGGAAGAGGAAGCCGCCGGTGTAGATAGAACAAGACAACTGTCAACTTACATTATTATACAGAGTGAATGGCTGCGACTACACATACGCAAGGTGCACAACAAGGAACACATCCCGAGCGAGCCTCGCGTCAGGAAGAGGAAGCCGTCGGTGTAGATAGAACAAGACAACTGTCAACTTACATTATTATACAGAGTGAATGGCTGCGACTACACATACGCAAGGTGCACAACAAGGAACACATCCCGAGCGAGCCTCGCATCAGGAAGAGGAAGCCGTCGGTGTAGATAGAACAAGACAACTGTCAACTTACATTATTATACAGAGTGAATGGCTGCGACTACACATACGCAAGGTGCACAACAAGGAACACATCCCGAGCGAGCCTCGCATCAGGAAGAGGAAGCCGTCGGTGTAGATAGAACAAGACAACTGTCAACTTACATTATTATACAGAGTGAATGGCTGCGACTACACATACGCAAGGTGCACAACAAGGAACACATCCCGAGCGAGCCTCGCATCAGGAAGAGGAAGTCGTCGGTGTAGATAGAACAAGACAACTGTCAACTTACATTATTATACAGAGTGAATGGCTGCGACTACACATACGCAAGGTGCACAACAAGGAACACATCCCGAGCGAGCCTCGCATCAGGAAGAGGAAGCCGTCGGTGTAGATAGAACAAGACAACTGTCAACTTACATTATTATACAGAGTGAATGGCTGCGACTACACATACGCAAGGTGCACAACAAGGAACACATCCCGAGCGAGCCTCGCATCAGGAAGAGGAAGCCGTCGGTGTAGATAGAACAAGACAACTGTCAACTTACATTATTATACAGAGTGAATGGCTGCGACTACACATACGCAAGGTGCAAAACAAGGAACACATCCCGAGCGAGCCTCGCATCAGGAAGAGGAAGCCGTCGGTGTAGATAGAACAAGACAACTGTCAACTTACATTATTATACAGAGTGAATGGCTGCGACTACACATACGCAAGGTGCACAACAAGGAACACATCCCGAGCGAGCCTCGCATCAGGAAGAGGAAGTCGTCGGTGTAGATAGAATAAGACAACTGTCAACTTACATTTATTATACAGAGTGAATGGCTGCGACTACACATACGCAAGGTGCAAAACAAGGAACACATCCCGAGCGAGCCTCGCGTCAGGAAGAGGAAGCCGTCGGTGTAGATAGAACAAGACAACTGTCAACTTACATTATTATACAGAGTGAATGGCTGCGACTACACATACGCAAGGTGCACAACAAGGAACACATCCCGAGCGAGCCTCGGATCAGGAAGAGGAAGCCGTCGGTGTAGATAGAACAAGACAACTGTCAACTTACATTATTATACAGAGTGAATGGCTGCGACTACACATACGCAAGGTGCAAAACAAGGAACACATCCCGAGCGAGCCTCGCATCAGGAAGAGGAAGCCGTCGGTGTAGATAGAACAAGACAACTGTCAACTTACATTATTATACAGAGTGAATGGCTGCGACTACACATACGCAAGGTGCAAAACAAGGAACACATCCCGAGCGAGCCTCGCATCAGGAAGAGGAAGCCGTCGGTGTAGATAGAACAAGACAACTGTCAACTTACATTATTATTCAGAGTGAATGGCTGCGACTACACATACGCAAGGTGCACAACAAGGAACACATCCCGTACAAGCCTCGCATCAGGAAGAGGAAGCCGCCGGTGTAGATAGAACAAGACAACTGTCAACTTACATTATTATCCATAGCACTTCTTATAGTCTCAGTGCAGTGAATATGTTTGTCATATATAGAACATTAAACAATTATTTTATGTGTTTAAAAATTTTTATTTGCTAGGACGAGATCTCAATGATCGAATGACCCTTCGGGATTTCTGAGGCATCTGAACATCGTTCCACAAATTAAAAAGATATTTGTATGATCAATGAGATTTCACGATTTACGTAAGTATAGGTTTTGCCCATCATTTTAAATGTGGGTGCAGGGCGTACCAACCAACTTTGGCGCAATATTTTTAATTTTCATATAAATGTAAATCGTTTGTGTTCGAGACAAAACTAACGTTTTGTCATTGTATTAGTTACTGACATACATACATGACATTCACAGACACAAATTTCTGGGTGACTTGGTACAAATTTTGGATTCAGACGAAAGTGTAGAATTCGGTGTTGGTGTTTATCAACGAAAACATGACTAAAATTATTGGATATTAATTTAGTTGTAGGTATCAATATGGGCCAAACAATGGTTGGTTGCACTTTACCTAATTCTGGAAGTAGGGGCAAAGTAATGCAGAAAACTTAACCTTCCATCGGTACCTAAGTGGACAAGTCAACAAGTTAAGTTGTTAAATATAAACAAAAAATAAAAACAAATATTAATAATAAAAAAATTATACAAAAATAAAAATTTATAAATATAAAAATAAGATCTATCATTAAACAGTGCACTCAGCACTTGAAGTACACGCATCATCTGCAAGCTGCTAGTGTATATACATAAATAATAATAAATAAACCATTTTTTGAGTTATTGTTTATATTAATTTTGTATATTTTTTATTTTATTATCTATATAGAATTAATATAAATGAAGAGTGGAAATGCCAATCGTTCGAAGTGCCATTTTTTCCAAAATCGTTTTTTCCTCTAAACTTGTTCTATGTGCCAACACCAGTTGCCTTGTTAGTGTTCCAAGTGCCTAAAGTTGATATATCGTAGTTTAAAACCCCGCCAAAATATGGCGACGGTCTATGTGCCGCCACCCGTTTCGTGTTAAACGTTCCATGTGCCAGTCTGGCAAGAAGATTAAGATGTTTTAAGTCCACCTATCATTTCTTGAAATTGTTCCAACTGCGCAAGTTATTGTCCGTTCCAAGTTCCATGGTACTTGGAACTTTCCCCATTGGATCTTTTTTTCTCAATTATGTGTTACAGAATTACTTAAATAACTAGAACATAGGTTGCCAATTGTCCTGAAGAACCATCTGTATTTTTTTTATAAACGTGGTACCTGTATAAAAATATTGAGTTATGAAGTTTTATTGCTCTCCTGTAAAAAAATATTGTACTATAAAAACGTGAAAATAAAGAAAAAAAAAGATAAAATAATTATTAAGTAATAGTTTCATTTAACACCCAAGCACCTTGCTAACACCAACTTTGTCACACCCTCCCGGTGGTGTATTTCCATATTCCACTAGGCGAAGTGCTCTGATTGGTCTTTCTCAGTTTTGCGGGAAAATTTAAATTTCGGAAGTATTTTCGAAAATAAATACTTCCGAAATTAATAATAAAATTAATAACCTGATATTGTGATAGTGGACCGGGAGGCAAGGCGCGCAACGCTCGTCGATATCGCCGTGCCGCATGATGGTAACCTCGTCAGTAAGGAAGCAGAGAAGAAAAGTATCTAGATCTACAGCACGAGGTTACCAAAATGTGGCCCGTCGACTCGACGATCGTTGTGCCCATAGTCGTTTCGGCGCATGGGCTGATAGCGAAGAGCCTCGACGACCACCTTGAGAGGCTCTCGCTGAGTGGTTGGGTCAAGGGCCAGATCCAGAAGGCAGCCCTGCTCGACACTGCACGCATCGTCCGGAGGTTCCTCTCTTTGGGACCCGACCATCGGTAGCTTGGGCTCGCCCCGCCGCCGGTGGTGGAAACTCCATTTGTTTTTGTATTAATTTTAGATTTTAAGTTAGTAAATATTATGTAAAATTAATATAAAAAAAAAATGTGTAAATAAATGGATGAAATTAATAATAAAAAAACAACCTAACATAGCTTAAAAAAAAAAAATAATTGTGGGACTCGAACCCATGGTCATAAAATACAAACCCTACACCATACCACTGGGCCACGAAATTACATTTAAACAACATAACGAATATCGGATTCACTAGGTTCGCTGGGAGTACCGGAGGCGGAGCCAGGCGAAATTTAAATTTTCCGCCAAACTGGCATCGACCAATCAGCATCATTCGCCTAGTGGAATATGGTATAACTCCCGGTGGCGGTGGCGGTGTTAGATTTATCTTCAAGAAACGTCAAATTTGAGCGATAACAATTTTTTGTGCTCGCACAAATCGACAAAATTTAATCCATGTCGGCTTTAGTCTATGGCATGGGTTGATTTTATCGATGTCGCTCGATATAATGCGAGGTTTACACTCAGCCCTACAGGGCAGGGAAGTGAGCAGGGCAGTATGCAGCGCGAGAATGTAAACACGATACTCGCGCTGATACTCGTCATGCCGCTCGCGCTGCCGATGCTCCCGAAATTGTCGGTTTTTCGTATTATAATAAATATAATTAAATAGGTACAATATTAATGAGTATTTTTCGAACGCAGACAATACAAGCTCGACGAACGGCGGCGCGGGGGCAAGTGAGCGAGAGGGCTGAATGAATGTGAACACGATACTCGCGTCGATGCTGCCGCAGAAGTATTTTGGGCAATAATCGCGGCAGCGGGAGGAGCAGTATCAAGGGCTGAGTGTAAACCTCGCATAACATTGTTTGTGCTACGGGTTGACGGCAAACTGGATAAAAACATTTGTGCTCACAGTCCCGCTGCTGCAGCGGGAGCACAAACATTTTTATCCAGTGGACAAAATTACGTACATAGGTCTTATAAAGCTCATTTCTGCAGGCAGGAAATAAGCGGTGCGCCTTCTGAAAGACTTCCTGGCTCCTTTGGACGAGTGTCTCTTTGTAGTAACAGTTAACTTTTTTTTACACAGATTATTAATTTTTTGAGCAAACCTGCTGACAGCTAGTATTATATTCTTTGGCTGACGCTGCTAACTGCTGGAACAAAAATTACCATACTACGCACGCTCTTGCCTTGCCACGCACAACGCTTAATATAATGTACTCTGTGGCTTATATATAACGAAGTTGAGGAGCGAAGCAAGTTCGTCGTCCATCGTACAGAATGGTGTATAGATAAGGTGTGTGTTGACAACATTTGAAAGGACAATGGAGGTAAACTAAATCCACCGCCCCGACATAAGAGTCATTTTCACCAACTTTGTCCTTTTGAGAATTTTTTTTTTTCGCAATGTCTAAATTGAAAAATTAATTATATTTCCTTGTTTATTTGATAAACATTAAATGTCATTTAACAGAAAATATCTTTATTCGTCGGGAATTAATAGTGTATAAGCTCTACTTGTTTTAATTATTTGCCAATTGTACGATTAACGAAGCCCTGATTTTGTTCTCCATACAAAAATCGTCATGTTACTCTCGACCTTTGCAGGTTTAGACATTTTTTAAAAATAGTTTCTATTATTCTATTAATTTACTTACATATTAAACCAATCAGAGTAATGTTCTATTTTACATTTCTTTATCAATTAGGACTATATCTCTTCGATTCTTCTCGAAATGATTTTTTTTTCATGTCGCACTTTATGTTTCGTTACGCTTTTGGGCAGTGATTTATCGAGATATTGAAAGCTGCTTTCAGTCATATGGTTGGCAACACAGGCCCGAAAAAACTGCAATAGCGTCTTTGGAAGCAGTGAGAGCAGTTCAGGTGAGAATGTCGTTTCAAAAAAGTGAAAAAAGTTTCGTTACGCTGGACTAAAACACAACCTTTTCCCGGAAAGTTGTTCTAGAATATTGATCCCGAGTTTATATGTCATAGATCTTACGTTTATCTAGTGCTTTTGTAATGTTTCGATTCCATTGTTGTCAGGGAAGTAATTTTTAGGATATTTTTTGCAAAAAATTTCGTTACGTTTCGTTACGATTTCGTTATATTTCGTTACGTAACGAAATCTTTGTAGTATAAAGCTCCATGCATATTGGAATTTTCTCAACATAACATTATTTATAAAAATATAAAGACCCACTTCAAATATGTATGAAATAATATTTGTTTTAGGACCCTGGAGTTGAAAGCGTCACAAAAGCATAAAAGGATTTTATCCACTTATGTTTTCTTTCATCCATAATTTTTTTGCTTGCTTTTGGTCCGAAAAGAATTATTATTTCATACAATTTTGAAGTAGGTTTTTATATTTTTGCAAGATTCAACTGATGAACCAACAAGATCCAATAAATGTTGGTTATTCAATACATTTTGTGTTTTTATTTACCTATCCATTAAAATGCAAGCCATGTGAATGTTACTTTATAAATAAAATTTCGTTAGATATTTAGAGTTTCGTTAAAAAAAATTCGTTACAGTGTTTCGTTGTGGGACAAAGTTGGTGAAAATGACTCATAACATGTTAGTGTGGCTATTCCCTAGAGTGTTTTTATAAGCCGGAGGCGCGTAGGGAGTGCAGCCCCCGTCCGCCGTAACACAGCGCAGGTCGCCTCCGCAGCTTCGGCTTTTTGGTCGCCTGCGGCGACCAGCCTCAGCCGCTCCGGCTCACACGGGTGCCTGCGCGGTGTTGCGCAAGGACGGCGGGGCTGCACTTCCCACAGCGCCGGAGAAGAGGCAATCCTAAGTCGCTATTGAAAATAAATTCTTTTCGTGAAGTTTTATTTTTGGCCCCAGTTTTGATTTCCGCAGGCAAAGCCATTTCTAATAGCAGTGTTTTGTGGTTGTTGTGGTTATACGGTCACACTATTTTTGCCTTTCCGTAGAAAAAAATAGTTAACGTTACTACAAAGAGACACTCGTTCCTTTGGCTTCTTTCGGCAGATGTCGGCTCGAAGGAAAGTGTGGTTATGTATGAGTGATGTTTTGGTGGTTTAAAAAAAAAAACCAGGGTTAATATAAAGAAGAATGCGTCGCTAACTCGCTACGCGACGCATCTTCTCTATATTAACCCTAACCGTACAAAATGTTGTAATGTTGAGGCGGTGCATGTCGTTTTTGTTAAGTTTCGTTTCGAGCAGAGTGTTCACCAAATGAGCCGCAAAGGAGCCGAAATGTCTTTCAGGTGTCGAACGCGGAAATACGCATTAACGTGACATCGTGTTTGTGTTTTATTCATAGAGAAATAAAACACAGATTACCAATATTAAACGGGAGTACCTTTATACGTCTATGGTTTTATTTGCCTGTCCCGAAAAGGGACGATAAAAAATTTGTAGATTGGCTATTCTCGTGTTGTGTGGATTACATTACTAGGTTTAGCCCCGGGAAATTTTAAATTTTATAAATTGGTGAACTCTGTTTTAATACTTTTTTCATACTTTGTTTGTTTCCCATTTACTTGGTGAGTGTTTTTCTTTGTTTCGTCTTCTCTGAACGTCGCCATGGATCCGACAAAACCGCCGGACCCCGACCCTCCTCCGGAAAATAATTTTTCGCCATTACTGTCAGAGATTAATAATTTCATAAATCACGATAATTTTGACGCAGCCATATCGCAGGACATGGACAGCCCTCTTACACCAAACAAATTTCCTGTTTCTCAACCATCGTCGATTGCTGCGTATGTCACAATCCAAAATGAAGAGTTTCTAACTCCTAAACCGCCGCGTGAGCGTAAACGTCGAGGTATAAAAAGAAATAGCTCCAAAAGGATTCGATCGCATTCAAGGAGTTCAGATTCAACATCGGGCAATGATAATACTACACACAGCAACACCAACACAACCTCTATTAAAAAAACAGGACCTGGTGATGTTCCATCACTTTATAGGTCTCATGACGTTGGACCATTCGTGGTCCACGTTCAACTTACGGAGACTCGTCCAGATTCAGGCACCACGCTTCATCCAGTAAATTTTGGTAAATTTTTAAAAAAGAATTCGTTTAAGGGCATCGCCAGTGACGGTGTCAAGAGTGTTGGGCGTAACAGAGTGGCAGTGACTTTCTCTACATTTGCGTACGCTAATAGTTTTATTCAAAATGAATGTGTTTTGTCTGCCAATTACAAGGCATTTATTCCATCGTTCATAATTACTCGTATTGGCCTAGTAAAAGGAGTTCCCATAGAATTATCAGCCGACGAGATAATTGAAGAAGTTGTTGTCCCTGTTGGGTGTGGTAGGGTCATTAAAGCCCGACGTCTGAACTACAAGCAAATCGTAAATAATTCCCCTGTTTGGAAACCTTCCCAGACAGTTGTGTTGACGTTTGAAGGTCAGAAACTACCTGACCGAGTCACTCTCATGTACAATTCCCTATCAATTGAATTATATAAGTATCCCACGATACAATGCTACCGCTGCTGCCTTTTTGGCCACACTAAGATCGCATGTAGGTCAAAAATCCGATGCTTTAAATGTGGTGATCACCACGATTCTGAAAAATGCTTGGTCTCGGAGGTCGATGCTGTCTGTTTTTATTGCAAGGGCCAACACTTTGCAATCAACAAAAAGTGTGCCGAGCAATCAAGACAGAAAGAAATAAAGGCCATTATGGCAGAGGAATCGATCTCGTATGTGGAAGCTGCCAGGCGTTTTCCTCCTGCGAGGCGTTCCTTTGCCGAAGTGACTTCTTCCTCTTCTCCAGTCGGTTCTCTCAGACAGATGTCAAGGACAGTCCTTGCATCCCAATCTCCCAAGTCCAATATTTCATACAAAAAAACCTTCGTTACTCAACCCCGAGCTCGAGCGCCGCTCGCTCCGGGTTATGACCGTAATGCCCATATGGCTATTATTGGTAATCCTCTCCAGTCTCAGAACAGTAGTGTCTTTCCATCACGAGTGGTGCAAGACACATTCACAATTGCTGACATACAATCTCTATTTATATCTTTTATTCAATCTTTTTCTCCAAACAAAACACCGAACCACGATGTTACTAATATGACCTCTTCTCCCCTCGTCACTGCCGATGACCCTCAACGAATCGGTTCTTCAGTGGAACTGTAGAAGCGCCTCAAAAAATAAATCTGATATTATTTATTTAGTTAATAAGCATGCTCCCATTGCGTTTGCCGTCGCGGAGACGTGGCTTAAGCCTGAGGCTCGGTTCAGAGTTCCTGGCTATGCCTCTCTTCGTGACGACAGGCGTGAAGGTTATGACGGGTGTGCATTATTTATAAACAAAAAAATTCCTTTCATTCGCCTTGATCTTCCCCCTCACAGTGACTGCTTTTTTGCAGTTGCTGCGAGGGTGAAACGCATTTCTTTTATATCTATTTACATTCCTCATCCTTCCCCCTCCTCATTACGTGACCTTAAGTCAATCTTAGATATAATTCCAAAACCGTTCATTCTTCTTGGTGATTTTAATTTTCACCACACAGTGTGGGGTTCGGCTACATGTGATACACCTGGAAACAGACTAATGGATCTGATAGATGAACTCAACATTTGTCTCTTGAATGATGGATCTCCTACTCGTAGGGTGTCCCCAATTCAAAATGTTAGTGCAGTTGATATATCACTTTGTTCTCCGGACTTGTCATCACTCTTGTCATGGCAAACTCTTAGTAGTACTTTTGGTAGTGATCATTTTCCCATTAAAATTATTTTACCGACCCAATCGAGCCCTATCGTAATTAAAAATCCTTTATTAAAATATCGTCTTGCAGGTGCTGATTGGGACAGTTTCAACTCAGCAGTAAATGAATTTATATCGAAACTTCCTGAAGTTTCCCTGGACAATCTTTCGTATTGTTACACTCAGTTCGCAGATGCTCTTATCCGTGCAGCAGACAAGTTTATTCCTCTAAAAAACTTATCAGTCAGACGGTATTCTCCCCCTTGGTGGGACGCTGAGTGCTCGGATATTGTTCGTTCCCGCAAGGATGCTGAAATATTGTATAATGGTGATATGTCTATGCCGAACTTCTTGGAGTTACGGAGGATTCAAGCTAAAGCCAAGCGTCTTCTTAAAGACAAGAAGAGGTTGGGTTGGCAATCTTTTTGCGGTTCTATCTCCCCCTCTACTCCTTCCTCAATAGTGTGGTCGAACACTAGAAAATATAGGGCATCTTTTGTTAATGACGATAGCTCTAAGGCTTCGTCATCTAATTGGAAGGAGGTATTTTTGGACAAGCTGGCTCCTCCCTTTGTTCCACACTCAGAGGAAATACCTTTTTTATATCAGTCTATTCCTATTGCAGATCCCATGAATGTTCCATATTCCATGCAGGAACTGAAAACTGTTCTTAAATATGTAAAGGATTCCTCCCCAGGAATCGACGGTATTCCATATTCCTTTTTAGCTAGGGCTGATGATCTCATTTTACAATATTACTTAGATATGGTAAATTTTATAATCGACTCAGGACAAATTCCCCAAGCGTGGAAATGTCAAATTATCATCCCTATTTTAAAACCTGGTAAAGACCCAGAAGAGGGTTCCTCTTATCGACCAATAGCTCTCTCATCTACCCTTCTAAAGGTTACTGAGCATTTAGTTAAAAACAGAATGGAATGGTTAATAGAAAGTAGAGGCCTCTTAGCTTCTACTCAGTTTGGCTTCAGAAAAGGTAAGAGTACAATGGACAGCCTTGCCATATTCTCAACTGATATTCGTTTAGCCTTCAGCCGGAACGAATATGTAGTTGCCGCTTTTTTAGATGTTTCTGGAGCGTATGACAATGTTCTTCTTTCAGTTCTCAGACATAAGTTGCAGAAGCTGATTATTCCTCCAAAGATGATCAATTTTATTACTAACCTCTTATTTGAAAGATCCATCTTACTTCGAACTGATGGGGTTGTATCTGACCCTAGAGTAATCTGGAAAGGGCTTCCTCAGGGTTCAGTCCTTAGCCCCCTTCTCTACAATGTTTACACTCACGATCTTGAAAAGTATGTTCTTCCCTTTTCCAGGATATTGCAGTATGCTGATGATTTGCTCATTTATTCAGTTCATAATTCCATTGAAAATGCCTCTAATTCTGTTAACCAATCTATTGACTCCTTGACGACGTGGCTCTCTAATCATGGCTTGCAGTTATCTGCAACCAAGAGTAGTGCAGTTGTGTTCTCGAGGAAACACAAAATTCCGGATATCAGTATTCAGTGTGACAATGCTAGTTAAATTTCTTGGAGTTATTTTTGACTCGAAGATGTCTGGCTCTCTTCATATTGATTATGTAGTGAAAAAATGTGAACGTAATATCAATATTCTTCGAACGCTTGCTGGTGTTTGGTGGGGTGCTCATCCATATTCGTTAAAGCTCCTATATAATGCTTTAGTCCGCAGTCACCTGGACTATGGAACATTCTTGTTAGAACCGTCAAATAAAACGTCCCTTCGCAAACTAGATCTTATACAATCAAAGGCACTTCGCATCATTGCGGGAGCGATGAAATCAACTCCAATCAATGCTCTTCAGGTGGAATGTGTTGACCCTCCCTTATACCTACGACGTCAATTTTTGGCAAATAGGTATTTCTTTAGGGCGTGTCAAATTTTAAATCATCCACTGATCCCTAAATTAAATCTTTTAGCTGAATACACATTGCAAAAGAACTACTGGGTTAATAAAGTGATACCTCGATTGGTTAATAGCTACAAAAAATTTAAGTGCCTCAAAGACCCGACCCATAGGTCCCTTACCCTGCCAATGTATGAATTTCCATACTCATCCGTCGTTCTAAAACCTGAGGTGCTGCTAAGTATTGGCATTTACAAGGACATGCCAAATGCCAATGATGCATTTAGAATTGCCGTTAACAGTAATTGGCCTAATTGGCATGTTTTCTTTACGGACGCATCTAAATTGACTCCAAACGGCAGTGTAGGTGTTGCTGTGTTTTGTGTCAACAAGGATGTATATTTGAAAATAAAATGTCCTCCAGAATCCTCAGTTTTTACAGGAGAATGTAGAGCCTTGTTGGAGGCGGTGAAGTATATTTCTTTGAATAGCGAGATAGATAAAGCTATAATTTTTTCGGATTCGCTTAGTTCACTTCAATCCTTGCTTCAAAATCCTTTTAAATCCAAAATTCACAATCCCATAATTTATAATATTAAAAATATATTATCTGGTCTTACCGGGAGACAAGTGGTGTTTGCCTGGATCCCCTCTCACAGTGGTATTCAAGGTAATGAACACGTTGACGCCCTTGCAAAAGATGCTGTGGTTCGTGGGGGTAAGGTTGACTACGAAAATTTTTCGCACGACCTTATCGCCCTTCCAAGAATTTATTTACACTCTTCTTGGTCGAATGCATGGAATAAATCCAGTAAAGTCAAGGGGACATACTATGCCAGTATCCAACCAGAAATTCCTCTCAAACCATGGTTTTATAAACTTCGAATATCAAAAAAAGTTACATCAATAATATGCCGTTTACGATTTGGTCATTGTTGCTCTCCCGTGCACCTGGCTAGGTTGAGGATTCGGGATTCTTCAGTTTGTGAATGCGGCATTGACGAAGGCACTGTTGATCATATTTTGTTTTCTTGTCCACTCATTAATCAATATCCCACCTTATATTCCACTCTGCCTGAACTTAAAATTCCCCTCCCTTCTAATATCTGCTGCTTACTATCGTCTAACAATATTGCTATTTATAAACTCATTTCGAAATTTATTTTTTTTCATAACATTAATTTGTAACTTTTCAGTTATTAATCAGAGTTAATCATTTTGTTTTCGTTCTTAGGGTTTTCTTTTCTTTTCTTGAAATTATGCTTTTGTTTTGATTTGTAAAACTTTTTATTCCGTTGTTGTAATCCTATCACACTTGACAATGGCAAAGTTCGCGCGTCAGCGCGAGTTGCCAAAAAAAAAAAAATAAAAATAAAAAAAAAAATAAAAAAAAAAAAAAAAAATTGTATTGTAATAAATTCTTTGATAAAATATCTTTGTGGAACGAAACAAACAGGAGCAGTGTTGCCATCTTAGGAGATTTTCTCCTAGATTCAGGAGAATTTCAGCGGTGTTAGGAGAAGTTTTTGCCTGTCAGGAGAGTAGGAGAAAATCTAGGAGAAAGAAAATCATTACAGGAGAAGATTTAGGAGTGAGAAACATATATTTACTAGTAACAAACAAAGATATATTACGTACTAGATCAATCACTCGGCTAGCTCACATGTTCCACCTAGTTGCGGTTCACGATCATCAAGTCTCTTAGTCGAGCGCGAGAGGCCGTAGCGCGCAGTCGTCGCCTGCCTGCTGCGATCGCGCCTCGCCTACTTTAAACTAATACATTTACACATCTGCATCGATGCGAAGGTGCGATGGCGAATCTGGAGATGAATTGTTAGAATGAAAAGACAATATGCACACGCACACCGACGACGCACGAGTGCAATCGTTCTCCCTACCCCTTGCCTCTCTCCCGCAAGCTTCCCGCCCCGCGCGAGCCCACAATACCGGCCGCCAGCCCGTCTCCCACACGCTTCCCGCCCCGTGCGCGCTCCCCTCATCCGCTCGGCTCTGCGCTCCGCCTCCCCGCTACCTTACCCCATACCTCAGCCGCTCGAACATATTTAGCAGCTATATTTCTTCGGAGCGCTGGCTCTATATAATATTTCCTCAAAGGTAACAAACAAATATGTCGATATGTGACAAACGGTATGTGAATCGACCAACCATCTTCTCAAGTCACACAATATACGATAGGATTTGTCTTTTGATAAGAGCAAGGTTCCCCTTCTTGCTCTTCATATAGGAAAATGTGACACTCTGTGAGTGTGTGCGTGCATTGATCGACCGACCAGCCGACTACTGGGCGGGCCTAGCCGAACGAACATTTTGTTATCAATCAATGTTATTTACATGTATTCTTTGTAATAATCAGTAGTATTACTAAGCCTACGGCTGTATCTTTTGTACCGTAAAAGGTAGCTGGTTGTGATTTTCACAGATCATGTGTTATTTATTATTGGCGGACATCCTGTCAAATAATAAGAAAAAAAATACAAATTAAGGGCTTCCCCATACAAGAAACGTTTAAAAAAACAAATGGTTTGTATGGTTTTGCTTTAACGTAAAAACGGTAATACGTACAAGTGTCAAACTTGGTGTGGTTAAAAACTAAAAAAAAAAAAACAAATTAAAACAGACGAATTACGTGGTGGTTAGAATGGCAATCGTGGTTATGACGGTATGACAAATCATTATTGGAGCGGAGAAGTGATGGAACAGATTGAAGGAATAGTATGTACGTATATTTCGGTTAAATACTGCTTGGTAGTCTCTATGGTCTCCTTAAGTTCGAGGTATTTAAGGTCGAGGGAGGAATTCAACAGAGTAGGGCTGCCTCGGAAATTTAAAATTCGCCCCGAGGTCTAATCTGTATATATTATAACCAGTGCGTCCTACCGTTTATGACGTACGGGTGTGAAACGTGAGCTCTGACTATGGTAGTTTACCAAAGTTGCCCAGCGAGCGTTGGAACTAGCCATGCTGGGCTGGCCTGGGAGTATAGCTAAGCGAAATGGCGCGTAATGACTAATGAATGAGGCAATCCGCCGACGCACCAAAGTCATCGATATTCGAAACCAGGTGGATAAGCTAAAATGGCAGTGGGCTGGGCACGTTAGCCGAACGGACGACGACCGTTGGAGTAACCATGTACTACATTGGCGGCCGTGGACAGGAAAACGGAGTGTGGAAGACCACCCGTTAGGTGGGACGCCGACATGAAGTATGTCGGTGGAAAGCAGTGGTCCGTACCGCTGAAGGCCGAGAGACTGGAGGAAAATTGAAGGCGTATGTCCAGCAGTAGACGCTTACACGCTGACTTACTTGACTGACTGACAGAGAACCCTCGGTGCGCGAGTTCGACTCGCACTTGACCGGTTTTCAGGGTGCAAAAGATACAGATCTTTACAGGTAAGACAAACAGACGGACGGACAGACGGCCTAGGCTTAGTAATATGGTCCCGTACGTATAAGGAACACTAAAAATGTGGTGAATTTTTTATAATTTGAATAACAGGAGAATTTTTAGGAGGACGAAAATTTTCTAGGAGATTTTTAGGAGATTTTCGAAGTCAATCTAGGAGAATTTCAAATTTTGAGTTGGCAACACTGAACAGGAGTGATGAGAGGGCAACGGCAGAAGCGGAAATAAACTCATAATGTGGGACGTGAGCGTGTGCGTGGCGTGTCTCGCCACCGACGCGAGGATGTACAGCATGAGCGCCAGTAGACTGCTGCAGCCCTACCAACAGCTCGCCGGCGTCCAGGTACATCTACCGTCTTCAAGATGTGTAGTGAATGAAAGATTTTACCCGTAATATCTAGGCTCTATTCAACTGAAAAACATTGTTACCACAAGTTGGCTTTAGTTCAGTTTGTGCTGGTTGCTGTATTTCTAATTTCTAAAATTATTTCAGTTTGGCGCTCACAATGATTATCTGCCTCAGAAATTGTGCTGGGAATGTGCGGCACTTGTGAACAAGTTCAACTTGTTCAGACAAAAGTGTGAGAGAGCCTATCTACTGCTGCAGGACATCTACAGCCAACATGATGAGGTATGTATACTGACCTGCCTCAGAAGTTGTGCTGCGAGTGTGCGGCACTCGTGAACAAGTTCAACTTGTTCAGACACAGGTGCGAGAGAGACTATCTACTGCTGCAGGACATCTACAACCAACATGATGAGGTATGTATACTGACCTGCCTCAGAAGTTGTGCTGGGAGTGTGCGGCACTCGTGAACAAGTTCAACTTGTTCAGACACAGGTGCGAGAGAGACTATCTACTGCTGCGGGACATCTACAACCAACATTATGAGGTATGTATACTGACCTGCCTCAGAAGTTGTGCTGGGAGTGTGCGGCACTCGTGCAGAAGTTCAACTTGTTCAGACACAAGTGTGAGAGAGACTATCTACTGCTGCAGGACATCTACAACCAACATGATGAGGTATGTATACTGACCTGCCTCAGAAGTTGTGCTGGGAGTGTGCGGCACTCGTGCAGAAGTTCAACTTGTTCAGACACAAGTGTGAGAGAGACTATCTACTGCTGCAGGACATCTACAACCAACATGATGAGGTATGTATACTGACCTGCCTCAGAAGTTGTGCTGGGAGTGTGCGGCACCCGTGCAGAAGTTCAACTTGTTCAGACACAAGTGCGAGAGAGACTATCTACTGCTGCAGGACATCTACAACCAAGCGTTCTAGCGATCTGGAGAAGTTAGAATGACAAAGGTGTAGCCAAGCGGCAATATCATACTTGAAAGCCAACATTTACACTTAGGTAAACATATCAACCTCTCTGGTGTCCGCGCCGGCGCACGCTAATCATCTTAAGATGTCGCAAATGTTCGCGGCCGCAATTAGTTACGCAACAATAGGATAAATATTTTTGTCTGGAAAAAAATAAATAAATAAACATCTATAGCAAATTTAGCATGGTTGTAATCATTACAAAATTCCTACAAATAATATCTATGCCTTACAATGCAATCACCTTTTAGTCCAGGAAACGAATGATTCTAGCCGGAAAGCTCGAAAGCAGAAAGTTTGACTTTTTTTTTTTTTTTTTATTGTTAGCTCGACATATGGCGCCTAGGCACCCATAAGGTGTCTAACGGCGCCCATGGACATTCGGTCGTATTCGGGGGTTGCGAATGCCATGCCGGCCTGACAGGTGCCCATTCACGCCCCTCTTGAAGGACCCGAGACTGTACTTGGGGGGAAATATATGAGCAGGGAGAGCGTTCCAGAGTTTACCGGTTCTGTACAGGAAAGATCTGCAGAATCGATTGGTACGCATGCGCGGTAAGTCCAGCGTATATGGATGCAATCCCTGCCCAGTGCGCGTGGTGCGGAGGTGGAAAGGGGACGGCGGGATCGCGTTAAACAGCTCCTCCGAGCACTCCCCATGGAATAAGCGATAGAACACACTTAGGGAGCCGACATCCCTACGGTGTTGCAGTGGTTCCAGATCACGGGACACTTCGGGGTCACCCACTAGTCGCACGGCTCGACGCTGGATCGAGTCCAGAGGCGCAAGCTGGTATTTGGCAGAGCCATCCCACAGGTGCGAGCAGTACTCCAAGCAAGACCTGATCTGCGATTTATACAGCAGCAGCTTGACTTCGGAACCTTTTTTGACTAGTTAGGAGGTAAACATACTAAAAGTCCCCACCACTGGGGGGAGGTCCCAATTTTTCGGTTTTTCGCTTATATCTCGAAAACAGTGCATCATAGGAAAAACTGTTCAATTACGGAATAAGAGGTGATAAAAAAAAGGCCGATTTTCAAAAATGAGTTTTTTACCCCACGTTTTTTGTCATACATTGCTCTATAACTTGAGAACAGTTCATCTAAGTGCCCCTAAAATGTGCCCCTCTAAAACCTTGTAGTTAGGGACCGTTCACATACCACGTGGACAAAAAGAGGGGGGGGGTAGGGGGTCGGCAAATGTCCACGATTGTCCACAGGGGGGAGGGGAGGGGTGCAGGGACCGTCCACGTGGACGTTTGAGTTTAAAAACACATGATAAAGAAGTCTTTATATTACAAATGCTTATTTATTTTACAAATATTCCAGATCAAGGGGTCAAAAAGTGTCCACGTGGTATGTGAACGGTCCCTTAGTTAAATTATCTTTAAAAATATGTTATGTATGCTAATGTTTTATCAAGCTGTCAAAAGTTATACAAATTTTAAAAATGTCGGCAAATTTAAACCTTTTCAGTTTAAAGCGCATAGTCTTCATCTGTGGCATAGTGCACAGCCCATTATTTGCTATTTCTCAGGTACAACCTTCAATTTTAAGTAACATATCAATTTTCAAAATGTTACCCCCCAAAGGAGTTATATTTATTAAAAGAAAATATAGGAAAACTGACATTTATTTACATGTACGGATGAAGTTACAATTATAAAGAGAACGAAAAAAGCACAGTAAGTAACCTATCAGTTACATTATTTTATTTTGTTCACACTCGACACTTTTTTGGGCAGGACGGGCCTGGTTCCTCCTCCTCAGCGTTTGCCTCTTCTTTCTCCTCCTCATCTGTTGAATCTTGATCATATGATGGTACGGACGCTACTGCTACATCATCGCCACCGTCTTCATCGTCATTGTCCTCCAACATACGGATGCCATTTATGCAACTTCCATGACAATTGTGGCAAATGGTAGAGCACAGCATGGAGGCCTTTCTACACCCACATCTACTAGTACTGCAATCTGTGGTGCACCGGCAAAATATTAGCTTCAATATTTCTTCCGGTGCAGCTGGATCTTTGGTTTGAACAGGAACCAGGAGGTTGCTTTGATTCCGTGTCCACCCCCATAGTTCAGGGGAAAGTTCATGTCTAAGCCAAACCTGGACCTGGTGGTAAGTACGGTAAGAGTGCTCCGTCGCTGCTCCCTCAGTTGGTGGAAGGGAGGAAATGTCTGGTTTGACTTTTGATATCAACTGGAGGAAACGCTGGTAGCGATAGTTATTGAGAGAGGTCTCCTTCTGTTTCGTTCCATACCACCTCAAAAAGTATATATTTCCATTTTCTCTTATGTCAGCATGGGATGAGGAGGGGTTTGAGAATACCTCAGCGGCTTGGCGGATATCATGGTATTTTAAGTATAGTTTACAGAAACCGACTTTGCTCCTAACAGCAGAATTTACAATCACAATCTGTGAAATTTTCTACTATCTACCTACTACGGTTAATAAGATACAGCCCGCTGGCAGACAGACAGATAGACAGACCGACAGACGGACGGACGGACGGATAGCGGAGGCTTAGTAATAGGGTCCCGTTGGCACTCTTTGGGTATGGAACCCTAAAAAAACTAAAAAAACTATTCGGAACGTATAAAGACCAGTACTGAGCCACAACACTTTCTGTAAATGGGTCGACCATTCCCCGGTCGACAGCTTGATGAAACATTAGCATACATAACTACTAATTACAAGGTTTTTGAGGGGCACATTTTCTCAGATGAACTGTTCTCAAGTTATAGAGCAATGTATGACAAAAAACGTGAGTTATAAAACACATTTTTAAAAATCGGCCTTTTTTCGGACCTTATATCTCGACAACGATTGAGAATTTGTAAAAAGTGTATTATACCAAAGTTGTAGAGAATTTTATCACCTCTTATTTCGTAATTGAACAGTTTTTCCTATGATGCTCTGTTTTCTGAAAAATGGGACCTTCTTTGTGCTCCCCCCCCCCCCCTCGTGTGCCTCGTCGCTAAAAATGCTTTTTCGGCCAAAATTGGGGTTCTCTTCCAAACGCTCCGAAGCCCAGGCAGTGAACAAACGGTCTTGTCTATGGTCATTAGGTTTGAGCTGCTCAATCATGTTACTTGACATGATGATTTGGCATCAGTTACTGATTAATGAATAACTGATTTGACAGTTGCTGCCAAAACAACATGGCCGCCGCAGCCTGTCAACCTCGACCCGTCCCTATTGGAATGCTTTAGTGAGTTTGCTGCTATGTAAAAGACATTTCAATTCCAACTGACATTTAATGTTTTTCTTATAACAAATTATTACCATACAAACCACCCTCACACTTATTACAAATTATATAACTTCCCTCTATATACAATGAAACAGAACCCTAAACAAAAAATAAAAATGTTTTTTTTTATATCCTTCCGTACAAAACTAACACAATACATCTCCTACAATACCTCTGGTTATCTCTTCCTAAAAATAAATATTTAAGGTATGTAACTAAACTATTTATTCTGTTTACTTATATATATTTATTGGCCAAATCTGTCGGGAGGGCGGCGCTGACGTGTGGAACAACGTAGAAACACTGGTGGCGCTGGGGACTGAGGGTCGGGGGGTGCCGACGCTGATGCTTCAGCAGGCGGAGGTGTCATTTGTTCTAAGGAATTTGGCTCCTGAGGAAGTACGACCGTGTCATCCTCGCGTGATGTTTGATTCGAATCTTCAGAAGTAGGCATAGTCGTTTGTTGACGTTCAGACGTCTCGATTTGTGTATTTGGGTGACGCGATCTCAATTGATCTATATGTCTTTTGATGATTTGACCGTTTTCCCTTTCCACCGTGTATAATCTGGAACCTAACAATTCTTTTACAACTCCAGACACCCAACGATCGTTCCTTAAGAAATAGCGTGCCCATACCAAATCACCGATAACAAAGCTCCTCTCTACTCCTGTGCTAGCGGCTGTCCTGCTCTGCTGAGCCTCGAGTACTCTGTCACCAACATCAGGCCTCAACAGATCGAGTGCGGTACGTAGACGCCTACGCTGTAACAGCATTGCAGGTGATGACCCTGTCTCGCTAACTTCTGTGTTTCTATAAGTGAGAAGAAACTGTTGTAAAACTAAATCTACATTTGCCTTTTCTCTAGTTGCCTTCTTTAATCTCTGTTTCAGAATTTTTACCGCGTCCTCTGCTGCTCCGTTTGACTGAGGGTGATGAACTGGACTAAATTCCATTCTAATGCCGTTTTGTCTCAAGAATGCCGCGTATTCTCCTCCATTAAATGGAGGACCATTGTCTGCTACTACGATCTCTGGAACCCCGAATCTAGCAAACGTCTCTCTCAACCTTTGTACTACACTCGATGCATTCGTTCTGTTCATCTTAAATACTTCAAACCATTTACTTGTGGTGTCCTTGATCACCAAGTACATAACACCCAAATATGGACCTAAAAAATCCAAATGTATTCTACTCCAAGGCTTACCACAGTACTTCCAAGGAGATGGAGGTGCTCGCGGAGGAGCCGGTGCCTCAGCTGCACAAACCTCGCATCGTTTACAAATCTCAATGTCTGCATCTATTTTGGGCCACCACACATAACTACGTGCGATACTTTTCGTTTTTACTATTCCCATGTGACTTGAATGCAGTTCTGTCAAGATCCTTTGTCTCAATTTTGGAGGTATAATGACTCTATGCCCCCACATTATACATCCGAGCTCCGAATACAATTCATCTCGCCTGCGGAAGAACGGTAATAGCTCTGGATCTGGACAAGAAGACGGCCACCCTGTTTGCACTAAGCGCAATACCCTACTGAGTATGGGATCCTTTTCTGTGTTTGATTTTACCTGCTTATGGTTTAAAGGTAGCTCATCTTCAACATAATTCAAATACGTGCACTCTTCTTGTAACTCTTGTGCGTTACCCTGGCAAGGCAGACGAGACAATGCGTCAGCACTATTATTCTTACTAGAAATATACTCGATATCGTAGTTGTAACCAGAGAGTAAAACTGCCCACCGTTTCAAACGACTCGCTGCCATTATTGGAATGCCTTTTTTTGGTCCAAAAATTGAGACCAGCGGCTTATGATCTGTTCTAAGGATGAACCGCCTACCATATAAATACTGGTGATATTTCTTTACTCCAAAAATTATGCCCAAAGCTTCTTTGTCTACCTGTGAGTAGCCACGTTCCGCGGAGTTTAATGTACGCGAACTGAACCCTAGTGGCCTCTCCCCCTGCGCTGTGATGGCGGACAAAACTGCTCCTACACCAACAGAGCTGGCATCACATGTTAAAATCAGTTGATTATTTGGATCATAGTGAGCTAATACTTGTGGCGATATCATTATTCGCTTAATCTCTGCAAACGCCCTGTCACAAGCTGTGTTCCATTCGAAAACGGTTTTCTTTTTTAAAAGTGAATAAAGCGGATTCAAAATAGTACTAATGCCCTGCACAAACCTTCCGTAATACATAACGAGGCCTATGAACGCTCGTAATTCAGTTACATTAGTCGGCGTCGGTGCTTCTTTGATAGCCTTCAACTTATCATCGCATGCTGAAACCCCTTCTTTAGAAATCTTATAACCCAAATAATCAACAGAGTGTTGAAAAAACTTACACTTCTCTTTCTTCACTCGCAGACCGCAGTCCTTAAGCCGGTCGAAAACAGCATTTAACGCTTGAATGTGTTCATCTTCGTTCTTACCAGTGATCAATATATCGTCTAGATACACGACTATGTTAGGTATGCCGTTTAGAATTTCCTCTATCCTCCTTTGGAATATTCCTGGACTCGAAGAAAGTCCAAACACTAACCTAGTGTACTGGAACAAGCCTCGATGTGTGTTGATTACTGTATATTTCCTATCTTGTTCTCTAAGTACCAATTGCGAATAAGCCTGAGCTAGATCGATTTGGCTGAAATGCTCACCACCCTGTATACTAGCCAACAAATCATCCACACGTGGAACGGGGAAACGGTCAACCTCTAAAACTTTATTGACAGTAGTTTTATAATCAGCACAGATACGAATGCTACCATCTTTTTTTAAGACAGGAACAATAGGCGTAGCCCACTCTGAAGATTCTACTGGTTGTAATATACCTTCCTGTATGCTTTTGTTTAATTGATCTTCAACTTTGTCTCTGAGAGCATACGGTAGCGGTCTCGCCCTTAAATATACTGGCACAGCATCCGCCCGAACCCTCAGTGCGACAGCATCACCGGTGTATCGCCCCAGTCCGTCAGCAAACACCTCAGAATATCTGTCAACAAAGTTTGTTTCATTAAATTTAGAAACGCGATGTCCTACACCACCGTGCGTGAGCTGATTGATTGCTACTGGAAATGATACATGAATATTTAAAGCTTTCATCCAGCGTCTGCCCAACAAGCAAGTTTTGGCTCTCTCGATTATAAATAAATCTAACCGTTTCTTCATTCCTTGATACTCGACAAGCGGCTGCACCATACCATACACAGGAACGCATTCCCCAGTATAATACCTTAACCTAACATTGACAGGCTGCAGTTTTAGATGACGCAACTTCTTCAAATATAGATCAGTGCTGATGCATGATACTTTGGCACCTGTGTCCACTTCCATGGTCAACTTTTCGCCTTCCACACACACGTTGACCTGTATTTCTTCATCGTCATCTTCAGCAGATAGGTTATTATTGCTAAATGTTACCTCTTCTAGCTCCGCTCGATGTTCCTTGTCTTCCTCCAGAAAATAGTGAGACTGACTCTCCGGACACATTTTCTGTAGGTGCCCTTTCTTGAGGCATACTCGACAAGTATGAAATCGAAATTTGCAATTTTCCATCTTGTGTCCAAAACCGCATACATCGCACCTGCCCTCGGCAGCCGTCGGGCGCCGCCGTCCGCGCGTATTGTACTCTACGCGAGCGGTACGCGAGGGACCGGACCTGGGTTCACGTTGTCTGTTGCCGCCGCCTCCGTCACTCCTTCCGAAAACACGGCTCGCCGGTTCCCGTGGCTTGGTCGTCACAGAATGTACAGTACTCTCAGATGTCGTAGATACATTCTTTTTTGCTACATCCAAGGATATAGCTAGCTTTACTGCTTCAGAAAGATTCAGTACATCTAACTCAAACAATCGCTGACGAATGCTGTCATTTGAAAGCCCACATATGAATTGTTCCTTCAGATGTTCTTCTATCTGGTCGCCGAATTCACAGAAACGAGCGAGTTTTTTTAACTGAAGTACAAACTGTTCTATGCTTCCTTGCTGTTGTTTGTACTGGCGGAATTTGTGCCGCTCGACCAACTTGGATGACCTCTGCCCTAAATGCTCGTCCATGATTTGCACCAACTTCACGTATGTTTTTTCTGCTGGTTTTTTAGGATAACATAAAGCGGAAGCGATCTCATAAGCGTCTCTCCCCATAGAAGCTATCATGAATGGTACCTTCTTTTCCTTGCTCACATCATTCGCCAGAAACCAGTTCTCCATGCGTTCCACATACAGCGCCCATGTGTCGCTCTCTTCGTGGAACTCTCCGATGGTCGATTTCGCCATGATGGCGTGGATTTTTTTAATAATTTTCGTCGCCAGTTAGTGAGTTTGCTGCTATGTAAAAGACATTTCAATTCCAACTGACATTTAATGTTTTTCTTATAACAAATTATTACCATACAAACCACCTATGATGCTCTGTTTTCTGAAAAATGGGACCTTCTTTGTGCTCCCCCCCCCCCCTCGTGTGCCTCGTCGCTAAAAATGCTTTTTCGGCCAAAATTGGGGTTCTCTTCCAAACGCTCCGAAGCCCAGGCAGTGAACAAACGGTCTTGTCTATGGTCATTAGGTTTGAGCTGCTCAATCATGTTACTTGACATGATGATTTGGCATCAGTTACTGATTAATGAATAACTGATTTGACAGTTGCTGCCAAAACAACATGGCCGCCGCAGCCTGTCAACCTCGACCCGTCCCTATTGGAAAACCCTATATAATGAGCCTTATCCCAGAATTCAAAGAGCATGATTTTAATGCCAAAAGTCGGCCGCCCCGCCGGGACGAAGTTATTTCGGCGGCGCGTTGGGACGATTTGGTCCCGTCGACACCTGAGGTTAAGTTTAGTATGTAGTATCCTTAATTTTATTTTCAAACGTAATAAATATTTCCATTAGCTCTAATTCTTGTAGTTTGATTTTGACAAACATTTTGGTGAAATGTGTCTAGCTTGTTCAATAGCAGAGTTTCGGTGCATTTTTTTGCTTATGGACACGCGACAGTGAAAGGGGTAAAGGGGTTGTAAATGAACAAAAATATTACCGAAATTTATTAGAAATTAACCAATTTAATGCCGACTATGCAATATTGCGTAGCTGAAGCATAACCTAATCGTCGTAATCTAAATAAATAACCTGAAAGCCTAACCTAGCATAACATAACAAAAAAACGGAAAAGAAATATTGCAAAATGTCCATATGTAATTTTTCTTTTCAGATATTAGAACGGCATGTTTATAATGAGATAGACAGAGAGCAACATCTCCTGTCATCTCCGCTCAGTATCGCTCGCATCCCCAGCTACACAGTGAACGTGAAAAACGTGGCTCCTATGAAAGACAAAATCGTAGAACATCTTACATATTCTGTGAAGCCTGAAGTTGTTAAAGTGGAATATAGTTGTCCGAAATCGGAACCTGTGTTTAAAAGTGAGCCGTTTGAAAATTGTGATGAAATAGTACAAAACCTTGCGGATGATGACGACGATGAAGGAGTGGAGGATGATGTGAAGGAAGTAATTCCATCTGAAGGAGTCTTTAAGTTTGAACTGAATGTGACTAAGGAAGAGACCCCTTCCATTCCTTGCTTCAGTGGTAAGAAGGAGACTATACCACCTGACGCATGGACGGAGATTATTTTAACTCAGGTAAGTATTTTGTTTTTCATTCTATGCTGTCATTGTGTGCATGGAAATATTTTTAGTATTGATTGTTGGTTTCTTGTTTGTAAGAGCGTCGTCGGCACTGTGAAGATGCTGGGTAGTGTATTATGTTATTTTTCACACAAATTAGGTCTGCAATTTCAATGGATCACAGATAAAACAAATTGCATAGATCTAACGTAGACACATCCCGACCTTCCAGTGTCTGGGCTCGACGCAAAATCTATTTTACAAAAAAACGACACCGCACGGCCCTGATATGTGGGAATAGAGGTTTAAATACAGCACAATGCTTGTATGTTCTCAGGAGCAGGTGAGTCAGCTCTACAAACAGAAAAAGAACTCCTTAGAGTTTGAGAAAGCGACACTCAAGTGCGAACTGTGCTATGAAGTATTCAAACAACCGCAATTATATGAAGGGCACATGCTCAAACATGAACCGGTACTGTTTTTATCCTAATGTATTTTTTGTGCTTACTTGTGTGCTTAATGTAATTTTTTTTATGGAAACTGATACAGTTGGCTACATCACCTACAACATCTGTGATGTCAGCCCATAACACCAGGTGAACTAGGTGCCATGTCAGTGCTTCCCTTCATTTCATGTCGGCTGCACTGAACTGGACGGAAAACACGAACTATTTACATCTAGCCGTTTCCACCGACTTTTCATTTGGTGCGGTGATATCAACTCGGGCGGGATAAACCCTACCACCTAGTAAGGTAAGAAGGGAAGGGACCTACAGTTTTACATGCAATCCGAACCGCGGTCAGCCTCCAACGGTCGAGCGGTCACACATCCAAGTACTGACCGCGCTCAGCGTTGCTTAACAACAGTCGACCGACCGCACCACTGAGCTGCCGAGGCTGACAAAATAATCCAAAGAATGTGATACTCGGAAGAATGCTTTTAGGCGTCGTCGGCTCAACAGTCCACGCTGACGGTGCCAAGTGTCTCGCGTATCCATAAATAAACCTAGACGTCCCAACAGTTGAGGAGGAAATTAGTAACATCAGCAACACCTACATGGTCGGGAATCTCTGGTTTCAGTTCGGTTATACGTTGGTTAACATCCTTTATTAATTTAGTCTTTCTGAAACTGCCAGTAATAATAAAAATAATAGTGAAACATATTGGTTACAGTCATCCGGATCCTATGAGTGTGATTTCTGCAAGTTTAGATACAAAACTCGGAATACTATCGTGACACACATGAACAAACACATGAAGAACTTCAAATGCAATATTTGTGGCGTTGCAAAAACCTCTCAGTGAGTTCTACTAGACTTTATTATTATTTCTTTATTTGCACATTTGCTTAAAACTAATTTTGTACACATTAAAGACCTAACATTAAAAACATATACAAAATTAACCTTAAAAAAATGGAGTTTCCACTGGGCGAGCCCAGGCTACCGATGGTCGGGTCCCAAAGAGAGGAACCTCCGGACGATGCGTGCAGTGTCGAGCAGGGCTGCCTTCTAGATCTGCCCCTTGACCCAATCACTCAGCGAGAGCCTCTTAAGGTGGTCGTCGAGGCTCTTCGCTATCAGCCAATGCGCTGATACGACTATGGGCACAACAATCGTCGAGTCGACTGGTCACATTTTGGTAACCTCGTGCTGCAAATCCAAATACTTCAACATCTTCTCTGCTTCCTTACTGAAGTTCGCACTTGCAAATGCGTCGTTCACCTCATTGGTTCCCATTACTTTCCGTGTTTTTGCCCCTCTGACTCAGCCACGCATACCGGATTACATAAAAATAAATAATAATAAATATTATACTATTATCCTACAAAAACAAAAACACTTTTTTTTATGGAAACTGACACGCAAGAACATTTTAATAGGTTTGGACATCAGACTATCCAATGCTTATATGAGAAACAGCGTCGCCGAGCTCCGCGGGTGGCGGAGGGGACGGCGCGCGCTCTGATTGGGTGGTATTGGGCGGTATCGCGCTCTAATTGGTTGGTAACAAAATTTGTCATTTAATGGCATTTGTACGTTTATACAAACGTCGTGTTGCGCTGGCGCGGGGAAGGTCCGACGTCCTTACGTATTAAAATAATGTTCTTGGGAACAAGTATGTTTATACTTATATTGTGTTACGCTGGCGCGCGTTGCGTCCGACGTCCATACTTCTTATAACGTTCTTGCTGACACGGTTAGCTACATCACGTACAACATCCGTGATGTCAGCCCATAACATCGGGTGAACTAGGTGCCATCTCAGTGCCTCCCTTCAATTCATGTCGGCTACACTGACCTGGACGGAAAGCACAAACTATTTACACAGCCGTTTTGACCGACGTTTCGCTCAGTGCGGTGGTACCAACGCGACCGGGATAAACCCTACCACCTAATAAGGTAAGAAGGGAAGGAACGTACAGTTTTACGTGCAATCCGAACCACGGTCAGCCTCCAACGGTCGAGCGGTCACCCATCCAAGTATTGACCGCGCTCAGCGTTGCTTAACAACAGTCGACCGGCCGCGCCACTGAGCTACCGAGGCTGACAAATAATATTATTATTTGAATAGTAGTTAGAAAGTATTTTTATCTCACTGTTTACTAAACTTGATTTTAGCCTAGTCTTAAGTCTGCCTGCAGATATATTGTAAAAAAGCTTAATTTTTCAGAGGGATGGCAAGGTTTCACTTCCTGCAGCATAAAAAGTTGGGAGCCGTCTTGAAGCCCCGCCAACGAGCTACAGACAAACGGGAAGCGTCCTTGAAGAAACCCACGAGCAAGTCTAAACGGAAACGAAAACGAGATGGAGCGATGAAGTATAGAGCTGTCCTATCAATTCTTACGCAAGTACAAACCTATTTATACTCTACACTTGTATTATTACTACTGCTATAATTTTTTTTAATGTAAACCATCCTTCCACGCACAACAGGTTGGGAATGCATCCACACACTGTCGATATCCCCCCACTTGGGACAGATCGATCCTGTAAATCCTTTATTTACAGGGTTGCCTACATGTGGAATGCACTTCCATCTGCATCTTTTCCTCTAATGTACAGTCTGGGGTCCTTCAAACATAATGTGAAGGTGCACCTAGCCGGCCGACATGGTATTCGCAGCCCCTGTAAATATCTGAATGCCCGTGGGCGCCGTCGGACTACACCTCTGCGTTAGTCTGGCGCGCGCCATATGTCGTGCTACGCATAAAAAATAAATACATATATCCAGTATATGTAATTATAAGATGCCAATCTTTGGACTCAATACAGAGCCGAGCCGTCGTCCGTCTATCGGGAGACCCCAAACTCACTGATGGTCTGGAGTCTCTGAGCCAAGGACAATTTGTAGGATCACTCAGTCTGTTCTACAGGTACTATCATGGACGCAAGAATGTTAAATGTATGGACGTCGGACCTTTCCCGCGCTAGCGTAACACGATATTTGTATAAACGTACAAATAACATTCGTTACCACCCAATCAGAGGGCGGTACCGCCCGATACCACCCAATCACAGCGCGCGCTGTCCCCTCCTCTACCCGCGGAGCTCGGCGACGCTGGTTATCATACAAGCATTGTACAGTCTGACGTATAAACTCTCTAAATGTTCTTACATGGACGCATGAATGATGAAATTTTTTTACAGCTGGTATGGTATAACGAATCCACGGAGCCTTCAGTGCATGAGTAAAATTCGCGCTTCACCGATTTTTGATGTAGTATAATCTTACTTGGTGGTAGGGTTTAACCCACCCGGGTTGATACCACCGCACTGAATGAAACGTCGGTCGTAACAGCTATGTAAATAGTTTGTGTTTTCCGACCTGTAGGTTCAAATCGTAGCCGACTAGGTTGGTATCACTACTGAAGATTGTTTATTTGGAAATTTTGCTCAATGAAAATGTTGAAATGTATTATTTAATGTATAAAGCGGCCGATATGGGCCGCTCCGTAGGAGAAGGGTGAGTGAAGCCAAAAGCTTCTTGAAGAGGCTTAGTCCTCTGCTGGTGGACGCGACTGGCGTCACGCAATCAAGGGCCTACTTCATTCTTGCCATCCAGCGAGGTAATGCCGCAAGTGTTCTAGGAACATTTGAAAACGCCCTTTTTGATAGTTATTTTAATGTTTGTTAGGTAGGTTTTATTTCTTTAGTTATTAGTATTACTTTTTTTATATTTTATGAAAATAAAGATTATGTGTGAATGTTTCAGGAGCAAATGATGGAAGTAGTGCGTGAGAGACAACTAGCCAAGGGCTACGACACGGCTCCGTTTAAATGTCATCTCTGCTTCAAGGTCTTCCTTGAAACCAGAACGTATAGCAAACACATGACCCTGCACGATCCGGTTAGTGATGTTTTTATACATGCTACCTATGTACAGTGGCGGCGGCGCGGTAGGTCGCTGGATTTTGGAAATTTAGAAAAGTATAAGACACCTATATCGGTTCGCGCAAAGTGTATGTATGGTCATATATGTTCCGGATATGTTCCGTGAAGCCATCGCAAGCTTAGTTGCACACCTTCGAAGGCCGCCCTCTCCGCTCAACACCAGTGCATGTTCGTTCACATGGTGTGATTGTCTCCTTTGGTATATTTCCCTGTACTGGCCTATTTCTTGAAAGTCTCTGTGTTAATATCCAGGTGTATATATTTCTAATCAGGGAAACAAAAAGTGGCCAGACTTGAATGTATGTACAAGCTATGTTTTATCTATTTGTCATTAGGCTGTCTGTTGTCTAATAAATAAATAAATAGTTGTTGCTGATATATTGTGGTATATTGAATGTTGCTCTCAAAGTTTTGCTCTGAAGTCTCTCCAAACATTACTGTTATGTTAATGTTATGTTATGTTATTACTGAACCTCAAAGGTGGATGATTATTATTAAGATATAAAATGTGAGAGTTACGGCCCCTGAGCCTTGTTGTCACTGTGTCCTAGGATGATCTATTGTTATCTCTCAAAGGGTTAGAGCTCATCCCCCAAGTCCGATTTCCGCTATGATCCGAGTTATATTATTGGAGTTGAGTGCCTGTGTTTGGCATGGGTTAAAAATGTAACCCCCAAGAATATGGCTTCTACTGCCAAAGGTGGATACTGCATGCCCAGAGTGGTTTTATAATCGCTTTATGTATCATCATCACTGGACTGGCTTAAAATCAGCGCCGCACACACCGCCTCAGTACTGAGCTGGTGTGTCGCGGCATAGGCTCTGCCAGATCCTTTTTAGGGTTCCGTATCCGGTACGGGACCCAATTACTAAGCCTACGCCGTCTGTCTGTCCGTCCGTCCGTCCGTCCGCCCGTCTGTCTGTCTGTCTGTCTGTCTGTCTGGCCGAGGGCTGTATCTCTTGAACCATAATAGGTAGCCTGTTGAAATTTTCACAGAATATGTGTTATTATGGCCGATATAACAACAAATAATAATAATAAAAATATGAAAAAGTAAAAAATTCATAGGGGGTCCCATAGAAGAAACCAAAAAAGCGCGCCATCTACCCAATAGAGCCTGAACATTTTAACTAATCATGACATTTAACTAATATGAAGCATTTCATAACACGCCATAGATGACGTAAGTGGCGCTAGCCATGACATGGCGATAAGGAACCCTCGGTGCGCGAGTTCCACTCGCACTTGGCCGTTTTTAGGGTCCCGTCGCAAAATGCGAAAAAAGGTACCCTTATGGGATCGCTCTGGTGTCTGTCTGTCTGTCGGTCACACGCAGATATCTCCGGACCTACTGAACATATTTTGATGAAACTGACGCCAGATTACGTGTAATTTTTGCCGCTAGATATCATAGATAATTTTGTCTAATAGTCCTGTGGAAAGTACAGGGTACCACAAAATGTCAACCAAAAATATTTTTTGTTTTTTTAAATAAAGCAAATGTCGTGTCATTCTATAGCTATTGTTAAGGCAATTTCAAAAATATATAACTTTGCTATAATCAATAAGTTTACTTTAATAAATATTTCGTTTTAAAGTTGACAAAAAAGTGCACTTTTGTCTCCGAACTTTGACCTATTAAGGGTTGTCTGAAAATTCTGAAAAAAATAAACAATATAGGTACTCTTATTGTGTTGTGCACAAAACTATTCATTTTCCTCAAAATATCATACATTAGGAGTTAAAGTTAAATGTCTGAACAGCCAAAATTTCAATTTTTCGCGTGACTTTTGGTCACAGCTCAAGCCACCGATAACGTAGCGTTGTGATTGATAGCTTAAAATCATCCTGAGAAGTAACGAAATGTAACAGTGAAAATCGTATGTAAATCCATAAAGTGGTTTTCGAGTTATAAGAACATTTCATATATCACGTTCAACATCACGTACGTTACACGGTCGGTCGTCCGTAGAAATTTCGCTTTATTTATTGTCAGCCTCGGTAGCTCGGCGGTGCGGTCGGTCGACTCTTGTTAACCAACCCTGAGCGCGGTCAGATGGGTGACCGCTCGGCTCGACCCTTGGAGGCTGACGGACCGTGGCTTGGATTCCACGTAAAACTGTAGCCAACATGAAATTAAGGGAAGCATTGACATGGAACCTAGTTCACCCGGTGTTATGGGCTGACATCATAATATGTTGTAGGTGATGTAGCCAACCGTGTCAGTTTCCATAAAAAAAATTGGATTAAGTATCTACCAAACGAGAAAGTTTATCGTCTTCCTGAACGCAGCTCGGCCTTCGGCCTCGCCCTTTGTTACTTACTGTCTTCGAGAATGTTTATCGTCTTCCTGAACTCAGCTCGGCCTTCGGCCTCGTCCTTTGTTACTTACTTTCTTCGAGAAGGTTTAAAGTCTTCCTGAACGCAGCTCGGCCTTTGGCGTCGCCCTCAGTTGCTTACTTTCTTCGAGAAAGTTTATGATCTTCCTGAATGTAACTCGGCCTTCGGCCTCGCTCTTAAGTACTTACTTTCTTAGATAAGGTTTATCGTCTTCCTGAACGCAGATCGGCCTTCGGCCTCGCCCTTTGTTACTTACTTTCTTCGAGAAGGTTTATAGTTTTCCTGAACGCAGCTCGGCCTTCGGCCTCGCCCTTAGTTACTTACTTTCACCATGAATGTTTATAGTCCTCCTGAACGCAGCTCGGCCTTCGGCCTTGCCATCAGTTACTTACTTTCTTCGAGAAAGTTTATGGTCTTCCTGAACTTCTTGGAGGTAGCTCGGCCTTCGGCCTCGCCCTCAGTTACTTACTTTCTTCGAGAAAGTTTTTCGTCTTCCTGAACGCAGTTCGGCCTTCGGCCTCGCCCTTTGTTACTTACTTTCTTCGACAAGGTTTATAGTCTTCCTGAACGCAGCTCGGCCTTCGGCCTCGCCCTCAGTTACTTACTTTCTTCGAGAAGGTTTATAGCCTTCCTGAACGCAGCTCAGCCTTCGGCCTCGCCCTCAGTTACTTACTTTCTTCGAGAAGGTTTATCGTCTTCTTGAACGAAGCTCGGCCTTCGGCCTCGCCCAGAGTTACTTACAGTCTTCTTTGAAATACGAATTTCACGCGAGTGGAGCCGCATGCTCAGCTAGCATGTACGTAAAGCGATGAAACTAAGCTTCAAGTGGAATCCGAACCACAGCCAGCCGAACCACGGTTGTACGGTCTCCATCCATAGCCTGACCGCACCCTGGTAGAAAATATAATTAGATGAAAGCGAAGCAGTGCGGTTACGGGGCCCTCGGCACGTGAACAAGGTTCACTTGACCACTTTTTTATCTTCTCACTCGTATGTATATTAACAATGTATAAGTTAATAAGTTAGATCCGGCGACGAGCTGCTCTAGTAATGATGTGATGATTGTAGGCTCGCGGCGAGTTTGAATGCGACATCTGCAAGGTTCGCGTGATGAGACGCCGGATGTTGCAGAAACACATCACAAACCTTCACCTGCGCAAGTACACCTGCAAAATTTGCTCCAACGTGTCCTACAGTCGGTGCGTGATAACCATTTTATTTATTTAGTATACATTAGAAGCTTTACGCTAACACGTACTTTGTTGGTAACGGCCACTGAGCCTAAAGTAAAAACGATAACTGAGCAGACAAACTTGACAGTTATTATAATGTTGCCAGTTTTGAAACATTTTAATAGTGATGACGATGAGTCAAACAAGAGTAGATATTTCATTTTCGATGTTTTTACTACTTATGTAGGCTGCTTGAATAAAATAAGGGGAAAATATAATTATTACTTGTAAAAACCATAGCTAAGCAGACAAGCTTTACACCTAAAATGTTGCCAGTTTTTAAACATTTTAATAGTGATGGATGAGTAAGAATCGATTTTTCATTTTCGATATTTTTACTATGTTATGTAGGTTGCTTGAATAAAAATAAGGGGAAAATATAATTACTTGTATGAATGCATAGTTAGAAATTGAAAATAGTATTTCCTTACACTGAAAATATAATATTAAAAGCAAAGTCAAAGATATATTTTATTAGAAAGTAAATTTTATGAATTATATATTTTAAAATGTTTAACTTGTGGGGCCGGTACTTAAAAAGAATAGCCCCACTGCAACTCTCCCCGTGCATGTCGTAAAAGGCGACTAAGGGATAAGGACGAGATGCCTTGCTAAAGGGCGGCAGGCTAGCCACCTCTGACCTAGGCACGGTCCTTCCGACTCATGCAGCAGGTGGGTTTCGTGCTTACTTGTTGCTTGATACTCGTAGTTATCTTGTTGATACTTAATACTTTGCTAAGCGTAGTGGTCAGTGTTGTGTGTTTGTTTAAAAATTTTATTTATTATTTTACTTTGTGAATTATTATTAATAATTTAAATTTTAAAGTAGTAACTAACAAGTCATCCACGAAGGTGTGGAACTAAGCTTGCGATGGCTTCACCGAACATATCCGGGCCCATCGGCAGTAGAGGAGGGTATTAATCGAGGCCGGGACTAGCGAGTGGCCACTCTAAATTTCCCGCGCATGCTTCACGTTTCGGCTCGCTTCAAGCCCTCGTCAGCTAGTCTGCGTTGACTAGGACGCGGGGAAATCACCAGTCCCGCTCTCGACCTCCCTCAAATTCAACTCTCTCTACCTATCCATATTCTGTAGGATGCTTCCAGTGACGTTTTCGAAGCTCTCTCCATATATGAGCTTAGCGTCGATCTTGGGAGCCCTAGATTCTTGAAGAGACTGTAGAGCGACTTCGCTGGTAGTCCTCTTGCTCCGACTTCCACAGCGAAGAGATCAGTCTTGAATCCGTTTCTCACAATCCAGTCTACTAAGTTGCAGTACTTGTTAAGTTTGATGTTGTGGTCCTTCGGTATGTTACTTTCCCATGGAACTGTAAGTTCAAAAAGTACTACATGCTTTGTCGCTTTTGAGAATATGAGTATATCCGGTCTTAATGCTGTGGTACAGATTTCCGAAGGCATTTGGTAATGCTTCTCATGTGTGTCCATCAACAATTCCCAATCCTTTGCTGCTCCCAAAATTGAAGAAGGTTTAGTCCTATCTTTGGGCAGCTTATTGGCTCCAGGTTTCACAAAGTTGACCTTCTGGAAGCCGCTACTGGTTTGCCCTTTCCTGGTCCGTGCAATTGACAGGTTGATGGCCTCTCTGATGATTTGGAGGACTTTATCATGACGGTAGGAATACTGGCCTCGCTCAAGTAGTATTTTGCATCCAAATAACAAATGTTTGGCCGTAAAAACTCAGTACATACTCCGTAATAACAATTTATTCCTTAATTTACTCCATCTCGTTATTTGTCATTCTATTTTTTAAATGTTAAACTTTTTATTTGGCAAGTTTGAATAAATTGTTGCTAAGAAGTTTTCAAATTAAAATAAAAACAAAAAACCTATTTATTTGCAGAGGTGTAGCACGTAACCACTACGAGCAACACATGGGCACTAAATTCATGTGCCATATCTGCGCGAGAACTTTCAGGTAAATTGCTATACCTATCCAACATTCAAAGAATTTAATGCATAGAAAATACTTTATTACTCCAAAAAACATTTAACAGAAATAAACACATTGAAACATTTACGTGAGGTGCAAAGGCGGAATTAACCCTTACAGAGTTTTATTCCAGTCAACCTTTCTGACCTTCCGCAAAAAAAGACCCGTATATATGACAAGTGCTACCTCCTGGTTACGTACGTACGGGTGTGAAACGTGGACTCTTACGGTCGGTGTTGTCCAAAGGTTGAAAGTTGCCCAGCGAGCAATGGAGCGAGCCATGCTGGGAATATCGCTACGCGATATGGTGCGTAACGAGGCAATCCGCCGACGCACCAAAGTATTCGATATTGGACACCGGGTGGCTAAGCTCAAGTGGCAGTGGGTTGGACACGTCAGCCGAAGGGATGACGTCCGTTTAAGTAACCGTGTCCTACACTGGCGGCCGTGGACAGGAAAACGGAGTGTGGGAAGACCACCCGCCATGTGGGACGACGGCATCAAGTGTGTCGGCGTAAAGCAGTTGTTCCGTACTGCTGAAGGCAAGGCCCCCCGGACTGGAGGAAAATGGGAAAGGTGTATGTCCAGCAGTGGACGCTTACGCGCTGACTGACTGACTGACTGACCGACTCCTTTGGATCTTTGATAGTCGATTAATATAGTGATTTTTTTTTATAAGAAAACATAACAGCTATTTACATACATTTGCACAAATTAAATACAAAATAAACTGTTCAGCCAATAAAAAAAGTTTTACATTTTTTATTCAGATATTGGGTAGTAGCAAAAGAGTTGGGTGTGAGAATCGAAGATAAAATAATTAATAATAATAATACTTTTTAATAATACTTAGGTACATATAATTTAATATAGTTATAGAACTTAAAGTCCGGCCGCTGAGAGAATGCGTCCCTGACGTCTGTCTGTTGGTCAGTTGGTGATGCCAGTCTGGATTGCCTAAAAATTACGAGAAGCTTGTCAAAATAACTAAAAACTTAGTTCGAACGTGCAGTTGCAGGAGTGAGTAATTAAAAGTTGTAATATGAGTGATGAATTGACCAACTGACAGAGGTCAGGAATGCATTCTCTCAGCGGCCGTACTATAGCAATACTTTAATTTTTTTGCCTCGAGGCAGGCGCAGCAATTTATGAACCTTAGTGACTGAGTCGGAGGGGCCAAAGCACATGCTCCGACCAGCCAATATCACCTCCGAGAAGGTAGGTGCCATACCGGACTTACCTGGATTGCTGGCTATAACTAGACCAGAGGAGAACACAACCGAGGCTTCTATGCGGCCATCTTACATCCAGTACTGTGGTAACAACCCAGTCGGCTACAATTTGAGCCTACCAGGGCAAGGGAAGGGACCTACACTTTTACACCGGTTCTGAACAATGAAGCAGCAGGTGTAGGTATGCACGTAAATGTTATCGTTAGAAAAAATTTTCCTCAGACCTCTCGCATGAGAAGCCGATGATGACCAAACTACTCGGCCGACCGCCGCTTAGTACCTACCTTAGCCTGTCATCTATTTACTCCTCAGTGTTTTGAAAGATTATAAATATAACAGCAGGGAAGTAAAGATGCAAGAGCACATTCTTAAGATGCATCCTTCCGACGACATCCTGACGACGAGCCACGTGTGCGGAGAGTGTGGCGCCTCCTACCCCACATACAGAGGACTCTTCAGTCACAAGCAATACATGCATCAGGTGAGAGCTGTCAGTCTCGGTAGCTCGGTGGCGCTACGCTATAGCGATGAGGATAACAAACTGTATAGCGTAGTAAATGAGTGCTCAAATAAGGGGTGTAGCCGGAAAGATCGAAAGCAGAAAGTTTGACTTCGGAACTTTGTTCTGACTAGTTAGGAGGTAAACATACTAAAAGTCCCCACCACTGGGGGGTGTGCCCTAGGGGCACAAAGAAGGTCCCATTTTTCGGTTTTTCGCTTATATCTCGAAAACGGTGCATCATAGGAAATTACGGAAGAAAAAATTCTCTACAACTTTGATATTATACTCTTTTGACCAATTCTCAATCGTTGTGGAGTAAGGTCCGAAAAAAGGCCGATTTTCAATAATGAGTTTTTTACCTTGCTCGTAAAGACAAATGCAACGAGCCCAAACACGATGGGTTTATCATGTGTAGTATAGGAGTTCCTATCGCCACCTTCCGTCTCCATCATCAGACCAGCTCGATGGTACTCGTACCATAATATATTAAGCGCATCTGGCCGGTCGGAAAAGATTTCATATTTAGAATATTCATGAAACAAGGGTCCGAATATGTATCGCAATTAACGATTCATGTATTTCAATACAATGACAGAGAAAATTTCAAAATATTAGGTATTTAATACTTTTTAGTTCTAGTTTTTTTTTTTTTGGAAGTCGGTTTTATATTTTTTAAAACAGTTTTTATTTCATTCTTTTTAGTAATATTACATAAAAAAGTATAATCGAAATTGATTGAAGTGGTACATAATTATTCGCCATATATGTGTCAATCTGCAAATTGCTGAAAAAGTCCACATCACAAAAGTTTTGCTGTAGGTAACCACACACCATAGTAAATTATCAAATTAAAAATAGCTGAAAAAGACCATATCACAAATTTTGCTGAAGGTAACCACACACCATCGTATTTTGTTGATTTTTCGAAAACCGCTGAACCAATTTCGATAAAATTTAAATGGGACCACCTCGGAAGTATGACCTAACAAACAAAAAAAGAATTTTCAAAATCAGCCCACAATTGACGGAGTAATCGATCGAGTAACAAACAAACAAAAAAAAAACAAACACTCGAATTGAGAACATCCTCCTTTTTTTGAAGTCGGTTAAAAAATCGATAAAAAATACATGTTATGCATTGGTCTTTTAACTAACAAAGTCTACGTTTTAAAACAATTTTATTGTTTTGGAAAAGGTGTTAAATAAATTTTCAAAAAATAAGGTTATCATACTTTCAAATTTAATGTTATGGAAAATTAGACTTAGTTTCAATAAGAGAATTACACAAAAATGTACATACATTTTTTCTCAACAATTCTGCCGAATTATTTATGTATTTTCATGTTTTATAACGCGTCATAATTAATAAATACCCCAATTTTTCGTACAAGCGGCAGATTTCGCCGAGCGATCCTCGCCTCCCGCCAGTCCCGCACGGGTCGTTGTGCTAGTCGGACGTACGCCGGTTCGCTCCGTGATCGCGATAGCGCTAAATCTTTGACGCACAAGCTCCAGCAAGAGATACGAAAATTGACCCCAGTAGTAAAGTAGCGTGTAGCTCAGCGGGAACTGGTGTGCTTACGACCCGATAGGTCGTCCGTTCAAATCTTGTAGTTTATAATTTTTTTATTATATCATGGTCAAATATGTATATATGGAGCTGTGCCGCATCCTTTTTGCGAACATTGTGTTGTTTTTCTCTTTAGTGTTCTTTTTTTGTTATAAGTATTTAATTATTTTTGTTTTTACTATGTATTTTTTTCTTTTATGTTTTCTGTTTTATTTGTTTGCAAATAAAAGTCTTGAATTTGAATTAGAATTTGATATCATGGGAAAGTGGTCAAGTTCGAGACGAGCTCGCGTAAAGAGGGTTCCGTACCATCCCGTTTTCTGTGAGAACTAGAAGGCTTAGGATTTTCAACATACCGCGTCGTACTCACGTCTCACCGTACATAAACATACATGGCTGGCTTAATATGAAGTCACGTCGTCAGCTGCACTTGGCGACCTTGCTCTTCGGTGTCGTGAAGCACGAGGTGCCCGAGTACCTATTCAAGAAGCTGGACTGGTCGCGCGACACGCTCGCGCACAACACGAGGGCGCGCGACCGGCTTCTCATAATACCGCTCCACAAGTCCGTAAAATTTAGGGGAAGTTTTAGGTACTCGGCCACCAAGTGCTGGAACGATCTCCCTCCTCCGGCGCGACAGACCCAGTCGGTTATGTATCTCAAAAAATACCTCAAGAATTATCTTCTTTCTGTGCAAAAGTAAAATAGATACCACTCCCTCAAAGGTTCGGACACAAAACGCACACACGGCACGATCACACATCCAACATTCACCCACATACACCCTCCCTCACACACACCCTACCTCACACACACACACACACACACACACACACACATACCCTCCCTCATCCTCACACACACACGCTTGTCAAAATTGTATCTTATGCTATGTTTGGTTATATTAGTTAGCTATTGTTATTTTTTTTTTTTTGTATAATATGTTGATTGTCATTGTTTGTTTGTTTTTAGTCTCTTGGTTGGAAAGGGGAGCCCCTGAAAATCAGCTTCGCTATCTCGGATAGTGAGTCAGCTGAGTGGGCTCCCTATTCGTCACATTTATATGTTTCTTTGTATTTGTAATTATTTGTGTTGTTATGTGTGACGAAATAAAAATCATTTCATTTCATTTCATTTCATTTCAGTCCAGTATGTGATCCTATGTCCAGCAGTGGATCGATACAGGCTGATGATGATGATAATGATGATGAGTGTAACTCGTTGAACAGCCACCACCAAAGTTCCGAAGTAAAGTCGGTCGAAGCCGTGGACATTTCGACACTGCCAAAATGTCGCTTAGTTCTATTCACCGCGGTGACATTTTAACACATTCACATAGGCCATTTTGTCACTGTGACATTTACACACTGCTTTATTAAAAATAAAGTGTGTTTTGTAATACCCAGGTCGCCCCTGTGCCGGAGGAGAATGCGCCTTATTGCGAGGAGTGCAAGGTGCAGTTCGCTACGAGGAAGGCCTGGACTAAACATGTTCTCAACTCTGAGAGACATAAGGACTTACAGAAGGACATTGTGTGAGTTTTTGTCAACTTCTGCACTAACATGGGGCAATGTATTTTTTTCTTTATGGAAACTGACACTGTGTTCATGAACCACGTAACGGTTTTAGGAGGGGGGGGGGCGAGTAAAGTGACCAAAAAATTCCCGGCGAAAAAAAAAGACAATGTTGAGTGGATTGACGTGAAAAACGTCAATCATGTCACCGATATACCTGCTCCACCGGACGAGGACATACCAATCATAAAAGATGTCAGTAAATGGGTCGCAGACAGACAGTCAGACATCATTTCAAGACATAATTTTACAATAGCAGCATTACTTTATGTCTGCAATAGTTTTTTTATTACGATCACATATTAAACCGCTGCTTAATATATGCTTACCTCTATGTTGGCCTTTTCATGCTCTTCCTTCAGCACGTCTGGAATTTAGAATGCGTAGTTCAGAATTGCACACGATACGAAAATTTTCACCATTTAAATTGTAGAGGTGAGACAAAGTGTGCAAATTAACGCAAATGGATATGTTTAATTTAAAGCATTATTTAAAGTAAAAAATTTAAAAAAAAAATTAAACTAAAATCCGTCACGTGGTTTATGAACGCTCCCCTGGCTACATCATATACTACATATGTGATGTCCATCTCGGTGAACTAGGTGCCATGTCAGTGCTTCCCTTCATTTATGTCGGCTACACTGAACTGGACGGAAAACACGAACTATTTACATAGCCATTTCGGCCGACGTTTCGCTGAGTGTGGTGGTATCAACCCGGCTGGGATAAACCATACCACCTAGTAAAGTAAGAAGGGAAGGGACCTACAGTTTTACGTGGAATCCGAACCACGGTCAGCTTTCAATGGTCGAGTGTACACCCATCCAAGTACTGACCACGCTCAGCGTTGCTTGACAACAGTCGACCGACCGCACCACTGAGCCACCGAGGCTGACTGTTCGGGATAAACCGACCGAAGGCCGCTTGGTTTCTCACCTCACACTGCGGCCTGCTGTCCTCATCGTCTCGGCGGTCCCCCGATGGCGCGTTTTCACGACTGGGGCCCCAGACCTTAATTCAACACGTGCACGAGTGGTAGACGGTGGATGCCTACGGCGTCCGTCGGTGGTTAGCGCGCGGCGAGAGAGAGAGGTCGAACTGTCCGATACCCCGTATTCAACAATTACAACAGTTACAACAGTTATTGCCAGGGCCAAATTCGAGCATATCGGCAGAGTTGGTGATAGGCTGAACCAGCACCCAACTGGGAGCCGTGAGTTTTGGTCTCTCGCCAAATCTGTCGAATCGAATTTTTGCCGCTCCTCACTTCCACCACTGCAGTGTCCTGGGGGCTCACTTGCCCACTCCGCAAAGGAGAAAGCCGATTTATTGGTGTCTCTCTTTGCGGGGAACTCCAACCTGGACGATGGGGGTGCCATCCCTCCATCCATAACTAGGTGTGAGAACTCTATGCCGGAAGTACAGTTCCGACAACGAACTGTGCGGGCGGAGCTTCTCTCCCTAGACACCAGGAAGGCGAGTGGGCCGGATAGGATTCCTGCATTGGTGCTGAAACGGTATGCTCCCGAGCTGGCTCCAGTGCTAACGCGCCTTTTCCGCCTCTCTTACTCTGCTTCCCGTGTGCCGGCAGCCTGGAAATCTGCATTTGTTCAAGCGGTCCCCAAAAAGGGCGACCGCTCAAACCCTTCGAACTACCGACCTATAGCGATTACCTCCCTACTCTGCAAGGTGATGGAGCGTATTATCAACGCCCAGCTCATGGCGTACCTGGAGACAAATAACCTCATCAGCGATCGGCAATATGGCTTTCGGCCAAACCGATCCGCTGGTGATCTCCTAGCGTACGTCACTCACCTTTGGGGGGAATCGCTTGAAGGACATGGTGAATCCTTGGCAATTGGCCTCGATATTGCCAAGGCATTCGATAGGGTTTGGCACAAATCGCTCCTGGGCAAGCTTCCGGCGTACGGACTTCCTTCTGGCCTCTGCGACTGGGTCGCCGACTTCCTACATGGGCGTAGCATTCAGGTCCTAGTGGACGGTTGCTCGTCGGACGCCATGTCAGTGAATGCCGGCGTACCGCAGGGATCTGTGCTGTCACCCACACTGTTTCTTCTGCATATCAATGACATGCTGCCACTCGGCAACATACATTGTTATGCGGATGACAGTACAGCACACGGATCCTATACCAGTCACGCTTCAGCCAGACGAGAAGTTGTGGATGAAAAGAGGCGAAGACTTGTGTCTGAACTCGAACAAACGCTTCGGTCTATTTCCGAATGGGGCCGTAGCAATTTGGTCGAGTTCAACGCTTCAAAAACACAAGTTTGCGCGTTCAGTGCGAAGAGGGCGGCGTTCACACCAGCTCCTTCCTTCCAAGGCACGTCGCTTAAATTAAGCGACCACCTCGGGGTCCTCGGAGTCGAACTGTCGCACGACCTAAATTACCGGCGCCATATCGAGGGCAAGGCCAAGCTGGCCTCAAAAAAGCTAGGCGTACTCAATAAGGTTCGACGGTACTTCACGCCGGGCCAAAGGCTGCTTCTGTATAAATCGCAGATTAGGTCCTGCTTGGAGTACTGCTCGCACCTGTGCCAAATACCAGCTTGCGCCTTTGGACTCGATCCAGCGTCGAGCCGTGCGACTTGTGGATGACCCCGACGTGTCCCGCGATCTAGAACCGCTGCAACTTCGTAGGGATGTCGGCGCCCTAAGCGTGTTCTATCGCTTATTCCACGGGGAGTGCTCGGAGGAGCTGTTTTACGCGATTCCGGCGTCCCCTTTCCACCTCCGTACAACACGCACTGGGCAGGGATTGCATCCCTATACGCTGGATTTACCGCGGATGCGTACAAATCGGTTCTGCAGATCCTTTCTCCACAGAACCGGCAAACTCTGGAACGCTCTACCTGCCCACATATTTCCCCCCAAGTATAGTCTCGGGTCCTTCAAGAGAGGCGTGAATTGGCACCTGTCAGGCCGGCATGGCATTCGCAGCCCCCCCCTGCGTCCGAATGTCCATGGGCGTCGCTAGACACCTTATGGGTGACTCGGCGCCACATGTCGCACTTAGTATAAAAAAAAAAAAAAAATAAATAAATCAACGGCAATTTCGAAGCAATGGCGGCCAGCGTGGCGTCGCCCTCAATCTCGCGTGTTGATCGACCGCAAACCTAGAGCGCGTACGTTCGCGACGAGAGCTGACAAGCAAGACTGACCGGCGACGGGAACGGATAGCAGTCGCAACAACTTCAGGCGACAGTGGGCGCGACCGTCGCGCATTTGTACCAACTGCACGGCGATGCAAGGGGAGTTGGATCTATGGATTTCAAACACTGACAGTGATAAGTTGTGGTAAGAGCACCGGCTAGGTGGGACGACGACATCAAGTACGTCGGCGGAAAGCAGTGTTTCTGTATCGCTGAAGACCGGTAGGACTGGAGGAAAATTGACGAGGTCCAGCAGTGTATGTATCAGGGATGTTGCGGATGCGATTTATTTGACATCCGCGGATACGGATGCAGATGCGGATTTTTGGACGCTCACATCCGCGGATGCGGATGCGGATGCGGATGTTAACAAGATTGCTTGAAGAGCCGGTTAGTTTAAGTCCTTGAATAAAAGAGATTATGCTTTCAATATGTTTTTTTTATCAATCAATTTTTAGTAAGAAAATTTCAAGATTGGGCTATTGTATTTAATGAAAAGTAACTTGTTACACTTTATGAATAACATTCACTTCTGGGACACTATACTTCGCCGCACTATATACAGTGGAAATGGAATACTCGAGTCGGAAATTCAACTTAGAAGACGTGTCGTCGCGCGTGTTTAGTTAGACACGCATGCATACACGAAACGTGACGGAATGAAATGACGCAATAATAATGGAAAACAAAGTCGTCAGCACTGCACTGCACCGTCGCACAGCATATTCCCTTCCTATTGGTCAATTGCAGCGCGCGCCACTCGCGGACTCCGCCCAATTTCATTCAAGTCTCAACCTGCACTACATCCGCATCCGCATGAGTTCCGCTTCCGCATCGATTTAATGCGGATGCGAATGCAGATGCGGATGTCAAAATCAATGCGGATGCTCCGCATTTACGGATGCGGATGCGAATATCCGCAACATCCCTGGTATGTATGTATGTATGTGTTGAGATACTATTCTTTATTCTTTATTCATCATTCGTATGGTAGTACACTACGCTTGAATTTGTCCTGTTAGTTTTTAGTTTTTACAATCCGGTTCGATTACACCCACAAAGAAGAGCCGGCAAGAAACTTCGCAGGGTTCTTTTTTTAACGTCTTCAATTACAATACATTGTGACTAGCTACACAATAGACACCGCTTACAGTGTTAAGATATAGTTTGAGAGCTAGAATAACTATAATTTAAGCTTGATAATTCTGACCACATAAAATCAAAAGTTAAAGTAAAAGTATAGATAAAATCAGGTGTATAGAGCCTTTGTCAGAAATTGTTGATACATATCGTATCAAGTCATGTCAGTTATAAATATTCATACCACATTGTAGTACAATGTCAAAAAATAAAATAAATAAATTTGATACTTAATGTATCAATTAGTCAAAGTAATATTTTAGTATGCGTGCTAAATAAACTTGATACTTAATGTATCAATTAGTCAAATTAATATTTAGCATGCGTCAGCAGTATAAATTAAGGTACAGGTTGTACCCTGTCAAAATTCTAAATTTGTATGCAGTCAGAATCTCAAGTGAACATGTTTGTAGCAATTTCAGTTTATACCAGTGATAATACGAGGTAGTACAAATCTCAAAGACCAAAAGTAATGTGATGAAAAATATAAATCTGCGACAAATGTAACAGTTCATGACAGATACTATAGTTCCTTTTAAAAATATACGCCTAACATATAAAATATACAATGTTACCAATTGGAGCAGGCCAGTCTCCACGAACAGCACCCGTTCACGAGCATCACGCCAGGGCCAGCCATCGCTTCCCTCAACCATATTTTAGGGAGAGAGGCGACCCGGACCAAGCGTCACCGTACGCAAAGACCTTAAAGCGATGCATTACTCCAGCGGCAACATGAAACTTCTACGATATGTTTGCATTTTGTTTTACATAATACCACTGCTTCTGTCACAAACTGCTACAGAGCCCCGATCACAAAGCAATATGAAGTTCTATAAACCTGTATACACATAATATGTACAGGTTCTGTTTATCCTGTTATTACTTATACCACTCGTACTAGCACCGAGTACACTATGTTAACCTATACACGGTCAGCCTTAGAGTACAATATTTTGTCAGTTAGAGCTTCTTTTACATTATAATAAGCTTTCTTTATAAGAATGGCTTTAATGCGTTTCTTAAAACATACATCATTAAGATTTTTTATTTCTAATGGTATTTTATTGTAAAATCGAATGCTATTACAAACAAAACTCTTGGACATTTTTGACGACCTGTGTTTTACAATTGTTATATCATTTTTATGTCTAGTTTCATGGTGATGTATATCAGACTGGAGAGTAGCATTTTGTATGTATTTCCTAGCATAGCAGATGTTTTGATACACATAAGCACTTGGTAGTGTCATAATTCCTATTTTACTAAATTCATTTCTACAAGAGTCCCTCGTTTTCATATTCAGTATACAACGCAATGCTCTTTTTTGCAGAACAAATACTCTGTTTACTTCAGCTGCAGTTGCCCAAAACAATAATCCATATGACATGAGACTATCAAAGTAGGCATAGTAAACAGTTTTTGCAGCTTGTACACCACACAATTCTTTGATTTTTTTGATGGCATAACATGCTGAACTTAATTTACCAGTAAGTGAGTCTATATGGGGCTTCCAGCTGAGAGTTTCATCAAATAGTACTCCCAAAAAGGTAATTTCTTTAGCAATATTTAGCGTTAGTTCTTCTGCAGTTTTAACAATTTCTTGGTTCGCCATGCGTCTTTGAGTTCCTAAAGCAAAATGCATTATGTTAGTTTTATTTACATTTAGTAGTAGATTGTTTGATTCAAACCAAGTTTTTAGAGATTGTATTACTGCTTTAAACGAATCGCGCAAATCATTAATGCTTTTATTTTTTAAGACTATTGAGATGTCATCAGAAAACATGATTAGTTCTATATCATCTGTAATACAACTGGAGATGTCGTTGACGTAGATCAAAAAGAGCAAAGGTCCAAGAATGGAGCCTTGAGGAACACCCATAGAAATGGTTTCACAACTTGATTTTTCACCACTAACGTCACATATTTGCTGTCTGTTGCTTAAGTAGGATTTACAAATACTTAGCTCTATATCTCGCACGCCATAGTGATCAAGTTTATTTATAATTATTTCATGATTAACACAATCAAACGCCTTTGACAGATCACAGAATATGCCATACGTGTGATGTGAATTATCTAGCGATTGTATGACTTTATCATTGATGCAATAGCGTCACCAGTGGATCTGCCCTTGCGGAATCCATACTGTTTATAATTCAAGGTGTTATTTTCATTAAAAAATTCAATCAGCCTTTTTTCTATGGCTTTTTCAAACACTTTACTGAATACAGGAAGCAAAGAGACAGGCCGATAATTTCCAATAGTACTATGACAACCCTTTTTAAACAATGGTACCACCCTCGCTATTTTTAATATATCTGGGAATGTGCCCTCTGCAAAACATTGATTAATTACAGTAACTAATGGATCTATAATACTACAAGTTAATGACTTCATTAGCTTTGGTGAAATATTCCATAGGTCCTGGGAACTTTTGGACTTTAAGTGACTAATAATATTATTAAGTTCTTCGTGTGTGACAGGCTTAAATTTTGCTGATTCAGTATTGCGGGGCGTATATTTTTTCAAATATACTAACGCTGCATCAGCACTTGACTACATATATAATGAACATACATAGAATATTGTGTGCTGAAATATAGTTTACATCTCACGAGCTAAACCTCTTGAATGATAACCTCACTTCTCTTGCTTTAAGGGTTCCGCTGTGAACGGAACGAACATGTGCTTTTCTAATACACTATTAATATTCCTAGTTTACAAGAAAGTTAAGCATGTTTTATTCAAGAATCCCATCAGTATGTATACATGCGGACTAACTGACAATGATTCTATCGACTAAAAAAGCACTATAATATGTTATTTCGCAGAAACGGTTGCAGACAATGCGGCGAGGCGTTCGACACCATCGCGATGTTGAAGAGACACAAGAGAGAGCAACACCCAGACAAGAAATATGCCAGGGACCCTACCGCCAACATGCATCATCCATGTGCTCTGGTGAGTCGGGGATGCGGGCTGTCATGTAGCAGAACTAGAGTTGTAAAGATGCCGTTTTTTGCACTTTGATACGGATTTATTTGACTTAGGTACCGTAAAACACGGAACGATTCGAAAATTGTTTTCATATGAGATACCTATTTGCTCTTTTCGCGTTTTATTCCTGTTCTTTTCTTGAAACCAAAAAGTGAGTGACCAAATCGTGTTGAACAGGTACAACGTAAAAAACACGGAAAGATTCAACAGGAAAAGAAATAAGAGTCGCGAATAGCTCTATCGCAGAAAAGCATTTATATATGAATGATATGATATGAATATCATTTCCAAATTATGTAGGTACTCATAATACCTCTTTTTTTATGTAATCCGGTATGGCTGGCTGAGTCAGAGGGGTCAGAGCGCATGATCCAACCAGCCAATATCACCTCAGAGAAGGTAGGTGCCATACCGGAGACTTCCCTGGTTTGCTGGCTATACTGAACTAGAGGAGAACACAACCGAGGCTACTATGCGGCCATCTTACATCCAGTACAGTGGTACCAACTCAGTCGGCTACAATTTGAGCCTACCACCTAGCAAGGGAATCTTTGTTTTAATTTGTGTTTTATAGGGTTCCGTATCCGTCGTACGGGACCCTATTACTAAGCCTACGCCGTCTGTCTGTCTGCCTGTCTGTCCGTCTGTCCGAGGGCTGTATCTCTTGAACCGTAATAGGTAGGTACCCTGTGAAAATTTTCACATAATACATATGTGTTAGTATCAGGGATCAGATTTAGGTAGTGTGATTTTGTAACAAAGTAGGTAAAGTTCGCGAGAGGATATAATATGGAGTTGTTAAAACCACCACTTTGTTTGGGAATTCTTCCGGGACTGGATTTTTCTTCGGGATCGTATTTATTGACTAAATACAAGCTTCTTTTGTTCTGAGATGATTTTCTCTAGAGTGGCCGCTTATGGAGATATAATTTTTTTCAGAAATTTTTATTTCTACTCAATTTACAGGAAAACCGGGGAAGATGTGATAAAATAATCTAAGAGTTTGTCGAACTGTTTACAAAACAAGACCTAATTTGTTGTCGTACCATCATTGGTTCTCGATTTATAGCTCGCCGCGATTCTGAATTATGCAGGACGGCATTTGTATGGAAAGCTCCGCCCCCTTTCCTGATTTAATTTCTCGAATGTTGATATTTTTTCGCCTGAATCTTATTTCTAGACAAAATATAAGACACTTTTATTCTTACACGTTTTTGAAAAAAAAACTATATTTCCGGAGAAAAAAAAATCTCAAATATTTTTTTTCCAAATCTTCTCGATTGCTGATGTTTTTTTGGCGGATTCTTATTCTTATGATAAATAAATATAATTAATGATGCGATATGAATGTAATTAATTAGTTATGCGATAACGACATGTGGTGGTTTGTGACAGAAACCAGTAGTCCATACAATTTCATAGTAAAAATGTTTTCACTTTGTCATGAATTGCTGCATGTCTCAAATCAGCACATGCGTGTCTAGGCAGTAGCAAACATTTTTGTATAGACTAAGTGTACATTGAAAAAATTTCCAGTGAAGTTTCTTTTTAGTTCTTCTTCGCTGTGATAATCGAACTGGCGGAATGTTACAATGTAAATATGACAAATCTGAGCGCAGTGTACTGCCAATAGATGCTAAATAAACAATAAACAATTTCTAAACGAAATATAAGACACTTTTATTCTTACACGTTTTTCACTTATGTCGATATTTCCGGAGAGAAAAATAAAACAACCTATTTTTTCATATTTTATCGAATGTTGATGTTTTTTCGCCTGAATCTTATTTCTAGACGAAATACGAATCTGTAGTAAACATTTAAAAAAAGTGGCCACCATTTTTGAACTTTCTAGTTACTGGACCAATTGCTTTCAAAATCGCTATCTGGGTGTATGTGTGGGCTCTGATTACGAATCTGTAGTCAAAATTTAAAACAAGTGGCCGCCATTTTGAACTTTTTAGTTACTGGACCGATTGCTTTCAAAATCGATGTCTGGGGTGTCTGTGTGGGCTCTGAATACGAATCCGTTGTCAAAATTTTAAAAAATGGCCGCCATTTTGAACTTTCTAGTTACTGGACCGATTGCTTTCAAAATCGATGTCTGGGGTGTCTGTGTGGGCTCTGAATACGAATCCGTTGTCAAAATTTAAAAAAATGGCCGCCATTTTGAACTTTTTAGTTACTGGACCGATTGCTTTCAAAATCGATATCTGGGTGTATGTGTAGGCTCTGAATACGAATCCGCTGTCAAAATTTAAAAAAATGGCCGCCATTTTGAAGTTTTTAGTTACTGGACCGATTGCTTTCAAAATCGATATGTGGGTGTATGTGTAGGCTCTGAATACGAATCCGTTGTCAAAATTTTAACAAAATGGCCGCCATTTTGAAGTTTTTAGTTACTGGACCGATTGCTTTCAAAATCGATATCTGGGTGTATGTGTAGGCTCTGAATACGAATCCGTTGTCAAAATTTTAACAAAATGGCCGCCATTTTGAACTTTTTAGTTACTGGACCGATTGCTTTCAAAATCGATATCTGGGTGTATGTGTAGGCTCTGAATACGAATCCGTTGTCAAAATTTTAAAAAAGTGGCCGCCATTTTAAACTTTTTAGTTACTCGACCGATTGCTTTCAAAATCGATATCTGCGTGTGTGTGTGCTCTGAATCAAGGACCGAAAAAGGTTCAAAAGAACCGGTTCGTAAACGGTTCGAAAAGGTTTCTAAAGAGGTTACATAATAACTGGTTATAAAATAACTGATTTAAGAACCGGTTCAAGACCCGATGAACCGGTTCTTCAAACGACCCGGTCCCGCAGGTGGGTTCAAGAACCGGTTCGTAAGAACCCTTTAAGAACCAGTTTGCAGAATGGTTCTTAGAAACGGTTCGAAAGAACCCTTTTAAGAACCAGTTTGCATGATGGTTTTGAGAACCGGTTCTCGAGCTGAGCTGCATAACCGGACTTGTTTAAGAACCGGGTCATAACTCGAGAACCACTGGTGCCTAGACCCATCGTGTTCGTACTCAAACTTCAGGTCTCGGTGAAATCTATCCATCTGTCCCGTGAACTTTTGTTTTGGTCATAACTCGAGAACCACTGGTGCCTAGACCCATCGTGTTCGTACTCAAACTTCAGGTCTTGGTGAAATCTATCCATCTGTCACGTGAACTTTTGTTTTGGTCATAACTCGAGAACCACTGGTGCTAGACCCAGCGTGTTCGTACTCAAACTTCAGGTCTCGGTGAGATCTATCCATCTGTCACGTGAACTTTTGTTTTGGTCATAACTCGAGAACCACTGGTGCCTAGACCCATCGTGTTCGTACTGAAACTTCAGGTCTCGGTGAAATCTATCCATCTGTCACGTGAACTTTTGTTTTGGTCATAACTCGAGAACCACTGGTGCCTAGACCCATCGTGTTCGTACTCAAACTTCAGGTCTCGGTGAGATCTATCCATCTGTCACGTGAACTTTTGTTTTGGTCATAAATGTCCTAACAAACAAAAAAAGAATTTTCTAAATCGGCCCTCAATTGACGGAGAAATCGCGTAACAAACATAGAAAAAAAATAAAAACAAAAAAAAATAAACAAAAAACATACGGTCGAATTGAGAACCTCCTCCTTTTTTGGCTGCTCTTGATGTCTTGCTGTCGCTCTAGCTGGTGGTCCTCTCTCTCCGGTTGCTCGCTGCGGTCTGCCGAGCCGCCCGGATTAGCGGCCCCTTTTATAACCTAAATGATGAGTGTAACTCGTGTTTTGTAATACCCAGGTCGCCACTGTGCCGGAGGAGAATGCGCCTTATTGTGAGGAGTGCAAGGTGCAGTTCGCTACGAGGAAGGCCTGGACTAAACACGTCCTCAACTCCGAGAGACATAAGGACCTACAGAAGGACATTGTGTGAGTTTTTGTCAACGTCTGCACTAACATGGGGCAATCAATTTTTTTCTTTATGGAAACTGACACTGTGTTCATGAACCACGTAACGGTTTTAGGAGGGGGGGCGAGTAAAGTGACCAAAAATTCCCGGCGAAAGACAATGTTGAGTGGATTGACGTGAAAAACGTCAATCATGTCACCGATATACCTGCTCCACCGGACGAGGACATACCAATCATAAAAGATGTCAGTAAATGGGTCGCAGACAGACAGTCAGACATCATTTCAAGACATAATTTTACAATAGCAGCATTACTTTATGTCTGCAATAGTTTTTTTATTACGATCACATATTAAACCGCTGCTTAATATATGCTTACCTCTATGTTGGCCTTTTCATGCTCTTCCTTCAGCACGTCTGGAATTTAGAATGCGTAGTTCAGAATTGCACACGATACGAAAATTTTCACCATTTAAATTGTAGAAGTGAGACAAAGTGTGCAAATTAACGCAAATGGATATGTTTAATTTAAAGCATTATTTAAAGTAAAAAATTAGCCTAAAATCCGTCACGTGGTTTATGCTCCCCTGGCTACATCATATACTACATATGTGATGTCCATCTCGGTGAACTAGGTGCCATGTCAGTGCTTCCCTTCATTTATGTCGGCTACACTGAACTGGACGGAAAACACGAACTATTTACATAGCCATTTCGGCCGACGTTTCGCTGAGTGTGGTGGTATCAACCCGGCTGGGATAAACCATACCACCTAGTAAAGTAAGAAGGGAAGGGACCTACAGTTTTACGTGGAATCCGAACCACGGTCAGCTTTCAATGGTCGAGTGTACACCCATCCAAGTACTGACCGCGCTCAGCGTTGCTTAACAACAGTCGACCGACCGCACCGCTGAGGTACCGAGGCTGACTTTTCGGGATAAACCGACCGAAGGCCGCTTGGGTTCTCACCTCACACTGCGGCCTGCTGTCCTCATCGTCTCGGCGGTCCCCCGATGGCGCGTTTTCACAACTGGGGCCCCAGACCTTAATTCAACGCGTGCACGAGTGGTAGACGGTGGATGCCTACGGCGTCCGTCGGTGGTTAGCGCGCGGCGAGAGAGAGAGGTCGAACCGTTCGATACCTCGTATTCAACAATTACAACAGTTACAACAATCAACGGCAATTTCGAAGCAATGGCGGCCAGCGTGGCGTCGCCCTCAATCTGGCGTGTTGATCGACCGCAAAACTAGAGCGCGTGCGTTCGCGACGAGAGCTGACAAGCAAGACTGACCGGCGACGGGAACGGATAGCAGTCGCAACAACTTCAGGCGACAGTGGGCGTGACCGTCGCGCATTTGTACCAACTGCACGGCGATGCAAGGGGAGTTGGATCTATGGATTTCAAACAATCTATTTCAAACACTGACAGTGATAAGTTGTGGTAAGAGCACGCGCTAGGTGGAACGACGACATCAAGTTTTTTTTTTTTTTTTTTTTTATAGGCAGCCGGCGCGGGTGTCTGTGCCCAATACTTCAACGGAAGATCAGACACAGCCAATAACACCATTCCTCGCGAAACCACGCTCAGAGAGGCGCCATGCCGGCTGTGAGGCGGACAAAAAGGTTGTCGTCTAATTTATTGACACGCCTTTTGAAGATTCCCAGGTTATAGGTGGTGGGGAACACACTCACCGGAAGACCGTTCCATATTTTCGCCGTTCGACACAGGAAAGATTTCGAAAAACGATGTGTTCTTAGTAGTTGGGTGTCAACAACATATGGATGTTCCGAGCGAGTCCGGCGGGTGTGGCGGAGACGGATGGGGGCTGGAGGGATGAGAGAAGCCAATTCATCAGAGCAACGTCCATGGTAGTACCTATAGAACAGGCTAAGAGAACCGATTGTTCGCCTGTGGCCCAATGATTCAAGTCTCTCCGTGAGCTTGGGATCACCAATTAGACGGATAGCACGGCGCTGGATAGAGTCCAAGGACGCCAATAAGTAAACAGGGCATCCACCCCACAGATGGCTACAGTACTCCATCACCGGGCGAACTTGCGCTTTATATAGCATAAGGAGCTGCGCCGGTGAGAAGAACCGTCTGCTGCGGTAGAGGACGCCCAATTTCCTAGAGGCAAGTGTGGCTTTGAACTCTATGAAACCCCTAAAACCCACATCCTTGGTCAATTCCACGCCCAGGAGGTCCAATTTGTCATTGTTAGGTATGGCCGTACCCTGGAACGTAGCTTGGAAGGGAAACCGGTCGGCCTTGGTAGAGAAGGCGCATGCTTGAGTTTTGCTGACGTTGAAATCAACAAGGTTCTCGCGGCCCCAGGAGGCTACCTTAACGAGAACATCGTCGACTCTGTTAACTGTTTGACGCCGAGCATCATCAATGCGCACCTCTCTAGCAGTCCAGTCTTTAGCGTAACCCTCGTCGGCGGTGCTGTCGTCTGCATAACTGTGAATGTTACCTAGGCACAGTAGGTCGTTAATAAATAACAGGAATAATGTAGGCGACAGCACCGAGCCCTGTGGAACGCCAGCGTTTATTGGGAAATCTACCGATTTTGCACCGTCAATGGTTACAAATATGGATCGGTCCCCCAAGAAGCTGGCGATCCAATTGCAGAGGGATGAGGGAATACCGTAGGCCGGAAGCTTGCTGAGGAGACCACGGTGCCAAACGCGATCAAAAGCCTTAGATATGTCTAAGGCAACTGCCAGCGACTCTCCAAAGTTGTCTAATCTCTCAGCCCACACATGCGTGACATATGCTAGAATATCTCCTGATGATCGCTGTTTACGGAAACCGTACTGCTTGTCATCAAGGAGTTCACAAGTTTCTAGATATGTCAGAAGCTGGGTGTTAATAACCCGCTCCATAACCTTGCAGAGGAGAGAGGTTATCGCAATAGGCCGATAGTTTTTGGGGTCAGCAGAGTTGCCCTTTTTGGGCACTGGTTGGACCGCAGCCTTTCTCCAGCAAGCAGGCACGATACCGGAGGAAAAAGAGCGCCTAAAGAGACGAGTGAGGATAGGTGTCAATTCAAGTGCACACATCTTAAGCACACGCGCAGGAACGCCGTCAGGACCACTACTCTTGGAGGCGTCCAACTGACGTAGACTTTTAAAGACCGCCCTGTTATGGAATCGTACCTCACGCATCGATTTATCGCATTGAGGTAACGACGGAGGGGTAGCGCCTTGGTCGTCTAAGGTCGAGTTGGAAGCAAAAAGGCGAGCGAATATATTCGCCTTCTCCTTGGCAAGGATAGCGAGTGTTCCATCGGGACGTTCTAGCGGGGGGGTTGCAGCTCGGCAGAAGTTACGACCGATAGAGTTCGCCAGGGACCAAAACGCACGACTCCCGGTAGGACAGCGTGCGAGTTTTTGGCTTACTCCTCGGTCGTGCTTAAACTTGGCCAAATCAAGCACACGCTTGCTGGACTTGACAGAAGCATTATAGGCACGCCTCGACTCCACGGACCGATCGCACAGCCACCGCTTGAAGGCCTGGTTCTTCGCCTCGACAGCCAAGCGGCATTGACGGTTGAACCAGGGCTTCTGCGTGCCACCGATGGGAACCACAGAACTTGGAATAAAGTATTCCATGCCCTGTAGTATCACCTCGGCGACAGCTTCGGCGCTCTGAGACGGGCCCGCGGACCAAAAGCATGTCTCCTGCCAAGGATAACCTCCGAAAAAAGTGCGGAGGTCGTCCCATTGTGCGGACTTGTAGTGCCAGACAGTGCGAGTACTACTCTCGCGTGTATCCGCATAGTACGCAGTTGGCACTGTTGTGGATACAAGGCAGTGATCTGAATTCCCCAGTGGGGCTTTCACAACAGCCTTGTACCCCTTTGGCTCCGAAGTCAACACAAGGTCCAGCAAGTTTGCCCTATGCGACGGGTTCCTAGGGACTCTAGTTATACCAGACACAAGCTGTGTCAACCCGTGCGCCATGGCCAAGTTATATGCATCCTTACCAGCAGCATCCGTGGTGCAGGAGCCAAGCCAATCTCCATGTTTGGCGTTAAAGTCTCCCAACATCACAATTTCAGCTGTAGGTAGTTGGCAGAGCACTCTATCGGCCGAGCTGCTGAGATACTCAAATAGTGCGGCACTTTCCTTGGCACCTAAGTTGGGAGAGCGGTATACACCCGCGTAAACTCTTACCACGTGGGGAAGGTTGACGCGGATCCATACGACTGGAAACTGAGGATCTTCGAAAAGTGTGAGCCGTTTAACAGAAACGTCAGACCGACCATACACACATACACCACTCTTGGCTACAAATCTTTCGAAAAGACTGTATCCAGGGATGTCCAGGTTTGTAGTGTGTTGGGCGGCCTGAGTCTCTGTTAAAAACAAAAGATGTGGTTTTGCTGTCTGCAGATGCTGGGCGACAGCATTAAAGTTAGCTCGTAGACAGCATATATTACACATGTCTACTTTAAAGTGTTTGGGAGACGTGGGAGTCGCACTTAAAGCGGTGAATTTCCTTTTGTTTCTTGGCATGAGGTTAGTTTTGAGGGAAATGAAAAAATGGAGCAAGCAAGACGAGATTTGGGGAGCGGTAATATTGAAGACAGCTCAAGTGGGTTCTCCAAGAACACTGTCACAAGGGACGAGAGGACCCCCAGGCCCCCCCTGACGAGGATGCACCCCGGTCTCCCCAGGTCACCATGCCTCAAGGTGCACCTCCGTCAGGATTTTTCGCTGGCTGATAGGGCAGCCCCCGACGCAGGCTGGTGCGACCGCACGCGGCGGGCCCCTGTACTATCCGCGGGCAGGTAGCGACATAGCTCCTGTTGCACCTGGCTCTCCCTGGCCCGAGAGACAGTGCAATTGGGTAGTGAGCCCTCATTGTTGGCTGAAATAATATCCACTCCCCTCCTCTCCTCCGCTTGCTCGGTCCACCGACCCGGCTGACTCGTCTGCTGGCCTCCAAGTGCAGCAGCTGCATCAGGAGGTTGCGCCTACGAGCTGTGGTACCTACCCGGACGACACGGTGGAAGACCTGTCTACCACAAGTATTCTGTTGTTCATTTGGCACCACCCAGGAGGCACGTGTGACTTTAGGACCTTAAGGTGTCACGGACGCGAACAACAATTACCCCCCAAAAGCACGTCGGCGGAAAGCAGTGTTTCTGTATCGCTGAAGACCGGTAGGACTGGAGGAAAATTGACGAGGTCCAGCAGTGTATGTATGTATGTGTTGAGATACTATAATGAACATACATAGAATATTGTGTGCTGAAATATAGTTTACATCTCACGAGCTAAACCTCTTGAATGATAACCTCACTTATATACAGGAGAAAATCATTATCGAACAAGTAAGAGCATTCCTGGCACGAGAAAACATCATCCTGCAGTAACAACATGGATTTGTCCCAAGGCGATCAACTGTAACCAACTTGCTCGAGTGTGTAGACAAATGGACGCAGGAATGGAATCGGAAACAAGCTGTCGACATACTCTACTTAGATTACGAAAAAGCCTTTGATAGAGTTCCCATAAAGCGGCTTTTGCACAAGTTGGAACACTTTGGGATCCGAGGAAACCTCCTCTTGTGGTTCCAAGATTTCCTGACAGATAGAAGGTTCAGGGTTCGCGTCGGAGGGAAAATGTCCGAACCTCGCCAAGTACTGAGCGGTGTTCCACAAGGATCCGTCGTCGGACCGGTAGCCTTCGGAATGTTTCTAACAGATCTGGGAGAAATAACGCACCTCACCTTCTCCCTGTTTGCTGATGACACAAAGTTTTTCGCTAACCCCATTATCGCCCAGCAAACAATTCAGGACACTCTTGACAAGATTTCGGGTTGGACAAAGGTGTGGTTGCTGTCGCTCAATGCCGGATAATGTACTGTACTTCACCTCGGGCCAAAAAATCCTCATCACTCTTACTTTATTGATGGAAAAATCGTACAGGCAGTGAAAACGCAACGCGACCTCGGTGTGACAATATCAGATGATCTCAAGTGGGAGACACACATAATAGAAGTTGTCAAGAAAGCCAACTCCTTACTCTACATGATCAGGAAGGCGTTCTCTTACATAACTACAGAGCTATTCCTTAAACTATACAAAACTTATGTTCGCCCATTATTGGAATATGCCTTTCAGATTTGGAATCCATACTTCAGGAAGGATGTAGATCTTTTGGAACGCGTTCAAAGACGAGCCACAAAAATGGTCCCACAGCTCAAAAAACAAGACTATGAACGCCGACTCGAAGCACTCGGACTTAGCAGCCTAGAGGAGCGTCGTCAACGAGGAGATCTCATTGAAACATACAAAATCCTCAATGACTACTATGACTTGCCAAATCTCAAAGAAATGTTCACAAAAAATACCAATGCACATCTTAGAGGACACAGCTTAAAGCTAAACCGCTCAGCATTTCATTCTAACCCGAGGAAACACTTCTTGGTGAACAGAGTTGTGGACTCTTGGAACGAACTACCGCAGGAGGTCATAAGTGCTAAAAGTGTAAATGTATTTAAAAACCAGTTAGATAAACACATAAAAGAAAAAAAAAATTCACTAATATAATGTAAATAGCCTAAAAAAAAAAAGAACTTATTGAATTAAAACAAGTGCACTCTGAAGAAAAAAAAATGATATGCACGCGTCAGCTTCAAGCTGTTAGTGCTATAAATAATAATAATAATAATGGCCTACGTGTCTAGTACCACCACCTATCGCTCGTAGCTTGCCTCGCGTCGTCCCGGAGAGCTCCGTAGCCATGGCCTGCACCCGCCGGCGTGCTTGGAGGTCCGCCTCCCGCCGCCGGCGAGAATACCGTTTTTTTGTTTTTCTCTGTTTTTATTAATTTTGTATAGCTATTTTATTTTATAATTATATAAAATTAATATAAATATGTACCTGTATGATGAAAAAACGTGAAAATAAAGAAATAAATAATAATAATAAACAACTATAGGAAACACATAATGAAGGACGGCACCATTGACATCTGCCGCGCCTGCCACCAACCTGGCGAGTCCCTCAGACATGTGATTTCCGGTTGTTCGCAGCTTGCCAACACCGAGTATCTGCATAGACACAACCTAGTAGCCAGGATTATCCACCAGCAACTTGCCTTAAAGTTCAACCTTGTGGGTACCGAGGTGCCTTACTATAAGTACAATCCACCGCCAGTTCTCGAGAACGGTCATGTCACACTCTACTGGGACCGGTCCATTATTACAGATAGGACTATTCTTGCGAATAGACCTGATATTGTGATAGTGGACCGGGAGGCGAGGCGTGCAACGCTCGTCGATATCGCCGTGCCGCACGATGGTAACCTCGTCAGTAAGGAAGCAGAGAAGATGCTGAAGTATCTGGATCTACAGCACGAGGTTACCAAAATGTGGCCCGTCGACTCGACGATCGTTGTGCCCATAGTCGTATCAGCGCATGGGCTGATAGCGAAGAGCCTCGATGACCACCTTAAGAGGCTCTCGCTGAGTGGTTGGGTCAAGGGCCAGATCCAGAAGGCAGCCCTGCTCGACACTGCACGCATCGTCCGGAGGTTCCTCTCTTTGGGACCCGACCATCGGTAGCCTGGGCTCGCCCAGTGGAAACTCCATTTTTTTAAGGTTAATTTTGTATATGTTTTTAATGTTAGGTCTTTAATATGTACAAAATTAGTTTTAAGCAAATGTGTAAATAAAGAAATAATAATAAAGTCTAGTAGAACTCACTGAGAGGTTTTTGCAACGCCACAAACATTGCATTTGTAGGCATTTGTAGTAGCAAAAGAGCTGTCAAACCGACATGTCGAAAATTTTTTCTCTTGGAAATTGTTTTTAAAAACTTCTTGCCTGGGACGACCCTACCGAGCTTCCGCCACGCGCGGACCCTTCTCCAGCGGCGCAGCGACCCGCACGGTTGGAGGCACCGTGCCGGCATCACCACCGCCGCCGCTCGGCGCCCCTGGTACTACTCCACCCAAATCGACATGCCTGGTAACAGTAGCGGCTGCAGACCACCCGGGACGCGACCTGCGTGATGGAGAGCAGGCTCTGCAGCGACGGCCGGCCGCCGCCGCGCTCGACTTCGACGCCGCCGCCGCCACCGCTCGCCCGCAGCAGCACTGCCTCCGCTCACCGCGTCGCCCGGCCTCCCCGCGCCCGGGTCGTCCAATACGAGAGCCGCCTTTCTTCTCCAACACCACACGCACGCCACACCACCCAGCTCCACGCCGCCGGTGCATTTCATCGACGGCGAAGATGGAGCGTTGACGTCGGCCGAGCCACAACATCTACGGTGAGGGCGACGTCCACCATCGGCCAGCTTGGGGTCATCGGGACTTCACGTCCCGTCTAGTGCCCCCGCTACTGGTGGTGCTGTGCGAACATCAGGCGACGCGCGCGCGAAGAGGAAGAAGTCGACGACGTCGCCGTGCAGTCCGGCGGATACGGAGCTCTCCGAGATGGGGGTGGTGGTGGCCTACGTGTCTAGTACCAACACCTATCGCTCGTAGCTTGCCTCGCGTCGTCTCGGAGAGCTCCGTAGCCACGGCCTGCACCCGCCGGCGTGCGTGGAGGCTTGTCTCTCGCCGCCGGCGGAAATTACCGTTTTTATTTTGATTTTGTATTAATTTTGTGTATTTTTATTACTTTTTGTAAAATGTATGTAAAATTAATATGAAAGTTTAAAAGCGTGAATAAAGAGAAATAATAATACATATATATGCTTATTAAAGTATTTATGTAGTATTCGTACGTAGTTTATCATACATATTTCTTTAATCTAACACATTGTCACAAACTATTCTTGTTCGCCTGCATGTACTTCTCCCACATCCCAAAGGTTAGTTAGAATAGAATGGCTCGCGGCATTAAGCTCGCCTGTTGTACCTAATTTTGATAAATTGGTTTTCAATAAAGAATATATATACATACATACATACATATACATACATACTTCTCTTGCTTTAAGGGCGTTTTTGCACTTGCGACGACACGACACGACAAAATGCGGTCACGACTCCGAGCGCCATATATTTATATGAGCCGTTTACTCACGCAACGACACCGCACAGCACGACACACGTTTTGCAAACGACTTTTTGGCTATGTCGTCTGTGCCGCTATGTGGTTACGTTTTTTTTGCGGTGACGACATAGCGGCTGTACGAAACAAGTTGGAACTTGCTGACGACGCACCGCACGACACGACGACGATGAGCGTGCTCACGTGAAGACTACAAACAAGCCGTGTAATTGCTGAATCGTCACTAGTGGAAAAACGTACGAACGACATGTCGTGTGCAGTACTTCGTGTGTTGAGAAAAGTGACCGCAAATCGTGTCGTGCGGTCGCAAGTGCAAAAACGCCCTAAGGGTTCCGCTGTGAACGGAACGAACATGTGCATTATTAATATTCCTAGTTTACAAGAAAGTTAAGCATGTTTTATTCAAGAATCCCATCAGTATGTATACATGCTGACTAACTGACAATGATTCTATCGACTAAAAAAGTACTATGTGTTATTTCGCAGAAACGGTTGCAGACAATGCGGCGAGGTGTTCCACACCATCGCGATGTTGAAGAGACACAAGAGAGAGCAACACCCACGCAAGCAATATGCCAGGGACCCTACCGCCAACATGCATCATCCGTGTGCTCTGGTGAGTCGGGGATGCGGGCTGTCATGTAGGTGTTACACATCTCAGGAGGCAACACACTTCAAAACATTTCGAGCATTACTCACAAGCAGGAGCCCTTGGGTAGCCGGCGATTAGCGAGTTGCCCTCCTCCAATCTGATTTGGCACTTCACTTCCACGGTACGATACCCATATTGATTTCGATGCTCAACGAACGATAGCTGATAACGACTGACTACTCTGACCGTGCCGCGCGGAGGAGGCGCGGGGCGTTGTGGACACTCATGCTGTGAAGCAAACCATCAATACTTATAATTTATTGTGGCTATTGTTGTTGTTGTTGTTGATTTGGTTTGGGGTTGGCTCTAGGCCTGCAAACTAATCCCACTTGGTTGGGGATCTTCGTGCAAAACCCCGCAGTCTCCAGCTACCCCAGCCAGCCTATGTCTTCCATGAAAGCCACAAGTCGACCGGGGTGTCTGCAGGCCGCTGCAACGGAAGATGGAGAACGGAGTATGTCCCTTCGTTGGTTGTCAAGCACACTGCATTGCAACAAAACATGCTCGGCCGTTTCGTCCGTCGCCAAGCATCCTCTGCATAGTGGACTATGAGTAATACTTATGGTGTGTAGATGTTTATTTAGTGAGCAGTGGCCGCTCATCAGACCAAGGGCTATTCTTAGCTTGGCCTGGGCCAGGTTGATAAGCTTCCGAGCCAGCCTTCGGTCTGGTTTAGGAAGAGCAGCTCTCGACTGTCTGCACTAGGCTTGCCAGATCTGATGTTAGCCTTCCCGGGACATATCTACCACTGCAGTCCGTCATATGGCGGAGAAAGAAAAGATCAATATTTTTCTGCTATAATTTTTATGGCGAACTTTTAGCGCGAACAATTTTAGTAAGCAAAACTACAATAAAATAAAAGAAGGAAATTGCTCATTTGAGCACTTCATTAGCATGTGAACTCTTCCCGGGAGTAAATGACCCTTCGCCCGGGACACGGGACATTGTAAGCCTGGCCCGGGACAATCCCGGAAATTCCGGGCACCTGGCAAGCCTAGTCTGCACTCTGAGAGACCCTCTGTCCCTGTGTTTCCCTGATGTCGACGCGTGCAACCAAGTTCTCTGTGTACTGGCTGACGGCATTATCACGGGTTCCGCTCCTATGGGTATAGTTCTGGATCCTCTTCGGGCGAGGTCATCAGCGCTGTCATTTCCGTCGTCTTCGTTGTGACCTTTTATCCACTGGAGGATCACCTTGTTATTATTACATGCAACCTTCTCCAGGGCCCCAGGACATTGTAGTACTAGGGCTGAGGTACACCTCTTGCTCTTCAGTGCCATAAGAGTAGCTGCGCTGTCTGAGAGTATCGTGATAGTGTACCCTGATACGCCCATCTCAGTCCAGCGGTTGCCGCTTGTAGCACCCCGATTACTTCTGTTTGGAAAACGGTTGAATGTGCGTGCACCAAGGGGTACTGATCTATTAATGTTCAGCTCCAGTGAGAAAATACCTGCACCACCGGTCCCGCTGCTTGTCCGAAACCTATCTGTGAAGATTCTGAGTGAGTGAATACGTGAGTGGTGGGAATCCGATCGGAACCTGCCCTTAATAGGGGTAGTAAAAAATTAGTCTCCTTCAATCATAACATCTTCTGAACTGGCGGGGCCAGCAGTACACCCTTAGAAAAGTTAAAAAAGCGCTAGATTAGTGGAAATATTTATTTACGGCTTTACTCACGGTTTTTGTATCGCGTTGCCGCGATACAAAAACCGTGAGTAAAGTCGTAAATAAATATTTCCACTATGAATGTTAACCACGGTAATCTTAAATCACATTTAAGCGCTAGATTATCCGCTAAGCGCTTAATTTTCAGATTCGGAGTCAGGCTTACCAAAAAGGCGCTAGATCTAGCGCCGAAATATATATTATATATTCCGCCCAAAAAAGTGATAAACGGCCAGAATACAGGACACTGCACAAGTGAAAAATGTGATAAACAGTCAAAACACTACATAAATGCTGGGAAAGTAAATCGAAAATCGTACTTGGTTATGTGCGAAATTTTCTGCAAACACATTGTCATTCAAGAAGACAACAGTTGTTGTTTTGTCTATGGGCAGTGACTGACCCAGTGTTACCAGTAAAAAAAAAATAAAAAAAAAGAACCTGTATTGACTGCACATTTCGGCGGACATTATTTGGACGTACAATATTGAAGTATTGCCACTCATAGATTTTTACTAGGTAAAAAACATACAAAATGAGTGAAAATCAGCGAGGGTTTTAACCAATAACAGGATTCCCAGAGTTCAAATTGGACAAGGACGACTGGAGAAATTATAGAACCAGACTGAAATACAGCTTCTCAGTAAATCGTATCACAGATGATGAGGAAAAAAAAAGGAAACCTGTTGGCTGTTTGCGGGGCGGAAATGTTAGATCATATCATGACATTGATCTCACCGGCCGATGTGGAGGACGATGATATCACATATGCCGGGATAGTCGCGGTGCTAGACAAGCACCACATCGTCAAGCCCAATGAAATAATGGAATCGTTTAACTTCAAACAAAGGATTCAAAAAGAGGGAGAAAAATTCAGTGAATTTTTAGCAGCAGTGAAACAGTTGACCAAGCACTGTAATTTCCCCACTGTGGAGCGATTCATACGCGACAGGTTAGTCGCAGGGGTAAAAGACCGGCGGTTACAAGAAGATTATCTGCGGATACTGCTACATATTCTATGTTTGAGATGTCATGCATTGAGCGTTGCCATAGCAGCATTAGATTATTATTTTCATATGATGTCATCGCAGATCAGGTCCTGCTTGGTGTACTGCTCGCACCTGTGGGATGGCTCTGCCAAATACCAGCTTGCGCCTCTGGACTCAATCCAGCGTCGAGCCGTGCGACTAGTGGGTGACCCCGAAGTGTCCTGCGATCTTGAACCACTGCAACACCGTAGGGATGTCGGCTCCCTAAGTGTGTTCTATCGCTTATTCCATGGGGAGTGGTCGGAGGAGCTGTTTAATGCGATCCCGCCGTCCCCTTTCCACCTTCGCACCACACGCATTGGGCAGGGATTGCATCCCTACACGCTGGACTTACCGCGGATGCGTACCAACCGAACCGATTCTGCAGATCATTCCTCTACAGAACCGGTAAACTCTGGAACCCTCTCCCTGCCCATATATTTCCCCCCGAGTACAGTCTCGTGTCCTTCAAGAGGGGCGTGAATGGGCACCTGTCAGGCCGGCATGGCATTCGCAACCCCCGCATACAACCGAATGTCCATGGGCGTCGTTAGACACCTTATGGGTGGCTCGGGGCCATATGTCGCGCTGTCAATAAAATAAAAAAATAAAAAAAACCAACAATTCTGTCGGAATGTATATATCGTAATATAATTTTCAGTTCTACCCGCGACTTTTACTTGGGCACTTTGAAAAAATTCCACTCTCCAAACAATCAGTCATATCAAATGTTAAAGTTGCTGTTGAATCCTAAAAACAGTTCCAAAGTGAAATTCAGGACCTAATTTCCTAGTGACAGTGTTATCCCGCCGGGAAATTCAGTTTTTCACAAAATATAATCGTAATTAATATTGTAAACAAAGAAAAATCTTCCTCCTACCCTCATTTTTCAATAACAAATTTTATAACACTATTGGTAAATAATCAATTACAAAACACAAAATGAGTTCAAACAATTCATCCCCCACTGTTTTCAAATGCAAGAAATGCAAAAAAAACACCACCACTAAAAATCCTAGTGTGAAGTGTGATGTCTGCGAAGTGATATTATGTGCAGATTGTGCAGATTTATCTGCTTCAGAAGCAAGGGTTCTCGAGCTGAAGACGAAAAGAAGCCTCATGTTCTTATGCTGTGACTGCAAGGGTAGCCTTAAGCAGCTGCCCACCCTGGTACAGCTGGTGAAAGAACTTCGCGAAGAAATTAAATCACTCAAGAAACGTCAAGAATGCACCGAAATAGAAAGAACCATCTCTGAGTGGCAAGAAAGGAAATCCCGCGCGAAAAATGTCATCATCTTCGACACCGTGGAGAGCTCCGCATCTAACCCCGAGGAAAGGATGGCCGAAGACAAACACCAGTGTCAAAAGATCATCGAGAAGTTGGCTCCGGATGTCCAGACCTCGAATATCAAAGTTTTACGTCTCGGCGCTCCTAATCCAAACCAACCCAAACCGCGCCCGATCAAGGTGGTACTGAGAAACAGGTCCGACGCTATCCAAGTACTCAAGAACAAATCGAAACACACCAAGCCGAGCAGTATCAAGAGTGACAGTACGCCCATGCAACGGGAACACATGCAGAGACTCCGCGACGAGCTGAAGGAGAGAACTGACAGTGGTGAATCAGATTTAACGATCAAATTTATCGGTGGGAGTCCGAAAATTGTGAGTATAAAAAAAAACTAATTACCTCAACGATCTCTATATCAGAAATAACATTCTTTTACACAAACATAGCTTCAATCTGTGCAAAATTTGATCTCTTTCTCGCTCGGATAAACACTGTAAAGCCCAGTGTCATCATAATTTCGGAGAGCTGGCTCAAGAGTTCCATACCAGACAACGCAGTAAACATTCCAAACTACACATTATTCCGAGCTGATCGGTCTGGACGAGTTGGAGGTGGAATCGCAATATACGTAGCTAAGCATGTCGCTGGCATCCCACTAGCAGTCACGATCGACACCCGCTACTCTCGTCTAGCAACCATCGAAACTCTCTGGCTGAATTTAACGTTCAACACATTTAAGATCCTGCTGGTCGGTGTCTATAGACCCGACGACTGCGCATTGAGCGATGAACGTTTTCTTCTCCAGAACATAGCACAAGTTTGTGAGACACAAAACATTCTGATATTTGGCGACTTTAACTATAGAAATATCACCTGGCCCATCAAAAACATACAACACAATCTCCCTAGCAAAGAATTTTATTTCGAAGACATGTTTACAAACAGCAACCTTTATCAATTAGTAGAGAAGCCTACACGCTTCCGTGATGGTAACCGTCCATCTCTGTTGGACATAATAATGTGCAATGACGAACACCTTATAACACAACTGGAATACCTGCCTCCCATAGGAAAATCTGACCACTGTGTACTCTTAGCAACGGTTCAGTTGGAAGCTATAAAATTGAATGTGAAAAGCACAATACGCAAAAATTACTTTAAAGCGGATTTCAACGCAATTAATACTGACCCAGCCATACAAAATCTCAGCAAAATAATTGATGAAATACCTGATACAGCTGACAAATGGGAAAACTTCAAATCTACCGTGCTTAATGTAGCCTCAAAAAATTGTCCTATTTATAGTAAAAATAGAAAGCCTATAAATAAACCTTGGATTACCAATGATATTATTAAAGTAATACGACTAAAAAAATCAAAATGGGACAAATACAGAGTGACTGGGCATCCAACTGACTATCGCGAGTACAGAAATGTAAATAATAAACTTTTATCATTGACTCGCTCATCTAGACTCGACTTTGAGAAAGGAATCCTGGAATGCGGTAGCAAAGCCTTCTACGGTCACATAAGAAAACAACTATCATCCAAAACGTCCGCACCCCATACACTATCAGATGGCAAAGGAGGATTTATTACAAATGAAATTGACATAGCCAATACCCTGGCCAGGCAATTCGAATTAAATTATGTTAAAGAGCCACTTCCAGACACTGTTCCATGTCTCCACACTCCATCTCCACACGAGTACAAAACTCTGTTGAAGATGTACAGTTTACAGAAATAGATGTCCTGAAATATTTAAGGAACCTACGTGAAGATACAGCGATGGGCCCAGATGGCATTGCAGCAGTTATCTTAAAAAAATGTGAAATCTTGGCGGAACCAATTTGCAAAATAATGAAAAGTTCCTTTGCTGCTGGGAAGCTGCCAAACGACTGGAGACGAGCTCTAGTGACACCAATATACAAGAAAGGAAGCAAACTAGATCCGATAAATTACAGGCCAATCAGTCTCACTTGCATCGTAACTAAATGCATGGAGAAAATAATAAATTCCAGGATAAAGGATTTCTTAGCTCTGAACAACATTATTGTAAAACAACAACATGGATTTATGGCCAAACGCTCTACAACAACCAATCTACTGGAATGCCTCAATGTGTGGACGCAAGAGTTGGACAAAGGCTCCCCAGTTGATATCATTTACCTTGACTACGAGAAGGCATTTGATAGAGTGCCACTACGACGACTTGTAGCTAAGCTGGAGCATTTCGGAATAAGAGGCAAACTCCTAGAATGGATCCAAGCTTATCTAAACAACAGGCAACTACAAGTTAGAATAAGTGAAACACTGTCTGAGCCAAGGCCCGTGTGGAGTGGAGTGCCACAAGGATCAGTAATTGCAACAACCCTGTACAACATATATATAACAGATCTACACACAACTACAGAGTGTCAATTCAAGTTCTTCGCAGATGACTCCAAGTATTTCGACAACCCACTCATCAACCACGATAAACTACAAGAAGATCTAAATAGTATTCACCATTGGTCCTCGGAATGGCTCATAAAGCTTAATGCACAAAAATGCACAGTTCTTCATTTGGGCAAGAAAAACCCGAAACTTCCATACTACCTGGACAAGACACAACTGACACCAGTTAATTTACAAAAGGACCTTTGTATCACCATCTCCTCTGATCTCAAATGGGAACCCCACATCACAGATATAGTGAAAAGAGCCAACTCCTTGACATATCTCATAAAAAAGAGCTTCCTCGTGTTGTCGCCACTAATAATGCTTAAAATTTACAAGACTTACGTTCGACCGCTTTTGGAATATGGATTCCAGATATGGCAACCATACTTTGTTAAAGACATCCACCAATTGGAACAAGTTCAAAGAAGATTCACCAAAATTCCCTACGAGCTAAAAAGCTTGAGCTACGAAGAAAGATTAAAACTACTTGAACTGACCACATTGGAAGAACGCCGCGACAGAGGAGACCTCATTGAAGTCTACAAAATACTCACCTCAAAGTATGATTGCCCAGACTTAATTGAAATGTTTGACCTGAACCAGAACTATCACCTTCGTGGTCACAGCAAAAAACTTAACCAGACAGCTTCTAACACAAACATCCGAAAGCACTTCATAACAAATCGAGTGGTGAACGCCTGGAATAAACTCCCACAGGATGTGATTGACTGCCCAAACACAAACACCTTCAAAAACCGATTAGATAAATACATAAAAAGTACATCAACAAACAAATAGCAACAGTGCCCAAGTACGAAAACTAAAAAAAAAAAAAAAAAAAATTAAATAAAAAAAAAATATTTAAACAATCATTAATTATCAAAAAAAATAAGACTGATATGAACACATCAGCTAGAGCTGCTTGTTCATTAAAAAATAAATAAATAAATAAATAAATAAATTGTTTTTCAATGACATTTCATCAATGCACAAAGTACAATATTTTGCATTATTTTCCATAGATGGAACTCTGTTCTTTAAGCACTGCATAACGGTGTCAGTAATAGACGTAGGAATTCGAATATTTAGTCGCGTTAGAGTAGACTTTGATGGCAATGAAAATGTATTTTGTAAAACTCTATACGACTGAGGACCTGCAAAGTATACATTTAAGGAAATCAACTTAAAATTGACATCGTATCTATTACCCGGAGAGTTTCGGCGTAAATTTATTTGATTGTTTATGAAATCTACCAAGTTTTTATCAAGGTTGTTGTTGTTTCAAACTAGCCAGTTCTTGTTTCAAATTTTCAACCTCTAATTCTAATTCCTTTGACCGATTAACTGCTTTCCGCACATCTCCTGAGAGTTTCTTTTTACGAGGCGAATTGTCACTAAGGGCTTTATTTGTTTGAACTTCCTTCGAAAATGAGTGTGATTTTTTTAATTGGACCATATTTAGGATTTGTATGTGAGAAGATTGGGTTTGGGTGGAGTTGTGGATTATACGTTGCATTATTACTGGTGTATCTTGCGTTGTGTCTGGAGTAAATAGCATTGGAACCGCATCGCCTGATAGTTTTTTGTTTATGTACATGTTTTTTTCGAAATGTACAGAACATAGTCGAGCACTGTTTTTTTGCAGTTCTCTGAGTGTACGACCACTTTTCTCAAGCCATACTTTAAATCTGAAAAATAAGAAGACAATTTTATTAAGACTACATTTTTAACAAATATGATTTATTAATTTTGGGTGGGGAGATGTAGGAGGAGGGGGTGAGAGAGATAGGTGTAGGGGCGGAAGGGGTAGGAGGGCGAGGGGGAGCGGGGAAGATAAGGGATGGGCTAAAGTCCCACCAAAACAGAAGAAAAAAAAAAGTTTTCAGTACCTACATACATAGTTAGGTAATCAAAATATGTTAGTAGTAGTTAGTTTGAATATTTTTGGGTCAAATTTTTTATTTAAATTTTTTGGGACCAATTTTCTTGAGATGTTTACCATTTAATGCTACATATCTCCGCAATGTTCATAATATAAAATACAACGTCTGCTGACTTTATGTAAGGTTTAAATAAAAATTTCATGCAATATCATATGCGTACGAGTAATGTTGAAGAGATTGTGATAAATAATATCACAAGGAAGAGATTTCCTACGTATAATAAGGTGTTATGGTTTAAAATAATTATACACCACACATATATGTCGGATATCCGGCTGATCATCAATTTCATTCATTCATCAATTTCATTTAAATGATTGTTGATTTGATATTTTGTTAACGGTGGTTGGCGAAACGCGTCACGTGGGCGAGACGTGGACAGAGTCGTGGAGCGGGGCGGCAGCTATTTTGGTAGTCTTCTTCAACGATCTTTCGAGGTGACCGCACCGCTTCATGAAACTGTCGATTCACCTACTTCCGTGTTTGAGTATTGTACTGAGCAGTTTGTTACGTTTAACCCTTCGAGTCTCAAGTGGAGCGCGCGCTCCCGTTTTCGTCGCCTACCCTTGGCTCCCAAGTGGAGCGCGCGCTCCACTTATTGCGCGCCGCTAGTTTTAATTCAGTATCTAATTCTACCAATTTTCTAACAAAACACTCAATACTGGTATCATTTCTTGGTTAAAACTTACTAATAACTATTCTCAGACACGACTGGGCACACAATAACCTTCACACAGAAAAAAAATAATGAAGTTGACAGAAAATAAAATGTCACTTTTGGCAGCTGACATTTCCACTGACCCTGGAATAGACAAAGATTGTACCCGTAAACGTATTTCGGTATTTGATAGTTCGTTTCAATGCGCTTATTTCGGTATACCATATGTAAGACGAAATTGTACAGTTTTGGTCAGAAAAATTCAAAAAAAAAATTCGAGTGTGTTTTTTTTTGCCTGGAGTTCAAAAAATCGGTCTGTGCTTCTAAATAAGTGAATCCTGAAGAGTTTGGTATCACTGAACGCGTAATTTCAGTACAAACAAGACAGAATAACGAGTATTGATGGATCGATCGATTGAGGCGGGATATTCGAATTTGTGTGGGAGCGCGCGCGCCAAAATTTTGCGTTTTTGAGCGCCGCCAAAAGGGCCTGGGAGCCAAGGGGAGGTAGGACTATTTTGAGTCAAAGGGACTCAAAGGGTTAATAATACAACGTGTGATTCTACGGTTGTGGTTTTAATGCTCGATTACCTACTACGCCATGTCGGATCCTGACCCTATATAATACACTGACACTATTGACAGAGTACAACCTCACAAGTCACAAAGTGTTGCGCAACCTTCCTCTCACCATGAAGCATTTTCGCCCAGAGACCGACTAAGCTTACCGAGCATATCCGAGACCACTTGGAAGCAACATGATCGATGCCTAGCCGAAAGACTTGACCTCCCAGGCTGCAGGCAGAGTCCGGAAGATCAGCTGTGTGACTTCCAGGGAACAATTTACAACTACTTCTCCGAATTGTACCCTGTTCGCTATCACCACAACCCAATGGAAAGAGAAAACACTTTCAAAGCAAAGCTTAGGAGAAGGAAGAGAGAGTTGATAAAGCAGCTAAGGAAGGCTAAAGCCTCAGGAGACAGAAATCTATGCCACCAATTAGCCAGAGCGATGAGATCTATCCTAAAACTCATCCAGAAAGTATCTGAGCAAATTACGGTTGCTGGCAATGAATTTCGAAAGGCTCAGAATATAGCAGCTTTCGAGAAGAACCCCTTTTACTTCGCCAAAAAAGCTTTTAAGGAACAGCAGGGTACAATTAGGTTAAGTACGGACGAGATGTTCAACTACTTTAAATCCACATATACCACCCCGGAGGCAGATATAACTTACAGGGATCCACCAGCTCCAAAACCCAAAGAACCTGCTCTAGCATTTGATGCTGATTCACCGACGATGGCAGAGCTGGAATACCACATAAAAAGGAAACCAAATAGTTCCGCCCCGGGACCCGATGGCATACCATACATGATATACAAAAAATGTCCATCAGTGCGGAAACACATGTTGAACATCTACAAAAGAATTTGGACGAACACAGAAGTGCCAGACTGTCTTGGTAAAGCCGTGTTTGTTCTTCTACCAAAAAAGAAAGAAGTTACTGATCCCAAGGATATTAGACCTATAGCCCTTACGAACACAATTTCGAAAATATTCTTCTCCATTATACAGGCCAGACTACTCAAACACATGTGTACCAACGACTACTTACCGAAGAAGTACCAGAAAGGTTTTCTCCCAAGAGTTGCAGGGTGTCTCGAACATAATTCTTTGCTGACTGAATGTCTTAGAGATGCAAGGAAGAATGAGAGACAATTAACTGCCACGTGGTTAGACTTTGAAAACGCCTTCGGTTCGGTGCGCCATGAGTTACTATTAAAGGCGCTAGAGTGGTATAATGTGCCACCTCTGATCTGTAATATAATAGCCTCCTACTACAAAAAACTTTCCTTTGTAATACAAGTAAAAGGCGAAACGGAGAAGATACCGGAAATTCGTTACGGCATAGGACTTTTCCAGGGTTGCTGCCTCTCTCCTGTTACATTTAACATTGTTATCAACATTCTAATTGATACGCTTGTCGTAAAAGAAAACAAATGGGGATACAGGTTCAAATATGGAGACACATATATGGCGGCCATCCTGGCATTTGCGGATGATATTACGCTGTTAACCCGCAATCCAAAACAAATTCAGGCGCTTCTTAAGGTGGTAGATGACTATTGTGAATGGACCAAAGGGATGAAGATAAAACCAGCGAAGTGCTACTGTTTGAGCTTAACCAGGAAAGGTTCAAAGTTTACCTCGAGCAATCCAGGTCTGACAGTAGCCGGAAAACCAATCGCAACTGTGGCTGATGAAGCTCCTTTTAAATTCTTGGGCAAAAGGATCACCAGCAGAGGAAAGGAGCATCCTACTGATGATATTGTCCAACTTTTCGAAGAGAGCCTCCGCCAAACTGACAATCTTCCCCTCCTGGGTACACAAAAGGCATGGATTTACGATAACTACCTGACATCAAAACTTTCATGGCCATTTCTCGTCTACGACTTCACAAAGCAAAACCTGACTAAATTAGACTCGTATGTGACCAGATTCCTGAAATCATGGTTTGGACTGGCTCACCCGGCTGACTCGTCAACGCTCTACAGATCTGACAATAACTTTGGACTGAACATTAAGAAACCGTCGATATTTTATCAAAAGGCGAGAATAGCCAAACGATGTATACTCAAAGACTCCAATGATAGCGCTATTCAAGCCTTACCCAACACATCACTATCAGATGAACTGGAATCGAGACTCGACTTCTACAAATCATTCCAAGTTGGTACACGCACCAATAGATCTGGATTGGGCATAGAAACAGCAAAGTCTGATAAAGAAATACTGAAAGGTTTTGCTCAGGAGGACATGGAACAAGGCTTCAAACTTCACGCCTTAAACCTAGAAATGCAGAATGATTGGCTAACAGTGGGTGACTTCTGCATCCCTCCTGCATTGAAGTGGAAATCCATAATATACAACTGGTCCCCTGAGCTGCTTAAGTTCTACTTAAATGCATTCCAGCTTACTCTCCCCGACCCGAGTAACCTAGTTAGATGGGGGAAATCTACAAATAGACTATGCCCGTCATGTAAGGAGTTCGTAGGCACGGCCAAACATTTGTTATGCGGATGCAAAATACTACTTGAGCGAGGCCAGTATTCCTACCGTCATGATAAAGTCCTCCAAATCATCAGAGAGGCCATCAACCTGTCAATTGCACGGACCAGGAAAGGGCAAACCAGTAGCGGCTTCCAGAAGGTCAACTTTGTGAAACCTGGAGCCAATAAGCTGCCCAAAGATAGGACTAAACCTTCTTCAATTTTGGGAGCAGCAAAGGATTGGGAATTGTTGATGGACACACATGAGAAGCATTACCAAATGCCTTCGGAAATCTGTACCACAGCATTAAGACCGGATATACTCATATTCTCAAAAGCGACAAAGCATGTAGTACTTGTTGAACTTACAGTTCCATGGGAAAGTAACATACCGAAGGACCACAATATCAAGCTTAACAAGTACTGCAACTTAGTAGACCGGATTGTGAGAAACGGATTCAAGACTGATCTCTTCGCTGTGGAAGTCGGAGCAAGAGGACTACCAGCGAAGTCGCTCTACAGTCTCTTCAAGAATCTAGGGCTCCCAAGATCGACGCTAAGCTCATATATGGAGAGAGCTTCGAAAACGTCACTGGAAGCATCCTACAGAATATGGATAGGTAGAGAGAGGGAGGTCGAGAGCGGGACTGGTGGTTTCCCCGCGTCCTAGTCAACGCAGACTAGCTGACGAGGGCTTGAAGCGAGCCGAAACGTGAAGCATGCGCGGGAAATTTAGAGTGGCCACTCGCTAGTCCCGGCCTCGATTAATACCCTCCTCTACTGCCGATGGGCCCGGATATGTTCGGTGAAGCCATCGCAAGCTTAGATCCACACCTTCCTTCCTTTGATGCGGCTAGTGTTGCAAATCGTACGGACGCGTCGACATATATATATAACACCACACACAATTATATTATAATGACAAAAACAACAGTATTTTAAATAAAACATCTCGAATAAAAACGTGAATAACGTTCTGTCGATAAAGCAACTTTACATCGACAACCGCGCGCATTAAATGTAAATGTAAATGTAATGTAATGTACTCGTACTTACATAAAATGTTTACTTACTTTGTGGGATCCCTTGGAAAAGAATGAGTCTGCCGCCAAATACTGAACAATAATTCACCATGGTGGACGAGTGACGTCAGACGTGCCGAGTTGACGACACGCATGCACGATTCAGACAAGTCGAGACAGGTTTCGGCGACGCGATGACAAGCGAGCGGAGCGCATGCGGCGGCGTTCAGCGGCAACGTCGCGTGGACTGAACAACTGACTGAATACCGACTGGCCCGCTCCACCGCCGCACGCACAGACAGCCCTCGATCCAAGCTGCCTCACCGAGTCTCACGAGAGTAGACACTTATAATGTTAAGCCCCTCCCAGTGAATCTTCTATGCGGAGTATTATTGTATGTTCCCTGCCGCAGCGATGCGTGTATCTAACTGTGCCCACACGCTGCAATGCTAGGCTTGTTGTGCACAGTGCCGGGCTGAGTTGTGCCCGCACTGACACCTCAGTCTGCAGGCACCCTGCTCGTCTTTTGGCCTTCGTGTGGGACATAGGCTGGCTGGGGTAGCTGGAGGTCGCGGGGTTTTGCACGAAGGTCCCCGGCCAAGAGGGACTAGTTTACAGGCTTAGAGTCAACCCCTACAAACAACAACAACTAGTTGGATAGGTTATATAGTGGTTAAGGTGAGCTAATCTCAGTTTATTGACAGTGTGGTAAGCTGGTGAAGGGCGGACAGGGAAAGTGGGCGCATCACCGCAGCTGCCACCCCGGCGAGCCGTACCCGCGCGACTTGTCACTCCTCAGGAACCGCTGCGAGCAGTGCGGTAAACTCTTCAAGGTAACCATACATCGGAATGTATAAATAATCGGTAGGTATAAATAACCATACATCGGAATTCGCGGAGCATGAATACCACCTTGCTAGGAATTGACCAAGACGATCAATAAACTATCGATACTGATGTCAATACCTACTCATGTTTTTTATCTCTATTTGTTGTCTATATTTGTAGAGACATTCACAAATAGAGATTCTGATTCTGTTTCTGATACAAAATGTACGTACAAAAAGGTTGGAATTAAGTTTTTTTTTTATTTTTTTTTTTATGTTAACCAACATGGATGGCTGTGTCGAGAGACCAATGGTACAGTCGACAGAGCCAAAAAACCTCTCTCCTCGCGAAACCACGCTCAGTGAGGCGCCATGCCAGCAGATTTGCAGACTGTTGCTAGGCTGTCAAGCCCGTTGATACGACGTTTGAAGACACCCAGGTTAAAGGATTCGGGAAACACACTCGCCGGGAGACAGTTCCACACCCTAGCGGTGCGACAAAGAAACGATTTTGAGAACCGATGGGTTCTCAAAAGCCCAATGTCAACAACAAAAGGGTGCTCAGTTTCTCTGCGGCGAGTGCTGAGAAGATAGGTTGTATGGCAAGGAATAAGGGAAGCAAGTTCCTCCGAGCAGCGTCTATGATAGTACCTGCAGAACAGATTGACCATACAAATCGTCTGTGACTAAGAGACTCCAGATCATCAGTCAGTTTCGGTTCTCGCACCAGACGGACGGCTCGGCGCTGTATTGAATCCAAGGACGCCAACAGATACTGGGGACTGCCTTCCCAAATGTGGCTACAGTATTCCATCACCTGCCTAATCTGTGATTTGTACAACATGAGTAGTTGAGCCGATGAGAAGAACCTCCTATTTCGATATAGGATCCCCAGTGTTTTTGATGCGGTTTTGGCAAGGAGGATACCTACGGGAGACGCAAGGCTACTGCGTGTGTATCAGAGCACGGCTAGCCAAAAATCCCTCTTACTACGAAAATCGAAATCGCAATTTAATCTTTTATGACGTGACTTGTCTATCTCCGTTACCCATATCGCGCCCCGCAATATGGAGAGAGACAGAGCGAGCAAGGCGAGCGACAGGTTTGTTATCGCTGGCTTGGCTCGGGTATCTAGTAATAAGAGCCGACCGTCCGACCAATCGGAAGCCTTGCTTGACGGGATCACTAGGAATGGAAGTCTGACGGACGATGATGGTGCGGTACATTTGCGAATTTTAAAATTGTTATTTGTAATATTTTTTCGAATAGTTTATACTGAACAAATATTATTGTTTGAATGCAAAAAAAATATTGAAAAATTAAACCAAACTGTTGTTTTAATATTTTTGAAAGTTGTACTTATAATAATCAGTGATAGGAATAATTATTTTGTATGGGTGTTGTTAGTTTTTTTTATAGCAATTACATGGATGAATTCAATTTATAATCAGTGATAGGAATAGGTAGGGCTTATTTACCTAAACTTCGAGGAACAGAGTAAAAGATTGAAGACTTCCTTACGACAATATTTTATTCCGGTTAATAATATTCATGGTGTTTTAATTATTTTGATTGATTTCTGATTTTAAAAAAGTGGCCGCCATTTTGAACTTTTTAGTTACTGGACCGATTGCTTTCAAAATCGATATCTGGGTGTATGTGTGGTCCCTGAATACGAATCTGTAGTCGAAATAAAAAAAAAGTGGCCGCCATTTTGAACTTTTTAGTTACTGGACCGATTGCTTTCAAAATCGATATCTGGGTGTCTGTGTGGGCTCTGAATACGAATCCGTTGTCAAAATTTAAAAAAAGTGGCCGCCATTTTGAACTTTTTAGTTACTGGACCGATTGCTTTCAAAATCGATATCTGGGTGTCTGTGTGGACTCTGAATACGAATCCGTTGTCAAAATTTAAAAAAAGTGGCCGCCATTTTGAACTTTTTAGTTACTGGACCGATTGCTTTCAAAATCGATATCTGGGTGTCTGTGTGGGCTCTGAATACGAATAATGTAGTCAACGAGGAGTTGGACCCATACATTAATTCCTCAGTCAATGAAACTTTGATAATATCTTGGAGTAATGTTCGGAATTACTACTGACAAATAATCCAACATTTTTTTTTACGGGAAGTTGGGTATATTCAAAGAAAAGTGAAAATTTAATATAACTCCTATAGACGAATTGCTCCGTCCAAAGTTACTTCGCCATAGGGTAGGTATTATTTATATGAATAACGCGCAGTAACAAAAAAGTCTTAATTATCATTATGACATAACACGTGTAAGTTGGTAAAAAAAATCAAATTCTTTCTATTCCATACTAATAAAACTAAAATTGTGGTTTTTCACAATTTCTGAAAGAAAGGGATCTATGTGTTGGAAGACTTTTTTGTTCCTGGCATGAAACTGAAATGATTAAGAAATTTTTTTTTTACATTTTACATAGAAAATATGTTTTTGTGCGAACAAAAATTATTTGTTCTTCAAAAGTGATCTATTTCCGATACAGAACCCTCTCTTAGCGTACTATTAACTAATTTTGAAAGAAATTATATAAGGTGCTTCGTTATTCATCTCAAGTAAACACGTTACGCAAAAAAAAAATTATATTATTTTTTTTTTTTATGGAACCTGACACGGGTGGCTACATCACCTACAACATCCGTGATGTCAGCCCATAACACAGGGTGAACTAGGTGCCATGTCAGTGCTTCCCTTCATTTCATGTCGGCTACACTAAACTGGACGGAAAACACGAACTATTTACATAGCCGTTTCGACCGACGTTTCGTTCAGTGCGGTGGTATCAACCCGGCCGGGATAAACCCTACCACCTAGTAAGGTAAGAAGGGAAGGGACCTACAGTTTAACGTGGAATCCGAACCACGGTCAGCCTCCAACGGTCGAGCGGTCACCCATCCAATCACTGACCGCGCTCAGTGTTGCTTAATAACAGTTGACTAACCAACCGCGCCACTGAGCTACCGAGGCTGACGAATTTTCTTATCCCTTAGTCGACTTTTACGACATGCGACGGGGAGAGATGCAGTGGGGCTATTCTTTTTAAGTACCGACCCCACACGGTACAACAAGCGGGCCAAGACGGGCTATATGTTTTTAGCATAACTTTTCGAGAAATTTTCAAACGCAGAACAGCTGTTTATTGTAAGTAAGTCACAAGGTCACTAGACCTGTGTGTAACAGTAGGTAGCTTGCATTGTACGGGGTCAATGACCGTTGTATGTCCAAACGCAGAACAGCTGTTTGTTGTAAGTAAGTCACAAGGTAACTAGACCTGTGTGTAACAGTAGGTAGCTTGCATTGTACGGGGTCAATGACCGTACTATGTTCAAACGCAGAACAGCTATTGTTGTAAGTAAGTCACAAGGTCACTAGGCCGCCGCCGCTCTAAAACTAGCTACCTACCTACCTACCTACCTACGTGTGCGGTGTGTGTGCCTACGTTTCTTGTTTGCAAGGGTCTATAGCCTTGATTGGTTTTTACAGCTATTTGATTTAATTTTTTTGTTAGGAGATGTTAGGAGAAACAATGCTCCTATAAACATGTTTTTTTTTGCGTAAAGTGTTAAGCTGAACGGGACATGACAAAAAAAATAAATAATAATGATAATGATAATGACGAACCATACTGAATATGCATATGTCTCAATGAAATATTGTTATTGTTGTGTGTTCTTTATGGCGAAATAAATATCTGAATCTGAATCTGTTTGTTTGAGCGCGTATGTAACCCTCCCGAAGTTATTGACATAAATAACGAAGCACCTTATATAGGGAGTTAAAGCTGTTCGCGTCTGTGACACCTCATGGTCCTTAAGTCACACGTGCCTCCTGGGTGGTGCCAAATGAACAGCAGTTAGCGTGTGGGAGATCTTCGGATCGACTGGGTTCGCGACCACACCCTGGGAGAATCAATTATTTGTTTAATTTTTATTTTATTTTTATTTATCTCTTTATTTCAGCCAACTAGGGCCATATTGACAATACATATTAAATGTCTTAACCTAAGAACTAAAATTACTTTTTCTCCACTTGTGTCTGTACGGGTCCCAATAGAGACCCGTATGCGTCATATTAGTCTGCTGACGCGGTGAATCAGGTGCGCGTAGAGTGGGCGCAGATTGCGTCCGCGGCACGGGCGTCGGCAGCGGCGCGGGCGTCGGCAGCGGCGCGGGCGTCGTCGGCGGCAGCGCGGGTTGCGTCTCCTGAATGTGCAGGACGGCAGTTGTAGACAGCTCCGGCGCGGCCTCAGCATACTTATGGCGCGCGACCTCACGATGAAGGTCGCGATTGTAGCGCCGGAACACCACCCCGGAGGGCCAAAACTCACTGCGAAGGAATGTCTTCACCTTCTCGGCAGGAATGCACAGATTGAAAGCGCAAAAGTTCGTGTCAGCCCAGTGAGAAGGAAGAGCCTCGACACTCTCAACTCGCTCACCCTTATCCTGGACGTGGCGGATGAGGTCCTCGATCTTCATGTCCTTTCGCAGGCGAAACACGTAGATGAGAGCCGTGCGGGGAGCTGCCTTCAAACAGCTCTCTTCAGGGGGCGCAGATCCGCGCTTATTGCACCTCTTCCTTCTCTTCTTCCTGCTCTCGACGAGTACGAACCCGTCTTTGTCACGTGCAGCCTCCTGCCGACAGTCGGGACGCGGTTCCAAGCGCGGGGATACCATTGTTGTTTTCTCCACCGTTTTACTGATACGCTTCGTCATAGATCCGCGTCGCCTTTTCGGACGAGCGGCAACGGGGCGGGTGGGCAGAGGAGCGGGAGGGTTGCGCAGTGTAGAAGTCGAGGCATCAACAGCACCATCAGCGCTTACGTAGCATACCGGCGTCGATGTGCAATCGCTGGGTGACGACACTTGAGCACCTCGCCTGCGCATATTGACGTTGCGTACACTCAGCGTTTCGTTCGGTGTTCCCACTTGCGGAATGCGATCAGGCTGCAGAGACGGGGTTATCGGCCGGAGTGACTCGGAACATGACAATTTCTCAACTGCCTGTTTCAGCTGTTGAACTTCCGGGACGAGAGATGTTGGCCCCTACGCCGCTGTCGCTCCACAGTTTCCCTTCAGTTGAGCTATGTCCGCTTTTATGATCACCAAATCTTTCAGGAAGGCCGTAACGTCGACGTGGTCGAAGGACACAGGCGGCAACTTATTGAGGTCGTACGCCACGAACCTTGGCACGTCGTTGGGGTCTGTCTGCTTTAAGATGGTGATGATGTCCTGGATAGTCTTCTTCTTCCGATTTTCTCCCTTGCGAGTCGGCCTTCTTGACGGAATGCACGCACAAAGCAGAACTCTCGCGGTCTCAACGTCATCTTCGGTGAAGGCGGACTCACAAATCCGGATGATGCTGAAGGCTGATCTTCGGTGAAGGCTAGTACTTCGTTCACAACCATATTGCATTTATCGCGCGCCATTTTCGCTTACTTCGCAGGTGCGTCTAGAGTGCATCGTGTGCGCGTCCGTCGCCGACCGATGCAAGCTCAGTACTATTATACCGCCATAACAGTTCACTGTGTTCCGGTGCACCTCCCGGGGACCCAAAAGCAGGTGGGGATGGCTGTGGTGAGGAGTAGGTCAGTAATCCCGACGCGGATTCGCTGTTCCGACGTGATGCATCGACACGTTTGACAGGGAGACTCGGTGAGACGGTTATTCCGCTGGCCGCCCGCCGGTGGTACAGGGGCCCAATCGCGTCTAACCAACGCGAGAGGCTGCCCTGGTAAACCGGCGCATAATCCCGGAGTGGTCCGTCGTGCCGGTTGGTGAACGGAGTAGGGGTCCCGGCGGCCACTTCTGGGGGGAGGGGAGGGGGGGGGGGACCGGGGGCCCTTCCGTCTTCCGTGTCGGCGCACCACTAACCTGAGCAGTAAGCGATGGTCCACGCTTTGCCCGTGAATCACCACAGTCACCCTTCACGCTCTTTCCCCCCCTCTTACTACAACCATGGCAGTACAAAGAAAGAACAACTTTCAATCAGCTGTGCACACCCCTACACCACTATTTAGCGTTGACTTGACCAACGTGCGGGGGTTGCACACCAATCTTAATGCCGTCAATCACCACGTGAAGAGGATGAAGCCGGCCTTGCTTTCTCGACGAAAACGCAAATATCTCGCCCGGCCGACACTTCTTACCTGCACCACCCCGGCTACACCCTGGATGAAGCCTTCCGCTGGCGAGCCGGAGTCTGCCTGTTTGTCAGGGCTGATATTTCCTGTCGTCGCCTGCGCTGCATTGAGGACTCCGAGCTCTCAATACTCTGGCCCCACGTGGATCTGGGAACGGTGTCGGGGGTCCCAATAGGTCGCACTCTGGCAATGCGGAGACAGCTCGGTTATTCGAGTACCTGAGTGGAGCGGTAGACAAAGTCCAAGAGCCGTTCCCCACCACGGATTTGGGTTTCCTTGGAGACTTCAATGCCCATCACAAGGCATGGCTAGGCTCCAGGAGAACTGACTTTGCGGGGAGAGCCGCCTACGACTTCGCCCTGACGCATGACCTGTCTCAACTGGTGGACCAGCCCACCAGGCTGCCAGATATAGGCGGTCATGGACCCTCTCTGCTGGATCTTCCGCTGACGACAAACCCCACTGGATATAAAGTCTCAGTGAGAGCCCCGCCGGGTTCTTCTGATCATTGTTTAGTGGGGTCCACGGTGTCATCTTCGCCTCCTCAGTCCCGTACTGGAGGAACGCGTCGAATTTGGCACTACGCGTCAGCAGATTAAGATGAGATGCGAGAACACTTCGCATCCTACCCTTGGAGAGAGATCTGCTTCAGTTCGGACGATCCGTCAAAATGCGGTAATACCGTTGCCGATGTGGTTCTGGGGGCAAAGGAAATGTTTATTCCCAGCGCCTCTGTCCACCTCGGTGGTAAAAGCCAACCATCGTACAGCCGCGACTGTGCTGATGCTGTCGCAGCTAAATGCACAGCTTATCGGGCATGGTCGCGTGCCCGTGCCGGACGTAAATCAAACGTATCCGAACAGACGATGGAATACAACCGCCTCTCCAGATCCTGCAAAAGGGTTATTGCCAGGGCCAAATTTTACTACATCGGCGACAGACTGAACCAGCACCCAACTGGGAGCTGTGAGTTCTGGTCTCTCGCCAAATCTGTCGAGTCGAATTTCTGCCGCTCCTCTCTTCCACCTCTGCAGTGTCCTGGAGGCTCACTTGCCCACTCCGCAAAGGAGAAAGCCGACTTACTGGTATCTCTCTTTGCGGGGAACTTCAACCTGGACGATGGGGGTGCCACTCCCCCAGCCATACCTAGGTGTGAGAACTCCATGCCGGAAGTACAGTTACGATAACAGACTGTACTGGCGGAGTTTCTCTCCCTATACGTCAGGAAAGCGTGTGGGCCGGAATGGATTCCTGCATTGGTGTTAAAATAGTGTGCTCCCGAGCTGGCTCCAGTGCTGACGCGCCTATTCCGTATCTCCTACTCCAATGGCTGTGTGCCGGCGGTCTGGAACCTACTAGTCGCACGGTTCGACGCTGGATTGAGTCCAGAGGCGCAAGCTGGTATTTGGCAGAGCCATCCCACAGGTGCGAGCAGTATTCCAAGCAGGACCTGATCTGCGATTTATAGAGAAGCAGCTTTTGGTGTGAAGTACCGTCGCACCTTATTGAGTACGCCCAGCTTTTTAGAAGCCAGCTTGGCCTTCCCCTCGATATGGCGACGAAAGTTCAGGTCGTGCGACAGTTCGACTCCGAGGACCCCGAGGTGTTCACTTAATTTAAGCGACGTGCCTTGGAATGAAGGAACCGGTGTGAACGCCGCTCTCTTCGCACTGAACACGCGAACTTGTGTCTTGGAAGCGTTGAACTCGACCAAATTACTACGGCCCTATTCGGAAATAGAGTCGAGTGTGTGTTCGAGCTCAGACACAAGTCTTCGCCTCTTCTCATCCACAACATCCCGACTGGCTGAAGGGTGACTGGTGTAGGATCCGTGTGCCGTACTGTCATCAATGTATGTTGTCCAGAGACAGCATATCATTGATATGCAGAAGAAACAGCGTGGGTGACAACACAGATCCTTGGGGTATGCCGGCGTTCACTGACATGTCCGACGAGCAACCGTAGTGCACGGTTGCTGAATGAATGCTACGCCCATGCAGGAAGTCGGCGAAGAAACAAGAAACAAGAAACGTAGGCACACACACCGCACACGTAGGTAGGTAGGTAGGTAGGTAGCTAGTTTTAGAGCGGCGGCGGCCTAGTGACCTTGTGACTTACTTACAACAATAGCTGTTCTGCGTTTGAACATAGTACGTCATTGACCCCGTACAATGCAAGCTACCTACTGTTACACACAGGTCTAGTTACTTTGTGACTTACTTACAACAAACAGCTGTTCTGCGTTTGGACATACAACGGTCATTGACCCCGTACAATGCAAGCTACCTACTGTTACACACAGGTCTAGTGACCTTGTGACTTACTTACAATAAACAGCCGTTCTGCGTTTGAAAATTTCTCGAAAAGTTATGCTAAAAACATATAATATTTTTTTTGCGTAACGTGTTTACTTGAGATGAATAACGAAGCACCTTATATAATGTCTTTCAAAATTAGTTAATAGTACGCTAAGAGAGGGTTCTGTATCGGAAATAGATCACTTTTGAAGAACAAATAATTTTTGTTCGCACAAAAACATTTTTTCTATGTAAAATGTAAAAAAAAAAATTCTTAATCATTTCAGTTTCATGCCAGGAACAAAAAAGTCTTCCAACACATAGATCCCTTTCTTTCAGAAATTGTGAAAAACCACAATTTTAGTTTTATTAGTATGGAATAGAAAGAATTTGATTTTTTTTTACCAACTTACACGTGTTATGTCATAATGATAATTAAGACTTTTTTGTTACTGTTATGAAACTGAATCGATTAGGCTATAAAAATCAACCACCTATTTTTTTATTTTATTAAATACATAAAACAACAATATTTTACATTAAAAAAGAAGCCCAAAGTCCAAAAAAAATGTATATAGGTTTCCACCCCATTTCGTACCCTGCTGCGAACCGGTTAATATTAGAGGTCCAAACCGGTTCTGAACCGGTTTTTAGGCTTCAGGTTCGGGTTTTTTTGAACCGGTTCGCGACCAAACTGGTTCGCTCGTTAAAAAGGTTCTTCGAACCGGTTCGGAGAACCCGAACCCCATTTCGAACCGGTTTTCAGTCCCTGGTTAGCACACACCGCACGCCAACTTCAGCGGCGCGCCAGGGCCGGCGCGGCGCAGCATGGACGCAGAGGAGGGGAAAATGCCGCGTCTCTCGCCTCCCGCGGCCGGCCGCTCCTCTGCGCACCGCGCCCGTCTTGGCCCGCTTGTTTTTTAAACTTGCCGATGGATTTTTTGTTGGATTCTTTTGCAAATAATTTTCTTCAAAATTCTTAATCATAATTGTACAATAAAAACGGACGGAGGAATTTTGCGGAACAGAGTTTCGGTCGTCACCTTGAAAAAAAATGATGCATATAAAAAAGTTGTTGGATTCTTATGCTTATTGATGTACATAATAATACTAAGGTATATTCCGATTAAAGAACCGACTGAGCAATTTTGCCGAGAAAAATATAGTAAAAAAACACATTTTGTTTTTAATTCACTATTTCCATATACAAAAAATGTTGGATTTATTTACGTACTTATTCATATATATAATACCTACCCTATGGCGAAGTAACTTTGGACGGAGCAATTTGTCTATAGGAGTTATATTAAATTTTCACTTTTCTTTGAATATACCCAACTTCCCGTAAAAAAAAAAGTTGGATTATTTGTCAGTAGTAATTCCGAACATAACTCCAAGATATTATCAAAGTTTCATTGACTGAGGAATTAATGTATGGGTCTCCATACATCAAAACTCCTGGTTGACTAGTGTAGAATCCGTTGTCAAAATTTAAAAAAGTGGCCGCCATTTTGAACTTTTTAGTTACTGGACCGATTGCTTTCAAAATCGATATCTGGGTGTCTGTGTGGGCTCTGAATACGAATCCGTTGTCAAAATTTAAAAAAAGTGGCCGCCATTTTGAACTTTTTAGTTACTGGACCGATTGCTTTCAAAATCGATATCTGGGTGTCTGTGTGGGCTCTGAATACGAATCCGTTGTCAAAATTTAAAAAAAGTGGCCGCCATTTTGAACTTTTTAGTTACTGGACCGATTGCTTTCAAAATCGATATCTGGGTGTCTGTGTGGGCTCTGAATACGAATCCGTTGTCAAAATTTAAAAAAAGTGGCCGCCATTTTGAACTTTTTAGTTACTGGACCGATTGCTTTCAAAATCGATATCTGGGTGTCTGTGTGGGCTCTGAATACGAATCCGTTGTCAAAATTTAAAAAAAGTGGCCGCCATTTTGAACTTTTTAGTTACTGGACCGATTGCTTTCAAAATCTATATCTGGGTGTCTGTGTGGGCTCTGAATACGAATCCGTTGTCAAAATTTAAAAAAGTGGCCGCCATTTTGAACTTTTTAGTTACTGGACCGATTGCTTTCAAAATCGATATCTGGGTGTATGCGTGGGCCCTGAATACGAATTCGTTGTCAAAATAAAAAAAGACGGCCGCCATTTTGAATTTTTAGTTACTGGACCGATTGCTTTTAAAATCGATATCTGGGTGTCTGTGTGGGCTATGAATACGAAACCTTTGTAAAAATTTTAAAAAGTGGCCGCGATTTGAACGTTTTAGTTACTGGACTGATTACTTTCAAAACCCATATCTAGGTGTATGTGTGGGCTCTGAATAGCAATATGTAGTGAACATAAAAAAATATGATATCGATTTTGAAAGCAATCGGTCCAGTAACTAAAAAGTTCATAATGGCGGCCACTTTTTTTGAATTTTGACTACAGATTCGTATTCAGAGTCCACACAGACGCCCAGATATCGATTTTGAAAGCAATCGGTCCAGTAACTAAAAAATTCAAAATGGCGGCCACTTTTTTTTATTTTGACTACAGATTCGTATTCAGAGTCCACACAGACGCCCAGATATCGATTTTGAAAGCAATCGGTCCAGTGACTAAAAAGTTCAAAATGGCGGCCACTTTTTTTAATTTTGACTACAGATTCGTATTCAGAGTCCACACAGACGCCCAGATATCGATTTTGAAGGCAATCGGTCCAGTAACTAAAAAGTTCGAAATGGCGGCCACTTTTTTCATTTTGACAACGGATTCGTATTCAGAGCCCACACAGACACCCAGATATCGATTTTGAAAGCAATCGGTCCAGTAACTAAAAAGTTCAAAATGGCGGCCACTATTTTTAAATTTTGACTACAGATTCGTATTCAGAGTCCACACGACGCCCAGATATCGATTTTGAAAGCAATCGGTCCAGTAACTAAAAAGTTCAAAATGGCGGCCACTTTTTTTAAATTTAGACTACAGATTCGTATTCAGAGCCCACACAGACGCCCAGTTATCGATTTTGAAAGCAATCGGTCCAGTAACTAAAAAGTTCAAAATGGCGGGCACTTTTTTTAATTTTGACTACAGATTCGTATTCAGAGTCCACACAGACGCCCAGATATCGATTTTGAAAGCAATCGGTCCAGTAACTAAAAAGTTCAAAATGGCGGGCACTTTTTTTTATTTTGACAACGGATTCGTATTTAGAGCCCACACAGACACCCAGATATCGATTTTGAAAGCAATCGGTCCAGTAACTAAAAAGTTCAAAATGGCGGGCACTTTTTTTTATTTTGACAACGGATTCGTATTTAGAGCCCACACAGACACCCAGATATCGATTTTGAAAGCAATCGGTCCAGTAACTAAAAAGTTCAAAATGGCGGGCACTTTTTTTAATTTTGACTACAGATTCGTATTCAGAGTCCACACAGACGCCCAGATATCGATTTTGAAAGCAATCGGTCCAGTAACTAAAAAGTTCAAAATGGCGGGCACTTTTTTTTATTTTGACAACGGATTCGTATTTAGAGCCCACACAGACACCCAGATATCGATTTTGAAAGCAATCGGTCCAGTAACTAAAAAGTTCAAAATGGCGGGCACTTTTTTTTATTTTGACAACGGATTCGTATTTAGAGCCCACACAGACACCCAGATATCGATTTTGAAAGCAATCGGTCCAGTAACTAAAAAGTTCAAAATGGCGGGCACTTTTTTTTATTTTGACAACGGATTCGTATTTAGAGCCCACACAGACACCCAGATATCGATTTTGAAAGCAATCGGTCCAGTAACTAAAAAGTTCAAAATGGCGGGCACTTTTTTTTATTTTGACAACGGATTCGTATTTAGAGCCCACACAGACACCCAGATATCGATTTTGAAAGCAATCGGTCCAGTAACTAAAAAGTTCAAAATGGCGGGCACTTTTTTTAATTTTGACTACAGATTCGTATTCAGAGTCCACACAGACGCCCAGATATCGATTTTGAAAGCAATCGGTCCAGTAACTAAAAAGTTCAAAATGGCGGGCACTTTTTTTTATTTTGACAACGGATTCGTATTTAGAGCCCACACAGACACCCAGATATCGATTTTGAAAGCAATCGGTCCAGTAACTAAAAAGTTCAAAATGGCGGGCACTTTTTTTTATTTTGACAACGGATTCGTATTTAGAGCCCACACAGACACCCAGATATCGATTTTGAAAGCAATCGGTCCAGTAACTAAAAAGTTCAAAATGGCGGGTACTTTTTTTTATTTTGACAACGGATTCGTATTTAGAGCCCACACAGACACCCAGATATCGATTTTGAAAGCAATCGGTCCAGTAACTAAAAAGTTCAAAATGGCGGGCACTTTTTTTTATTTTGACAACGGATTCGTATTTAGAGCCCACACAGACACCCAGATATCGATTTTGAAAGCAATCGGTCCAGTAACTAAAAAGTTCAAAATGGCGGGCACTTTTTTTAATTTTGACTACAGATTCGTATTCAGAGTCCACACAGACGCCCAGATATCGATTTTGAAAGCAATCGGTCCAGTAACTAAAAAGTTCAAAATGGCGGGCACTTTTTTTTATTTTGACAACGGATTCGTATTTAGAGCCCACACAGACACCCAGATAGCGATTTTGAAAGCAATCGGTCCAGTAACTAAAAAGTTCAAAATGGCGGGCACTTTTTTTTATTTTGACAACGGATTCGTATTCAGAGCCTACACAGACACCCAGATATCGATTTTGAAAGCAATCGGTCCAGTAACTAAAAAGTTCAAAATGGCGGGCACTTTTTTTTATTTTGACAACGGATTCGTATTCAGAGCCTACACAGACACCCAGATATCGATTTTGAAAGCAATCGGTCCAGTAACTAAAAAGTTCAAAATAGCAGCCACTTTTTTTAAATTAAAACACCATGAATATTATTTTCGTACCCAGGAACAAAAATTATATTTTAATTTCGTCGTAAGGAAGTCTCCTATCTTTTACTGTTCCTCGAAGTTTAGGTAAATAAGCCCTACCTATTCCTATCACTGATTATAAATTGAATTTATCCATGTAATTGCTATAAAAAAAAACTAACAACACCCATACAAAATAATTGATTTCAAATTTCTTTCCAGTCTGTCAAATTTGCCAATCATGTTTACGCGCCTGGTATGGCGCGCAGTCGTGCTCCTAACTCGCGAAATTTTTGTATTTTTCACGCTTAAGCATTGTATTATCATTAAAATGACCTAATTATGAAAGGTTACGCCATCTTTTGTCATTCCTGATGATCTTGCGCTCTTTCGACACGTACGAACTGCACAAATCGCCATTTTGCGTAGTGCACATATACGTGTTTTTCATTCCCAAGTCGCGAGCGCACTGACGGTCGATGCTCTTACACGCGGCATAATGCACTTACACGCGGCTAATTTTCCTATATATTAGCGCTCGACCGTTGCCACTCCCGTAGGTATCCTCGGTGGGTTTTGGCCTTGGACTCAATAAACTGCCTAAAGCCCAAGTCCTTGGAAATGTTGCACCCCAGTAGGCCAGTAGGTCTAGGTGCTCCGAGATGTTTTGGAATAATTAATTTATGTAGAAAATAAAACGTAGGTATGCGAGTACGAAGTAAGTAAAGAAAACAAACAACCTGTTTTGTAAATTTTTTATTTTCTGTAGAAATAACTGTATTTTTAATTATCTACATTACTCCATATTATTCCAAAATATCGATACATTTTCGATTTTTGTGAATAAATTATCCCACCACTAAACATCCTTCAAGCATTTGTGCTCCACGGATTCCGATGCATGGTAATAAATAACACACCATTTTCTATTAATTAAGTCTAACCCATCGTGTTAAGCAGCAGACTGGACTACGGTCCGCGGGCCGGCTGGGGTCCGCAAAGTTTCAGTGTATGTAACTGTTACGTTCACAGGCCAAGACTCTACTGGATCAACACAAAGTGACGCATTCGGGTCCGCCGCCGCTGCAGTGCAGCCTGTGTCCGAGGGCGTTCTACATGCAGGCGGGTCTCAAACTTCATATCTCGACCACGCACTCGGAAGAGAGGCCGTACAAGTGCGACGCTTGCGACATGTCGTTTAAAGTGAAGTATGCACTGAAGCGACATTTATACGTAAGTGATGATATGAAAAGTGTGCGGAATTTATTTCAACAATATAAATGGTGTTCGGCACATCGACCGACAATATTTTTTTTTGTAGGTAAGTTGGGTCATTTTCAACGTTTTGACCGATGATACCTTTCGTCAGGTGTCACTTTATATCGAGATACGATTTTTTTCTTCATTTTTGAAAATTGGACTATTCTCACGAATAGACCTAATACTGTGATAGTGGACCGGGAGGCGAGGCGCGCAACGCTCGTTGATATCGCCGTGCCGCACGATGGTAACCTCGTCAGCAAGGAAGCAGAGAAGATGCTTTAATATCTGGATCTGCAGCACGAGGTTGCCAAATTGTGGCCCGTATTGTTGTTCGTAGCATAGGCTGATAGGGAAGAGTCTCGACGACCACTCTGCTGAGTGGTTGGCCAAATCCAGAAGGCAGCCCTGCTCGACACTGCACGCATCGTCCGTAGGTTTCTCTCCCTGGGGCACGACCATCGGTAGCCTGGGTTCGCCTTGACCCCAGTAGAAATTTTCCGTGGTGTATGTTTTGTATATGTTGTTATTAATATTTTAATGTGTACAAGTGTAAATAAAGAAATTATAATAACCCTCCTTTTTGCTTCCCGCAGTCGGGTAAAATGTATGGTAAAATATTTCTTTATATATAAGCGGCGGGTGGCCGAATGATTTGGGCATCGGCTTCTCATGCGAGAGGTCCGCGGTTCGAATCCAGTCGGCGTGTACCAATGAGTTTTTTCTGACGAAAAAATTTACGTGCATTACGTGCCTGCTGCTTCACCGTTCGGAACCGGTGTAAAACTGTAGGTCCCTTTCCTTGCCCCTTACTAGGTGGTAGGCTCAAATTGTAGCCGACTGGGTTGGTACCACCGTACTGGATGTAAGATGGCCGCATAGCAGCCTCGGCTGTGTTCTCCTCTAGTCCAGTATAGCCAGCAATCCAGGGAAGTCTCCGGTATGGCACCTACCTTCTCGGAGGTGATATTGGCTGGTCGGAGCTTGCGCTTTGGCCTCTTCGACTCAGCCACCCATACCGGATTACATACATAAAAAATAAAAAAAATATATATAAGGCAAATCATACGAAATATTTGAGTTGTGTATGAGCCGGCATCAATTTGAATACTTAAGCTTACGGGTGTCAGTTGTCTGTCTATTCCATATGTCTCTGCTGTCCATTATTTACCTTAAGAGATATTCATTTGTTTACCTATATTTGTTTTTTATTATTTTTTCTCGTCTGAATAATATGATGCACACATCATTCACAGAATGACTTTTTTTTTGCATATTGGATTGCCGATCTACCGTTTGACTGCTTGCAGGTACACACAGGTGAAAGGCCTTATGCGTGCGACAAATGCGAAAAAGCCTTCACGACGCGAGATTGGCTGCAACTACATATACGCAAGGTGCACAACAAGGAACACATCCCGTACAAGCCTCGCATCAGGAAGAGGAAGCCGTCGGTGTAGATAGAACAAGACAACTGTCAACTTACATTATTATACAGAGTGAATGTCTGTGACTACACATACGCAAGGTGCACAACAAGGAACACATCCCGAGCAAGCCTCGCGTCAGGAAGAGGAAGCCGCCGGTGTAGATAGAACAAGACAACTGTCAACTTACATTATTATACAGAGTGAATGGCTGCAACTACATATACGCAAGGTGCACAACAAGGAACACATCCCGTACAAGCCTCGCATCAGGAAGAGGAAGCCGTCGGTGTAGATAGAACAAGACAACTGTCAACTTACATTATTATACAGAGTGAATGGCTGCAACTACATATACGCAAGGTGCACAACAAGGAACACATCCCGTACAAGCCTCGCATCAGGAAGAGGAAGCCGTCGGTGTAGATAGAACAAGACAACTGTCAACTCACATTATTATACAGAGTGAATGGCTGCAACTACATATACGCAAGGTGCACAACAGGGAACACATCCCGTACAAGCCTCGCATCAGGAAGAGGAAGCCGTCGGTGTAGATAGAACAAGACAACTGTCAACTCACATTATTATACAGAGTGAATGGCTGCAACTACATATACGCAAGGTGCACAACAAGGAACACATCCCGAGCAAGCCTCGTGTCAGGAAGAGGAAGCCGCCGGTGTAGATAGAACAAGACAACTGTCAACTTACATTATTACACAGAGTGAATGGCTGCAACTACATATACGCAAGGTGCACAACAAGGAACACATCCCGAGCAAGCCTCGTGTCAGGAAGAGGAAGCCGCCGGTGTAGATAGAACAAGACAACTGTCAACTTACATTATTACACAGAGTTAATGGCTGCAACTACATATACGCAAGGTGCACAACAAAGAACACATCCCGAGCAAGCCTCGTGTCAGGAAGAGGAAGCCGCCGGTGTAGATAGAACAAGACAACTGTCAACTTACATTATTACACAGAGTGAATGGCTGCAACTACATATACGCAAGGTGCACAACAAGGAACACATCCCGACCAAGCCTCGTGTCAGGAAGAGGAAGCCGCCGGTGTAGATAGAACAAGACAACTGTCAACTTACATTATTATACAGAGTGAATGGCTGCAACTACATATACGCAAGGTGCACAACAAGGAACACATCCCGAGCAAGCCTCGTGTCAGGAAGAGGAAGCCGCCGGTGTAGATAGAACAAGACAACTGTCAACTTACATTATTACACAGAGTGAATGGCTGCAACTACATATACGCAAGGTGCACAACAAGGAACACATCCCGAGCAAGCCTCGTGTCAGGAAGAGGAAGCCGCCGGTGTAGATAGAACAAGACAACTGTCAACTTACATTATTACACAGAGTGAATGGCTGCAACTACATATACGCAAGGTGCACAACAAGGAACACATCCCGAGCAAGCCTCGCGTCAGGAAGAGGAAGCCGCCGGTGTAGATAGAACAAGACAACTGTCAACTTACATTATTACACAGAGTGAATGGCTGCAACTACATATACGCAAGGTGCACAACAAGGAACACATCCCGACCAAGCCTCGTGTCAGGAAGAGGAAGCCGCCGGTGTAGATAGAACAAGACAACTGTCAACTTACATTATTATACAGAGTGAATGTCTGCAACTACGAGGGTGGATCATAAAGTTTTTGGAATGACCATGAAAACAATATTTTTTTTATTAAAACTAAATTTATTTATCTATGTAATTTCCTTCCAATTCGATACACTTAGTATACTGATTTGCTACTTGATTAATCCATCCTTAAAAAAAATCTTGTTCCTGAGCCTCGAAAAACTCCTCCACAGCAGCCATAACCCCGTTATTATTCTCAAATTTTGTTCCACGGAGGTGTTCTTTAAATTTTGGAAATAAATGAAAATCACTGGGGGTTAAGTCCCGTGAATGTGGCGGGTGCTCATAAAGAAACACTAACATTGCACCTAGTACACCCAGTGTTAGGGGCTGATATCACGGATGTTATATGTAGGTGATGTAGCCAACCGTGTCAGTATCCATAAAAAGAAGAAGTTTCAATTAAGTTCTAGAAAGAGAAACAATAGAATGTACAACACAATATTATTACAATTTAATATCCAAGTTCAATCATATCTTATACATTGTCAAATACAGTAATGTCAGCTATAATATCCAAATAAAATTAAAATCTTGCTATATCCCATGCAATAACAACCAAATAATTAGTCTAAATTCACTTGTGACTACCGATCACTGTCAGAGCGCTGCCCTTCACATACACAAAGTTTCGTAAATCGTATTCTCATTTTAACACATTTGCAAGAAGTACATCGCTTGCGGCAAGTACAGGAGGTAAGTTGTACAAAGTGTTTTGACACTTCTGGAATTGTTGCCCACACAGGTCGGTATGATCCTCCTGAAGTTACTACCCATCCCCACTCGGTTGGCGAAGGTATTGTGTATTGTGCAAGGAGGCTGTTGTTCCAAATTCTTACTTGGAGAGTAGCTCGTTTGATGTGTTGTGTTAAAGCATCTGCTGTTAATAACACTCGTCTGCAGTCATTCATGTCATGATTCAGGAGGGCCAACAAAAAAGTAGTAGACACATTTTTCAAGTACATCCACAGAATTCCAAGTTATTTAGCAAAATGTTTCGAAGAAAATATTTTTTTTTTTTTTTTTAATGTCGCAAATATTACTGCTATTATAAACATAAACAATTATGTCAGATATACCAATGGAAAGCGCGTTTTCTCCTGATTCATAGTCTATAATAATATAGTTAATATTAAAATAAAATCTCGAGTTATTTAAGGAAATATGGACGCATGTCACAAAATTTTGGCGGCTGTTTTGATGACGTCATCAACGCCGCTAGAGGTCCAGGAAAATTTGTGTCCCGGGCTTTTTGGACGCGTCTACTCATGTCCTATCTGAATCCAAAAGGACGCGTTGGTTGCCAGATGTGAAATGTTTTTCAACTAACCGACCCCACTACTATGCAAGATGACGATTGGCCTAGCTAAATCTAAAGGGTAGCTAGTATGATATTAATATCACGAAATAGTGGATTTTTTTGTAATTTAACTGCAAAAGAGCCATTTCTTAGTGGAATTCTCCACGACTAATTTTGAATGTTTTCTTTTTAAATAGTTTATAAATATATATAAGGTCTTTCAAAATTAGTTCAGAGTACGCTAAGGGGGGGTTCTGTATCATATAGGGAGTAAAACCTATATAAAATTTTTTGGACCTTGGGCTTTCTTTTTATGTAAAATATTTTTTTATGTATTTAAATAAAAAAATAGGTGGTTGATTTTTATAGCCTAATCGATTCAGTTTCATAACAGTAACAAAAAAGTCTTCATCGCCATTATGATCTAACAAGACTTGTTAGATCATAATGGCGATGGCAACTTAGTGTAAGTTGGTAAAAAAAATCAAATTCTATTCCATACTAATAAAACTAAAATTGTGGTTTTTTCACAATTTCTGAAAGAAAGAGATCTATGTGTTGGAAGACTTTTTTGTTCCTGGCATGAAACTGAAACCATTACTAAAAATTTTTTTTTAACATTTTACTAAAAAAAATTTTTTTTTCTAAAAAAAAAATTGTTTTTTCTTCAAAAGTGATCTATTTCCGATACAGAACCCCCCCTTAGCGTACTCTGAACTAATTTTGAAAGACCTTATATATGTTTTTAAGTATTACAATAGATTTATTGAAAACTAGAAGGTATTATCTTCCTAATGCGATGAAAATATTCAGCAATTTCTGCTTCGAAATACTCGTAATCGCACAATGTTCGTAAGAAAATCAGGATAGGACATGATGAAAATGGGTGTTTGTATAACTTTGAAAAGCTCTAATTTATTAAATATTGCTTAATTCCTAGGCAAAAACTCAGAAAAACATTGCTGTAATGTTGTTAATATTAAAAAAAAATATATTGTTCCTATAATAGCGCAATATTAGTCTTAAAAAAATGTTGAATACATGGGACATGGTAAAAAGGCAGGGTACAAACTTTTTGAAAAATGCCCTCATACGAAATCAAAGTTACCGAAAATAAAGCTTTCATATGCCGGCTCTTCACTTGGCTTAGCGTATTCGTGTTTGTTGCAAACATTTTACTTTTATCTCGCTCTAATCAAGCCATTAAAGGGAGACGAAACGGACATTTTTGCCAAATACACGAATACGCTAAGCTGAGCCAAGTGTAGTGTCGGCTTTAGGATTACCTAATGTCAGTGAGCGACGGAGAATTGGCCCCGAGACACTAGTGTTCTAAGGCACCGCATGCACTAAAAAGGCTTTCAGGTGCCGTATCGACCTTTATAAAGTCTTCTTCTTCTTCTTTTTTTAAATAGTGGCAACCAAACGAATAGGAAATTCGTTTATTACTGCCAGTATCCAGTGACGGAGTTGCACGGTATAAATTTGTGATTACTTTTTATAATTATATAAAACAAAATAATTTTGAAAGGAACGAAGCATTTGAAGTTACTAGTTTAAAGTCTGTTTTTTTGAAAGACGGAGGAAAGTGACGTTTGGAGTGTTGCCAGTTTCTGGCAAATTTTAAATAGGCATGTAGTTGCTATCGATACTTTTATCGATTGATTTAACTAATGAATGAAATGCTGTAAACTCTAATATTTACCTAATTGTGGATTTAATTGACAACATATTTAAGAACAAACCAATATCGAATTCCCTTGATTCGCTTTCGGCTCTATGACGTCACAGCTGTCAGCGAAAGCCAACAGAATTGATCCCGAGCCACGCGTCAAGCAGACCCTGCCTGTGTCCCGAAAAGGGACGAACAGTGTTGCCATGTTAGGAGATTTTCTCCTAGATTCAGGAGAATTTCAGCGGTGTTAGGAGAAGTTTTTGCCTGTCAGGAGAGTAGGAGAAAATCTAGGAGAAAGAAAATCATTACAGGAGAAGATTTAGGAGTGAGAAACATATTTACTAGTATCCAGTGGCGGCTGGCCCTTAAGTGCGTTCGTGCGCCGCACTACCACAAAACATAACGCCTTCACCCGAAAGAAAGAAATAAATTAAAATATTAAACATTCTCCATGAAACCGATCGAAGTAAAAATATCAAACTGAATTCGATCTTATTTCCTAGACAACAAGGCACGATTTTGCTGTACGTAATACGTACTACATACTACGTATAGCCGCCGAGCTCGCCGCGCCGAGTGCAGTACAAAACACCGCGAACGTTTACTATGAGAAAATGTCAAACGCCGCTGCCCCGCCGCGTGAAACAAAACACTATTCATACGATTATGTGTGGCCTTCTGCGTGTGACACACGACGGAAAAAGAAGGACAGTATATTGTGGATAGACGCGCGTGCGACACGTCGCGACCGAGCCAGCCGACGATGAGCCGAAGTAAGCCGAGATCGTAAACCCGACCGAAGGCACGCGCGGGCGGGGGGCGCGGGCGCGCGGGCGCGGCGGGGGCGATCCAAACTCTGGGTCGAAGTCACACACACACAAGCGCTAAGTACCTACACATACGCTGTAGCACGAACCGACAGGCGAGTCCATTTTTGGAATATGGGTGTTTCTTATATTTATATAACAGATCGAGTTTGCAATTGAATAATTTGAATTATTCGAATATCGATTTGATACATATTCGAATGGTAATTTATAAAATATTCGAATGTTACGACAAACATTAATGATACTGCATATTTCGCTATTTTAAAGTCAAAAATGGAATCACCCAAAGACCTAGGCGTTGTTGGTCGCGCGATCATCCGATCGATCGCTCGCCGCGCCGCGCCGCGCCGCGCCGCGCCGCGCCATCTCAGTATTCTCAGTTCGGGGCGAGACCCGTCGTCGTCGCGTCGACCGATGATGGCCGCTCCGCGCACCGCGCCGCCACCGCTTAGATGAAATATTGTACGTAATATATCTTTGCCGTGCCGGGATGTTTTGCAAATCAGTTTTTTAGCAGTTTGAACGACTTTTCGTCAGTTAACAGTACATTGTGAAGTTTTCTTCATTGCCCGGCGCGGCAAGGCTGGCCGACGGGCGCGGGCGCGCGCGCCGGCCACGCCTCGCGCGCGGAGGCGCCGCGGCGGCCGCGGCTCGGTGCTCGGTGGCCACTGCGCAGTGAAGTGTCGCTTTGGTTCTTCGAGCAATTAGGACTCTGGTTGTGTTTCTAGTGCGTTATAAAAATGAGTGGATTCAGTGTTGACTATATTAAAAACTAAATAAATAGAACAATATTAGACCTACCCAATCAAACTGTAGTGTGTGTGGTGTGTGTGTGTGACTGATTTCTTCATAATTTTCATAAATTCGCTGGCGTGTTCTTCAAAACACCATACCTAGATATTTCAATCTAAAAGTGAGTACATTTTTATTACTTACATTTTAATAATTTTATCACTTTTATCCTTACCTTATTTTGTCTTTCAACTATGTATCTGTTGAGTGAGAATACTTTTACATAATTTGGGCAATTAACTCAGACATGAAAATAAAATAAAAAATCACGTCTCGGTATCCATTAGATTCACGTTTGGGTTTAGTACTACGAGTAAGTTAGCGCACACTGTGCGCTAGGTACCTATGGGACTGGGTGTGCTGTGCGCACACCCAGTCCCATAGGTCACCAGCCGCCACTGCTAGTAACAAACAAATATGTCGGTATGTACGGTGACTAGGGCTGCCACCTTTAAAAAATGGCAGACCCGGAGTATTCAGAAAGTTCAAAATTTTAATGAAATAAAACGTAAATTTTCAGAGGTATCGTTAATTATTATAGGCCAGTTATATCTAACATTAAAATCGCAAACTAACGGCTAGTTCTGATTTTTTAATATGTTGTTAGGACCACTACCAGTAATGTATATCTAAGTTTGCAGCACTCGAAAAACCGAGAATTTTTCGCACTTTTTTTGGTATTTTCAATATAAGTCCTAAACTATGCGTGTTTTATAAAATATTTTCTATACGTTTTTACTGCTGCAATTTGAATCAATATTAATAGTTTAAATATATATTTCTTGTGGATGTACATGGTTTTTCCTTTCAAACCATTGTGAGAACTAAAAAGAGCGCGAAAAATTCAGTTTTTTTGGTTTTTTACCATTTGTGAGTAAACTATATGATATACAGACATCGTTCTTTGCTTAAATTAAAGCTAATTACATTTTCTACAACATCTTTTCTTATAATTTTACCCGTAAATGAGTATTTTCCCCGATATCGGGGTCGAAATTAGACAAAATCTTAAAATTTCACTTTTTTGGAAAATATTGTCAATTTTTGGAGAGCTGTATCTCGGTAAGTATTGAACCTACAGAGCTGGTTCTGATATGAAATTGTAGAAATTGTAATCAATATTAATAGTTTAATACATATTTCTTGTGGAGTGTGTGCAAGAACTTAACTGAGCAAATTTGCGAAAAACGTAGTTTCTCCATTTTTTGGATTTTTAAGATTTGTAAGTAAATTATAAGGTCTACAGACGTCGTTATTGGCTTAAATTAAAGCTAATTACATCTGCTACAACATCTTTTCTTATAATTTTACCCGTAAATGAGTATTTTCCCCGATATCGGGGTCGAAAATTGACGAAATCTTAAAAACTTCACTTTTTTGGAAAAAATTGTCAATCTTTGGAGAGCTGTATCTCGGTAAGTATTGAACCTACAGAGTGGGTTCTGATCTCAAATTGTAGCAATTTTAGTCTACTTTAAAAACGTGTTAAATTTTTTTTATAAAAAACGCATACTTCAGGACTTATATTGAAAATACCAAAAAAAGTGCGAAAATTTCGCGGTTTTTCGAGTGCTGCGAAGTTAGCACAGGTCTTTCGAAGCTGTAAACTTGAATATTATACACCTAGTAGTGGTCCTAACAACATATAAAAAAATCGGAACTAGCCGTTAGTTTGCGATTTTAGCGATTTTTAGTGTCAGATATGACTGGCCTATTATGCACGGCGCATCCGATTCGTCCGATATCCACCCGCTCCGCTACCACGCACCGCCCGCCCGGTCTGACCCGGAGAAATACGATGTTAACCCGTAGCCCGGATATGCAACATTCAAAACCGTAGACTCCGGGTCAAACCCGGAGGGGTGGCAGGCCTAACGGTGACAACACAATAATGAATGAACTGTATGTGAATCAACCAACCTCTCAAGTCACACAACATACCTACGTTAGGATTTGTCTTTTTATAAGACGAAGGTTTCCCTTCTTGCTCTTTAGATAGGATAATGTGACACTCTGTGAGTGTGTGCGTGCATTGATCGACCGACAAGCCGACTACCGGGCGCACCTAACCGAACCAACACTTTGTTATCAATCAATATTATTTACATGTATTCTTTGTAATAATCAATAGTACTACTAAGCCTACGTCGACAGTCTTTCCGTCAGTCCGCACTACTTTAACGGCTGTATCTTTTGTACCGTAATAGGTAGCTGGTTGTGATTTTCACAGATCATGTGTTAGGTATTTATTATTGGCGGACATCCTATCAAATAATACGAAAAAAAATTAAAATTAAGGGCTTCCCCATACAAGAAACGTGTTTTTTTTTCAAAAAAAAATTATTGTTTGTTTGGTTTTGCTCTAACGTATCAACGGTAATACGTACAAGTGACAAACTTGGTGTGGTTAAGAACTAAAAAAAAAAGCAAACAAATAATTAAAACAGACGAATTACGTGGTGGTTAGAATGGCAATCGTGGTTATGACGGGAGGACAAATCATTATTGCCGGAGAAGTGATAGAACGATTGAAGGAATAGTATGTACGTATATCTCGGTTAAATACTGCTTGCTAGACAAGGTCTGCTTAAAGAAGTCGAGGGAAGAATTCAACTGAGTAGGGCTGCCTCGGAAATTTAAAATTCGCCCCCAGGTCTAACCTGTATATATTATGACCAGCGCGTCCTACCGTTTATGACGTACGGGTGTGAAACGTGAGCTCTGACTATAGTTGTTTTCAAAAGTTGCCCAGCGAGCGATGGAACTAGCCATGCTGGGCTGCCCTGGGAGTATAGCTACGCGAAAATTGGAAACAAGGTGGATAAGCTAAAATGGCAGTGGGCTGGGCACGTTAGCTGAAGGGACGACGACCGTTGGAGTAACCATGCACTACATTGGCGGCCGTGGACAGGAAAATGGAGTGTGGAAGACCACCCGCCAGGTGGGACGTCGACATGAAGTATGTCGGCGGAAAGCAGTGGTCCGTACCGCTGAAGGCCGAGAGATTGGAGGAAAATTGAAGGCGTATGTCCAGCACTAGACGCTTACACGCTGGCTGACTGACTGACAGAGAACCCTCAATGCGCGAGTTCGACTCGCACTTGACCGGTTTTCAGGGTGCAAAAGATACAGCTCTTTACAGGTAAGACAGACAGACGGACGGACAGACGGCCTAGGCTTAGTAAAATGGTCCCGTACGTATAAGGAACACTAAAAATGTGGTGAAATTTTTATAATTTGAATAACAGGAGAATTTATTAGGAGGACAAAAATTTTCTAGGAGATTTTTAGGAGATTTTCAAAGTCAATCTAGGAGAATTTCAAAATTTGAGTTGGCAACACTGGGGACGAAGAAATAAATAAAAAATCTTTGTGGAACGAAACAGGAGTGTTGAGAGGGCAACGGCAGAAATGGAAATAAACTCATAATGTGGGACGTGAGCGTGTGCGTGGCGTGCCTCGCCACCGACGCGAGGATGTACAGCATGAGCGCCAGCAGACTGCTGCAGCCCTACCAACAGCTCGCCGGCGTCCAGGTATATCTACCGTCTTCAAGATGTGTAGTGAATGAAAGATTTTACCCGTAATATCTAGGCTTTATTCAACTGAAAATTTTTTTTTACCACAAGTTGGCTTTAGTTCAGTTTGTGCTGGTTGCTGTATTTCTAATTTCTAAAATTATTTCAGTTTGGCGCTCACAATGATTATCTGCCTCAGAAGTTGTGCTGGGAATGTGCCGCACTCGTGAAGAAGTTCAACTTGTTCAGACACAAGTGTGAGAGATCCTATCTACTGCTGCAGGACATCTACAACCAACATGATGAGGTATGTATACTGACCTGCCTCAGAAGTGGTGCTGGGAGTGTGCGGCACTCGTGAACAAGTTCAACTTGTTCAGACACAATAAGTGTGAGAGAGCCTATCTACTGCTGCAGGACATCTACAACCAAGCGTTCTAGCGATCTGGAGAAGTTAGAATGACAAAGGTGTAGCCAAGCGGCAATATCATACTTTAAAGCCAACATGTACACTTAGGTAAACATATCAACCTCTCTGGTGTCCGCGCCGGCGCACGCTAATCATCAACAAAAAAAATAATTAAATGAACATCTATAGCAAATTTAGCAAATTCCTACAATTAATACCTATACCTTACAATGCAATCACCTTTGTTTTGATTCCAAATTGTTAGTTGAGCATTGCACTCCACTAATACAGGAGAGTCTCGAGAATCTGTACTCAGGCTAATCCGAACGCCTCTATAATCCGAACAGAGCCAAGTGACCCCCTCTCGCCCGCCGCTGGAAGGCCGCGGTGAACTTTGATTTTTTTTGTTAGTTACGAACGAGCTATTGCGACGTGTACTCTGCGCTTCACTCGCTCGCCATGTGTTCGCTGCACTCGCGTGGCATTTTTTTGTTATTTAGACGTGTCCACTGTCCGCGTTACTCTGTGGTGTAACTCGCGCACCCGTGTTGTTATTGTTGGTTATATATATGGTTCCTACACCCCGCCAGACTATAATAGATTAGTTTATAACTAAGTAACAGTTTTTTGTGTATTTTATGATTCAGAAGGTCATTCAATATATTGTTTCAAAATATACATCTGTTTTATTGAATTTGTCTATCTAACATACTATAATCCGAACGTGAGTCCGACAAGAGGTAGTTTTTTGGTAGTTTGGATTGTCAAGGCTCTGCTGTATAGTGAGGTTAAGTTTTACTCGCGAATGGATAAAAACATCCAATAATAACTTACTCACTTAAGAAATGTTGTATTCTTTCGAATTTATACACAAACACAACAAACACCAAAAAAAAGGTTATTTGAGAGTTAGAAAGAGTTCGCGCTCGATAATGGCGTCCGTTACCACATCTCTAAATCTGTTTGTTTTTTGCTTCAGGCTGGCGCCAAAGTGAATGAGAATGTGTAGGTAGGGTTTTCCAATAGGGACGGGTCGATGTTCAAAAGGAATAAAACAAGCTGTGTGTGAGGTATTAACGAATTTCTTTGTTTGTTTGAAAGGCCCATGTATGCCATTTATGTGTGGAATATGACATCATTCAAATGTCCGCAGCGGCTTCTCACGGTGGCACGGAAAAATAGAAAAAATACGGACCAATGACGCCACCGGCCCAAAATCCACACCAAACAGTAACTTTTTGTGGATGCATTGCCACTTGGTGAACCTCATGTGGGTTGGCCTCGTCCCATATACGGCAATTTGGCTTTTTAAGATAGGTAGCTATTCATCCAAAAATGTGCCTCGTCGCTAAAAATGATTTTTCGGCCAAAATTGGGGTCCTCTTCCAAACGCTCCGAAGCCCAGGCAGTGAACAAACGGTCTTGTCTATGGTCATTAGGTTTGAGCTGCTCAATCGTGTAACTTGACATGATGATTTGGCATCAGTTACTGATTAATGAATAACTGATTTGACAGTTGCCGCCAAAACAACATGGCCGCCGCAGCCTGTCAACATCGACCCGTCCCTATTGGAAAACCCTTTATAATGAGCCTTATCCCAGAATTCAAAGAGCGTGTATTTTAATGCAGTTTAATTCAGTAGCAGTGTTTCGGTGCATTTTTTCGCTTATGGACACGCGACAGTGAAAGTGGTAGAAGGAGTTGTAAATGAACAAAAATATTAGCGAAATTTATTAGAAATTAACCCAATTCAAACATAATCTCAAAAAGAGTGCTCAAGAATAAGGTTGCCAGATTTTCGCCATTAAAAAAACGAACAACCAAAAACTCAATTTTTAATTAGAGAATTTTATTTAGATTTTTAAAGTAAAACACACAAAATGTTAAGAAAGAAAGTTTTATTCATATTTAAGTCACAACACAAACAAGTCATCATAGTACAAACAAATCAATATACCTTTTAGGACCCGCCGCCCGCCGCCCGTCTGCCCCGCTACCTTTCTTCCCCCAAAGCGTCCCGTAGCAATAGCTTATGTATGGCGGGAATAGAAATATTGCAGTTTGATACCACCGAACATTACCGGGCATGAAATTTAAAAACCGGACAAAACCTGGTCATATTTTTTACCGGGCAGGGGCTTCGAAAACCGGACTGTCCGGGCCAAAACCGGCCATCTGGCAACCCTACTCAAGAACGATATTTAAATAAAAAAAAAAAATTAAAAAAAATCCAAGATAATGACAAAAACAACACATTTTAACTGGATTTAGACGTATCAGCCTAGGCTACCTGTCTAAAATAAATAAATAAACTTAATGCCGACTATGCAATATTGCGTAGCTGAAGCATAACCTAATCGTCGTAATCTAAATAAATAACCTGAAAGCCTAACCTAACCTAACATAACAAAAGAACAGAAAAGAAATATTGCAAAATGTCCATATATAATTTTTCTTTTCAGATATTAGAACGGCATGTTTATAATGAGATAGACAGAGAGCAACATCTCCTGTCATCTCCGCTCAGTATCGCTCGCATCCCCAGCTACACAGTGAACGTGAAAAACGTCGCTCCTATGAAAGACACAATCGTAGAACATCTTACATATTCTGTGAAGCCTGAAGTTGTTAAAGTGGAATATAGTTGTCCGAAATCGGAACCTGTGTTTAAAAGTGAGCCGTTTGAAAATTGTGATGAAATAGTACAAAACCTTGCGGATGATGACGACGATGAAGGAGTGGAGGATGATGTGAAGGAAGTAATTCCATCTGAAGGAGACTTTACGTTTGAACTGAATGTGACTAAGAAAGAGGCCCCTCCCCTTCCCTGCTTCAGTGGTGAGAAGGAGGCTATACCACCTGACGCATGGACGGAGATTATTTTGACTCAGGTATTATATTATTTCATTCTATGCTATCATTGTGTGCATTGAAACATTTTTAGTATTGATTGTTGGTTTCTTGTTTGTAAGAGCGTCGTCGGCACTGTGAAGATGCTGGGTAGTGTATTATGTTATTTTTCACACAAATTAGGTCTGCAATTTCAATGGATTACAGACAAAACAAATTGCATAGATCTAACGTAGACGCATACTGGCAGCGCGGTAGGTCGCTGTATTTAGGAAATTTATAAAAATAGAAAGAGGTCTATATCGGTTCGCACAAAGTGTATGGATGGTCCTATGCAATGCACAATATGCTAGGGGTAAAAGAATAAGGAAGGTGGGAAGACTCACCCTGATGGAGACTTCCTGGATTTCGCTGGTGGCCACCACGCTGTTCCTTCCTCTCCCACAGGTTGTTGAAAGCTGCAGCCGCAGTGATGAAGATAGCGAAGCAATTCCTTCGGGTTTTATACTTCCGAGCGTACACAGTACTTGGTGATGTACTTTAAATCTGGGTAACGAACTACCCGGCGATGTGGTATGATTTTGGCGGGAAAGGCTACGACGACAGTAACGGTCCGTGCGTAGCAATGCGAATTTGCACACTGAAAACCTTGACGGATTCATTTTCGACAGCTCTTGCTGTCAGTCTTCGCTCCATCAGGTGAGAGAGAGTGAGACAGGTGTATGTACAGGGGGGGACAAGGATAGGACTAGGGTAAAGCACATTACACAAGACCATACAGCCATCGATTGCGCTAGAACATTTGGCCTAACCACATACCGACCTTCGAGTGTCTGGGCTCGACGCAAAATCTATATTACAACAAAACGACACCACACGGCCCTGATATGTGGGAATAGAGGTTAAAATACACCACACAATGCTTGTATGTTCTCAGGAGCAGGTGAGTCAGCTCTACAAACAGAAAAAGAACTCCTTAGAGTTTGAGAAAGCGACATTCAAGTGCGAACTGTGCTATGAAGTATTCAAACAACCTCAATTCTATGAAGGGCACATGCTCAAACATGAACCGGTACTGTTTCTATCCTAATGTATTTTTTGTGCTTACTTGTGTGCTTAATGTAATTTTTTTTATGGAAACTGATGCCAAAGAATGTGATACTCGGAAGCATCAGTGCAGCGCCATGCTTCCTGACAGATATTGAAATCCATCATTACACCACCTAGATGTCCCAACACTTGAGGAGGAAATTAGAAACATCAGCAACACCTACATGGTCGGGAATCTCTGGTTTTTTTTTTTTTTTTTTTTTTTTTTATACTAAGCGCGACATGTGGCGCCGAGTCACCCATAAGGTGTCTAGCGACGCCCATGGACATTCGGACGCAGGCGGGGGCTGCGAATGCCATGCCGGCCTGACAGGTGCCTATTCACGCCTCTCTTGAAGGACCCGAGACTATACTTGGGGGGAAATATGTGGGCAGGTAGAGCGTTCCAGAGTTTGCCGGTTCTGTGGAGAAAGGATCTGCAGAACCGATTTGTACGCATCCGCGGTAAATCCAGCGTATAGGGATGCAATCCCTGCCCAGTGCGCGTTGTACGGAGGTGGAAAGGGGACGCCGGAATCGCGTTAAACAGCTCCTCCGAGCACTCCCCGTGGAATAAGCGATAGAACACGCTTAGGGCGCCGACATCCCTACGAAGTTGCAGCGGTTCTAGATCGCGGGACACGTCGGGGTCATCCACAAGTCGCACGGCTCGACGCTGGATCGAGTCCAAAGGCGCAAGCTGGTATTTGGCTGAGCCATCCCACAGGTGCGAGCAGTACTCCAAGCAGGACCTAATCTGCGATTTATACAGAAGCAGCCTTTGGCCCGGCGTGAAGTACCGTCGAACCTTATTGAGTACGCCTAGCTTTTTTGAGGCCAGCTTGGCCTTGCCCTCGATATGGCGCCGGTAATTTAGGTCGTGCGACAGTTCGACTCCGAGGACCCCGAGGTGGTCGCTTAATTTAAGCGACGTGCCTTGGAAGGAAGGAGCTGGTTTCAGTTCGGTTATACGTTGGTTAATATGCTTTATTAATTTAGTCTTATATTTTTGACATGATGTTTCTGAAAATGGCAGTAATACTAAATAATAGTAAAACATATTGGTTACAGTCTTCAGGATTCTATAAGTGTGATTTCTGCAAGCTGAGGTACAAAACTCGGCCAAATATTGTGAGACACATGAAGAAACATATGAGGAACTTCAAATGCAGTATTTGTGGCGTTGCAAAAACCTCTCAGTGAGTTCTACTAGACTTTATTATTATTTCTTTATTTGCACATTTGCTTAAAACTAATTTTGTACACATTAAAGACCTAACATTAAAAACATATACAAAATTAACCTTAAAAAAATGGAGTTTCCACCACCGGCGGCGGGCCGAACCCAGGCTACCGATGGTCGGTCCCAAAGAGAGGAACCTCCGGACGATGCGTGCAGTGTCGAGCAGGGCTGCCTTCTCGATCTGCTCTTTGACCCAACCACTCAGCGAGAGCCTCTTAAGGTGGCCGTCGAGGCTCTTCGCTATCAGCCCATGCTCTGATACGACAATGGGCACAACGATCGTCGAGTCGACGGGCCACATTTTGGTAACCTCGTGCTGCAGATCCAGATACTTTAACATCTTCTCTGCTTCCTTGCTGACGAGGTTACCATCGTGCGGCACGGCGATATCGACGAGCGTTGCGCGCCTTGCCTCTCGGTCCATTATCACAATATCAGGTCTATTCGCGAGAATAGTCCTGTCTGTGATCAGTGGCGGCTGGCCCTTAAGTGCACTCGTGCGCCGCACTACCACAAAACAGCGCCTTCACCCGAAAGAAATAAATAAATTAAAATATTAAACATTTCCATGATTATCACCGATCAAAGTAAAAATATCAAACTGAATTCGTTCCTATTTCCTAGACAACAAGGCACGATTTTGCTGTACGTAATACGTACTACTTACTACGTATCGCCGCCGAGCTCGCCGCCGTGTGCATGACAAAACACCGCGAACGTGACTATGAGAAAATGTCAAACGCCGCTGCCCCGCCGTGTGAAACAAAACACTCTTCATACGATTATGTGTGGAACAAGGTAGCATTCTGCGTGTGACACACGACGGAAAAAGAAGGACAGTATATTGTGGATAGACGCGCGTGCGACACGTCGCGACCGAGCCAGCCGACGATGAGCCGAAGTAAGCCGAGATCGTGAACCCGACCGCGGGCGGGCACTTGCGGGCGATCCACACAAGCGCTAAGTACCTACATGTATGTACACTGTTGCACGACTCGACAGGCGAGTCCATTTTTGGAATATGGGTGTTTATTATTATAACAGATCGAGTTTGCAATTGAATATTTGAATTATTCGAATATCGATTTGATACATATTCTAATGGTAATTTATAAAATATTCGAATGTTACGACAAACATTAATGCGTTACGACAATATTTCGCTATTTTAGTTAAAGTCAAAAAAATGGAATCACCCAAAGAGCTAGGCAGGCGTTGTTTGCCGCGCCATCTCAGTTCGGGGCGAGACCCGTCGACCGACAATCGCCGCGCCGCCGCGCCGGGATGTTTTGCAAATCAGTTTTTTAGCAGTTTCAACGACTTTTCGTCAGTTAACATGTACATTGTGAAGTTTTCTTCATTGCCCGGCGCGGCAAGGACGCGACACCGACACAAACATTAATAAATAACAGTACCGCACGCTGTCTGGCCGGGCGGGAGCGGGCGCGCGCGCCGGGCACGCCTCGCGCGCGCGCACCCCGACCGCGGCTCGCTCGTGGCCACGCCGCGCGCAGTGAAGTGTCGCTTTGGTTCTTCGAGCAATTAGGACTCTGGGTGGGTACATAATTTTAGCAAATAAGTCAAGACCGCGGTATCCATTAGATTCACGTTTGGGTATAGTACTAAGTAGGTACCTAGCGCACACCCAGTCCCACAGGTCACCAGCCGCCACTGTCTGTGATTATAATGGACTTTATTATTTATTATTATTATTTATTTTGCTTTGCACTACATCGCTGCACTATAGCCAGCAATCCAAAGGGAAGTCTCCGATATGGCATCTAGCTTCTCGGAGGTGATATTGCATAAGCATACGCATTTGCTTTGACCCCTCTGACTCACCCACCCATACCGTATTAAAAAAAAGTTCAATATAATCAGGGGGACTATGGTGAGGACGGCGGCTGGAGCGGGTGGGAGGCACAGGAACGCCGATCACTATCGCAGCCGGCGGAGTTGCCGCGCGGAGCTTAGCAATGCGAAAGAACCAATCACAACAATCGGATGCCGCTGACGTGTGCGCTACTATTGCCTTGCAGTGAAGTTCGCACTTGCAAATGCGTCGTTCACCTCAATGGTTCCCATTGCTTTCCGTGTTTTTGCCCCTCTGACTCAGCCACGCATACCGGATTACATAAAAATAAATTATAATAAATATGTACTATTGTCCTACAAAATAAAAAACCTAATATTATTATTTGAACAGTAGTTAGAAAGTATTTTTATCTCACTGTTTACCAAGCTTGATTTTAGCCTAGTCTTAAGTCTGCCTGCAGTTATTGTAAAAAAGTTAAATTTTTCAGAGCGATGGCAAGGCTTCACTTCCTACGGCATAAAAAGTTGAAAGCGGCCTTGGAGTTGCGTCGCAAGAAGTCCCAACAACGAGCACGAGAGAAACGGGAGGCGTCGTTGAAGAAACGCGCGAGCATGCCTAAACGGAAAGTGAAAAAGAAACAAAAACAAAATGGAGCTATGAAGTTTAGAGCGGTCCAGTCAACTCTTACGCAAGTACAAACCTATTTATACTACACTTGTATTATTACTGTTACAATCGGTTCTGCAGATATTACCTCCACAGGCTGGTAAACTCTGGAACGCTCTCCCTGCCCACATATTACCCCACAAGAATAGTCGCAGGTCCTTCAAGAGAGGCGTGAATAGGCGCCAGTCAGGCCGCCATTGTATTCGCAACCCCGCGTACGAACGAATGACCATGGACGTCGTTAGACACCTTATGGGTGGCTCGGCGCCACATGTCGCGCATAAAAAAAAATATTACTACTGCTATATATATTTTTTAATGTAAGCCAACATGGGTGACTGTGCCAAGGTACCAATGGTACAGTCGATACAGCAAAAAACACCTCTCCTCGTGAAACCACGCTCAGAGACGAGCAGACGCGAGCCAGCAGATTTGCTGACAGGTCCTAGCCTGTTGATACATACAACGTTTGAAGACACCCGGGTTAAAAGATTTCAGGAAACACACTCGCCGGAAGTATCCTAGCGTTGAGACAAAGAAACGATTTTGAGAACTGATGGGCTCTCGATAGGCGACGGCCTAGGCCGCTCAAATGTGGGGGCGGCATGGCGAGCGAGTAGCGTGTCAGCGACAGGACCATGCAAATTTGCGGCCTCGCTTTTGGCAGATTTTTTATTTTTATATAATTACATCCATAGGTAGGTAACCTACACTTGGGAATGTCGAAAATTCCGCCATTTCTAAATTCAATGCGAAGAAGAACTGACAAACAAACTTCGCAAGTCACAGTGTTTTGTTAGTACCTTATAAGTATTATATCATAGTAACTTACAAATAATTAACCCACACTACCACTCACAAGAATACATTCACAGCATAAACATGAATACTGAAGAATCTGACCGCTCTGCCAATATACATCTGGTGTATAGTGCCATCGTCAATTTGATACTTAAATATATCAAGTAAATTCAACAACAATTAGTAAAAGTTTATTATAAAGAAATGTAATAAGTCATATTGAAAATCTAAAGATACAAAGTGTATCCAATTGTCAAAGTTATTTAGTGGGAAAAACAGTAGTCAGACTTGATAAAATTGTGGTCAGCTAAAGCATCCTTAACAGTGTAATAACTTATGTACAGAGCGTTCACAGTTATTTTACCTCTGACACATGCCATTGTATCTTCCTCTAGGTGGAGGAAGATACAATGGAATGTCCTCTAGGTGGTTGGCCAACCACTTGCTGTCACTAGTACTACGGTCGTAAAAAGGGTTACTTGCTATTAATATTTTACCCGTGGTAGTGGATATTATGTATTAGTACCTGTTGTACTTGTAGTGATAAGTTCACCTTTGCGCACTCCTGCATTTCTTGTTTCTTGTCGTGTACTGTTCTTCTTTCAATTTGTGTGCAATAAAGAGTTTCTATATTCTAAAAATGTATTCAAATATTTCGTACAGGGAAATGGTACGAACCAATTATGGCAACACAGAGCTCAGGTTAGCCAAGAAGGAAGGTGTGGATCTAAGCTTACGATGGCTTCACCGAACATATCCGGGCCCATCGGCAGAGAGGGTAGAGGAGGGTATTAATCGAGGCCGGGACTAGCGAGTGGCCACTCTAAATTTCCCGCGCATGCTTCACGTTTCGGCTCGCTTCAAGCCCTCGTCAGCTAGTCTGCGTTGACTAGGACGCGGGGAAACCACCAGTCCCGCTCTCGACCTCCCTCTCTCTACCTATCCATATTCTGTAGGATGCTTCCAGTGACGTTTTCGAAGCTCTCTCCATATATGAGCTTAGCGTCGATCTTGGGAGCCCTAGATTCTTGAAGAGACTGTAGAGCGACTTCGCTGGTAGTCCTCTTGCTCCGACTTCCACAGCGAAGAGATCAGTCTTGAATCCGTTTCTCACAATCCGGTCTACTAAGTTGCAGTACTTGTTAAGTTTGATGTTGTGGTCCTTCGGTATGTTACTTTCCCATGGAACTGTAAGTTCAACAAGTACTACATGCTTTGTCGCTTTTGAGAATATGAGTATATCCGGTCTTAATGCTGTGGTACATTACTGAGCAAATTACGGTTGCTGGCAATGAATTTCGAAAGGCTCAGAATATAGCAGCTTTCGAGAAGAACCCCTTTTATTTCGCCAAAAAAGCTTTTAAGGAACAGCAGGGTACAATTAGGTTAAGTACGGACGAGATGTTCAACTACTTTAAATCCACATATACCACCCCGGAGGCAGATATAACTTACAGGGATCCACCAGCTCCAAAACCCAAAGAACCTGCTCTAGCATTTGATGCTGATTCACCGACGATGGAAGAGCTGGAATACCACATAAAAAGGAAACCAAATAGTTCCGCCCCGGGACCCGATGGCATACCATACATCATATACAAAAAATGCCCATCAGTGCGGAAACACATGTTGAACATCTACAAAAGAATTTGGACGAACAGAGAAGTGCCAGACTGTCTTGGTAAAGCCGTGTTTGTTCTTCTACCAAAAAAGAAAGAAGTTACTGATCCCAAGGATATTAGACCTATAGCCCTTACGAACACAATTTCGAAAATATTCTTCATTATACAGGCCAGACTACTCAAACACATGTGTACCAACGACTACTTACCGAAGAAGTACCAAAAAGGTTTTCTCCCAAGAGTTGCAGGGTGCCTCGAACATAATTCTTTGCTGACTGAATGTCTTAGAGATGCAAGGAAGAATGAGAGACAATTAACTGCCACGTGGTTAGACTTTGAAAACGCCTTCGGTTCGGTGCGCCATGAGTTACTATTAAAGGCGCTAGAGTGGTATAATGTGCCACCTCTGATCTGTAATATAATAAGCCTCCTACTACAAAAAACTTTCCTTTGTAATACAAGTAAAAGGCGAAACGGAGAAGACACCGGAAATTCGTTACGGCATAGGACTTTTCCAGGGTTGCTGCCTCTCTCCTGTCACATTTAACATTGTTATCAACATTCTAATTGATACGCTTGTCGTAAAAGAAAAGAAATGGGGATACAGGTTCAAATATGGAGACACATATATGGCGGCCATCCTGGCATTTGCGGATGATATTACGCTGTTAACCCGCAATCCAAAACAAAATCAGTCGCTTCTTAAGGTGGTGGATGACTATTGTGAATGGACCAAAGGGATGAAGATAAAACCAGCGAAGTGCTACTGTTTGAGCTTAACCAGGAAAGGTTCAAAGTTTACCTCGAGCAATCCAGGTTTGACAGTAGCCGGAAAACCAATCGCAACCGTGGCTGATGAAGCTCCTTTTAAATTCTTGGGCAAAAGGATCACCAGCAGAGGAAAGGAGCATCCTACTGATGATATTGTCCAACTTTTCGAAGAGAGCCTCCGCCAAACTGACAATCTTCCCCTCCTGGGTACACAAAAGGCATGGATTTACGATAACTACCTGACATCAAAACTTTCATGGCCATTTCTCGTCTACGACTTCACAAAGCAAAACCTGACTAAATTAGACTCGTATGTGACCAGATTCCTGAAATCATGGTTTGGACTGGCTCACCCGGCTGACTCGTCAACGCTATACAGATCTCACAATAACTTTGGACTGAACATTAAGAAACCGTCGATATTTTATCAAAAGGCGAGAATAGCCAAACGATGTATACTCAAAGACTCCAATGATAGCGCTATTCAAGCCTTACCCAACACATCACTATCAGATGAACTGGAATCGAGACTCGATTTCTACAAATCATTCCAAGTTGGTACACGCACCAATAGATCTGGATTGGGCATAGAAACAGCAAAGTCTGATAAAGAAATACTGAAAGGTTTTGCTCAGGAGGACATGGAACAAGGCTTCAAACTTCACGCCTTAAACCTAGAAATGCAGAATGATTGGCTAACAGTGGGTGACTTCTGCATCCCTCCTGCATTGAAGTGGAAATCCATAATATACAACTGGTCCCCTGAGCTGCTTAAGTTCTACTTAAATGCATTCCAGCTTACTCTCCCCGACCCGAGTAACCTAGTTAGATGGGGGAAATCTACAAATAAACTATGCCCGTCATGTAAGGAGTTCGTAGGCACGGCCAAACATTTGTTATGCGGATGCAAAATACTACTTGAGCGAGGCCAGTATTCCTACCGTCATGATAAAGTCCTCCAAATCATCAGAGAGGCCATCAACCTGTCAATTGCACGGACCAGGAAAGGGCAAACCAGTAGCGGCTTCCAGAAGGTCAACTTTGTGAAACCTGGAGCCAATAAGCTGCCCAAAGATAGGACTAAACCTTCTTCAATTTTGGGAGCAGCAAAGGATTGGGAATTGTTGATGGACACACATGAGAAGCATTACCAAATGCCTTCGGAAATCTGTACCACAGCATTAAGACCGGATATACTCATATTCTCAAAAGCGACAAAGCATGTAGTACTTGTTGAACTTACAGTTCCATGGGAAAGTAACATACCGAAGGACCACAACATCAAACTTAACAAGTACTGCAACTTAGTAGACCGGATTGTGAGAAACGGATTCAAGACTGATCTCTTCGCTGTGGAAGTCGGAGCAAGGGGACTACCAGCGAAGTCGCTCTACAGTATCTTCAAGAATCTAGGGCTCCCAAGATCGACGCTAAGCTCATATATGGAGAGAGCTTCGAAAACGTCACTGGAAGCATCCTACAGAATATGGATAGGTAGAGAGAGGGAGGTCGAGAGCGGGACTGGTGGTTTCCCCGCGTCCTAGTCAACGCAGACTAGCTGACGAGGGCTTGAAGCGAGCCGAAACGTGAAGCATGCGCGGGAAATTTAGAGTGGCCACTCGCTAGTCCCGGCCTCGATTAATACCCTCCTCTACTGCCGATGGGCCCGGATATGTTCGGTGAAGCCATCGTAAGCTTAGATCCACACCTTCCTTCCGGAGGCATTTGGTAATGCTTCTCATGTGTGTCCATCAACAATTCCCAATCCTTTGCTGCTCCCAAAATTGAAGAAGGTTTAGTCCTATCTTTGGGCAGCTTATTGGCTCCAGGTTTCACAAAGTTGACCTTCTGGAAGCCGCTACTGGTTTGCCCTTTCCTGGTCCGTGCAATTGACAGGTTGATGGCCTCTCTGATGATTTGGAGGACTTTATCATGACGGTAGGAATACTGGCCTCGCTCAAGTAGTATTTTGCATCCGCATAACAAATGTTTGGCCGTGCCTACGAACTCCTTACATGACGGGCATAGTCTATTTGTAGATTTCCCCCATCTAACTAGGTTACTCGGGTCGGGGAGAGTAAGCTGGAATGCATTTAAGTAGAACTTAAGCAGCTCAGGGGACCAGTTGTATATTATGGATTTCCACTTCAATGCAGGAGGGATGCAGAAGTCACCCACTGTTAGCCAATCATTCTGCATTTCTAGGTTTAAGGCGTGAAGTTTGAAGCCTTGTTCCATGTCCTCCTGAGCAAAACCTTTCAGTATTTCTTTATCAGACTTTGCTGTTTCTATGCCCAATCCAGATCTATTGGTGCGTGTACCAACTTGGAATGATTTGTAGAAGTCGAGTCTCGATTCCAGTTCATCTGATAGTGATGTGTTGGGTAAGGCTTGAATAGCGCTATCATTGGAGTCTTTGAGTATACATCGTTTGGCTATTCTCGCCTTTTGATAAAATATCGACGGTTTCTTAATGTTCAGTCCAAAGTTATTGTAGGCTAGAGGTAAAATATCCGTGAACGGTCTATAGTATAATATGTCGCAGGGCTATTATTAGCAGTGCCAGGTTTGCCATAAAGGCTTATTTCTCTTATGTATGGCCATTTCTCCGTATGTGTAATTAGTTTTTTATCGCACTGCGCCAAATTATCTGCCCATTCTCTATTAGCTTGTATAGCAAAAATAGCGGTAGCCGCAGATCTGTCTCACTAGACGTATTGTGAAGCCCGTCGGAGCGAGTGAGACTGATCATGGGAAAATGCTAGGAGTGATATATTGCTAATGCAGAATAGCCTCAATGAAGTGTATTGTTTGTTTGTAAATTTTGTTCAATGAAAATGTTTCAATGTATTATTAATGTGTGAATGTTTCAGGAGCAAACGATGGAAGTAGTGCGTGAGAGACAACTAGCCAAGGGCTACAACACGGCTCCGTTTAAATGCCATCTCTGCTTCAAGGTCTTCCTTGAAAACAGAACTTATAGCCAACACATGATCCTGCACGATCCGGTTAGTTAATTTTTGCATGCTACATGTTGTTGTTGTTGTAGTTGATTTGGGGTTGGCTCTAGGCTTGCAAACTAATCCCGCTTGGTTGGGGACCTTCGTGCAAAACCCCTATCCCTTAGTCGATTTTTACGACATGCGACGGGGAGAGATGCAGTGGGGCTATTCTTTTTAAGTACCGACCCCAGTCCCCACACGGTACCTGCATGCTACATATGTACAGTCTTCTCGAATGGATGAACACCACTACCCACGATGCACCAGCCAGTACTTTCAGTATCGAGCTATCGAGATATTGCTGATCTTGCTGCAACATGCAACTATATGTTGCCCACATTTACATGAGTGGTGCCAGGGACGTATTTATAGCTTCTACTTGGGACGTTTTCTGGCGAAATAGGGATCGGCTCGGCTTAGAGGGGCACCGATACCAAAAGTTTTATAATTGCGTGGCAGGCAGCAGTTTGAATTCAACAAATTTTTTTTTATATGTAAGGTCTTTTTTTTAACTGACGAACCGTAAAAGGGATGCTTTGTATCGGAAATAGATCATATTAAAATTTAAAAAAATATGTACACACATTTTTATATTTTTTAAATATAAAAAAAAATACTAACAGACTCTCCTAAACATATAGCGATTCGTTGCGCAAGGAGAAACATTTTTTTTAGAAAAAATAATTTTAGCTCGAAAACAACTGAATAAATCTCTGCTGTGTGCTCTAGCTTGGCGACAAAGTGAATCATTTCGAGAAGAGCATAACTTCACCTTTTTTTAGAAGTATAATTGAGCCTTGTCCCCATATTAAAAGAGCATGTTGTACTTCAATGCCGAAGGTCGCCCGCTTCGTCGGGACATATGCTGTCCCGCCGACATATTAGTCACTTTTTGGTGCCGGGACATAGCTGTCCCGCCGACACGTTAGAGGTAAGAGAGGTAAACTTCTCAGCGACAAGCTGCTCTAGTATTTGATGTAATGATTGAAGGCCCGCGGCGAGTTTGAATGCGACATCTGCAAGATTCGCGTAATGACACGCGCGCGGGTGCAGACACACATCACCAGAATGCACCTGCACAAGTACACCTGCAAAATTTGCCCCAACGTGTCCTACAGTCGGTGCGTGATAACAATTTTATTTATTTGGTATACATTAGAAGCTTTACGCTGACGCTTGTACTTTGTTACTACCGGCCACTGAGCCTAAAGTAAAAACCATAACTGAGCAAACAAACTTGGCAGTTAAAATGTTGCCAGTTTTGAAACATTTTAGTAGTGATGACCATTTTTATTACTACCTACATATTGCTTGAAGCTAGCAACCTACATATTACTTGAATAAATTAAGGGGAACATATAATTACTTGTAATAACCATAGCTAAGCAGACAAGCTTTACAGCTAAAATGTTGTCAGTTTTGAAAAACAATTATAATGATGAGTAAGAGAAGATATTTCATTTCAATATTTTGACGTGATAACGTCTTATAAATTGATGAACACCGGCTGCACGCACGAATATCACGTCACGTTCCATCTGAGCCTGTGTGTGCAAGCGAGAGCGCGTAACAAGCGATAGAGAGGCACAATCGGCCCAAGCGTCGGCTTGTAAAAGTACCAGGGCCGCAGAAATTAAAACGAGGTTACTCGTACCATAATATCTGGCCGGTCGGAAAATATTTCAAATTTAGAATATTCATGAAACAAGGGTTGTATGACGTTATCACGTAAAACTATCGTCCGTAAACCGACTTTAAAGACAACCAATTTTTTTACTACATAATGTGTAAGTTGTACCGTGTGGGGCCGGTACTTTAAAAAAATAGCCCCACTGCATCTCTCCCCGTGTATGTCGTAAAGGGGACTAAGGGATATGACTCCCTTCTTATATTACTAGGTGGTAGAGTTTAACCCGCCCGGGCTAGTACCACCGCAATGAATGAAAGGTCGTTCGAAACGGCTATGTAAATAGTTTGTGTTTTCCGTCCAGTGTTATGGGCTGACATCACGGATGTTGTAGGTGATGTAGCCAACCGTGTCAGTTTAAGGTTGCTTGAATAAAAATAAGGGAATGAAATATAATTACTTGTAAAAACCATAGCTAACAGTGGCGGCTCTGGCCAATGAATTTTAGTGAGGCACCACCTACATATTAGCATTTTATTAATGTTGTATTGCAGTTTTCATTTCGAGAAGAGGACATGCCCAAAGTCTAGCAATAAATAAACATCCATGTTGATTTTTTTTCCTTACCTTCAAGATAATTCAGTGAGGCGGCGCCTCACTTGCTTCGCCTGGGGAACCGCCACTGAGCTAAGCAGACAAACTTGTCTGTTAAAATGTTGCCAGTTTTGAAACATTTTGTAAGAGTAGATATGTATTTTATTTTCGATATATTTACTACAGATTGGTTGCTTGAATAAAAATAAGGCGAAAATATAATTACTTGTAAAAAACCATAGCTAAGCAGAAAAATTTTACAGTTCAAATGTTGCCAGTTTTGAAACATTTTAATAGTGATGAGTAAGAATAGATTTTCATTTTCAATATTTTTTATATATATTAAAATTTTAAAGTAGTAACCAACAAGTCATCTATGTAAAAACTCAGTACATACATACTCCGTAATAACAATTTATTCCTTAATTTACTCCATCTCCGTTATTTGTCATTCTATTTGTTAAATGTTAAACTTTTTATTTGTCAAGTTTGAATAAATTGTTGCTAAGAGGTTTCCAAAATAAAATAAAAACAAAACCTATTTATTTCCAGAATAGTCGCAAGTAACCACTACGAGCAACACAAGGGCACTAAATTCATGTGCCATATCTGCGCGAGAACTTTCAGGTGAATTGCTATACCTATCCAACATTCATACAATTTAATCCATAGAAAATACTTTATTGCTCCAAAAAACATTTAACAGAAATAAACCCATTGGAACATTTACACGAGGTGCAACGGCCTAACCCTTACAGTTTTATTCCAGTCAACCTTTGGATCTTTGATAGACAATAAATTAATATAGTGAAATTTTTTTATTTTATTTTACAAGAAAACTTAAAACCTGTTTACATCATTGATTTTATAGGGGGAGTCAGATGTACCGTCAGCGATGTTTTAAAGGTAACATGAAATTAGTCTTCAATTATGTCCTAAGATGGCGCCAGGAGTATCGAATTTGAATTAAATAATTATTATATTTTTAAATCTGCTAATTATAGAACGATGCTAAGTGGGAACAGCATAGTTAAATTTAAAGATTATTTTATATTAAGTAGAAATTTCAAAATAGTGTATTTTAAGGTTTTCATAATTTTTCCAATAAATATTTTCATGTTTTGTCAGTCCGTGAGCTTGGCGGATAAAATGTATAATTTCGCCGCTTCTGCATCATAGATGTCAGACCAAAGTTAAGTTGTCCTATTTGTCTATAGATGGCATGCCTATTTCTTATTATATTTTTAGTTGCCAAATACCAAAATACCCACCAACCAAACCTGCGTGCAATTCAAATACGCGCGTGCGGTTAGGATAAAGTGGAGATACCTTCTTTAAAATTATATTTTTTTACCTCACCACCTTTGAAAACGGAAACAAACACGATGGATTAAATATAATAATAATAATAAAAATCGTTAGCCATTTATAAGAAAATCGACCTCAACGAAATAATTTGTATAACAGCTACCCTTATTTTTTTTAATTAAAAAAAACTAAAAAAGGTACCCCTAGATTATCATTTCAAACTACTAAATACGAATTTTGAACGAAATCGGTTGAGCAGTTTAGGCACAAGGTCGCTGGACGGACACACACACACACACACATACATGTTTCTCAAAACCACTTTTTTGGGATCGTTGACAGATATATAGCCCAAATCTGTACTGTGTGGGGCCGGTACTTTAAAAGAATAGCCCCACTGCATCTCTCCCCGTGTATGTCGTAAAAGGCGACTAAGGGATATGACCCCCTTCTTATATTACTAGGTGGTAGGGTTTAACCCGCCCGGGTTGGTACCACCGCACTGAATGAAAGGTCGGTCCAAACGGCTATGTAAATAGTTTGTGTTTTCCGTCCAGTTCAGTGTAGTCGGCACGACCGAAGGGAAGCACTGACGTGGCACCAAGTTCACCCGGTGTTATGGGCTGACATCACGGATGTTGTAGGTGATGTAGCCAACCGTGACAGTTTCAATAAAAAAAAAAAAAATCAGTCGCATTCTCAACTTCGACATTTTGGACGATCACAATACTTCCTTTCTCCTTACAGTCGCTCGAAAGTAAAAAGCCACCTCCATAGTTTTTAGCCGTTGCGGTAATTTATCGATCGACGCGCGACGTTCGCTTGTTTTGGAACACGCAAATGTTTGCGTGGAGCGTGCAGGCAAGCGATACGGGTTACTGCGCGTGGAAAAAGGATGACACAATATCGATGCGATCTCTTGAGACGGTCGGTTCTGTATTCACGCGATACGCACACTACCATAATCGCGGTGTCTCGTTTTAGTAATAGTTGAAGTATGAACAAAATGTCTTTGAGTATGAAGTAGGGAGTCCAGGCACCGAATTAAAAAAAGTTGAGTCCAGGGCTATATTTTCCATCTACGATGCTGCTGGTGGTGTTATACCAAAGAGATTAAAAGAGGGTGGGTTTAATGTATTTGTGATAAGCTTTACAGAATATATAAGTCAATGATATTTTATATAAAATTGTAAAATTGTAGATTTTACCGACGACGACACGACAACGAATAAAATAAAAAAATAGTAAATCTGATTTAAATGCAAAATTGATAATAAACCATCGCTTCTCTTATATTCTCTATCTTTTTCGGGAGGAAGGAAGGGATTCCTTCCTCGCCCATCTCTCACTCACCTCTCTCCCGGTCTTCTCTCCTCGATCCCGCCTTCCTCCCCTCCTTCCCCTCACCCTTCACGGACCCCCTCTTTGCCACCTTCCCTTTCGCCCATTCCCTCCCTCTCTCCCTACTTCCCTTCCTCCCCTCATGTCGCCCCTCCTTCCCATCACCCTCGCATTCCATTCCTCCCCTACTACCCCTCATCCTGTCCGCAACCCCCTCTTACCCCGCCCCTTCCCCCTTTCAACCTCTCACTCCCTCGATATCCATTCCTCCTCGTTCCCTCTACTACCTCCCTCCCCCACACCTACCCTCATTCACTAACCCTTCCTCCCTCCATACCTCTCCTCCTCTTCTTCTTTTTTTTATGGAAACTGACATGGTTGGATACATCACCTACAACATCCGTGATGTCGGACATGTCGTGCCGGCTATACTGAACTGGACGAAAAAAAACGAAAAAACTATTTACATCAAATCTCTTTGATTTACATAGCCGTTTCGACATACGTTTTATTCAGTGCGGTGGTACCAACCCTAGTAAGGTAAGAAGGGAAGGGTGCTACAGTTTTACGTGGAATCCGAACCACGGTCAGCCTCAAATGGTCGAGCGGTCACCCATCCAAGTGTTGACCGCGCCCAGGGTTGCCTGCACCACTGAGCTACCCAGGCTGACAAACGTACCTCCCACCCACTCCCCCTTCTTTTCTCTCCCCCTTCCTCTTCCTGACCATTATTCATTATTTCTTACCAAAAGCAGTAACTATTGAGTAATCTGTGCCAAAAGACTAGATAATAAATTTTCATATCCTTACCTAGAGAAATCATGGATTCCCCATACAAAAACTTTCACCCCTATTTCACCCCTTATTTTTAGGTTTCCGTATCCCTGTACGGAAGCCTATTACTAAGCCTCCGCAGTCTGTCTGTCCGTCCGTCCGTTTGTCTATCCGAGGGCTGTATCTCTTGAACCGTAATAGGAAGCCCGTTGAAATTTTCACAGAATATGTGTTACTATAGCGGATATAACAACAAATAAGCGGAGCTAGGTACAACCCAAGTACAACCAAAGAGTTTGTAAATTCTTTGGACCGGAGTAAAACCGCAAACAGGAAATTACAATCTTACACGTTCAACGCCACATGAAAAATCCAGTATTTCCGTTTGGGCCACGGGGCTCACCGCTCACCGGTGAGCCTTTCCTTACTGAACCATTCAGGGCATGGGGGTCACCGGTGAGCCGCGTGAGAGGGCCTACGTAAACGCTTCCTACAAGCCACAGAGCGCAGCTACAAAGCCAATATGGAAGTGAGCCGCATGGCCTTGTAGTCGAAGCGGACGGCGTGGTTTTCAAATCCAATAGAAACTTGTAGTTTTTTATTAAGTTAATTGTAACGATGCTAGGGCTGCTCTTAACGATAAGGTAGAAAATAATATTTGTATTAATAGAATTAATAAAACCAGAAAATAATAAGAAAATATTCGTCAAAATAAAAATGAACATAAAATTTTCTTCATTGCCAAATAAGAAGACATTATTTATTACGAAAATAATTTATGAAATTGAACAAAACAAAATATTTATGAAATTGAACAATCACAACATTATGACACTTCATTATTTAAAATAATCAATCATCTTAACCCCAAAGGGTTTAACCATAAACAATAAAGAATTATCCGTGAGTCATGTTAAAACAAGGCAAACAAAGGAATGGTTTAGTTGGGCTGCTTTGGCAATAAGTGGATACTTTTTTCGACTTGGTTTTAGCCTGTTTGCTACCCATTATTGGTACGTTCTTTGCATAACATTGGTGACATGTTCTTCTCACTTTTCTGGCCAATCCCTCTTTCCTTTCCAGAGTGTGTTTCATTCTCTTCCGTCTTTCTATATGCATTTCATAGTCGCTATCCTCACTCTCCGACAAAAGAATTCGACAGCATCTTCTTTTCGTTGGTTGAACTACGTCTTCATAGAATCTATTCCGAAACTACGGTTCAGAAGATCTATCTCGATGTTTTCTAACTGCGTTAGCGCTTCTTGTGTTAACTCGAAATCTTCAAAATAATCATTTTTGGCGAGAAAAGCGTAAAACATCCTCAATTGTCGACGCAGCCGGACCGGGATTGATCGCTGCGTCCGCGGCGCGCGCGCAACGGGTGGGCCGCGGCGTGACCCCGCGGCCCCAGCCAACAGAAAAATACAAATCCTTCATAGGAGGCCACACGATCCACCCGTGAGCCTTCTGCTATATCTCGAAAATTAGACGGTAAAAGTCGCAAATTTTTATTTTCCTTACAAATTACCGCATTTTATAAACTTTGTGATGAAAATCTCAAGTTGATGAAAATTACGGATATAATGAGTTTGGCTTGGCCCGAACCGAAAAGTACGCTAGGCCCACCGGTGGGTCGTATGGCGTTCAACGTGTTAATTGTGGGCTGATTTTGAAAATTCTTTTTTTGTTTGGTAGGTCATACTTCAGAGGTGCTCCCATTGAAATTTTATTGAAATTGATTGAGCGGTTTATGAAAAAGCAACAAAATACTATTGGTGTGTGGTTACCTTCAGCAAAACTTTTGTGATGTGGGCTTTTTCAGCAATTTGCAGTTTGACACATGGCGAATAATTCTGTACCACTTCAACCGATTTCGATTATTCGATTTCGATTATTGTTTTTTATGTAATATTGTTTTAAAAATATAAAACCGACTTAAAAAAAATAAACTAGAACTAAAAAGTATTAAATAGGTAGAATAGGTACCTAATATTTTGAAATTTTCTCTGTCATTGTATTGAAATACATGAATCGATATTGTCATTCATATTCGGACCCTTGTTTCATGAATATTCTAAATTTGAAATCTTTTCCGACCGGCCAGATGCGTTTAATATATTATAATACGAGTACGAGTACCATCGAGCTGGTCTGATGATGGAGACGGAAGGTGGCCATAGGAACTCCTAAACTACACATGATAAACCCATCGTGTTTGGGCTCGTTGAATTTGTCATCACGAGCAATTTACTTTAGACCTAGGAGATTCTCAATTCGACGGTATGTTTTCTTTTTTTGGATGTTTGTTACGCGATTACTCCGTCAATTATTGTGGGCCGATTTTGAAAATTCTTTTTTTTTGTTTGAAAGGGGATAACCATGACGTGGTTCCATTTTAATTTGGTCGAGATCAGATTGGAAAGCGAGGCGGAATCGCGAGGCCGAAGGTCGAGCGATTCCGCCGAGTACATTAATAGCAAAAAATTCCAAAAAAAACTGTGAAATAAAAAACTATTTAAAAAAATATATAAAAACCGCCTTCAAAAATGTATGAAATAAAAAAAATCGAACCCTAGAGTTGAAGGCGGTGCTAAAGCAAGCAAAAATGATACATGAAAGAAAACATGCGTGGATGATATCCTTTGTGATTTGTGTAGCCTTCTTTAGCACCGCCTTCAACTCTAGGGTTCGATTTTTTTAATTTCATAAATTTTTTAAGGCAGTTTTCATATTTTTTTTTTTACATACAATGCTGACATTATTAGAATGAAGAGTGACGAGTATTTGTTTAACTGTTCAACTAAATAAATACGTTCTATCCACAGAGCACGGAATACCGCGCGCGCGCGCGCGGGGGTATTCCGTGCTCTGTGTGGATCTATCTATTAAAAGCGCACAAACAGGAAATTACAATCATAATAATATTTTGTTCCGTATACCAAATAATTTTCAAAACATTTTTTTATTTTATTTAATTTGATAAGAAGTGTTAGTTTAATTGTAAATTGTCATAATTTTATTATTCAAATATAATTAAAAATTTTGGAATTTACATAAATAATGTTCTTTATAAATATAAATGAAAGCGCCATCTTTTGTCTAGTAGCAGTAATTCTACAGCCTAGTGACAATTAAAGGTACCTAGATACATGTTGTATTTCAACTAGATAGCGCCCTTAGTATAGAAGTATTAACAAACATTAACGCCACCTGTTTGTTTTACGACAACATCAAGAAAAATTATTAACGCCCTCTGTTGGTTTTACGATTTACAACGTTACCAAATTTGTTATATGGAGTGGTCTATCTGTCCCGACAGGGTTATAAAATCAATGGTTTACATACATTTGCACAAATTAAATAAAAAAAAAATTGTTCAGCCAATAAAAAAAGTTTTAAATTTTTTATACAGGTAGTAGCAAAAGAGTTGGGTGTGAGAATCGAAGATAAAATAATTAATAATAATAATACTTTTTAATAATACATATAATATAGTTATAGAATTTAAAGTCCGGCCGCTGAGAGAATGCGTCCCTGGCGTCTGTCAGTTGGTCAGTTGGTGATGCCAGTCTGGATTGCCTAAAAATTACGAGAAGCTTGTCAAAATAGTATGAAACCATATAAACAATAGAAAATGTTCATAATTATCTTAGTTCGAACGTGCAGTTGCAGGAGTGAGTAATACAAACTTGTAATATGAGTGATGAATTGACCAACTGACAGAGGTCAGGAATGCATTCTGTCAGCGGCCGTACTATAGCAATACTTTAAAATGTTTGCCTCGAGTCACGCGCAGCAACGGAACTTAGTGGCTGAGTCGGAGGGGCCAAAGCACATGCTCCGACCAGCCAATATCACCTTCGAGAAGGCAGGTGCCATACCGGAGATTTCCTTGGATAGCTGGCTATAACTGGACCAGAGGAGAACACAACCGAGGCTGCTGTGCGGCCATCTTACACCCAGTACTGTGGTAACAACCCAGTAAGGGTAAGGGACAAGTAAGGGACAAGGGAAGGGACCTACAGTTTTACACCTGCTCTGAACAGTGAAGCAGCAGGTGTAGGTATGCACGTAAATTTTTTCGTCAGTAAAAACTCATCGGTATACTCGACAGGATTCTGACCTCGCACCTCTCGCATGAGAAGCCGGTGATGACCAAACCACTCGGCCGACCGCCGCGTAGTAGCTACCTTAGCCTGTCATCTATTTATTCCTCAATGTTTTGAAACGTTATGACTATAACAGCAGGGAAATAAATATGCAAGCGCACGTGCTCAAGAAGCATCCGACGTTCTCTACGTGCCACGTGTGCGGAGAGTGCGGCGCCTCCTTCCCCTCATCCAAAGGACTCTTCTGTCACAAGCTACACATGCATCAGGTGAGAGCTGTCAGCCTCGGTAGCTCGGTGGCGCTACGCTATAGCGATGGACATAGCAAACTGTATCAACACGTGCCTAGACTAGACCAAGGTATTTTCGTAGACTGGACCAAGGTATTTTCGTAGACTAGAACAAGTTATTTTTTAGTATAGGCTGGAATTAAAAGTTACTAACAACTCAGGGTGTTTCAGGATAGTTTCGCAACTTCAGGGTTCGATAGGGGTCCATATTTGAAGACGGAAAGCTCTGAAACTTTTTCCCAGATTCGGTAAAATTTTTAATACTTTTTGGTTAATATAGTTTCATCAAGATTTGGTCGACGGTTAACATCCTCCTTTATTAAATAAAAATAAAATCACAAACTCATAGATAGAAATGGTTATGTTGCATACATAACTAGTAGAATTTAACTGCGTGTAGGTAAATTACAAACACTGAAAGTTTAATGACTACAAAATAAAAAAAAAGAGGAATGGACTCGATTATTGCACTCCCTAGACCTAGACAGCACTGTTGCCAAATCTCACTGATGCACGGTCGAGGTAAAGACGTCTAGATAGTATAGTGTAATGTAACTCGTTGAACAGCCACCACCAAAGTTCCGAAGTAAAGTCAGTCGAAGCCGTGCACATTTCGACACTGCAAAAATGTCGATTAGTTCTATTCACCGCGGTGACATTTTAACACATTCACATAGGCCATTTTGTCACTGTGACAATTACACACTGCTTTATTGAAAATAAAGTATGTTTTCCAATACCCAGGTCGCCACTGTGCCGGAGGAGAATGCGCCTTATTGCGAGGAGTGCAAGGTGCAGTTCGCTACGAGGAAGGCCTGGACTAAACACGTCCTCAACTCTGAGAGACATAAGGACTTACAGAAGGACATTGTGTGAGTTTTTGTCAAGTCCTGCACTAACATGGAGCAATGTTTTTTCTCTATGGAAACTGGCACTGTTGTTGGTTACATCACCAACTACATCCGTGATGTCCACCTCGGTGAACTAGGTGCCGTGTCAGTGCTTACATTCAGTTGTGCCTTTTATTTACCACGACCTATTTACATAGCAGTTTCGACCGACGTTTCGCTCATTGCAGTGGTACTAACCCGGCCGGGATAAACCCTACCACCTAGTAAAGTAAGACGGGAAGGGACCTACAGTTTAACGTGGAATCCGAACCACGGTCAGCCTCCAGCGTTGCTTAACACAAACAGTCGACCGACCGCACCACTCAGCTAGGGGCTGTTCAAAAATGATGTCACACTTTTTAGGCTCATTTTTTACCCCTCCCCCCCCCCCATTGTCACAGCTGGTCACGATTTTTACTGACCCCTCCCCCCTGTGATGTCACATTTTCCTATATTGACAACCTAGCTTTATGTTTTGAAGATATAGTGAGTTTTCGTGCTGTAGGAGACATTTGAGAGTGAAACATGGAACATGGCAAAGTTTTTAAACATTTATAGTCATTTACTTAAACAACTGTCATAGTCATATCATAAATCATAACACATATTACAAACAAGGTACATTAAAATAAAATGACAAAAGGGCAAGAGAAGATATAATGAAATGAATGTCGGATTTTCGAGATAGGCAAAGGTTGACCACCATACAGCCTTGCCTGTTGTTATTCTTTATGTATCGCTGTAATTCTTTATATTATATTTATATATATCGCCAAGTGTTTTAGTAATAAAATCATAAATCGAAGGAAAACAGTTGTCACGGCATTCATTAATAAATCAATTAATGACAATTTATAAAACAATAGGTAGGTACCGCGTTTTTACGAAGGTAGCTGTTGTTATTTTGTTCGCCCTTAGGCAGGCAAAGATCAGAGACCATACAGCCTAATTTACGAAGGTAGCTGTCACAGACACATATTCTTCATATTCTATGTGCAATCGGGTTGTGCCTGCGCGTAGTTCTGTTTTCTACCGCTAGATCGCGCCTTTCAAATTTAGCACCGTTTTTTTCGCCGCGCGCAGTGTAGACGAAATGTGACGTCACAGGCCTTCCATCTCACTCCACTCAGATCTCCCTCTCTACCTCTCCTCTCCGTCTTTCCCCCTCCCCCTACCTCCATCTTCCACCCCTCCCTCCCGTCCGCTCATTTCTCCTCTCTGACATCTCCTCCTTCCCCCTCCACTGAAATCTAGAGAAAAAAAAAATTTTTTTAATTTTTTTTCTCCTCTCCGTGCTCCATCTGTCATCAGCTTTATAGCCTTTATCAGATTTGTTGCATGTAATTTTCCTTTTCGAAGCTGCTGTCCATCAACTACAGCTTCAACTTTAATTGTGCAGCAGGATTACAACTGCTCGGCCGGTACATTTTGCCGCTTTAGTCGCGACACTACGTTTGTTCTGTCCAATAAGCCCACCGCCAGAGTATTTACGTGCTGCTGGAGGCGGATCTTGTATTTTATTGACTGCTTCTGGATTTCCTCCTTCACAGTTGGCACTTCTAGGTATTGGTGGATCTCATCATTCCGAGAGAACCATGGGGCTTTGCTAATACATCGCAGAATTCGGTTCTGGACACGTTGGAGTAATTCGTGTTGGATGTGCTAGCTGACATGGCGTAGGTCCAAACAGGCTTGAGCATCAGGTTGTATACTAGGAGTTTGTTTGCCAGTGAAAGTCGGGATCGTCCACCAAGCAGCCAGTACATGTTATTAAATTTAATCTTTAAGTGATCCCTTTTTGTCAGAATGTGTGTTCTCCAGTAGAGTCCTCTGTCAATTTTTTTTTTTATTTATTTATTTAGGAAAAACAAACAATTACATACATATGTAGGTTATCGAGACAGTAGAAACAATGGACAATTAGGTATGTAACCAGCGACGTTTTTCACAAATACTTTGTTTACTAATTAAATTAATTAATTTAAAGCGTACACACAATATATGTAATTCACATGGCGCTTATGAATGAATACATAATATAAAAATATAACAGCACCACGAGAGCAGACACGTCACCTTATGCATACTGTGCCACACCAAGCACGGGTAACATTATAGTTATCATCTCTTACATAGACCTATTATGACCTATTAGAGTCCTCTGTCTAGATGGCAACCCAGGTATTTGACGACAGTTTTGTGGGGTAGAGTCTCGCCTTTCATCTGTACCGGTGAACAGTCACCACGTCTCAAAGTGAAAGTTATGTGTGCGGACTTCGATGAGCTTGCTTGTATACGCCACTTGTTTAACCATTCATCAACTTTGTGGGGGTGTTTCTGCAGTATATTTGATGATGCCAGTATAGGGTCAACGCTGCTTGCAAGGTATGCTGTGTCGTCAGCATAGGTTGCGCTGAGGATGTTTTCTGATTCCGGCAAGTCAGCTGTGTAGATGGTATACAATACCGGGCCAAGGACTGATCCCTGGGGAACTCCTGCTCCGCATTCGTGTAAGGGGCAGTACTCCTCTCCAAACTTAACTTGGAACGACCGCCCATCTAGATACGAGGCTATTGTCATGTGTACCGTGTTTGGAAGTGTTTTCTTTATCTTATATATTTGTGCCAGACTCGATCAAAGGCCTGCTGTAAATCCAGGAACACCGCCGAGCAGTATTCCTTTTTCTCGAATGTTTGTCTTACTTTTTGAACAACACGGTGTACCTGCTCGATTGTCGAATGTTGGGATCGGAATCCAAATTGGTAGTCAGGTATGATAATATTTTATGTTTATATGTTAGTACTAAGCACGTACTCGCTTTTTATATATTTTTATTAGAAAAAATGCAAAGCGAAAATTATTGGAAAAAATATATCCCGGCCAGGATTCGAACCTGGGTCTTTGGCTTGAGCCGCCAACGCGATAACCAACTATGCCACCGGACCGTTACGTATTATTTCCAAATTTTCGCTCTCTTGCACCTTCATGATGATGTCGCATAATTTTTGCGAACAGTCAACTTGCACGGTTCAATGTTGAACCTTATTATATTAACTGAACCTTATATAATTGAATATATTATATAATTGTCAAAATAATATTATATAATTGAACCTTATATATTAACCCTTTGTCTTTGGCTCAAGCCAAAGACCCAGGTTCGAATCCTGGCCGGGATGTATTTTTTCCAATGATTTTTTCTAATAAAAATATATGCTTTGCATTTTTTCTAATAAAAATATAGTCAGGTATGATGTTTTCTTCAGTCATTATTGGATTTAGACGACTCAGGAAAATTGTTTCAAATACTTTCAACATGACGGGCAGCAGGCTGATTGGTCGGTAGGAGGAAACTTCGTTTGGTGGTTTTCCATCTTTGTAGATCATTATTATCTGAGACATTATTTCCCGACTGTTCTTCTCAATGCCATGCTCAGACTGCATTATTTCCCGCGACTGTGGAAAGTGTCTCAGATAATAATCTAGAGAAAATAAAAAAGTTATTTCTGGAAATGACGCCTAGACCACCCGCCCACACGCGCCGCGCTGCTGAAATATGTAACAGTATTATCAGTCTATAATGTGAATCCCCCGCTATGACGTCGCGGCCCTTACGTGATCGGCCTTGTGGCGTTAACCAATCAGCACGCTCGATTGTTTTGGCTACTGCGTTCCCCATACTAACTCAAGATCGTGGCACTTCCCGTGGGCACCCACGGGAAGCGCCATATATATTCGATGCGTCCAGCAGTGTATGTGTACACGCTGACTGACTGACAATAATTCTATCGACTAAAAAAGTACTACATATATATATGTTATTTCGCAGAAACGGTTGCAGACAATGCGGCGAGGCGTTCCTCACCAAGGCGATGTTGAAGAGACACAAGAGAGAGCAACACTCAGGCAAGAATTATTACAAGAATTATTATGCCAGGAGTGCTACCGCCGACACTGACGACACGCTTCATCCGTGTGCTCTGGTGAGTCGGGGATGCGGGCTGTCATGTAGGTGTTACACATCTCAGGATACCGTCCGGGGTTAAACCGTGTGGGGCCGGTGCTTTAAAAGAATAGCCCCACTGCATCTCTCCCCGTGTATGTCGTAAAAGGCGACTAAGGGATATGACTCCCTTCTTGTATTACTAGGTGGTAGGGTTTAACCCGCCCGGGTTGGTACCACCGCACTGAATGAAAGGTTGGTCGAAGGCTATGTAAATAGTCTGTGTTTTCTGTCCAGTTCAGTGTAGCCGGCACGACCGAAGGGAAGCACTGACGTGGCACCAAGTTCATCCGGTGTTATGGGCTGACATCACGGATGTTGTAGGTGATGTAGCCAACCGTGTTAGTTGCCATAAAAAAAAATTATGAGCCAACAGACTTCAAAACACTTCGAGCATTACTCACAAGCAGGAGCCCTTGGGTAGACGGCGATTAGCGAGTTGCCGTCCTCCACTCTGGTTTGGTTCTTCACTTCCACGGGACGAGATGTTGTATTCGATGCTCAACGAACGATAGCTGATAACGACTGACTCACACTGGTCGTGCGGCGCGGATGAGACGCGGCGCGGTGTGCGCGGCGCGAGGGAGAGGGGCTGCAAGCAGGCAATGTCCGTTTCGCTGTCGGAGCGCCGGGGTATACTCATGCTGTGAAACAATGCATCAAGACTTCTTCCACCCATGAAACCTGAGATTTCTTAGTTGGATGCAGAGGCGGACTCTCCTTAAGGCCGACTAGATATTAGGGGCCAGATATTAGGGGCGGCCAATCTGTACCTGCTGCAGGAAGCAGTGAGCGCAGATACAGAATAGAAAGGGTGCCGGCCGGAGCAAGTGCGTGCGGGAGTGGTGAGCGCGGCGGCGCGGAGACGACGCACTATTTACGCGGACAAAATAATTTAGCTATGACAATAAGGTCAATATTGCCGCAAAACTTATAAAAAATACTTTTGCTATAGTATGTCAAATAAACCAAGAAATAATGTATTTTTGGCAGGTTGAAACGAACGCAATACTGATTTTCGTACAACTTCACATTTGTATCTACTTTGAACTTGGAAGGGGCGGCTGCATTGAATTGGGGCGGCTGGTACTAAACGGCCTAGGGCGGCTAAGGCTGCTAGTCCGCCTCTGGTTGGATGACCGAAAACAAGCTACATAGACTATAATTTACTGTGGCGAGTAACGAAACAAACAATGTTGCACTTGTTTTTTTTTTTCTATTTCTTAATTTGTTTAATTTTGGTTGGCAATCAAATGTTTCCTTGGGTTTCATTTGCTTGAGGTTCCAGAAGAGCTTTACGTAGTGGCGACGTTTCGCTCAGTGCGATGCTACCAACCCGGCCGGGATAAATCCTACCTCCTAGTAAGGTAAGAAGGGAAGGGACCTACAGTTTTACGTTTAATCCGAACCACGGTCAGCCTCCAACGGTCGAGCGGTCACCCATCCAAGAACTGACCGCGCTCAGCGTTGCTTAACAACAGTCAACCGACCACACCACTGAGCTACCGAGGGTGACAAAAGTGGCTTGTGGCCTTCATGTAGGACATAGGCTGGCTGGGGTAGCTGGAGACCGCGGAGTTTTGCACGAAGGTGCCCGACCAAGAGGGACTAGTTTACAGGCTTAGAGTCAACCCCCCCTGCAAACAACAACAACTAGCTGGATAGGTTATACAACGTGTCCCAAAGTTCAACGTCAAGCGGGAACCAGGGAGTAGGCCAGTTTATGACTACCCACGGAAAAATAAGGAAAAAAAATCGGAGTCATTCCTTTTTTTTATGACATGAGCATTTTTTGAAAAACTCGTACAACATTTTTAGGTACTATGACTAAAAATTTGCAAATATGATTGTTAAATTTGTTTTATTGGTAGCCTAAATAACTCTGCTATTGATCAGTATCCCAAATAAAACCAGAATGCCTGTAGTTTTACCAAAAAAAATTATCATTACAGCCCCGCTCGACACTGCACGCATCGTCCGTAGGTTTCTCTCCCTGGGGCACGACCATCGGTAGCCTGGGTTCGCCTTGACCCCAGTAGAAATTTTCCGTGGTTTATGTTTTGTATATGTTGTTATTAATATTTTAATGTGTACAGGTGTAAATAAATAAATTATAATAACCCTCCTTTTTGCTTCCCGCAGTCGGGTAAAATGTATGGTAAAATATTTCTTTATATATAAGGCAACTCATACAAAATATTTGAGTTGTGTATGAGCCGGCATCAATTTGAATACTTAAGCTTACGGGTGTCAGTTGTCTGTCTATTCCATATGTCTCTGCTGTCCATTATTTACCTTAAGAGATATTCATTTGTTTACCTATTTTGTTTTTTATAATTTTTTCTCGTCTGAATAATATCATGCACACATCATTCACAGAATGACTTTTTTTTTTGCATATTGGATTGCCGATCTACCGTTTGACTGCTTGCAGGTACACACAGGTGAAAGGCCTTATGCGTGCGACAAATGCGAAAAAGCCTTCACGAGGCGAGATTGGCTGCAACTACATATACGCAAGGTGCACAACAAGGAACACATCCCGAGCAAGCCTCGCGTCAGGAAGAGGAAGCCGCCGGTGTAGATAGAACAAGACAACTGTCAACTTACATTGTTATACAGAGTGAATGGCTGCGACTACACATACGCAAGGTGCACAACAAGGAACACATCCCGTACAAGCCTCACATCAGGAAGAGGAAGCCGCCGGTGTAGATAGAACAAGACAACTGTCAACTTACATTATTATACAGAGTGAATGGCTGCGACTACACATACGCAAGGTGCACAACAAGGAACACATCCCGAGCAGGCCTCGCATCAGGAAGAGGAAGCCGCCGGTGTAGATAGAACAAGACAACTGTCAACTTACATTGTTATACAGAGTGAATGGCTGCGACTACACATACGCAAGGTGCACAACAAGGAACACATCCCGTACAAGCCTCACATCAGGAAGAGGAAGCCGCCGGTGTAGATAGAACAAGACAACTGTCAACTTACATTATTATACAGAGTGAATGGCTGCGACTACACATACGCAAGGTGCACAACAAGGAACACATCCCGAGCAAGCCTCGCATCAGGAAAAGGAAGCCGCCGGTGTAGATAGAACAAGACAACTGTCAACTTACATTGTTATACAGAGTGAATGGCTGCGACTACACATACGCAAGGTGCACAACAAGGAACACATCCCCAGCAAGCCTCGCATCAGGAAGAGGAAGCCGTCGGTGTAGATAGAACAAGACAACTGTCAACTTACATCAGCCCCGGATCTACATATTTTTGGAGGGGGTGCAAAATCTTAAAATGCCGCCCTTTTGCGCTCGTTAATTTTTATAGTAAAATGGGTGACATTCCCGAAAGAAAGGGGGTTATTTTAGGTCATTTACTAATACTAATGCCAAAAAGGTATGTATTTTTTTCGAGGTTTGGAAAACATAAAAAATATCGAAAAGAGGAAATTTTTTTTTATTAATAAAAAAAATTCACATTCAATTCGACATTATACAATGGTTGGCGCGAACGGGCGTAAAAATTCCTACTTATAGTGTCCATAATCTACGGACGCCGCGTTTCATTGAGTATTTATTCTGCCACATAATAAGTACATAACTAATAGATAAACTCTGGAATGCTCTCCCTGCCCATATATTTCCCCCCAAGTACAGTCTCGGGTTCTTCTAGAGGGGCGTGAATGGGCACCTGTCAGGCCGGCATGTCATTCGCAACCCCCGCATACGACCGAATCTCCACGGGCGTCGTTAGACACCTTATGGGTGGATCGGCTTCATATGTCGCTCTGTCAATAAAAAAATAAAATAAAAAAATAACTCATATCTTTTTGCATATGCAAAAAAGAAATTATATATTTTACATCTTTTTTATATGTACACTAAAAATAGTAGTACACTAAAAATAGTGTATAGGTATTTATTTTGTATGTACCACAAAATGATCAGTACACAAAATAGTATATGCAGGCTGTTTCAGGATAAGCTTGAGAAACTTCAGGAATAGAAAGTACTCATTATTAGAAGAAAAAAATCCTTATAACTCAAATCGAAATTCTGTATTTTTTGTTTCATACAAAAATTGAAAATTGTTATAAAAACTCGATGGACAGTGAGATTTGTCAATAGTGCTGTCTAGGTCTAGGGAGTGAAATGACCTAGTCCAGCCAAAGAGATGATACGTCATTGAGTCCAGTGCTCTTTTTATTTTGATGTCATTCAAATTTATGTGTTTGGAATTACCTACATGCAGTACAATTCTACTAGTTAAGCATGTAAGTTAGTCATTTTATTTTTATTTAAATAAAGGTGGACGTTAACCGTCCACCAAAGCTCGATGAAACGACTTGTCACCAAAAAGTACTATAAAATGACCGAATCTGGGAAAAAGTTATACAGCTTTTCGTCTTCAAAAATGGACCGCTTTCGAACCCTGAAGTTACGAAACCCTATCATGAAACACCCTGTATATCGGCATTAAAAAAGAAATGTCTGGAAAAATGAAATACAGGAATCAATAAAATAAAAATTAAACCATAATTTCATTTTTATTGAATGTATACGAGCAAAATAATACTGACTGGATTGGTCTATGGCGATGCGTGCGCATCGCCATAGCCATAGTCCTACTCACATATCTTGGAAAATCATATCATTAAAAAAATCTAAATTTTTAGATTTTTAAATACCTACAAAAGTAGTCACGTTAACTTCTTCAAAAAAATGTATGTGATTGATATCTACATCCTTTGTAAAGTGAATTTGGTAGTTTGACATTTAAATTCCAATTATTAATGTACAAAAAATCTTTTTTTTTTACCGACTTCAAAAAAAGGAGGAGGTTCTCAATTCGACTGTATTTTTTTTTTATGTTTGTCCCGTCAGAACTTTCGACTGGGTGAACCGATTTTGATGATTCTTTTTTATTTGAAAGCTGGTGCTTCCCGCATGGTCCCATTTCAATTTGGTCAAGATCGGATTGGAAAGCGAGGCGGAATTGCGAGGCCGAAGGCCGAGCGATTCCGCCGAGTACATTAGCATAAAATTACAAAAAAAAAACTGAAATAAAAAACTATTAAAAAATATATAAAAACCGCCTTCTAAAATGCATGAAATAAAAAAAATCGAACCCTAGAGTTGAAGGCGGTGCTAAAGCAAGCAAAAATAACCGACCGCCTTCAACTCTAGGGTTCGATATTTTTTATTTCTAGGTTCCTTTATAGAGACATTAAAAATATTATCTTGAAAACCAAATAGATATATTTTTTTCTAAAAATATAAATAGAACTGATTAGGCGTGCGATCCAAACACGCGCGCGAGCGGAGCGGGTGCCGCTCTACCGCCCCGCGCCGCTGCCGAACGTATGCCGCTCGTTCGGCCGACCGACCGACTACGCTACGGCGCGGCGCGAAGCGACGGTGAGACGCTCGCTTACTAGACTAGCCGCTGCGCCGCCCCCTGCCCCCTCCGCCGCCGTCCGGATCAACGCCTCCGCTCCTTTACCATTACACGAATTATTTCGCGACCATCTTATCGAATCGAAATCAAAGACATATTTTATAAGTAATTTACAATTTATCTTTATGTTTATGGGTGGGATTTTGCCGCCCCCCAATCTTGCCGCCCGGGGCAAGTGCCCCTTCCCGCCCCCCCCTAGATCCGGCCCTGACTTACATTATTATACAGAGTGAATGGCTGCGACTACACATACGCAAGGTGCACAACAAGGAACACATCCCCAGCAAGCCTCGCATCAGGAAGAGGAAGCCGTCGGTGTAGATAGAACAAGACAACTGTCAACTTACATTATTATACAGAGTGAATGGCTGCGACTACACATACGCAAGGTGCACAACAAGGAACACATCCCGTACAAGCCTCACATCAGGAAGAGGAAGCCGTCGGTGTAGATAGAACAAGACAACTGTCAACTTACATTATTATACAGAGTGAATGGCTGCAACTACATATACGCAAGGTGCACAACAAGGAACACATCCCGAGCAGGCCTCGCATCAGGAAGAGGAAGCCGCCGGTGTAGATAGAACAAGACAACTGTCAACTTACATTATTATACAGAGTGAATGGCTGCGACTACACATACGCAAGGTGCACAACAAGGAACACATCCCGTACAAGCCTCACATCAGGAAGAGGAAGCCGTCGGTGTAGATAGAACAAGACAACTGTCAACTTACATTATTATACAGAGTGAATGGCTGCGACTACACATACGCAAGGTGCACAACAAGGAACACATCCCGAGCAGGCCTCGCGTCAGGAAGAGGAAGCCGCCGGTGTAGATAGAACAAGACAACTGTCAACTTACATTATTATACAGAGTGAATGGCTGCAACTACATATACGCAAGGTGCACAACAAGGAACACATCCCGAGCAAGCCTCGCGTGAGGAAGAGGAAGCCGCCGGTGTAGATAGAACAAGACAACTGTCAACTTACATTATTATACAGAGTGAATGGCTGCGACTACACATACGCAAGGTGCACAACAAGGAACACATCCCGAGCAAGCCTCGCGTGAGGAAGAGGAAGCCGCCGGTGTAGATAGAACAAGACAACTGTCAACTTACATTATTATACAGAGTGAATGGCTGCGACTACACATACGCAAGGTGCACAACAAGGAACACATCCCGAGCAAGCCTCGCGTGAGGAAGAGGAAGCCGCCGGTGTAGATAGAACAAGACAACTGTCAACTTACATTATTATACAGAGTGAATGGCTGCAACTACGAGGGTGGATCATAAAGTTTTTGGAATGACCATGAAAACAATTTTTTTTTTTATTAAAACTAAATTTATTTATCTACGTAATTTCCTTCCAATTCGATACACTTAGTATACCGATTTGCTACTTGATTAATCCATCCTTAAAAAAAATCTTGTTCCTGAGCCTCGAAAAACTCCTCCACAGCAGCCATAACCCCGTTATTATTCTCAAATTTTGTTCCACGGAGGTGTTCTTTAAATTTTGGAAATAAATGAAAATCACTGGGGGTTAAGTCCCGTGAATGTGGCGGGTGCTCATAAATTTCGAAGCCAGCATCCCTGATTGCAGTGAGGGCAAGTTCAGATCTGTGAGCGGGCGCATTGTCTTGGTGAAACAGCACGCCGGACGTCAACTTTTCTCGTCGTTTTTTCTTAATGATATCTCTCAATTTCGGTATTAAAGCTTCATAATATGAACCGGTAATTGGTTTACCTTTAGGTAAGTAGTCAATTAGGAGAATTCCATCAGCATCCCAGAACACAGAGGCTATAACTGTGCCTGCGGTCGTAACAACGCGAAATTTCTTCACGGGAGGAGAAGACTGGTCATTTCCAGGACATGCTTTGTCTTTTTGTCTTAGGATCGAAAGGGTGCACCCACGTTTCATCCATGGTTACAAAACGATGTACGAATAGTTCAGGATCTCCTTGAAAGATGTCGAGATTCCGCTTTGAAATGTCAGGACGCTGCTTTTTGTTCTCATCCGTGAGCATTCGAGGTACCCATCTTGCTGACACTTTTTTGAAGTTCAAAACATCTGTTAAAATGTTTTTATCGCTGCCATAAGAAATCTTTAAAGTCTCTGCGAGGTGGTAAACACTTTATAATTGCACGAAACTCGTTTTTCTCCATACTGCGTAATTTTTAGCGACAACTTGAATTCAAAATTTAATTTCATAAGAACTATAAACCACAGCTGAATGATATTTGTTGTCAAAACACGACAATAGTGAGTGGTTACTTTCATTACAAACTACCCTCAAAATTCTTGGTAAAAATATGTGATTCCAAAAACTTTAATATCCACCCTCGTACATATACGCAAGGTGCACAACAAGGAACACATCCCGAGCAAGCCTCGCGTCAGGAAGAGAAAGCCGCCAGTGTAGATAGAACAAGACAACTAGCAACTTACATTATTATACAGAGTGAATGGCTGCGACTACACATACGCAAGGTGCACAACAAGGAACACATCCCGAGCGAGCCTCGCATCACGAAGAGGACGCCGCCGGTGTAGATAGAACAAGACAACTGTCAACTTACATTATTTTTATTATACAGAGTGAATGGCTGCGATACGCAAGGTAGGCTTGTCAGTAGTTGCCAGATCTGATGTTAGACTTCCGGGGACATAATGTACTACTGAAGTTTTTCATAAAAATAAGTTCGAAAATAATAAGCTAAAGGAAAGACAAATATTTTGTGTTATATTTTTTTACGGCGAACTTTTATACAAGCAACACTACACTAAAATGAAAGAAGGAAGGACATTTATTTATCACCAAGTGGTATATAAATGTCGCATTTATTTATCACTTGCCGAAGAACCAAACGAAGGTTGTTGTTGTTGTTGTTGTTGTTTTCGCCATAAATTGGCAGGCGAAGATCATTTGACCATACAGCCAATTCTCAATTTTCTTTTATATGTATTTTCGTAATTATATTTTACCAATGGTTTTTCTTATATATGTATAAATGGCTGGGTAGTTGTGTGTATTTGAAAAAATTCTTTCCAAAGATGTAGGGATCGTTTCGGGATATTTGTAATTTTCCATAAGTTGGTCTATCATGCATGAGTAATCTTTGGATTGTGAAAGCGGGACAGTTCAAAAATATGTGGTCCAGAGTTTGCTCTTCATCTTTATTGCAGTGTTGACATAGGGAGGAATTCACTAAATTCATTCGATGAAGGTGCGCATTGAATTGACAGTGACCCATACGAAGTCGCCAAAAAGTAGTGTAGAATTGCCGTTCCTTCAATAGCATTCCTTTGTCAAACCAGGATGTCTTCGTAATATTATTTTGAATTTTATGATACCACCTTCTTTTCTGTTGGAGAGATTCAGACCAGACGTTAGCCCATTCATCATCATAGATTTTCGTTAGAATTGATTGCGTGAAAGTCAGAATGTGGTATGGCAACATTTTTGATCGGGCTTTGAGACGTCAAAATTGTTTTTGCGAGGTTATCGACCAATTCACTACCTAAAACCACAATGTGGCTCGGCGTCCAAAATAATCCCACGGTAAATCCTTTCACACTCAAATCAAGTATCTTCTCTCGTATCAAACGAAGGATTGCGGGGTTCGAGAGATTGGATAAAGTCTTTCAGGTGGCCGACCACCAAAACATTCACAATGTTTTGGTGCTTTAAAAAAAAATTTACCCTAACCTATAGTCCGGTCCGCCACCTGAAAGCCTTTTTAGTGCCTTCGATGCCTTCGAACCTGCGCATCCTACTCCTTTCGTGCATACTTATCTTCGATATCGATATCTTGGATTTATCGGCAAGTGGTATGAGATGAGATGAGTGATGTTTTGGTGGTTTAAAAAAAATAACCAGGGTAGTTAGGGTTAATATAAAGAAGATGCGTATATGCATAAGATGCATAGCATAAGATGCGATACGCATCTTCTTTATATTAAACCTGGTTATTTTTTTTAAACCACCAAAACATCACTCATACGAAATCAAAGTTTCCGAAAATAAAGCTTTCTTAGGATTACCTACTGTCAGTGAGCGACGGAGAATTGGACCCGAGACACTAGTGTGCTAAGGCACCGCAGGCACTAAAAAGGCTTTCAGGTGCCGTATCGACTTAGTAGGACTTGTCAATGTCAAAGTAATTTTATTTTATTTTATTCATGGCTATCAACTTGTTATACCACAATTACCAAATGTTAAGTTTAAGGCCGCTGTGTTTGTGACCGCTGACCGTTGGAGGCTGACCGAGGTTCGGATTCCTCGTAAAACTGTAGGTCCCTTCCCTCCTAATCTTACTTGGTGGTAGGGTTTAACCCGCCCGGGTTGGTACCACCGCACTGAATGAAACGTCGGTCCAAACGGCTATGTGAATAGTGTGTGTTTTCCGACCAGTTCAGTGTAGCCGGCACGATCAAAGAGGGAAGCACTGACATGGCACCTAGTTTACCCGGTGTTATGGGCTGACATCACGGACGTTGTAGGTGATGTAGCCAACCGTGTCAGTTTCCATAAAAAAAAAGGCAGCGCCACAGGTAGCGCATAATATGTGTGAAGGTGTGTCGTGTCGTGTTCGTGTCCTGTAAAAGTCGATACTATTTTCATCGACTACATTCACTAGTGGTGCAAAGCGTGCTCTAATGTCTATGAAACGTCAATTTACTCCGTCTTCCAAAAAAATTGGTTGTCTGTAAAGTCGGTTTACGGACGATAGTTTTACCTGATAACGTCATAAAGTGGTATGACTACTGGGAACGGTTCTAAAGTACCAGGGCAGAAGAAATTGAGGCAATGCGACTTCGGACTGAATCTACGTCAGACAGACAGACAGTCAGTGAAATTAATAAGCAGTCGAATAAATCACAAAATTCATTACAAAACGTCTATAAAAGTGAAAATAAACGTGATAAACATAATGCCTGTTATTAGAACAGTAAGTGAAAGTGTTATTTCAAAGTAATACGAAATAAAATAAAAACTATTAGCAAAATAATATAAAGTGCGAAGTCAGAAACAAAATCAGTTTATAACACTTTATCGTTTTTCACTACTTTATCAAAAACGGCTTAATAATATCAATAATCCTACATAACGCCATCTACATATCAAACCGTATACTACAACGTTGCAACACCTACCTAACTGCGAATCAAGTAAACTACCGCTGAAGTATTTCATTTACTATAGACGCTAGATGTCGCTCCAAAAGACTCAACGCCATGGAATCTTCACCTACTGTTGACCGAATTCGCTTCGCTAGTACATGATCGATTTCGCCGGGTGATTAAGACGTCTGGTCGGTCACACAATATTTGTGGCAGGGACCGCGGGTTCGAGGCTCGCAAAAGACGGACAAATATATTTTGTATTTCCTACTCTCCTTATATGCCTCTCTATCGCTTGTTACGCGCTCTCGCTTGCACACACAGGTTCAGATGGAACGTGACACTTTTTCGTGCGTGCGGCCGGTGTTCATCAATTTATAATGCGAGGTTTACACTCAGCGCTTGATACTGCTCCTCCCGCTGGCGCGATTATTACCCAAAGTACTTCTGCGGCAGCATCGACGCGAGTATCGTGTTTACACTCGGCCCATGATACTGCTCCTGCCGCTGCCGCGATTCTTGCCAATGTTCACTCGTCGTGGCGGACGAAGTTCTTGCGGCGAACTTCCTGCTTATGTAAAAATGTTTTGTAGCAATAAATAATTTCTATCAATCTAATAAAATAAATATAATTAAATACAATAATAATGAGTGTTTTTCGAACGCAGACAATACAAGCTCGACGAACGGCGGCGCGGGGGCAAGTGAGCGAGAGGGCTGAATGTGAGTGAACACGATACTCGCGTCGATGCTGCCAGTCCTTTGACTCCCGCACGAAAAACCGACAATTTCGGGAGCATCGGCAGCGCGAGCGGCATGACGAGTATCAGCGCGAGTATCGTGTTTACATTCTCGCGCTGCATACTGCCCTGCTCACTTCCCTGCCCTCATAGAGTAACTTATATGGTGGGGTTTCCTGCCCTGTAGGGCTGAGTGTAAACCTCGCATAAGACGTGACGTTATCACGTCAAAAAACAACTCAGTGAACGCCAATGATGTATCATGCAGGCAGGAAATACACGAGTGTCTCTTTGTAGCACAGAGCATCAAATGCGGGGGGCGCGCGCGGTAGGTATTTGATGCTCTGAGTGTTTTTTACACAGATTATTAATTTGTTTGAGTAAACCTGACCGCTAGTATTATATTCTGTGGCTGACGCTGCTGGAACAAAAAAAAATTACCATACTACGCACGCGCTTGCCTTGCCACGCACAACGCGTATATCGAAGTCGAGAAGCGAAGCAAGTTCGTCGTTCATCGTACAGAATGGTGTATAGATAGGTGTGTGTTGACAACATTTGAAAGGACAATCAAGGTTTATTTTTATAGAAAGCGCGACATGTGGCACCGTTTCACTTACGAGTGGGTGACTTACGATGCCCATGGACATTCTATGATGCACGGGGATTGCAAATGCCATGTCGGCCTGGGAGGAGGTAAACTAAATCCACCGCCCCGACATAACCTGTTAGTGTGGCTATTCCCTAGAGTGTTTTTATAAGCCGGAGGCGCGTAGGGAGTGCAGCTTCGGCTTTTTGGTCGCCTGCGGCGACCAGCCTCAGCCGCTCCGGCTCACACGGGTGCCTGCGCTGTATTACGCAAGGACGGCGAGGCTGCACTTCCCGCAGCGCAGAAGAAGAGGCAATCCTAAGTCGCTATTGAAAATAAATACTTCTCGTGAAGTTTAATTTTTTTAGCCCCAGTTTTGATTTCCGCAGGCTAAGTCATTTCTAATAGCAGTGTTTTGTGGAAGTTGTGCCTATGCGGTCACACTATCTTTGTCTTTCCGTAGAAAAAAAACTACAAAGACAGACACTCCACGAATGGCTCGGGGCCAATTCTGATTACTCTCACTTTTTTTTCTCATTTATGTTTTTATTTTCGGAAATGAACAAACTGTTTTGGTGGTTTAAAAAAAAAATAACCAGGGTTAATATAATTAACCCTATATAATTAACCCTGGAGTAATCAGAATTGGGCCTGAGCCACTCGTGGTGACGTGACACTCCTAGAGATACCGCAGCGGCACATGGAAGACAAAATTTACTCTTGCGCTATAATCAGCTGACTGTAAACGCGAAGTGGAAGAAACGAAACGTAACAAAAACGACATGCACCGCCTCAATATTAGGTTAGGGTTAATATATAGAAGATGCGTCGCATCTTCTTTAATTAACCCTGGTTATTTTTTTTAACCTCCAAAACATCACAGCTGATCTATAGCTCAAGAGTCAATTTTGTTTTCTCATGTGGCAGACCTACGAATAGCTCGGAGCCATTTCGACCAATTCGTCTCTAACTGACAGTTGTCCTCCTAAGTAATCTTTATTTTCGGAAATATTCGGAAATCTATAAACTGTTTTGGTGGTTTAAAAAAAAATTATCAGGGTTAATCTAAAGAAGATGCGTCGCTAGCGCTACGCGACTCTCTCGATCTTCTTTATATTAACCCTAACCTAATGTTGAGGCGGGCATGTCGTTTTTGTTACAAGTTTGTATTTCCGAAAATAATTCTTAGGTGGATATAAAAAAAACTAAACACCCTAAAACAATTTAAACACCGTAACATTGCTTAAAAAAGAAAAAAAGCAAAAAAACCAAAAAGATTTTGTGGGATTCGAACCTAGGTCATAAAACTACAAGTCCTAGACCCTCACCCCTGAGCCACGAAATCTGCATAACTAAACCAATATCGAATTCCCTTGATTCGCTTTCGGCTCTATGACGTCACAGCTGTCAGCGAGAGCCAACAGAATTGATCCCGAGCCACGCGTCCAACAGTCCCTGCCTGTGTCTCGAAAAGAGACGTAAATAATGTGGGGACTGGGGACGAATAAATAAATAAAAAATCTTTGTGGAACGAAACAGGAGTGATGAGAGGGCAACGGCAGAAGTGGAAATAAACTCATAATGTGGGACGTGAGCGTGTGCGTGGCGTGTCTCGCCACCGACGCGAGGATGTACAGCATGAGCGCCAGCAGACTGCTGCAGCCCTACCAACAGCTCGCCGGCGTCCAGGTATATCTACCGTCTTCAAGATGTGTAGTGAATGAAAGATTTTACCAGTAATATCTAGGCTTTATTCAACTGAAAAACATTTTTTACCACACACAAGTTGGCTTTAGTTCAATTTGTGCTGGTTGCTGTATTTCTAATTTCTAAAATTATTTCAGTTTGGCGCTCACAATGATTATCTGCCTCAGAAGTTGTGCTGGGAATGTGCCGCACTCGTGAAGAAGTTCAACTTGTTCAGACACAAGTGTGAGAGATCCTATCTACTGCTGCAGGACATCTACAACCAACATGATGAGGTATGTATACTGACCTGCCTCAGAAGTTGTGCTGGGAGCGTGCGGCACTCGTGAACAAGTTCAACTTGTTCAGACACAAGTGTGAGAGAGCCTATCTACTGCTGCAGGACATCTACAACCAAGCGTTCTAGCGATCTGGAGAAGTTAGAATGACAAAGGTGTAGCCAAGCGGCAATATCATACTTTAAAGCCAACATGTACACTTAGGTAAACATATCAACCTCTCTGGTGTCGGCGCCGGCGCACGCTAATCATCTTAAGATGTCGCAAATATTCGCGGCCGCAGTTAGTTACGCAACAATAGGATAAATATTTTTGTCCGGGCTATTGCGACGTGTACTCTGCGCTTCACTCGCGCGCCACGTGCTCGCTGCACTCGCGCGCCGTTTTTTGTTTATTTCAACGTGTCCACTGTCCGCGTTACTCTGTGCTGTACTCGCGCACCCGTGTTGTTATTGTTGGTTACAAATATGGTTCCTACACCCCGTCAGACTAAAATAGATCAGTTTATAACTAAGTAACAGTTTTTTGTGTATTTTATGATTCAGAAGGTCATTCAATATATTGTTTCAAAATATACACCTGTTTTATTGAATTTGTCTATCTAACATACTATAATCCGAACGTGAGTCCGAACAGAGGTAGTTTTTTGGTAGTTTGGATTGTCAAGGCTCTGCTGTATAGTGAGGTTAAGTTTTACTCGCGAGTGGATAAAAACATCCAATAATAACTTACTCACATAACCCTTCGATTGCCCGGCTCAAAATCATGCCAAAATCGTGATTGCCCCGCCATTTTGGCAGAGTCGAGCGCGCTCCACCCTACTGCGTTCTAGACCTTATTTCTAGACTTTTTTCTATGAAGCATATATGAAAAGCCTATTTTTTCTAAATCTTCATTAAATTTACTAGGCACTGCCTTGGTATCACGCACTGGCGGCTGGTCCTAAAGTGCGCTCGTGCGCCGCACTACCATACCACAAGAAATCTTCACTTCACTCAAAATAAATAATACCTTACAACATACTACATTAAAACCATGAAGATCGTACTCCAAATAAATATGAATGTGAATTCGACCTTATTTTATAGATGCCAAGGCACGTTTTTGCGAGCAAACGCGCGCGCCGTGCGGAATATAAATCGCACGCGAGTCTCCCATACTGAATGTATGGGGATCAGAGGTGCGCTTTTGTGCCGGTTTGTGTCACGATTTCGTACAGCGCACATCTCTGTACTGCTGTGCTGTGCTCGCACGATGGACAGTCTCGTGCAGTTCGTGTCACGATTGTCCAACGCGCACGAAGTAGCACAAACTTGCACGTTTTGACTGCATTATGCAAACTGTCTTGGTTTTAATTCAACGTGATTGTATTTTTTTTTTTTATGGAAACTGACACGGTTGCCTACATCACCTACAACATCCGTGATGTCAGCCCATAACACCGGGTGAAATTGGTGCCACGTCAGTGCTTCCCTTCGGTCGTGTCGGCTACACTGAACTGGACGGAAAACACAAACTATATACATAGCCGTTTCGACCGAACTTTCATTCAGTGCGGTGGTACCAACCCGGGCGGGTTACACCCTACCACCTAGTAATATAAGAAGGGAGTCATATCCCTTAGTCGCCTTTTACGACATACACGGGGAGAGATGCACTGGGGCTAATCTTTTAAAGTACCGGCCCCACACGGTACATTTATGTATATTTCACTTTATTATTTTATAAGATCTTCAACTAAAGTATGTATGTATCCCTCAATGTCTAAGATTAAATAATCTTTGCCAGACATTTTAAATGAATAAGTACCTAGGTAAATAAATATTATAGACTTTACTGCGATGCAGAAGGCGCACTTTGCCGACACGCGCCAAGGACGAGTGAAGCATGCAGCACTCACAATGCACAGCACAGCACAGTAGAGATTGTAAGGTTCAAATTTTAACCTTAAGTTCAAAATGTAAAATTAAAAATTGCCTGGCAAAATATTCATATAAGCAAGCAGCGCACTCTTCGGTAGCGGGCGGCGGCGCGGCTTGGCGGTATGAACAAAGAGACATGAAAGCCGTGCCGACAGTCGAGCCGACACGCGGCACGCGCGCGGCGGCGAGTGCTCTAACGATACCGACCGGGCGGGCGAGGGCGACCCATCGCTTGTCGGGTTTTCGACACAGATCAAAGGCGCGCGCGCGGCCAATGGCCATCGTGCGTGGCGTGGCGTAGCAGCGGTGGTACGTCGCGCCGCCCCGCGCGCGTTCTACCTATCCTTTCCTCCGCGGTTTAAAGGAAAAATATGTTTATTTATTTATACTAACATGCGTGACTGTATCCATTTTTTTAAATTTTAAAATGATAGAGCATGGTAGTGTAGGTACCTATATGTACACGGTGTTGCAACCCCAACCATAAAACCCGAAAGGGGGTGATTCTGTACATGAAATGGAACAACTTTTGTTCTACGACTTTTTTATTTGAAGAAAAAAAATATTTTTCTCCATACATTTTGAGAATAGGTACACGATAGGTACTTAAAAATTGTATGAAAAAAAAATTTTTTTTTTTTTTTATTTAATTTTTTTCTACTCTATAATATAATAGTAGCCATCAACGTAAATATTTGTATAGAGAAGTATAGTTAAAAATTTTAAATTCTCTGCATTACATTACAACATCCATTCACCGATTTCGTGCACTCGTGCAAGTCGGCGCCGACTTGTACGAAATGTCCATGCCGCACGACTCTGCACATGTGTCCAAGCTAGTCCATCGCACGGCGCGGCGTGCTCGGCCGGCCGAGACGACCGCTTTCATTCGTTTCGTGCGCACGAAGCGCAGCTCTGATGGGGATCGGCAAAACACCGCTGGCGCGTGAGACAGAAGATACTTCATAGAAACAGTATGGGCCGAAAGGAGTTCTGCGTGCGGCGCACGAGCGCCAAACAAGGACGCTATATCGTGAATGTCCGCGCGTGCGACACGTCGCGTCGCGAGGGATTCGTTTTGCACGAGTCCGTCTTACAAACTGTTTGCCGTCTACCTCAAAGCGAACCGTCTACCTCGAAGCGAGTCAGCGCGCTCGCGCTGTCGTGTGATGTGATGATGTCACATACCCGTTAGCGCGCGAATATTTAAAATGGGATATGGTTAGGTTTGTACTTTCTGTCACGTGATACTGTGAATTAAGTGATGCCGATATTTGCCTAAGCGTTGGTTAAAGGTAAGGCTTTACAATCAGGTGATCCCGGGTTCAATTCATACTTTTCAAATGCTTTTATTTTTATATATTTTTTGAAGCATTTTTGGGACATTACTACTGTTTTATTTTTAATTGAAAGCTGCAGTAGTGTTGTGGTCTATGGGTGTATTCATAAAGGTATTAAAAATAAGTTAAACAACTTGTTTGGATTATTTTTTTTTGCAACTCATTGAGGGTCTTGAGAATATTCATACAAGGTATGTACATAATAAAACGCAGGCGTTTAAAAAATTCGTAAGTCCCGATCTTAAAATAACATGACGGGAATGTGTTGGGAAATTTGGTATTTAAGTAGGTAGGTACTTAGCGCACTACCGGTCACTAAAGTCAGCAGCCGCCACTGGTATCACGTCTAATTGTGTTTATTATTATCACCATTAAACTGGGCCAAAGTCCACAAACGAATTAATTTACATATTCGGGTAAAAAAATATTCATATTTTCTAATAAAAACTGCAGATACTGAATTTATTGTGTTTTATTTATAGTTTATTACATAATCTACCATTTCCTATCAAGATATCTTTCGTTACAGTAGAAATGTAGATCTCAACAGAGTTCCAAAGTGTAACAAAAATATGACGCTCTTCACTCGAGGTCGTAAATGTCAAGTATGTTTACAAATTAATTTCGGCTGAATGATCCACTCCAGCGGTATGATGTAAGTGTTTGCACAAGCCTGGGCTCTTCAAGTACTCAGAATAAAATAATTACATGTGTCGGATGTTTTGTTTCTAAACAATACGGAACAATGGTCAAAATGACCTACATAGCAAAAACTGCTCTAGAAGCAAATACTACTGACTGAATTAAAATAAAAGGACACTAAAAAATAGTTTATTAAATTTGCTCTTAGATTCAGTGAAAAAAAATTATACTACCGTACAAAAATATTGAAAAAAAATTCAGTGAAATTTACAGAAATAAAAATAAAAAAACCAAAATTTAGTAAGTAGTAAGGATAACTTAATATGGAGGAGGCTTTCGGGAAATGATAGCAAATTTTTTGCAACATATCTTAAGGTATCTAATACCGTATTTGAAATGGTTACAGATAAATGCTCCAGAAGGCGGACTTAATGCTGAAATCTTTTTGAAGTTATACTTCTTTAAAAACGTTATGCAAATACATATAAAATAAATGAAACGCAAAAATCCATGCACAAAATTAAAAGTACGCCATTAAATTTACGGCCAAAATAAATTTCATTAAATTTAATGAAAATATCACTCAAAACAAGCACACTAAAAAAATAAAATTTTATTAAAATGTATTGAAGCCGCTATCCATATAGGTGGAGCGGTCGCTCAGCGACACGGTCACGTGACCTCACGCCGATAGTGCCCCGAACCGTTGAACGGTTTCCGAAGCGACCATGCCTTTATTTTTCGAAAAATTTAATTACTAGGCCAATTTAGGGCAGATATAATGTTCTTAAAACATTTACAATGAAATAAATAAACTATTTCAATAATCTTTCACTTGTTTTGGCGAAAATCTATAGAATTTCGATCGATCAAAGTAACCTACCATTCAAAATTTTCGTAACGGTTTTTCGTAGTGGGTCGGAAACATCAAAATTATTGACGAATAAATCATTCCTCAAGTCCGAAAAACTATTGTAACATGTAGATTACATACCCTTCCATTGTTTTTCAACAAAAAACAGCAAAAATACGGCAAAAAATCACTCCAAAACACAATTTCAATGGCACGCTATTCTGCGTGCGCGAACACAACAGAACTGAATTTCCGATCGCTTCCCATTAATATTTTGAAGTGGCAAGCATATGGAAGTGTGCATTTTTAGCTAGCCTATTCTTTCATGAATGACTGTACGTAAGTTAGAAGAGATTAGTAGGATGTATGACATTTAAATAAATTATTTAAAGTGACTAGTCTAGAGAGACCGCTCAACGGTTCGGGGCAACCATGGCAGTCCAAGGTCGGAACCGCTGAACGGTCTCGGGCAATTGAAGGGTTAAGAAATGTTGTATTCTTTCGAATTTATACACAAACACAACAAACACCAAAAAAAAGGTTATTCGAGAGTTAGAAAGAGTTCGCGCTCGATAATGGCGTCCGTTACCACATCTCTAAATCCGTTTGTTTTTTGCTTCAGGCTGGCGCCAAAGTGAATGAGAATGTGTAGGTAGGGTTTTCCAATAGGGACGGGTCGATGTTCAAAAGGAATAAAACAAGCTGTGTGTGAGGTATTAACGAATTTCTTTGTTTGTTTGAAAGGCCCATGTATGCCATTTATGTGTGGAATATGACATCATTCAAATGTCCGCAGCGGCTTCTCACGGTGGCACGGAAAAATAGAAAAAATACGGACCAATGACGCCACCGGCCCAAAATCCACACCAAACAGTAACTTTTTGTGGATGCATTGCCACTTGGTGAACCTCATGTGGGTTGGCCTCGTCCCATATACGGCAATTTGGCTTTTTAAGATAGGTAGCTATTCATCCAAAAATGTGCCTCGTCGCTAAAAATGATTTTTCGGCCGAAATTGGGGTCCTCTTCCAAACGCTCCGAAGCCCAGGCAGTGAACAAACGGTCTTGTCTATGGTCATTAGGTTTGAGCTGCTCAATCGTGTAACTTGACATGATGATTTGGCATCAGTTACTGATTAATGAATAACTGATTTGACAGTTGCCGCCAAAACAACATGGCCGCCGCAGCCTGTCAACATCGACCCGCCCCTATTGGAAAACCCTTTATAATGAGCCTTATCCCAGAATTCAAAGAGCGTTTATTTTAATGCAGTTTAATTCAGTAGCAGTGTTTCGGTGCATTTTCTCACTTATGGACACGCGACAGTGAAAGGGGTAGAAGGGGTTGTAAATGAACAAAAATATTAGCGAAATTTATTAGAAATTAACCCATTCAAACATAATCTCAAAAAGAGTGCTCAAGAATAAGGTTGCCAGATTTTCGCCATTAAAAAAACGGACAACCAAAAACTCAATTATTAATTAGAGATTTTTAAAGTAAAACACACGAAACGTTAAGAAAGAAAGTTTTATTCATACTTAAGTCACAACACAAACAAGGCATCATAATACAAATAAATCAATATACCTTTTAGGACCCGCCGCCCGCCGCCCGTCTTTCCCGCTACCTTTCTTCCCCCAAAGCGTTCCGTAGCAATAGCTTATGTATGGCGGGAATAGAAATATTGCAGTTTGATACTACCGAATATTACCGGGCGGGAAATTTAAAAACCGGACAAAACCTGGTCATATTTTTTACCAGGCAGGGGCTTCGAAATCCGGACTGTCCGGGCCAAAACCGGTCATCTGGCAACCCTACTCAAGAACGATAATTAAATAAAAAAAATAATAAAAAAAAATACAAGATAATGACAAAAACAACACATTTTAACTGTATTTAGACGTATCAGCATAGGCTGCCTGTCTAAAATAAATAAATAAATTTAATGCCGACTACGCAATATTGTGTAGCTGAAGCATAACCTAATCGTCGTAATCTAAATAAATAACCTGAAAGCTTAGCCTAACCTAGCATAACAAAAAAACAGAAAAGAAATATTGCAAAATGTCCATATGTAATTTTTCTTTTCAGATATTAGAACGGCATGTTTATAATGAGATAGACAGAGAGCAACATCTCCTGTCATCTCCGCTCAGTATCGCTCGCATCCCCAGCTACACAGTGAACGTGAAAAACGTGGCTCCTATGAAAGACAAACTCGTAGAACATCTTACATATTCTGTGAAGCCTGAAGTTGTTAAAGTGGAATATAGTTGTCCGAAATCGGAACCTGTGTTTAAAAGTGAGCCGTTTGAAAATTGTGATGAAATAGTACAAAACCTTGCGGATGATGACGACGATGAAGGAGTGGAGGATGATGTGAAGGAAGTAATTCCATCTGAAGGAGACTTTAAGTTTGAACTGAATGTGACTAAGGAAGAGGCCCCTCCCCTTCCCTGCTTCAGTGGTAAGAAGGAGGCTATACCACCAGACGCATGGACGGAGATTATTTTGACTCAGGTATTATATTATTTCATTCTATGCTATCATTGTGTGCATGGAAATATTTTTAGTATGAATTGTTGGTTTCTTGTTTATAAGAGCGTCGTCGGCATTGTGAAGATGCTGGGTAGTGTATTATGTTATTTTTCACACAAATTAGGTCTGCAATTTCAATGGATTACAGACAAAACAAATTGCATAGATCTAACGTAGACGCATACTGGCGGCGCGGTAGGTCGCTGGATTTTGGAAATTTATAAAAATAGAAAGAGGCATATATCGGTTCGCACAAAGTGTATGGATGGTCCTATGCAATGCACAATATCCTAGGGGTAAATGAATAAGGAAGGTGGGAAGACTCACCCTGATGGAGACTTCCTGGATTTCGCTGGTGGCCACCACGCTGTTCCTCTCCCACAGGTTGTTGAAAGCTGCAGCCGCAGTGATGAAGATAGCGAAGCAATTCCTTCGGGTTTTATACTTCCGAGCGTACACAGTACTTGGTGATGTACTTTAAATCTGGGTAACGAACTACCCGGCGGCGACGTGGTATGATTTTGGCGGGAAAGGCTATGACGACAGTAACGGTCCGTGCGTAGCAATGCGAATTTGCACACTGACAACCTTGACGGATTCATTTTCGACAGCACTTGCTGTCAGTCTTCGCTCCATCAGGTGAGAGAGAGTGAGACAGGTGTATGGGGGGGGGGGGGGGGGAACAAGGATAGGACTAGGGTAAATCACATTACACAAGACCATACAGCCATCGATTGCGCGAGAACATTTGGCCTAACCACATACCGATCTTCGAGTGTCTGGGCTCGACGCAAAATCTATATTACAACAAAACGACACCGCACGGCCCTGATATGTGGGAATAGAGGTTAAAATACACCACACAATGCTTGTATGTTCTCAGGAGCAGGTGAGTCAGCTCTACAAACAGAAAAAGAACTCCTTAGAGTTTGAGAAAGCGACACTCAAGTGCGAACTGTGCTATGAAGTATTCAAACAACCTCAATTCTATGAAGGGCACATGCTCAAACATGAACCGGTACTGTTTTTATCCTAATGTATTTTTTGTGCTTACTTGTGTGCTTAATGTAATTTTTTTTTATGGAAACTGATACGGTTGGCTACATCACCTACAACATCTGTGATGTCAGCCCATAACACCGGGTGAACTAGGTGCCATGTCAGTGCTTCCCTTCATTTCATGTCGGCTACACTGAACTGGACGGAAAACACGAACTATTTACATCTAGCCATTTCCACCGACGTTTCATTTAGTGCGGTGATATCAACTCGGGCGGGATAAACCCTACCACCTAGTAAGGTAAGAAGGGAAGGGACCTACAGTTTTACATGTAATCCGGACCGCGGTCAACCTCTAACGGTCGAGCGGTCACACATCCAAGTACTGACCGCGCTCAGCGTTGCTTAACAACAGTCGACCGACCGCACCACTGAGCTGCCGAGGCTGACAAAATAATCCAAAGAATGTGATACTCGGAAGCATCAGTGTAGCGCCATGCTTCCTGACAGATATTGAAATCCATCATTACACCACCTAGACGTCCCAACAGTTGAGGAGGAAATTAGAAACATCAGCAACACCTACATGGTCGGGAATCTCTGGTTTCAGTTCGGTTATACGTTGGTTAACATGCTTTATTAATTTAGTCTTATATTTTTGACATCATGCTTCTGAAAATGGCAGTAATAATAAATAATAGTAAAACATATTGGTTACAGTCTTCAGGATTCTATAAGTGTGATTTCTGCAAGTTGAGGTACAAAACTCGGCCAAATATTGTGAGACACATGAAGATACATATGAGGAACTTCAAATGCAATATTTGTGGCGTTGCAAAAACCTCTCAGTGAGTTCTACTAGACTTTATTATTATTTCTTTATTTGCACATTTGCTTAAAACTAATTTTGTACACATTAAAGACCTAACATTAAAAACATATACAAAATTAACCTTAAAAAAATGGAGTTGCCACCACCGGCGGCGGGCCGAACCCAGGCTACCGATGGTCGGTCCCAAAGAGAGGAACCTCCGGGCGATGCGTGCAGTGTCGAGCAGGGCTGCCTTCTCGATCTGCTCTTTGACCCAACCACTCAGCGAGAGCCTCTTAAGGTGGTCATCGAAGCTCTTCGCTATCAGCCCATGCGCTGATACGACTATGGGCACAACGATCGTCGAGTCGACGGGCCACATTTTGGTAACCTCGTGCTGCAGATCCAGATACTTTAACATCTTCTCTGCTTCCTTGCTGACGAGGTTACCATCGTGCGGCACGGCGATATCGACGAGCGTTGCGCGCCTTGCCTCTCGGTCCACTATCACAATATTTATTTATTTATTTTTTAATGAACAAGCAGCTCTAGCTGATGTGTTCATATCAGTCTTTTTTTTTTATGATGAATGATTGTTTTAATTTTTTTTTTTTTTTTTTAGTTTTCGTACTTGGGCACTGTAGCTATTTGTTTGTTGATGTACTTTTTATGTATTTATCTAATCGGTTTTTGAAGGTGTTTGTGTTTGGGGAGTCAATCACATCCTGTGGGAGTTTATTCCAGGCGTTCACCACTCGATTTGTTATGAAGTGCTTTCGGATGTTTGTGTTAGAAACTGTCTGGTTAAGTTTTTTGCTGTGACCACGAAGGTGATAGTTCTGGTTCAGGTCAAACATTTCAATTAAGTCTGGGCAATCATACTTTGAGGTGAGTATTTTGTAGACTTCAATGAGGTCTCCTCTGTCGCGGCGTTCTTCCAATGTGGTCAGTTCAAGTATTTTTCATCTTTCTTCGTAGCTCAAGCTTTTTAGCTCGTAGGGAATTTTGGTGAATCTTCTTTGAACTTGTTCCAATTGGTGGATGTCTTCAACAAAGTATGGTTGCCGTATCTGGAATCGGTATTCCAAAAGCGGTCGAACGTAAGTCTTGTAAATTTTAAGCATTATAAGTGGCGACAATACGAGAAAGCTCTTTTTTATGAGATATGTCAAGGAGTTGGCTCTTTTCACTATATCTGTGATGTGGGGTTCCCATTTTTTTTTTTATTTATTTTTTTTTTTATTGATACGCGAGACACTTGAGGTCTATTTGCGAGAATAGTCCTGTCTGTGATTATAATGGACTTTATTATTTATTATTATTATTTATTTTGCTTAGCACTACATTTATTTTAGGGCATATTATTACTATCTCCATACTGACAGTGCAAAATTAAACCATTATTTATTCTATGGCTCCATACAGTTTCACAATACATTTTCGTCCTATCTCTAAGATTCCACAGCTTGCGCTGAGTTCGTATTTTGTCTAACGACCAAACAGCCAATCACGGACGAGCGCCGTGCATTTGCTTAGTACTACTGAATTCGTTCCTATTTCCTAGACAACAAGGCACGATTTTGCTGTACGTAATACGTACTACATACGACGTATCGCCGCCGAGCTCGCCGCCGAGTGCATTACAAAACACCGCGAACGTCTACTATGAGAAAATGTCAAACGCCGCTGCCCCGCCGCGTGAAACAAAACACTCTTCATACGATTATGTGTGGAACAAGGTTGCATTCTGCGTGTGACACACGACGGAAAAAGAAGGACAGTATATTGTGGAAAGACGCGCGTGCGACACGTCGCGGGCGATTCGTTCTGCTTGTGAGTCCGTCTGCCTAGAGTCAGCGCGCTGCGCTGTCATGTGATGATGTCACATACCCGTTAGCGCGCGAATATTTAAAATGGAATATGGTTAGGTTTTGTGCTTTCTGTCACGTGATACTGTGAATTAAGTGGTGCCGATATTTGCCTAAGCGTTGGATAAAGGTAAGGCTTTACAATCAGGTGATCCCGGGTTCAATTCCTACTTTTCAAATGCTTTTATTTTTATATACTTTTTGAAGTATTTTTGGGACATTACTACTGTTTTCTTTTTGAACGCTGCAGTAGTGTTGTGGTCTATGGGTGTGTTCATAAAGGTACTAAAAATGAGTTAAAAAACTTGTTTGGATTTTTTTTCTTGTTTTTTTGCAACTCATTGAGTGTCTTAAGAATATTCATGCTAGGTACGTACGCAGGCGTTTAAAAAATTCGTAAGTCCCGATCTTAAAATAACATGACGGGAATGTGTTGGGAAATTTGGTATTTAAGTACCTAGGTAGGTACTTAGCGCACTGCCGGTCACGTAAGTCACCAACCGCCACTGGTTAGAAAGTATTTTTATCTCACTGTTTACCAAACTTGATTTTAGCCTAGTCTTAAGTCTGCCTGCAGATATTGTAAAAAAGTTAAATTTTTCAGAGCGATGGCAAGGCTTCACTTCCTACGGCATAAAAAGTTGAAAGCGGCCTTGGAGTTGCGTCGCAAGAAGTCCCAACAACGAGCACAAGAGAAACGGGAGGCGTCGTTGAAGAAACGCGCGAGCAAGCCTAAACGGAAAGTGAAGAAGAAACAAAAACAAAATGGAGCTATGAAGTTTAGAGCGGTCCAGTCAACTCTTACGCAAGTACAAACCTATTTATACTACACTTGTATTATTACTGTTACAATCGGTTCTGCAGATATTACCTCCACAGGCTGGTAAACTTTGGAACGCTCTCCCTGCCCACATATTACCCCCCAAGTATAGTCTCAGGTCCTTCAAGAGAGGCGTGAATAGGCGCCAGTCAGGCCGCCATTGTATTCGCAACCCCCGCGTACGAACGAATGACCATGGGCGTCGTTAGACACCTTACGGGTGGCTCGGCGCCACATGTCGCGCATAAAAAAAAATATTACTACTGCTATATATATTTTTTAATGTAAGCCAACATGGGTGACTGTGCCAAGGTACCAATGGTACAGTCGATACAGCCAAAAACACCTCTCCTCGTGAAACCACGCTCAGAGACGAGCAGACGCGAGCCAGCAGATTTGCTGACAGGTCCTAGCCTGTTGATACATACAACGTTTGAAGACACCCGGGTTAAAAGATTTCAGGAAACACACTCGCCGGAAGTCTCCTAGCGTTGAGACAAAGAAACGATTTTGAGAACTGATGGGTTCTCGATAGGCGACGGCCTAGGCCGCTCAAATTTGGGGGCGGCATGGCGAGCGGGTAGCGTGTCAGCGACAGGACCATGCAAATTTGCGGCCTCGCTTTTGGCAGATTTTTTATTTTTATATAATTACATCCATAGGTAGGTAACCTACACTTGGGAATGTCGAAAATTCCGCCATTTCTAAATTCAATGCGAAGAAGAACTGACAAACAAACTTCGCAAGTCACAGTGTTTTGTTAGTACCTTATAAGTATTATATCATAGTAACTTACAAATAATTAACCCATACTACTGCTCACAAGAATATATTTACAGCATAAACATGAATACTGAAGAATCTGACCGCTCTGCCAATATACATCTGGTGTATAGTGCCATCGTCAATTTGATACTTAAATATATCAAGTCATCAACAACAATTAGTAGATAGATAGATAGATAGATAGAAATACTTTATTGCTCCAAAACATTTAACAGTAACAAACGATAAGTAATTTACATGAGGGGCAAAGGCGGACTTATCCCTTACAGGGATTTCTCCCAGTCAACCTTTGGATGTTTGAGAGTCGTATGTTGTGAGATATAAGTAGGTAGTAGCAAAAGACTTGAGTGTGGGAATGTAAAATATAATATATGGAAAATAACTATGATAAACTATAATATACTTGCACTACATAATATAAGTACATACCAGTTTAAACGTAGAAATGGCAAATTATAAATTAAATTAAATACATAAAACTATAAATTAAATACATATGTATTAAAGATTATATAATACATAATACCTAAATATATACATACATACATACTTGTCCATTCAGAATTAAAGGATTTTTTAACTATTGACTTCACATTGACGGAGATAGTACAACTTTAAGTGTTTTTTGAATAACGGAAGCGACTTGCAGTGCCGTATACAGTGAGGTAGTTGATTCCACAGACGAGCTGCGTGCACAGAAAATGAGTTTGTGTAAAATCCTGTTTTATGAGTGGAAATGGCTAAGATATTGTCATCACTTGAACGAAGCGTGACACCGTGGGAAGATAAGTATTGAAAACGTGAAGATAGGTACTCGGGAGCAGAAGGGTTGTTGATACAAGAATAAAGGAGTCCAAGGATGTGGGAATTTCTGCGGAGACGGATTGGGAGCCACTTGAGACGTCTGCGGTATTCAGAAACATGGTCGTGCTTAGTAGTAAAAGTTTATTATAAAGAAATGTCATAAGTCATATTGAAAATCTAAAGATACAAAGTGTATCCAATTGTCAAAGTTATTTAGTGGGAAAAACAGTAGTCAGACTTGATAAAATTGTGGTCAGCTAAAGCATCCTTAACAGTGTAATAACTTATGTACAGAGCGTTCACAGTTATTTTACCTCTGACACATGCCATTGTATCTTCCTCTAGGTGGAGGAAGATACAATGGCATGTCCTCTAGGTGGTTGGCCAACCACTTGCTGTCACTAGTACTACGGTCGTAAAAAGGGTTACTTGCTATTAATATTTTACCCGTGGTAGTGGATATTATGTATTCGTACCTGTTGTACCTGTAGTGATAAGTTCACCTTTGCGCACTCCTGCATTTCTTGTTTCTTGTCGTGTACTGTTCTTCTTTCAATTTGTGTTCAATAAAGAGTTTCTATATTCTAAAAATGTATTCAAATATTTCGTACAGGGAAATGGTACGAACCAATTATGGCAACACAGAGCTCAGGTTAGCCAACTTGAAGGCTAGAGGTAAAATAACCGTGAACGGTCTATAGTATAATATGTTGCAGGGCTATTATTAGGAGTGCCAGGTTTGCCATAAAGGCTTATTTCTCTTATGTATGGCCATTTCTCCGTATGTGTAATTAGTTTTTTATCGCACTGCGCCAAATTATCTGCCCATTCTCTATTAGCTTGTATAGCAAAAATAGCGGTAGCCGCAGATCTGTCTCACTAGACGTATTGTGAAGCCCGTCGGAGCGAGTGAGACTGATCATGAGAAAATGCTAGGAGTGATATATTGCTAATGCAGAATAGCCTCAATGAAGTGTATTGTTTGTTTGTAAATTTTGTTCAATGAAAATGTTTCAATGTATTATTAATGTGTGAATGTTTCAGGAGCAAATGATGGCAGTAGTGCGTGAGAGACAACTAGCCAAGGGCTACAACACGGCTCCGTTTAAATGCCATCTCTGCTTCAAGGTCTTCCTTGAAAACAGAACTTATAGCCAACACATGATCCTGCACGATCCGGTTAGTTAATTTTTGCATGCTACATGTTGTTGTTGTAGTTGATTTGGGGTTGGCTCTAGGCCTGCAAACTAATCCCGCTTGGTTGGGGACCTTCGTGCAAAACCCCTATCCCTTAGTCGACTTTTACGACATGCGACGGGGAGAGATGCAGTTGGGTTATTCTTTTTAAGTACCGACCCCACACGGTACCTGCATGCTACATATGTACAGTCTTCTCGAATGGATGAACACCACTACCCACGATGCACCAGCCAGTACTTTCAGTATCGAGCTATCGAGATATTGCTGATCTTGCTGCAACATGCAACTATATGTTTCCCACATTTACATGAGTGGTGCCAGGGACGTATTTATAGCTTCTACATGGGACGTGTTCTGGCGAAATAGGGATCGGCTCGGCTTAGAGGGGCACCGATACCAAAAGTTCTATAATTGCGTGGCAGGCAGCAGTTTGAATTTAACTAATTTTTTTTTTATACGTAAGGTCTTTTTTTTAACTGACGAACCGTAAAGGGGATGTTCTGTATCGGAAATAGATCATATTAAAATTTAAAAAAATATGTACACACATTTTTATATTTTTTAAATATAAAAAAAATACTAACAGACTCTCCTAAACATATAGCGATTCGTTGCGCAAGGAGAAAAAATTTTTTTAGAAAAAATAATTTTAGCTGGAAAACAACTGAATAGATCTCTGCTGTGTGCTCTAGCTTGGCGACAAAGTGAATCATTTCGAGAAGAGCATAACTTCACCTTTTTTTAGAAGTATAATTGAGCATTGTCCCCATATTAAAAGAGCATGTTGTACTTCAATGCCGAAAGTCGCCCGTGTCGTCGGGACATATGCTGTCCCGCCGACATATTAGTCACTTTTTGGTGCCGGGACATAGCTGTCCCGCCGACACGTTAGAGGTAAGAGAGGTAAACTTCTCAGCGACAAGCTGCTCTAGTATTTGATGTAATGATTGAAGGCCCGCGGCGAGTTTGAATGCGACATCTGCAAGATTCGCGTGATGACGCGCGCGCTGGTGCAGACACACATCACCGGAATGCACCTGCGCAAGTACACCTGCAAAATTTGCCCCTACGTGTCCTACAGTCGGTGCGTGATAACAATTTTATTTATTTAGTATACATTAGAAGCTTTACGCTGACGCTTGTACTTTGTTGCTACCGGCCACTGACCCTAAAGTAAAAACCATAACTGAGCAAACACACTTGGCAGTTAAAATGTTGCCAGTTTTGAAACATTTTAGTAGTGATGACCATTTTTATTACTACCTACATATTGCTTGAAGCTAGCAACCTACATATTACTTGAATAAATTAAGGGGAACATATAATTACTTGTAAAAACCATAGCTAAGCATACAAGCTTTACAGCTAAAATGTTTTCAGTTTTGAAAAACAATTATAATGATGAGTAAGAGAAGATATTTCATTTCGATATTTTGATGTGATAACGTCTTATAAATTGATGAACACCGGCTGCACGCACGAATATCACGTCACGTTCCATCTGAGCCTGTGTGTGCAAGCGAGAGCGCGTAACAAGCGATAGAGAGGCACAATCGGCCCAAGCGTCGGCTTGTAAAAGTACCAGGGCCGCAGAAATTAAAACGAGGTTACTCGTACCATAATATCTGGCCGGTCGGAAAATATTTCAAATTTAGAATATTCATGAAACAAGGGTTGTATGACGTTATCACGTAAAACTATCGTCCGTAAACCGAGTTTACAGACAACCAATTTTTTTACTACATAATGTGTAAGTTGTACTGTGTGGGGCCGGTACTTTAAAAGAATAGCCCCACTGCATCTCTCCCCGTGTATGTCGTAAAGGGGACTAAGGGATATGACTCCCTTCGTATATTACTAGGTGGTAGGGTTTAACCCGCCCGGGCTAGTACCACCGCACTGAATGAAAGGTCGTTCGAAACGGCTATGTAAATAGTTTGTGTTTTCCGTCCAGTGTTATGGGCTGACATCACGGATGTTGTAGGTGATGTAGCCAACCGTGTCAGTTTCCATAAAAAAAAAGAAGGTTGCTTGAATAAAAATAAGAGGAACATATAATTACTTGTAAAAACCATAGCTAACAGTGGCGGCTCTGGCCAATGAATTTTAGTGAGGCACCACCTACATATTAGCATTTTATTAATGTTGTATTGCAGTTTTCATTTCGAGAAGAGGACATGCCCAAAGTCTAGCAATAAATAAACATCCATGTTGATTTTTTTTCCTTACCTTCAAGATAATTAAGTGAGGCGGCGCCTCACTTGCTTCGCCTGGGGAACCGCCACTGAGCTAAGCAGACAAACTTGTCTGTTAAAATGTTGCCAGTTTTGAAACATTTTGTAAGAGTAGATATGTATTTTATTTTCGATATATTTACTACAGATTGGTTGCTTGAATAAAAATAAGGCGAAAATATAATTACTTGTAAAAAACCATAGCTAAGCAGAAAAATTTTACAGTTCAAATGTTGCCAGTTTTGAAACATTTTAATAGTGATGAGTAAGAATAGATTTTCATTTTCAATATTTTTTATATATATTAAAATTTTAAAGTAGTAACCAACAAGTCATCTATGTAAAAACTCAGTACATACATACTCCGTAATAACAATTTATTCCTTAATTTACTCCATCTCCGTTATTTGTCATTCTATTTGTTAAATGTTAAACTTTTTATTTGGCAAGTTTGAATAAATTGTTGCTAAGAGGTTTCCAAATTAAAATAAAAACAAAACCTATTTATTTCCAGAAAAGTCGCAAGTAACCACTACGAGCAACACAAGGGCACTAATTTCATGTGCCATATCTGCGCGAGAACTTTCAGGTGAATTGCTATACCTATCCAACATTCATACAATTTAATGCATAGAAAATACTTTATTGCTCCAAAAAACATTTAACAGAAATAAACCCATTGGAACATTTACACGAGGTGCAACAGCCTAACCCTTACAGTTTTATTCCAGTCAACCTTTGGATCTTTGATAGACAATAAATTAATATAGTGAAATTTTTTTATTTTATTTTATAAGAAAACTTAAAACCTGTTTACATACATTTGCACAAATTAAATAAAAAAAAAATTGTTCAGCCAATAAAAAAAGTTTAAAATTTTTTATTCAGATATTGATTTTATACAGGTAGTAGCAAAAGAGTTGGGTGTGAGAATTGAAGATAAAATAATTAATAATAATAATACTTTTTAATAATACATATAATATAGTTATAGAATTTAAAGTCCGCCCGCTGAGAGAGTGCGTCCCTGGCGTCTGTCAGTTGGTCAGTTGGTGATGCCAGTCTGGATTGCCTAAAAATTACGACAAGCTTGTCAAAATAGTATGAAACCATATAAACAATAGAAAATGTTCATAATTACGTTAGTTCGAACGTGCAGTTGCAGGAGTGAGTAATACAAACTTGTAATATGAGTGATGAATTGACCAACTGACAGAGGTCAGGAATGCATTCTGTCAGCGGCCGGACTATAGCAATACTTTAAAATGTTTGCCTCGAGTCACGCGCAGCAACGGAACTTAGTGGCTGAGTCGGAGGGGCCAAAGCACATGCTCCGACCAGCCAATATCACCTTCGAGAAGGCAGGTGCCATACCGGAGACTTCCTTGGATAGCTGGCTATAACTGGACCAGAGGAGAACACAACCGAGGCTGCTATGCGGCCATCTTACACGCAGTACTGTGGTAACAACCCAGTCTGCTACAATTTGAGCCTACCACCTAGTAAGGGACAAGGGAAGGGACCTACAGTTTTACACCTGCTATGAACAGTGAAGCAGCAGGTGTAGGTATGCACGTAAATTTTTTCGTCAGTAAAAACTCATCGGTATACTCGACAGGATTCTGACCTCGCACCTCTCGCATGAGAAGCCGGTGATGACCAAACCACTCGGCCGACCGCCGCGTAGTAGCTACCTTAGCCTGTCATCTATTTATTCCTCAGTGTTTTGAAACGTTATGACTATAACAGCAGGGAAATAAATGTGCAAGCGCACGTGCTCAAGAAGCATCCGACGTTCTCTACGTGCCACGTGTGCGCAGAGTGCGGCGCCTCCTTCCCCTCATCCAAAGGACTCGTCTGTCACAAGCTACACATGCATCAGGTGAGAGCTGTCAGTCTCGGTAGCTCGGTGGCGCTACGCTATAGCGATGGACTTAGCAAACTGTATCAACACGTGCCTAGACTAGACCAAGGTATTTTCGTAGACTATACCAAGTTATTTTTTAGTATAGGCTCTCAGGGTGTTTCAGGATAGGGTTTCGCAACTTCAGGGTTCGATAGGAGTCCATATTTGAAGACGAACAGCTCTGAAACTTTTTCCCAGATTCGGTAAAATTTTTAGTACTTTTTGGTTAATATAGTTTCATCAAGATTTGGTGGACGGTTAACATCCTCCTTTATTAAATAAAAATAAAATCACAAACTCACGGATAGAAATGGTTATGTTGCATACATAACTAGTAGAATTTAACTGCGTGTAGGTAAATTACAAACACTGAAAGTTTAATGACTACAAAAGAAAAAGAGGAATGGACTAGATTATTGCACTCCCTAGACCTAGACAGCACTGTTGCCAAATCTCACTGATGCACGGTCGAGGTAAAGACGTCTAGATAGTATAGTGTAATGTAACTCGTTGAACAGCCACCACCAAAGTTCCGAAGTAAAGTCAGTCGAAGCCGTGCACATTTCGACACTGCAAAAATGTCGATTAGTTCTATTCACCGCGGTGACATTTTAACACATTCACATAGGCCATTTTGTCACTGATTTACACACTGCTTTATTGAAAATAAAGTATGTTTTCCAATACCCAGGTCGCCACTGTGCCGGAGGAGAATGCGCCTTATTGCGAGGAGTGCAAGGTGCAGTTCGCTACGAGGAAGGCCTGGACTAAACACGTCCTCAACTCTGAGAGACATAAGGACTTACAGAAGGACATTGTGTGAGTTTTTGTCAAGTCCTGCACTAACATGGAGCAATGTTTTTTCTCTATGGAAACTGGCACTGTTGTTGGTTACATCACCAACTACATCCGTGATGTCCACCTCGGTGAACTAGGTGCCGTGTCAGTGCTTACATTCAGTTGTGCCTTTTATTTACCACGACCTATTTACATAGCAGTTTCGACCGACGTTTCGCTCATTGCAGTGGTACTAACCCGGCCGGGATAAACCCTACCACCAAGTAAGGTAAGACGGGAAGGGACCTACAGTTTAACGTGGAATCCGAACCACGGTCAGCCTCCAGCGTTGCTTAACAACAAACAGTCGACCGACAGCACCACTCAGCTAGGGGCTGTTCAAAAATGATGTCACACTTTTTAGGCTCATTTTTTTACCCCTCCCCCCATTATCACAGCTGGTCACGATTTTTACTGACCCCTCCCCCCCCCCTGTGATGTCACATTTTCCTATATTGACAACCTAGCTTTATGTTTTGAGAAATAGTGAGTTTTCGTGCTGTAGGAGACATTTTAGAGTGAAACATGGAACATGGCAAAGTTTTTAAACATTTCAGACGTCACAGGCCTTCCACCTCGCTCCACTCAGATCTCCCTCTCTACCTCTCCTCTCCGTCTTTCCCCCTCCCCCTACCTCCATCTTCCACCCCTCCCTCCCGTCCGCTCATGTCTCCTCTCTGACATCTCCTCCTTCCCCCTCCACTGACAACTAGAGAAAAAAAATTTTTTTTTCTTTTTCTCCTCTCCGTGCTCCATCTGTCATCAGCTTTATAGCCTTTATCAGATTTGTTGCATGTAATTTTCCTTTTGGAAGCTGCTGTCCATCAACTACAGCTTCAACTTTAATTGTGCAGCAGGATTACAACTGCTCGGCCGGTACATTTTGCCGCTTTAGTCGCGACACTACGTTTGTTCTGTCCAATAAGCCCACCGCCAGAGTATTTACGTGCTGCTGGAGGCGGATCTTGTATTTTATTGACTGCTTCTGGATTTCCTCCTTCACAGTTGGCACTTCTAGGTATTGGTGGATCTCATCATTCCGAGAGAACCATGGGGCTTTGCTAATACATCGCAGAATTCGGTTCTGGACACGTTGGAGTAATTCCGTGTTGGATGTGCTAGCTGACCCCCACAGTTCTATGGCGTAGGTCCAAACAGGCTTGAGAATCAGGTTGTATACTAGGAGTTTGTTTGCCAGTGAAAGTCGGGATCGTGCACCAAGCAGCCAGTACATGTTATTAAATTTAATCTTTAAGTGATCCCTTTTTGTCAGAATGTGTGTTCTCCAGTAGAGTCCTCTGTCTAGATGGCAACCCAGGTATTTGACGACAGTTTTGTGGGGTAGAGTCTCGCCTTTCATCTGTACCGGTGAACAGTCACCACGCCTCAAAGTGAAAGTTATGTGTGCGGACTTCGATGAGCTTGCTTGTATACGCCACTTGTTTTATGTTTAGCCATTCATCAACTTTGTGGGGGTGTTTCTGTAGTATATTTGATGCCAGTATAGGGTCAACGCTGCTTGCAAGGTATGCTGTGTTGTCAGCATAGGTTGCGCTGAGGATGTTTTCTGATTCCGGCAAGTCAGCTGTGTAGATGGTATACAATACCGGGCCAAGGACTGATCCCTGGGGAACTCCTGCTCCGCATTCGTGGAAGGGGGAGTACTCCTCTCCAAACTTAACTTTGAACCAGTGGCGGCTGGTGACTTCAGTGACCGGTAGTGCGCTAAGTACCTACCTACTTAAATACCAAATTACCCAACACATTCCCCTCATGTTATTTTAAGATCGGGACTTCCGATTTTTTTAAATGCCTGCGTTTAATAATTATGTACGTACCTAGAATGAATATTCTCAAGACACTCAATGAGTTGCAAAAAACAAGAAAAGAAATCCAAACAACTTTTTTAACTAATTTTAGTACCTTTATGAACACATCCATAGACCACAACACTACTGCAGCTTTAAAAAAGAAAACAGTAGTAATGCACCAAAAATACTTAAAAAAAATATAAAAAAAAATAAAAGCATTTGAAAAGTAGGAATTGAACCCGGGATCACCTGATTGTAAAGCCTTACCTTTAACCAACGCTTAGGCAAATATCGGCACCACTTAATTCACAGTATCACACAGAAAACACAAAACCTAACCATATCCCATTTTAAATATTCGCGCGCTAACGGGTATGTGACATCACATGACAGCGCGCTGACTCTAGCTAGACAGACGGGCTCGTGCAAAACGAATCGCTCGCGACGCGACGCGTCGCAAGCGCGGCTATTCACGATATAGCATAGCGTCCTTGTTTGGCGCTCGTGCGCCGCACGCAGAACTCCATTTCGGCCCATACTGTTTCTATGAAGTATCTTTTGTCTCACGCGCCAGCGGTGTTTTGCCGATCTCCATACATTCAGAATGGAAGACCCGCGTGCGCTCTCCGATTCCGCACGGGGCGCGCGTTTACTCGCAAAAAAGTGTCTTGTGATCTATAAAATAAGGTCGAATTCACATTCGTATTTATTTGGAGTACGATCTTTATGGTTTTAATGTAGGTATATTGTAAGATATTATTTATTTTGAGTGAAGTGAAGACTTCTCGTGGTATGGTAGTGCGGCGCACGAGCGCACTTTAGGACCAGCCGCCAGTGCTTGGAACGACCGCCCATCTAGATACGAGGCTATTGTCATGTGTACCGTGTTTGGAAGTGTTTTCTTTATCTTATATATTTGTGCCAGACTCGATCAAACGCCTGCTGTATATCCATGAACACCGCCGAGCAGTATTCCTTTTTCTCGAATTTTTGTCTTACTTTTTGAACAACACGGTGTACCTGCTCGATTGTCGAATGTTGGGATCGGAATCCACATTGGTAGTCAGGTATGATGTTTTCTTCAGTCATTATTGGATTTAGACGACTCAGGAAAATTGTTTCAAATACTTTCAACATGACGGGCAGCAGGCTGATTGGTCGGTAGGAGGAAACTTCGTTTGGTGGTTTTCCATCTTTGTAGATCATTATTATCTGAGACATTATTTCCTGACTGTTCTTCTCAATGCCATGCTCAGACTGCATTATTTCCCGCGACTGTGGAAAGTGTCTCAGATAATAATCTAGAGAAAATAAAAAAGTTATTTCTGGAAATGACGCCTAGACCACCCGCCCACACGCGCCGCGCTGCTGAAATATGTAACAGTGTTATCAGTCTATAATGTGAATCCCCCGCTATGACGTCGCGGCCCTTACGTGATCGGCCTTGTGGCGTTAACCAATCAGCACGCTCGATTGTTTTGGCTACTGCGTTCACCATACTAACTCAAGGTCGTGGCGCTTCCCGTGGGCACCGAGGTGGGCACCCACGGGAAGCGCCATATATATTCGATGCGTCCAGCAGTGTATGTATACACGCTGACTGACTAACAATGATTCTATTGCCTAAAAAAGTACTATATGTTATTTCGCAGAAACGGTTGCAGACAATGCGGCGAGGCGTTCCTCACCAAGGCGATGTTGAAGAGACACAAGACAGAGCAACACTCAGGCAAGAATTATTATGCCAGGAGCGCTACCGCCGACATTGACGACACGCTTCATCCGTGTGCTCTGGTGAGTCGGGGATGCGGGCTGTCATGTAGGTGTTACACATCTCAGGATACCGTCCGGGGTTATACCATGTGGGGCCGGTGCTTTAAAAGAATAGCCCCACTGCATCTCTCCCTGTGTATGTCGTAAAAGGCGACTAAGGGATATGACTCCCTTCTTGTATTACTAGGTGGTAGGGTTTAACCCGCCCGGGTTGGTACCACCGCACTGAATGAAAGGTTGGTCGAAACGGCTATGTAAATAGTCTGTGTTTTCTGTCCAGTTCAGTGTAGCCGGCACGACCGAAGGGAAGCACTGACGTGGCACCAAGTTCATCCGGTGTTATGGGCTGACATCACGGATGTTGTAGGTGATGTAGCCAACCGTGTTAGTTGCCATAAAAAAAAAAATAATGAGGCAACAGACTTCAAAACACTTCGAGCATTACTCACAAGCAGGAGCCCTTGGGTAGCCGGCGATTAGCGAGTTGCCGTCCTCCACTCTGGTTTGGCACTTCACTTCCACGGGACGAGATGTTGTATTCGATGCTCAACGAACGATAGCTCATAACGACTGACTCACACTGGTTGTGCGGCGCGGATGAGACGCGGCGCGGTGTGCGCGGCGCGAGGGAGAGGGGCTGCAAGCAGGCAATGTCCGTTTCGCTGTCGGAGCGCCGGGGTATACTCATGCTGTGAAACAATGTATCAAGACTTCTTCCACCCATGAAACCTGAGATTTCTTAGTAAGATGCAGAGGCGGACTCTCCTTAAAGCCGACTAGATATTAGGGGCCAGATATTAGGGGAGGCCAATCTGTACCTGCTGCAGGAAGCAGTGAGCGCAGGTAAAGAATGGAAAGGGTGCCGGCCGGAGCAAGTGCGTGCGGGAGTGGTGAGCGCGGCGGCGCGGAGACGACGCACTATTTACGCGGACAAAATAATTTAGCTATGACGATAAGGTCAATATTGCCGCAAAACTTATAAAAAATACTTTTGCTATAGTACGTCAAATAAACCGAGAAATAATGTATTTCTGGCAGGTTGAACCGAACGCAATACTGATCTTCGTACAACTTCACATTTGTATCTACTTTGAACTTGGAAGGGGCGGCTGCATTGAATTGGGGCGGCTGGTACTAAACGGCCTAGGGCGGCTAAGGCTGCTAGTCCGTCTCTGGTTGGATGACCGAAAACAAGCTAAATAGACTATAATTTACTGTGGCGAGTAACGAAACAAACAATGTTGCACTTGTTTTTTTTCTATTTCTTAATTTGTTTAATTTTGATTGGCAATCAAATGTTTCCTTGGGTTTCATTTGCTTGAGGTTCCAGAAGAGCTTTACGTAGTGGCGACGTTTCGCTCAGTGCGGTGGTTGTTGTTGTTTTGGTTTGGGGTTGGCTCTAGGCCTGCAAACTAATCCCGCTTGGTTGGGGACCTTCGTGCAAAACCTCGCAGTCTCCAGCTACCCCAGCCAGCCTATGTCTTCCATGAAAGCCACAAGTCGACCGGGGTGTCTGCAGGCCGCTTATCCCTTAGTCGCTTTTTACGACATGCACGGGGAGTGATGCAGTGGGACTATTCTTATTAAATACCGACCCCACACAGTACCCCCAGTGCGGTGGTACCAACTCGGCCGGGATAAACCCTACCACCTAGTATGGTAAGAAGGGAAGGGACCTAATGTTTAACGTGGAATCCGAACCATGGTCAGCCTCCAACGGTCGAGCGGTCACCCTTCCAAGTACTGACCGCGCTCAGCGTTGCTTAACAGTCAACCGATCGCACCACTGAGCTACCGAGGGTGACAAAAGTGGCTTGTGGCCTTCATGTAGGACATAGGCTGGCTGGGGTAGCTGGAGGTCGCGGGGTTTTGCACGAAGGTGCCGGACCAAGAGGGACTAGTTTACAGGCTAAGAGTCACCTCCTACAAGCAACAACAACTAGTTGGATAGGTTATACAACGCGCCCCAAAGTTTGACGTCAAGCGGGAACCAGGGAGTAGGCCAGTTTATGACTACCCAGGGGAAAAAAAATCGGAGTCATTTGTTTTTTATGACATGAGCATTTTTTGAAAAATGTTGAAAATTTCTCGTACAAAATTTTTAGGTACTACGACTACAAATTTGCAAATATAATTGTTAAATTTGTTTTATTGGTAGCCTAAATAACTCTGCTATTGATCAGTATCCCAAATAAAACCAGAATGCCTGTAGTTTTAAAAAAAAAATATTCAGTTAAATTTTTTTCTAAAAAAGTAAATGACTCAGATTTTTTTTCTTATTTTTCCCTGGGTAGTCATAAACTGGCCTACTCCCTGGTTCCCGCTTGATGTTGAGTTTTGGGACACCCTGTATAGTGGTTAAGGTGGGCTGCTCTCGATTTATTGACAGTGTGGTAAGCTGGTGATGGGCGGACAGAGAAAGTGGGCGCATTACCGCAGCTGCCACCCCGACGAGCCGTACCCGCGCGACTTGTCACTCCTCACGCACGCCTGCGAGCAGTGCGGTAAACTCTTCAATGTACGTAATAAATAACTAGAGATAGGTTAATCAGATACATATTTACCTAAACTTGAGAGGTTGGATAAGTATGGAAAGACACTTTTTAATTTTTTCCCGGGACTGATGTATTTTAATTGTAACCGTATATGTTTTTGTTAAGTAACATTTTAACATTATTGTTATACATACATACATATCACACACGCTGAATCCCGACAATCGGGGTAAGCAGAGTAATCGGCGTTGTGCTGCAACAACTCTGGTAAATTACAGCACAACACCAACCACCACGTTTCGCAAAGTATTCGAACAAGATTCAATCGATCAAGCAGCAAGTAAGGCACGAAGACCCACCCGCTGCATGACTCGGTGGAAGTACCATGCCAAGGTGAGAGGTGGCGATCCTGTCGCCCTTTAGCACGGCATCTTGTCCTTATCCCTTAGTCGCCTTTTACGACATGCATGGGGAGAGATGCAGTGGGGCTATTCTTTATAAGTACCGGCCCCACACGGTACCTAACTATAGATAGATAACTAGAGATAGGATAATCAAATACATATTTACCTAAACTTGAGAGGTTGGATAAGTATGGAAAGACACTTTTTAATTTTTTCCCGCGACTGACATATTTTAATTGTAACCGTATATGTATTTGTTAAGTAACGTTTTAACATTATTGTTATATCCAGACTACTCAAACACATGTGTACCAACGACTACTTACCGAAGAAGTACCAGAAAGGTTTTCTCCCAAGAGTTGCAGGGTGCCTCGAACATAATTCTTTGCTGACTGAATGTCTTAGAGATGCAAGGAAGAATGAGAGACAATTAACTGCCACGTGGTTAGACTTTGAAAACGCCTTCGGTTCGGTGCGCCATGAGTTACTATTAAAGGCGCTAGAGTGGTATAATGTGCCACCTCTGATCTGTAATATAATAGCCTCCTACTACAAAAAACTTTTCTTTGTAATACAAGTAAAAGGCGAAACGGAGAAGATACCGGAAATTCGTTACGGCATAGGACTTTTCCAGGGTTGCTGCCTCTCTCCTGTCACATTTAACATTGTTATCAACATTCTAATTGATACGCTTGTCGTAAAAGAAAACAAATGGGGATACAGGTTCAAATATGGAGACACATATATGGCGGCCATCCTGGCATTTGCGGATGATATTACGCTGTTAACCCGCAATCCAAAACAAAATCAGGCGCTTCTTAAGGTGGTAGATGACTATTGTGAATGGACCAAAGGGATGAAGATAAAACCAGCGAAGTGCTACTGTTTGAGCTTAACCAGGAAAGGTTCAAAGTTTACCTCGAGCAATCCAGGTCTGACAGTAGCCGGAAAACCAATCGCAACCGTGGCTGATGAAGCTCCTTTTAAATTCTTGGGCAAAAGGATCACCAGCAGAGGAAAGGAGCATCCTACTGATGATATTGTCCAACTTTTCGAAGAGAGCCTCCGCCAAACTGACAATCTTCCCCTCCTGGGTACACAAAAGGCATGGATTTACGATAACTACCTGACATCAAAACTTTCATGGCCATTTCTCGTCTACGACTTCACAAAGCAAAACCTGACTAAATTAGACTCGTATGTGACCAGATTCCTGAAATCATGGTTTGGACTGGCTCACCCGGCTGACTCGTCAACGCTATACAGATCTCACAATAACTTTGGACTGAACATTAAGAAACCGTCGATATTTTATCAAAAGGCGAGAATAGCCAAACGATGTATACTCAAAGACTCCAATGATAGCGCTATTCAAGCCTTACCCAACACATCACTATCAGATGAACTGGAATCGAGACTCGACTTCTACAAATCATTCCAAGTTGGTACACGCACCAATAGATCTGGATTGGGCATAGAAACAGCAAAGTCTGATAAAGAAATACTGAAAGGTTTTGCTCAGGAGGACATGGAACAAGGCTTCAAACTTCACGCCTTAAACCTAGAAATGCAGAATGATTGGCTAACAGTGGGTGACTTCTGCATCCCTCCTGCATTGAAGTGGAAATCCATAATATACAACTGGTCCCCTGAGCTGCTTAAGTTCTACTTAAATGCATTCCAGCTTACTCTCCCCGACCCGAGCAACCTAGTTAGATGGGGGAAATCTACAAATAGACTATGCCCGTCATGTAAGGAGTTCGTAGGCACGGCCAAACATTTGTTATGCGGATGCAAAATACTACTTGAGCGAGGCCAGTATTCCTACCGTCATGATAAAGTCCTCCAAATCATCAGAGAGGCCATCAACCTGTCAATTGCACGGACCAGGAAAGGGCAAACCAGTAGCGGCTTCCAGAAGGTCAACTTTGTGAAACCTGGAGCCAATAAGCTGCCCAAAGATAGGACTAAACCTTCTTCAATTTTGGGAGCAGCAAAGGATTGGGAATTGTTGATGGACACACATGAGAAGCATTACCAAATGCCTTCGGAAATCTGTACCACAGCATTAAGACCGGATATACTCATATTCTCAAAAGCGACAAAGCATGTAGTACTTGTTGAACTTACAGTTCCATGGGAAAGTAACATACCGAAGGACCACAACATCAAACTTAACAAGTACTGCAACTTAGTAGACCGGATTGTGAGAAACGGATTCAAGACTGATCTCTTCGCTGTGGAAGTCGGAGCAAGAGGACTACCAGCGAAGTCGCTCTACAGTCTCTTCAAGAATCTAGGGCTCCCAAGATCGACGCTAAGCTCATATATGGAGAGAGCTTCGAAAACGTCACTGGAAGCATCCTACAGAATATGGATAGGTAGAGAGAGGGAGGTCGAGAGCGGGACTGGTGGTTTCCCCGCGTCCTAGTCAACGCAGACTAGCTGACGAGGGCTTGATGCGAGCCGAAACGTGAAGCATGCGCGGGAAATTTAGAGTGGCCACTCGCTAGTCCCGGCCTCGATTAATACCCTCCTCTACTGCCGATGGGCCCGGATATGTTCGGTGAAGCCATCGCAAGCTTAGATCCACACCTTCCTTTATTATTTGCATACATTAGTATATTATTCATGTATAAATATATATAAATTATGTTAGTGCTTCACTAAAACTGACATACATAATAATAAAAACTGTGAATTATGTATAGGTTCCTCGTAAAGGTGGGCCAAAATAATTTTTGGAATTTCAATCCAGAAAAGTTTGTATTTCTTGTTTCTTGTCGTGTACTGTTCTTCCTTCAATTTGTGTGCAATAAAGAGTTTCTGTTCTATTCTATTCTATTAAAAGTAACTATATACTTCGTGACACAGTCGCATGAATATTCTCGCGAACGAAGTCGGAAGTGAACGCTAGTATGATAAAAGAGTGTTAAAGAACATTTATTTTGAATAGATCTACTAAGTTTTATAGTATAGTAACATTCCCGGGAATCCCAGGGAATTATTTTTTTAAATAAATTTTTAAAAGAAGCCACTTCCATATTTTTATTAGCGTTTAGGCAAATATGTATCCGATTAACCTATCTCTAATAATAACACATACTAATTTCTATGAATTAAGTCTAACCCATCATGTTAAGCAGCAGTCTGGACTACGGTTCTCGGGCCGGCTGGGGTCCGCGAAGTTTCAGCGTATGTAACTGTTACGTTCACAGGCCAAGACTGCACTGGAGCAACACAAAATGGTTCATTCGGGGCCGCCGCCGCTGCAGTGTAGCCTGTGTCCGAAGGCATTCTACATGGAGCCGGCGCTAAAGAAGCATCTCACCATCACGCACTCGGACGTGAGACCGTACAGGTGTAATGAATGCGACAAGTCGTTTAAAGAGAAGGGGGCACTGCATAAACATTTAATAGTAAGTGATGATATGAAAAGTGTGCGGAATTTATTTCAACAATATATAATAGCCAACACATTCCTAACCTAATACAATTTTGACAATGGAATCACTGCGGTCAACCGAATACTTTCAGGCATCGTCGGCACAACAAGAAAAAGGATTTTAAAAACAAGCCTTTATTTTAGGCACCTTACCTTACTAGGTGGTAGGGTTCAACCCGCCCAGGCCGCCCAGGCACCGAGGACCGCATGGAAGTATGGAAGGGCAAGGAGCTGCAGGATAGGTACTTCCGCTCTGTGATGGGACGAACGAAACACATCATGAGGGACTACACCATTGACATCTGCCGCGCCCGCCACCAACCTGGCGAGTCCCTCAGACTTGTGATTTCCGGTTGTAACCAGTTTGCCAACACCGAGTGTCTGCACAGGCACAACTTAGTAACCAGGGTTATCCACCAGCAACTTTCCCTAAAGTTCAACCTTGTTGGTACCGAGGTGCCTTACTGTAAGCACAATCCACCGCCAGTTCTTGAGAACAGTTGTGTCACACTACAGACAGGACTATTCTCGCGAATAGACCTGATACTGTGATAGTAAACCGGGAGGCGAGGCGCGCAACGCTCGTCGATATCGCCGTGCCGCACGACGGTAACCTCGTCAGCAAGGAAGCAGAGAAGATGCTTTAATATCTGGATCTGCAGCACGAGGTTGCCAAATTGTGGCCCGTATAGTTGTTCGGAGCATAGATTGATAGGGAAGAGTCTCGACGACCAACTTGCTGAGTGGTTGGCCAAATCCAGAAGGCAGCCCTGCTCGACACTGCACGCATCGTCCGTAGGTTTCTCTCCCTGGGGCACGACCATCGGTAGCCTGGGTTCGCCTTGACCCCAGTAGAAATTTTCCGTGGTGTATGTTTTGTATATGTTGTTATTAATATTTTAATGTGTACAAGTGTAAATAAAGAAATTATAATAACCCTCCTTTTTGCTTCGCGCAGTCGGGTAAAATGTATGGTAAAATATTTCTTTATATATAAGGCAACTCATATGAAATATTTGAGTTGAGTATGAGCCGGCATCAATTTGAATACTTAAGCTTACGGGCGTCAGTTGTCTGTCTATTCCATATGTCTCTGCTGTCCAACCAAATAAATATTCTGTGTTATTATAAAATGTATTTTTTGTTTGCTGTTTGTATATTTCTTTATTGGTTTTATGAACCATTTATTTTAAAGAGATATTCATTTATTTATATTATTTTTTCTCGTCTGCATATGATGCACACATCATCCACAGAATGAATTTTTAACGTGATAACGTCTTATAAATTGATGAACACCGGCTGCACGCACGAAAAAGTGTCACGTTCCATTTGAGCCTGAGTGTGCAAGCGAGAGCGCGTAACAAGCGATAGAGAGGCACAATCGGCCCAAGCGTCGGCTTGTACACATTTATCTCTCTTCTCGCGTGACGTCAGAGCTAGCAATTCAAACTCCTTCTTTGTAATATACAAAATAATGATAATTCAGTGACAATAATTCAATTCAATTCATAAAAGTATGCAATTTTTCATCAATGTTTCTTTATAACGTTATGTATGACGTAAAACTATCGTCCGTAAACCGACTTTACAGACAATTTTTTTTTTTTTTTTTTGCATATTGTATTACCGATCTACCGTTTGACTGTTTCCAGAGACACACAGGTGAAAAGCCTTACGCGTGCGATCAATGCGAAAAGGCATTCGCTTCGCGAGAATGGCTGCAACTACACATACGCAAGGTGCATAACAAGGAACACATCCCGACCAAGCCTCGTGTCAGGAAGAGGAAGCCGCCGGTGTAGATAGAACAAGACAACTGTCAACTTATATTATTATACAGAGTGAATATGTTTTGTCACATAGAACATTAAACAATTATTTTATGTATGTAACACCTTTTATTTGTTAGCTTTGACTCTTTCGCTTACAAACCATTAGTCGTGACGAGATCTCACTCTGAGGCGACTGAACCTCGTTCCACAAATTAAAAAGTAATAAATGATGGATGAGATGTCACAATTTATAGTTTTGCCAGTGGCGACTCCTTTCAGTTGGCGAGGTTGGCGCCGCCAAACCAAATAAATTGAATGACACCATTACTACAGAAGTATCAAGCTAAAATAAATGTGAAAAAATATCGGAGTTATATTATTTATATCATATAACCCACGATTAATAAGATAAAACGTCAATCCCGTACCCGTGACATAATTTGAAATTTCGCGCGCGTCAAACGCGGGCGACGACGAATGACGACACATCAAGGCATTTATTGGCCGGTTGGCTACATTTTGAAGCGCCATCGTATTCCATACAAGGCGGAAGCGGCCGAATGTCCCCCCCGTCCCGCGCTGACCCGCTGCTCAGCCTTTCGAGTTGGCGCAGCGGGGAGTGCATTTAGTGACGCGGTAGCGAGTGAGTAGAGCGACTAGCGAGCGAGCTAGGTGTGTGTGTTGCGTGTGTGGGTGGGTGCGTGCTGCGACCACACGACGAGTATTCATTCTTGTGTGTGTGCGACGTGGGATGCGATGCGACTAGCGAGCGAGCTAGGCTAGGTGTGTTGTGTGCGCGTGTGTGTGCGCATTGGCTCGCGAGTTGATAGCTGCATAAATTCCGTTATGTAGGTATGGACTTTGTATGGATGAATCCTGTGCAGTGTTGTTAAATTAAAGTGATTTATTGGTAATTATAATGGCAAACTCCTACCGAGCTATCTACGGAGCACTCAAGGACAAGATAGACTTAGTAATTTGGCACTCTTATCTGTGGAAAAGGAGTTGCTAACAAAATTGAGCAAGAAAGAAGATTTTCACGATCGAGTCATGGAAAATTTCTTGTCTGTGGAACGAAGAGTGGACTTCATGTACAAATAAAATGTAACAATTCAAGCTTGTATGCCTGTCTCGTCGTGTCGTGCCAGAGGAGACGTCGCTGTTGTCGGCTGCAACATGACTGCTTTGACACAACCAGTATTTTGACACAACTATCTACAGACAAATTAATCGTAAGTGAGAAAAATAAATCATTTAAACTAAATATTATAAACTATCTATATCGTAATCGTCTTTCACTTTTTGAACTCATTGTGGTAGAAATAAATTAACGCGTAGGTACCTAAGTTATGAAATTATGAAAAAAAATAATTCCTTAGCCAGAGCCAACCCAATATTCAGGACCAGGAGTCGCCGCTGAGTTTTGCCTGTGGTTACACTCTCGTTCGGGAACAATCATTTTATGCAGAGCTTACCGACCAATTTTGGCGCCCAGTAGGCGCCCCAAGGAAAATAATGTTCAGCTAATATCCTGAATAATTTTTTATGTACCTAACCTGGTTTATTTTTTATGATTGGCTACATCACATACTGCACGCATGATGTCGGCCCATAATTTCCGTCGCAACTAAATTAATTGAACAAGTTGCCAATCTGTGTGGAATACCACACATTGTATGGGGTTCAAGGGCGTGCATGGAGTAATGTGTGGATTTGAACGGATTGGATAATTTGATAAAATATTATACCTTTTTTTTCTATGAAAATCAACATGGTTGGTTACATCACCTACAACATCCGTGATATCAGCCCATATCACCGGGTGAACTAGGTGCCATGTCAGTCCTACCCTTCCTTTCATGTATAATATTGATGGTTTGTGGCTTATAAATTATAATATAAGCCACAAACCATCAATATTCTCATATTTCACATTACCTACTGGTGAATATTAAGTAATTTTCGCAATGGCTGCCTGAACCTAGCATCATCGACCAATTTGTGGCAACATTGCCCCCATTTGATAGTGTTGCCGTGCGGCGTTGTCTTGTCATGTCATGCATAGCATGATGCATCACGCACGTCATACTCATGATGCCCAACTCAACTATGATGGATGAGTGAGACACACTCTGTCGTGTTCGTGTAGCCGAGCCCTTACATACGTACACCGAAATCCGGCTCATCACCCTGTCAACGAGAAACGAAACGTAACAAAAACAAAATGCGCCGCCTCAACATTAAGTTAGGGTTAAAATTATATTGTAGAAGATGCGTCGCGTCGTGTAGCGCCTTAACCCTGGTAATTTTTTCCACCAACCACCTAAACATTCACCCATCCCATAGGTACCTCCTGCTATTTGAGGGATCATGAGGCCGGCCTTTGCTGTACGAATAACGACTCGTGAATTTGCATTGGCAAGGCTGTAGAGACCGTTCACAGTTATTTTACCTCTAGCCATCAAGTTGGCTAACCTGAGCTCTGTGCTGCCATAATCAGTTCGTACTATTTCCCTGTCCGAAATATTTGAATATACTTTTAGAATAGAACAGAATAGAAACTCTTTATTGCACACATATTGAAAGAACAGTACACGACAAGAAACAAGATCGTTACTATGTTATTTTTATTAAGCGACTTCATTTTGTTTGTACAAATAGCGATTCAATATGGATGAAGAAGAAATTGCGAGCACGAGCAATAAGAACAGGAAGAAAAAAAAGTCCATTATAATTCGTAGGCAAGCCCGCGAAATGGCAAAACGCATTCTTTCTAAGTGTGAAGATTGGTAAGTAACTAATTAATTATAGAATGATTTCATAATTAATTAATATCGATACGTAATATCGACTAAATCACTGCACTAGGCCATTACGTCAACATTCCTTAAACTTCCTCGGAGCTCGCGCGCGGTCTGTAGATAGGTTATCTGGCAAGCGACACATGATAGAACAAAGGAACGCTTGCGCTGTAGATTGTAAACGCGAATTGGCATAAACGAAACGTAACAAAATAAAACCGTTTAAAAAACGACATGCACCGCCTCAACATTTAGGTTAGGGTTAATATAGAGAAGATGCGTCGCGTAGCGACGGATCTTCTTTATTTTTTTGGTTATTTTTTTTAACCTCCAAAAAATCACAGCTGATCAACATATTTGTTCTCTCTTATGCCAGTTCCGGTTATCTGAGCTCCCAAGCGGCACATTAAATACAAGGCCACGGCCCTGTCTGAAGTTAGTCGCCCACTAACTACGCACGCGTTTGGACCGTAACCACAAGCCGCTAACACATCGAAAATGCCGTCGTGTGTAATGAATGAATGAGATTCTGCAATAATTGGAATAAGACTATTTGAGTCGGCGCATCACTATAAAGTTCTTTCTCTCAACTTTTCATGGACGTGCCATGTATGTACATATATACATACATATATGTATATATATACATACATTTTCCCTTTTAATTTTCTCCTTCATCTGAGTGCAAATTATTCATTATTTATATCAAAATTATTTGTTTTCTCTATGTTAGAAGTAGTAATTTATTATCGTGGATCTTTCAAGACTTGATATTGGCGTAATAAGTCGAACGTATATCGGCTAATCGCCAGAAATAAAAAGAAGAAGAAGAAGAAGAGTAAAAATCCCTATATAGTTTGGCTGTATGGTCAAATGATCTTTGCCTGCCTATTTATGGCGAAAACAACAACAACAACAACAATCCTTAAATAGTCTGTGTCTTTCTTTGAGTAAAGGAAGTGAAATTCCTGATCTTCCACTTCACAGATAACTTGGTTGGTAGGTCTTTACAGAAGGCCCTAGTATTATATTCTTTGATGGTGAGACGGCAGAAGTGAAAATAAACTCATAATGTGGGACGTGAGCGTGTGCGTGGCGTGTCTCGCCACCGATGTGAGGATGTACAGCATGAGCGCCAGCAGTCTGCTGCAACCCTACCAACTGCTCGCCGGCGTCCAGGTATTTCTACCATCTTCGAGATGGCTTCAGTTCAGTTTGTACTGGCTTCTATATGGGCGAGGATTAGTAGCTTTCACCCTGGATCGATTATTGCTGGTATGCTTATTGTGTAGGTCTAGATAAAAGATGAATCTATAGAGAAAGAATTGTATGCCGGAAATGCGTAGTTTCGGAGAAAAAAAACTTTTAAACGACCAAAACATTCACCCATACCACTTCCCTTGTTTTTACATCCATTTATATTCAATACCAATGTTTTGGTAAAAACGTTTTTATTTTGTATGGGATTTTTTTTTTCTTTGAAACTACGCATTTCCGGCAAACAATTATTTAACTATAATTGGGTAGAGTTAAGCGAAAAGGAACCATGTGACATTTTTTCTCAAAATGAGTTAAATACAAGAGGGGCTAAATAAAGTGCTAAAAAATGTTTTGCATTAAAGAACCATGTTGTTTTTCCACTACAAACCCAGCGAGAGTAAAGGTTCTTTTATGCACAAATGTCTATATGTATGAAAAAGCAAGAAAAAGGTCCAGCAAATAGAACCAAGTACCTACTTGGCTCTGTTTTATTTTTAAATATTGCTGGTATAAACATAATTTATTGTTATACATTCAAAACAGAACCAAGTACATGGATCTGTTATGCTTATCTCATTTTGTTCCGTTTACAGTAAAATATATGGTCCAAGATTTGAAGAAAAGAACCAAGTAGGTACTTGGTGGTATTATGCATAACCTGATAAGTTTAAATAATTCGGATAATTTACTCGATGACGTAGATGGCTTAAATACTGCAATTTATTTTGAAATAAATCCTGAGGAGCTTGTTTAATGTGAGCTAAACAAACGGTGTGATTTTTATTAGGAGGGGTATCATTAAAGTGTTGTAATATAAACAAATCTAGATTTTTGTATATTATATGAAAATTACACAAGCTAACCAAGTAAAACGAAATTTTCAAAATAAAATGGTTCCACAATTAAAATAAAATTGTTCCTTATTTTATACATTTGTGAATAATCAAATGGAACCATGTACTTGGGTTTATAATGCTTATCAATATTTCATTCTTCTCTATAGAATTTGATAAAAAAATAGAATGGAACCATCTGCACTTTTCAAAATTACAGTGCCTACATAATACAATATTTTGCTTTTTGAGTTTAAATAGATGAACATTAATAGTCATCAATTAACTATATATAAATTATAACTTCTGCTCAAAAGAATAAAAATGTATTCAACGTGAACTTTGAAGCTCATTTATAGCGAAGTATGCTAATGTCACATGGTTCCTTTTCATAAATCTCTACCCAATTCATCTTTTAACTCGGTCTACACAATAAGCATACCAGCAATATTCGATCCAGGGTGAAAGCTACTAATCCCTCCCCCTTCTATATTTCTATTTTCTAAAATTATTTCAGTTTGGCGGTCACAATGATTATCTGCCTCAGAAGTTGTGCTGGGAGTGTGCAGCACTCGTGATTAAGTTCAACTTGTTCAGACAAAAGTGTGAGCGATCCTATCTACTGCTACAGGACATCTACAACCAACATGATGAGGTATGTATACTGACCTACCTCAGAAGTTGTGCTGGGAGTGTGCGGCTCTCGTGAACAAGTTCAACTTGTTCAGACACAAGTGTGAGAGAGCCTATCTACTGCTGCAGGACATCTACAACCAACATGATGAGGTATGTATACTGACCTACCTCAGAAGTTGTGCGGGGAGTGTGCGGCACTCGTGAACAAGTTCAACTTGTTCAGGCACAAGTGTGAGAGAGCCTATCTACTGCTGCAGGACATCTACAACCAACATGATGAGGTATGTATACTGACCTGCCTCAGAAGTTGTGCTGGGAGTGTGCGGCACTCGTGAACAAGTTCAACTTGTTCAGACACAAGTGTGAGAGAGCCTATCTACTGCTGCAGGACATCTACAACCAACATGATGAGGTATGTATACTTACCTGCCTCAGAAGTTGTGCTGGGAGTGTGCGGCTCTCGTGAACAAGTTCAACTTGTTCAGACACAAGTGTGAGAGAGCCTATCTACTGCTGCAGGACATCTACAACCAACATGATGAGGTATGTATACTGACCTACCTCAGAAGTTGTGCGGGGAGTGTGCGGCACTCGTGAACAAGTTCAACTTGTTCAGGCACAAGTGTGAGAGAGCCTATCTACTGCTGCAGGACATCTACAACCAACATGATGAGGTATGTATACTGACCTGCCTCAGAAGTTGTGCTGGGAGTGTGCGGCACTCGTGAACAAGTTCAACTTGTTCAGACACAAGTGTGAGAGAGCCTATCTACTGCTGCAGGACATCTACAACCAACATGATGAGGTATGTATACTTACCTGCCTCAGAAGTTGTGCTGGGAGTGTGCGGCACTCGTGAACAATTTCAACTTGTTCAGACACAAGTGTGAGAGAGCCTATCTACTGCTGCAGGACATCTACAACCAACATGATGAGGTATGTATACTTACCTGCCTCAGAAGTTGTGCTGGGAGTGTGCGGCACTCGTGAACAAGTTCAACTTGTTCAGACACAAGTGTGAGAGAGCCTATCTACTGCTGCAGGACATCTACAGTCAACGTGATGAGGTATGTATACTGACCTGCATCACTCGCATCCCCAGCTTCACAGCTCCACTCTGCATCACTTGCATCCCCGGCTTCACAGCTCCACTTTGCATCACTTGCATCCCCAGCTTCACAGCTCCACTCTGCATCATTTGCATCCCCAGCTTCACAGCTCCACTCTGCATCACTTGCATCCCCAGCTTCACAGCTCCACTCTACACTCACATTCCCAGCTTCACAGCTCCGCTAAGCATCACTCGCGCTTCACAGCTCCACTCTGCTCCACTCGCATCCCCAGCTTCACAGCTCCACTCTGCATCACTCGCATCCTCAGCGTGACATCTCCACTCGCATCCCCAGCTTCACAGTTCCACTCTGCATCACTTGCATCCCCAGCTTCACAGCTCCACTCTGCATCACTCGCATCCTCAGCGTGACATCTCCACTCGCATCCCCAGCTTCACAGTTCCACTCTGCATCACTTGCATCCCCAGCTTCACAGCTCCACTCAGCTCCACTCGCATCCCCAGCTTCACAGCTCCACTCTGCATCACTCGCATCCTCAGCGTGACATCTCCACTCGCATCCCCAGCTTCACAGTTCCACTCTGCATCACTTGCATCCCCAGCTTCACAGCTTCACTCTACAGCACTCACATTCCCAGCTTCACAGCTCCGCTCTGCATCATTCGCATCACGAGCTTAACAGCTCCACTCTGCTTCACTCGCATCACCAGGTACACAAGTGATTCTGTTCTATTTATATTATAATTATATCATATACAGATACCGATACATACAAGGGGAAAAAAATTTAACTAATTAGAATTAAATTAAAATAGAAATTAAAACTACCTATCAAATTAAAATTACCTAAACTAAATAACTAAGTGTACCGTGTGGGGTCGGTACTTAAAAAGAATAGCCCCACTGCATCTCTCCCCGTCGCATGTCGTAAAAGTCGACTAAGGGAAAAGAAAATTCGTCAGCCTCGGTAGCTCAGTGGCGCGGTTGGTTAGTCAACTGTTATTAAGCAACGCTGAGCGCGGTCAGTGTTTGGATGGGTGACCGCTCGACCGTTGGAGGCTGACCGTGGTTCGGATTCCACGTTAAACTGTAGGTCCCTTCCCTGCTTACCTTACTAGGTGGTAGGGTTTATCCCGGCCGGGTTGGTACCACCGCACTGAACGAAACGTCGGTCGAAACGGCTATGTAAATAGTTCGTGTTTTCCGTCCAGTTTAGTGTAGCCGACATGAAATGAAGGGAAGCACTGACATGGCACCTAGTTCACCCTGTGTTATGGGCTGACATCACTGATGTTGTAGGTGATGTAGCCAACCGTGTCAGGTTCCATAAAAAAAAAAAAAAAAATTAAACAAACAAACCTTCAAAATAATAATTAACCTTTCGAGAGACTGCCACGATCCGGGTTGACCTACCGCCACAGAGTCATAGAGCAATTCCCTCGACGGCCTCAGTTCGCTAGATAAAAACATTTCATCCAAAGAGGCCGACGAGTGGAAAGTTCCCGCATGACACTAGCGGCGTTACCTCGCTGCACCGCCGCGCCAGGATGATTCGTTGCAGCAGGTACGCCCCGGGCCGGCAGTCACCATCGCAAGACTGGTGCACTCATTCACACACAACTGAGAGCGGAACAAGGAATGCTGCTGAATGAAGTCTTATTTTATCAGTTACACCTGTTGAGCGGTAATCGTGAATCTACCAATAATGATAGAAGGAGACAGTCTAATGCCCTAACAAAAGAGAAAAGAAATATTGCAAAATGTACATATACATGATTTTTTTTTCAGATATTAGAACACCATGTTTATAATGAGATAGACAGAGAACAACATCTCCTGTCATCTCCGCTCAGTATCGCTCGCATCCCCAGCTACACAGTGAACAGTCGAAACGCTGTACCACATCTCCCGTCATCTCCGCTCAACATCAATCGCTACACAATGAACGTGCAAAACGTCGCTACTATTAAAGATGCAAGCATAGAACATCTTACATATTCTGTGAAGCCTGAAGTTGATATTGTTAAAGTGGAATATAGTTGTCCAAAATCTGAACCAGTATTTAAAAGTGAGCCGTTTGTCAATTGTAATGAATTGGTAGAAAACCTCGCGGATGACGATGACGAAGGAGTAGAGAATGATATGAAGGAAGTAATTGACTCTGAAGGAGATTTTAAGTTGGAACTGAATGTGACTACGGAAGAGGGCCCTCCCATTCCTTGCTTCAGTGGTGAGAAGGAGGCTATACCACCTGACGCATGGACGGAGATCATTTTGACTCAGGTATATTAATATTTCATTCTATGCTGTCACTGTGTGCATTGAAACATTATTAGTATGAATTTTTGTTTCTTGTTTGTGCGAGCGTCTTCGGCAGTATGAAGATGCCGGGTCGTGTATTATGTACACAAATTAAGTCTGCGCAATTTCATATGGATCACAGACAAAACAAATTGCATAGATCTAACGTAGACACATCCCGACCTTCCAGTGTCTGGGCTCGACGCAAAATCTATATTACAATGAAACGACACCGCACGGCCCTGATATGTGGGAATAGAGGTTTAAATACAGCACAATGCTTGTATGTTCTCAGGAGCAGGTGAGTCAGCTCTACAAACAGAAAAAGAACTCCTTAGAGTTTGAGAAAGCGGCAGTCAAGTGCGAACTGTGCTATACAGTATTCAAACAACCGCAATACTATCCGAGGCACATGCTCAAACATCAACCGGTACTGTTTTTATCTTAATGTTCTTTTTGTGTTTCCACTATCTGCAATCGAAATGTGACCATAAGCAGATTTTCTGTGTGATATTGGTCGTGTGAGTAACTAGAGTCATCCAATGTTAACTCTCCTCGTATGTCTGGTCCTCTACATGCTTATTTATGTCCTATCCTCCGGTGCTAGGATCTTTTTTAGGTTTCCGTATCCCAGACGGAAGCCTATTACTAAGACTCCGTCGTCCGTCCGTCCGTCTGTCTGTCCGAGGGCTGTATCTCTTGAACCGTAATAGGTAGCCCGTTGAAACTTTCACAGAATATGCGTTACTATGGCGGATGAAACAACAAATACGAAAAATAAGAAAAAGTTAAAAATTAAGGGGGGCCCCCATACAAGAAACATTTTATTAAAATAGATTAGTCACACTATTTAATAACAGATGGCGCAAACGACTTTTATACATTGCATGCATTGTTAGGTGCTGTAATTTTCCCACCGTAAGGTGCTATCGACCTCATTGAGGCGTCTCTAAAAGATAGCCGCTTCTTATTCTTTGGACGTTGCAAAAAAATAATTTTTCAGAAGTTTGTTGTTTGACAGATCACTTTTAAAAAATAAAGTGACGTTACAATGGTGGCAGCTGTCAGTGGGCAAACATGGAGACCTGTCATAACATAAACATAATTTAACTGATAAATTCAAATTCGAAGACCATGCCACCTGAGCGGACAGGCGGATATTATTGATAGCGGATAGATACGGAAACCTTCGCGCGCGAGTAAAACTCGCACTTGACAGATTTTTTCTTCTTCCTCTTCTTCTTGATGCGCAGTTTCCGCATGTAGGTAGCTCTGCTTGGAGCTGTTGTGTGTGTCACCCAGGCTGCTGCTCCATCCAACTGCAACCCCTGAACAGGGGGTGCATTGTATGAGTATGTCCGGCCTTAATGCTGTGGTACAGATTTCCGAAGGCATTTGATAATGCTTCTCATGTGTGGCCATCAACACTTGCCATTACTTTGCTGCTTCCAAAATTGAAGAAGGTGCGTGAAGGAAGAAACGTGCCATCTTCTATATTTAACAACCAAAAGGGAGAGCCGTCAATGGATGGCCCACCTCAAACGCCATACCCCAAACAACAAATAATCTGCTTATGGTAGAGTTCCGATGGCAGATGGCTATATCAGAAAAAAAAAAAAATCTTCTATATTTGGGCAGCTTATTGACTCCAGATTTCACAAAGGTGACCCTCTGGAATGAACTATTGGTTTTCCCCTTCCTGGTCCGTGCATTGCACAGGCTGATGGCCTCTCTGATGATTTGGATGGACTTTATCGTGACAGTAGGAATATTGGTCTTTCTCAAGTAGTATTTTGCATTCACATAGCAAATGTTTGGCCTACGAACTACTTACATGACGGGCATATTCTATTTGTAGACTTCCCCTATCTAAATAGTTTACTCGGGTCAGGGAGAGTAATTGTTGGAATGCATTTAGTTAAAAAATGCATTTAGGTTATCTTCTGTCTTCTTTATCGTCTTGAGTGTTTTTGTGTGCATTAAAGCATTTCTATTCTATTCTACCCAGTCCAGATCGATGGCGCGGGTACCGACTTGGAATGATTTGTAGAAGTCCAATCTTGATTCCAGTTCATCTGATAGCGATATGTTGGGTATAGCTTGAATGGCACTATCATCTTTGAGCATACATTGTTTGACTATTCTCCCCTTTTTAATAAAATGTCAACGGTTTATTAATTTTCAGTCCAAAGTATTGTGAGATCTGTACAGCGTTGTTGGGTCAGCCGGGTGAGCCGGTCCATATGTTTGTGTCAAATAGGCGTAGAATTGTTATTTCAATAAAGAGTAAGTTTTAAAATTGTGTTCACATTTTTCTACTCGAAATAAGGTCAGAAAGCTCTGGTTTAAGTTTGGTTATACGTTGGTTAACATCCTGTATTAATCAGTCGTATATTTTTGGACTCATGCTTCTGAAACATGCCAGTAAATATAAATAATAGTGAAACATATTGGTTACAGTCATCCGGATCCTATGAGTGTGATTTCTGCAAGTTGAGATACAAAACTCGGAAAATGATTTCGAGACACATGCACACACATATAAAGAACTACAAATGTAATATTTGTGACATTAAAAGAAACTCTCGGTAAGTTCTACTAGACTCTATTACATATCACACACGCTGAATCCCGACAATCGGGGTAAGCAGAGTAATCGATGTTGTGCTGCAAGAACTCTGGTAAATTACAGCACAACACCGACCACCATGTTTCGCAAAGTATTCGAACAAGATTCAGTCGATCAAGCAGCAAGTAATGCACGAAGACCCACCTGCTGCATGACTCGGTGAAAGGACCGTGCCAAGTTGAGAGGTGGCGAACCTGTCGCCCTTTAGCACGGCATCTTGTCCTTATCCCTTAGTCGCCTTTTACGACATGCACGGGGAGAGATGCAGTGGGGTTATTCTTTTTAAGTACCGGCCCCACACGGTACACTCCATTATTACTTATTAATGATTTTGCCTTGCTTGCACTACACTTCTATAAGTGAGATAGTATCAGGGGGACTACTTTGTACCGTGTGGGGCCGGTACTTTAAAAGAATAACCCCACTGCATCTCGCCCCGTGTATGTCGTAAAGGGCGACTAAGGGATATGACTCCCTTCTTATATTACTAGGTGGTAGGGTTTAACCCGCCCGGGTTGGTACCACCGCACTGAATGTTAGGTCGGTCGAAACGGCTATGTAAATAGTTTTCCGTCCAGTTAAGCGTAGCTGGCATGACCGAAGGGAAGCACTGACGTGGCACCAAGTTCACCCGGTGTTATGGGCTGACATCACGGATGTTGTAGGTGATGTAGCCAACCGTGTCAGTTTCCATAAAAAAAAATTTTATAAATGGTGAGGACGGCGGCGGCTGGAGCGGGTGGGAGGCACAGGAACGCCGATCACAATCGCAGCTGGCGGAGTTGCCGCGCGGAGCTTAGCAATGCGAAAGAACCAATCACAACAATCGGAGGCCGCTGACGTGTGCGCTACTATTGCCTTGCAGTGAAGTTCGCACTTGCAAATGCGTTGTTCACCTTAATGGTTCCCATTGCTTTCCGTGTTTTTGCCCCTCTGACTCAGCCACGCATACCGGATTACATAAAAATAAATAATAATAAATATGTACTATTGCCCTACAAAATAAAAAAACCTAATATTATTATTTGAACAGTAGTTAGAAAGTATTTTTATCTCACTGTTTACTAAACTTCATTTTAGCCTAGTCTTTAGTCTGCCTGCAGATATTGTAAAAAGTTTTAATTTTTCAGAGAGATGGCAAAGTTTCACTTCCTACGGCATAAAAAGTTGAAAGCGATCTTGGAGTTGCGTCGCAAGAAGTCCCAACAACGAGCACAAGAGAAACGGGAGGCGTCGTTGAAGAAACGCGCGAGCAAGCCTAAACGGAAAGTGAAAAAGAAACAAAAACGAAACAGAGCGACGGACTATGAAGCGGTCGTATCAATTCTTACGCAAGTATATACCTATTTATACTCTACACTTGTACTATTACTACTGCTATACTATACTATACACGGTGTTGCAACCCCAACCGAAATTTTTTTCCTCCATACATTTTGAGAATAGGTAATTAAAATTTGTATGGAAAAAAAATTTTTTTTTTTGTTTCAAAAAAATTTTTTTCTTCGCCGAAGTTGTTTAGTTTCACATATAGAATAACCCCCTTATGTCAGTTAAAAATATTACGGGGGCAACTGCAACACCGTGTATATGCCACATAGTAGATGATCTAAAGACAACAGTGAGAAAAGGGTTCAATATTGAATTATTCACCGTCGAAGTTGGAGTCAGGGTCAGGGAGCCAATGTATCAAATCAGTCTATAGCTCCTTCAAGATCCTAGGTTTGCCTAGATCCGCGATAAGCTCCTACGTGTCAAAAGCTTCGCGGGCCGCACTGGAAGCCTCGTTCAGAATTATGGTGCTTGTAAAAGAGGGATTAAAATTGCTCAATTCTAGGCAATTTCAAACGATTTTGACGTCACCTACAAATTCTAACAACTTTAGTCTGGCAATTTATGGAGCAACGCTTGTTGAGCAATAATGGATCAACATTCAGCAATTTGGCAATAGTTTTTACATGAAAAACTCAGTCAATTCTTGTTGCCAGCCATGGACGACTCCAACATGATGTAGTTGTACTTGCAGCCGCCACAACTGCTTTTATAATAATGCATAGTCTAAGAAAAAACATAATAAATTTTTTTTAATGTGAACGAGACTATAGCTAAGAAAACGATATACAACATTGACATTGTGGAATCAATTAAAAGTGAGTGATTTGATTTTGAATTTCTCGTTAATGCGGTGGGCCCATTGGTGCAAAAGAAAACTACGAATATTTACCGTGTGGGGTCGGTACTTAAAAAGAATAGCCCCACTGCATCTCTCCCCGTCGCATGTCGTAAAAGTCGACTAAGGGATAGGGGTTTTGCACGAAGGTCCCCAACCAAGCGGGATTAGTTTGCAGGCCTAGAGCCAACCCCAAATCAACAACAACAACAACAACAACAACTACGAATATGAGAGATCCAATTTCAGTGGCGACAAAACTTTCAATATCTCTGAGGTTTCTCGCTAAAGGAGATTCATATAGAAGTTTAATGTACCAGTTTAGAGTTTGTCATTTTTCTATTTCACATCTTATTCAAATCCTAATTGTAATCGTAAACACACACCCTAAGTAGCACACTAGCAAAATGGCGGAGACAGACCGGCCGGCGGCTGCTTGGCGATCACGTGGGCTGAGTAGAAAGGGATGCACGTATGCGTGCAGGCGAAACAAAAGAAAAAGTTGCCCGATGTTTTCCAAGCGCATGGAACACACGGCAATGTCATCTGGCGACACTAATAAGTGGAGCAATGTGATTCGTCATTCTAAAATTACAGAAAAATAGGTTATACAGGGTGTCCAAGGTTGGGTCAGGAATATCGAAGAATCGTGATATGTATCGTGTGTATAGTGCAGCGATGAAAGAAATTTATTTTTATCTGAATTATTTCCAATTTAACCATTTTATAATAAAGTAAATACATAGAACAATGTGAGCGCGCTGTATTCTCGCGCGCGGCCGCGCAGGGCTAGGCTTACCCCACCCCGCCGCCTCCGCCTTCGTGATGTGGTGCGCATCGCTTAGAGCATGGATTTAGTAAAATTAAAACTTTGAAAATTCTTATCTCGGAAACTAGTATATGTAGAACCATTTATTTTTTTGTAATGTGTTTATTAGATTATATATTTCGATATTCCTGACCGAACGTTGGACAGCCTGTATAATGCAGATTATAAAAACATATAACACTCATATCATCCCCTAAATGTAAATCGGTGTAATAAGCTGTAGAACACATCGAGGTGTAGCACCTTACACCATTTATAATTAAGGGTTGTTTTTGTGTTGTTCTAGGTGTTATTTAAGGGTTAATATGCGAATGTTTCAGGAGCAAATGATGGAAGTAATACGAGAAAGACAACTTACCAAGACCTACAACACGGCTCCATTTAAATGTCATCTCTGCTTCAAGGTCTTCCTTGAAACCAGAACGTATAGCAAACACATGACCCTGCACGATCCGGTTAGTGATGTTTTTATACATGCTACCTATGTACAGTCTTCTCCAATGGATGAACACCACACCGCACAATACACCAGCCAGTACTTTCAGTATCGATATTGCTGATGAAATTAAATGAAATATGTTTATTTATCTTATTTACACGATTATACAATTGAAAGAATAACTTAACTAGCTTAAAAAAAAACAATAAGACAAATGGGTGTCTGTCTCAGCTTACTGCTGCGACAGCGGGTGAGCCTTCTGCCGCAGCACTGATTTTCAGACAGACCCCTCTTTCAGACAGACCCCTCTGTCTGATCTCGCTGCAACATTCCTATATAAGGTGCTTCGTTATTTATGTCAAAAATTTCGGGAGGGTTACATACACACTCAAATAAACACGTTACACAGAAAAAATTATATGTTTCTAGCATTACTCTTCGAGAAATTTAACAAAACATGTTAGCTACCTAAACATTAACCTGTGTGTAACAGTAGGTAACTTGCATTGTACGGGGTCAATGACCGTACTATGTTCAAACGCAGAACAGCTGTTTGTCGTAAGTAAGTCACAAGGTCACTATGATTGGTTTTTACGGCTACTTATTTGATTTAATTTTTTTGTTAGGAGAAAAAATGCTCCTAAGAACATGTTTTTTTCTTACTTAAAATGTTTATTTGAGTGCGTATGTAACCCTCCCGAAGTTAATGACATGACTAACGAAGCACCTCTGGTGGAACTCTGTTGTTGAGTAATGTAGTCAATCTCGATATTCATATTAGACGTATTGCGACCTATTGCAAACATACACACTTTAAACTTTCCTGCGACTATGTCTAGGCCATAGAACTAGGAGTTGCGGAAAGAGCGAACTGCCAAATTACTTTGCAGATGTCTTGTGTCCAAAAATGGCCAGTAACAAAGGACAGCATTTTCGGTAGTTGTTTTTTTTTATACTAAGCGCGACATGTGGCGCCGAGCCACCCATAAAGTGTCTAACGACGCCCATGGACATTCGGTCGTACGATATAACAAGACATAATCGCATATCACAAAGCTAAAGAATATAAAATTGTATTTGGAGAACAATTCTTTCTATTTTTACAATAGAAATTGCCGCAAAAATAGAGGAATTTTTGGATTATTTTTTTCTATCGAGTGAAGTTAAAAAACTTGCTGTTTCAACGTCGAGGTTCACTAAAGATAATACTGCAGGTAAAACGAATTAGAATGAAATTAACCTAATGAAGAACATACTTATTAAAAATACATAAAAACTAAATAAATGTAAGGTGGAAAGAAGGAGGAAACTGGATGTGTGTTTTCACAAAGCTAACTAAAGGATACTTTTGAGTCTTATTTACGCCTTAAAACTGCATACAAGGTGGCCCTAACTGTTACACTTTAAATCATAATCAAGGTCCTAAGAGAGGTAAACTTCTCGGCGACAAGCTGCTCTAGTGATGATGTAATGATTGTAGGCTCGCGGCGAGTTTGAATGCGACATCTGCAAGGTTCGCGCTGGAACACGCCGGATGTTGCAGAAACACATCACAAGCCTCCACCTGCGCAAGTACACCTGCAACATTTGCCCCAACGTGTCCTACTGTCAGTGCGTGACAACAATTTAATTTTATTTATTTACTATAAATATTAGTGAAAATCCTATCAAAATCCATTGCGTGGTTTAGAAGAAGTAAACGAAGAAACAGACAGAGGCAGACAGCAACTTTGTTTTATATGGAGATTAGCAGCTTTACGCTGACACTTGCATTTTAATTTTGTATTCATTTTATTCCCTTGCCCCTTACTAGGTGGTAGGCTCTAATTGTAGCCGACTGGGTTGGTACCACCGCACTGGATGTAAGATGGCCGCATAGCAGCCTCGGTTGTGTTCTCCTCTAGTCCAGTATAGCCAGCAATCCGGGGAAGTCTCCGGTATGGCACCTGCCTTCTCGGAGGTGATATTGGCTGGTCGGAGCATGCGCTTTGGCTCCTCCGACTCAGCCACCCATACCAGATTACATAAAAAAAATATATATATCAAATAAATCTTCATCTTTGTTATACGTGAAACTGTTTTACTTGGCTTAACAGTTTTTAATTTTGAATAAGTTGTTCCTCAGGAATTACCAAATTAAAATAAACACAAAACTTATGTATTTGCAGAGGTGTGGCGCGAGACCACTACGAGCAACACAAGGGCTCTAGATACATGTGCCACATTTGCGCAAAGACGTTCAGGTAAATTGTATATAGATAGACATTTAAATTTAACAGATAGAAAATACTTTATTGCTGCAAGAAACATTTCACAGAAATAATCACGTTGGAACATTCACATGAGTTGCACAGGCGATCTTATCCAGAGTGTCCAGCGACATGGAAAACGGGAATTACCAGGGAATTTTGCCACGCAAAAAAAAACAGGGAAAATTAAAAATATTTGCGAAATTTAGGGAAAATGAGGCTAGTCCTTTCCTAGCGAGAGCAGGTTCACCTATAAGCTTAGATTAAAGAAAAGGCAGAAAAGTTTCAAGTTTTTGAGTTTTGAGTTTGAGTTTGAGTATTCACTGAGAAAATGCATTTTTTTTTTTTTAATCTTTATTTTGTTTAGGGCTTTAGCCATTCCTGGCTATGCCAGCCCCATAGTAACTATATTGATTTTTTATTGTACTTCAGCACGATTCAACGCCTGTGACTTTACAAAAAAACTTAGTATGAATTCAAACTCCTCCCCCTGAGTTCGCCCCAAGGCTTCATGTACTTTAAAAAACAGGTTGAGTCTGTCAGTTCTTAAGTTTCTCAATAGCTTCTGCCTCAGTTCTTGGTTCCGGGCACATTCCAACAGTATATGGAGTAGGTCCTCTTCTATCCCACATATGCTACAGTTGGGTGATTGTGCTATCTTCATAAGGTACATTGTCTTATTTGTTGGAATGTGTCCAGATCGTAGTCTCAGGCCCATTACAATTTCTGTTCTCAATGCATTTAAAATAACCATGGCAATAATCTGGATGGCACGCTCGCTATACTCGCGAAGGAAAAGGCGAACGTCTTTGCACACCTTTTCACATCCAACTCAAACATGGACGACGTGGGTGCGAACCCCTCTTCATTACACCATTGCTCAGTGCTCCGTCCCTCGCTCAAGGTCGCGCGATAAATGCCTTCCGGTTCGCGAGTATTCGAATAATCAAGTAAACAGTGGGCTGCCGCGACTCAGAGCGAGCGCTCGCGTGCACGCACTCCGCGCCGCGCCGACTCCGCCGCACGGAGCAACGAAATTTGCGATTAGTACTGAACTTACCTAAATAAAAAGTCACTTATTTATTTATTCATATTAGTAGGAGGTCATAGATTTATGTGAGAAACTAATTGTGACGCATGCATGAATTTGTTCGCATCAATTTGCCGTAGCTAAATATCGTATCGTTCGTAGGTATCATCTTCATTTTATTCCTCACAAAAAGACAGCACAAAGACACAGCCCTTAAACGCGCTGAACGACGCGCTTTCGAGATAGAGTTACGCGACAGAAAGAGAAGCGAAATGTAGGTGTTTATCGTGGTTAGGCATGCAGCTCTGTGCGAATCAATTTGTACTTTATCGCGTCGTCGCAGAGTAGCTATTTCTTTTCGAGTGTTTGTACAGAGACGCTTCTGTACGCCAGTACTAATATCTGTTCTGTGGTATGATGGCAAATATTATGCTCCACCCCAGAGTCGTCTATAAAACGCTATGTGAGTTGGAAATTTCGAAGATTAGCGGGCCTGATGGCCTATGGCCGCTGCTCTGACGAACGTGCTTCCCTTTTCCCTCCTCCTCCTGTTCGCCTTCGCCAAACTCGCCATACTCTCCTTTGTAATCGCCTTTGTAATCGACAGAAGAGTTCTTTGAACTGCACGATTCTCTAAATCGTTGTTGTGCCGCACTGCATGGGTGTGGAACGGGCTCCCGGGGAATATCTTTCTCCACTCCTACAATCCACAGATCTTTAAATCGCTGGTTAATAGCCTTTCTCCAGCGACATTAGTCCACCTCCAAGCCGGACTGGCACCTCCTCGGCGGTTAAATTGGCTGCGCCTGAGGCTTCAACCTCGGGCAGAGCCACCCAGTTCGGAAGCAATAAAAAAAATGGCAATATCAGGGAAAACCGCAAAAAAGGCTCTGGAAAACTGGGAAAAGTGACGGATTTTTTTTAGATTCACTGGACGTCCTGTTATCCCTTACAGAGATTTTTTCCGGTCGACCTTGGAATGTTTGACAATCCATTAATATAGTGAAATTAGGTTGCAGCAAAAAGGTAGAAGTTGGTCTTGGGGCACGCGCAGCACCTTATAGAACATTAAGTTTCGATTAATTTATTCCTCAATAGCCGCGTACTAACTGAGCGCGGCATACGGCGAGGCGGCCTCGGCCGTATGCCGCGCGAAGATTTGGCGCGCGAGGCTGCCTCGCTACACGACCAATTGTCGCAAGGAAAAGCCGAGCCATAATTCAAATAAGTTTTAAGCACAGCTCCTTATCTATGTCGCGAACGAGGGAGGCGAGTGAGGCACATAACGCCCGTCTTGAGTGCACGCTGCAAATGGACTGAGGCTCCTTTGATCGCGACAAAAAACCGACAGCGGGCGGATCGGCCGAGCCAACGCTCGCCCGAGGCCGCACGTGCGCTTGCCTCAGGCGAGGCGCGTCCTGACTGACCGATGCAAGCGAGCCGAGGCTGCCTCGCGCGGCGGCTGCGCTCAGTCAGTACGCGGCTAATGTCTTGAAAGGTTTTAAATACAACAGCAGGCAACCGGCGATGCAACTGCACATGCACGCGAAGCATCCGACCGTCACGACGTGCAACGTGTGCGGAGAGTGTGGCACCTCCTTCCCCACATACAGAGGACTCTTCTGTCACAAGCACAAGATGCATCAGGTGAGAGCTGTCAGCCTCGGTAGCTCGGCGATGCTAATAAAGACAGGACAATTTTGGTGAGTCGCTGTCAGTCGCCCTGGATATTTCCAAGGCCTTAAATGTCACCATGATCACATTTCAACACGTATAGTTCCAGAACCCGCCAAATCCATTTCTCTAAAAAAAGTAGTTATAAACTGTTTTGAATAAAGTATTAAATTTGTCACTTATCTGTAAAGACATTATGTTCCTAACACGGTCCAATCCAGAGTGAATCGCAAACAAAAATTAACATTCTTTCCAGTTCCCTTGTAGTTTGTATGGGCGGCTATTTATCGAGGTATAGTTTTTTCGTCTTACTGTAAAATCGTCGGCGGGGTTCTGGAACTACACGACTCATATCCTATAGAGCAGCGGTTGCCAATTATATTTTAATCGGTACCCCTTAGCGGATTTTCTGAGACCCCAAGTAGGTACCCCTGAGTAAAATGTTGAAATAAAACAAATTTTCGTTATGGTTGTTATAGTAATCACCATACATCGGAATCCGCGGGGCACGAATGATTCAAGGTTGTTTAGTGATGGGACAATGTATCCACAAATATCGAAAATCGATCGTTATTTTAGAATAATATGAAATAATGTCGATTATTAAAACTAAGAGTATTTCTATAGAAAATAAGATATAATAAACAAATGTTGTATTTACTTTGTAGGTACAATACAAATCTGTTCAAACCACAATATTAGTTTTATTAGTATGGAATAGAAAGAATTTGATTTTTTTTACCAACTTACACGTGTTACATCATAATGATATTGAAGACTTTTTTGTTACTGTTATGAAACTGAATCGATTAGGCTATAAAAATCAACCACCTATTTTTTTATTTAAACACATAAAAAAATATTTTACATAAAAAAAAGGCCAAGGTCCAAAAAAATAGGTCTTACAAAATTAGTTCATAGTAAGCTAAGGGGGGTTCTGTATCGGAAATAGATCACTTTTGAAGAACAAAGATTTTTTTTTCACAAAAATTTTTTTTTTAATCTTAAATGTAAAAAAAAATTTTTCTTCATCGTTTCGGTTTCGTGCTAGGAACAAAAAAGTCTTCCAACACGTATATCTCTTTCTTTCAGAAATTGTGAAAAACCACAATTTTAGTTTTATTAGTATGAAATAGAAAGAATTTAATTTTTTTTACCAACTTACACGTGTTACGTCATAATGGTCATGAAGACTATTTTGTTACTGTTATGAAACTGAATCGATTAGGTTATAAAAGTCAACCACCTATTTTTTTATTTAAATACCGAAATAAAATTTTTTTTTACTTAAAAAAAGCCCAAGGTCCAAAAAATTTTATATAGGTTTTACTCCCTATATGATACAGAACCCCCCCTTAGCGTACTATGAACTAATTTTGAAAGACCTTATATAAATATGTATTATATTTACTTAATCGTTAACATAAAGTATACATGTTTATATAAATACTGTAGGTATATAAGTATTCAGGTCTGAAATATGACATGAATAAAATACAATAAACAAATAAATATGAGTATCGATAACAGTGTCGATTGTTTATTGATCGCCGTAGTCAATCCCTAACAAGGTCGTATTCGTGCCCCGCGGATTCCGATGTCTGGTAATCACAAGTTCCAATCAATTTTGCAGTGGAGATAATAATTTTTACAAATGAGTTAAGTGGGCCCCTTTCTCTTTACTTTAGATTTTAGAGGTAAACATGGTCATTACTTGCGCCCACGCGTACCCCATTTCTAGAGCCCTGGGGGTACGCGTACCATTGTTTGGGAACCGCCGCTTTAGAGCATAGGCTATTTTGTCCCTGTGAAATTATATAAAGTAGGTATCATTTGGGTTTACCCAGGTCGCCACTGTGCCGGAGGAGAATGCGCCTTATTGCGAGGAGTGCAAGGTGCAGTTCGCTACGACGAAGGCCTGGACTAAACACGTCCTCAACTCCGCGAGCCATAAGGACTTACAGAAGGACATTGTGTGAGTTTTTTGTCTAGTTTGTTTTTTTGGGAGACGGAGGAAAGTGACGTTTGGAGTGTTGCCAGTTTCTGGCAAATTTTAAATAGGCATGTAGTTGCTATCGATACTTTTATCGATTGATTAACTAATGAAATGCTGTAAACTCTAATATTTACCTAATTGTGGATTTAATTGACAACATATTCAGCTAAATCTAGCCCATCTTCCAAAAAACGGACTATAGTCTAATCCTTTCGCTCCACAACAAATACATTGATGACACGCCAGTTGACATTTTTGGGCCCAGCTGTCTTAAAAAAAAATTGGCAATAATAATTGGATTTGCACGTGAATGCGCCTTTTTCGAAAGCGCAAAAAAGGAAATGGGTAATTTGCACAAGAGGCTGAAAAATTTGTGTAAACACGGGTAGAAGAAATTATTGTATGGGGTCGGTAATTAAAAAGAATAGCCCCGCTACATCTCTCCCCGTGCATGTCGTAAAAGGCATCTAAGACGTCGGACAAGACAACGCTAAAAAGTGACAGGATAGGCACCTCTCACCTTGGCACGGTTCTTCCACTTAGTCATGCAGCAGGTGTGTCTTCGTGGCATATTTGCTGCTTTATCTTGTCCGAATACTTTGCGAAACTTAGCGGTCGGTGTTGTACTGTAATTTACCAGAGTTCTTGCAGTACAACACCGATTCCTCTGCTGCGAGTATAGGAGGCAGGGGTCGTCTCTTTTCTGTTGTATCTAGGTTTTGTTGTATTGTCCACGTTATTTTTTGTAATATTGAATTTACGTTCCAATAGGACCATCATCAATGGATTACTCGACTCACACGAACGACATCACACAGATTATCTACGACCACCCGCCAGGTGAAACGACGACATCGAGTATGTCGGCATAAAGCAGTTGTTCCGTACCTGAAGGACGGGAGGACTGGCGCAAAATCGAAGAGGCGTATGTCCAACAGTGGACGAATACATGCTGATTGACTACTGACTGAAATTTATTCTATCGACTAAAATGGTACATATGTCATTTTGCAGAAACGGTTGCAGACAATGCGGCGAGGCGTTCCACACTAAGGCGATGTTGAAGAGACACAAGAAAGAGCAACACCCAGACAAGAAGCAAGCCAGGAACACTACCGCCGACACTTTCGACGTGAATCATCCTTGTGCTCTGGTGGGTAGGGATGCGGGCTGTCATAGCACAGAAGGGCCGCGTTAATCCGAACCCCTAAAACACAGGGGGGTTCGAATTAAGGGCTGTTGGAATTATAGTATGGGATCTTATAATAGTAGGGGTCATTTTCCCAATCCCGAATTTCTTTGCAATGTTTTGGGTAGCCTACTCCTCGTTCTATCATTTGAATTATTTCATATTTGTCGGGTAAAGTCAATGTTACATGTTTACGACTTGACTTGATTATGATGTTACGGGATTTAAACCAAAATTGGATTATTGGTTGAAACCATCACAATACCATCTGAGACGATCTACTTCCTCCCAAGTACAGCTTGGGGGTTTTCAAAAGGGGCGTTAAAAGGCTCCTATCAGGCTGGCTATGGCTGTAATCCCCGTGTACCACAGAATGTCAATGGGCATCGCTAGACACCTACATGTAGGTGTAACGATACCACATTTCGCGTGTTCCATAAAAATAAAAACACCTGAGTTGCTCAGGTCAGCGCAATGGTTCGACTTCTTTTGGTTAATTAACGCAAAAAACTCTTGCTACGCGGAACATTCCAGAGCACTATGCGCCTGCACTGATGAACATGAACACATTACAACGCCATCACATCCTAGCACCGGAGGATAGGACATAAATATGCACGTATAGGACCACACATGCGAGGAGGGTCATCAATGGATGACTCGACTCACACGTCCAACCTCACACAGAAAATCTGCTTATGGCCACATTCCGAGTGCAGATGGTGCAAGCACAAAAAAAAACACAGCTTTTCACTGACGTTTTCTGGTACATTATGGATAGTTACAGGATATTTTGCTGCCTAGAACAGCTAGTTTGAAATATTTCTGGATGTTAATATGCTTTAATGTCACAAGATCCTCAACGAGAGCGAAGCTGTAGGCACAATTCGCCGCCCGAGATCCTTAAACTCGACAAAACATTGTGAAGAGGCTCAATAGTGAGAGAGCAGTCGTCAATGAAGGACTGGACTGCCGATTGCTGTTTGTAACAAACAGCAAATTATTGTTGGACAAAAGAAAGAAGCTATATTCACTTACGTATAAATGTCTCTTCAGTGCCGTTTTCACTTTAAACAACATGTCGCAAGAATCACACTTGTATGGGCAGACTATCTTTTCTAGACAGCAAGTCTGACATATTTCTGGATGTTTATATGCTTTAATGTCACAAGATCCTCAACGAGAGCGAAGCTGTAGGCACTACTAGTCGTTATCGTTGATTGAGGAATTGGTGGATAGGACAGGTGGTGGTCTGGTGGTTGAGGTGTTTGAATGTCGGTTTGTCGACAGTGCGGTGAGGAGATGACGAGCGCGCAGCGGCAGTGGGCGCACTACCGCCGCTGCCACCCCAGCGAGCTGTACCCGCGCCTCACGCCCGTCAAGTACACCTGCGATCAGTGCAACAAGGGCTTCAACGTATGTACTCACGCTTGTTTCACATCTTGTGCGATCTCTCTCTTGTCACATCTCTCTCATGCGAGAGGTCCGAGGTTCGAATCCGGCCGGCGTGAACCAATGAGATTTTTCTGGCGAAAAAATTTACGTGCATACCTACACCTGCTGCTTCGCCGTTCGGAACCGGTGTAAAACTGTAGGTCCCTTCCCTTACCCCTTGTTGTTGTTGTTTTGGTTTGGGGTTGGCTCTAGGCCTGCAAACTAATCCCGCTTGGTTGGGGACCTTTGTGCAAAACCCCGCAGTCTCCAGCTACCCGAGCCAACCTATGTCTTCCATGGAAGCCACAAGTCGACCGGGGTGTCTGCAGGCCGCTTATCCCTTAGTTGCCTTTTAGGACATGCACGGGGAGAGATGCAGTGGGACTATTCTTATTAAGTACCGACCCCACACAATACTCCCTTACCCCTTACTAGGTGGTAGACTCAAATTGTAACCGACTGGGTTGCTAACACCGTACTGGATGTAAGATTAGTTATTATTCTTATTTTACTAACATGAATCGGAGCCCGATCAGTGGAAGAACCCTATGTATTAACTGGACAAATCCTAACAATTTTATATTTTTCTTACTATATTATAAATCCTTTATTAGCTATATACTGAGATAAAAAATTTTCATAATTAATGAGCTTGTTATAAGCATTTGTTTTGAAAACTTAAAAAAGAATTCTATTTCTATTAATTTATACTAAATTAATTACAACTAAAAAAAATTTTTATTCCTAAAAAAAACATAAAAAAATTTAAAGATAAAGGTAAATAAATTTTTCAAGCTAAATATATCAACTTATCATAACGATACCGAGGTAGAGTCCCTCGAACTCAAACAAATAAAAAAGAAATAAAAACTAATTTTAAATAAAAAAATAAATTTAAATCATACCCCCCTATAAAAAATAAGGAAAATAATAATCTTATAAATAAAATTCTAGAATACTCTCTTAAAAAAATTAAAACAAACCCCCCACTTCTATACTCAATATTAAATCCTGAAACTAAATAAAAAAGAAATAAAAACTAATTTTAAATAAAAAAATAAATTTAAATCATACGGCCCTATAAAAAATAAGGAAAATAATAATCTTATAAATAAAATTCTAGAATACTCTCTTAAAAAAATTAAAAGAAACCCCCCACTTCTATACTCAATATTAAATCCTGAAACTAACTTACATAGCAACCTCGGTTGTGTTCTCCTCTAGTATAGCCACCAATCCAGGGAAGTCTTCAGTATGGCACCTACCTTCTCGGAGGCGATATTGGCTGGTCGGAGCATGTGCTTTGGCCCCTCCGACTAAGACACCCATACCGGATTACATAAAAAAAAATCTTGGCAGTGGTTGAAGGGAACCGTATTTATTTGGGTTGATTATCTTAAATGAAGGTCGGATGAAACGGCTATGAAAATAGTCGATGGTTTCTGGCCAGATTACTGTGGCCGGCAGGCCGGCACGACCAAGCGGAGCACTGAAGTGAAGTGACATTATATTTTATTTAATTAAATGATTTTCAGATGAAATTCAGTGCATGTACTCAAACAAATGTTCATGTGACAGATTGATAGATCTCACTGAGACCTCACGCTTGGGTGCGAATATGATGTGTCTAGGACCAGCGGTTCTAGAGTTATGACCAAAACAAATTTTCATTCCATCCCAAAGGTTGTCTGGGCAGCACTTGTGCTTGTTTGCCGAAAACGCAAAACAAAGTATCAATTTGACGAATTGTAAACAATTTTTTCCCCTCTCTGTTGATATTAATGACTTTATTGGAAAGGATGCCTTGACGCGGTGACATGGAAGGATAATATCTTGACATGACAAGAAAGGTTCTATTTTTCTTTTTTTAGCACTTTTTGTTTTGAAAATGGCATTCTGAAGTATTGTTAATCTCTATTGCTCTTCTTTATGTTATCTTCTGTCTTCTGTATCTCCGTGTGCAATAAATTTTCTATTCTATTCTCCTTTCGTCGATTGAACTGCCAAGTTTGCTGGGGTTATCACTGATTGTTCACAGTGTGGAGTTTCTGTTTTGGAATCACGTTTGGATTTGTTTTTAAGCACGCGATTGAAGGTTTACGTCTTCGTATTCACAGGCCAAAACACTACTGGAGCAACACCAAGTGATGCATTCGGGGCCGCCGCCGCTGCAGTGCAGCCTGTGTCCGAAGGCATTCTACATGCAGTCGGCTCGCAAATACCATGCCTTGACCGCACACTCAGAAGACAGCCCGTACAAGTGTGATTCTTGCGACATGTCGTTTAAAGTGAAAGCGGCAATGAAGAGACATTTATTAGTAAGTGAATATAGCTTTATATTTAGATTTATTTTTTCTTTCCTTTGTCCAACGAGCAATCGGATCAGTCCAGTCCTTCATTGGCGACTGCTCTTTCACTATTGAGCCTCTTCACAGCCTTTCGTCGAGTTCAAGGATTTCGGACGGGGAGCTTTAGGCGATCCCTGACAGAACTTTGTTCGATTAGCTGTAGGGTGAGCTTGTTTTTATGTACGCTCACACGCCTTTGTTCGCAGTGATGTAGAGACGAAACTCCTCGTTGACTGTGGTTGTTTTTTTTTTGTTTTTCTTCGTGTTCTATCTGCAAGCAGCCACCATAGTGGCCTTTATCAGATGTCTGGTATGTTTTATGTCCGAGGGATGCTGCACACTCATTAGCATGCAACATCATAATCATTTCATCACTTTATGTAGCAATGATTGGTTTTATGCGTTTCAACCGCGAAACCTGATTTGCAGTTTCCAACAAATCCAATGCCAGGCAGTTGACATGACTCTGGAGACGACTTTTATATGATAGTGCTCTTTTCTCTATTTCCTCTCTGATGGTCGGCACCTCAAGGTACTCGTGAATCTCCTCGTTCCTGGCGAACCAAGGTGCACTGCTGATACACCGCAGGAGCTACTGTGGTTGTGTCGAGGTAGTCGTGTTTCCCTCTCCGTGTTGCGAGCGAACTAGAATGCAGATTTTTCGCAATGTTAGGTTTTGCATGTGCAGCAACACTTCAATGCTGGCGTTGCTGGTAGTTTCCCAGAGCTGAATCCCGTATGGCCAGACTGGTTTTATTAACACCTTGTAAATAAGCAACTAATATCACAACAGTCAAGATTTTGAGGCGAAAACTTGTCTCTTGCATTCTGTTTTAGGTGCTCTTTCCAGGTCTGCCTGGTCAAGGCCCAAGTACTTAACTCATTCTATGTGAGAGTATTCGTTTCTAAGACTGACACTGGGGCAGTTTTTTCTCCGCAGCGTGAAGGCAATTTGATTAGATTTTCCTGCACTGACTTTTATTCTCCACAGATTTACCGAGTTCAGATGTGTTTATGGAAGATGAAGTGAGGTGGTGTGGTATCAGAATGTTAATCACTTGTGAGAGTGTGGCAGTGTCATAACATGATCAGTGAAGATCGCAGAACATCACACTATCAGTCTCCGGGTTGTATTTTGTCAAAATATAGAGTACTGGTCCAGTACTCTAGTTCTAGTTTTCGCCACAGAAGTTGTTTAGTTTCACATATAGAATAACCCCCTTATGTCAGTTAAAAATATTACGGGGTCAACTGCAACACCGTGTATATGAAGTGCGAATTCACTCAAGCGTGTGAATAAACCAAAACTTCATGTGACAGATGGATAGACCTCACCGAGACCTGAAGTTTGAGTACCAACACGATGGGTCTAGCACCAGTGGTTCTCGAGTTATGACCAAAACAAAAGTTCATGTGACAGATGGATAGATCTCACCGAGACCTGAAGTTTGAGTACCAACACGATGGGTCTAGCACCAGTGGTTCTCGAGTTATGACGAAAACAAAAGTTAATGTGACAGATGGATAGATTTCACCGAGACCTGAAGTTTGAGTACCAACACGATGGGTCTAAGTCCAGTGGTTCTGTAGATATGACCAAAACTAATGATCACGTGACAGATGATAATTTCCGATCCCTCACTCGCATGATCGCATCGCATTCGCGTTTAGATGCTAGCTAGCTAGCTAGCAGCGGAGCGCAATAGCATTTAGCACTTAGCAGTACCACAGATAAATAGACCATACTTCATTGCTTAGTGCGTTCCAAAACAAACGAACCAACTAAGTTTTACGAACGAAACAGCAATGCTAACTAAAATGAAATGTGATTATTGTATCGGTCCACTGCTGGACATAGGCCTCTCCCAAGGCACGCCACCACACGCGGTCTTCCGCTCTTCCATCCACTCCCGGCTACCTTTTTTAGGTCATCTGTCCACCTAGATGGATTATTGCTTAGCATTTAGCATTAATTTTTATTCATCAGGGCGCTTAGCAGTGCTAAATGCTAACGGGGTATTCATTATGAATTAATTTTGTTAATGCTAAGCATAACAAGACTAGTACTGGACCCAGGACTGAGCCCTGGGGCACTCCAGCACTAATTTAGTAGAATGCTGATTAATGCACCTTTACCAGATAAATTATGTGACAAGCTTCTAGCACAGGGTTGCCATAACGGTGCAGGTACTGACCGCGACACTATATCAAACCCTTAGAAAAGTTGTTTATCTTTGAGCTGGGAAATGCACCACCTGTTCTATGAATATTAAACAAAATTTTAGATGATAGGTTTGTTTTACATTTGGGGATAGATTATGCATAGATTCTATTAGATAATTAGGTAGGCAATGGTTTTAAATGCCCATAGCCAATAAATTACAGGCCCTAGAAAAGTGTCCCGATTCAGAACGATTCACGCAGCTCTGTAGGCTCGCCAGATAGTTAGCCAAAAGTCTCCACTGAATGTTTGTTTTTTATGTATACACACATAATTGACATCTGCGACTGAAATCTGCAGACTTATGATGCCTGAAACGCTCAGTAAGGGTTAGGAAATAAGAAGAAACACTAAACCCTTTAAAAATAAATTTTTTTTATAATATCAGTATGGATAAAACTAACTGGCTTTTGGTTCCCGACTGGGACATTTCGTGGTCAGGCCGGACGACCGGGACTGAGATTCTAAAACGGTGACAAGTCCCGGTGTACCGGGACGAATGGCAACCCTATTCTATCATGGTGTAGAAGTTATGGGGCAGATTCTTCTTGAACCCCTCAAGGGGGTGGGGATGACAATAATCCTAATTGTTTTTATTAGTGGTTTAAATTATACATGCATGCACCTGTGTTAATTCTACCGTTTTACTGCTTGCAGGTACACACTGGTGAAAGGCCTTACGCGTGCAACCAATGCGAAAAGGCCTTCACGTCGCGAGAATGGCTGCGAGTACACATACGCAAGGTGCACAACAAGGAACACATCCCGACCAAGCCTCGCATCAGGAAGAGGAAGCCGCCGGTGTAGATAGAACAAGACAACTGTCAACTTACATTATTATCCACTGTACTTCTTTATAGTCCCAGTGCAGTCAATATGTTTATCAGATAGTACATTAAACAAGTATTTTATGTATATGGAACATGTTTTATTTGGTACCTTTGATCCACAAATTTGTCGGGACGAGATCTCATCGATCGAATTACCCTAAGTAGAAGACGGAACCTTGTTCCACAATACACTGCCTTTAATAATTCAATTGGTGACATGTCGTCTTGAGTCCCGACAACTCCACGGTCTCGAATACCAACTTAATGCTTTTGTGGCAATGATGGACCCTCGTTCTAGAATCTGGTATCGTCCTGTCTGTACATACTACATATGGCATAGATATTTTAACGACTGTGTGGCGATATTACTGGCGCACAAAATGCATTTCGAGATTCGTTAAATACAATGCGCTTGAAACTATGCTATGAATGCGATATTGGCGGTTCGGAGCATATGATCCTGGCTTCTCTGACTCGGCTACCCATTCCATTGAAAAAATATGCGCTTGAACCAAAGAGAATATAAACTCAGTCACAAGATTGTATTCTGTAATCAATTGACAAGTCACAGATTGATTACAGAATATCAGTAATCAGTGACTTGAAGCAGGAGGGAGGCTCGTGCTGACAGCTTAGTTCTAAGGCAATCTACAGTGCGACAAGGCTTGAAATGAACGTGGGTGACAGCTGAACTAACGCCGCCACAGTGCTGCCAGATGACCGTTTCGCGTTTCACCCGTTCACGTTACGTGAACGGGTGAAACGCGAAACGGCAGTAATTTTAAGATTGCACAACTTGTCATTCAGCTCGGCGGCATTTTCACAAATATTGCTAATCCTATGGTTCACTCACTATATTATATAAACCATGTTTTTATTCCTACCTTCTTACCTTACTGGGTGGTAGGGTTTATCCCGGCCGGGTTGGTACCACCGCACTGAGCGAAACGTCGGTCGAAACGGCTATGTAAATAGTTCGTGTTTTCCGCCCAGTTCAGTGTAGCCGACATGAAATGAAGGGAAAATATATCTAGTAGACACTAGCTAGACACAATAATTGCTAGACACGTTAAGTTGCTATATAAACTGTTGTCTGCTGCTGCTGTACAAGTCTGCTCATAGCAAGCAACGAGCGACCACTGCTATACCTACTGCTGTTTTATTGTTGCTGTTGCTGTTTCTAACAAACAGCAGTCTAATTCTATTATAATATTTCTAATGTGCTAGTCTGCTATTTTATTTAATTATTTAAAATGTAACCTTAAGTCATTGTATTAAGGGTTACGTTACAAAATACTATTAACACTGCTCTCTATCGAGCGAGAGCTTCACATACCTACAGACTACACTACAAATAATTTTTATTATATCAACTAGATGGCGGTACGTACGAGTATAAATAGCAAAACAGCATTATAGCAAACACCAGGAAAGGTGGAATACTTCTAACGTTATAACTGCTGTAAATTTATAATAGAATATATTGCCTGCTATATAATATATTTCACAGGACTATTCACGCGTACGTTAGTATCACTTCTTAGTATGTGGCGTTGTTACCAGAAATCTTTCTAAATAAATGAAGTCTGTTATTTTATTAGAGAGCAAGTCTTCCTAAAATTCAATACATAAAATAAAAAATAAGTAAGTACCTACTTACTACCTACCGTACCTATGTACTATACATACATTTTCTTTTGCAGCGATATTTTCCCCTAGTGTAAGGAAATTTTCAAAATTGACAACCCTAATGCTGCAACAGCGCCCTCCCACAAACGTCATCCACGTTCATTTCAATCCTTGTCGCACTGTAAACACCAAAGTCGCCGACCCGCCGCCGCCGCCGACACAGACCGGCAGCATATATCCAAAGTCCACTAGGCGAATTATGCTGATTGGTCGATGCCAGTTTGGCGGAAAATTTAAATTTCGTCTGGCTCCGCCTCCGGCACTCCCAGCGAACCTAGTGAATCCGATATTCGTTAGTTCGTTTATGTGAGTTGGTGGCTCAATGGTATAGTGTAGGGCGTAGGGCTTTATTTTTTCGATCTCGACCATGGGGTCGAGTACCGATGCCAATTTTTTTTTTGTTTTTTTTTTTTTGTGAACCAATGTTAGGGTGTTAAATTAGGTTAATGTTATTTTTTTAAAACCACCTAAAAAAACTTTATTTTCGAAAATACTTCCGAAATTTATATTTCTTCCTTTTTTTTGTTAAGTTATGTTAGTGTGTTAAAATTAGGTTAAGGTTATTTTTTTATAACCACCTAAAAAACTTTATTTTCGAAACTACTTCCGAAATTTAAATTTTCCCGCAAAACTGAGAACGACCAATCAGAGCAACTCGCCTAGTGGACTTTGGAAATATGCTACCTGTATTGGGCTGTATCTTTTGCACCCTAAAAACCGGTCGTACGTACTACTTATGGGTATGGCGCACTGTCAATTCAATGCGCACCTTCATCGAATGAATTTAGTGAATTCTTCCCTATGTCAATACTGCATATAGATGAAGAGCAAGCTCTGGACCACAGATTACCAATGCTCTGGACTGGACCACACCTTCTTGAACTATCCCGCTTTCACACAATCTAAAGATTTCTCATGCATTAGACAAGCTTTATGGAAAATTACAAATATGCCAAAACGATCCCTACATTTTTCGAAAGAATTCTTTCAAAGAAATACAACTACACAGCCATTTATTCATATATAAGAAAATAAATGCAATTGGAAAAATATAATTTCAAAAATACCTAGGTTTAAGTAATAGAAGAAAATTGCTGTATGGTCAAATGATCTTTGCCTGCCTATTTATGGCGAAAACAATAACAACAACAACAACCAGTGTTGCCAACTTAGTGCTAGCGCCACTAGATCTGGTGGTTTGGAATCCCGTCTTGTGGCCAAATTTGCGATCTAGGGTCTAGTGCTGAGTATGGTGGTTTGATCAGATTTGTTTAGTGGTTGTGCAAAAAATGTAGTGTTTAAATCGATGAAGTGTTGCAACACGTACCTACACTTTCCCCAAGGAAAACCAAAAAATTGGAACCAAATGTGTTTATGCTGCACCCATTCCATGCGAAGAAGCTGAGACGCTTTCTTCTTCAGAAGAAGACTAATCTCAATTGTTATTTTAGTAATATTATTTTGTATGCAACCATCTGTCCTGTGATTGCAGTGATAATAATTATTATGTATACTAGAAGGTGTGGATCTAAGCTTACGATGGCTTCACCGAACATATCCGGGCCCATCGGCAGTAGAGGAGGGTAATAATCGAGGTCGGGACTAGCGAGTGGCCACTCTAAATTTCCCGCGCATGCTTCACGTTTCGGCTCGCTTCAAGCCCTCGTCAGCTAGTCTGCGTTGACTAGGACGCGGGGAAACCACCAGTCCCGCTCTCGACCTCCCTCTCTCTACCTATCCATATTCTGTAGGATGCTTCCAGTGACGTTTTCGAAGCTCTCTCCATATATGAGCTTAGCGTCGATCTTGGGAGCCCTAGATTCTTGAAGAGACTGTAGAGCGACTTCGCTGGTAGTCCTCTTGCTCCGACTTCCACAGCGAAGAGATCAGTCTTGAATCCGTTTCTCACAATCCGGTCTACTAAGTTGCAGTACTTGTTAAGTTTGATGTTGTGGTCCTTCGGTATGTTACTTTCCCATGGAACTGTAAGTTCAACAAGTACTACATGCTTTGTCGCTTTTGAGAATATGAGTATATCCGGTCTTAATGCTGTGGTACAGATTTCCGAAGGCATTTGGTAATGCTTCTCATGTGTGTCCATCAACAATTCCCAATCCTTTGCTGCTCCCAAAATTGAAGAAGGTTTAGTCCTATCTTTGGGCAGCTTATTGGCTCCAGGTTTCACAAAGTTGACCTTCTGGAAGCCGCTACTGGTTTGCCCTTTCCTGGTCCGTGCAATTGACAGGTTGATGGCCTCTCTGATGATTTGGAGGACTTTATCATGACGGTAGGAATACTGGCCTCGCTCAAGTAGTATTTTGCATCCGCATAACAAATGTTTGGCCGTGCCTACGAACTCCTTACATGACGGGCATAGTCTATTTGTAGATTTCCCCCATCTAACTAGGTTGCTCGGGTCGGGGAGAGTAAGCTGGAATGCATTTAAGTAGAACTTAAGCAGCTCAGGGGACCAGTTGTATATTATGGATTTCCACTTCAATGCAGGAGGGATGCAGAAGTCACCCACTGTTAGCCAATCATTCTGCATTTCTAGGTTTAAGGCGTGAAGTTTGAAGCCTTGTTCCATGTCCTCCTGAGCAAAACCTTTCAGTATTTCTTTATCAGACTTTGCTGTTTCTATGCCCAATCCAGATCTATTGGTGCGTGTACCAACTTGGAATGATTTGTAGAAGTCGAGTCTCGATTCCAGTTCATCTGATAGTGATGTGTTGGGTAAGGCTTGAATAGCGCTATCATTGGAGTCTTTGAGTATACATCGTTTGGCTATTCTCGCCTTTTGATAAAATATCGACGGTTTCTTAATGTTCAGTCCAAAGTTATTGTGAGATCTGTATAGCGTTGACGAGTCAGCCGGGTGAGCCAGTCCAAACCATGATTTCAGGAATCTGGTCACATACGAGTCTAATTTAGTCAGGTTTTGCTTTGTGAAGTCGTAGACGAGAAATGGCCATGAAAGTTTTGATGTCAGGTAGTTATCGTAAATCCATGCCTTTTGTGTACCCAGGAGGGGAAGATTGTCAGTTTGGCGGAGGCTCTCTTCGAAAAGTTGGACAATATCATCAGTAGGATGCTCCTTTCCTCTGCTGGTGATCCTTTTGCCCAAGAATTTAAAAGGAGCTTCATCAGCCACGGTTGCGATTGGTTTTCCGGCTACTGTCAGACCTGGATTGCTCGAGGTAAACTTTGAACCTTTCCTGGTTAAGCTCAAACAGTAGCACTTCGCTGGTTTTATCTTCATCCCTTTGGTCCATTCACAATAGTCATCCACCACCTTAAGAAGCGCCTGATTTTGTTTTGGATTGCGGGTTAACAGCGTAATATCATCCGCAAATGCCAGGATGGCCGCCATATATGTGTCTCCATATTTGAACCTGTATCCCCATTTCTTTTCTTTTACGACAAGCGTATCAATTAGAATATTGATAACAATGTTAAATGTGACAGGAGAGAGGCAGCAACCCTGGAAAAGTCCTATGCCGTAACGAATTTCTGGTGTCTTCTCCGTTTCGCCTTTTACTTGTATTACAAAGGAAAGTTTTTTGTAGTAGGAGGCTATTATATTACAGATCAGAGGTGGCACATTATACCACTCTAGCGCCTTTAATAGTAACTCATGGCGCACCGAACCGAAGGCGTTTTCAAAGTCTAACCACGTGGCAGTTAATTGTCTCTCATTCTTCCTTGCATCTCTAAGACATTCAGTCAGCAAAGAATTATGTTCGAGGCACCCTGCAACTCTTGGGAGAAAACCTTTCTGGTACTTCTTCGGTAAGTAGTCGTTGGTACACATGTGTTTGAGTAGTCTGGCCTGTATAATGGAGAAGAATATTTTCGAAATTGTGTTCGTAAGGGCTATAGGTCTAATATCCTTGGGATCAGTAACTTCTTTCTTTTTTGGTAGAAGAACAAACACGGCTTTACCAAGACAGTCTGGCACTTCTCTGTTCGTCCAAATTCTTTTGTAGATGTTCAACATGTGTTTCCGCACTGATGGACATTTTTTGTATATGATGGATTTTTGGTATGCCATCGGGTCCCGGGGCGGAACTATTTGGTTTCCTTTTTATGTGGTATTCCAGCTCTTCCATCGTCGGTGAATCAGCATCAAATGCTAGAGCAGGTTCTTTGGGTTTTGGAGCTGGTGGATCCCTGTAAGTTATATCTGCCTCCGGGGTGGTATATGTGGATTTAAAGTAGTTGAACATCTCGTCCGTACTTAACCTAATTGTACCCTGCTGTTCCTTAAAAGCTTTTTTGGCGAAATAAAAGGGGTTCTTCTCGAAAGCTGCTATATTCTGAGCCTTTCGAAATTCATTGCCAGCAACCGTAATTTGCTCAGATACTTTCTGGATGAGTTTTAGGATAGATCTCATCGCTCTGGCTAATTGGTGGCATAGATTTCTGTCTCCTGAGGCTTTAGCCTTCCTTAGCTGCTTTATCAACTCTCTCTTCCTTCTCCTAAGCTTTGCTTTGAAAGTGTTTTCTCTTTCCATTGGGTTGTGGTGATATCGAACAGGGTACAATTCGGAGAAGTAATTGTAAATTGTTCCCTGGAAGTCATACAGCTGATCTTCGGGACTCTGCCTGCAGCCTGGGAGGTCAAGTCTTTCGGCTAGGCATCGATCATGTTGCTTCCAAGTGGTCTCGGATATGCTCGGTAAGCTTAGTCGGTCTCTGGGCGAAAATGCTTCATGGTGAGAGGAAGGTTGCGCAACACTTCGTGACGTGTGAGGTTGTACTCTGTCAATAGTGTCAGGTGGAGAACTTACAGGCGCTTTCTGCCCTGCTTCACTGTCGCTATGTTTCTCCTTCACGTGCTTTTCTAGCCAGATTTTTCGCTTATATTGTTTCCCACACTTCGAGCATTTCAAGTCCATATTCATGCCAAGGTTGTCAGAGATATCGATCGGTGAGCGGTTCATCCTCCCTCCCTCTCGGACCGCTCTGAGGGTATTTACTCTTTTGACTGTCGTAGCTTTTATTTCCTGGCGCGGCTTGCTAGGCCTAACGCCCGTCTGTCTCTCCAGCGTCACCAGTCTTTCCCGGTCGTCAAATGGACTTTCCCATTCGTCAACGGTCTTTCCCGGTCGCCAGCTGTCTTTCCAGCGTCATCCCGTCTCTCCGGGCTGTCTTGTTTCGAAGGTGTGGATCTAAGCTTACGATGGCTTCACCGAACTTGAACTGTTTGGAAATCATCGTACCTACTCTTTTATTTGAAGATCCTGAAAAGGGCGTTTGTCCGGTTTTTCATTATTCTGAAGACCAGACACAGCCTCAAAAACCGGAATGTTTGTTACCTCAGAACTTTCGACTGGGTGAAGCGATTTTGACATTTTTTTTTTGAAAGCTGGTGCCTCCCTTGTGGTCCCATTTCAATTTGGCCACGATCGGATTGAAAATCGATCGTGGCCAAATTGAAATGGCGTGGCCAAATTGAAATGCTCGGCCTTCGGCCTCGCGATTCCGCCGAGTACATTAATAGCAATAAAATACTAAAAAAACTGTGTAATAAAAAACTATTTCAAAAAATTTTAAAATCGCCTTCAAAAATGTATGAAATAAAAAAAAATCGTACCCTAGAGTTGAAGGCGGTGCTAAAGCAAGCAAAAATAACCGACCGCCTTCGCCAGGGTTCGATTTTTATTATAATTTTTTATTTTTGAGTATTTCTGAAAATCTGGGGAAATTCTGGTGGTTTCGACTGGCACATCTGGTGGGCGAGCTAGAAAAGAGTTGGCAACACTGACAACAACTTTGGTTGGGCTGGCTGGTCCGGTGTTCTTTTGTGCTGGTGGAGTCTCTTTTTGTAGCAACACAGACATTTTTCAATGAAATAATTTGGAGACAATAAGGCAGAAGCAAACAGTGGCAGAAGTCAATGAACGCATAATGTGGGACGTGAGCGTGTGCGTGGCGTGCCTCGCTACCGACGCGAGGATGTACAGCATGAGCTCCAGCAGACTCGTGGAGCCCTACCAACTGCTCGCCGGCGTCCAGGTACACCTGCGTCTGCCTAGCCAGCCGACTGCATAATGTGGAACGTGCTTATATACATGAAGATCCTGTGTTCAGTTTTGACCTATATTTATAAACTAATTTGTATGACTTTTTTTAGCTTCATAAGGACAATGATTACTTGCCTAAGAAGTTGTGCTGGGAGTGTGCGGCACTCGTGAACAAGTTCAACTTGTTCAGACACAAGTGTGAGAGAGCCTATCTACTGCTGCAGGGCATCTACAACCAACATGATGAGGTATGTATACTGGCGTGCCTCAGAAGTTGTGCTGGGAGTGTGCGGCACTCGTGAACAAGTTCAACTTGTTCAGACACAAGTGTGAGAGAGCCTATCTACTGCTGCAGGACATCTACAACCAACATGATGAGGTATGTATACTGGCCTGCCTCAGAAGTTGTGCTGGGAGTGTGCAGCGCTCGTGAACAAGTTCAACTTGTTCAGACACAAGTGTGAGAGAGCCTATCTACTGCTGCAGGGCATCTACAACCAACATGATGAGGTATGTATACTGGCGTGCCTCAGAAGTTGTGCTGGGAGTGTGCGGCACTCGTGAACAAGTTCAACTTGTTCAGACACAAGTGTGAGAGAGCCTATCTACTGCTGCAGGACATCTACAACCAACATGATGAGGTATGTATACTGGCCTGCCTCAGAAGTTGTGCTGGGAGTGTGCAGCGCTCGTGAACAAGTTCAACTTGTTCAGACACAAGTGTGAGAGAGCCTATCTACTGCTGCGGGACATCTACAACCAACATGATGAGGTATGTATACTGACCTGCCTCAGAAGTTGTGCTGGGAGTGTGCGACGCTCGTGAACAAGTTCAACTTGTTCAGACACAAGTGTGAGAGAGCCTATCTACTGCTGCAGGACATCTACAACCAACATGATGAGGTATGTATACTGACCTGCCTCAGAAGTTGTGCTGGGAGTGTGCGGCGCTCGTGAACAAGTTCAACTTGTTCAGACACAAGTGTGAGAGAGCCTATCTACTGCTGCAGGACATCTACAACCAACATGATGAGGTATGTATACTGACCTGCCTCAGAAGTTGTGCTGGGAGTGTGCGACGCTCGTGAACAAGTTCAACTTGTTCAGACACAAGTGTGAGAGAGCCTATCTACTGCTGCAGGACATCTACAACCAACATGATGAGGTATTTACCACTTATAATAGAGTACACATGCAAATGTGATGTGACGCTATGGAGTACCTATACAGGCTGTTTTAGGATAGGGTTTCGTAACTTCAGGGTTCGAAAGAGGTCCATATTTGAAGACGAACAGATCTGAAACTTTTACCCAAATTCGGTCATTTTATAGTACTTTTTGGTGAAAATAGTTTCATCGAGGTTTGGTGGACGGTTGACATCTGCCTTTTCATTAAATAAAAATAAAATGACTAATTTGCATGCTAACTAGTAGAATGAAACTACATGTAGGTGAATTCTAAACACTTAAATTTGAATGGCATCAAAAGAAAAAGGGGACTTGAATAGGTCATTGCACTCCCTAGCTATACCTAGACAGCACGGTTGCCAAATCTCCCCATACTCACTGTCCATCGAGTTTTTATTACAATTTTCAATTTATGTATGAAAAAAAATACGGAATTTAGATTTTTTTTTTTTTTTATGGAACCTGACACGGTTGGCTACATCACCTACAACATCCGTGATGTCAGCCCATAACACAGGGTGAACTAGGTGCCATGTCAGTGCTTCCCTTCATTTCATGTCGGCTACACTAAACTGGACGGAAAACACGAACTATTTACATAGCCGTTTCGACCGACGTTTCGTTCAGTGCGGTGGTACCAATCCGGCCGGGATAAACCCTACCACCTAGTAAGGTAAGAAGGGAAGGGACCTACAGTTTAACGTGGAATCCGAACCACGGTCAGCCTCCAACGGTCGAGCGGTCACCCATCCAATTACTGACCGCGCTCAGCGTTGCTTAATAACAGTTGACTAACCAACCGCGCCACTGAGCTACCGAGGCTGACGAATTTTCTTATCCCTTAGTCGACTTTTTACGACATGCGACGGGGAGAGATGCAGTGGGGCTATTCTTTTTAAGTACCGACCCCACACGGTACAATTGATCGATTTGAGTAATAAGGATTTTTTTCTTCTAATAATGAGTACTTTCTATTCCTGAAGTTTCTCAAGCCTATCCTGAAACACCCTGTATATAAACAGAGCTGTAATAGGAGCGGTGGTCGAGAGGCTAGCGGGGAAGAGAGTGACCTGCCTCGAACTCCCGCACCCTTTTTTTATGGAAACTGACACTGTTAGCTACATCACCTACAACAGCGGTTCCCAAATAGCAGTACGCGTACCCCCAGGGGTACGCAGGCTCAAGAGAAGGGGTACGCGTGGGCGCACTTAATGGTCATGTTGACCTCTACAAAGTTAAGAGGTCCATTTATCTCATTCATTAGTGAAAATCAATCCACTGTTGAATGGTTGATTGGGATCTATTTCGTAATATGTTTGTGTTTTCCGTCCAGTTCAGTGTAGCCGGCACGACCGAAGGGAAGCACTGACGTGGCACCAAGTTCACCCGGTGTTATGGGTTGACATCACGGATGTTGTAGGTGAGGTAGCCAACCGTGTCAGTTTCCATAAAAAATTAAAAAAGTGTGATTGCTAAGTAGATATTATAACCTAATAAATGACTGATGCTATGGATAAACTATATTACTATCTACCTATTTAAAAATGAAAATTGTTTTATTTAAACATTTTACTCAGGGGTACTTGGGGTTTCAGAAAATTTGGCAATGGGTACCGATTCAAATATAATTGGGAATCACTGACCTGTCCCTGATGCCCAGCCCATAACACCTTGTGCCATGTCAGTGTTTTCCTTTGGTCACGACGGCTACACTGAACTTGATAGAAAACTGCTATTTACATAGCCTCTTCGACCGATCTTTCATTCAGTGCGGTGTTACCAACACGTGTACCACCACCCCGGGTATCCCCAACCTCCCGCTAGCGTCGAGACGTCCCGAGACGCGAGAAAGGACACGCCAAAAGACACATTAAGAAAAAAATTCTGTTAATATGCTTCAAATTATTTTTCACATATTTGTATATTGTATAATAATTGCTTAAATAGGTTTTCTTTCTTTGTCTTTGCTTGTGTCACAGTAGAATCCCAGAAGAACTGCCCTCACCCCCCTTCCGTTCTTGCCTCCCCAGCCCATCACCCACCTTCCCCGCCTTTCCCCCACTTCATCGCAGTGAGATTGCTTGTGAGGGGACGCTATTTGCATATACTTCCTTTATTGGAGTGGTTTTTACTTTGTGACTTTTTTTTCAGATATTGGAACAAGATGTGCGAGAGATAGACAGAAAGCAACATCGCCTGTCCTCTCCGCTCAGCATCACTGTCATCCCCAGCTACACACTCAACAGTCGCAGCTACAAAATCACAAAGGATACAAAGAGAGAGCCCGTAGTCACTCCTCCCGTCAAACACGAGTTCGAAGTTCAAATAGTGAAAGCGGAGATCGATGCTGTCAAACATGAACCGGACTTACACTTCAACGAGCCGTCTACCAACTCAGATTGCAATGAAGAAGCAGATAGTGATTCTAAGAATCTACAAGAGCCTGATGAAGAGGGAAGTTCGCTCGGGGAACGGAAAGTCAAGAAGGAAGGAGTGAAAGAGTTTTCTCTACAGGAACTTGGATGGACTGAGGTTGCTTTGACTAAGGTAAGGAACTGGGATGGACGGAGGTTGCTTTGACTTAGATAAGGAACTTGAATGGACGGAGGTTGCTTTGACTAAGGTAAGGAACTGAGATGGACGGAGGTTGCTTTGACTAACCGTAGGAACTGGGATGGACTGAGGTTGATTTGACTAAGGTAAGGAACTGGGATGGACGGAGGTTGCTTTGACTTAGGTAAGGAACTTGAATGGACGGAGGTTGCTTTGACTAAGGTAAGGAACTGAGATGGACGGAGGTTGCTTTGACTAACCTAAGGAACTGGGATGGACTGAGGTTGCTTTGACTAAGGTAAGGAACTGGGATGGACGGAGGTTGCTTTGACTAACCTAAGGAACTGGATGGACTGAGGTTGCTTTGACTAAGGTAAGGAACTGGGATGGATGGAGGTTGCTTTGACTAAGGTAAAAAACTGGGATGGACGGAGGTTGCTTTGACTAAGGTAAGGAACTGGGATGGACGGAGGTTGCTTTGACTAAGATAAGGAACTGGGATGAATGGAGGTTGCTTTGACTAAGGTAAGGAACTTGGATGGATGGAGGTTGCTTTGACTAAGGTAAGGAACTGGGGTGGACTGAGGTTGCTTTGACTAAGGTAAGGAACTGGGATGGACTGAGGTTGCTTTGACTAAGGTAAGGAACTGGGATAGACGGAGGTTGCTTTGACTAAGGTAAGGAACTGGGATGAACGGAGGTTGCTTTGACTAAGGTAAGGAACTGGGATAGACGGAGGTTGCTATGACTAAGGTAAGGAACTGGGATGGACGGAGGTTGCTTTGACTAAGATAAGGAACTTGGATGAATGGAGGTTGCTTTGACTAAGGTAAGGAACTGGGATGAATGGAGGTTGCTTTGACTAAGGTAAGGAACTTGGATGGACTGAGGCTGCTTTGACTAAGGTAAGGAACTGGGATGGACGGAGGTTGCTTTGACTAAGGTAAGGAACTGGGATGGACGGAGGTAGCTTTGACTAAGGTAAGGAACTGGGATGGACGGAGGTTGCTTTGACTAAGGTAAGGAACTGGGATGGACGGAGGTAGCTTTGACTAAGGTAAGGAGCTGGGATGGACGGAGGTTGCTTTTAGTCTCATTACATCATACATTATTACACCATACCTCTCTGCTGTAGTTTACCCGAGCGAAACTGGGTTCGCAACTATTGGAATAAATAGTCTTATAAAGTGATAAGTGCTGTCTCAGTATATAAACAAACAGTTTTAAAAACTAGTTGGACACTTTATAAATTTTTGCATTACATTTGTTGTCAGTGCTATAGTCAATTTTGATACTTAAATGTATCGAGTCAACAACAATTTAATATCAATTAATATGATTTATCGTCTAGTGTGAACTCTGTGATTTGTTGTTTTCAGGAGCAAGCGCTCGAAGTTTACGCACAGCGGAAGAACACAAGCAAGTACAACAAGGCTACGTACAAGTGTGAGCTGTGCTATCAACACTTCCACGATCAGGCCCACTTTGAGAGTCACATGTCCCGACATGATCCGGTATGACCTTTTCTGGTAAATGTTGTGTATGATGTAGTCATATTGCTCGAAATTCAAATTAGATTAGGGCCTGACAGATTTGTGTATCGAAAGTTGTAAAATTGTGGACCGACCACTATACATAAGCGAAGAAGAATTCCTTTCATTTAGAAGACCAAGATGAGGAGCTTCCCTCTCCAACACAGCATTAGGCATTTCGACTTGTGTCGAGCCCTGTCTGCTTTGACTAGGACATGGAGCAGAACTAGTCCCGTGCTCAACCTAAGCTTGCCTAGACCCGATCTAGGCAAGTTTATGTTCTTGAATAAAGTATAAAGTGATTTAGCAGGTAGTCCCGTGGCGAATAATTTCATCTTGAAACCTATCCTCACTACCTGGCCTACAGGATCTGACTTTCAAATTATGGTCTTTCTGTATTATAGTCTCTCGTGATTCTAGTACTTTTTTCTTCCTTTTTATATTGTCATCTGGTTCATCTGCCGACATTTATCTGTAGATGAGTATGGATTCAAGTCTTGCATGGAGATTGCTCATTAGCAAACCCATTTTATTGTACACAACCGTCTGTATTGTTATAAGGTCTTCCTGCGTTATCCTCTTCAGTCTGACGAAGGCCCTCTCTGTTGACGTCAGTCCTACAGTCAGCTCATTCGGACGCTTGTTGTCGATTCTCTTTTTGTATTTCTCCAGATTTGTTTTAATTTCCTCTTTTATAGTGGGAATATTGAGGTCTTTGTGAAGCCTTGAGTTTGTGACATACCAGGGTGCATTGATTCATCATCTTGAGGATCTTGGATTGGAATCCTTGAAGTATCTCTATGTTTGGATTTGCGCCTTATTTGATACCAGCTTTTGCCTGCGGCTGCGCTCGCATAGCCTATGTCCGCCCTAAAGGTCCATTGTAAATATTGGTTAAATAATTTTTAAAATTGGAGTATTTTCAATCTCCGAAAATACTCAATTTTTTTAAATTCCTCCTACATCCTTTACCTCTTTATAATATTAGTGTAGATATAATAACGTTAGCCGAAGAGACGATGACCGTTGGAGTAACCGTGTCCTACACTGGCGGCCGTGGACAGGAAAACGGAGTGTGGGAAGACCACCCGCCAGGTGGGACGACGACATCAAGTACGCCGGCGGAAATCAGTGGTTCCGTATCGCTGAAGGCCGGGAGGACTGGAGGAAAATTGGAGAGGCGTATGTCCAGCAGTGGACGCTTACACGCTGACTGACTGACTGACTGACTGACTGTAGATATAATAGAATGTTTTTTCGGTTATGCGGTATAATTAAAGGGACTCACTTTTGTTTGTCGACGTTTCGTCCCACACACTGGGGACATCCTCAGGACACGCAGTACGGACGAAACGTCGACAAAAAAAAGTGAGTCGCTTTAATTATACCGCATAACCGAAAAAAACATTCTATAATGTGTAACAGCGGTAAAATGTAGCTTGAAGCTGAATGTCACTGTCAGCTCAACAAATCCGAGACGAAACTTCCTGTCAAATAGAGCAGTGGAAATGTGGAACAAACTGCCCGAAGATGTCGTACAAGCACCCACCACCAATTCCTTTAAAAACAGGCTCGACAAACACCTAAAAAAAAAAACGCCAAACTAAACTAACATAAAAATAACAAAGCACCAGTGAACTTAGACATGAACACACCAGCCTAGGCTGTTCGTTCATCAAATAAATAAATAAATAAATAAATAAATAAAAGCCTAAACGAACATAGTGTAGATATAAATTAAATTAACCATAATTTTTGTTTCAGAGTAATGGGACATATGAATGTGTCTTTTGTAAAATGCGGTTTAAAACTCAGAAGAACATCCAAAAACACATAGAGCTGCAGCACACCAAGAAGTACACTTGTAACATGTGCAAGGCTAATCACTTCTCCCGGTGAGTGCAACCTTGATTGAGAACGGAATCCTTCAGTGGTAGCTGCTCGTCGGACGCCATGTCAGTGAATGCCGCCGGTGTACCACAGGGATCTGTGTTTTCTCCCATGCTGTTTCGTCTGCATATTATTAATATAAATATCAAGACAAGTTCGAGTACAGTCTCTCTGCCATATGAATTATTAATAAGCATTACAATACAGTACATAAACCCCCGACCCTTAAAAAGTAAAAAATTATTTCCGTTTACTTACTTAAAGGAGTCGGGGAACCGCTTTAAATTCCCGCGCAGTTCTGAGTTTTTTTATATTTTATTTACTTAGCGGTTCCCCGACTCCTTTGAGTAAGTTGTGATGGGGTCTGAGCTGGGCGTGGGTCTAATGAAACGGCTGGGTGTTAGGACACAGTTTATTACACATATATACACACAGATTCCCCTTCAACTAAATTACTATTTCGAACAAAACTTAACCTAGACACCTTAAAACTAAACACGGCAAATACTCTCAAATTTCGATTTCGAACAAAACTTAACCTAGACACCTTAAAACTAAACACAGCAAATACTCTCAAAATTCTTAACCTAATCTTATCCTAAATTGGGCGCCAGACGCTCTTGGCAATCGGGCGAGCGTCTGCCCAGGTATTCCAAGCTAGCTCCTTGCAAAATAGTCCTTGGATCACTTTAGTACACTTTATTTTTGTTATAGTTTCTGTCAGTCAAAACGACCTTTCGCTAATTGAGGTGGGTGGGCCTTTGCTACTAGGTTGCCCTATAGTCCGGGTCGATATTCCCCGTAGAAACTAAACTAATTGGACTTTGGATCAAATTAGTACACTTTAGATTTTCATTACATGGGTCTGCGGGGTTCGGCGTTCGACCCGGCAATTCCTCTGGCGACACGGTCGCACCGTAACACGAAATATGTACAAAGATTCTTTATACCTAACGGTCACACTTTAGTACAATTTTATTTTAACAGATCTGTGGGGTTCGGCGATCTACCCGACAAGTTCTCTAGGGACACAGTTGCACGATAACACCAAATATATACGAATGTTTCTTTTTATCTAGCGGTCACACTTTAGTACAGTTATATTTCCAAATTAATTCTGGTCGGTGGATCGCCCTAAGTCTACTACACGCTGATAGCACTCGTTGATCCTATTTCAGGGTACTACTCCGGTGGCTAGTAGTCCGTAGGGTAGCGCGGCTAGGCGGGGTAGGTCCGAGAACGAGACTCGATCCAAACTGGTTCACTCCGGACGGCGAGGTCATTGACCTGTGACGAACGTTCTCGAACCACGTGGCTGGCTAATTCCCGCGCTTCGATAGCGGTCCGCCTGGCCGTGCCACGGCACGTTTGGGCTACTGGGTCGCGACCACGCGAGGCTCGGCGCCTGTTCGGCGGTGTCGCGGCACCGGGGTGGGTGCCTGTGCCGGGTTTAGACAAGATTGCGTACTACGGGGTTGACTTAGCTGTACTGTCGCGGCAATGGCTGGAATTCTCGTCGGGTCCCCGCGGGAGCTCAGTCTTGTAGCCCGCAACTCGAGAGGGCGTGTCGGAAGGCCTGCAACCACATTCGCTACGTGTTATTTCACATTCTCGCCCTTTCGTTGTACATTCGGGTTTGGCTCCTAGCGAGTGTGGGGAATTCCGAATATATTTAGATTTTCTACTCACCCTCTCGATCGCGTTATATGTCTCTGTATTTTCCGCGCGGTGACTGACACTGTGATGTCCTCGATCGGTGCTCCGATCTTAATTCACGCACGGCGTTTCGATTTCTGCTATGTTCACTGAATGGCTGCCAATCTCTGCGCTCGGTTCTCGAAGTTTCTGGAAAGTCTGCAGAGTCATCGTCGCGCCCTCTGTCGGTCGACTGCCTCGATGTTTCTAGTACTCGCTCGCTATTCGCTTCGACCTGTGGCTGTTATCGCCTACGCTGCGAGCTGTGCTCGCATTACCGTGTCGTTGTGCGCGGCCGCTAGATGGCGTTGCTTAAATATTTCAGGTGTGTCCCTACTGAACCGTTACAAAGTAAAGGGAAATTATTTTTTACTTTTTAAGGGTCGGGGCTTTTTTTAAATCTGTAATTTAACTTTTATTACAAGCTTTTTTAAAAAAACCACATGCATGTCGGTCCACTTTTTAAGATAATTAATTTTTTTATTACTTTATTACTTGATTATTTCATTACAAACCTAGGTAACAACCATCTTGATTAAACCAGCTTTCAATAAAAAAAACCGCATCCAAATCGGTCCATCCGTTTGGGAGCTACGATGCCACAGACAGACACCCATACACACACATGTTAAACTTATAGCGACCCTCTTTTTTCGTCGGGTGTTACAAATAGTGAAGGCACGCATACTTGTTCATCTACAGGTAACATGACGTCATCGCACTTCGCTACGATCTGTATTTAGTTTCGTGGATTTTTTTCTCCATTTCCCAAAATACTATTCTTTTTCAGGTGTACAGCCGAACGCCACTACAAGCAACACAAGAAGTTCGGACTTGTATCGAAAGCGCAAAAGACACAGTCCAAAGAAAAGAGAAAACCGCGACCGAGCGAGAACAAACAGAAAGCTAGAGTGACAAAAAATCAAAATTATTTTGGATACGTTGAACACCTACAGACACAGGTTTTTTCTTTATATAGAATGTACCGTGTGGGGCCGGTACTTTAAAATAATAGCCCCACTGCATCGCTCCCCGTGTATGTCGTAAAAGGCGACTAAGGGATATGAATCCCTTCTTATATTACTAGGTGGTAGGGTTTAACCCGCTCGGGTTGGTACCACCGCACTGAATGAAAGGTCGGTCGAAATGGCTATGTAAATAGTTTGTGTTTTCCGTCCAGTTCAGTGTAGCCGGCACGACCGAAGGGAAGCACTGACGTGGCACCAAGTTCATCCGGTGTTATGGGCTGACATCACGGATGTTGTAGGTGATGGAGCTAACGGTGTCAGTTTCCATAAAAAAAAAAGAAAGCCCGAATAGGGGCCGAGTCACCCATAAGGTGTTTAACGGTGCCCATGGATTTGGTCGTATGTGGGTGTTGCTAATGCCACGCGTTTCCTGACAGGTGGCTATTCACGCCCCTCTTGAAAGACCCGAGACTGTATTTGGAGGGAAATATATGGGCAGGGAGAGCTTGTAGATAATAGTAATTTTGGTAGTTTGATTATTTGAACTTAAAGTTCCATGGGAAAGTAACATATTGAAAAATTACAACTTGAAAGTAAACAAGTACTGCATCTTAGTAGATCAGATAGTGAGAAACGGATTCAAGACTGATCTCTTCTCTGTGGAAGTCGAAGCAAGAGGACTACCAGCGAAGTTGCTCTACACTCTCTTCAAGAACTTAGGCCTGCCAAGATCGACGCTAAGATCATATACGAGCTTCGAAAGCGCCACTGGAGGCATCCTACAGAATATGGATAGGTAGAGAGAGGGAGGTCGAGAGCGGGACCGATGGTTCTCCGCATCCTAGTCATCGCAGACTAGCTGACGAGGGCTTGCCGCGAGACGAGACGTAACGCATGCTGGAGAACTACACAGAGTGGCCACTTGCAGTACCGACCTCGATTGACACCCTCCTCTACTGCCGATGGGCCCGGATATGTTCGGCGAAGCCATCGAAAGCTTTGTTCAACACCATTTAATGTTCCTTTGAGAAAGTAAAAACTGGTATAAGCTGATGTTCAATACATGAATTTATTTTTATATTATTCGGGAATGTTTCAGGAGCAAATGATGGCAGTAGTGCGTGTGAGACAACTAGCCAAGGGCTACAACACGGCTCCGTTTAAATGTCATCTCTGCTTCAAGGTCTTCCTTAGAAATATAACATACAGCAAACACATGACTCTGCACGATCCGGTTAGTGAATTTAATTTTTTTACATTGCACATATTCATATTTTTATTGATTCCTTTGGTACCACGGTACACTTGAATAAGTCAGGCATAACATTTACACACACATTGAATAGAACACATATAAATTATTATTAGCTAGGCTTGTAGCTTCTAAATTATTATTAGCTACATACATACATACATATCACACACGCTGAATCCCGAAAATCGGGGTAAGCAGAGTAATCGGTGTTGTGCTGCAAGAACTCTGGTAAATTACAGCACAACACCGACCACCACGTTTCGCAAAGTATTCGAACAAGATTCAATCGATCAAGCAGCAAGTAAGGCACAAGACCCACCTGCTGCATGACTCGGTGGAAGTACCGTGCCAAGGTGAGAGGTGGCGAGCCTTTCGCCCTTTAGCACGGCATCTTGTCCTTATCCCTTAGTCGCCTTTTACGACATGCATGGGGAGAGATGCAGTGGGGCTATTCTTTTTAAGTACCGGCACCACACGGTACATTATTAGCTATTGTAATTATAAATAAAATGTTTGGGTTCGAGCAAAAAATAGCCTTCGTCAATACTTTACAACTTAATAATAACACAATACCATTTGAATAAAAAGGCATAGGAAAAAAATCACAACATAAAAATATATTAATCAAGATTTTAAGGTTATATCTAAAATGTACATGTACATACATACACACATAGGTAGCATCACCCTGTGTCCCGACAATCTAGATAAGTAAATTGGTGTTGTGCTGTAAGAACTCCCGTTAATTAAGTATAGCACAACATAGATTACGAAGTATTAAGCGCTCACGCGTCGCCGTAAAGTGACCGCTCTACCGTTCCAATTTTGACGGAGTTTCGTCATTGAAATACACACTCTTTGAATATAATATATATAATAAAATATAAGTCTCATAATACTTCTAAATAAATATGTAGATATGTCCTACTTGAACTGATTCACTCTGGCTAGAGCGTTGGCCTAGAGCAGAAAATTTTGCTAATGGGTGTTCATATATTTTGTTTCCTAATCAATCATTTTTTTCTCTTCTTACATAATGAATTGCGGCTGCGAATGTTTGCGACATCTTTTACGGAGATTAGCACGCGCTGACGCTATTTCTAACTTGATTTCACAATCTTTCTTTGATTGTAATTCCGCACATTTACAGCATTTATCCTGCTTTCATCATTCGTTTGCCATGCCCAACTTTCACTCCCGTACATCAGTGTAGGGGCCAGCACACCACCGTGGCCAGCCAAACGCGCCCTAGTGGTCATACTTTGGCTGCTCATGGAAGCGTGCAAAACTCATTGCTGAAAAAAAATTATTGGCATTTAATACAGAATAAAAGTTATATCTGCTATAGTTTAATACCAGGTGTCGGGTGAGTTTGAGTGTGACATCTGCAAGATCCGGCTGAGGTCACGCAGAAAGGTGCTGGAGCACATCTCGAGGAGTCACCTGCACAAGTACACCTGCAACACTTGCCCCTACGTTAACTACATCCGGTACGTGACAACATATTTTTTCTATTTATTTAATCTCCATACACTCAGTGGCGTGCACAGACATTTAAGACCGGGTAGGCAGGCAACAATTAAGATTCAAAAAAGGTACTTAATTTAGAAACAAGTTGAATTCATTTTAATTTTTATCTCAGCCCGGTTTTCATCTCTTACATCTTCTTCATGTCCACATGAAGATGTTCTGTCCAGCAGAATATTTTTTTTTTCAATGTACCTCAGATATCCATAAAATGAATAAATTTTAATTAACTACGCAATGCCATAAATACAGATACGAGTACTAAGGGTGACTTTTAAAAACGCCTTTTGAGTGATTTAAACAGAACCAATCTCAATAAAGAGTATGCAGTGCAGTGCTGTATATTGACTACAAAAAGTTGAAATAGAAATAAGTAGAGAAGAGGGGCGGTACTTTTCTTATTTGTAAAAACATAAACAAAAGATTATATATAACACTTCTTTATAAACCGTACCAGACAATTGCACCGCCGCCGCGGCGCGCCGGCGCGCGCGCGCGGTAACGATGCTAGACCAGCTACACCTACGTTACGAGGCATTGTTGTGGTGTTAGTGAAAGGCAGTCCTGCCCTGGCGTACTAAACCGCGCATCGAAACACGCATACACACGCAAAATTCCAGCATATAATGACGCAGGATTTGAGTAATAGTGTGAGTGACCACCAGGTAGTCGTGTTGTGTGCCTTTGCCGCGCGGTGGCATTGTGTCCGCGCGAGCGGCCGCGCCAAGAGGGAGGAGCGCGCGCCAATTTTAAATCATACGTTTTGTCGTGAACTTGAGTAGTTCTATATGTTTTAATTTAATTGTTTGGATAGGTGGAATTGGGACTTTAACTCAGGGTAGGCAGTGCTTTTCTGCCTTTATGGGATGCACGCCCCTGCAGACACTAGCAGACGTAATCTGATGCATGTACTTTGTGTGTGGATTATTCACACGTTTCTTTTAATGAGATGTTTTAGGATCGGAAATAAAACATAACATGGAGTGTTACAACCACCTCTTTCGGGAATTCTGAAAAAATCCCAGGAATTTCGGGATTTGAAAAATACGGTATTCATATATTATTTCATTCAATTGACTCTTAACCACTCACGCGTTTCAGGGCCGCACTGTGGCCCGGCGATAAAAACGTCACTCGGCGACCCGGGCACAGAAGTCGACTTTTGCTATACAAATACACACTATTTTAATATGGGGATAAGGCTCTATTTTACCTCTAAAATAAGGTGAAGATATGCTCTTCTCGATCTGATTCAATAGTTCAAATGATGACAGCATCGCCTCTCGTTGAAAAAAATATTTGAACCACGCCCGTGCGCGTGTTCCAGTCAGTTCAGTGTCATGGCGGTGAGCGAGTGCCCGCGTTCGAACGATGTTTCCCAAGCGCTGAAGGCAAGATGTATTTCGTATTTGGTGTTTTTAGAAGCGCAATTGAGTGTAGAGTGCATATTTGGTAGTACTTTGATCATATTATTGAGATGTTGTTCAGAAAATGCCTCAACACGTTGAGTGACGTAATAAAAGATCACCTCACCAAGTGCAGCATTCAACGCACGATTTTGAATAAGAAAAAAGGTGAGTACAATTAAAATTATACATAGCTGTGTACGAAATTTTATGACGATTACAACCATATTAAACTTGCTATAGGTGTTCATATATTTTTTCCTAAAAGAAGCGTATTTCCCGTAACCCGTCCTTAAGCGGTCGCAGTCGCGAGCACCGCGAGACCCAAGGAATATGCGAGCGCGCGGCGTGCGACGCGTGAGTGTTTCAAAATAATTTTTGTTTTTTTAATTAAAGGTATTCATACATTACAGCATGTTTCAAGTGTCAAAAGTTACTAACTATATCACTACCGAGAAATATTTATAATATCCCGGAATTCCAAGGAATTTTTCAGAATTCCCAAAAGAGGTGGTTTTAACCACTCCATGTTATGTCTTCTCGCCATCATATCGGTATTTATACTCTACTTATTCCAATCCCTGGTTATAATGCTTTATCATTGTTTGTAATTTTTAATAAGTAATTAAATAAAGGAAATTTGTTCCAGAAATGTGGCGCAAGATCACTGTCTGACGCATAAGGGTGTTAAATTCATGTGTCACGTCTGTGCAGCGACGTTCAGGTAACATGATAAACCTGCACACATACATACATACATACATACACACTGGAGTACCCGGTGGTGGCTGTAGAACGACTGCAGTTTCTTGGCAACGTGGGAACTGCCCATGGAGTGTGGAAGCGACCGAGAAGAGTGCTCCACTTGATGAAAGAGCTCGGGTGGCTGGAGTAACACTACCCGGGTGCCAACGTACAACGGACCGTTTTAAGGTCTCAGTGCGGAGAATGGATCAAAAGAGGCTGGGTAGCAAACAAACAAACAATCAACATACATACATACATTGCGTCACACCTGTTTTTTTTTATGTGAAGCACGACATATGGCGCGCGCCAGACTAACGCCCAGTGGTGAAGGCAGAGACAACGGATCTCCACGTGCCACAATCCCGACACCTCTGCCGCCTCAATGTCAAATTGTTTTTCTCCCTTACTACATCAGTTCAGACCTGTTTCTGAGGCTCTATAAAACATACGTCCGTCCCCTCCTGGAGTACGCTTACCAGATTTAGAGTCCGTATTTCAGGAAGGACATTGACATTGAGTGCACTCAACATACAAAGTACACGCATCAGCTTAAAGCTGCTAGATGTGTATACTGCAACAATAATAATAATACTCCTTCAATTCAACAGCAGGGAAGGAAAGATGCAAGAGCACGTACACAAGAAGCATCCGGCGTTCGTGACCACGTGCCACGTGTGCGGAGAGTGCGGCGCCTCCTTCCCCACCTCCTACGGGCTTCTCTGTCACCGGCGCCAGATGCATCAGGTGAGAGATGTCGGCCTTAGATGTCGCTCGATGTCGCTACGCATCGGCGAGTGCTGTCCCAAGTTGAGCACTATCGAGTAGGGTTATTGCTGATGTACATTCTTTCACATCAGCTGATGATGATATTTTATCATTGACATCAGCTGATGCTGATGCTGATATTTTATCATTGACATCAGCTGATGCTGATGCTGATATTTTATCATTGACATCAGCTGATGCTGATATTTTATCATTGACATCAGCTGATGCTGATATTTTATCATTGACATCAGCTGATGCTGATATTTTATCATTGACATCAGCTGATGCTGATATTTTATCATTGACATCAGCTGATGCTGATGCTGATATTTTATCATTGACATCAGCTGATGCTGATGCTGATGCTGATATTTTATCATTGACATCAGCTGATGCTGATGCTGATATTTTATCATTGACATCAGCTGATGCTGATGCTGATATTTTATCATTGACATCAGCTGATGCTGATGCTGATATTTTATCATTGACATCAGCTGATGCTGATGCTGATGCTGATATTTTATCATTGACATCAGCTGATGCTGTTGCTGATGCTGATATTTTATCATTGACATCAGCTGATGCTGATGCTGATATTTTATCATTGACATCAGCTGATGCTGATGCTGATATTTTATCATTGACATCAGCTGATGCTGATGCTGATGCTGATATTTTATCATTGACATCAGCTGATGCTGTTGCTGATGCTGATATTTTATCATTGACATCAGCTGATGCTGATGCTGATATTTTATCATTGACATCAGCGGATGCTGATGCTGATGCTGATTTTAATTATTTTCTTTCACATCAGCTGATGCTGATAATTTATCATTGACATCAGCGGATGCTGATGCTGATGCTGATTTTAATTATTTTCTTTAAAAAATGGCAAAATACTGGATGAAAACTTTGGATATAATATATATCCAAAGTTTTCGTATTACAACCTTGATGGACCCGAGACTGTACTTGGGGGGAAATATATGGGCAGGGGGAGCGTTCCATATTTACCGGTTCTGTAGAGGAAAGATCTGCAAAACCGATTGTACCAATCCAATTGTACCGAACATCCGCGGTAAGTCCAGCGTGTAGGGATGGAATCCCTGCCCAGTGCGCGTGTTGTGCATTCATATGGCAGTTCGGCTGCACTCGAACTTGTCACAATTTGTTCTATCCGGTTCGATTTCACACATGAAGAAGAGCCAGGCAAGAAACTTCGCTGGGTATTTTTTAATTTTTTTATACATATTATTACGAGTATTTTAGTGACTAGGCACATATTAACATTGCTTAACAGTCTAGTCCAGCGGTTTCCAATTATTTTCGTCTACGGAATCCTAAATGATCATCCTTCTGTTGGCGGAACACCAAGTCAATTACAAAAGTTAATTAGCTATTGTGAACATAAAAACTAGATTTATGTGACCTATACCTAATTTTTAATACTAAATTGTTGGCGGATTATCATGTTTGATTTGAATAGCAACACTATAGTTTGAAATTAAAAACATATTACACGTTGTTGATTAGGGAGAGCGTTTTGTGCTTTTTAAGTATTCTTATTATTATTTTATCTTCAATTGTCACGCTCAACCTTTTGCTACTACCTACTTTCACTCCACTATATTATCTAATCTCAAACATCCAAAGGTTGACTGTAAGAAATCTCTGTAAGGGATAAGTCCGCCTTTGTACCTTATGTAAATTTTCCAATGTATTTGTTACTGTTTAATGTTTACTGGAGCAATAAAGAATTTTCTATCTATCTATCTATCTAACCTTTTGGGAACCGCTAGTCTAGTTAGTCTAGGTCCCTTCCCTTACATTACTAAACAGTAGAATGTAAAATCTTAAAGGAGAGCTTCTGTGTCAGAAATAGAATTCACATTTATAAAGTAGGTGTGTGTGCGTGTGTCTGTTGTAATGTACTGTATGTGCTACTGACAGGTCGCCACTGTGCCGGAGGAGAACGCGCCTTATTGCGAGGAGTGCAAGGTGCAGTTCGCTACGAGGAAGGCCTGGACTAAACACGTCCTCAACTCTGAGAGACATAAGGACTTACAGAAGGACATTGTGTGAGTTTTTATTATTTTTACAGAGATTATCTGCAATCAGTCCGGGACTACAATAAGATTTCTGGAGAGCTTGGTTTCATGTTTAATGGATTGAATCCAGCGACCAGTCTGTTACAATTTACAGTATATCTGCTCTCTCCAGCTCTCTTAACCCGGCCGGTCATATCCGGTTCATGTATAATAAATAAATAACGATGTAATGTAATTGGCTGATCAAAAGTAATTATTTAAAAAAAAAAAAATCTACGTCTATAATGTTTTTATTCTCTATTTCCTTAGGTACTATTGTATATTGTATATTGTTTATTAAGCATTCATTAGACAGCATGACTGTACTCGAATTTGTCACAATTTGTTCTATCCGATTCGATTACACCCACCAAGAAGAACCGGTAAGAAACTTCGCAGGGTTTTTTTTTCCATAATAATTTTTACAAGCATTTAGTGACTATCCACATAATAACACCGCCTACAGTCGATTGAAAATACAGCTTGAGAGCAAGATCAAAAACAGATTTTGTTTTGTTTTTGAAGTTCTTGCCTTATTGCTGATTTTAATCAAAGGGTCCTGGCGACCCTGGTGCTAGCTACTGCCGCCCGAAGTATCCCATGCCCCTTACTAGGTGGTAAGCTCAAATTGTAGCCGACTGGGTTGGTATCACCGTACTTGATGTAAGATGGCCGCATAGCAGCCTCAGTTGTGCTCTCCTCTAGTCCAGTATAGCCAGCAATCCAGGGAAGTCTTCGGTATGGCACCTACCTTCTCGGAGGTGATATTGGCTGGTCGGAGCATGCGCTTTGGCCCCTCCGACCCAGCCACCCATACCGGATACATAAAAAAATATATATTATTTTTGAAAAAAAAATCTATGTCTATAATGTTTTTATTCTCTATTTCCTTACTGCCTAATTGCTGATTTTAATCAAAGGGTCCTGGCCACCCTGGTGCTAGCTACAGCCGCCCGAAGTATCAAGAGTCAACATGTCAACAATATACCTTAGTCTCCTGGGCCCAGCTGTCATAATTGGATTAGCAAAATTCAGTCAGCGTGCAAGCGTCCACTGATGGACATACGCCTCTCCAATTTTGCTCCAGTCCTCCCGGCCTTCAGCGGTACGGAACCACTGCTTTCCGCCGACGTCGCTTGATGTCGCCGTCCCACCTGGCGGGTGGTCTTCCCACACTCCGTTTTCCTGTCCACGGCCGCCAGTGTAGGCCACGGTCACTCCAACGGTCGTCGTCTCTTCGGCTGACGTAAATACGCTGACGAAATATAAAGTAAAGAAAGCTAATTAGTAAACATCAAGAGTTACCTGCCCCCTACAATAGTTAACATCAAGAGTTACCTGCCCCCTACAATAGTAAACATCAAGAGTTACCTGCCCCCTACAATAGTAAACATCAAGAGTTACCTGCCCCCTACAATAGTAAACATCAAGAGTTACCTGCCCCCTACAATAGTAAACATCAAGAGTTATCTGCCCCCTACAATAGTAAACATCAAGAGTTACCTGCCCCCTACAATAGGGCTTACGCTAGTTTAAGCTAGTTTTCCCTAGCTTACGGTTCCTCCATGGATAAATTGAATTTTAATTCACTAATACATATGATAAATATATAAGTAATTTATTATTGATTAAATTAACATTATTAAATAAACAGATTTAACGCTATAACAAAAAAGAGTATATAAAGTAAATACAACATACACTAATACACTAAAACTAATCTAAAATTAATATTCAGAAAACCTACAAAAAATAAATTTCTGAAAAGTCCGCCGAAGCGCCGTCTCTGCCGACGCCAAGAGTACCCAGTACGCTCGCCGCGTTACCCCTCTGAATCTCAATACTAATCCGCCGTTTAAGGAAGGCTTTGGAACGAACATATTAAATTTTGCAGCAACGGTTGCATGCAATGCGGCGAGACGTTCCACAGCGGCGCGGCGCTGCGAAGGCACACGACAGAGCAGCACCCGGACAATAAAAACGCCAGGAGCGCCGCAATGTTCCACAGGAAACCCCAGCCGTGCGCCCTCGTGAGTCCAGATGCGAGTTGTTAATGTTGTTGACCCTTTCCACAGAGCATCGAATAGCGCGCGCGCCCCCTCGTAGAGACGCCCTGAGCGCGATTTCCCTACAACGCCGTTGAAGCCTGTGGGCGTGGCTTTTGACTTACATATGTCTGTTGTGCGTGTGCATTTGTTTTGTGCGTGTGCCTAACTTGCTCCTCTTTGTGTGTAGTGTCGATACTAACACACACACATACGAAGCGCTAGCAGCATTGCGTGCTGGTATTGGGTTTCAAATATTATTATTACTTTCGCCTCTAGAAAGGCGCGCGCAGTATTCGATGCTCTGTGACCCTTTCGCATCCAAATTCATGAACACGGATGCCACTTCCAGAATTATTCATATTTGTTGACTAATGTCTACATATTATTGTAAAATGCTACAGGTGCGTTTTTTTTTTGTTAACTTAGTCCCTTTTCGGGATAGGCAAAGGTCATTTATCAACCATACAGCCTCTTCTGTTGTAATTTTTGTTGTAATCGCGAGAAATGCAAAAATAATATTGTTTAGCGGCACGCTATTATGTAAACCAAAATGGGTGGCTGTGCCGAGAGACCAATGGTGCAGTTGACGCAGCCAAAATCACCTCACCTCACGAAACAACGCTCAGTTAGGTGCCATGCCAGCAGATTTGCGGACTGTTGCGAGGCATGTATGCTTCTTCGTCTTTCAGATTCGTCAGATTTCATGTAAGACTGTAGGTCCCTTCCCTTCTCACCTAATTAGGTGGTAGGGTTTATCCCGCCCGAGTTGGTACTGTGTGGCAGTGGCGGCTTTGACCTATAAATCTTAGTGAGGCGACTAAAAAATCCACCTACATTGCTATTACTTTATGATAAATTGAAAAACCTAAACCTAATTTGTTTTGGCCCTAACAATACTTAACCAAAAACTACTATCGAATCGCGCACCGAGGGTACCGTATCGCCATGTCACGGCTAGCGCCACTAGATGAATTTCATAACACGCCACGCCATCTAGATGGCGTGTTATGAAATACTTCATATTAGTTAGTCACGATTAGAAAATGATTCATCATCTATTTGGTAGATGGCGCGCGCGCATACACTTTTTGAAACCAAAAAGTGTATGCGCGCGCGCCATCTATGGGAACCCCCGTGAGTTTTTTACTTTTTCTTATTTTCATTATTTTTTGTTATATCGGCCATAATAACACATTTTCTGTGAACATTTCAACGGGCTACCAAATTACGGTTCAAGAGATACAGGCCTCGGACAGACGGACGGACAGACAAGCGGCGGGTGGCCGAGTGGTTTGGGCATTGGCTTCAAATGCGAGAGGTGCGAGGTTCGAATCCGGTCGGCGTGTAACAATGAGTTTTTTCTGACGAAAAAATTTACGTGTATGCATACCTACACCTGCTGCTGCCGCATAGCAGCCTCGGCTGTGTTCTCCTCTAGTCTAGTATAGCCAGCAATCCAGGGAAGTCTCCGGTATGGCACCTACCTTCTCGGAGGTGATATTGGCTGGTCGGAGCATGCGCTTTGGCCCCTCCGGCTCAGCCACCCATACCGGATTACATAAAAAAAAAAGACAGACGGACGGACGGACAGACAGACAGACAGACAGACGGCGTAGGCTTAGTAATAGGGTCCCGTACCGGATACGGAACCCTAAAAACAAAAAAAAAAGAATTCGCAAAAGTGAGATTCGAACCAACGTCACTAGTTTGAAAAGCGAATCATATACCATTGAGCTATGAAACTTACCGTAACTAGTGCGAATTTCGCCATCATGTTAATCACGGAGGTAAAACAAACCGACTTATAGAAAACGTGAATCGCTCCATCTCGCTCTGCATTCTTTTAATTGCATATAGATGTCTCGTCCGGCGCCATTTATCAGAGCCTCAGCTGCTCCCTACATCCAAAGTCTCCAAGGTCAACCTGTTGTCTTTACGCTTGGTGAAGCGATATCAAAATAAGCGATTCGTCGCCGCACCGGACCGGGGTGAGTCACCATATGCCATGCCGTACGTGACACGCACGTCACACGTCACGTCTGTGTGTGTGTGCGTGCTGTGTTGGTGGTGTTGATGCACTAACACATCTTTAACGTATTTCGTCGCGCGCGTCGCACCAGCCGCCTCCGCCTCCTCCGCGCCGCCGCGCTAATATTGTGATCATTTCGGATCGGATATACTTGACTTTTTTAAGTTTTCTTTCTTGATATTTTGAAATGTTTTTTTTTCTTTACTTTCAAGATAATTAAGTGAGGCGGTGCTTCACTTGCTTCACCTGGGGAACCGCCACTGCTGTGTGGGGTCGGTACTTAATAAGAATAGTCTCACTGCATCTCTCCCCGTGCATGTCGTAAAAGGCGACTAAGGGATAAGCGGCCTGCAGACACCCCGGTCGACTTGTGGCTTCCATGGAAGACATAGGGTGGCTGGGGTAGCTGGAGACTGCGGGGTTTTGCACGAAGGTCCCCAACCAAGCGGGATTAGTTTGCAGGCCTAGAGCCAACCCCCAAACCAAAACAACAACAACCCGCCCGAGTTAATATCACCGCACTGAATGAAAGGTCGGTCGAAACGGCTATGTAAATAGTTCGTGTTTTCCATCCAGTTCGGTGTAGCCGACATGAAATGAAGGGAAGCACTGACATGGCACCTAGTTCACCCGGTGTTATGGGCTGACATCACGGATGTTGTAGGTGATGTAGCAGACAGTGTCATATTCCATAAAAAAAAATTGCTGATTGAGGAAGTGGTGGACAGGTTAGGTAGGTAGTGGTTAAGGCGGCCGTTTTATCTGTTTTGTTGTGCAGTGCGGTGAGCTGATGACGAACGCGCGTGGCCGGTGGGACCACCACCGGCGCCGGCACCCCGGCGAGCCGTACCTGCGCATCAGGCCGGCGGGGCACGCCTGCCAGCTGTGCGGCAAACGTTTCAACGTACGTACGCGAGTATATTTAATTGACTTTTATTTACTACTCTTAGAGTATTTTTTACTACTCTTCAAGAATCTAGGGCTGCCAAGATCGACGCTAAGCTCATACATGGAGAGAGCTTCGAAAACGTCACTGGAAGCATCCTACAGAATATGGATAGGTAGAGAGAGGGTGGTCGAGAGCGGGTCTGGCGGTTTCCCCGCGTCCTAGTCAACGCAGACTAGCTGACGAGGGCTTGATACGAGCCGAAACGTGAAGCATGCGCGGGAAATTTAGAGTGGCTACTCACTAGTCCCGACCTCGATTAACACTCTCCTCTACTGCCGATGGGCCCGGATATGTTCGGTGAAACCATCGCAAGCTTAGTTTCACAATTCCTTCTTCTTTCTTCACAGTATGGGGTTTCAGTTTTAGAATCACGTTTGGATTTTTCTCTGCGCATGTTGGTTGCATCTTTACGCCTTCTTGTTCACAGGCCAAGACACTACTGGAGCAACACAAAATGGTGCATTCAGGGGCGCCACCGCTGCAGTGCAGCCTGTGTCCGAAGGCTTTCTACATGCAGACGGGTCTCAAACACCATATCTCGATCACACACTCGGAAGAGAGGCCGTACCGGTGCGACGCTTGCGACATGTCGTTCAAAGTGAAGGCGGCGCTGAAGAGACATTTATACGTAAGTGAATATAGCACCGTGTGTAAATTTAATGAATATTTTTCTTATATCTCGTCCAACAATAAGCTGGAACAGGTATTGTGTGAGTTAGGTGACGCCCAGTTCGAATCCTTCACTGTTGAGCCACTTCACAACCTGTTGTCGGTTCCACAATCTTGGGTCGCTTAAGACATGATATGCCTACCTATGATTGTGATTTAAAGTTTGAGAGTTAGGGCCCCCTAGCACTGTTGTCACTGCGACCTAGGAAGATAATTTTTTTTTATGGAAGGCGCAACATGTGGCATCGTTTAACTTATTGTAATCTTTCATAAGTTTACAGCTCACCCCGAAGTCCAATTTCTGCTATGAACCAACTTTTATTCTTAGGCTCGAGTTGCTGTGTATGCCATGGACTAAAAAAAAATTTCCACCTAACGTCGCGACAAACCCAAACATCGCTTGTGTCCACCTTCTCACTACTAAGACAGCAGAGTCAAAGCAACCGCGTCGCGCCGGCGACCAACAACATTACGGACACCCGCGTACCCCAAGGATATAACTCGGTTCATAGCGAAAATCGGACTTGGCGATGAGCTCTATACTTTTGAGAGATCACAATAGATATTCTTAGGTCGCAGTGACAACATGGCTCATAGGCCCGGGGTCAAAGGGAACAACAATTTATTTTCAATGCAAGAAAAAAAGCATGACTTATATGAAGCTTATACTAATAATGTGTGTGTTAGTTCGGCGGACGAGCTGGCTAAGCGGGGCCCCAGCTGGAGTGCAGAAGGCCCAGAACCGTGTGTACCCTTACCAATCAGCCAGTTCAAATATTGGCTATATCAACTAACAAAATCTAAACATGAAAATCTTTGGGCCAACACCAGGGACTGCAGGCAATCCCGGGAAGCCATCCCCAAACTGGACTTGCGACTCAGGAAGCACCTGCTAAAGTTCCACAGTGGTCCACTCCGTATGGCGGTAGGACTTCTCACGGGTCACTGCTCACTCAACAGACACTTGCTTACGATAGGTGTCACCGACAACCCCCTGTGCAGAGGTTGTATGGCGGAGGACGAAACAGCCGCCCACGTGCTCCTGGAGTGCCCGGTGGTGGCAGAAGAACGACTGCAGTTTCTTTGGAACGTGGGAACTGCCCATGGAGTGTGGAGGCGACCGAGAAGAGTGCTCCACTTCATGAAAGAGTTCGGGTGGCTGGAGTAACACTACCCGAGCGCCAACGTACAACGGACTGTCTTGAGGTCTCAGTGCGGAGAATGGCCCACCCGCCTTCCCAAGAGGCTGGGCAGCAAACAACAACAACAATGTATGTTAGTTCTACTGTTTTACTGCTTGCAGGTACACACAGGTGAAAGACCTTACGCGTGCAATAAATGCGAAAAGGCCTTCACGACGCGACAATGGCTGCGACTACACGTACGCAGGGTACACAACAAGGAACACATCCCGAGCAAGCCTCGCGTCAGGAAGAGGAAGCCGCCAGTGTAGATAGAACAAGACAACTGTCAACTTAAATTTTTGTACATTGTGCTTCTTATAGCCCCAGTGCAGTCAATATGTTTATCAGATAGAACATTAAAAAGTATTTAGTAACTATATGGAACATTTTTTATTTTGTACCATTTTATAGTTCCGTATCCGTACAGAAGCCTATTACTAAGCCCACCCCGTCTGTCTCTCTACTGCTGTATCTTTTGAACGTAATATGTAGCCAGTTGAAATTTTCATAGAATATGTGTTATTTTGGCGGATATTCCAACAATTAATAACAACGGCATAAAATAAAAAATTAAGGTATACAAGAAACGTGTTTTTTTTCAGTGCCATCTACTGAACGATTATTAAACATTTTAACTACAAAAGTATGAAGATAGAGGGCAGGATTAATTAAGTACACTACACATGTACTTAATTAGGTTGCCATCATACTCGCTCGATAGTCCAAGCCGAACCAGTGCTGCCAACACTGCCAACATTGCGAAAATTAATTTTGCAGATAGAATGTAGAGATAATGAGGGATTTGGATTATGCATAAGGATTTACACTTTACAGTCCACAGCTCTTCTGACGTGTATAAACCTATATTTTTGTATAGATAGAACATAATTTCGCCAAATCTTGACACAAACACAAGTTCAGTGCGTTTCGGCCAACTATGACCACTTCCCGTAATGACCATTCCCTGATCGTCCATTTCCCAAAACGACCACTACCAAGTTTGACCATTTCCCAAAACGACCACTTTCCTAACGCTAATGTTACCGGATCATATTACCTACCACTTAAGCAAAGACATGTGGAAAAAGTCGAGGGAAATATGGAAGGACAGAAATATTAAAACTGGAGAAAAAGAGTGGCCGCTTACTGGTCACGTGCTCGATTGAAACCTACATGCAGTCGGCCCGGATGCATTCGGTGAAGCCGTGGAGTGCTGCACTTGTCGCCTATCTTGTATCAAGTGAAGATTGGTGTTACGGTTTCTGTCGGGGTTGCCAGATGACCGGTTTTGAACCGGACAGTCCAGTTGGTGAGGCTTGTGTCCGGTCTCCAAAATAATGAATACCAAACATCTAAACTTGTGGTTTTTTCTTCGTACACTTAACAAAAATATTTAGTGTTTCAAGACATTTTAATACAAATCTTACTGCGTTCTTCCATTTTGCAATCATTACGATTAATTCAACCTTTTTATTTTTACCATTCATTATTTTCAAAAGTAAAGGCCGTGAAACATTTTGTACTTTAAACGGCCGTGAAACATTACCTGAAAAATCAGGTTCTTTTATGAAGAATGTGTGGTAAGTCCGGTTTCTGTTTATATTAGTTTTACTATAATCAGTCTTTATTTAAATCAATCAAAATAACCTAATACAATAAAATTAAACTAAAATTAAGAAATATAATAAAACTAAGCTAAAATAACTTATAACTAAACTAAACCTAAATAAAAGAAAATTAAATAAAAAATTATTAATTCCTCTATTTCACATTTTAAAAATTCATATTAATTTTACATATTCATACAAAAGTAATAAAAATACACAAAATTAATACAAAAATAAAAAACGGTAATACCGCCGGCGGCGGGAGACAAGCCTCCAAGCGCACCGGCGGGTGCAGTTAATAATTATTAGTTTTTGCCTTTATTACGATTCCTTTGCCCTTAATTAATAAGGAAACTAAGAAGCAAAGTGGGAAATTATGTTTGAGTAAGTAATAGATACATTTTATTTATAAATACAATTTATTCAATTTTATATTACTATTGAGTAGTACACAGTTTGAGTAAAGAAGACCACAGGTATTGGTAGGACTGAGACTTTGTCACACAAAGGTCTCATTTGCCGTGAAACATTCATTCGTCAGCTTCTCTCCACATTGTCCATGCAAAATACATACAAATATAATATCACAACTTTCTTTACTGGGCTCACTTCACACTGTCAATTTGGAGAGTTCAAAGCTATAACCGGGCTGGCGGGATGTGGGGTTCGGTTCATTCATCAGTCGCGGCCAGCGCCACCACCGTGAAGCGAACATTCTCCGGATCGCGCTTCACGAAACCGCGGCACACCTTGGCGGCATCTTCCAACAGAGCGTCGGGCGTCGTCGCGCCATGGTTGATCGGGAACGCCTTACTGCCGTCCAGCTCATACAGTGCGCCATCTTTGTGTACGAACGCGATGAAGTGGTGCTCGACCGGCTCGTCGTCGTTCGGCTGACGCGTTTGCCCCTCGCGCGAGAGCTCCGCGTGCGCCGCGACGATTCCCGCGCAGTTTTCGAGCAGCACGCCGCGCGCCTTCGGATCCAACCCCTTCGCATCTTCGAGATACTTCTTGAGAACACCGTCGCCGATGTCCACGCGATCGAGGTTATTCGCGATGCTGTGTATCAGCGCGATAGTGCCGCAAGCGTTGCGGAGCGATTGCTTTAGGTAGAAGACATTTGGCGAAACTTTTTGGCCGCTCGCCAAGATGTCGGCCTCTTCCTGTCGCTTGTGTTCCTCGTAGGCGCTTGAGGTTGGAAACAGCAGAATTAAGGCGAGCACAGGCCGAGGCACCCAATTGAGCGGCTCTTCGTCGAGTCCTATCACGTCCACGAGGCTGTACGTCCCCGATACCCCGACTTTCTGAAGAAACTTATTCATTACTTCCGGGTTAGATTCGAGAGGAACGAGAGTGTTTGATGTCGACATTGCGAATTTACTAGTTCTTTACAGACAGACGACAAATAAATCTGATGTAGTATGCAATGTAAACAATCGGACTCGCGCTGGCTGGAGGCAGTAGTGAAGTAACAAACCGAGTTGGTAATTCGGTTCAAACCGATTTGATGTTGAAGCGAGTCGACTCGGTTTGGTAAGCGGCGAAATCGAGTTGACTCGCTGGCTCGCGGTGGCGTGACGGCGTGGCGGACGGCGACTGCCTGCCTCGGACCAAAGAATATAATACTACTAGGGCGTAGAAGAAGCACAAGCCCATACAAAATTTGTTTGCCTATGTTTTAACCTTGGTGGCGCCAAATGCGGCCACCGGCGTCCTTCAGAACTAGCACTTGGCGGGAATTGGCGGGAATTTCGAATTAAATTTATTTTTAGTAGGTACTGCACATTTAGCCAAACTGTGACCATTTCACACTGATATTTCTAAAATTGTCAGCCCACTCTGACTGAGCAGGCAGAACTGACAATTTTAGAACTATCAATGTGAGATGGTCACAGTTTAGCTAAATGTGCCAAATAAATAACATCATGAGTACACAGCAAATGCTCTTTTATTACGAAATGAAGTGTTTGTACAAGTAAACTATTACACAAGTAAATATTAAAGTAAATAAGCAATTTCATCCAAATAATTGGCACAAACCGTACAACATAGGAAACTGTACATAATAAGTTTGTTTTATGATCTTTTTTTGTTTGTTTTTCTCTTAACAATTTTTTATATGGTGAAATTCGCCTACAACAACTTGGCTTATAACAAGTATGTACATAATAACTCATAAATCAATGCTTATATATAATGAACATCCTCATATTACTACATACTTACAATATTACCGTTACATATAATTACAAATGCACGATTTCCTCGAACATTTCATAAAACAATTCGTCTTTATCTGTTTGAGCTGGGGCGCTTTACAAATGAAGTTTTCTAAATTATTTATTAAATGTGACTGACCTTGTAAGATACATTTTGTACTACGACTGTGCGCCACTATGCCACTAATCGTCACAGTTTTTAGTCCAGCAAGAATTGCTGGACTGTGGGATTGTTGTTATTTCCACAGCTCGATCTTACGCCCCCAAACATATTTTCTAAATTGTCTTGATTTAGACAGTTCATTGAGACTAAATAAAAGTCTAGACGTTGTAACATTTTAAACAAACGCTCAAGTGCTTCTATTGTAGCAATCCACTCATTGTGGGTAGGTGGAGTGGCCCTCGCTCCTAACCACTTTCAATGTTTAATGGCTTGCCTGTGTTGTTGCCCAAAGAGCTGGTCCACATTATCTACGAGGTTCGCTGTTGTCACTGCTTGCAGGGGCAGCTCACCTGTAACATATTAGGAGTAATGAGCATGTATGTATATAATACTAGCATTTATCCGTGATGCGCGCATATTTATATTAACTGTTCAGCCCGCTGACGGCATGCCGTGACGTAGAAGTAAATTGATTGATTGGATTCGGATTGATTGACTGATTGATTTTCAGTGGTAAGTCCTACCACCTTGTAAGGATGGAAAGGATTTCCTTGCAGTGTTTTCCTTCACTCGCCGGAGCGACGACGGGCAAATTGTAAAGATTTTTACAAGGACTGGGATTCGAACCCACAACCTCGCGCTTGAGAGGCCAGTAAAGCCCCAGATACTGAGTGACTCATCGCTTATGCTGTCAATTTCACTCACATGTTTTCTGTACCGTTCTGATTGACTTCCATAAGTATTGTACATACCATTGGTCTTACCTTTCAAAATTGTTCAAGTTAGGTGAAGGAAATGTGTGATATGATCGTGCTGCTTCGACCGCGTGTTTTGCAGAAGACGCCCCACTCTTCTACGAGATTCGCCGTTGTCACTGCTTGCAGGGGCAGCTCACCTGTAACATATTAGGAGTAATGAGCATGTATGTATATAATACTAGCATTTACCCGTGACTGCGTGCGCATTTATATTAACTGTTCAGTCCGCTGACGGCATGCCGTGACGTAGAAGTAAATTGATTGATTGGATTCGGATTGATTGATTGATTGATTTTCAGTGGTAAGTCCTACCACCTTGTAAGGATGGAAAGGATTTCCTTGCAGTGTTTTCCTTCACTCGCCGGAGCGACGACGGGCAAATCGTAAAGATTTTTACAAGGACTGGGATTCGAACCCACAACCTCGCGCTTGAGAGGCCAGTAAAGCCCCAGATACTGAGTGACTCATCGCTTATGCTGTCAATTTCACTCACATATTTTCTTTATTGTTCTGATTGACTTCCTTAAGTATTGTACATACCATTGGTCTTACCTTTCAAAATTGTTCAAGTTAGGTGAAGGAAATCTGTGATATGATCGTGCTGCTTCGACCGCGTGTTTTGCAGAAGACGCCCCACATTTTACGGACTTCTATGGTGTTATCTGGGAAAGAACACACCAAGATTTTATTTATAAGATTATTAGTACCTAAATACTTTGATTTGTGGTCGGCTGTTGTAGACAGTAACCTAAATTGGTTTGCTACTGCAGGAGTTGATCTGAGGGGAGTCATAAATATATTCTAAGGCTGCAGTACATTTTCGGATAGGACTGAGTCAATAAAAACCTTACCTAATTTAACCAGCAGCATTGTTTTTTTTTTTCATTGTGGATCTCTCGTAATAGAGAACTAGAGACGTATTTCAATTTCCTGTACACAAAGGCGTGCGGCATACCTATTATATATGGATGATACTGCACATTTTATAGAGGTTATGTTTATTTTGACAATTTTCACTACAACCCTACTTGGGTAATAACTTACTCTGTACTACAGACAAAGGCAAGCATCCAATAAATAACATGCTGTAACATTATGTTATTTGGAAAATATAGGAGATATCGTGGAAAAATTTGAAATATCGACAAGTATCAAATGCACTTTTCTTACCTCCGTGAAGCTGTAGGTACACTGCACTTCACCCAAATACTTTTACTGTTTGCTGCAAGCTTGGTGCATTCGTTTTCGAACGAAAAATGATAGTGAAAGGCATAACTCGTGTTTTTACGTGGTTGATTCTTTTCTTTGGGTAAAATTTCGTAAATGCTGGAATCCATAATGTTGCCAGGTAAAAAATGTAAAAATTCTCAATTCAATTTTATTTGAATTGAATAAAAAAACCTTCTTACCACTGTCTGAAATTACTGATTTAAGCAGTTAAGTGGAGAAAATATTATATTTTACTGTTCCGTATTTTTTTACAGATGTATAACTGTTAAAAACGTGCTTACTTCGTGTAATTAATTTGAATAAATTTCCCCATAAAACCCTGGAACTGGCAATTCAGTAATAGCGGGGAAGTGCAGTGTTGTCTCTTTCATTTTGCGCGAATTTTCTGTAGAGCTGTCCCTCTCGAAATGTGGCCACTGACCTTCAAAACCAAAGAATATAATTTCAAACATAGGCCACGACAGCCGGACTGGACTTGGCTCCCCGTGCCTCGGACCGACCGAGTAAACTGACTGCGAGCGAGCGAGCGAGCCGACTCGGTTTGGCAAAATCGAGTTGACGCGGCGCGGCGACTGCCTGCCTGCTGGCCGGACCGAGTGAACTGACTGCGAGCGGACTCGGTTTGGGCGAGCCGACCGAATCGACTCAATTCGGTTTGAGATCGCCGCGCGCTCGAGTCGAGTCAAGTCGCTGCTCGGCTCGCTACTGCGTCCGCTAACTCGGCCGCCGACCGACCGCCGCGCCCGCCGCCGTTGGAATCGGTTTGGTTTGGTGAAGTTAAGCGTATTCGTTCGTAGAACTGGCTCGCATCGTATTCTTCGATCTGTCTGTTCTGTATTGATTCGTGGTTCTGTGTATGTAACGTAACTCGTGTTTAACAGATTAAATTGTGTTGTGAATTACCTAACTCGTGTTGTGTGTTTTATTTTATTCATACTCATTCATACTAACTAACGACAAAAAGTGTAAAAAAATACTCGTACCGCTCGTCTTTATTATAGAGCTGGGCTGGTTATTTAAGCTACCTACCTACTTTGACCCAAATCGGTTTGAATCGGTTTCGAAACCGATTTGGATATTTTATCAAACCGAGTTAATCGATTTGTAATTTTTAGCGAGTTCCTCATCACTAGAGGCAGCGGCCGGCCGGCTTTTTTTGCAAAGAGAAGAGAGAGAATATAAATCTACCCACTCACAAAGTGGCTGTCAGTGTCAAACAAAGAAAACAAAACTGGATAATGATGCGCCGATTCGAATTATTAAATTTTTTCTCAACTTAGTTATTTGTATTCAGCTGGACGAATAAACCGAATGGGTCTTGATAATCCCCCACACTTCAAATGCATTGGAATCAAGGTAGCATGGATAGTTGATATTGGTAAATTTCAATCAAAACACATATAGGTAACATATTCACATTCAATTGTAAAAAAAAAATGTTTATCTATGTCGTTGCAGTATTACTAATCCTAAATTTAGGATAAAAAATTATTAAATTAATCAATATAATATGTAATTTGCATATTTTTGACGTCCAACCTAGTTTTCTTATAAGGTACATTTGTTTCCGCGTAGAAACAGCAGTTCATTTTTTTCTGTACACAACCTATTTCTTCTATCATTGGTTGTAAGTAATGATAGAAAAATTTACCGCTATGATGTAACAGTATTTCAAGATTTGAATCGAATGACGTAATGAACCAAAGGAATTCATTCAGTCATTTTGCTATTACCAATCGATGCAATTTCTATGATTGCAAATACTTTGATTGTGATATTATGAATTGGCGCATCACTTTCCTTTTTTTTTCGGCATAGGCAAAGGTTGAAACCATAGAGTATTGTCAGAATCCATAAAAAATGGGTCTGGCACATGAAAGAACAAAGGAAGTCTGCCTGCGCGGATCAGCTGATTGTGTACACATGTACTTGATGTAAGTATATTGTAAACAAATAGTATGGGTGAATGTTTTGGTGGTTTGGTGGTGGTTTAAAAAAAAAACCTAATGTTGAGGCGGGCGCAATCAGCTGACCGGGCAGGCAGGCCAAAATCCACTTCCTTTGTTCTTTCATGTGCCGCTTGCGTTTAACGAATGGGTTCGCCAATACTCTCGCACGGCACCACTTCACGTTAGCGAAGGCCATAGAGTAACTTATATGGTGGGCGAAGGCTCAAAAATTTACCAAATTGACCATTACCCCCGTCTACACGTTGAATAAATCAAGAGCAGCATCATCGCCTAATCATTTTGGATAATTACAAAATCATGGATCCAGGGCCTAATCTAGAGTCTAGTCTAGAGTCTAGCTAGACCAATGATTTTGTTTGTGACAAATTGGTATATCTGATCGAGACGTTTATTTTGAGTAGGTACTTACCAACACAAGGGGTTCTTGAGATACAAACACAACCAATTTTCAGACAGTTTCTACTGGTGTTATGAAACGAGGTTCAGCCGCCTCAAAAAACAAGAAGGGTACCTAATTTGATCACTGAGATCTCGTCCCAACTATAAGCCAAAAGTTTCAATTAAAACCATGTTAGATAAAATACTTGTTTAATGTTCTATCTGACAAACATATTCATCCCACTGGGTCTTCTCTTTATTCGTAGACTGCGACTATAGGAAGTACAATGTACAATTATCTAAGTTGCCAGTTGTCTTGTTCTATCTACACCGGCATCTTCCTCTTCCTGACGCGAGGCTTGCTTGGGATGTGTTCCTTGTTGTGCACCCCGAGTATGTGTAGTCGCAGACATTCACTCTATAATAATATAAGTTGACAGTTGTCTTGTTCTATCTACACAGGCGGCTTCCTCTTCCTGACGCGAGGCTTGGTCGGGATGTGTTCCTTGTTGTGTACCTTGCGTATGTGTTGTCCCAGCCTTTCACTCTGTATAATAATGTAAGTTGACAGTTGTCTTGTTCTATCTACACCGGCGGCTTCCTCTTCCTGACGCGAGGCTTGCTGGGGATGTGTTCCTTGTTGTGTACCTTGAGTATGTGTAGTCCCAGCCATTCACTCTGTATAATAATGTAAGTTGACAGTTGTCTTGTTCTATCTACACCGGCGGCTTCCTCTTCCTGTCGCGAGGACTGCTTGGGATATGTTCCTTGTTGTGCCCCGAGTATGTGTAGTCGCAGACATTCACTCTGTATTATAATCTAAGTTGACAGTTGTCTTGTTCTATCTACACCGGCGGCTTCCTCTTCCTGACGCGAGGCTTGCTTGGGATGTGTTCCTTGTTGTGCACCCCGAGTATGTGTAGTCGCAGACATTCACTCTGTATAATAATCTAAGTTGACAGTTGTCTTGTTCTATCTACACCGGCGGCTTCATCTTCCTGACGCGAGGCTTGCTAGGGATGTATTCCTTGTTGTGCACCCCGAGTATGTGTAGTCGCAGACATTCACTCTGTATAATAATCTAAGTTGACAGTTGTCTTGTTCTATCTACACCGGCGGCTTCCTCTTCCTGACGCGAGGCTTGCTGGGGATGTGTTCCTTGTTGTGTACCTTGAGTATGTGTAGTCCCAGCCATTCACTCTGTATAATAATGTAAGTTGGCAGTTGTCTTGTTCTATCTACACCGGCGGCTTCCTCTTCCTGACGCGAGGCTTGCTGGGGATGTGTTCCTTGTTGTGTACCTTGAGTATGTGTAGTCGCAGACATTCACTCTGTATAATAATGTAAGTTGACAGTTGTCTTGTTCTATCTACACCGGCGGCTTCCTCTTCCTGACGCGAGGCTTGCTGGGGATGTGTTCCTTGTTGTGTACCTTGAGTATGTGTAGTCCCAGCCATTCACTCTGTATAATAATGTAAGTTGACAGTTGTCTTGTTCTATCTACACCGGCGGCTTCCTCTTCCTGTCGCGAGGACTGCTTGGGATATGTTCCTTGTTGTGCCCCGAGTATGTGTAGTCGCAGACATTCACTCTGTATTATAATCTAAGTTGACAGTTGTCTTGTTCTATCTACACCGGCGGCTTCCTCTTCCTGACGCGAGGCTTGCTTGGGATGTGTTCCTTGTTGTGCACCCCGAGTATGTGTAGTCGCAGACATTCACTCTGTATAATAATCTAAGTTGACAGTTGTCTTGTTCTATCTACACCGGCGGCTTCATCTTCCTGACGCGAGGCTTGCTAGGGATGTATTCCTTGTTGTGCACCCCGAGTATGTGTAGTCGCAGACATTCACTCTGTATAATAATCTAAGTTGACAGTTGTCTTGTTCTATCTACACCGGCGGCTTCCTCTTCCTGACGCGAGGCTTGCTGGGGATGTGTTCCTTGTTGTGTACCTTGAGTATGTGTAGTCCCAGCCATTCACTCTGTATAATAATGTAAGTTGGCAGTTGTCTTGTTCTATCTACACCGGCGGCTTCCTCTTCCTGACGCGAGGCTTGCTGGGGATGTGTTCCTTGTTGTGTACCTTGAGTATGTGTAGTCGCAGACATTCACTCTGTATAATAATGTAAGTTGACAGTTGTCTTGTTCTATCTACACCGGCGGCTTCCTCTTCCTGACGCGAGGCTTGCTGGGGATGTGTTCCTTGTTGTGTACCTTGAGTATGTGTAGTCCCAGCCATTCACTCTGTATAATAATGTAAGTTGGCAGTTGTCTTGTTCTATCTACACCGGCGGCTTCATCTTCCTGACGCGAGGCTTGCTAGGGATGTGTTCCTTGTTGTGCACCCCGAGTATGTGTAGTCGCAGACATTCACTCTGTATAATAATCTAAGTTGACAGTTGTCTTGTTCTATCTACACCGGCGGCTTCCTCTTCCGGACGCGAGGCTTGGTCGGGATGTGTTCCTTGTTGTGTACCTTGCGTACGTGTAGTTGCAGCCACTCACGAGTTGTGAAAGCCTTTTCGCATTCGTTGCACGCGTAAGGCCTTTCACCTGTGTGTACCTGCAATGAGAAGAACGGTAGAAATAAAGGTCATGGGATAACATTCTACTAAATCTACGCTGGAGTGCCTCAGGGCTCAGTCCTGGGTCCAGTACTCTACAGTGTGTCCAGCCGGTGACGGATGGTGCGATGGCTGCCACCTTCACCGATGACACTGCCACACTCAAGAGTGATCAAAATCCTGCTGCCGTGTCACACATTCTACAAACAAGTCTGAACTCGAAAAATCAATTCACATCTCCTACACGCTGAGGAGAGAAAACTTCCCCAGTAAGCGAGATACTACTACATAAAGAGTGTGTCAAGCTCTTGTGCATGAAGGTCTAGGTCCTAGCTCTGGAGAACTGTCAGCTACTCTGGCATTGTTGTGGTGGATGCAAAACAAAATATTGGGCATTCTCATTCGCTCGCAACATCGAGAGTGAAACAAGACTACCTCCGAGGTAGTACCTCGACACGAGCACAGTCAAAGAGGAGGTTCGACTCTGCAGGACTGCATAGAAAAGGCGCCTGTGTGTGCACAGTGCACACAAACAAGCTCACCTTCGAGCTACTCGAACTGCTGTTAGGGATTACCTAAGCTCAACTCGACAATGGGCTGTAAAGCGGCTCAACACTGAAGTAATAGTCATCATGGAGAACTAGACCTACGCGTCACCTTACTCACACAACACCTGCTTACAGCAAAGGTTAATCCCTTGTTGGACAAGATATAAGAAAAAAAATATATAAATCTACATATGAATGTAGGACTGTATTGTAAAATTCGCGCCAAACTTTTCAAATTGATGTTGGCAGCGTCATCTAGCTATTTGACTGTAAATTAAGAGGACGGGCGCAATCTTGTATTAAGTGGGAGAACTGTTGTCTGTCATCATGGTTGCATGTTTTGTTTTCTGAGAGAGTAGAAAAAATATGTCTGACAGTTGTGTGTGCTGTGTGTGATTGCAAAATAAAAGTTTTGAAGTTTCGCTGGGTTTGGCTGCCTCCTCGAATCCTACATGGAGCTATATTCACTTACGTATAAATGTCTCTTCAGTGCCGCCTTCACTTTGAACGACATGTCACAATCATCACACTTGTACGGCCTCTCCTCCGAGTGCGTGATCAAGAGATGTTGCTTGAGCGACGAATGCATATAGAACGCCTTTGGACACGCGCTGCACTGCAGCGGCGGTGGACCCGAATGAACAAGTTTGTGTTGCTCCAATAGGGTCGGGGCCTGTGAACACGAAGATGTAGCTTCAATCGCAAACCTTCAACAGAAAAACAAACCCAAACATGACGATGATGATGATTTAAAGTGTGAGAGTTAGGGCCCCTGAGGTCTGTCGTCACCGCGACCTAGGAAAATCTATTGTGAGTGATCTCTCAAAAGTATAGGAGCTCACCCCCAAGTCCGATTTCCGCTATGAGCCGAGTTATATTCTTGGGGTCGAGTGCCTGTATTTGGCATGGGTTAAAATATAACCCCCGAGAATACGGTTTCTACTGGGAATGAACACTTCACATTCAAAAAGGGTGTGTATGGGCGTTTCATCCTCTTTTATACAGATCCTGCACACCGGTGTGTCGCTAAGGCCCATTCGGTGTAGCTGTTTAGTCTGCAGTGTTCTGTTAAGGTCCTTATTAGGATTCATATGTCGTTCCATTTTAGGTTTAATGCCCTGGAAGTGAATTTACGCGAGTACCCAGAAAGTAGTGCCTTCGCATGCTTCTGCCCGGGCAGTTGGAACCAGTCCTGCTTGCTTTGGTTTTGTGCCTAGGAGAGTATTTCTTGCCGGTATGTTATTTAACCCAACATGATACCCAACATGATAACAATCAGTCCCAATCCAAACTCCAGGTTCACACAGACCAGTGAAAACCATGAAATGAATTGAATGGCTCCTGTACACAATGGCCCACACTGGCCTGTAGTCGACAATCACTGTTTATGGTTTCTTTGAGCATACTTAAGGCAGTAAAACTGTAGGTACTCGAACACAATTTATTCTATCCATTCACGGGCGTTTCACATTTGATCTAAGGAAATGCCAATATTGGAACGAAACATTGAATCCCTAGTTAGCAAAAAAATGTTACCCCCCCCCCCCTCCTCGCTGCACGCCTATAATGCAGTTCAATTACACCAACGAAGAACAGCCGGCAAGAAACTTTGCTGGCTTGTATGCAGATGATTTGTATAAAAAGAATGGATCTGTCAATCTCTTGTCATGGCGTTTTGAATTAATACTTTTCTCAAATATATAATGGAAATTACTACTAGTTAAACTTCTGCAAGACCAGCTCTGGACTAGCCATTGGCGATTGGCGACGAGGATGGGATTACCGAAACCCAGCATGGCTGTTGGGAAAGTGGGGGAATTCGATCTTTCGAGCGACATATGGGCGCAATATGTTGAGAGGCTTGAACGATTTTTTGTTGCAAATGATGTTGAAGAATCCAAGAAAATTCCAATGGGGAATTTTTTTTTCTTAAATATTATTTTATTGACTAGGTATTTTAATGACTAGGTATCCACATACTAACTTCGCTTACATTTTATCGAAAATACAGCTTGAGGCAAGATTAACCATTTCACCGACAGTTCTGAATACAAAGACTTATTAATAAATCAGGTCTTATCAAAGAGCCTTTTGTCAAATTCCGATACGTAAGTAATGTGTACAGGGAGTCGTGGGGGCATTGGCGCCCATCAAAGACCCTTACGACCATCGTGTGAAGTGAACGGCAGCTGCATGTAGGCGCAGTGTGAAAAATGTCTCACAGTACGTACATTGAAGCGTTTGCCGCACTGCTCGCAGGCGTACCTCGCGGACATGCGGCGCGGGTACGGCTGCCCGGGGTGGCAGCGCCGGTAGTGCGCCCAGTGACCCTGCGCGCTCGTCATCCGCTCACCGCACTGTCGGCAAAAACAAAAGCGGCCACCTTAACCACTACCTAACCTATCCAACACTTCCTCAATCAACAACAATGGGAACCAGTCCTCCCTACATCATCGCTCGCGATGACAGCCTACAAATTGCATCGATGAAGACGACATCTGAATCAGTCGAGCCATTTTCCAGTTCTATAACCAGTTCAGATCATGTAAGATTTGAATGAATGAACAATTCAAAAATTTTAACCTTTACATTTAAAATTAATCTTAATCCCACATCGAGGTTGCAAACTTTATTTTTTTAGAGGAACTAAAAAAAAATATTCTTTTAATAATCAAATTAATACAATAAAATCATCATAAAATCAATATCATCTTCGCCTATGCGAAGAAACATACATTTAGGGCTCAGACGGATGACCGATTCTTATCCAACTATACTGTTTAGTCGTAATAAAAAAACTTCCAAAATACATGCAAAATGACGAGGGTGCCAACTCAACTCAACTATTTAATTGGCACCGGCCAACTTTTTAGTCAAGCGCCAACCTACGCTGCACTATGCAGAGCGAACGACTGAACAATCGTCCGTGTACCGACTGAACCCTCCGCGCACCTCAATTACTATTACTAAATACGTTTTTATAACTAAATTCAGAGGCATGTTCATGATTTTTTTTCTATCGAGCGTAGTTAATCACATTGTGTTTGCAAAAAGCTATTGATCTGCGCTGATAGATGAAGTTTTACATATATTAAGACTGCATGGTCAGGTAAGCAATGTACAGTTCTTGAAATTCGAGTCAGACGCAGTCTCACATCACCTTTAACTGCACCTGAAGCTTTTTACAACAAGTAGCATTAGTCAAATACGGTTCAAGAGATACACAGCCCTCGGACAGACGGACGGACAGAGAGATAGACAGACGGACGGACGGACGGACGGACGGACTGCCAGACAGACAGACAGACAGACGGCGTAGGCTTAGTAATAGATTATTTCGGACGTGGCATCCGTGTTTATGAATTTATATGTGAAAGGGTCAACAACATTAACAACTCGCATGCCGACTCACGAGAGCACAAGGCTGCGGCTTCCTGCGGCACATGACTGCACTCCTCACAAGTTTATTGTCCGGGTGCTGCTCTCTAGCGTGTCTCCGCAGCGCCGCGTTGCTGTTGAACGTCTCGCCGCATTCTATGCAGCCGTTGCTGCCAAATAACATATCAATTTTATCAGTTAAAATCGTTAAACAATATTGATTTTAGGTTATAGAGGATTATTTTGTAAAGACACGAAAAATATTATCCACCTTTTGCACACATATCTACTTGAGTTGAGTACTGCTTAGCAGCCTTCCTCGACGTCCAACAGGCATTTCCTTTTATTGCCACATAAATGTCGTGTATGTCGTAAAAGGCGACTAAGGGATATGACTTCCTTCTTACATTCTAGGTGGTAGGGTTTAACCCGCCCGCGTTGGTACCACCGCATGGAATGAAAGGTCGGTCGAAACGGCTATGTAAATAGTTTGTTTTCCGTCCAGTCCAGTGTAGCCGGCACGATCGAAGGGAAGCACTGACGTGGCACCAAGTCCACCCGGTGTTATAGGCTGAAATCGCGGATGTTGTAGGTGATGTAGCCAACCGTGTCAATTTCCATAAAAAAAAACTAAATAAATAAATAAGTACTTTCGAACACAATCTGAAATATACAAAATCTCTGCTCTCTCGCCCTAATCCACTCGCTGCGAGTCCACCAGATATGACCGTCCGGGTTAACAGAGCTGGAGAGAGCAGATATGCTCGAAATTTGAACAGACTGGTCGCTGGACTCAATCTATTAAACATGAAACCAAACTGTCAAGAAATCTGATTGTAGTCCCATACTGATTGCAGATAATCTCTGTAAAAAAAACAAACAATTTTTGGTACATAAATTAAAACTCACACAATGTCCTTCTGTAAGTTCTTGTGACTCCCGGAGTTGAGGACGTGTTTAGTCCAGGCCTTCGCCGATGCGAACTGCACCTTGCACTCCTCACAATAAGGCGCATTCTCCTCCGGCACAGTGGCGACCTGTCAGTAGCACATAGACTAAATAGTACACACGCATTTTATTTCAGTACGGCGGCGGCAGTGTCGAAAAGTCTGTGTCAGTCGTGAGGAATTGGTTATGAACCCATCTGGCTGTGTTGAAATGTCACGTCAATGTAACTGCTGTCTGTTGACATTATTCGAATTATTTGTTAATGAACTATAGTATTATCAAAACCTCGTGTCCGGTTGGGCAATAAAGTTATATGGCTTAGGGAAGCGAATCTGCACGGCGGGGCTTTGTCGATAAAAAGTCACCTGGGTCGATAGAAGTTATTCACGGTTTTTTAATTATTTCCAATCATGAATTATATTTTTGTATTGTTTTTTTAATGAATGACATAATACTTATATATAGTATGTTATATTTAACATAATGAAAACTTAGTAGGTAAGTTATATTTAAAAAAAGCTCTGTAAGGTTTCTTACCCGGTTCTTCCTTATATATTGCACTGATGAACGGGACAGGACAAAAAAAAAATTATGACGAACCATACTGAACATGCATGTCTCAATGAAATATTGTTATTTTTGTGTGTTCTTCATGGCGGAATAAATATCTGAATCTAATGTAAAGTATCATAAATACATATCTTATAAATCTATTCAGATAAATAAAAAAAAACATATAAAAAATAAAACATTAATTAAATATAATAATATTTGTTGTCCAATTTGTAGTATGATTGAGTATGTGAAATAGGTATCTATTATAAATAGATATATAAGTACCTTAAGCATTTATAACCTGTATTACCTTAAGATATTACTAATTCATCTAAATAAAAAAAACCATGAATAACTTCTATCGACCCAGGTGACTTTTTATCGACAAAACGCCGTGCGCAGATTCGCTTCCCTAAGCCATATAACTTTATTGCCCAACCGGACACGAGGTTTTGATAATACTATAGCAGCTTAATATGTGTTCATGTCTATGATTATCACTGCTCTATCACTGTTCTTTGCTTTTTAAAACGTGTCAAGCCTATTGTTGAATGTGTTTAATGTAGGTGCTTTTTTTAAAATGTGTTTGTCCAATACAATAGATCCAAAAAAAAAACCACAATACAGACAAGAAAAATTGGACCTGAAAAGCCAAGGTGCTTTAATAACTTACTCGGGCTGTTATTCAAAATAAATTAAAAAACTAAATTGAGCGATTTATGTGATTTATGTGTCATACACGGTGTTAACCTAAATAGGCGACATTCCCGAAAGGGGGTTATTCTGCACATACATGCTGAAAAAGGGCGTAATTTTTTTTTTGAGCTTTAGTTTTAAAATTTTTTATTTCTATATTTGGTATAAAAACATGGTATTTCGTAATAGGAATCGCACTGCATTACCAAAAAAATCGAAAGCTGGGTAACTTTTTAAATGAATCAAAAAATTCACATTCATATCGACACGATACAACAGCTAGCGCGCGACACGTCGTCAGTCAGCTGGGTACGCACGGTCGCAGGCGCGCGGCGCGCGGCAGCGCTCGCTACACCATTCCAAAGAGCAATTGTCGCTGAGGTAAAATTTTGAATAAAATATGGGGGGGAGGGGGGGGGGGGGGGGGGAGGGGGGGTGTTAGCATTATTATAACCTGAGAAGCAACCAGGTTAACTTTGGCCTCGCACACGACCATTGTTTATTCAGCATCTATTGGCAGTACACTGCGCTCAGATTTGTCATATTTACATTGTAACATTCCGCCAGTTCGATTATCACAGCGAAGAAGAACAGACAAAAAATTTCACTGGAATTTTTTTCAATGTACACTTAGTCTATACAAAAATGTTTGCCACTGCCTAGACACGCATTTGCTGATTTGTGACAGATGCAGCAATTCATGACAAAGTGAAAACATTTTTACTATGAAATTGTATGAACTACTGGTTTCTGTCACTGCGTCTGACCGCTGTCACCTGATGCGCCTGACGCTGGTGGCAGAGAAGTCCGTTGTATGTGGGGAAGGAGGCGCCGCAGTCTCCGCACACGTTGCACGTCATGAAGGACGGATGCTTCTTGTGCACGTGCAGTTGCATCGCCGCCTCCCTGCTGTTGTATCAGTTCAATAAATAACACTACACACACGGCGATACATTTCACACACACACACACATAAGCCTGCACACGTAAAGGAACATACACGTACCACGTGCCCGATTTGGGGGGAGGGAGGGGTTTGTCATAATACCCAATTAATTTTAGTGTGTGTGTGTGCACTCATAATCGTAGTAGTGTGTAACGATAGAACTAACACACTAGCAGCTGGTTGCACACTTACACACTGTAAGCGATTAGGTGGAAGAGTGGGGCGCGTCTTCGTGGATTGAACTCACATGCCCGATTTGGGGGGAGGGAGGGGTTTGTCATAATACCCAATTCATCTTAGTGTGCGTGTGCACTCATAATCGTAGTAGTGTGTAACGATAAAACTAAAACACTAGCATCAGGTTGCACACTTGCACTGTAAGCGATTAGGAGGAAGATAGGGGGGGGGGGGGGGGGGAGGGGGGTTCATGGATTGAACTCACGTGCCCGATTTGGGGGGAGGGGGGATATGGAGGGATTTGTCATAAAACCCAATTCATCTTAGTGTGCGTGAGCACTCATAATCGTAGTAGTGTGTAACGATAGAACTAACACACTAGCAGCAGGTTGCACACTTGCACTGTAAGCGATTAGGAGGAAGGGTGGGGCGCGTCTCCGTGGATTTAACTACCTGTATGTATGTACGTATGTGTGCAGGTTTATCATGTTACCTGAATGTCGCTGCACAGACGTGACACATGAATTTAACACCCTTATGTGTCTGACAGTGATATCGCGCCACAAGCCTGGAACAAATTAGTATTTTATTTTAATTCTACGTCGTCGTCGTCGTACGAACGTCTACTGCGGACACTCGCTGCAACTGAACTGTATCAGAACCAACACAAATCCCAGGAAGCATTTCTTGACGCATAGAGTGGTACACGCATGAAATAAACTCCCGGTAGAAGGTATCGGCTCTCCCTCAATAAATAGTTTCAAAAACCATAACGACAAAATAAACCAATTTAAAAAAGAAAATAAACCATAATATAAAAATCAAATACATACAAGTGCACTCGGAATATTAGAATACACGCATCACCTTTAAGCTGCTAGTGTTTTAATATATAATAACATAACATAATAATATTTATACACACTTAAATACTAAAACCTATTGATATAATAATAAGACTGCTAATAAGAACTACCAAATTTGCAACAAAGACAGATCCGGGGTGATTTGATTTGAGGTGTATAAAATGCTTACTGAGATATACGACTGCAAAGCAATGAAGGGAATGTTCACCCTTAAGGCCCTATTCAGCCGATGCAAAACCTAAGACCAATGAGCGTTTTGGCTTATATTATGTGCCATTTGTCAGAAGAATTTTCGAAACCAAATACTCATATTTTTCAATCGGATTTTTTTCTTTTCAATAAAAATATATGAATTATAAACATGCTTAGTGATTTATTTCTTATAACAGGTAGCTTTTGCAAAAAAAAAACACGACAGAGGACCATAAATTACGTTTTTTTAGAAGAAATTGTTAAGAAAATCAAGACACCTATACAGAAAATATTCTGGAGAAATAAAAGAAAAAGATGAGAGTGATTATTTATCCTGCTTGTTTTTTTTAGTTTTTGTACCTTTTGACCCTGGAAAAAGCTGCTAAAGACACCATGTTAGCAATTGTTTACAAGGTGGGGTTTGAAAGGGGTTTGTTAAGTAAATAAGCCACATTTTGAGTACAATTTTTTTTATAATGTTCTCTTTATTCTTGGCTTTCGTGATCAATTTATATATTTCATCTGTGTGGCCTGGTTTCTCTGAAATAAATTTTTGAAAATTGCAAAAATCTCCTTTTCTCCTAACATTTGCATATCGCAGCCTTAATTAAAAAAAATGCTTGTCACGTACCGGTTGTAGGACACGTTGGGGCAAAAGTTGCACGTGTATCTGCGCAGGTGACTCCTCGAGATGTGCTCGCGCACCCTCCTGCGCGTCCGCAGGCGAATCTTGCAGATGTCGCATTCGAACTCGCCGCGCGCCTGATGTCAACGGGTATTTTGATTTTGATATAGTCATATTCAGGGTTAGATACAGTATTTCCTTTAGGGGGGGGGGGGGGGGGGGGGGGGGGACGACGACGACGACGACACACGTGTTATCATTATTCTCTCTAACAAGTATATTCAGTTCATTTTACGAAAAGCACAATTTTTTTTTATGTAAACCAACATGGGTGGGCTATGTCGAGGTGCCAATGGTACAGTTGACAGAGCCAAAATCACCTCTCCTCGCGAAACCACGCTCAGTGAGGCGCCATGCCAGCAGATTTGCGGACTGTTGCTAGGCTGTCTAGCCCGTTGATACGACAGGTTAAAGGATTCGGGAAACACACTCGCCGGGAGACAGTTCAACACAACATTCATTTTTTATTTATGACAAGTACAATAAGTTCTTTTCCATATACTTCTACCATTCATATAACATGTTGGAACCCATTGGAGCAGGCCAGTCACCCGTTCACGAGCATCATGCGAGGGCCAGCCATCGCCTCCCTTAAACATATTTGAGGGTGAGAGGCGACCCAGACCAAGCATCACCGTGAGCAAAGACCTTAAAGCGATGCATTACCCCAGGCAGCGGCAACATGACATCTTAAGATTCTTGTGCACATTTAGTACACTATTGCTTTTGATGTATAACTAACCGGATCGTGCAGAGCTATGTGCTGACTGTACGTTTTATCTTCTAGAAAAATCTTGAAGCAGAGATGACATTTAAACGGAGCCGTGTTGTAGCCCTTGGCTAGTTGTCTCTCACGCACTACTTCCATCATTTGCTCCTGAAATATTCACAAATAATATAAAAATACATTGATATATTGGAACATATTCGAAGTATCATAAGATATTCTTGAAACAAAAAATCTACATTTACTTTTGAGTAAATGTAGATTTTTTGTAAATACAAGACTAATAGGCTTAAAATGTTACCGGTGTGAAGTTAGCAGCCAAAGTTAGCAGCCAAAAGAGGGTAATTCTAAAAGTTACTCCCTTCGCAGAGAAATGCAGGCATGTCACCTGCGAATCAGTAGAACACTGAAAAAACAATATTTCAGGCATAACACTATCCCCAAAGAGGATATAACAAAATATCAGATAAACAAAGTGAGATCAAAAATATAGTCGCAGATTTTTTTTTGCATGTGTCAATATTAAACGCGTCTTTCTAAACATGAATAAACTATCAATCGAGTACACCTCCCGGGCGAAAATCTTAATGCATCATTAGGGAATTCGACCTTAGAATTAAAATAAAAAATTATGCAATAAAAGCTCAAAAAATTATAACGGCTTAAATAAGATTAGTATCTACCAACACTATATGGCACAAAATCGAGTAATGACCAAATTCTTACTGCTTAAACGAGAACTGCATAATTATAGAATTTAACCCTTAAATGTGAAAATTAAATTTAATTCAAGAATCGTTAGTTGATAAAAGCCCAAAAAATTATCACGGCCAAACTAAGTTTTGTTTCTACCAAGGCTATATAGCGCACAAACAAGTATAAACTTATGTTCCTACAGACAAAAGGAGAACTCCATAATTAGGGGATTAGATACTTAAATTTGAAATTATATTTTATTTCAGAACTAGTTAAGTGAAAAAAAAAAAAAAACTATGTCGGCCAAACTAAGTTTTGTTTCTACCAAGGCTATATGGCAATCAAACAAGTATTAACTTATGTTCCTACAGCCAAAAGCAGAACTCCATAATTAGGGGATTAGATACTTAAATTTAAAATTTCATTTTATTTCAGAAAGAGTCAAGTGAAAAAATATAAAAAATTATGACGGCGAAACTAGGTGTTGTTTCTACCAAGGCTATATAGCGCACAAACAACTATTAACTTATGTTTCTACAGCCAAAAGGAGAACTGCATAATTAGGGGATTAGGTACTTTAATTTGAAATTTCATTTTATTTCAGAAATAGTCAATTGAAAAAAATAAAAATTTATGACAGCCAAACTAAGTTTTGTTTCTATCAAGACTATATAGCACACAAACAAGTATTAAGTTATGTTCCTACAGCCAAAAGGAGAACTCCATAATTAGGGGATTAGTTACTTAAATTTGAGATTACGTTTTATTTCAGAAATAGTCAAGTGAAAAAATATAAAAAATTATGACGGCCAAACTAAGTTTTGTTTCTACCAAGGCTATATAGCGCACAAAAAAGGATTAACTTATGTTCCTACAGCCAAAAGGAGAACTGCATAATTAGGGGATTAGGTACTTTAATTTGAAATTTCATTTTATTTCAGAAATAGTCAATTGAAAAAAATAAAAATTTATGACAGCCAAACTAAGTTTTGTTTCTATCAAGACTATATAGCACACAAACAAGTATTAAGTTATGTTCCTACAGCCAAAAGGAGAACTCCATAATTAGGGGATTAGTTACTTTAATTTGAGATTTCGTTTTATTTCAGAAATAGTCAAGTGAAAAAATATAAAAAATTATGACGGCCAAACTAGGTGTTGTTTCTACCAAGGCTATATAGCGCACAAACAAGTATTAACTTATGTTTCTACAGCCAAAATGAGAACTCCATAATTAGGGGATTAGATACTTAAATTTGAAATTTCATTTTATTTCAGAAATAGTCAAGTGAAAAAATATAAAAAATTATGACGGCCAAACTAAGCTTTGTTTCTAATAAAGGCTATATAGTACACGAACAAGTATTAACTTATGTTCCTACAGCCAAAAGGAGAACTCCACAATTAGGGGATTAGATACTTAAATTTGAAATTTCATTTTATTTCAGAAATAGTCAAGTGAAAAAATATAAAAAATTATGACGGCCAAACTAAGTTTTGTTTCTAACAAGGCTATATAACACACAAACAAGTATTAAATTATCTTCCTACAGCCAAAAGGAGAACTCCATAATTAGGGGATTAGATACTTAAATTTGAAATTTCGTTTTATTTCAGAAATAGTTAAGTAAAAAAATTAATAAAAAATTATGACGGCCAAACTAAGCATTGTTTCTACCAAGGCTATATAGTACACAAACAAGTATTAACTTATGTTCCTACAGCCGAAAGCAGAACTCCATAATTAGGGGATTAGATACTTAAATTTGAAATTTCATTTTATTTCAGAAATAGTCAAGTGAAAAAATATAAAAAATTATGACGGCCAAACTAGGTGTTGTTTCTCCCAAGGTTATAAAGCGCACAAACAAGTATTAACTTATGTTTCTACAGCCAAAATGAGAACTCTATAATTAGGGGATTAGATACTTAAATTTGAAATTTCATTTTATTTCAGAAAAAGTCAAGTGAAAAAATATAAAAAATTATGACGGCCAAACTAAGTTTTGTTTCTACCAAGGCTATATAGCGCACAAACAAGTATTAACTTATGTTTCTACAGCCAAAAGGAGAACTGCATAATTAGGGGAATAAGTACTTTAATTTGAAATTTCATTTTATTTCAGAAATAGTCAATTGAAAAAAATTAAAATTTAGGACAGCCAAACTAAGTTTTGTTTCTATCATGACTATATAGCACACAAACAAGTATTAAGTTATGTTCCTACAGCCAAAAGGAGAACTCCATAATTAGGGGATTAGTTACTTAAATTTGAGATTACGTTTTATTTCAGAAATAGTCAATTGAAAAAATATAAAAAATTATGACGGCCAAACTAAGTTTTGTTTCTACCAAGGCTATATAGAGCACAAAAAACGATTAACTTATGTTCCTACAGCCAAAAGGAGAACTGCATAATTAGGGGATTAGTTACTTAAATTTGAGATTACGTTTTATTTCAGAAATAGTCAATTGAAAAAATATAAAAAATTATGACGGCCAAACTAAGTTTTGTTTCTACCAAGGCTATATAGAGCACAAAAAAGGATTAACTTATGTTCCTACAGCCAAAAGGAGAACTCCATAATTAGGGGATTAGTTACTTAAATTTGAGATTACGTTTTATTTCAGAAATAGTCAAGTGAAAAAATATAAAAAATTATGACGGCCAAACTAAGTTTTGTTTCTACCAAGGCTATATAGCGCACAAAAAAGGATTAACTTATGTTCCTACAGCCAAAAGGACAACTGCATAATTCGGGGATTAGGTACTTTAATTTGAAATTTTATTTTATTTCAGAAATAGTCAATTGAAAAAAATAAAAATTTATGACAGCCAAACTAAGTTTTGTTTCTATCAAGACTATATAGCACACAAACAAGTATTAAGTTATGTTCCTACAGCCAAAAGGAGAACTCCATAATTAGGGGATTAGTTACTTTAATTTGAGATTTCGTTTTATTTCAGAAATAGTCAAGTGAAAAAATATAAAAAATTATGACGGCCAAACTAGGTGTTGTTTCTACCAAGGCTATATAGCGCACAAACAAGTATTAACTTATGTTTCTACAGCCAAAATGAGAACTCCATAATTAGGGGATTAGATACTTAAATTTGAAATTTCATTTTATTTCAGAAATAGTCAAGTGAAAAAATATAAAAAATTATGACGGCCAAACTAAGCTTTGTTTCTAATAAAGGCTATATAGTACACGAACAAGTATTAACTTATGTTCCTACAGCCAAAAGGAGAACTCCACAATTAGGGGATTAGATACTTAAATTTGAAATTTCATTTTATTTCAGAAATAGTCAAGTGAAAAAATATAAAAAATTATGACGGCCAAACTAAGTTTTGTTTCTAACAAGGCTATATAACACACAAACAAGTATTAAATTATCTTCCTACAGCCAAAAGGAGAACTCCATAATTAGGGGATTAGATACTTAAATTTGAAATTTCGTTTTATTTCAGAAATAGTTAAGTAAAAAAATTAATAAAAAATTATGACGGCCAAACTAAGCGTTGTTTCTACCAAGGCTATATAGTACACAAACAAGTATTAACTTATGTTCCTACAGCCGAAAGCAGAACTCCATAATTAGGGGATTAGATACTTAAATTTGAAATTTCATTTTATTTCAGAAATAGTCAAGTGAAAAAATATAAAAAATTATGACGGCCAAACTAGGTGTTGTTTCTCCCAAGGTTATAAAGCGCACAAACAAGTATTAACTTATGTTTCTACAGCCAAAAGGAGAACTCCATAATTAGGGGATTAGTTACTTAAATTTGAGATTACGTTTTATTTCAGAAATAGTCAATTGAAAAAATATAAAAAATTATGACGGCCAAACTAAGTTTTGTTTCTACCAAGGCTATATAGAGCACAAAAAAGGATTAACTTATGTTCCTACAGCCAAAAGGAGAACTGCATAATTAGGGGATTAGGTACTTTAATTTGAAATTTCATTTTATTTCAGAAATAGTCAATTGAAAAAAATAAAAATTTATGACAGCCAAACTAAGTTTTGTTTCTATCAAGACTATATAGCACACAAACAAGTATTAAGTTATGTTTCTACAGCCAAAAGGAGAACTCCATAATTAGGGGATTAGTTACTTAAATTTGAGATTTCGTTTTATTTCAGAAATAGTCAAGTGAAAAAATATAAAAAATTATGACGGCCAAACTAGGTGTTGTTTCTACCAAGGCTATATAGCGCACAAACAAGTATTAACTTATGTTTCTACAGCCAAAATGAGAACTCCATAATTAGGGGATTAGATACTTAAATTTGAAATTTCATTTTATTTCAGAAATAGTCAAGTGAAAAAATATAAAAAATTATGACGGCCAAACTAGGTGTTGTTTCTACCAAGGTTATATAGCGCACAAACAAGTATTAACTTATGTTTCTACAGCCAAAATGAGAACTCTATAATTAGGGGATTAGATATTTAAATTTGAAATTTCATTTTATTTCAGAAAAAGTCAAGTGAAAAAATATAAAAAATTATGACGGCCAAACTAAGTTTTGTTTCTACCAAGGCTATATAGTACACGAACAAGTATTAACTTATGTTCCTACAGCCAAAAGGAGAACTCCATAATTAGGGGATTAGATATTTAAATTTGAAATTTCATTTTATTTCAAAAATAGTCAAGTAAAAAAATATAAAAAATTATGACGGCCAAACTAAGTTTTGTTTCTAACAAGGCTATATAACACACAAACAAGTAATAAATTATCTTCCTACAGCCGAAAGGAGAACTCCATAATTAGGGGATTAGATACTTAAATTTGAAATTTCGTTTTATTTCAGAAATAGTTAGGTAAAAAAATTAATAAAAAATTATGACGGCCAAACTAAGCGTTGTTTCTACAAAGGCTATATAGTACACAAACAAGTATTAACTTATGTTCCTACAGCCGAAAGCAGAACTCCATAATTAGGGGATTAGATACTTAAATTTGAAATTTCATTTTATTTCAGAAATAGTCAAGTAAAAAAATATAAAAAAATTGACGGCCAAACTAAGCTTTGTTTCTATCAAGGCTATATAGTACACAAACAAGTATTTAGTTATGTTTCTACAGCCAAAAGGAGAACTCCATAATTAGGGGATTAGATAGTTAAATTTGAAATTTCGTTTTATTTCAGAAATAGTTAAGTAAAAAAAAAAATAAAAAATTATGACGGCCAAACTAAGCTTTGTTTCTACCAAGGCTATATAGTACACAAACAAGTATTTAGTTATGTTTCTACAGCCAAAAGGAGAACTCCATAATTAGGGGATTAGATACTTAAATTTTAAATTTCATTTTATTTCAGAAATGGGTCGTTCCGCTATTTCGTTCAAATTGCATTCCCGCGCAATAAAAGCGTGTGAAAATGTATGTTTTTTAAAATAATTTTATTGAAATATATAGGTTTAGATGAAAGGAAAAAGTAGTATTTAACGAATCAGACATTTCTCCATTCAATTAAATAAAAAAAAAATAAAAACCTTCAAAATTCTCATTCCTATCCTCTTCCAAACGAAGGATCAGTATTTAGTATAATTTTTTTTTTTAGTTTCTTCAAGTAAAATGAGTATATTAATAAACCCACCTATATTGTAACTAATAACGCGTGTTTCTTTGGGATTCATTTATTTTTAGAGCCATTATATCATAAAAAGAATTAATATTTCATTTTTGTCCGTGGAAAAACGTCATTACCTTCCGCAGAAGTGGTACTACAAATTAGACAGAGTGTGACCCGACTTTAGCCTTCGCTCTACGCTCCGCACGTTGAACGCCCCTCATTGTGTCCCTGGATCTAGACAGGAGAGGACGAGCATCGCTGGCGAAGAAAATACTCACGATCTTCGTGCTCATCAACTACTTTGTCACCGTCCAGGCATCATTACCTTCCGGCTTTTTTTAACATAAGTACACGATATAAAAATTTCATTTAAATCTTAATGAATCAGATTTTAGTCAGAATATTCGTTAATTAATATAATAAATTTTTAATATCAGTAATAAGGGAGCAATTGAAGAAATACATCAAAATTTCATTACCCTCCTTTTCATTACCCTCCTTTACCCTCAAAATGTTTGCCGGACGGTAATGAAGACGTTCGGATGGTAATGAAATGTTTACTTGATTTTCCTTCCCTCCTACCTAACTGGGTGGTAGGTTATATCTCGCCCGTGTTGGTACCACCGCAGCACTGAATGAAACGTTGGTCCAAACGGCTATGTAAACGTCCGAATGTCCATGGTCATCGTTGGACACCTTATGGATGGCTTGGCGCCATATGTCGGGCTTTAAATAAAGCAAAATTTTTCTCTTTTCACTCGAGCTCAGTGTAGCCGACACGATGAAAGGAAAGTACTATCAGGGCACCTAGTTCACCAAGGTGTTATGGGCTGACATCACGGATGTTGTAGGTGATGTAAACATGTCAGTGTTCACAAAAAAAATTGTGTGCATCCATAATCCATAATTAGGGGATTAGGTACTTAAATTTGAAATTTCATTTTATTTCAGAAATAGTCAAGTGAAAACATATAAAAAATTATGACGGCCAAACTAAGTTTTGTTTCTAACAAGGCTATATAAAACACAAACCAGTAATAAATTATGTTCCTACAGCCAAAAGGAGAACTCCATAATTAGTGGATTAGATACTTAAATTTGAAATTTCATTTTATTTCAGAAATAGTCAAGTGAAAACATATAAAAAATTATGACGGCCAAACTAAGTTTTGTTTCTAACAAGGCTATATAAAACACAAACCAGTAATAAATTATGTTCCTACAGCCAAAAGGAGAACTCCATAATTAGTGGATTAGATACTTAAATTTGAAATTTCATTTTATTTCAGAAATAGTCAAGTGAAAAAATATAAAAAATTATGACGGCCAAACTAAGTTTTGTTTCTAACAAGGCTATATAACACACAAACAAGTATTAAATTATTTTCCTACAGCCAACAGGAGAACTCCATAATTAGGGGATTAGATACTTAAATTTGAAATTTCGTTTTACTTCAGAAATAGTTAAGTAAAAAAATAAATAAAAAATTATGACGGCCAAACTAAGTTTTGTTTCTACCAAGGCTATATAGTACACCAACAAGTATTAATTTATGTTCCTACAGTCGAAAGGAGAACTCCATAATTAGGGGATTAGATAGTTAAATTTGAAATTTCGTTTTATTTCAGAAATTGTAAAGTCAAAAAAATAAAAAATTATGACAGCCAATCTAAGCTTTGTTTCTACAAAGGCTATATAGTACACAAACAAATATTTAGTTATGTTTCTACAGCCAAAAGGAGAAATCCATAATTAGGGGATTAGGTACTTAAATTTGAAATTTCATTTTATTTCAGAAATAGTCAAGTGAAAACATATAAAAAATTATGACGGCCAAACTAAGTTTTGTTTCTAACAAGGCTATATAAAACACAAACAAGTATTAAATTATGTTCCTACAGCCAAAAGGAGAACTCCATAATTAGGGGATTAGATACTTAAATTTGAAATTTCATTTTATTTCAGAAATAGTCAAGTGAAAAAATATAAAAAATTATGACGGCCAAACTAAGCTTTGTTTCTACCAAGGCTATATAGTACACAAACAAGTATCAACTTATCTTCCTACAGCCGAAAGGAGAACTCCATAATTAGGGGATTAGATACTTAAATTTGAAATTTCGTTTTATTTCAGAAATAGTTAAGTCAATAAAAATAAAAAATTATGACAGCCAAACTAAGCTTTGTTTCTACCAAGGCTATATAGTACACAAACAAGTATTTAGTTATGTTTCTACAGCCAAAAGGAGAACTCCATAATTAGGGGATTAAATACTTAAATTTTAAATTATATTTTATTTCAGAAATAGTCAAGTGAAAAAATATAAAAAATTATGACGGCCAAACTAAGTTTTGTTTCTAACAAGGCTAAATAACACACAAACAAGTATTAAATTGTGTTCCTACAGCCAAAAGGAGAACTCCATAATTAGGGGAGTAGATACTTAAATTTTAAATTTAATTTAATTTCAGAAATAGTCAAGTGAAAAAATATAAAAAATTATGACGGCCAAACTAAGTTTTCTTTCTACCAAGGCTATATAGCGCACAAACAAGTATTAACTTATGTTCCTACAGCCAAAAGGAGAACTCCATAATTAGGGGATTCGATACTTAAATTTGAAATTTCGTTTTATTTCAGAAATAGTTAAGTAAAAAAAAATAAAAAATTATGACGGCCAAACTAAGCTTTGTTTCTACCAAGGCTATATAGTACACAAACAAGTATTAATTTATGTTCCTACAGTCGAAAGGAGAACTCCATAATTAGGGGATTAGATACTTAAATTTGAAATTTCGTTTTATTTCAGAAATAGTAAAGTCAAAAAAAATAAAAAATTATGACAGCCAATCTAAGCTTTGTTTCAACCAAGGCTATATAGTACACAAACAAGTATTTAGTTATGTTTCTACAGTCAAAAGGAGAAATCCATAATTAGGGGACTAGGTACTTAAATTTGAAATTTCATTTTATTTCAGAAATAGTCAAGTGAAAACATATAAAAAATTATGACGGCCAAACTAAGTTTTGTTTCTAACAAGGCTATATAAAACACAAACAAGTATTAAATTATGTTCCTACAGCCAAAAGGAGAACTCCATAATTAGGGGATTAGATACTTAAATTTGAAATTTCATTTTATTTCAGAAATAGTCAAGTGAAAAAATATAAAAAATTATGACGGCCAAACTTAGTTTTGTTTCTAACAAGGCTATAAAATACACAAACAAGTATTAAATTATGTTCCTACAGCCAACAGGAGAACTCCATAATTAGGGGATTAGATACTTAAATTTGAAATTTCGTTTTATTTCAGAAATAGTTAAGTAAAAAAAAAAAAAAAATATGACAGCCAAACTAAGCTTTGTTTCTACCAAGGCTATATAGTACACAAACAAGTATTTAGTTATGTTTCTACAGCCAGAAGGAGAACTCCATAATTAGGGGATTAGATACTTAAATTTGAAATTTCGTTTTATTTCAGAAATAGTTAAGTCAAAAAAAATAAAAAATTATGACAGCCAAACTAAGCTTTGTTTCTACCAAGGCTATATAGTACACAAACAAGTATTTAGTTATGTTTCTACAGCCAAAAGGAGAACTCCATAATTAGGGGATTAAATACTTAAATTTTAAATTATATTTTATTTCAGAAATAGTCAAGTGAAAAAATATAAAAAATTATGACGGCCAAACTAAGTTTTGTTTCTAACAAGGCTATATAACAGACAAACAAGTATTAAATTATTTTCCTACAGCCAAAAGGAGAACTCCATAATTAGGGGATTAAATACTTAAATTTTAAATTATATTTTATTTCAGAAATAGTCAAGTGAAAAAATATAAAAAATTATGACGGCCAAACTAAGTTTTGTTTCTAACAAGGCTAAATAACACACAAACAAGTATTAAATTGTGTTCCTACAGCCAAAAGGAGAACTCCATAATTAGGGGAGTAGATACTTAAATTTTAAATTTAATTTAATTTCAGAAATAGTCAAGTGAAAAAATATAAAAAATTATGACGGCCAAACTAAGTTTTCTTTCTACCAAGGCTATATAGCGCACAAACAAGTATTAACTTATGTTCCTACAGCCAAAAGGAGAACTCCATAATTAGGGGATTCGATACTTAAATTTGAAATTTCGTTTTATTTCAGAAATAGTTAAGTAAAAAAAAATAAAAAATTATGACGGCCAAACTAAGCTTTGTTTCTACCAAGGCTATATAGTACACAAACAAGTATTAATTTATGTTCCTACAGTCGAAAGGAGAACTCCATAATTAGGGGATTAGATACTTAAATTTGAAATTTCGTTTTATTTCAGAAATAGTAAAGTCAAAAAAAATAAAAAATTATGACAGCCAATCTAAGCTTTGTTTCAACCAAGGCTATATAGTACACAAACAAGTATTTAGTTATGTTTCTACAGTCAAAAGGAGAAATCCATAATTAGGGGACTAGGTACTTAAATTTGAAATTTCATTTTATTTCAGAAATAGTCAAGTGAAAACATATAAAAAATTATGACGGCCAAACTAAGTTTTGTTTCTAACAAGGCTATATAAAACACAAACAAGTATTAAATTATGTTCCTACAGCCAAAAGGAGAACTCCATAATTAGGGGATTAGATACTTAAATTTGAAATTTCATTTTATTTCAGAAATAGTCAAGTGAAAAAATATAAAAAATTATGACGGCCAAACTTAGTTTTGTTTCTAACAAGGCTATAAAATACACAAACAAGTATTAAATTATGTTCCTACAGCCAACAGGAGAACTCCATAATTAGGGGATTAGATACTTAAATTTGAAATTTCGTTTTATTTCAGAAATAGTTAAGTAAAAAAAAAAAAAAATATGACAGCCAAACTAAGCTTTGTTTCTACCAAGGCTATATAGTACACAAACAAGTATTTAGTTATGTTTCTACAGCCAGAAGGAGAACTCCATAATTAGGGGATTAGATACTTAAATTTGAAATTTCGTTTTATTTCAGAAATAGTTAAGTCAAAAAAAATAAAAAATTATGACAGCCAAACTAAGCTTTGTTTCTACCAAGGCTATATAGTACACAAACAAGTATTTAGTTATGTTTCTACAGCCAAAAGGAGAACTCCATAATTAGGGGATTAAATACTTAAATTTTAAATTATATTTTATTTCAGAAATAGTCAAGTGAAAAAATATAAAAAATTATGACGGCCAAACTAAGTTTTGTTTCTAACAAGGCTATATAACAGACAAACAAGTATTAAATTATTTTCCTACAGCCAAAAGGAGAACTCCATAATTAGGGGATTAGATACTTAAATTTTAAATTTAATTTAATTTCAGAAATAGTCAAGTGAAATAATATAAAATATTATGACGGCCAAACTAAGTTTTCTTTCTACCAAGGCTATATAGCGCACAAACAAGTATTAACTTATGTTCCTACAGCCAAAAGGAGAACTCCATAATTAAGGGATTAGTTACTTAAATTTGAGATTTTGTTTTATTTCAGAAATAGTCAAGTGAAAAAATATAAAAAATTTTGACTGCCAAACTAGGTGTTGTTTCTACCAAGGCTATATAGCGAACAAACAAGTATTAACTTTTGTTTCTACAGCCAAAAGGAGAACTCCACAATTAGGGGATCAGATACTTAAATTTGAAATTTCATTTTAATTCAGAAATAGTCAAGTGAAAAAATATAAAAAATTATGACGGCTAAACTAAGTTTTGTTTCTACCAAGGCTATATAGCGCACAAACAAGTATTAACTTATGTTCCTACAGCCAAAAGGAAAACTGCATAATTAGGGGATTAGGTACTTTAATTTGAAATTTCATTTTATTTCAGAAATAGTCAATTGAAAAAAAAAAAAATTATGACAGCCAAACTAAATTTTGTTTCTATCAAGGCTATATAGCACACAAACAAGTATGAAGTTATGTTCCTACAGCCAAAAGGAGAACTCCATAATTAGGGGATTAGTTACGTAAATTTGAGATTTCGTTTTATTTAAAAAATAGTCAATTGAAAAAATATAAAAAATTATGACGGCCAAACTAGGTGTTGTTTCTACCAAGGCTTAACAGCGCACGAACAAGTATTAACTTATGTTCCTACAGCCAAAAGGAGAACTCCATAATTAGGGGATTAGATACTTAAATTTGAAATTTCATTTTATTTCAGAAATAGTCAAGTGAAAAAATATAAAAAAATATGACGGCCAAACTAAGTTTTGATTCTACCAAGGCTATATAGTACACGAACAAGTATTAACTCATGTTCCTACAGCCAAAAGGAGAACTCCAAAATTAGGGGATTAGATACTTAAATTTGAAATTTCATTTTATTTCAGAAATAGTCAAGTGAAAAAAAAATAAAAAATTATGACGGCCAAACTAAGTTTTGTTTCTACCAAGGCTATATAGTACACAAACAAGTATTAAGTTCTGTTCCTACAGCCAAAAGGAGAACTCCATAATTAGGGGATTAGTTACATAAATTTGACATTTCGTTTTATTTCAGAAATAGTCAAGTGAAAAAATATTAAAAATTATGACGGCCAAACTAGGTGTTGTTTCTACCAAGGCTATATAGCGCACAAGCAAGTACTAACTTATGTTTCTACAGCCAAAAGGAGAACTGCATAATTAGGGGATTAGGTACTTTAATTTGGAATTTCATTTTATTTCAGAAATAGTCAATTGAAAAAATTAAAAATTTATGACAGCCAAAGTAAGTTTTCTGAAATAAAATGAAATTTCAAATTTAAGTATCTAATCCCCTAATTATGGAGTTCTCCTGTTGGCTGTTGGAACATAATTTAATACTTGTTTGTGTGTTGTATAGCCTTGTTAGAAACAAAACTTAGTTTAGCCGTCATAATTTTTTATATGTATTCACTTGACTATTTCTGAAATAAAATGAAATTTCAAATTTAAGTACCTAATCCCCTAATTATGGATTTCTCCTTTTGGCTGTAGAAACATAACTAAATACTTGTTTGTGTACTATATAGTCTTGGTAGAAACAAAGCTTAGTTTGGCCGTCATAATTTTTTATTTTTTTTTTACTTAACTATTTCCGAAATAAAATAAAATTTCAAATTTAAGTATCTAATCCCCTAATTATGGAGTTCTGCTTTCGGCTGTAGGAACCTATGTTAATACTTGTTTGTGTACTATATAGCCTTGGTAGAAACAACGCTTAGTTTGGCCGTCATAATTTTTTATTTATTTTTTTACTTAACTATTTCTGAAATAAAACGAAATTTCAAATTTAAGTATCTAATCCCCTAATTATGGAGTTCTCCTTTTGGCTGTGGGAACATAAGTTAATACTTGTTCGTGTACTATATAGCCTTGGTAGAAACAAAACTTAGTTTGGCCGTCATAATTTTTTATATTTTTTCACTTGACTATTTCTGAAATAAAATGAAATTTCAAATTTAAGTATCTAATCCCCTAATTATGGAGTTCTTATTTTGGCTGTAGAAACATAAGTTAATACTTGTTTGTGCGCTATATAGCCTTGGTAGAAACAACACCTAGTTTGGCCGTCATAATTTTTTATATTTTTTCACTTGACTATTTCTGAAATAAAACGAAATCTCAAATTTAAGTAACTAATCCCCTAATTATAAAGTTCTCCTTTTGGCTGTAGGAACATAAGTTAATACTTGTTCGTGTACTATATAGCCTTGGTAGAAACAAAACTTAGTTTGGCCGTCATAATTTTTTATATTTTTTCACTTGACTATTTCTGAAATAAAATGAAATTTCAGATTTAACTATCTAATCCCCTAATTATGGAGTTCTCATTTTGGCTGTAGAAACATAAGTTAATACTTGTTTGTGCGCTATATAGCCTTGGTAGAAACAACACCTAGTTTGGCCGTCATAATTTTTTATATTTTTTCACTTGACTATTTCTGAAATAAAACGAAATCTCAAATTTAAGTAACTAATCCCCTAATTATGGAGTTCTCCTTTTGGCTGTAGGAACATAACTTAATACTTATTTGTGTGCTATATAGTCTTGATAGAAACAAAACTTAGTTTGGCTGTCATAAATTTTTATTTTTTTCAATTGACTATTTCTGAAATAAAATGAAATTTCAAATTAAAGTACCTAATCCCCTAATTATGGAGTTCTCCTTTTGGCTGTAGGAAGACAATTTAATACTTGTTTGTGTGTTATATAGCCTTGTTAGAAACAAAACTTAGTTTGGCCGTCATAATTTTTTATATGTTTTCACTTGACTATTTCTGAAATAAAATGAAATTTCAAATTTAAGTACCTAATCCCCTAATTATGGATTTCTCCTTTTGGCTCTAGAAACATAACTAAATACTTGTTTGTGTACTATATAGCCTTGGTAGAAACAAAGCTTAGTTTGGCCGTCATAATTTTTTATTTTATTTTTTACTTAACTATTTCTGAAATAAAACGAAATTTCAAATTTAACTATCTAATCCCCTAATTATGGAGTTCTTATTTTGGCTGTAGAAACATAAGTTAATACTTGTTTGTGCGCTATATAGCCTTGGTAGAAACAACACTTAGTTTGGCCGTCATAATTTTTTATATTTTTTCACTTGACTATTTCTGAAATAAAACGAAATCTCAAATTTAAGTAACTAATCCCCTAATTATGGAGTTCTGCTTTTGGCTGTAGGAACATAACTTAATACTTGTTTGTGTGCTATATAGTCTTGATAGAAAGAAAACTTAGTTTGGCTGTCATAAATTTTTATTTTTTTCAATTGACTATTTCTGAAATAAAATGAAATTTCAAATTAAAGTACCTAATCCCCTAATTATGGAGTTCTCCTTTTGGCTGTAGGAAGATAATTTAATACTTGTTTGTGTGTTATATAGCCTTGTTAGAAACAAAACTTAGTTTGGCCGTCATAATTTTTTATATGTTTTCACTTGATTATTTCTGAAATAAAATGAAATTTCAAATTTGAGTACCTAATCCCCTAATTATGGATTTCTCCTTTTGGCTCTAGAAACATAACTAAATACTTGTTTGTGTACTATATAGCCTTGGTAGAAACAAAGCTTAGTTTGGCCGTCATAATTTTTTATTTTATTTTTTACTTGACTATTTCTGAAATAAAACGAAATTTCAAATTTAACTATCTAATCCCCTAATTATGGAGTTCTCCTTATGGCTGTAGAAACACAACTAAATACTTGTTTTTGTACTATACAGCCTTGATAGAAACAAAGCTTAGTTTGGCCGTCAAATTTTTTTATATTTTTTCACTTGACTATTTCTGAAATAAAATGAAATTTCAAATTTAAGTATCTAATCCCCTAATTATGGAGTTCTTATTTTGGCTGTAGAAACATAAGTTAATACTTGTTTGTGCGCTATATAGCCTTGGTAGAAACAACACCTAGTTTGGCCGTCATAATTTTTTATATTTTTTCACTTGACTATTTCTGAAATAAAACGAAATCTCAAATTTAAGTAACTAATCCCCTAATTATGGAGTTCTCCTTTTGGCTGTAGGAACATAACTGAATACTTGTTTGTGTGCTATATAGTCTTGATAGAAACAAAACTTAGTTTGGCTGTCATAAATTTTTATTTTTTTCAATTGACTATTTCTGAAATAAAATGAAATTTCAAATTAAAGTACCTAATCCCCTAATTATGGAGTTCTCCTTTTGGCTGTAGGAAGATAATTTAATACTTGTTTGTGTGTTATATAGCCTTGTTAGAAACAACACCTAATTTGGCCGTCATAATTTTTTATATTTTTTCACTTGACTATTTTTGAAATAAAACGAAATCTCAAATTTAAGTAACTAATCTTCTAATTATGGAGTTCTCCTTTTGGCTGTAGGAACATAACTTAATACTTGTTTGTGTGCTATATAGTCTTGATAGAAACAAAACTTAGTTTTGCTGTCATAAATTTTTATTTTTTTCAATTGACTATTTCTGAAATAAAATGAAATTTCAAATTAAAGTACCTAATCCTTTAATTATGGAGTTCTCCTTTTGGCTGTAGAAACAAAACTAAATACTTGTTTGTGTACTATATAGCCTTGATAGAAACAAAGCTAAGTTTGGCCGTCATAATTTTTTAATTATTTTTTACTTAACTATTTCTGAAATAAAACGAAATTTCAAATTTAAGTATCTAATCCCCTAATTATAGAGTTCTCCTGTTGGCTGTAGGAACATAATTTAATACTTGTATGTGTGTTTTATAGCCTTGTTAGAAACAAAACTTAGTTTGGCCGTCATAATTTTTTATATGTTTTCACTTGACTATTTCTGAAATAAAATGAAATTTCAAATTAAAGTATCTAATCCCCTAATTATGGAGTTCTCCTTTTGGCTGTAGAAACATAACTAAATACTTGTTTGTGTACTATATAGCCTTGGTAGAAACAAAGCTTAGTTTGGCCGTCAAATTTTTTTATATTTTTTCACTTAACTATTTCTGAAATAAAACGAAATTTTAAATTTAAGTATCTAATCCCCTAATTATGGAGTTCTCCTTTTGGCTGTAGGAACATAAGTTAATACTTGTTCGTGTACTATATAGCCTTGGTAGAAACAAAACTTAGTTTGGCCGTCATAATTTTTTATATTTTTTCACTTGACTATTTCTGAAATAAAATGAAATTTCAAATTTAACTATCTAATCCCCTAATTATGGAGTTCTCATATTGGCTGTAGAAACATAAGTTAATACTTGTTTGTGCGCTATATAGCCTTGGTAGAAACAACACCTAGTTTGGCCGTCATAATTTTTTATATTTTTTCACTTGACTATTTCTGAAATAAAACGAAATCTCAAATTTAAGTAACTAATCCCCTAATTATGGAGTTCTCCTTTTGGCTGTAGGAACATAATTTAATACTTGTATGTGTGTTTTATAGCCTTGTTAGAAACAAAACTTAGTTTGGCCGTCATAATTTTTTATATGTTTTCACTTGACTATTTCTGAAATAAAATGAAATTTCAAATTAAAGTATCTAATCCCCTAATTATGGAGTTCTCTTCTTGGCTGTAGAAACATAACTAAATACTTGTTTGTGTACTATATAGCCTTGGTAGAAACAAAGCTTAGTTTGGCCGTCAAATTTTTTTATATTTTTTCACTTAACTATTTCTGAAATAAAACGAAATTTTAAATTTAAGTATCTAATCCCCTAATTATGGAGTTCTCCTTTTGGCTGTAGGAACATAAGTTAATACTTGTTCGTGTACTATATAGCCTTGGTAGAAACAAAACTTAGTTTGGCCGTCATAATTTTTTATATTTTTTCACTTGACTATTTCTGAAATAAAATGAAATTTCAAATTTAACTATCTAATCCCCTAATTATGGAGTTCTCATTTTGGCTGTAGAAACATAAGTTAATACTTGTTTGTGCGCTATATAGCCTTGGTAGAAACAACACCTAGTTTGGCCGTCATAATTTTTTATATTTTTTCACTTGACTATTTCTGAAATAAAACGAAATCTCAAATTTAAGTAACTAATCCCCTAATTATGGAGTTCTCCTTTTGGCTGTAGGAACATAAGTTAATACTTGTTCGTGTACTATATAGCCTTGGTAGAAACAAAACTTAGTTTGGCCGTCATAATTTTTTATATTTTTTCACTTGACTATTTCTGAAATAAAATGAAATTTCAAATTTAACTATCTAATCCCCTAATTATGGAGTTCTCATATTGGCTGTAGAAACATAAGTTAATACTTGTTTGTGCGCTATATAGCCTTGGTAGAAACAACACCTAGTTTGGCCGTCATAATTTTTTATATTTTTTCACTTGACTATTTCTGAAATAAAACGAAATCTCAAATTTAAGTAACTAATCCCCTAATTATGGAGTTCTCCTTTTGGCTGTAGGAACATAATTTAATACTTGTATGTGTGTTTTATAGCCTTGTTAGAAACAAAACTTAGTTTGGCCGTCATAATTTTTTATATGTTTTCACTTGACTATTTCTGAAATAAAATGAAATTTCAAATTTAACTATCTAATCCCCTAATTATGGAGTTCTCATTTTGGCTGTAGAAACATAAGTTAATACTTGTTTGTGCGCTATATAGCCTTGGTAGAAACAACACCTAGTTTGGCCGTCATAATTTTTTATATTTTTTCACTTGACTATTTCTGAAATAAAACGAAATCTCAAATTTAAGTAACTAATCCCCTAATTATGGAGTTCTCCTTTTGGCTGTAGGAACATAAGTTAATACTTGTTCGTGTACTATATAGCCTTGGTAGAAACAAAACTTAGTTTGGCCGTCATAATTTTTTATATTTTTTCACTTGACTATTTCTGAAATAAAATGAAATTTCAAATTTAACTATCTAATCCCCTAATTATGGAGTTCTCATATTGGCTGTAGAAACATAAGTTAATACTTGTTTGTGCGCTATATAGCCTTGGTAGAAACAACACCTAGTTTGGCCGTCATAATTTTTTATATTTTTTCACTTGACTATTTCTGAAATAAAACGAAATCTCAAATTTAAGTAACTAATCCCCTAATTATGGAGTTCTCCTTTTGGCTGTAGGAACATAATTTAATACTTGTATGTGTGTTTTATAGCCTTGTTAGAAACAAAACTTAGTTTGGCCGTCATAATTTTTTATATGTTTTCACTTGACTATTTCTGAAATAAAATGAAATTTCAAATTAAAGTATCTAATCCCCTAATTATGGAGTTCTCTTCTTGGCTGTAGAAACATAACTAAATACTTGTTTGTGTACTATATAGCCTTGGTAGAAACAAAGCTTAGTTTGGCCGTCAAATTTTTTTATATTTTTTCACTTAACTATTTCTGAAATAAAACGAAATTTCAAATTTAACTATCTAATCCCCTAATTATGGAGTTCTCATTTTGGCTGTAGAAACATAAGTTAATACTTGTTTGTGCGCTATATAGCCTTGGTAGAAACAACACCTAGTTTGGCCGTCATAATTTTTTATATTTTTTCACTTGACTATTTCTGAAATAAAACGAAATCTCAAATTTAAGTAACTAATCCCCTAATTATGGAGTTCTCCTTTTGGCTGTAGGAACATAACTTAATACTTGTTTGTGTGCTATATAGTCTTGATAGAAACAAAACTTAGTTTGGCTGTCATAAATTTTTATTTTTTTCAATTGACTATTTCTGAAATAAAATGAAATTTCAAATTAAAGTACCTAATCCCCTAATTATGGAGTTCTTCTTTTGGCTGTAGGAAGACAATTTAATACTTGTTTGTGTGTTATATAGCCTTGTTAGAAACAAAACTTAGTTTGGCCGTCATAATTTTTTATATGTTTTCACTTGACTATTTCTGAAATAAAATGAAATTTCAAATTTAAGTACCTAATCCCCTGATTATAGATTTCTCCTTTTGGCTCTAGAAACATAACTAAATACTTGTTTGTGTACTATATAGCCTTGGTAGAAACAAAGCTTAGTTTGGCCGTCATAATTTTTTATTTTATTTTTTACTTAACTATTTCTGAAATAAAACGAAATTTCAAATTTAACTATCTAATCCCCTAATTATGGAGTTCTTATTTTGGCTGTAGAAACATAAGTTAATACTTGTTTGTGCGCTATATAGCCTTGGTAGAAACAACACTTAGTTTGGCCGTCATAATTTTTTATATTTTTTCACTTGACTATTTCTGAAATAAAACGAAATCTCAAATTTAAGTAACTAATCCCCTAATTATGGAGTTCTGCTTTTGGCTGTAGGAACATAACTTAATACTTGTTTGTGTGCTATATAGTCTTGATAGAAAGAAAACTTAGTTTGGCTGTCATAAATTTTTATTTTTTTCAATTGACTATTTCTGAAATAAAATGAAATTTCAAATTAAAGTACCTAATTCCCTAATTATGGAGTTCTCCTTTTGGCTGTAGGAAGATAATTTAATACTTGTTTGTGTGTTATATAGCCTTGTTAGAAACAAAACTTAGTTTGGCCGTCATAATTTTTTATATGTTTTCACTTGATTATTTCTGAAATAAAATGAAATTTCAAATTTGAGTACCTAATCCCCTAATTATGGATTTCTCCTTTTGGCTCTAGAAACATAACTAAATACTTGTTTGTGTACTATATAGCCTTGGTAGAAACAAAGCTTAGTTTGGCCGTCATAATTTTTTATTTTATTTTTTACTTAACTATTTCTGAAATAAAACGAAATTTCAAATTTAACTATCTAATCCCCTAATTATGGAGTTCTCCTTATGGCTGTAGAAACATAACTAAATACTTGTTTTTGAACTATATAGCCTTGATAGAAACAAAGCTTAGTTTGGCCGTCAAATTTTTTTATATTTTTTCACTTGACTATTTCTGAAATAAAATGAAATTTTAAATTTAAGTATCTAATCCCCTAATTATGGAGTTCTGCTTTCGGCTGTAGGAACATAAGTTAATACTTGTTTGTGTACTATATAGCCTTGGTAGAAACAACGCTTAGTTTGGCCGTCATAATTTTTTATTTATTTTTTTACTTAACTATTTCTGAAATAAAACGAAATTTCAAATTTAAGTATCTAATCCCCTAATTATGGAGTTCTCCTTTTGGCTGTAGGAACATAAGTTAATACTTGTTCGTGTACTATATAGCCTTGGTAGAAACAAAACTTAGTTTGGCCGTCATAATTTTTTATATTTTTTCACTTGACTATTTCTGAAATAAAATGAAATTTCAAATTTAAGTATCTAATCCCCTAATTATGGAGTTCTCATTTTGGCTGTAGAAACATAAATTAATACTTGTTTGTGCGCTATATAGCCTTGGTAGAAACAACACCTAGTTTGGCCGTCATAATTTTTTATATTTTTTCACTTGACTATTTCTGAAATAAAACGAAATCTCAAATTTAAGTAACTAATCCCCTAATTATGGAGTTCTCCTTTTGGCTGTAGGAACATAACTTAATACTTGTTTGTGTGCTATATAGTCTTGATAGAAACAAAACTTAGTTTGGCTGTCATAAATTTTTATTTTTTTCAATTGACTATTTCTGAAATAAAATGAAATTTCAAATTAAAGTATCTAATCCCCTAATTATGGAGTTCTGCTTTCGGCTGTAGGAACATAAGTTAATACTTGTTTGTGTACTATATAGCCTTGGTAGAAACAACGCTTAGTTTGGCCGTCATAATTTTTTATTTATTTTTTTACTTAACTATTTCTGAAATAAAACGAAATTTCAAATTTAAGTATCTAATCCCCTAATTATGGAGTTCTCCTTTTGGCTGTAGGAACATAAGTTAATACTTGTTCGTGTACTATATAGCCTTGGTAGAAACAAAACTTAGTTTGGCCGTCATAATTTTTTATATTTTTTCACTTGACTATTTCTGAAATAAAATGAAATTTCAAATTTAACTATCTAATCCCCTAATTATGGAGTTCTCATTTTGGCTGTAGAAACATAAGTTAATACTTGTTTGTGCGCTATATAGCCTTGGTAGAAAGAACACCTAGTTTGGCCGTCATAATTTTTTATATTTTTTCACTTGACTATTTCTGAAATAAAACGAAATCTCAAATTTAAGTAACTAATCCCCTAATTATGGAGTTCTCCTTTTGGCTGTAGGAACATAACTTAATACTTGTTTGTGTGCTATATAGTCTTGATAGAAACAAAACTTAGTTTGGCTGTCATAAATTTTTATTTTTTTCAATTGACTATTTCTGAAATAAAATGAAATTTCAAATTAAAGTACCTAATCCCCTAATTATGGAGTTCTCCTTTTGGCTGTAGGAAGACAATTTAATACTTGTTTGTGTGTTATATAGCCTTGTTAGAAACAAAACTTAGTTTGGCCGTCATAATTTTTTATATGTTTTCACTTGACTATTTCTGAAATAAAATGAAATTTCAAATTTAAGTACCTAATCCCCTAATTATGGATTTCTCCTTTTGGCTCTAGAAACATAACTAAATACTTGTTTGTGTACTATATAGCCTTGGTAGAAACAAAGCTTAGTTTGGCCGTCATAATTTTTTATTTTATTTTTTACTTAACTATTTCTGAAATAAAACGAAATTTCAAATTTAACTATCTAATCCCCTAATTATGGAGTTCTTATTTTGGCTGTAGAAACATAAGTTAATACTTGTTTGTGCGCTATATAGCCTTGGTAGAAACAACACTTAGTTTGGCCGTCATAATTTTTTATATTTTTTCACTTGACTATTTCTGAAATAAAACGAAATCTCAAATTTAAGTAACTAATCCCCTAATTATGGAGTTCTGCTTTTGGCTGTAGGAACATAACTTAATACTTGTTTGTGTGCTATATAGTCTTGATAGAAAGAAAACTTAGTTTGGCTGTCTTAAATTTTTATTTTTTTCAATTGACTATTTCTGAAATAAAATGAAATTTCAAATTAAAGTACCTAATCCCCTAATTATGGAGTTCTCCTTTTGGCTGTAGGAAGATAATTTAATACTTGTTTGTGTGTTATATAGCCTTGTTAGAAACAAAACTTAGTTTGGCCGTCATAATTTTTTATATGTTTTCACTTGATTATTTCTGAAATAAAATGAAATTTCAAATTTGAGTACCTAATCCTCTAATTATGGATTTCTCCTTTTGGCTCTAGAAACATAACTAAATACTTGTTTGTGTACTATATAGCCTTGGTAGAAACAAAGCTTAGTTTGGCCGTCATAATTTTTTATTTTATTTTTTACTTAACTATTTCTGAAATAAAACGAAATTTCAAATTTAACTATCTAATCCCCTAATTATGGAGTTCTCCTTATGGCTGTAGAAACATAACTAAATACTTGTTTTTGAACTATATAGCCTTGATAGAAACAAAGCTTAGTTTGGCCGTCAAATTTTTTTATATTTTTTCACTTGACTATTTCTGAAATAAAATGAAATTTCAAATTTAAGTATCTAATCCCCTAATTATGGAGTTCTGCTTTCGGCTGTAGGAACATAAGTTAATACTTGTTTGTGTACTATATAGCCTTGGTAGAAACAACGCTTAGTTTGGCCGTCATAATTTTTTATTTATTTTTTTACTTAACTATTTCTGAAATAAAACGAAATTTCAAATTTAAGTATCTAATCCCCTAATTATGGAGTTCTCCTTTTGGCTGTAGGAACATAAGTTAATACTTGTTCGTGTACTATATAGCCTTGGTAGAAACAAAACTTAGTTTGGCCGTCATAATTTTTTATATTTTTTCACTTGACTATTTCTGAAATAAAATGAAATTTCAAATTTAAGTATCTAATCCCCTAATTATGGAGTTCTCATTTTGGCTGTAGAAACATAAATTAATACTTGTTTGTGCGCTATATAGCCTTGGTAGAAACAACACCTAGTTTGGCCGTCATAATTTTTTATATTTTTTCACTTGACTATTTCTGAAATAAAACGAAATCTCAAATTTAAGTAACTAATCCCCTAATTATGGAGTTCTCCTTTTGGCTGTAGGAACATAACTTAATACTTGTTTGTGTGCTATATAGTCTTGATAGAAACAAAACTTAGTTTGGCTGTCATAAATTTTTATTTTTTTCAATTGACTATTTCTGAAATAAAATGAAATTTCAAATTAAAGTATCTAATCCCCTAATTATGGAGTTCTGCTTTCGGCTGTAGGAACATAAGTTAATACTTGTTTGTGTACTATATAGCCTTGGTAGAAACAACGCTTAGTTTGGCCGTCATAATTTTTTATTTATTTTTTTACTTAACTATTTCTGAAATAAAACGAAATTTCAAATTTAAGTATCTAATCCCCTAATTATGGAGTTCTCCTTTTGGCTGTAGGAACATAAGTTAATACTTGTTCGTGTACTATATAGCCTTGGTAGAAACAAAACTTAGTTTGGCCGTCATAATTTTTTATATTTTTTCACTTGACTATTTCTGAAATAAAACGAAATCTCAAATTTAAGTAACTAATCCCCTAATTATGGAGTTCTCCTTTTGGCTGTAGGAACATAACTTAATACTTGTTTGTGTGCTATATAGTCTTGATAGAAACAAAACTTAGTATGGCTGTCATAAATTTTTATTTTTTTCAATTGACTATTTCTGAAATAAAATGAAATTTCAAATTAAAGTACCTAATCCCCTAATTATGGAGTTCTCCTTTTGGCTGTAGGAAGATAATTTAATACTTGTTTGTGTGTTATATAGCCTTGTTAGAAACAAAACTTAGTTTGGCCGTCATAATTTTTTATATGTTTTCACTTGACTATTTCTGAAATAAAATGAAATTTCAAATTTAAGTACCTAATCCCCTAATTATGGATTTCTCCTTTTGGCTGTAGAAACATAACTAAATACTTGTTTGTGTACTATATAACCTTTTTAGAAACAAAGCTTAGTTTGGCCGTCATAATCTTTTATTTTATTTTTTACTTAACTATTTCTGAAATCGAACGAAATTTCAAATTTAACTATCTAATCCCCTAATTATGGAGTTCTCCTTTTGGCTGTAGAAACATAACTAAATACTTGTTTGTGTACTATATAGCCTTGATAGAAACAAAGCTTAGTTTGGCCGTCAAATTTTTTTATATTTTTTCACTTGACTATTTCTGAAATAAAATGAAATTTCAAATTAAAGTACCTAATCCCCTAATTATGGAGTTCTCCTTTTGGCTGTAGGAAGATAATTCAATACTTGTTTGTGTGTTATATAGCCTTGTTAGAAACAAAACTTAGTTTGGCCGTCATAATTTTTTATATGTTTTCACTTGACTATTTCTGAAATAAAACGAAATTTCAAATTTAAGTATCTAATCCCCCAATTATGGAGTTTTCCTTTTGGCTGTAGGAACATAACTTAATACTTGTTCGTGTACTATATAGCCTTGGTAGAAACAAAACTTAGTTTGGCCGTCATAATTTTTTATATTTTTTCACTTGACTATTTCTGAAATAAAATGAAATTTCAAATTTAAGTATCTAATCCCCTAATTATGGAGTTCTCATTTTGGCTGTAGAAACATAAGTTAATACTTGTTTGTGCGCTATATAGCCTTGGTAGAAACAACACCTAGTTTGGCCGTCATAATTTTTTATATTTTTTCACTTGACTATTTCTGAAATAAAACGAAATCTCAAATTTAAGTAACTAATCCCCTAATTATGGAGTTCTCCTTTTGGCTGTAGGAACATAACTTAATACTTGTTTGTGTGCTATATAGTCTTGATAGAAACAAAACTTAGTTTGGCTGTCATAAATTTTTATTTTTTTCAATTGACTATTTCTGAAATAAAATGAAATTTCAAATTAAAGTACCTAATCCCCTAATTATGGAGTTCTCCTTTTGGCTGTAGGAAGATAATTTAATACTTGTTTGTGTGTTATATAGCCTTGTTAGAAACAAAACTTAGTTTGGCCGTCATATTTTTTTATATTTTTTACTTGACTATTTCTGAAATAAAATGAAATTTCAAATTTAAGTATCTAATCCCCTAATTATGGAGTTCTCCTTTTGGCTGTAGGAACATAAGGTAATCCTAGTTCGTGTACTTTATAGCCTTGGTAGAAATAAAACTTAGTTTGGCCGTCATAATTTTTTATATTTTTTCACTTGACTATTTCTGAAATAAAATGAAATTTCAAATTTAACTATCTAATCCCCTAATTATGGAGTTCTCATTTTGGCTGTAGAAACATAAGTTAATACTTGTTTGTGCGCTATATAGCCTTGGTAGAAACAACACCTAGTTTGGCCGTCATAATTTTTTATATTTTTTCACTTGACTATTTCTGAAATAAAACGAAATCTCAAATTTAAGTAACTAATCCCCTAATTGTGGAGTTCTCCTTTTGGCTGTAGGAACATAACTTAATACTTGTTTGTGTGCTATATAGTCTTGATAGAAACAAAACTTAGTTTGGCTGTCATAAATTTTTATTTTTTTCAATTGACTATTTCTGAAATAAAATGAAATTTCAATTTAAAGTACCTAATCCCCTAATTATGCAGTTCTCGTTTTGGCTGTAGGAACATAAGTTAATCCTTTTTTGTGCGCTATATAGCCTTGGTAGAAACAAAACTTAGCTTGGCCGTCATAATTTTTTATATTTTTTCACTTGACTATTTCTGAAATAAAACGTAATCTCAAATTTAAGTAACTAATCCCCTAATTATGGAGTTCTCCTTTTGGCTGTAGGAACATAACTTAATACTTGTTTGTGTGCTATATAGTCTTGATAGAAACAAAACTCAGTTTGGCTGTCATAAATTTTAATTTTTTTCAATTGACTATTTCTGAAATAAAATGAAATTTCAAATTAAACTACCTAATCCCCTAATTATGCAGTTCTTCTTTTGGCTGTAGAAACATAAGTTAGTACTTGTTTGTGCGCTATATAGCCTTGGTAGAAACAACACCTAGTTTGGCCGTCATAATTTTTTATATTTTTCACTTGACTATTTCTGAAATAAAATGAAATTTTAAATTTAAGTATCTAATCCCCTAATTATGGAGTTCTCCTTTTGGCTGTAGGAACATAAGTTAATACTTGTTTGTTTGCCATATAGCCTTGGTAGAAACAAAACTTAGTTTGGCCGACATAGTTTATTATTTTTTTTTTCACTTAACTAGTTCTGAAATAAAATATAATTTCAAATTTAAGTATCTAATCCCCTAATTATGGAGTTGTCTTTTGTCTGTAGGAACATAAGTTTATACTTGTTTGTGCGCTATATAGCCTTGGTAGAAACAAAACTTAGTTTGGCCGTGATAATTTTTTGGGCTTTTATCAACTAACGATTCTTGAATTAAATTTAATTTTCTCATTTAAGGGTTAAATTCTATAATTATGCAGTTCTCGTTTAAGCAGTAAGAATTTGGTCATTACTCGATTTTGTGCCATATAGTGTTGGTAGATACTAATCTTATTTAAGCCGTTATAATTTTTTGAACTTTTATTGCATAATTTTTTATTTTAATTCTAAGGTCGAATTCCCTAATGATGCATTAAGATTTTTGCCCGGGAGGTGTACTCGATTGATAGTTTATTCATGTTTAGAAAGACGCGTTTAATATTGACACATGCAAAAAAAAATCTGCGACTATATTTTTGATCTCACTTTGTTTATCTGATATTTTGTTATATCCTCTTTGGGGATAGTGTTATGCCTGAAATATTGTTTTTTCAGTGTTCTACTGATTCGCAGGTGACATGCCTGCATATTCTCTGCGAAGGGAGTAACTTTTAGAATTACCCTCTTTTGGCTGCTAACTTTGGCTGCTAACTTCACACCGGTTAAAATGTTCAAGTCATTTGTCCGTCCTCTACTGGAATATGGGTTTCAGATCTGGCAGGCGTACTTCTCGAAGGATATTCAACAGCTAGAACGAGTCCAAAGAAAATTCACAAAAATACCACGGGAGCTACGACATCTTAGTTACGAAGAGAGACTCAAAGCGCTAAAGCTGCCCTCCCTGGAAGCTCGACGCCAGAGAGGGGATCTAATAGAGGTGTACAAAATTCTGACGTGTAAATACGATTGCCCTGAGCTGATCCAAATGTTCACATTGAACCAAAACGCTCATCTTCGAGGCCACAGCATGAAACTAAGTTGAACAATCTTTAACAGCAATACTCGCAAACATTTTATAACAAACAGAGTGGTGGACGACTGGAACCAACTTCCAGAGGAAGTAATAAGCGCACTTACTACCAACCAATTCAAAAATAGACTAGATAAATATCTAACAAATAAAACATAATCTCAAAAAGAGTGCTCAAGAACGAAAAAAAAAATAAAAAATTAAACAAAAAAAATCTAAGATAATGACGAAAAACAACAAATTTTAACTGGATTTAGACGTATCAGCCTAGGCTGCCTGTCTAAAATAAATAAATAAATAAATAAACAAATAGTGAAAAAAACACTCGATGTTGTATGAACCACACACACAGCAAAACAGATAGATTGAACAATAGCGTACGAAGGCAGACTTATCTATCACTAATAGTGCTTTCTACTAATCAACCTTTTTACCTTGGTTTTTTTTTATTTCTTTTTTTATGGAAACTGACACGGTTTGCTACATCGCCTACAACATCCGTGATGTCAGCCCATAACACCGGGTGAACTAGGTGCCATGTCAGTGCTTCACTTCATTTCATGTTTATATTATTGCTCAGGGCACCTACTATTATTGTAACAAAAACTTATTTATTTATTTATTAAGGCCAACTTACAGTGCAGTATTATAAGAATATTATGTATGTACATAAAAATCTGTCAAGTGCGAGTTTTACTCGCGCACGGAGGTTTCCGTATCCATCCGCTATCAATAATATCCGCCTATCTTTTGTCTTTCAACAATGCAATGTATAAAAGCCTGTGACGCCATCTATTATTCAGTAGCGTGACTAATATGTCTGGGATGTATGGGAGCCGCCCTTAATTTTTTACATTTTCTTTTTTTATTATTTCTTGTTATATCCGCCATAGTAACACATATTTTGTGAAAATTTTAACGAGCTACCTATTACGGTTCACGAGATACAGCCCTCGGACAGACAGACGGATGGACGGACGGACGGACAGACAGACAGACAGCGGAGGCTTAGTAATAGGCTTCCGTACGGGATACGGAAACCTAAAGCTTGCGTACTGAGGGTTCCGTATCGCCATATCATGGTCAGCGCCACTCACGCCATCTATGACGTGTTTATGAAATGCTTCATATTAGTTAAAATGCTTAATACTCTTTTCGGTAGATGGTGCATACACTTTGTAGTTTCTTGTATGGGAACCCTCGTAAATTTTTTTAATTTTTCTTATTTTTCTTATTTGTTGTTATATCGGCCATAATAACACATATTCTGTGAAAATTTCAATGGGCTATTACTTAGGGTTCAAAGATACAGCCCTCGGACAGACAGACGGCGTAGGCTTAGTAATAGGGTCCCGTACCGGATACGGAACCCTAAAAATTCGACTCACAGAACACAAAGTATAATTATTCTACACATAAAGATAAATCTATTTATTATTATTTATTATAGGCACCTACTTTATTGAAATTTTTTAAAGTGCTTTTTTTAATGGTTTGATTACACACGATTAAACATTAAATAAAAAAAACGAAAAAACTAATTAAACCATTACATAAATATAAATTATGTAAAATAAAACATAACATAATGAGAAATAAAAACCAATTTATCAGCTATAAATGAAATATAAACATTTTAAAATAAACAAAAAATATCTCACAAAAACACATCCCACTTAAATCATTTTTGTGCCATGTGGGACTGATACTTTAAAAGAATAACTCCACTGCATCTCTCCCCGTGTATGTCGTAAAAGGCGACTAAGGGATATGACTCCCTTCTTATATTACTAGATGGTAGGGTTTAACCCGCCCGGGTTGGTACCACCGCACTGAATGAAAGGTCGGCCGAAACGGCTATGTAAATAGTTTGTGTTTTCCGTCCAGTTCAGTGTAGCCGGCACGACCGAAGGCAAGCAGTGACGTGGCACCAAGTTCACCCGGTGTTATGGGCTGACATCACGGATGTTGTAGGTGATGATGTAGCCAACCGTGTCAGATTCCATAAAAAAAATTCACAGATTTCGTGCCTCACACGACTATCGAGCACATTGGAAATGAATCTACGGAATTCGAAAAAAATTTCGTTCTGCCTTTTTGACTTTTTTCAAAAAGGTTAGGCTACAGGGCAAACCCTTAACCCGATCGTGTTTGTTTTAGGCTGAAATTGTAGCTGACTAAATTGTCCAGACGGGTTTTTCTCAAATTTTTGATATTATTCTTTGTTTCCAAAATATCGAGCGTCAAGATCAAAAATTCGGAAGGAATTTTTTTTTCACTATTTCGGCCATAACCTTTTTTCCTTTTTTGGCTTTCTCAGTCGATAATTCTTTTTGTACCTTACAGCTCTCATGAATACGCGTCTTTTGAGTATTTTTTGAATCATATCTTATATCATATCTTCACAACTCTCAAGAGATATAAGGAGATCGCACTTTTTCGTGAAATCGGAACCTACACTGGAGCGAACGAAAAGACATTTCCAATGTAAAAAAAATCATAGGTTGAGCAATCCACGCTATAACTGCATAGTAAAAGCATATACACGGTGAACAAAAAACCTGTCCAACACCCGGAGGCAGGAAGTACAGTTTCAGATAGTGAATCGGATAGGCTAGTTTTTTTTTAATTCAGACAAAATTTTTCAATAAAAAAATTGAATTAGTATCACGAACTTTTACTTCTAATGCAAAATTCTCTAGGTGGCGCGGCGGCGCGCGCGCGACACAAAGCGCCCGCCGCCGCCTCGCCGCCAGTGTCATAAATTATCTTGAGGCCGCATTAAATGAAGTGAAGTGTGTCTTTAGTGAAATTCTTTGTAAAATAATTTGCCGATTTTAATATTTTTTTTGTCTTCTTTACTGAAAATGAAGTCGGTAAGTGCTTTGAGGTCTGTTAGTGTGCAACAAACTATTATTTTGTATACCCAATAAGTTTTAGAATATTACTTAGGTACTAAGTAATATTCTTTTCATCGTCAGTTTTCTAATTACCTAGGAAACTGATATCACGTGCTTAAGACATATGGTAGTAGGGTTTAACTTCACATCACTGTTATGATGGCACCCAGACATAATTTAGTTATTTAAAGACATCTTGATACTTAGGAATAATTGAAAAAGGGCATATTTTCATATAAATTTCGAAAAAAAAAACTAGCCTATCCGATTCAGTATCTGAAACTGTACTTCCTGCCTTCGGGTGTTCGACAGGTTTTTTGTTCACCGTGTATTGTTCTTATTTCTCCATACGCAATGAATATATAAAAAACACAACAATAATAAACAAATCAACACAAAACTAGTACTCTCAACAACCTGTGTCTGCGGCCGTTCCACAAATTCAAATTCGTCCGGTTTGAATGTGTCCTTGAATTTTTGTTTTTTCTTCTTCTGTTTTGTCTTCAACATATTTCTGTCTTTCTTGTCTAGCTTGGATTCTGACTTTCGTGCTTTCAATACAAGTAAGAGTTTCTGGTGGTGTTTGTAGTGACGCTGGGCTGTATATCTGAAAAATAATGATGATGTTGTTGCAAGTTAAAGTACAGAGCTGGTTTTCAGCAACTCCCTTATTTTTTTTTATTGAAAGCGCGAAATGTGGCATCGTGGCATCCATAACGACGCCCATGGATATTCAGTCATATGCGGATGTAGCGAATGCCGTGCCGGCCTGACAGTTGCCTATTCACGTGACTCTTGAAGGATCCGAAAAAGTACTTGGGGGGAAATATATGGGCAGGGAGAGCGTTCCAGAATTTACCGGATCTGTAGGGGAAAGATCTGCAAAACCAGTTGGTACGCATCCGCGGTAAGTCTAGCATGTAGCAGGGTTGCCAGGTGTCACGCTTTTACCGCGGACAGACCTCTTTTTTATTACTCTTTTTAAAACAAAGGGGGCATACATTTTTCGTAATAGTTTTCCCCGAAAAATCAAAGGGTGACCCTTTGATGAAAAATGTCCTCTTTTTTTATCTGGATCATCTGGCAACTCTGGCATGTAGGGATGCAATCCCTGCCCGGTGCGCATGGCGAGGAGGTGGAAAGAGGACGGCGGGATCGCATTAAACAGCTACTCCGAGTAATCCCGATTCAATGAGCGATAGAACACGCTTAGGGAGCCGACATCCATACGGAGTTGCAATGGTTCTAGTTCGCGGGATCGGGGTCAACCACCAGTCAAACGGCTCGATGCTGGATTTTTGGCCATTTTCAAAATAAATATGACTACATAGTTACATAGTGTATTCTTAAAAACGTTAGAAAATTACAACATTTTAGTAAATAAAATTGTTATAAATTAAGAGTCAGTCAGCGTGTAAGCGTCCACTGCTGGACATACGCCTCTTCAATTTTCCTCCAATCCTCCCGGCCTTCAGCGATACGGAACTACTGCTTTCCGCCGATGTACTTGATGTCGTCGTTGACCCACCTGGCGGGTGGTCTTCCCACACTCCGTTTTCCTGTCCACGGCCGTCAGTGTAGGACACGGTTACTCCAACTGTCGTCATCTCTTCGGCTAACGTTAGGAATTTATTATATCTAAATTAAAATCCACAGAATTCCTGTCTTAATAGATATGGCACTCACCGGGAGAAGTGATTAGCCTTGCACATGTTACAAGTGTACATCTTGGTGTGCTTCAGCTCTATGTGTTTCTCGATGGTCCTGCGAGTTTTAAACCGCATTTTACAAAAGTCACACTGATATGTCCCATGACGCTGAAACAGACAATATGAGTATTTATTAAACAATGAACTTGGCTTACCGGTGCGATTATTAAGAGCTGCAGCGATGCGCTCGCCATAATCGCACCGGTAAGCCGAGTTCATTATTTAATATGAGTGACGGTGCGGGACTAAAAACTAATGAGTATTTATTTTCACATTGTAGTAGGACTCCTAGAACCATAGAAAACTAGTATGCCAAAGGCCAAAATGACTTAAATTGAAATATATGGGCACTTAGAGATCAAGGGGGTTTGCATGAAGATCAAATCAACAACAATATTTTTATTTATTTTATTTATTTATTTTAAACACTGACAGCTGACAGCTGGTGCGTGTATTCTGTTTTTTAATTTATGAGTGCACTTGTATTGCTTTTAAGTATTTTTGTTTTGATTTTTTTTTTTTGTCAAATAGATTTTTTAAAGAATTAACCGAGGGGGCGCTGACGGTGTCCTCAGATAATTTGTTCCAGGCCCTTACGACCCGGTTCGTCAGAAAATGCTTCCTGGGGGCATGTGTGGGCCATTTTTAGTTTTAATGAGTGACCGCGAAGACGCTCTTCAGTGCTCCTTTCGTACATTGACTGTAGACTTGGTGCATCGTAGCATTCTTTTAGGATTTTATAGGTTTCTATAATGTCTCCTCGTTGCCTCCTTTCCTCACGAATTGTTAGTCCCAGTGCCTGTAAGCGATCTTCATATGTATGATCGATCAATATGGCCGATAAGAAACACTTTTGCGGAAAGAGGGCTTGACGTGAGCCAAAACGTCTAGCGAGCAGTAACGGCGGCTCCGCACGGCCTGTCAATCACCGACGTATATAAGGGGGGGTTTAGGGGGTCCAGACCCCCCCCCCCCCCCCCCCCCACTTCGACACGCAGTTTACTCATAGCAGGTTTGTACTACGAAGTCTTGATAGTACAGCTCACACTTGTACGCAGCCTTGTTGTACTCACCGGAACACGTCGGGACATGTGACTCTCATAGCAGGTTTGTACTACGAAGTCTTGATAGCACAGCTCACACTTATACACAGCCTTGTTGTACTCACCGGATCATGTCGGGCCACGTGACTCTCATAGCAAGTTTGTACTACGAAGTCTCGATAGCACAGCTCACACTTGTACGCAGCCTTGTTGTACTCACCGGATCATGTCGGGCCACGTGACTCTCATAGCAAGTTTGTACTACGAAGTCTTGATAGCACAGCTCACACTTGTACGCAGCCTTGTTGTACTCACCGGATCATGTCGGGTCATGTGACTCTCATAGCAAGTTTGTACTACGAAGTCTTGATAGCACAGCTCACACTTGTACGCAGCCTCGTTGTACTCATCGGATCATGTCGGGCCATGTGACTCTCATAGCAAGTTTGTACTACGAAGTCTTGATAGCACAGCTCACACTTGTACGCAGCCTCGTTGTACTCACCGGATCATGTCGGGACATGTGACTCTCATAGCAAGTTTGTACTACGAAGTCTTGATAGCACAGCTCACACTTGTACGCGGCCTTTTTGTACTTGCTCGAGTTCTTCCTCTGCACGTACACCTCTTTTACTTCCTCCTGAGAACATACACATACACAGCGTTCAGACTTGACGATAAATCATATTAAATTACTGAGTCTTAAGTGGCTAACTGAAGTGATTAGGAGGCACAACCAAAGGACAGCGCTAACATGGCGTCTCGTTCACACAGCAACAAGGTGTGATGTGCTAACATTATGGGCGAAGGGGATTGGTTGAGCCCTAGGACAATAAGACTGTATCATTAACGTCGACAACAAAGCGAACCGGGGTAGCCGCGAAAGGGGTAAGAAGACGGAGAGCGAGGCGGGGAACGTTGCGTATGCGATGTACGTCAATGTGTGCCGTAGTCATTTTCCATCTCTGTCAATCACGCAGTCGCACAGTACTTCTTTCCTCTTCTACGAATTCACCTACACACACTTAATGAGGAGAGAGAGATAAGGCGATCGAGTACCTTCGTGAGTGAGCGAGATGCAGTTCGAATTGAATCGGTTGCGCTACGGGATACATACGAGATGTCGAGGTATGTTTGAGTCATCTCGGAATCTGAAATTGATTAACTCCACAGAACAACGATTAAATAAGATAGATAAGAAAATATATAGAATAAGAAAATTATTATATAAAAAGACATCACACATGTCTTCTCAGAACATGTTCATTATATAACAGGAAATTTTCCAGCAAAATTTATAATTTTTAAACAGTAACAAACTCTCATACAAGATTGCGACCTCGGGCTGAGTCGACCTATGGTACTTAATACCTGCCGACTCTGTCCATAGAAATTATTTCGCGCGTTTATATTTTATATTCATCATTTTAATTGAATGTTATTACTTCCCCATAGAAGCTTACACCGCCGGTGTTGACACTTGAAGATTTTGACGTTTTCTTACACCAAAGTACAGGGCAATGCGGTATTTTGCTAGGCGCGTACGCACTGCTCGCACGACCTCGATCCCGACGCGAATGAATTCGGGTTCGCACGCTCTCGGGCAGTCAGTGCGCCTGACGCCCGTGTGTGGTTACTCCGCTCGCCTATGTATCATCGACCAGTCTTATTGTCCATGGGTTGAGCCATTTCATTCGGTTTGCGTATTTTCAAATTAAAAAAATAAACAATCTAAGTATATTTATTTACACAAACGTCACTACTAACTGACATTACACTATCCTTCCCTTTTCGCCGCGTCGACAAGAAAGAAAGGCAAGATGAAGGAAGAAAAAAATAGTCTTGATCAAGAAAATTAGTGTCGAATTGCAACTCTCGCAGATCAGATCATCTCCTTGATCTTTCCCACGTTATTAAAAGAAGACCGCGGCTGCGAGTCAAACGTGAAGAGTACATTGTGTGGTCGAACTGTGAAAAATTTTGAAAGTCCGAATGTTCAGTAAGTTTTGTGATCTTTTGAGAGGAGTCTACAGAAGCAGCGCCTACAGTCCCCAGCTCCAGATGCTGTCACCGAGGTCAGATTTCCTTTTAGTTTTCCAACCAGAGATGGTGTAGTAAAAATAATTTTCGGTTCCATAAAAATACTTGTTTACCTTAGACAAAGCTACCTCAGTCCATCCTAGTTCTTGTAGAGAAACCTCTTTCACTCCTTCCTTCTTAACTTTCAGTTCCCCGAGCGAACTCTCCTCTTCGTCAGTCTCTTGTAGATTCTTCGAATCACTCTCTACTTCTTCATTGCAATCTGAGTTAGTAAACGGCTCGTTGCAGTGTAAGTCCGGTTCATATTTGACAACATCCATCTCCGCTTTCACTATTTGAACTTCGAACTCATGTTTGACGGGAGGAATGACTACGGACTCTCTCTTTGTATCCTTCGTGATTTTGTAGCTACGACTGTTGAGTGTGTAGCTGGGGATGAGAGTGACGCTGAGCGGAGAGGTCAGGCGATGTTGCTCTCTGTCTATCTCTCGCACATCCTGTTCCATTATCTGAAGAAAAATAACACAGTAGAAGCTTTTGTGGAGATAGATGTCCCTGCAGCAGTAGATAGGCTCTCTCACTTGTGTCTGAACAAGTTGAACTTGTTCACGAGTGCCGCACACTCCCAGCACAACTTCTGAGGCAGGTCAGTATACATACCTCATCATGTTGGTTGTAGATGTCCTGCAGCAGTAGATAGGCTCTCTCACACTTGTGTCTGAACAAGTTGAACTTGTTCACGAGCGCCGCACACTCCCAGCACAGCTTCTTAGGCAAGTAATCATTGTCTTTATCAAGCTAAAATAAAAAAATCATGTTAGGTGCAATCATGAATAAGGCCAAGACTGAACACAGGATCTTCATGTATATAAGCAAGTTCCACATTATGCAGTCGACTCGCTAGATAGACGCCGGTAGATGTACCTGGACGCCGGCGAGCAGTTGGTAGGGCTGCAGCAGACTGCTGGCGCTCATGCTGTACATCCTCACGTCGTCGGTGGCGAGACACGCCACGCACACTCGCACGTCCCACATTATGAGACGCCCTAGTAGTATTATATTCTTTGATCTAGACTTCTGCCTTCATAGTATGTACCATTTTATTTTATTCAGAATTATTTTTTTTTCTTTCCCAATGGCAAGTGGCCTCTTGCTTGACTTTTTTTTTTCTTTCCCAATGGCAAGTCGCCTCTTGACTTTACAGTTGAGGCTCAATGTGCCAATATTACTTTATTTTTTTTTTTTGGCGATCACGCTTTTATTTATTTTTTTTTTTTTGGCAACTCGCGCTGACGCGCGAACTTTGCCATTGTCAAGTGTGATAGGATTACAACACGGAATAAAAAGTTTTACAAATCAAAACAAAAGCATAATTTCAAGAAAAGAAAAGAAAACCCTAAGAACGAAAACAAAATGATTAACTCTGATTAATAACTGAAAAGTTACAAATTAATGTTATGAAAAAAAATAAATTTCGAAATGAGTTTATAAATAGCAATATTGTTAGACGATAGTAAGCAGCAGATATTAGAAGGGAGGGGAATTTTAAGTTCAGGCGGAGTGGAATATAAGGTGGGGTATTGATTAATGAGTGGACAGGAAAACAAAATATGATCAACAGTGCCTTCGTCAATGCCGTATTCACAAACTGAAGAATCCCGAATCCTCAACCTAGCCAGGTGCACGGGAGAGCAACAATGACCAAATCGTAAACGGCATATTATTGATGTAACTTTTTTTGATATTCGAAGTTTATAAAACCATGGTTTGAGTGGAATTTCTGGTTGGATACTGGCATAGTATGTCCCCTTGACTTTACTGGATTTATTCCATGCATTCGACCAAGAAGAGTGTAAATAAACTCTTGGAAGGGCGATAAGGTCGTGCGAAAAATTTTCGTAGTCAACCTTACCCCCACGAACCACAGCATCTTTTGCAAGGGCGTCAACGTGTTCATTACCCTGAATACCACTGTGAGAGGGGCTCCAGGCAAACACCACTTGTCTCCCGGTAAGACCAGATAATATATTTTTAATATTATAAATTATGGGATTGTGAATTTTGGATTTAAAAGGATTTTGAAGCAAGGATTGAAGTGAACTAAGCGAATCCGAAAAAATTATAGCTTTATCTATCTCGCTATTCAAAGAAATATACTTCACCGCCTCCAACAAGGCTCTACATTCTCCTGTAAAAACTGAGGATTCTGGAGGACATTTTATTTTCAAATATACATCCTTGTTGACACAAAACACAGCAACACCTACACTGCCGTTTGGAGTCAATTTAGATGCGTCCGTAAAGAAAACATGCCAATTAGGCCAATTACTGTTAACGGCAATTCTAAATGCATCATTGGCATTTGGCATGTCCTTGTAAATGCCAATACTTAGCAGCACCTCAGGTTTTAGAATGACGGATGAGTATGGAAATTCATACATTGGCAGGGTAAGGGACCTATGGGTCGGGTCTTTGAGGCACTTAAATTTTTTGTAGCTATTAACCAATCGAGGTATCACTTTATTAACCCAGTAGTTCTTTTGCAATGTGTATTCAGCTAAAAGATTTAATTTAGGGATCAGTGGATGATTTAAAATTTGACACGCCCTAAAGAAATACCTATTTGCCAAAAATTGACGTCGTAGGTATAAGGGAGGGTCAACACATTCCACCTGAAGAGCATTGATTGGAGTTGATTTCATCGCTCCCGCAATGATGCGAAGTGCCTTTGATTGTATAAGATCTAGTTTGCGAAGGGACGTTTTATTTGACGGTTCTAACAAGAATGTTCCATAGTCCAGGTGACTGCGGACTAAAGCATTATATAGGAGCTTTAACGAATATGGATGAGCACCCCACCAAACACCAGCAAGCGTTCGAAGAATATTGATATTACGTTCACATTTTTTCACTACATAATCAATATGAAGAGAGCCAGACATCTTCGAGTCAAAAATAACTCCAAGAAATTTAACTAGCATTGTCACACTGAATACTGATATCCGGAATTTTGTGTTTCCTCGAGAACACAACTGCACTACTCTTGGTTGCAGATAACTGCAAGCCATGATTAGAGAGCCACGTCGTCAAGGGGTCAATAGATTGGTTAACAGAATTAGAGGCATTTTCAATGGAATTATGAACTGAATAAATGAGCAAATCATCAGCATACTGCAATATCCTGGAAAAGGGAAGAACAATCTTTTCAAGATAGTGAGTGTAAACATTGTAGAGAAGGGGGCTAAGGACTGAACCCTGAGGAAGCCCTTTCCAGATTACTCTAGGGTCAGATACAACCCCATCAGTTCGAAGTAAGATGGATCTTTCAAATAAGAGGTTAGTAATAAAATTGATCATCACGCTTTTAGTCTAGCGTATTTATCAGATCCAACAGACGCTGCCAATTTTTACTTTAATTTATTTTTTTTTTTAGTTTATTCATCTCTTTTCGAGATAGGCAAAAGTGGAACACCATACAGCCTTGTCTGTTGTTACATACATACATACATATCACACACGCTGAATCCCGACAATCGGGGTAAGCAGAGTAATCGGTGTTGTGCTGCAAGTACTCTAGTAGTTGTTATTGTTTTAATTATTTATATATCGCAATTATTGTTGAAATAATGAAATCGTAAATGGATGGAAAACAGTCTGTGCTTAGTAGTATTATATTCTTTGAGTCTGTGTTGGCAAGTAAATCTTGAGTGACGCGCGGCATATTATCAGGTGTTTTATAAATTTTCATTAATCTATTTATTAGCGAATGTCGTTGAAGGTCAAAAGTCGGGCATTAAAAAAACAAGTGATCCAGCCAGAGTCTCATTGTATCTCCTTGATTTTGTACATCGACATCATTATAAACAGTGTGGGCAGACGTTTATTCATCCCTTTTCGAAACAGGCTAAACTTTACAATACATACACCCCTTGCTGTTGTAATGTCTGTTGATGTTTCACGAATTCACGATTCACGATATATTTAAATATCGTGAATCGTAAAAAAATATATTATATTTTTTTATTTTTGGCTTGGATGCCTGGTCCTTCTTATATAATTTCCCACGGAACCTATTTATTATGTCTTTGTAAATGCTGTTATACAATTTTGGTTCAGTTAATAAATAATTAATTAAAGTATGTACGTAGTAAGAGTATTTTAATTTTAAACGAGATATGTTTTTCGACCCAGTGTAGCCGACATGAAAATATAAAGGGAAGCACTGACAAGGCACCTAGTTTACCCGGTGTTATGGGCTGCCATCATGGACGTTGAAGGTAAAGTAGCGAATCGTGTCAGTTTTCATAAAAACAAAAAATTTTTTTTTACGAATTTTGCTTTTTTTAACTGAATGAACTCATTTGGCTTTTTTAGCTAGAAAGTAGTTTTGGCGACACTGAATTCTCATTGCTCGCTCGCTGCTCGCTGGCTCACTGTCACTGGCACTGTCATATTCTAGTATTATATTACAAATAAAAGAAGAAAATTACAGGTATTTGTTCAGAGCTAGTAGATTTTCTAATCACTCCCTGTTTCCGAAGCTAAACCTACTCGCAGAACACACTCTGAATGGGAGGTACTGGTTTAATAAACTGAAGCCCAGACTCATTCAGAGCGTCACTAGGTTTAGCAACCTTGAAGCCCCTACCTATCGCTCTCCGACATTGCCTTTGCACGGATCGAAATATGAGGCCGTAATCTTAAAACCGAATGTAATTTTAGATTTTGGCCTTGAAAAGGACATGCCACGCGCTGAAGAATCGTTCAAGATTATTCTTGATAGAGATTGGCACGGGTGGGATGTAATTTTTACGGATGCCTCAAAATTAACACCAAAAGGTAACGTAGGAGTTGCCGTATATAAGCCCGGAAGCAACGACTACATGCGCACTCAGTGCCCACCCGAGTCCTCGGTCTATACGGGCGAGTGTATGGCTCTACTGGAGGCTGTCAGATTTGTGTCCCTCTCCGACACACTGGAACGGATCATAATTTTCTCAGATTCCCGCAGTTCTCTTCAGGCATTGGTACAGAACCCATTCAATTGCCAAATTCATAATCCCATAGTTCTATGTATTAAAGATACATTACTCACCTTAGGTCAAAAACAACTTGTTTTTGCCTGGATACCTTCACATACCGGCATTCGAGGCAATGAGCGTGTAGACGCTCTAGCCAAGGAGGCGGTGGTGTGTGGAGATAGGGCTCCGTTCATTAATTTTCCCCATGATTTGTTGGCACTCCCAAAAACATACCTTCATGATTCCTGGTCCGATGAATGGTCCGTGTCCAGTCGAGCGAGAGGGTCTTACTATGCCACCATTCAGCGGGTCATACCCGCAAAGCCTTGGTTTTTTAAAATTACGGCTAATAAAAAGGAAACCTCAGTTCTGTGCCGAATGAGAATTGGACACTGCTGCACTCCAGTGCATCTAGCCCGACTTCGTATACTTGACTCATCAATCTGCGAGTGCGGACTGGACGAAGGAACCCTAGACCATATCCTCTTTGGTTGTCCAATTACCCTCGCGGTTAATTCCCCTCCGTTATATGCCACTTTACATTTGTTTAAAGTCCCACTTCCTACTAACATACAAACGATACTGTATACTAACAATTCCCATGTTATAAAATATATATTAAAATTTATAAAATGTAATGACGTAAGACTGTAATTAATTATATATAAATATATGTATAATGTTTTAGTTATTTATTTTCATCTTATTTACAACTAAGTATGTGTCTTCCAGAATTTGTGCATGCAAACTAGTAACTTCAAATGCTTCGTTCCTTTCAACATTATTTTGTTTTATTATATTATAAAAAATAATCACAAATTTATACCGTGCAACTCCGTCACTGGATACTGGCAGTAATAAACGAATTTCCTATTCGTTTGGTTGCCACTATTTAAAAAAAGAAGAAGAAAGAAGAAAATTGAGATTTGGCTGTATGGTCAAATGATCTTTGCCTGCCTATTTATGGCGAAAACAACAACAACAACAACATCTAGTATTATATTCTTTGGTCATATTCTTAATTCTTTTGCTGTCGATCGTGTATGCCAGACCCTGCCTGCCCCTGCTATCAATGAATGATGTATAAGTTAGAGATGAGATTGAGAAGACAGAAGGAAATAAATAAATAAACGCATAATGTGGGACGTGAGCGTGTGCGTGGCGTGTCTCGCCACCGACGCGAGGATGTACAGCATGAGCGCCAGCCGACTCCTGGAGCCTTACCAACTGCTCGCCGGTGTCCAGGTACATCTACCGGCTTCTATCCAGTTCAGCCGGCCGACTGAAGAATTTAGAACCTGCTTACATGAAGGTCATATGATTAGTCTTGCACTTAAACTATACTACTTTTATAACTTTTTGCGTAATTTTTTATTTTAGCTTGATATGGACAATGGATACTTGCCTAAGAAGTTGTGCTCGGAGTGTGCGGCGCTCGTGAACAAGTTCAACTTGTTCAGACACAAGTGTGAGAGAGCCTATCTACTGCTGCGGGACATCTACAACCAACATGATGAGGTATGTATACTGACCTGCCTCAGAAGTTGTGCTGGGAGTGTGCGGCACTCGTGAACAAGTTCAACTTGTTCAGACACAAGTGTGAGAGAGCCTATCTACTGCTGCAGGACATCTACAGCCAACATGATGAGGTATGTATACTGACCTGCCTCAGAAGTTGTGCTGGGAGTGTGCGGCACTCGTGAACAAGTTCAACTTGTTCAGACACAAGTGTGAGAGAGCCTATCTACTGCTGCGGGACATCTACAACCAACATGATGAGGTATGTATACTGACCTGCCTCAGAAGTTGTGCTGGGAGTGTGCGGCACTCGTGAACAAGTTCAACTTGTTCAGACACAAGTGTGAGAGAGCCTATCTACTGCTGCAGGACATCTACAGCCAACATGATGAGGTATGTATACTGACCTGCCTCAGAAGTTGTGCTGGGAGTGTGCGGCACTCGTGAACAAGTTCAACTTGTTCAGACACAAGTGTGAGAGAGCCTATCTACTGCTGCGGGACATCTACAACCAACATGATGAGGTATGTATACTGACCTGCCTCAGAAGTTGTGCTGGGAGTGTGCGGCACTCGTGAACAAGTTCAACTTGTTCAGACACAAGTGTGAGAGAGCCTATCTACTGCTGCAGGACATCTACAGCCAACATGATGAGGTATGTATACTGACCTGCCTCAGAAGTTGTGCTGGGAGTGTGCGGCACTCGTGAACAAGTTCAACTTGTTCAGACACAAGTGTGAGAGAGCCTATCTACTGCTGCGGGACATCTACAACCAACATGATGAGGTATGTATACTGACCTGCCTCAGAAGTTGTGCTGGGAGTGTGCGGCACTCGTGAACAAGTTCAACTTGTTCAGACACAAGTGTGAGAGAGCCTATCTACTGCTGCAGGACGTCTATCTCCACAAAAGCTTCTACTGTGGTTTTTTCAGATAATGGAACAGGATGTGCGAGAGATAGACAGAGAGCAACATCGTCTGACCTCTCCGCTCAGCATCACTCTCATCCCCAGCTACACACTCAACAGTCGTAGCTACAAAATCACGAAGGATACAAAGAGAGAGTCCGTAGTCACTCCTCCCGTCAAACACGAGTTCGAAGTTCAAATAGTGAAAGCGGAGATCGATGCTGTCAAATATGAAACGGACTTACACTTCAACGAGCCATCTACCAACTCAGATTGCAATGAAGAAGCAGAGAGTGATTCGAAGAATCTACAAGAGACTGACGAAGAGGAGAGTTCACTCAGGGAACAGAATGTTATGAAGGAACGGGTGAAAGAGGTTACTCATCAGGAACTAGGGTGGACAGAGATTGCTTTGACTAAGGTAATTAATTTTTTCATTCAAACAAAAAAAGGATACCCTGACCATCTAGTGAGCCATCTCATGGATGATGCAACGATTGCTTGCAGATTTAAGGTGGAAATAAGACTCAAACCGTGCTACCCGAGCACTGATGATTGAAACACAAACCGTATGCCGATGTAAATAGGTGCGAGGTTCATTCTACTCGTGCGGTGGCTGATACGTCGCGCCGACGATGAACGTTTGCGCGAAAATCACACTATTTATTAAATTTCACGTGTTGGAAAGATGGAACAAAATATTTATTTCGCTACGATTGTAGGGAAAATTATTATCTGTGTTTCTATGAGGGTCTTGTATTGAAACAATTTATGCTTCTCAAGATAATTTAACTTGAATGTACAATTTTCGTCCTTTTCGTTATTTTTTGGAGATTTATTTAACACCTTTTCAAAGTTGTAAAATATATTTTTTTCGCTATGTTTGTTAATTAACGATCAATACATAACATTTATTTTTTACAGATTTTTTATCTTTACCAATAGCTCAATAATTTTGTTTATAGTTGACCTTTTGACCCTTATTCTCGCCTTAAGACGTGACTGAAGTTAACTTTCTCCATACAAAGTTGTTTTTCGGCATTTATGTATAATAAATAAGTAAGGGATAAATAAGTAATAAATAAGGGATATGACTCCCTTCTTATATTACTAGGTGGTAGGGTTGAACCCGCCCGGGTTGGTACCACCGCACTGAATGAAAGGTCGGTCGAAACGGCTATGTAAATAGTTTGTGTTTTCCGTCCAGTTCAGTGTAGCCGGCACGAACGAAGGGAAGCACTGACGTGGCTCCAAGTTCACCCGGTGTTATGGGCTGACATCATGGATGTTGTAGGTGATGCAGCCAACCATGTCAGTTTCAATAAAAAAAAAAAAAAAAAAAAATTTAAAAATGTTTTCTAGCTCCCTAAACTTTATCGGATTTAGAATTTTTTTTTTCCTGTCTTAGCGACAATTTAATCTACCTTCCTGTCTTTGTCATTTTTGTTTACATGAAAAATACAACACCGGAGCTAAAAATTTGTATTTCAACCGAATTTTTTTTTTAATTTTTTATTTTTTGATGTCATGAAGTTCATTATGCTTTATTGAGTCATCACTTTAAATATTCAAAAAATAAATAGACAGGAACATAGATTGGAATAGGTATGCTTAAAACAAGAATGTTTTTTTTTAAATCGAATAAGGTTTAAGGCGGTAAAAAACATAAACCCCAAAAGACGATTTTGTATGTAGGAAGTTAACTTCTGTCATGTCAGCCCATAACACCGGGTGAGCTTGGTGCCACGTTGGCAGAAAGGTATATGGTACAGAACAATGCAGTGTGAACCGTTAAAAATTCCCTGGTTTGCCAAGAGCGACAGACCGAGAACAGAAATTGTAATGGGCCTGAGACTACGATCTGGACACATTCCAACAAATAAGACAATGTACCTTATGAAGATAGCACAATCACCCAACTGCAGCATATGTGGGATAGAAGAGGACCTACTCCATATACTGTTGGAATGTGCCCGGAACCAAGAACTGAGGCAGAAGCTATTGAGAGACTTAAGAACTGACAGACTCAACCTGTTTTTTAAAGTACATGAAGCCTTGGGGCGAGCTCAGGGGGAGGAGTTTGAATTCATACTAAGTTTTTTTGTAAAGTCACAGGCGTTGAATCGTGCTGAAGTACAATAAAAAATCAATATAGTTACCATGGGGCTGGCATAGCCAGGAATGGCTAAAGCCCTAAACAAAATAAAGATTTAAAAAAAAAAAAAAACTTCTGTCTCGTCTTAACCGTTTAAGCGTCGATACAACTAAGCTGTTGCCTTTCGGAAAAGGGACCGAAACTTTGGTGGCAAGCATGTCAGCCTCGGTAGCTCAGTGGTGCGCTCGGTCGACTGTCGGTCGGATCATAAGCACACTTGGGCGCGGTCAGTAGATGGATGGGTGACTGCTGGACTGTTGGAGGCTGACCGTGGTTCGGATTCCGCGTAAAACTGTTCCTTCTTACCTTACTTGATGGTAGGGTTTGTCCCACCCAGGTTGCTACCACCGCACTGAATGAAAGGTCGGTTGAAACGTCTATGTAAATATTTTGTATTTTCCGTCAAGTTCAGCATACTCGGCACGACCGAAGCGAAGCACTGACATAGAACCTAGTTCACCAAGGTGGCATGGGTTGACATCGCAGATGTAGTAGGTGATGTAGCCAACTGGGTCAGTTTCCATTTTCACAAAAAGTCTTTGCCAGCGGCACTGCTGACGGATTCACTCAAACAAAACACGCTCGACATTTTTTTCTGAAATTTCTAACCTAAAATTTACTTTCATATAAATCATATAGCGATGTGTAGCTAAGGTAATAATATCTTCAAATAATGCATTTGAAATAAAATAAGGGTAGATACCAGTTCATCATCTGGCAGAAATGACGTACGTTGAAATTGACAAGTTGTCAGATTCATTTAATTCTGTGTCACGGCTAAGTGTTGCTGCACTGTGTTTGATGAAAATAGCTAAAATTTTTAACCATAATTGGCTATTCTAGCGCATTTTACGAAGTAACTGACGGAAACCGCTATTAGTGATATTTTAAATTATGCGTCAAGTGCACCGTCCTGCAATGTGTATGTTTATGTTGTCAGGAGGAAGTAAAAGAGGTGTACGCGCAGAGGAAGAACTCGAGCAAGTACAAAAAGGCTGCGTACAAGTGTGAGCTGTGCTATCAAGACTTCGTAGTACAAACCTGCTATGAGAGTCACATGTCCCGACATGATCCGGTGAGTACAAAAAGGCTGCGTTCAAGTGTGAGCTGTGCTATCAAGACTTCGTAGTACAAACCTGCTATGAGAGTCACATGTCCCGACATGATCCGGTGAGTACAAAAAGGCTGCGTTCAAGTGTGAGCTGTGATATCAAGACTTCGTAGTACAATCTTGCTATAAGAGTCACATATCCCGACATGATCCGGTGAGTACAACAAAGCTGCGTACAAGTGTGAGCTGTGCTATCAAGACTTTGTAGTACAAACTTGCTATGAGAGTCACATGTCCCGACATGATCCGGTGAGTACAGCTGTGTATTCAGATTGGCAATTTGAGAGCTGGGGGGACCTCTGTAGGTCTCCTTGGTCTACACTCTACTATCATTTTCATTTTTTAACCCCCGACGAAAAAATGGGGGTGTTATAAGTTTTACGTGTGTGCATGGGTGTGTCTGTCTGTGGAATCGTAGCTCCCAAATGGATGGACCGATTTGGATGCGGTTTTTTTATTTGAAAACTGGTGTAATCGAGATGGTTGTTAAGCTAGGTTGGTAATCAAATAAGTAATCGAGGAATTAAGTACCTAATCAAAAAAATTATTATCTTAAAAAGTGGACCAATTTTTTTAGATAGATAGAAAATTCTTTATTGCTCCAGTAAACATTAAACAGTAACAAATACATTGGAAAATTTACATAAGGTGCAAAGGCGGACTTATCCCTTACAGAGATTTCTTACAGTCAACCTTTGGATGTTTGAGATTCGATAATATAGCGGAATGTAAGTAGGTAGTAGCAAAAGAGTTGACCAATTTTCTTGCGGGTTTTTTTAAATGTGTGAAATAAAAGTTATATTACAAATTTAAAAAACCCCTAACCCTTAAAATTTCAAAAATAATTTCCATTTATTTACTTAAAAAGGAGTCGGCGGCCCGCTAGATAAATAAAATATAAAAACTCAGAGCTGCGCGGGAATGTACTTAGCGGTCCACCGACTTCTTCCAGTAAGTAAACGGAAATTATTTTTTACTTTTTAAGGGTCGGGGGTTTTTTAAATTTGTAGGTAATTTATTTAATTACTTCCCTCAATGTATAGCAGTTATTTATTAATATTAAAAATATTTATCAATATTGCCTTTCGGAATTCTTCTCTTTGGTTGTCGCCTTGGAATTTGCGGCATTGTGGCCTAGTTGCTTTCCTAATATTCATTTGGGTGATTGATTATCAATTTTATAGGCAGAAGTACAAGCTCGTTTGATCTCCGTGTTGAACGTTGGCATGTCCGCGTCGAGTTATATTATCTCGATATCATTCAATAAAATGATTTGTATTGTCGTTGCTATCTGTGCTCTGTGTTCTTGATTATGATTTAAAGTGTGAGAGTTTGAGCCCCCGAGCCCTGATGTCACTGCGACCTAGGAAGATCTATTGTGATCTCTCAAAATTTTACAGCTCACCCCCAAGTCCGATTTGCGCTGTGAACCAAGTTATGTCCTTGGGGTTGAGTGCCTGTATTCAGCATGGGTTAAAAATGTAACTCCCAAGAATACGGCTTCCACTGTGAATGAGCACTTCCATAGCCGACTATCATTGTCTCCCTCTACGGAGACCAAGCCATGCTGCATCGTCATAGCCCCACTGCGACGTTGCTATCGCTTACTCGCTCTCGCTTGCCTACCGATGACAGGAGCGAGAGAGAAACATGAAATCGCTCACCCTTCATCGGGCGACCGACGAAATCTTCGTTTTCTCTCTCACTCCTGTCATCGGTAGGCAAGCGAGAGCGAGTAAGCGATAGCAACTTCGCGGTGGGGCTATGACGATGCAGCATGGCTTGTCTCCGTAGAGGGAGACAATGATAGTCGGCTATGGCACTTCACATTCACAAAAGATATGTATGGGCGTTTCATCCTTTTTTACACCGGTATTTAGTCTGCAGTGTCCTGTTAAGGTCCTTGTTGGGACTCTTATTTCGTTCCGTTTTAGGTTTAATACTTACCTCTATGTTCTTGCTGTTTATGTAAATACAATTTGAATTTGATATTATTATTAGAAATTTTATTCTTTGTTTCAGTGTCACGGGAAATTTGAATGTGACTTCTGTAAGTTGAGATTTAAGAGTTCTTGGCACATCAGAAAACACATAGAGTTGAAGCACACCAAGAAGTACACTTGTAACATGTGCAAGGCTAATCACTTCTCCCGGTAAGTGCTACATTCATTGAGAAAGGCATCTTTCGGCGCTTTTTAATTTAAGGCTTTAAATTATTTTTTAATGTTATAATTTGCTGATGTGTTTACTTCCTTACGCTATATAAGGGAATGTACCACTTGACCAATTTGGGGGGAGGGAGGGGTTTGTCAAAATAGCACGCAGTCACATGGGGGAGGAGTCACCTTAACAGAACACTGCAGACTAAACAAACAGCTACACCGAATGGGCCTTAGCGACAAACTGGTGTGCAGGTTCTGTATAAAAGAGGATTAAACGCCCGTACACATCCTTTGTGAATGTGAAGTGCTCATTCACAGTAGAAGCTGTATTTTTGGGGGCTATATTTTTAACCCATGCCAAAGCTAGCTATAGGTGAGCTATAAACTTTTGACAGATCACAATAGATCTTCCTAGGTCGCAGTGACCGCATGGCTCAGGTGCCGTAACTCTCACACTTTATATTATAATCATAATCATCACCCTGTCACATGGTATTTCAAAATATAGTTGAAAAAGACACATTTCAATATGATTTTGTTCCATTTTCGCAAAGGAGAATGCCTTTCCGTCCATACATTGCCGGCCCACATGAAAATATTTTTGTGCCACACTTATTTTTATCACATACGATAGATTCTAATTCCTATTTCGAAAACATCACTGGAAGCATCCTACATAATATGGATAGGTAGAGAGAGGGACTGGTATGCCTTTCCGTCCATACATTGCCGGCCCACATGAAAATATTTTTTTGCCACACTGATTTTTATCACATACGATAGATTCTATTTCCTACTTCGAAAACATCACTGGAAGCATCCTACAGAATATGGATAGGTAGAGAGAGGGACTGGTATGCCTTTCTGTCCATACATTGCCGGCCCACATGAAAATATTTTTGTGCCACACTGATTTTTATCACATACGATAGATTCTAATTCCTATTTCGAAAACATCACTGGAAGCATCCTACATAATATGGATAGGTAGAGAGAGGGACTGGTATGCCTTTCCGTCCATACATTGCCGGCCCACATGAAAATATTTTTGTGCCACACTGATTTTTATCACATACGATAGATTCTAATTCCTACTTCGAAAACATCACTGGAAGCATCCTACAGAATATGGATAGGTATAGAGAGGGACTGGTATGCCTTTCCGTCCATACATTGCCGGCCCACATGAAAATATTTTTGTGCCACACTGATTTTTATCACATACGATAGATTCTAATTCCTACTTCGAAAACGTCACTGGAAGCATCCTACAGAATATGGATAGGTAGAGAGAGGAAGGTCGAGAGCGGGACTGGTGGTTTCCCCGCGTCCTAGTCAACGCAGACTAGCTGACGAGGGCTTGATGCGAGCCGAAACGTGAAGCATGCGCGGGAAATTTAGAGTGGCCACTCGCTAGTCCCGACCTCGATTAACACCCTCCTCTACTGCCGATGGGCCCGGATATGTTCGGTGATGCCATCGCAAGTCTAGTTCCACACCTTCCCCTAAATAACAGTAGTTTTATTTTTTTGGGGCGCAGAAGGTGTCAAAACCGTATTGTTATTTTTATAACATTCGTAACATTACCTATAAAACATTTCAGGGAGGAAGCGAAGCGGCACAGTAGACAGCACCAGAGGGTCGGATTTGTATTAAAAACACAGAAGACAGAGAAAAAAGAGTCCAAACAGAACACGAAAGAGGGCAACGTGCCGAAGCGAGGACCGCGCTTGACCAACCCTGATAACTTTGGATTCGTCGAGCGCGTACTGACACAGGTTGTATAGTAGAATACAATAGAATATAATAGTAATTTATTCAATCAGCAATACTCGTAAACATTTTATAACAAACAGAGTGGTGGACGGCTGGAACCAACTTCCAGAGGAAGTAATAGAATAATTAAATAAAGAAAAAAAAGGAAAAAAATCCAAGATAATGACAAAAACAACAAAGTTTAACTGGATTTAGACGTATCAGCCTAGGCTGCCTGTCTAAAATAAATAAATAAATAAAAATCGTACTACATTATCATACATTATCTATCACACATATACATCTCGCCCGGGTTGGTACCACTGCACTGAATGAAACATCCGTCGAAACGGCTATATAAATAGTTCCTGGTTTCCGTCCAGTTTATCATTATCGTTTGTTTCTGTAAAACGGTTTTTTGGAGCAATAAATTATTTCTATCTATCTATCTATCTACATATACAGTATCCCGCCGATCAGGGTAAGCTGAGTGGTCGGTGTTGTGCTGCAAGTACTCTTGCAAATTACAACACAACACCAACCATCAAATTTAGCAAAGTATTAAGACAAGATAACTATTAAGCAGCAAGTAAGGCACGAAAACCCACCTGCTGCGTGACTCGGTGGAAGGACCGTGGCAAGGTGAGAGTTGACCAGCCTGTCGCCCTTATGCACGGCATCTTGTCATCAGTCAGTCAGTCAGCGTGTAAGCGTCCAATGCTGGACATACACGTCCAGTCCTCCCGGCCTTCAGCGTAACGGAACCACTGGGTGAAGGTTTTTTTATTGATATGCGAGACACTTGGCGCTGTCAGCGTGGATTGTTGAGCCGACAACGCCCAAAAACATTAAAAGCATTTAAGCCTGGCCCTACAATGCGGTGGTTGCCCGCAGGAGCAAATGATGGAAGTGGTGCGGGAGAGGCAGTTCACGGACACGTACAAGAAGGCGCCCTTCAAGTGCTCTCTCTGCTTCAAGGTGTTCCTCGAGGTGAAGACATACAAGAACCACATGCAGCAGCACGATCCGGTCTGTTCATTTCTATTTTTATTTCCTCTACTTTTTGTATTAGACTGACAGTTTTCAGCGACGTGGACGACTTCCAAGCTCTTCTAACACTGTAAATGTTACTTAATAAATGATTATTTATTTGTTATTTAAACTAAGTTGTCTCCTTAAAGGGGATACAATAAAATGACTCCCTAGACCTAGAAGGGAGATAATGTAACACGACTCCAAAGGAAGATGAACTAATAACTCCCTAGAAGAGAGATAACCTATCACAACTCCGAAAAAGGGAGATAACCTAAAATTGCTTCCTAAAGGGATATTAACTTAAATGACTCCCTAAAGGGAGTTGTCCTAAAACGAGTTTGAAGGGAGATAAACTAATTAACTCTTTAGAAGAGATAACCTATTACAACTCCGTAAAGGAATAGGCCTAGATAAACTAAAAAGACTCCCTAAAGGGAGATAAGATAAAATGGCTCCCTAAAGGGATATTAACTTAATGAGCGGCGGGTGGCCGAGTGGTTTGGGCATCGGCTTCTCATGCGAGAGGTCCGAGGTTCGAATCGGTGGTCGGTGTGTTTTTCTGACGAAAAAATTTACGTGCATACCTACACCTGCTGCTTCACCGTTCGGAACCGGTGTAAAACTGTAGGTCCCTTCCCTTGCCCCTTACTAGGTGGTAGGCTCAAATTGTAGCCGACTGGGTTGGTACCACCGTACTGGATGTAAGATGGCCGCATAGCAACCTCGGTTGTGTTCTCCTCTAGTCCAATATAGCCAGCAATCCAGGGAAGTCTCCGGTATGGCACCTACCTTCTCAGAGGTGAAATTGGCTGGTCGGAGCATGCGCTTTGGCCCCTACGACTCAGCCATCCATACCGGATTACATAAAAAAAAAAAAAGGTTGATAAGTAAAATAACTCCCTAGAAGAGAGATAACCTATAACAACTCCGTGAAGGGATAGGCCTAGATACACTAAAATGACTCCCTAACTCAAGGGAGATAACCTAAAACAGAGATCCATTTTTTCAAGAGCAAAGTGCATAATGTGATGTGGGATCAGATGAGGGTCAATTAAGCAATTAAAGGAAGATGAAACTAAAACGTTTGAACTCTTTAATAATTGTTCAATTCCAATCATTTCAGCTGTGCGGTGATTTTGAATGCGGCATTTGCAAGATACGAGTGAGGAGCCGGTTGAAACTGCAAAAGCACATCTCCAATCTACACGCCCGGAGCTTCAGCTGCAAGAAATGTCCAAACGTGTCCTACAATAGGTATGTGCTGAACTGCCGACTGCAAGTGGCGTGCGGGTCCCTGTATGTAAAATTATAGTCCCACTGCATCTCTCCACGTGCACGACGTAAAAGGCAGCACTCTCACTTGTTTTTTCTGTGCTTTTTTTAAGTTTCCGTACCCTGTTACTACAACGGTCTGTCCGTGCATCCATCCATCCGATGCTTATGTCTTTGGAACCGTAATAGCTAGCCGGTTGAACTCCCCTGTCACACAGACACCTGCGAGTTAGTGCGACAGAGACGACGCTCTACAACGGGGCTGTCTCTCCCCAAAGCTCGACGCGCGTTATTTAGCGCCGTACTGTACCTATATTTGGGTAAATAAAATTTTTTTTTGTTCTTCATTAGCCACCTGCAATCAGTATTTTATCTATAAGCAGAAATCTGTCCCCAATAAGTTCAATTTCTTCCCTTGTTGATGTCCCAGATTGCAAGTTCTCCAGGTCCAGGATGTGTTTTCGCCGCAGGCGCCTCTTCTTTGCGGGTTGGGTCAGTGTTGATGCGAGGAAGCTTGGGATGGAGTGAGAGCCGGTTTTTATATCTTGTTGTGATACTTTCAGCTTCCTCGCTGATAGTAGGAACTTCAATGAGGTTGTGGATTTTTTAATAGTGATAAACCAACTTTAAATCAAATTTAAATATGTGTTGACAAAGATTATGAAAATATTTTCAGGACCGGTGCGCAAGATCATCAACAGTGGCACAAGGGAGTCAAGTATGTGTGTCATGCCTGCGGAGCGCAGTTCAGGTGAGAAAGGGACGTGATTGAGGCAAATTTTTGTCCTAATACACGGGCACACGGGTTGTTGTTGTTGTTGTTTTGGTTTGGGGTTGGCTCTAGGCCTGCAAACTAATCCCGCTTGGTTGGGCACCTTCGTGCAAAACCCCGCAGTCTCCAGCTACCCCAGCCAACCTATGTCTTCCGTGAAAGCCACAAGTCGACCGGGGTGTCTGCAGGCCGTTTATCCCTTAGTCACCTTTTACGACATGCACGGGGAGAGATGCAGTGGGACTATTCTTATTAAGTGCCGACCCCACACAGTACGGGAACACGGATTACAGCTCCAACTTTTATTTGTAACTATTATACAGAAGGACCACAACTGCAACGTAAACAAGTACTGCAATCTAGTAAACGGGATAGTAATATCCGGATTCAAGACCGATCTCTTGGCTGTGGAAGTCGGAGCAAGAGGACTACCAGCGAAGGCGCTCTACAGTCTCTTCAACAATCAAGGGCTGCCAAAATTGTTACACTACTATGCGCTTCGCCCACGCAACACAGAATACTGACATAGCTGTGTATGTTGCATGTTGCAGTAGGAATGCAGCGATGGCGAACCACGTGCACAGGAAGCATCCTTCTCTCGCCGCGAGCCACATATGTGCTGAGTGCGGATCATCTTTCCCAACTGATATTGGGCTACGCGATCACAAGCGCATTAGGCACAAGGTTTATTTGATTATATCTTTATTGGAATAGGACTTCAGCCTCCTTGCAACTATGCCAGCCTCGTAGTACCTATTAAACCTTATGCCCTGTGGTACCCTGACGCACCGGGTCGTAAGGGCCTGGAACAAATTATCTGATGACACAGAGTTAATTCTTTAAAAAAGCAATTAGACAAAAAAAAAAACAAAAACATAAATACTTCAAAACAATACAAATGCACTCATAAATATAAAAAAAACAGAATACCGGCACCAGCTGTCAGTGTTTAAAGTAAATAAACAATAACATTCTTCAAACAATTGACAGCCTCCGAGGGCTAGAGATGTTTGGAAAAATGTAGTCAGAATTTTGCATTCTTCCATCAGGGGTTCACCTAATGCCCGAAACCTCCTATGCTCTGATTTGTTCGAGGAGGCCATTGAGTTCGTCACCACCTGCTAAAACTATGAAACTGTGTGTGATGTTTTGTCTGTTGAGCATTCACACGCTCTTGAGCTTATTATTATTACAGTATTTTGTAATAATAAAATTTTGCATTCCAATTCTTCATTGACAATTTTTTAATGTCAATCACAGGTCGCCACTGTGCCGGAGGAAAAGGCGCCTTATTGCGAGGAGTGCAAGGTGCAGTTCGCTACGATGAAGGCCTGGACTAAACACATCCTCGATTCCGAGATACACCAGGAGTTGAAGAAGAGCATTGCGTGAGGGTTTTGTTAATCATTTCTTAATCATTCTTAAAGCCGGCAACCAAGTGAATGGGGCGTTGCACGCTATTATGAGCAGCCAAAGCATGTCAACTAGGGCACGTTTGGCTGTCCATGGTGGAGTGCTGGCCCCTACACTTATGTACGGGAGTGAAAGTTGGGCATGGCAGACGAAGCATGAAAGCAGGATTAATGCTGTGGAAATGCGCGCGTTGAGGAGTATGTGCGGAATTACAATGAAAGATAGATTGAGAAATAGTGTAGTGCGAGAGCGCTGTGGGTTGAAAGAAGATATAGTGACAAGGATTGAGAAAGGGATGCTTCGGTGGTTCGGTCATGTTGGAAGAATGGATGATAGGAGACTAACGAAAGAAATTTATGAAGCAAATGTGAGTGGAAGAGTCGGGAAGGGTCGCCCTAGACGCACTTACCTGGACCAGATCGGGCATGTGCTCAAAAAGGGGCAAGTGCTTAGTACCCGTAACCGACGAGCATGCATGAAGAACATTATGGGAGTGGAAGAGGCGGCAGAGATGTGTCAGGATCGTGGCACGTGGAGATCCGTTGTCTCTGCCTACCCCACCGGGAAACAGGCGTGACGCTATGTATGTATGTATGTTCTTACAATCAAGTAATATAGGAACAAATGAGTTTTTTCCATTAGTGATACCTGACCGGATATTATCGGCTCTAAAGCTGGACATAGGTTTTTATAAAGGTTACGTCCTATGTACAAAAAAACCCGGCCAAGTGCGAGTCGAACTCGCGCACCGAGGGTTCCGTATCGCCATGTCATGGTTAGCGCCACTCACGCCATCTATGGCGTGTTATGGAATGCTTCATATTAGTTAAATGTCATGATTAGTTAAAATGCTTCATACTCTATTCGGTAGATGGATACACTTTTTGGTTTCTTCTATGGGAGGGGACCCTCGTGAATTTTTTACTTTTTCTTATTTTTATTGTTTGTTGTTATATCGGCCATAATAACACATATTCTGTGCAAATTTCAATGGGCTACCTATTATTCAATTCACGGCTCAAGAGATACAGCCCTCGGGCCGACGTACAGACGGACAGACGGCGTAGGCTTAGCAATAGGGTCCTGTACGACGGATACGGAACCCTAAAAAAGACTGCGTCCTAGTCAACGCAGACTAGCTGACGAGGGCTTGATGCGTGCCGAAACGTGAAGCATGCGCGGGAAATTTAGAGTGACCACTCGCTAGTCCCGACCTCGATTAATACCCTCCTCTACGGCCGATGGGCCCGGATATGTTTGGTGAAGCCATCGCAAGCTGAGTTCAACACCGTGTGGGGCCGGTACTTTAAAAGAATAGCTTCACTGCATCTCTCCCTGTGTATGTCGTAAAAGGCGACTAAGGGATATGACTCCCTTCTTATATTACTAGGTGGTAGGGTTTAACCCACCCGGGTCGGTACCACCGCAATGAATGAAAGGTCGGTCGAAACGGCTATGTAAATAGTTTGTGTTTTCCGTCCAGTCCAGTGTAGCCGGCACGACCGAAGGGATGCACTGACGTGGCACCAAGCTCACCCGGTGTTATGGGCTGACATGACAGATGTTGTGGGTGATGTAGCCAACCGTGTCAGTTTCCATAAAAAAAAACCTTCCTATTGTTGCAGCAACGGTTGCCGGCACTGCGGCGAGCGGTTCCCCACGCTGGCGGCGCGCCGGCGGCACGTCGCCATGGAGCACCCGCCGCGCAAGTCCGGCAGCATCCTCTCTGCCAAGGTGTTCCAGACCGGCAAGCAGCTGTGCTGCCTGGTGAGTCAGCCGCAGTGCGCAACACTCATTAAAGTTATCGATTGAGCCGAAATGTGAAGCATGCGCGGGAAATTCAGAGTGACCACTCGCTAGTCCCGACCTCGATTAACACCCTCCTCTACTGCCGATGGGCCCGGATATGTTCGGTGAAGCCATCGCAAGGTTAGTTCCACACCTTCTTCCTGTGATGTAGACAACCATGTCAGTTAAAAAAAAGTGCAAGCATCGGAATTCTTGAAGCATGAGTGAGATGGAGAGTACCCGCTGCGCTCAACCTGTTTTTAGGTTTCCGTATCCCGTACGCAAGCCTATTACTAAGCCTCCGTCGTCTGTCTGTCCGTCCGTCCGTCTGTCCGAGGGCTGTATCTCTTGAACCGTAATAGGTGGCCGGTTGAAACTTTCACAGAATATGTATTACCATGGCGGATGAAACAACAAATAGAAAAATAAGAAAATGTTAAAAATTAAGGGGGGCTGCCATACAAGAAACGTACCGAAAAATCGATTAGTCACACTATTGAATAATAGATGGGGCAACAGGCTTTTATACATTGCATTGTAGATAGCCGCTCCTTAATCTTTGGTCGTTCCAAAAAAATAATTTCAGAAGTTTGATGTTTGACAGATCACTTTTAAAAAATAAAGTGACGTAACTATGGTAACAACTGTCAGTGGGCAAACATGGAGACCTGTCACAACATATTAACAAATAGGTATCTGATAATTCAAATTCCAAGACCATGCCACCTGAGCGGATAGGTGGATATTATTGATAGCGGATAGATACGGAAACCTCCGCGCGCGAGTAAAACTCGCACTTGACAGATTTTTTTTCTACTGTGCGCAGTGCGGAGAGATGATGGCGAGTCGGCAGCAGTACTGGTCGCACTTCCGCCACGCGCACCCCGGCCAGCCGTACCCGCTGCGCCCGTCTAGCAGCCATATGTGTGATGAGTGCGGCAAAAGCTTCAGGGTGATTCTTAGTTGAACTATATTTTTGTGTTACAAGCCAAATAACATCTGGAATTTTTCTTTTTAGGTTTCCGTATCCCGTACGGAAGCCTATTACAAAGTCTCCACCGTCTGTCTGTCCGTCCGTCCGTCCGTCCGTCTGTCCGAGGGCTGTATCTCTTGAACCGTAATAGGTGGCCCGTTGAAATTTTCACAGAATATGTGTTACTATGGCGAATATAACAACAAATAAAAAAATTAAGAAAATATTAAAAATTAAGGGGGGCTTCCAAACAAGAAACGTACAATATAATAGATTAGTCACACTATTGAATAATAGATGGCGCCACAGGCTTTTATACATTGCAATGTGAGGTGCTGTCATTTCCCCACCGTAAATTGCGATCGACCTCATTGAGGCTTCTCTCCGATTGAGCGGTTATTGATAGCGGATAGATACGGAAACTCTCCGTGCGGGAGTAAAACTCGCACTTAACAGATTTTTTTATAATATAGGTGAGATTGCTTAGCTTTAGCTTTATGATTTCAATTAACTACGGCAAATAGTGCACTTATATTCTCAAATGTCGATTACTTTCAACCATACTACTCATCCCCTGTAAGAGATTGCCTGATGTTACAAATGTTTCAATAATTGCAAAACATAACACATATTGCTTAAAACATGTATATACACGGTGTTGCAACCCTAACCGTAAAACCCGAAAGGGGGTGATTCTGTACGTGAAATAGAACAACTTTTGTTTTACGACTTTTTAATTTGAAGAAAAAAATTTTTTTTCTCCATACATTTTGAGAATAGGCATTTAAAATTTCTATGGAAAAAATAATTTTTTTTTGTTTAAAAAAAAATTTTTTCGTCACAGAAGTTGTTTAGTTTCACATATAGAATAACCCCCCTATGTCAGTTAAAAATATTACGGGGGCAACTGCAACACCGTGTATTTTTAATTAATTAAAAACACCGTGTAGGTTGAGTATTTTTCGAGTACATAATTAACATAAATGCACACCGAAGTTACGATTTTTCTCCGACAGTGTTGACATCCGATCTCACTGCTCATCTCCCATGAAAAGAGGTGTGATGCTATAGGTATAGCCTATGTGAGTATATGTTACATCGAGTTAAGGCGGCTAGTAACGCCAACGGCGTAGCGCGTAGTAGTTTCATAAATTCATAATTTTTTTTTTCATAAATTGAGATAAAGCGTGTGATTGATAGATATAACAAATGGCGTCATTTTGCTATAAAAATTCCATTCAAATTATCTTTAGTGTCTCAGATCAAGTCTTCAAAGTTCACGCGGAAGAAAAAATCGACATTTGGTGTACCGTATAGTTTGTATAGAAAATAATAAAATTTTGCAAATTTTACACCTATTAATATACTATAAAATGACGATAAATGAACATAAAACGTAAACTATGCTAAATTGTAGTAATTGAAAAAAACTTACCAGTGTTTGTGCTTTTTGCAAAATTTTTATTTCTGTATTACCTCTGTATCACCCTGAAAAATCACGCTCTAAAAAAAGTATGAAACAAGAAAATAATTCATAGTGATTTCCAGAAGATAGCCGTGGTCGTATGCCACCTACCCTAAAAAAACAATACATTCTAATTTCTAACAGCGATCATAAGTTTTAGGGCAAAGTGGCTTATGACCACGGCTATCCTCTGAACATCACTATGAATTATTTTATTGTTTCATACTTTTTTGAGAGCATGATTTTTCAGTAGTCGGGTTTTAGTTTTTTGAACTATTTCTTTTTTACAAGTAGGTAGGTAAACACTGTTCAGTTAAGTTTGGCTGAACAGTGTGAAGGTTAGTCCGACGTGAGTGTGAAGAAATGAGAAAAGAAATTTGACGGTGTTCACACCGTTAGGAAAGCGACTTCCTATCCTTAACACTAATGTGAAGGTTGGGAAATAATTTTCCTAACCTTCACACTGGTGTGACAGAGCAGTGTGAAGGTTAGTCGGTCATCTCAGTAGTTGGTAAAGACAGACGTTGGATCTTATAATAACGTCGGGATACTGCTGCCGGCAGTGCCCGGTGCTGCTGCGGCAACACCAAGTGGTGCACACGGGCACGCGGCCCTTCCAGTGCAGCGTCTGCCCCAAGGCTTTCTACAAGGCGGACAATCTCAAGATGCACAGCGCGTCGCACTCGGAGGAGCGGCCGCACAAGTGCGACATCTGCGGGCGCGGGTTCAAGTTCAAGGCCGCGCTGAAGAGACATTTTATTGTAAGATACTTTTACTTAGTACTGCATTCACATTATACCTTGAATCTTTACCTAACTATTGCTTTAACGTTGGATGTAGGTACTTTGTATAGTATATCAATATAATATCACTGCTATTTGGACAAAATGTATTGTATATGTTATATTTATGTATATATATTTGTGTATATATGTAAGTAGGTATAAGTATATTTTATATTTATTTATTTATTTATATTTTATTTATTTTGTGTAATGGGTATGTATATTAATAATATTATATGTATATGTAAGGAAGGACAGAGCAAATTCCTCTTTCGAACTATCTCGTATGCCTACATGCTCATTATCTCACCCCAAAGGTTAGTAGTAAGATATTGCCAATATTTTACGGGGAGAGCCCCGTGCATGTCGTAATAGGCGACTAAGGGATAAGGACGAGATGCCGTGCCAAAGGGCGACAGGTTTGCCACCTCTCACCTCGGCACGATCCTTCCACCGAGTCGTGCAGCAGGTGGGTATTCGTGCCTCACTTGCTGCTTGATAGTTATCTTGTCCGAATACTTTGCTAAGCGTGGTGGTCAATATTGTGTTGCAATTTTGCAGCACAATACCGATTACTCTCTCGTAATAAGACGTCTTACCCTGATTGTCGGGATACAGCGTGTATGGTATGTATGTATGTATTGTCACGTAGTGAATTTTAATAGCGGACGTCGAAATGCCGTTTACCGAAGTGTCAGAGACACATTGCCAGTACGGAGGAAAATACTCCGTACTAAGGCTACGCTACACGTGAGACGTCCGTTATTTTGAAGATTATTACTGCCAACCTACATTTCTGAAAATTCAATCACACATATCTCGGCGTACTACACTCTCACTACGTAACCGAGCACACATTATTGCATCATTTACCGAGCGTGAATTTCCACGATCTCTTCCCGCTGTCAGCCCATACTAAAATTATATATTGTTTGACGTAACGAAAAAGATCGGAAGCGTCTGTATGGAATTTCTGTTTGCTGTATTTGGCAACACAGCACATCGCGGTGTTGACTAATGGGTTGCCAGGCGGTTAAAATATATCCCAAATAGACGGGAATTCACATTCGCCTCGGTTGTATTTATCTTACATATTAATTCAGACATCATCGGAGGACCCCAGTAGAGGTCCATTATTATCAAGAAATGGTGTTACAGGCCTTCAGCCACTTAGATTCAAGTAACCACATACAGTGCGCGTCATTGCGTGCTAGCCGACTTCATTCCGCAGCCACACCACAAACGCGCGCTGTCGTCTATAAAAGCGGAGCTCAGTGAAACAAGACTTGACTTCTTCTGTTAAATAATTCTCCGCTACAAGATAAAATATAACGCGCTCGATCTGCCGCCGTGAGTTACACTAGTTTCCCTCGCGACCGTGCCACTGTCAACGAGCCGCGGCGCTGTACCGCCGCCGCCGTCGGACGCTTCCAGCCGTTCATCTCAGCGTTGAGAGAGGATTCCCCACAGCCAGGGTTACGGCTCCTACGTCTACACGTAGTCTCTCCTACGTCTACACGTAGTCTCTTCTACGTTACACGTAGACTTCCCCGTTTCTACGTTCTCCGTCCGAGGACGCCTGCATCATCTGCGACGGCATAGCCGGTACGAGCCACCTGGGCCCTACTCCTCGTCCGGCTGTTCCGAAGCAGAACACTGTGAAGAGGGTGGAGATCGAGCGACGCGTCGGAGGCTTCGTGTCGGCCTTCCTGCGAAGACCTTCGTCTCCCCTTCCGAAGCTAAGTTCTCGGATGGAATTATAGCTCTAATCGATTAGCTCGGTCGTCACCCCTACGATGCTCAAGTGATTCTGATAACTCACACCCTGTCTTTTTATATAACAATCTTGTATTACAAGGAATAAATGATAACTTTATATTTCTGAGCGTATTTCATTATTTAATCCCCCTTTTTTGTCTCAGTATGTATACTTTTGGTTGTTGTTGTTTTGTTTTGGTGTTGACCTAAGCTTGCAAACTTAGTCCCACTTGGTCGCGAAACTTCGTGCAAAACCCCATCAATCTCCAGCCTATGTTCAGGGCGCGACGGCGGGCTGAGAACTGACAGTTCTCTGCCAACCGTCGCTTTGCTCTTGATTATGATTTAAAGTGTGAGAGTTAGCGCCTCCGAGCCCTGCTATCACTGCGACCTAGGAAGATCTATTGTGATCTCTCAAATGTTTAGGAGCTTACCCCGAAATCCGATATCCGCTATGAACCGAGTTATATTCTTGGGGTTGAGTGCCTGTATTTGGCATGGGTTAAAAATATAACCCGCAAGAATACGGCTTCCTCTGTGAATGAGCACTTCACATTCACAAAGGATGTGTACGGGTGTTTCATCCTCTTTTATTCGGAACCTGCTCACCGGTGTGTCGCTAAGGCCCTCACTCTTAAGGTGGCGGTTCGAAGAGAGCGTCACTGACGCGGCGACCGTAGCGCTAGTGTCGCAGCGCCACAGACGCCGCGACAGTGATGCGCTGATGACTGCGGATGTCCGCGACAGACGCCAGTCCGTTTGTGACAGTGTGTGAAATAATGTGTAGTCTTCGAGAATTACAGGAATTAATGGAAGAAGAAAGAGAACATGATGATCTTTTGCTTCGATACTACCTGAGTTTGGAAAGAGAGCATACAAATAAGATTTTCCAAAGGCGAAATGAATAGGGCTTTTCGTAGTCTTCCACACTCATATCATAGTATTGTATTGGGTACAATACAATACAAGTATTGGGTGCTGGGACACCAATGTAAGAAGAAGTTCATCCTCCTCTTTCGTGAAAACTTCAACAGCAGCCATTTTTTTTTTTTAATAAAATAACGAGCGACACACGACACTCCGCGACAGTACATGGGAGACCGACGCTCTTACCCTTTATAACGAGAGTAATACATTGTTACAGGTGCACACGGGTGAGAAGCCGTATGGTTGTGAGGTGTGTTCACAGACGTTCACCACGAGACACTGGCTACTGATTCACATACGCAAGGTGCACAACAAGGAACACATTCCGACCAAGCCTCGCATCAGGAAACGCAAACCACCGACTTAAAGTGAAATCCCATTTTTTTTTATGGATAGCAGTAGGTGTCTAACGATACCCATGGACATTCTATGATGCACAGGGATTGCGAATGCCATGCCGGCCTAACAGGAGTCTTTTCACGCCCCTTTTGACAAACCCCAGGAAATAGATGAACAGGGAGTGCACATTTTCCCAGTTCTGTGAATAAAAGACCTACAGAACCGCATCTGTGGTAGGTCGATTTAATAGGGGTGCATCGCCTGCCCAGTACGCGTAGTGCGGAGGTGGAATGGGGACGGCGGAATCGAGTTAAACAGTTCCTCTGAACGCTCCCCATGAAGTAGACGATAGAACACACTTAGGGGGCCGACGTCCCTACGAAGTTGCAGTGGTTTCAAGTCGCGGGACACCACAGGGTCACCCACCAGTTGCACGGCATGACGCTGGATTGAGTCTAACGGCGCAAGCTGGTATTTAGCTGAGCCGTCCTACAAGTGCAGGTAGTAGGTACCCCAAGCAGGACCTAACCTGTGTTGATTTGACACCGTTTTATATTTCTCCAGCTAAAGAAATGTAGAATTGTGAAATTTAAGTCAACCCTTTATAATAGTTTGTGAGGCCGCAGAGATGGTGAAGGGTTACCAGAAAACTTTTCGTGTGGTCTTGGCACAATAAGTCAGTCGGCGTGTGTGTGTACATGTTCCATACCACTGGCCGGGAGGCCTTCAGCGGTACGGAACCTGCTTTCCGCCTTTTGGCATAATAAAGATTGTATAAATGTATAATTTTTTTATTTTACCCATTAGCCCTCCTTTGTCAGGAAAGTACTGCCCCTTTTTCCCTCAAAAGGACACAATGCTCTCCAGAAAATTTTAATATTAAAACACATTTTAAATGTTTGATTGTTTTATTTGTGGTATTTTTACTAATTCGCATAGGGGTTGGCTACATTGGGTACTTTTCTGCCAGGTTACTTTCACCCAATACTTACAGCTTCATCTTCAGCACTTGTAGCCATTGACTTAAAAACAAACTCAATGTACAATGTATGCAGCATTCCTGAAAATTATATATAGAAAAAAATCGAAGGAAAAAAATGTTATTAAAAAAGTATTAAAATACCTACATAAGATAAAAAACTAAATTATTTTAAATCAAAATAGCTTTACTCGACGGTTGGCAGAGAACCGACCGTCGCACAAGGCAGAGTGCTCATGAAGATGGGCCATACGCTTGGCCCGAAACGTCGAGCCACATAGCTCGGGAAGAACCGTGAGTAAAGCTGTTTTGATTTAAAAATAATGTCGAACAACCACGGTAATTTAAAAACCCATATAAATTATTTTAGCTGAAAGCACAGCAGTGATTGGCGGCCGTTTTCTCTACGGCGGCCGGTCGTGCTATTTCTCGTTCTGCGGCTGAAAGGGCAGACCATAGCGACGTATTCAAACTCTTTGGAGCGGACACAGCACGATGCAAATCTAAAATGTTATTGCGGCTGGCGGGTGGTTAAAACCAGCTGCCTCCTTTTCAATATGTCATACCTAATACCTACTTACCTACATATTGTTACCTGACTGAGCGAAGGAAAAGGTACGTTTTTCACATGTATGTGATGTATGTGTGGTATCTATTTGTGCAAAGAATATAATGTATATGTGTGTCTACTTATTCCCACCTAGAGCGCAAACTAACTACTACACAACACAGCACAGCCACGACACAGACCGACCGACAGACCACGTGACAATTCATTCGTGTCGTGATTCGTGAAACGGTCTCTACGTGTCGCACGCGTGTGTACGCACAATATTAGGTCCTTGTTCCCATTCGTGCGCCGCACGCGGAATGCAACCTAGGCCCATACAAATTGTATGGAGAGTGTTCTGTTTCAAGCGCCAGCGGCGTTTGACAGTTTTTCATAGTATCACTATGAGAGACTCGCGTGCGTTTTGAAATCCGCACGGCGGCGGCGATACGTACACGCAAAACCGTGCCTTGTGATCTAGGAAATAGAAACTAATTCAGTTTGATATTTTTACTTTCGGTCGGTTCGGTCAGAATCATGTAGAATTTAATACTTAAATGTCAGCGGCGACTCCTTTCAGTTGGCGAGGTTGGCGCCGCCAAACCAAATAAAATGAATGACACCATTAATACAGAAGTATCAGGCTAAAATAAATGTGAAAAAATTTCGGAGTTATATTATTTATGTCATATAATCCACGATTAATAAGATAAAACGTCAATCCCGTACCCGTTACATAATTTGAAATTTCGCGCGCGTCAAACGCGGGCGACGACGAATGACGACACATCAAGGCATTCATTGGCCGGTTGGCTACATTTTGAAGCGCCATCGTATTCCATACAAGGCGGAAGCGACCGATGTCCCCCCCGTCCCGCGCGGACCCGCTGATCAGCCTTTCGAGTTGGCGCAGCGGGGAGTGCATTTAGTGACGCGGTAGCGAGTAGAGCGAGCTAGCGAGCGAGCTAGGTGTGTGTGTTGCGTGTGCGGGTGTGTGCGCGCTGCGTCCACACGACGAGTATTCTTGTGCTGTGCGACGTGCGATGCGATGCGACTAGCGAGCTAGGCTAGGTGTGTTGTGTGCGCGTGTGTGTGCGCATTGGCTCGCGAGTTGATAGCTGCATATATTCCGTTATGTAGGTATGGACTTTGTATGGTTGAATCCTGTGCAGTGTTGTTAAATTTAAAGTGATTTATTGGTAATTATAATGGCAAACTCCTACCGAGCTATCTACGGAGCACTCAAGGACAAGAGAGACTCAGTAATTTGGCACTCTTACATATCTGTGGAAAAGGAGTTGCTAACAAAATTGAGGAAGAAAGAAGATTTTCACGATCGAGTCATCGAAAATTTCTTGTCTGTGGAACGAAGAGTGGACTTCATGTACAAATAAAATGTAACAATTCAAGCTTGTATGCCTGTCTCGTCGTCGTCGTGCCAGAGGAGACGTCGCTGTTGTCGGCTGCAACTCGACAGCTTTGACACAACCAGTAGGTACCTATCTACAGACAAATAAATCGTAAGTGAGCAAAATAAATCATTTAAACTAAATATTAAAAACTATCTATATCGTAATCGTCTTTCAGTTTTTGAACTCATTGTGGTAGAAATAAATTAACGCGTAGGTACCTAAGTTATGAAATTATGAAAAAAAAAACCCTTAGCCAGAGCCAACCCGATATTCAGGACCAGGAGTCGCCGCTGTTAAATGTATTTGTTTCTTATGATGGGTGAAGTCGCTATGTTTTGTGGTGGTGCGGAGCACGAGCGCAACTAAGGGCCAGCCGCCAGTGCCCTTATCCATCAGATGTTTTAGTCGGACGGTTCCATGAACTACTTTAATTAAATATACAGTCCTTTATCTTTATCGGAAAGAATATTCTTTTGCAAATATCACACATGAGGTTATTCCCCTGTGTGAGTCAACATGTGACTATTTAAATTAGATTTACGTGAAAAGATCTCTTTGCAAACATCGTACTTATGAGGATGTTCACGTGTGTGAGTTAACATGTCTTTTTAAATGGTATTTTTGTGAAAATATGTTTTTGCAAAGATCACACTTATGAGGACGTTCACCTGTGTGTGTTAAAATGTGCCTATTTAAATTAGATTTTCGTGAAAAGCCCTTCTTGCAAATATCACACTATGACGTTGGTTACCCGTGTGAGTTAAAATGTGACCATTTAAAGTTAATTTATGTGAAAACCTCTTTTTGCAAATATCACACTTATAAGGACGTTCACCTATATTTTATAGTTGTGACTATTTAAATTGAATTTGTGTGAAAAACTCTTTTTGCAAATATCACACTTATGTGGTTTTTCACTCGTGTGTGTTAACGTGTGACTACTTAAATTGGATTTTAGTGAAAAGCCTTTCTTGCAAATATTACACTTATGAAGTTGTCTACCTTTGTGAATAAACGTGATTATTTAAAGTGAATTTATGTGAAAACCTTTTTTGCATTTAAGTGGTTTTTCACCAGTGTGAGTAAACATGTGACTATTTAAATTGAATTTGTGTGAGAATCGCTTTTTGCAAACATCACGATTTTCACCTGTGCGTTTCAACATGTGAAGTTGTAAGTGCTTCTTGCGTACAAAACTTGTACCACAAACGACACATATATATTGATCTCTTCTTGAAGTTCGCACAGCACCACTGCTGTCTTGTGTGGCCGCTGCATTTGGTACATTCTTGATAAGGTGATCTAGTTTGATTCTGTAAATGTAATAAACATGAGTTCGAACCCCACAAAATTTTTTTTTTTTTTTTTTGCTTTTTTTTTCTATTGCAATGTTACGGTGTTTAAATTTTTAGGGTATCTAGTTTTTTTTATAGCCACCTAGAAGCTTTATTTTCGGAAATACAAACGTAACAAAAACGACATGCACCGCCTCAACATTAGGTTAGGGTTAATATATAGAAGATGCGTCGCGTAGCGACGCATCTTCTATTTATTTTATACAGGGTGTCCCAAAAACCGACGATAATCCTTCGACAGGAGATAGGGCTGCTAATTACCTCTCAGAATATCTAATTTTAGGTTTAGTAAAAATGGCTTAGTTTTTGAGATATTGTAATTTTTGTAAAAATCCAAAATTTTCTCCCTCAGCTCATTTTTTTAAATGCCACAAGTACAAATGAAAGATTTTCTTAAATCTAGTTTTTGTCAAATATTCCTGAAAAGTAAGGCTTTCACACGGTATAATCTATTTTTTCATGTTTAATCCTGTTTAGCTGAAAAACGACTTAAGAGCCACATGTAAAATTTTTTTCAGCTTCATCCCTTGAGTTTGGCCCTTCGCGGTGAAAAAAAAAATAACTACACTAAAGTGGCATTATGCAACAAAAATACGCCCATCTAATGTAGTTTTTAAAATGGTACATGACTTACCGATTTGCCCAATAATTTATGAGATATTGTTATTTAACTGCAAAAGGACCTCGGAATTTGATAACTGTTCTACCAACTACGAATTGCAATAAAATAAACACTTGATGTAAATTGGTCTTTATTAACCTGTTAAAGTAGATGTTCAAATTGTTTACCACCTGCAAAAATGCTAGCTCGACATTTTCTCACAAATGCCCGGTTGATGCGTCGAGCAAGTACTCGATGCAAGTGCAGATACGTCCACCTATGCTATGTAAATAGCAGTAGCGACTCCTGGTCCTGAGTATTGGGTTGGCTCTGGCTAAGGATTTTTTTTTCAAAATTTCGTAACTTACGATTTAATTTATTTCTACCACAATGAGTTCAAAAACTGAAATATTCACTTTTGCTGTCGTTATGTACAGACTTCAAATTCGACCAACTTGGGCAAGGGCGACCGTTTTGAACAATTAAAAGTTTTTTTCAGAAAATGTCCTCGTTGAGAATGGTTTTTCGAAAAGATCTTCTATTATAGATTTCGCACTGGAGTTTGCCATTATTACCAATAAATAATCACTTTAAAAACACACCGCACAAGATTCATCCATAACAGGTCCATACCTACAAAACGGAACATAATGCAGCTATCAACTCGTGAGATTTTGTTTACAAAGCAGTCACGCATACGCTGCCGCAGCAGCGCGCACACACATGCTCACACAACTCACTTAGAAATGCGCTCCCTGCTGCGCCAACTCGAAACGCTTATCAGCGGGTGCGCGCGGTGGGGGGACATCGGCCTTAAACATCGGTATGGAATACGATGGCGCTTCAAATGTAGCCAACCGGCCAATGAATGACTTGATGCGTCGTCCTTCGTCGCCCGCGTGTGACGCGCGCGAAATTTCAAATTATGTAACGGGATTGACGTTTTAGCTTATTCATCGTGGGTTATATATATAATAAAAATAATAGAACCCCGTTTTTTCGCCTTTGTTTTTGCTTAATACTTCGATATTAATGTTGGTATTCATTTTATTTGGTTTGGCGGCGCCAACCTAGCCAACTTAAAGGAATCGCCGCTGGTAAATAGTTTGTGTTTTCCGTCCAGTTGAGTGTAGCCGGCACGACCGAATGGAAGCACTGACGTGGCACCAAGTTCACCCGGTGTTATGGGCTGACATCACGGATATTGTAGGTGATGTAGCCAACCATGTCAGTTTACATAAAAAAAAAAATAACCTGAGCTGCTGCTGTAATTCTTTCTTTACGCTCTATCAAGTTTTCCACCGAATTCCCGTAATTTTTTTCTTTTAAATAGCCCCAATAATAAAAATGTAACTAACGGATTTAAATCCGGTGATCTAGACGTCCGGTCTATCTATGGGGATGCAAGTGGCTAGGAGGCCACAAGACGTCCGTTGAATTGTAGAGAATTGAGAATTGTAGCGAATTATCTTGAGTTTCTGCAACAGGAGCTTCAGAGCCTTTTAGAAGATGTACCATTGGACATACGGAGGTGGTTGCAAAATGATGGCTGCCCAGCCCATTACGCTAGAGAGGTGCGTAATTTTTTAGACCAAGCTTATCCCCACAGATGGACGTTGGGGTCACCGGATTTAAATCCGTTAGATTTTTATTAGGTAAGTATTGGGGCTATTTAAAAGAAAAAGTTTACGGGAAACCGGTGGAAAACTTGATAGAGTTCAAAGAAAGAATTACGGCAGTAGCTCAAGTTTTTTTTTATGTAAACAACATCCGTGATGTCAGCCCATAACACCGGGTGAACTTGGTGTCACGTCAGTGCTTCCCTTCGGTCGTGCCGGCTATAGTCAACTGGACGGAAAACACAAACTATTTACATAGCATAGGTGGACGTATCTGCACTTGCATCGAGTACTTGCTTGACGCATCAACCGGGCATTTGTGAGAAGATGTCGAGCTAGCATTTGTGCAGGTTGTAAACAATTTGAACATCTACTTTAACAGGTTAATAAAGACCAATTTACTTCAAGTGTTTATTTTATTCCATTTCGTAGTTAGTAGAACAGTTATAAAATTCCGAAGTCCTTTTGCAGTTAAATAACAATATCTCATAAATTATTGGGCAAATCGGTGAGTGATGTACCACTTTAAAAACTACATTAGATGGGCATATTTTTGTTGCATAATGCCACTTTAGTGTAGTTATTTTTTTTTCACCGCGAAAGGCCAAACTCAAGGGATGAAGCTGAAAAAGTTTTAACATGTGGCTCTTAAGTCGTTTTTCAGCTAAACAGGATTAAACATAAAAAAATAAATTATACCGCCTTACTTTTCAGAAATATTTGACAAAAACTAGATTTAAGAAAATCTTACATTTGTACTTGTGGCATTTAAAAAAATGAGCTGATTGAGAAAATTTTGGATTTTTACAAAAATGACAATATCTCAAAAACTAAGCCATTTTTACTAAAGGGTAATTCTTCGAAATTCCATTCTTCGACTGATTCATATGGCCAAAATTTAATTTCACTTTCAGTACTGTAACACATGTTCATATGAAAATAGGTATACCAAATAACATATATTTGAATGAGGGACTCGTTTTTATAAAGTATTTTTCAAGATATCGACGTTCAAATATTTTGTGCCCAGATGAATCAGAATTTGTTACAGATTAATCAGAAACAGAAATAAAAATGAAAACTTTATGTAGATGGGCTCTATATTAAGAAAATAATCATATTTTAACAACACAGTAATCTATATTCATGAAAAGAATTATTAGTGATCATATCACGGAAAAAATCTGCTGAATTCAACAATAATTTTTGTAAAAAAAATTTTAAACACCGGTACCTATATAATAATTCTTATAGTATATACTCCAATGGGAACTCCCATATGGGAAAGCGAGAATATTGTAATATAACAGAAATTTTAACTAATATTTGTGATTTTTTTTTATGTAAACCAGCATGGGCGGCTGTGCCGAGAGACCAATGGTGCAGTCGACAGAGCCAAAATCACCTCTCCTCGCGAAACCACGCTCAGTTAGGTGCCATGCCAGCAGATTTGCGGACTGTTGCTAGGCTGTCTAGCCCGTTAATACGACGCTTGAAGACACCCAGGTTAAAGGATTCAGGAAATACACTCGCCGGAAGACAGTTCCACACCCTAGCGGTGCGACAAAGAAACGATTTAGAAAACCGATGGGTTCTCAAAAGCCCAATGTCAACAACAAAAGGGTGCTGAGTCTCTCTGCGACGAGTCATGCGGAGATAGGACGGGTGGCAGGGAATAAGGGATGCTAGTTCCGCAGAGCAGCGTCCGTGATAGTATCTGTAAAACAGACTAAGCGAACCCACAAGTCGTCTGTGACTCAGGGACTTCAGACCATCTGTAAGTTTCGGGTCACCAACAAGACGGCTGGCTCGGCGCTGCATCGAGTCCAAGGATGCTAGCAGATAATGGGGACTACCCTCCCAGATGTGACTGCAGTACTCCATCACCGGCCTAATCTGTGTTTTGTACAACAGGAATAGTTGTGCCGGTGAGAAGAACCGCCGATTGCGGAAAAGTATTCCCAATTTTCTGGATGCAGTTTTGGCCTTAGCCTCGATTAGTTGCCGGAAACCCACTTCTTTAGATATAGTGTTGCCCAGGAGGTCCAGGTGCTCCGAGAGAGGTACAGCGCTACCTTGGAAACTAGTTTGGAAAGGAAAGGGATCGACCTTAGCAGATAATGCGCAGCACTGAGTCTTACTAACGTTGAAGGCGACAAGGTTCTCCTGGCCCCATGTAGCTACTTTTCCGAGAACGTTATCGACCTTATCAACAACTGAACGTTGAGCCTCCCTGTGCCGTGAATCTCTACTCTTCCAGTCCTTAACATAGCCCTTGTGCTCCGTGTTGTCGTCTGCATAGCTGTGTATCATGCCCAAGGACAGTAGATCGTTTATAAATATTAAGAAAAGCGTAGGCGACAGCACAGAGCCCTGCGGAACACCAGCGTTGATTGGAAAGTCTTCAGATTTAGAGCCATCGATGGTAACGAAGATGGAACGACCTGCCAAAAAGCTGGCGATCCAGGTGCAGAGTTTGGGTGGAATGCCGAAGGACGGAAGCTTGCCTAGAAGGCCTCGGTGCCAAACGCGGTCGAAAGCCTTGGAGATATCCAGGGCGACTGCCAGCGACTCCCCAAAATTGTCCAATCTTTCGGCCCATATATGCGTAACGTACGTTCGAATATCTCCTGTTGACCGCGCTTTTCGGAATCCCCGGTACACATTAGGTGGTGGTCATATGCACTTCCACGCATATACGCTGGTGAAAACAAAAGCTACGGCTAGTACAAAGTGCTGAGGCCCTGGGCACAGGCTGTGGTTGGATAGGTTTCTCATGGGATTTTTTCGGAAGAACGGTACAGCTATGGGGCCTCGATCTGGCAACATGATTACTGTGCTCGCAAGAGTGCCGGGATAGACGTCTGGATTTTATGGCCGGAAGGCTGGTATTTCCGGACGTCTATAAACAAAAGTAAGCGAAAGCGAAATACATAAAATGATAGTATCGACTTTCCGGAATCCGTACTGCTTGTCATCCAGGAGTTTATTTGCTTCTAAGTACGTTAGGAGCTGGGTGTTAATAAGGCGCTCCATAACTTTACATAATAGTGAAGTTATCGCAATGGGCCGATAGTTGGAGGGGTTCGCGGAGTCTCCCTTCTTTGGAACCGGTTGGACCGAGGCTCTTTTCCAGCAAGAGGGTACAATCCCACGGGCGAAGGAGAGACGGAAAAGACGGGAGATTATTGGTGTCAACTCAGGGGAACAAATCTTAAGCACTATGGCTGGAATGCCATCAGGACCACTACTCTTCGAAGTGTCCAACGTTCTCAAACATTTGAATACCTGTCAAGGGTGCATTTCGGCTCCATCATCGAAATCCCACAGTGTGGTATCGAGAGAGGAGTTGCACCCTGGTCATCCAACGTTGAGTTAGATGCGAAAAGACGAGCAAAAATGTTCGCCTTTTCCTTCGCGAGGATAGCGAATGATCCAGGACCGTTTCAGGGGTGGTGTAGCAGAGCGACAGAAGTTTCGTCCGATAGAGTTGGCGAGAGACAAGAATGCGCGGCTGCCGGTCGGACATCGCACTAGTCTCTCGCCAATTCTATGATCGTGTTTGGACTTGGCCACGATGAGTGTTCGCTTGCAAGACCTGGAGGAGGCGTTAAGTGCGCGCCTTGCCTCAGCGGTACGTGCGGAGAGCCACCGCCTGTAGGCTTGGTTCTTGGCCTCTACAGCTATGCGGCATTGGCGGTTGAACCATGGCTTGTGACTACCGCCCACTGGTACAACAGAAATGGAATAAAATATTCCATACCCTATTGCACCAGCTCGGCAATAGACTCAGCGCACGTTGATGGATCCGAAGAGGCAAAGCAGACCTCCTTCCAAGGGAAAGTCCCTAGAAAGGATCGAAATTCCTCCCATTGTGCTGACTTATAGTGCCAGACTGTGCGAGTGGTAGGCTCGCGCGTTTTCGCGTAGTACACAGTCGGCACTGTACAGGACACTAGGCAGTGATCAGAGCTCCCGAGGGGAGCTTTGACACTAACTCTGTATCCTGTAGGTTCGGAAGTCAGCACAAGGTCCAGCAAGCTAGGCTTGTGCGCAGGATTGTCAGGTATGCGTGTAAATCCCGATACCATCTGCGACAATCCGTGGGCTATGGCCAAGTTGTAAGCTTCCAGGCCGGAGTGATCGGTGATGGTGGACCCAAGCCATTCCTTATGTTTGACATTGAAGTCGCCCACCATTACAATTTCAGCCGTAGAAAGCTCACAAAGCAGTTTGTCTGTCACTCTGCTAAGGTGCTCAAAGAATGCAACAGTCTCTTTGACACCAAGGTTAGGCGAGCGATACAGGCCCGCATAGAGTCTCACCACGTGGGGAAGATTCACGCGGACCCATATTACTGGGAATCGGGAGTCTTTAACATGGCATAATCTCTTGTTGGAGACATCGGATCGGCCATAAAGGCAGACACCACTTTTGGGCATAAAACGTTCAAATAGTCCGGAACACTGAGATTGGTGGTACAATTAATTCTGTTGTAATTCTGAGCTGCTTGTAGCTTTCTTCTTTCTTGTCACCTTTCTTTTATGGACATCTCTGGTGAATTTTGGAGTTATAAGTTTTCATCGATTGACGAAGTCTCCATCCAAAAGCTGTCGTCATCGGGAAGGTCGAGGTCTTGTTGGGCTGTATCCAAATGCAACAAAAAAACGCTGCTTTCGTGCTCGAGAGGGCCCAAACTAATTTATTTATGATTCATATGTGGTTTTGACCATATGAATCAGGCACAGATGAATCAGGATTTTGCCTACAATCATGCATAACTCATCATACATACAGAATTGAGTATTGTAATTTTTCTACACGAATCTATAACACAAAAGCATCACACAAAACTCAGATTGAAGTTTTAAAACTATAAAATATATTTTATAAAGTAGGCATTGTAATCAGAATGCTACCTGATCCAAGCACAGATGAATCAGATATTTACCTTCGTAACACCGGGATCTAAGCCAACCAGCCGCATATCCGTCTTCTAGCTCTTTCTTTGCACGACTGGCTTCCCCCCGCGCGGGAAGCCAGACTCTCAATATTATTACCCGACCAAGCATGGTCAAGTGCAGCTTACGCCACATTAATCAGTATTATACGCCGGACACTTCTTATTTAATTATTTATAAACACACTAACGTAGTTGTAACTAATACACATTTTTTTTGTAAGAGGACAATTCATTTCCCTTCGATATTATTATAATTTATATTGATTTATCAAATGGAAAATGCGACATCAACCATTTTGTTCCGGAAAATGGCTAACGGACACGTTATATGAATCAGAAGAACAAGCTTCAAATATTTTTATTTTGTACCTAGACAGCAATTATTTCAAAAATATCATTTGTCCCAGTTAGGGATAAAGCTAAACTGTACAAAGAAAAAATATCATGCCGTTTCGTTAGATGGTTACAGAAATATACCCATAGACATCGAAAATTTTGTCTCTGAAGAACTACCCTAAACCTAAAATTAGATATTCTGAGAGGTAATTAGCAGCCCTATCTCCTGTCAAAGGATTATCGTCGGTTTCTGGGACACCCTGTATATAGGTTTTTTTTAAACCACCAAAACACCACTTATTTCTCACTTGCCGAAGAACCAAACGAGGGATTGCACGCAATCGGATTGAACAAAGTCTTTCAGGAGGCGGACCGCTCTTCTCATACCACTTGCCGATAAGTATAAAGATATCGATAACGAAAATTATAAGTATGCACGAAAGGAGTAGGATGCGCAGCAGGTTCGAGGCACCGCAGGATCTAAAAAGGCTTTCAGGTGGCCGAACCCTGGGAGTGTCCTATTTGATTTCCTGCGAATAGCACTGTCCCGCCCGACCTACGAGGCGGGACAGTGCTATTCGCAGGTATGAGGTTAGGACAGGGCTATTCGTAGGTATACCTGCATGCAGGTTTAGACACTTAATAGACACTTCCCTTTCATTCGAGCCGAAGTCTGCCGAAGTGTTCACGAAATGAGCCGCAATGTCTGTCAGGTGTCGTACCGCACCGGCTTGTTTTCTCATACTCTCCATTCAGTAATCTGTGTGAATCTGACTTTAATCAGTGTTGCCAGATAGGGGGATTCCCTGCAAATTCGGGGGATTTTCTCGTCTTTGGAGGGAGATTCGGTGGGAACAGTTCTTTGGGGGGAGAAATTAACTTGGGGGAAATTTTGGAGGTTTTTGAGTACCTTTCAACTACAAGCACAATTCGCATCTACTTACTATCATTCATCCTGATGAACGAAGAGGAGAGGAATAAAATGTTTATGTACGTAATACATAATAAAGTAACTAAAGACAAGGTAGTATAGTCAAAAACCTGAGGCTATCCGAAAGGTTAAATGGTTTTAAAAAAAAGTAACTAACTAAACTAAAAGGAGCGATAAACCAAAAAAAAAAGCAAACTACAACTCTTTGATAATGTGATGTGGTAACTAGCTTCATGTTATTTAGTTTTCCTACTACTTGGTACTACGAACGACGGAAACGATATCTTTTGAAGGACAACGGTTAGAAACGCTAGTGAAAGTGAAAATAGTTGCTTAGAAAATAGTAGATGCCATGGGAGAGTTTGAATAAAACCTAAAATAATATTTTATGTAATGTACCGTGAGGGGCCGTTACTTAAAAAGAATAGCCCCACTGCATCTCTCTCCATGCATGTCGTAAAAGGCGACTAAGGGATAAGGACAAAATGCCGTGCTAAAGGGCGAGAGGCTCGCCACCTCTCACCTTGGCACGGTACTTCCACCGAGTCTTGCAGCAGGTGGGTCTTCGTGCCTTACTTTCTGCTTGATCGATTGAATCTTTTTCAAATACTTTGCGAAATGTGGTGGTCGGTGTTATGCTGTAATTTACCAGAATTCTTGCAGCATAACACCAATTACTTTGCTTACCCCAATTGTCAGGAATCACCGTGTGTGATATGTATGTATGTATATTATTTTTGTTTTTTTATTACTCTAAAATGAGCCAAAACTGTTTTGGGGGTTTTGATAAAGTTGGGGGGAAATTCATATGGCCATCTGGCAACACTCTGAATATGACTGCAGACTGACCGACTGACTGAGTAATACCACAGAGTAGTAATACAATCTATGGTGCGAGCGAATGTCAGTTTCGTAAATTTAGGACTTTTAATTTTTATTTCGAATGAAATGGGTTGAGTGGAGATAGGAGGGAAATCAAAAGTAGAAGTAAAAGTAAACTCATAATGTGGGATGTAAACGTATGCGTGGCGTGTCTCGCCACCGACGTGAGGATGTACAACATGAGCGCCAGCAGTCTGCTGCAGCCCTACCAACTGCTCGCCGGCGTCCAGGTACATCTCTTGGCGTCTGTCGAGCCGGCCGGCTGCAGACTTTGGAACACACGTGCATTCATGAATATTGATTTAGATCCTGTGTTCATTCTTGACCTATAAATGAAAAATTTAAGTAATTTTGGTTGGGAGTTAGTATAGCGCGGCATTCTTAGAAGATTTCTGGTAGCTGGGACTGGTAGGCGAGGTTCTAAGGAGCTATTAGCAAAAAAAATTTTTGTGCGGAGACTTGTACTTTCGGAGAAAATTTTTTTTGAAAAAAAATTTCATACAAAATAATTTTTTTTTTTTAAATGCACCAAAACATTGGTTTTGAATATAAATGTATGTAAAAACAAGGGAAGTGGTATGGGTGAATGTTTTGGTGGTTTAAGAAAAAAATAACCAGGGTTAATTTTGAGGCGGCGCATGCCGTTTTTGCATAAATTTCTATTCAAATTAAATTTTTTGGTGCATTTAAAAAAAAAAAAAAATCAAAAATTTATTTTGTATGAAAAATATTTTTTTTCAAATTTGTTTTTCTCCGAAAGTACAAGTCTCCACACAAAAATTTTTTTTGCTAATAGCTCCTTAGACCCTCGCCTACTAGTCCCAGCTACCAGAAATCTTCGAAGAATGCCGCGCTATACTAACTCCCACCCGTAATTTTTTTTATTTTAGTTCAATGAAGATAATGATTACTTGCCTAAGAAGCTGTGCTGGGAGTGTGCGGCGCTCGTGAACAAGTTCAACTTGTTCAGACACAAGTGTGAGAGAGCCTATCTACTGCTGCAGGACATCTACAACCAACATGATGAGGTATGTATACTGACCTGCCTCAGAAGTTGTGCTGGGAGTGTGCGGCACTCGTGAACAAGTTCAACTTGTTCAGACACAAGTGTGAGAGAGCCTATCTACTGCTGCAGGACATCTACAACCAACATGATGAGGTATGTATACTGACCTGCCTCAGAAGTTGTGCTGGGAGTGTGCGGAACTCGTGAACAAGTTCAACTTGTTCAGACACAAGTGTGAGAGAGCCTATCTACTGCTGCAGGACATCTACAACCAACATGATGAGGTATGTATACTGACCTGCCTCAGAAGTTGTGCTGGGAGTGTGCGGCACTCGTGAACAAGTTCAACTTGTTCAGACACAAGTGTGAGAGAGCCTATCTACTGCTGCAGGACATCTACAACCAACATGATGAGGTATGTATACTGACCTGCCTCAGAAGTTGTGCTGGGAGTGTGCGGCACTCGTGAACAAGTTCAACTTGTTCAGACACAAGTGTGAGAGAGCCTATCTACTGCTGCAGGACATCTACAACCAACATGATGAGGTATGTATACTGACCTGCCTCAGAAGTTGTGCTGGGAGTGTGCGGCACTCGTGAACAAGTTCAACTTGTTCAGACACAAGTGTGAGAGAGCCTATCTACTGCTGCAGGACATCTACAACCAACATGATGAGGTATGTATACTGACCTGCCTCAGAAGTTGTGCTGGGAATGTGCGGCACTCGTGAACAAGTTCAACTTGTTCAGACACAAGTGTGAGAGAGCCTATCTACTGCTGCAGGACATCTACAACCAACATGATGAGGTATGTATACTGACCTGCCTCAGAAGTTGTGCTGGGAGTGTGCGGCACTCGTGAACAAGTTCAACTTGTTCAGACACAAGTGTGAGAGAGCCTATCTACTGCTGCAGGACATCTACAACCAACATGATGAGGTATGTATACTGACCTGCCTCAGAAGTTGTGCTGGGTGTGTGCGGCACTCGTGAACAAGTTCAACTTGTTCAGACACAAGTGTGAGAGAGCCTATCTACTGCTGCAGGACATCTACAACCAACATGATGAGGTATGTATACTGACCTGCCTCAGAAGTTGTGCTGGGAGTGTGCGGCACTCGTGAACAAGTTCAACTTGTTCAGACACAAGTGTGTGAGAGCCTATCTACTGCTGCAGGACATCTACAACCAACATGATGAGGTATGTATACTGACCTGCCTCAGAAGTTGTGCTGGGAGTGTGCGGCACTCGTGAACAAGTTCAACTTGTTCAGACACAAGTGTGTGAGAGCCTATCTACTGCTGCAGGACATCTACAACCAACATGATGAGGTATGTATACTGACCTGCCTCAGAAGTTGTGCTGGGAGTGTGCGGCACTCGTGAACAAGTTCAACTTGTTCAGACACAAGTGTGTGAGAGCCTATCTACTGCTGCAGGACATCTACAACCAACATGATGAGGTATGTATACTGACCTGCCTCAGAAGTTGTGCTGGGAGTGTGCGGCACTCGTGAACAAGTTCAACTTGTTCAGACACAAGTGTGAGAGAGCCTATCTACTGCTGCAGGACATCTACAACCAACATGATGAGGTATGTATACTGACCTGCCTCAGAAGTTGTGCTGGGAGTGTGCGGCACTCGTGAACAAGTTCAACTTGTTCAGACACAAGTGTGAGAGAGCCTATCTACTGCTGCAGGACATCTACAACCAACATGATGAGGTATGTATACTGACCTGCCTCAGAAGTTGTGCTGGGAGTGTGCGGCACTCGTGAACAAGTTCAACTTGTTCAGACACAAGTGTGTGAGAGCCTATCTACTGCTGCAGGACATCTACAACCAACATGATGAGGTATGTATACTGACCTGCCTCAGAAGTTGTGCTGGGAGTGTGCGGCATTCGTGAACAAGTTCAACTTGTTCAGACACAAGTGTGTGAGAGCCTATCTACTGCTGCAGGACATCTACAACCAACATGATGAGGTATGTATACTGACCTGCCTCAGAAGTTGTGCTGGGAGTGTGCGGCACTCGTGAACAAGTTCAACTTGTTCAGACACAAGTGTGAGAGAGCCTATCTACTGCTGCAGGACATCTACAACCAACATGATGAGCATAGGCGCCGACTACGTGGGTGCTCGGGGGCTCCAGCACCCACGAGGGGTGAGTAGTGGGTGCGGAGCACCCACGACGATAGATATAAAAACTGATCAGTAATAGGATTGGAGCTACGATATAAGTGCCTTATTTACTTACAAGCCTTTGAGCGGCCGCATTTACACATTCGCACTAGTGGCGTGACCGAATAGCGAATGTTAATAGTACTCCTATATTATTCTATACCAAGCAATAGAATATAGGAGCACTACATGCACCCCTATTCAATCGACCTACCACGGATGCGACCCTGACCAACCGGTTCTGTAGGTCTTTTATTCACAGAACCGGGAAAATGTGGAACGCACTCCCTGCCCATCTATTTCCTCCCAAGTACAGCCTGGGGTTTTTCACAAGGGTGTGAAAAGGCTCCTGTCAGGCCGGCATGACATTCGCAATCCCCGTGCATCACAGAATGTCCATGGGCATCGTTAGACACCTACTTAGGTGAAACGATGCCACAAGTCGCGCTATCGATAAAAAAAAAATACATGCGTAGGTACATCGTGCGAATGTGTAAATGCGGCAAATGCAAAACATTGTGCGAATGTTTTGCGAATCCATGCTGCCGGGTGCCGGGAGAATTAATGAAAAATTGGAGAAGCATATGTCCAGCAGTGGACGGCAACACGTTGATGATGATGATGATTGTTCAATAAAAAAAATTGCATGAGCACCCACGAGGATTTCTAAAAGTCGGCGCCCCTGATGATGAGGTATGTATACTGACCTGCCTCAGAAGTTGTGCTGGGAGTGTGCGGCACTCGTGAACAAGTTCAACTTGTTCAGACACAAGTGTGAGAGAGCCTATCTACTGCTGCAGGACATCTACAACCAACATGATGAGGTATGTATATTGACCTGCCTCAGAAGTTGTGCTGGGAGTGTGCGGCACTCGTGAACAAGTTCAACTTGTTCAGACACAAGTGTGTGAGAGCCTATCTACTGCTGCAGGACATCTACAACCAACATGATGAGGTATGTATACTGACCTGCCTCAGAAGTTGTGCTGGGAGTGTGCGGCACTCGTGAACAAGTTCAACTTGTTCAGACACAAGTGTGTGAGAGCCTATCTACTGCTGCAGGACATCTACAACCAACATGATGAGGTATGTATACTGACCTGCCTCAGAAGTTGTGCTGGGAGTGTGCGGCACTCGTGAACAAGTTCAACTTGTTCAGACACAAGTGTGTGAGAGCCTATCTACTGCTGCAGGACATCTACAACCAACATGATGAGGTATGTATACTGACCTGCCTCAGAAGTTGTGCTGGGAGTTTGCGGCGCTCATAAACATGTTCAACTTATTCAGACACAAGGCGCTCAGAAATCTACCCTAGATTTTTTTTTCAGATAATGGTTTACCATGTTAAAGAGACGGACAGAGAGCAACATCGCCTGACATCTCCGCTCAGCATCACTCTCATCCCCAGCTACACACTGAAAAGCCGAAATGTCAAAATTATGAAAGATACAAGGAGAGAACCCGTTGTTGCTCCTCCCGTCAAACACGAGTTCGAAGTTCAAATAGTGAAAGCGGAGATCGATGTTGTCAAATATGAACCGCAAATACACTTCAACGAGCCGTCTGCCAACTCAGATTGCAATGAAGACGCAGAAAGTGATTCTAATACTACTATACAAGAGCCTGATGATGAAGAGGGAAGTTCGCTCGGGGAACTGAAAGTTAAAAAGGAAGTGGTGAAAGAGGTTTCCTTGAAGGAACTGGGGTGGACGGAGGTTGCTTTGACTAAGGTAAGGAACTGGGATGGACGGAGGTTGCTTTGACTAACCTAAGGAACTGGGATGAACGGAGGTTGCTTTGACTAAGGTAAGGAACTGGGATGGACGGAGGTTGCTTTGACTAAGGTAAGGAAATTGGATAGACGGAGGTTGCTTTGACTAAGGTAAGGAACTTGGATGGATGGTGGTTGCTTTGACTGGTAAGGAACTGGGATGGACGGAGTTTGCTTTGACTAAGATAAGGAACTGGGATGGACGGAGGTTGCTTTGACTAAGGTAAGGAACTTCGATGGATGGTGGTTGCTTTGACTGGTAAGGAACTGGGATGGACGGAGGTTGCTTTGACTAAGATAAGGAACTGGGATGGACGGAGGTTGCTTTGACTAAGGTAAGGAACTTGGATGGATGGTGGTTGCTTTGACTGGTAAGGAACTGGGATGGACGGAGGTTGCTTTTACTAAGATAAGGAACTGAGATGGACGGAGGTTGCTTTGACTAAGGTAAGGAACTTGGATGGATAGTGGTTGCTTTGACTGGTAAGGAACTGGGATGGACGGAGGTTGCTTTGACTAAGATAAGGAACTGGGATGGACGGAGGTTGCTTTGACTAAGGTAAGGAACGGGGATGAGCGGAGGTTGTTTTGACTAAGGTAAGCAACTTTCGGCTGACATTTCGGTAAATACAACAGTTTCAGTTACTGGGCCTCCGTCAGCGGTAATGATCCTGCAGGCTTATCAAGTTGGCAGATATAGACGTTTAGGTGTTGTAGCCTCACGGCCGATGTGTCTGGACGTCTATAAAATAAACTAAGCTCCTTCAGAGCACAAAATTATGGAACATGTACGCGGTGAAAGCTAAAAAGAAAATGATTTCAGGAGCGAGCACTCGAGATGTATGCACAGAGAAAGAACTCGAGCAAATACAACAAGGCTGCGTACAAGTGCGATCTGTGCTATCAACACTTCCACGATCAAGCCCACTATGGGAGTCACATGTCCCGACATGATCCGGTAAGTACAACAAGGCTGCGTACAAGTGCGAGCTGTGCTATCAACACTTCCACGATCAAGCCCACTATGGGAGTCACATGTCCCGACATGATCCGGTAAGTACAACAAGGCTGCGTACAAGTGCGAGCTGTGCTATCAACACTTCCACGATCAAGCCCACTATGGGAGTCACATGTCCCGACATGATCCGGTAAGTACAACAAGGCTGCGTACAAGTGCGAGCTGTGCTATCAACACTTCCACGATCAAGCCCACTATGGGAGTCACATGTCCCGACATGATCCGGTAAGTACAACAAGGCTGCGTACAAGTGCGAGCTGTGCTATCAACACTTCCACGATCAAGCCCACTATGGGAGTCACATGTCCCGACATGATCCGGTAAGTACAACAAGGCTGCGTACAAGTGCGAGCTGTGCTATCGACACTTCCACGATCAGGCCCACTGTGAGAGTCACATGTCCCGACATGATCCGGTTAGTACAACAAGGCTGCGTACAATTGTGAGCTGTGCTATCGACACTTCCACGATCAGGCCCACTATGAGAGCCACATGTCCCGACATGATCCGGTTAGTACAACAAGGCTGCGTACAAGTGCGAGCTGTGCTATCAAAACTTCCACGATCAGGCCCACTGTGAGAGTCACATGCCCCGACATGATCCGGTTAGTACAACAAGGCTGCGTACAATTGTGAGCTGTGCTATCGACACTTCCACGATCAGGCCCACTGTGAGAGTCACATGTCCCGACATGATCCGGTTAGTACAACAAGGCTGCGTACAATTGCGAGCTGTGCTATCAACACTTCTACGATCAGGCCCACTGTGAGAGTCACATGTCCCGACATGATCCGGTTAGTACAACAAGGCTGCGTACAATTGTGAGCTGTGCTATCGACACTTCCACGATCAGGCCCACTATGAGAGCCACATGTCCCGACATGATTCGGTTAGTACAACAAAGCTGCGTACAAGTGCGAGCTGTGCTATCAACACTTCCACGATCAGGCCCACTGTGAGAGTCACATGTCCCGACATGATCCGGTTAGTACAACAAGGCTGCGTACAATTGTGAGCTGTGCTATCGACACTTCCACGATCAGGCCCACTGTGAGAGTCACATGTCCCGACATGATCCGGTTAGTACAACAAGGCTGCGTACAAGTGCGAGATGTGCTATCAATACATCCACGATCAGGCCCGCTGTGAGAGTCACATGTCCCGACATGATCCGGTAAGTACAACAAGGCTGAGTACAAGTATAAGCTGTGCTATCGAGACTTCCATGATCAGGCCCACTATGACAGCCACATGTCCCGACATGATCCGGTAAGTGCAACAAGGCTGAGTACAAGTGTAAACTGTGCTATCGACACTTCCATGATCAGGCCCACTATGACAGCCACATGTCCCGACATGATCCGGTAAGTACAACAAGGCTGCGTACAAGTGCGAGCTGTGCTATCAACACTTCCACGATCAGGCCCACTATGGAAGTCACATGTCCCGACATGATCCGGTAAGTACAACAAGGCTGCGTACAAGTGTAAGCTGTGCTATCGACACTTCCATGATCAGGCTCACTATGAGAGCCACATGTACATGTCCCGACATGATCCGGTAAGTACAACAAGGCTGCGTACAAGTGTAAGCTGTGCTATAGGCACTTCCAAGATGAGGGCCACTATGAGAGCCTCATGTCCCGACATGATCTGGTAAGTACAACAAGGCTGCGTACAAGTGTAAGCTGTGCTATCGACACTTCCAAGATCAGGCCCACTATGAGAGCCACATGTCCCGACATGATCTGGTAAGTACAACAAGGCTGCGTACAAGTGTAAGCTGTGCTATCGACACTTCCAAGATCAGGCCCACTATGAGAGCCACATGTCCCGACTTGATCTGGTAAGTACAACAAGGCTGCGTACAAGTGTAAGGCCCACTTGCACCAACACGAGTTTAAAGTTAAGTAGCGAGTTATGGATTTAAACGCGGTTCCCACAGTCAAAGGGTGCTAGCTTAAACTGGTTTAGCGAGTTAAACTGGTTTATATATTAAATTTGTGTTGGTGCAAGTGGGCCTAAGCTGTGCTATCGACACTTCCATGATCAGCCCCACTATGAGAGTCACATGTCCCGACATGATCCGGTAAGTACAACAAGGCTACGTACAAGTGTAAGCTGTGCTATCGACACTTCCAAGATCAGGCCCACTATGAGAGCCACATGTCCCGACTTCATCTTGTAAGTACAACAAGGCTGCGTACAAGTGTAAGCTGTGCTATCGACACTTTCATGATCAGGCCCACTATGAGAGTCACATGTCCCGACATGATCCGGTAAGTACAACAAGGCTGCGTACAAGTGTAAGCTGTGCTATCGACACTTCCAAGATCAGGCCCACTATGAGAGCCACATGTCCCGACTTGATCTGGTAAGTACAACAAGGCTGCGTACAAGTGTAAGCTGTGCTATCGTCACTTCCATGATCAGGCCCACTATGAGAGCCACATGTCCCGACATGATCCGGTAAGTACAACAAGGCTGCGTACAAGTGTAAGCTGTGCTATTGACACTTCCATGATCAGGCCCAATATGACAGCCACATGTCCCGACATGATCCGGTAAGTACAACAAGGCTGCGTACAAGTGTAAGCTGTGCTATTGACACTTCCATGATCAGGCCCACTATGACAGCCACATGTCTCGACATGTACAACAAGGCTGCGTACAAGTGTAAGCTGTGCTATTGACACTTCCATGATCAGGCCCACTATGACAGCCACATGTCTTAACATGTACAACAAAGCTGCGTACAAGTGTAAGCTGTGCTATCGACACTTCCAAGATCAGGCCCACTATGAGAGCCACATGTCCCGACTTGATCTGGTAATTACAACAAGGCTGCGTACAAGTGTAAGCTGTGCTATCGACATTTCCATGATCAGGCCCACTATGAGAGTCACATGTCCCGACATGATCCGGTAAGTACAACAAGGCTGCGTACAAGTGTAAGCTGTGCTATCGACACTTCCATGATCAGGCCCACTATGAGAGTCACATGTCCCGACTTGATCTGGTAAGTACAACAAGGCTGCGTACAAGTGTAAGCTGTGCTATCGACACTTCCATGATCAGGCCCACTATGAGAGTCACATGTCCCGACATGATCCGGTAAGTACAACAAGGCTGCGTACAAGTGTAAGCTGTGCTATCGACACTTCCAAGATCAGGCCCACTATGAGAGCCACATGTCCCGACTTGATCTGGTAAGTACAACAAGGCTGCGTACAAGTGTAAGCTGTGCTATCGTCACTTCCATGATCAGGCCCACTATGAGAGCCACATGTCCCGACATGATCCGGTAAGTACAACAAGGCTGCGTACAAGTGTAAGCTGTGCTATTGACACTTCCATGATCAGGCCCACTATGACAGCCACATGTCCCGACATGATCCGGTAAGTACAACAAGGCTGCGTACAAGTGTAAGCTGTGCTATTGACACTTCCATGATCAGGCCCACTATGACAGCCACATGTCTCGACATGTACAACAAGGCTGCGTACAAGTGTAAGCTGTGCTATTGACACTTCCATGATCAGGCCCACTATGACAGCCACATGTCTTAACATGTACAACAAAGCTGCGTACAAGTGTAAGCTGTGCTATCGACACTTCCAAGATCAGGCCCACTATGAGAGCCACATGTCCCGACTTGATCTGGTAATTACAACAAGGCTGCGTACAAGTGTAAGCTGTGCTATCGACACTTCCATGATCAGGCCCACTATGAGAGTCACATGTCCCGACATGATCCGGTAAGTACAACAAGGCTGCGTACAAGTGTAAGCTGTGCTATCGACACTTCCATGATCAGCCCCACTATGAGAGTCACATGTCCCGACTTGATCTGGTAAGTACAACAAGGCTGCGTACAAGTGTAAGCTGTGCTATCGACACTTCCATGATCAGCCCCACTATGAGAGTCACATGTCCCGACATGATCCGGTTAGTACAACAAGGCTACGTACAAGTGTAAGCTGTGCTATCGACACTTCCAAGATCAGGCCCACTATGAGAGCCACATGTCCCGACTTCATCTTGTAAGTACAACAAGGCTGCGTACAAGTGTAAGCTGTGCTATCGACACTTCCATGATCAGGCCCACTATGAGAGTCACATGTCCCGACATGATCCGGTAAGTACAACAAGGCTGCGTACAAGTGTAAGCTGTGCTATCGACACTTCCATGATCAGGCCCACTATGAGAGTCACATGTCCCGACTTGATCCGGTAAGTACAACAAGGCTGCGTACAAGTGTAAGCTGTGCTATCGACACTTCCATGATCAGGCCCACTATGAGAGTCACATGTCCCGACAAGATCCGGTAAGTACAACAAGCCTGCGTACAAGTGTAAGCTGTGCTATCGACACTTTCAAGATCAGGCCTACTACGAGCCTTTGTCACGTGTTGCTAGGATTTTTATATATTTGTCCGTGGCTTCGCTCGCAAAATTGTAGGTTATGCTTAATTTGAGTCGACGCAATGTCTCTCTCCCCCCCTCCCCCTCCCCCCCTTTTAGTGGATGAATTTCTAAAAACGCTGATGCAAACTGACCAAACAGAAGGCTAACCGCAAATTTCCATGTTTCTAACTTCAAAAATGACTCACTTTCGTCCCTTGTTTTACCCTCTTAGAGAAGGAATTTTCTTAAATCCTTTCTTAGTGCTCACCTACGTTATATAAGGAACTCCTATGCAAACACGCTTCCTAGACTAGGTTTAGCCTGCGCGTTTTCTGTCAGTCAGTCATTCAGTGGAGCTTGAATTGATATAAAATTAATGTTTCAGAGTCGCGGCAAATACGAGTGTGATTTCTGCAAGCTGAGGTTCAACACTCGCAGGAACATCAGACGGCACATCAGCTCCCAGCATACCAAGCAGTACACCTGCAACAAGTGCCATCTTAGTTACTTCACCAAGTGAGTGCAAATTAGATTGAGAAAGGGACTCCACGGTATATTAGTTCGTTATAGAATGTTTTTTTCGGTTATGCGGTTTAAATTAAAGCGACTCACTTTTGTTTGTCGACGTTTCGTCCCACACTCCGGGGACATCTTCAGGACTTGCGGCCTGCGACGCCCTGGAGGACATCCGACACGTCGTCCAGTCAGATGTCAACTGATGAGACGAAACGTCGACAAACAAAAGTGAGTCGCTTTAATTTAATAATACCGCATAACCGAAAAAACATTCTATAATGTGTAACAGCGGTAAAAGCCTCAACGAACATATATTAGTAGTGTTTTCCATTCAGGTCAGTGTGGCCGCCACGACCAAGGGGAACCGCTGCCGTGACACTTAGTACATCGAGGTGTACATCATAGGTGATGTTGTTGTTGTTGTTGTTTGCTGCCCAGCCTCTTGGGAAGGCGGTTTTTTTTTTATGGATACTGACACGGTTGGCTACATCACCTACAACATCCGTGATGTCAGCCCATAAAACCGGGTGAACTTGGTGCCATGTCAGTGCCTCCCTTCGGTCGTGCCGGCTACACTGAACTGGACGGAAAACACAAACTATTTACATAGCCGTTTCGACCGACCTTTCATTCAGCGCGGTGGCACCAACCCGGGCGGGTTAAACCCTACCACCTAGTAATATAAGAAGGGAGTTATATCCCTTAGTCGCCTTTTACGACATACACGGGGAGAGATGCAGTGGGGCTATTCTTTTAAAGTACCGGCCCCACACGGTACATCTTTTAAAGTACCGGCCCCACACTGTACACGGGCGGGTGGGCCATTCTCCGCACTGAGAACTCAAGATATCATTAAGATCCTCTGACACCCTTGTTCTTGCTATCCCGTCCCACTCCTCAGTCTTTTACACTGACTCTTTCACAGTGCACGCTGCACGCATGTCGAACGAACTTCCTCTTCGATTACGACAATGTGCATCGATCCACACGTTCAGAGTGCTCTTGAAAGACCATCTCCTCAAACCCTAAACCTCATCTCCTTCTTCCGTGTCCCTGGTTTCTGAGTTAGGAAATTCATAATATTTATTGTCTGAGTTTTATTTTGTATATATATATATATATATATATTTTTTTTTTTTTTCACCACAGTGTCAGTTCAAGATAAAGAGGCATAGGCCAAGTCTTTATTCATTCCATGTTTTAGCATGACTGACAAAATTTTGACAGCAAGGAGAAAGTCATTACTTCGGAAAGGCAATGTCTTGAAACATCAACGAGTTTGTAAATATTTTTTTTATGGAATGTAATGGAATGGAAACCTGGCAATGGGGTGGACAGAGTAATCGGTGTTGTGCTGCAAGGACTCTTGTAAATTACAGCACAACACCAGCCACCACGTTTTCAAAGCAAAGTATTCGGACAAGATAACTAGTATGTACTTATATGTAGTGTATATTATAGTATATTATAGTTATTTTCCTTATATTATATTTTACATTCCCACACTCAAGTCTTTTGCTACTACCTACTTATATCTCGCAACATACGACTCTCAAACATCCAAAGGTTGACTGGGAGAAATCCCTGTAAGGGATAAGTCCGCCTTTGCCCCTCATGTAAATTTCTTATTGTGTGTTTATGTTAAATATGCCTATAGGAGAAATAAATATTTTTCATTTCATTTCATTTCATTTCATTTTTCATTTCATTTCATTTCATTAAATGTTTTTTGGAGCAATAAAGTATTTCTATCTATCTATCTAACTATCATGCAGCAAGTAAGGTACGAAGACCCCACCTACCGCATGACTCGGTGGATGTACCGCGCCAATGTGCGAGGTGGCTAGCCTGTCGCCCTTTAGCACGGCATCTTATCACTTTTTCAGAGACAGAGCCCAGCGCCACCATAGGCAACACCAGAAGTTCGGACTTATACTGAACGCACGCAAGAGGCAGTCCAAACTAAAGAGAAAAGCAAGACTGAGGAAGAAAAAGCAGAAAGCCAAGCACACGATCAAGTCAAACACTTTTGAGTTCGTCGAGCGCGTACTGACACAGGTTGTATAGTATATTCGTTTATTTTTACTATGCAGGCTGTTCCAGCAATCGCTAAATTGAATTGAACAGATTGATCCTTAAGGCCCCTCCACACTATGGCCGCGAACGCCGCGAAAACAGGCGCGAACGTGAACGCGAGTGTGGATGGTTTTAGCGTCTTTTGTTTCGCGTTCGCGGCGTTCCCCGTTTTTTGTCGGTTTTTTGGACCTGCGACAAAAGGATCCGCGATGCGCGAACGCGAAACTTATCCACACTCGCGGCGTCCGACGCCAGCGCTTCTAGCGAGAGGTTGTGTGTTGTGTTAGTGTAGTTCGTTGCGTCATGGCGAGCCAACGTGCTAGTGCAGATTGGACGAAAGACCTTGAACTTCTATTGCGATGTATTTGTGTCATCCACCATCTCCTTCTTTTCTATGTTTTTTTTTTATTTTCTTTTGTGCTGAATGTGCAGATAGTTATAGTAAGACAATGCGCACAGAGCTACAGCAGCAGCTACCTCGACGTCCATTTTACCGCAGTGTTCACACTCAACTGTTCGCGGGGTAAATTTACTCTGTTAATTCACGTCAATAGTGTGGAGAGTCGTTCGCGGCGTAAATTTACGGCGCGAATTCATGCCGTAAATTTACGCCGTGAATTTACGGCCATAGTGTGGAGGGGCCTTTATAAATACTTTTAGTTATCATATCATCATATCACACACGCTGAATCCCGACAATCGGGGTAAGCAGAGTAATCGGTGTTGTGCTGCAAGAACTCTGTTAAATTACAGCACAACACCGACCACCACGTTTCGCAAAGTATTCGAACAAGATTCAATCGATCAAGCAGCAAGTAAGGCACGAAGACCCACCTGCTGCATGAGTCGGTGGAAGTACCGTGCCAAGGTGAGAGGTGGCGAGCCTGTCGCCCTTTAGCACGGCATCTTGTCCTTATCCCTTAGTCGCATTTTACGACATGCATGGGGGGAGATGCAGTGGGGCTATTCTTTTAAAGTACCGGCCCCACACGGTACTTTTAGTCTACCTGGATATTCATATGGTTTGTGTTTGGCTTAACATAGTTGGAATTCGCGGTCACTGTGGCCGACGTTTCGGACTGGCGCGTGCAGTCCATCATCAGGGCGAGTGTCTGGCTGCGGTGTCGGGCCCGCGGTTAACAGAACACTGCCTGTCAACCGCGAGCGGCTGCGAAGATTGTATTTACAGCTGTGGGTAGGCACCAATACGGCTTGGGCCGCGTTCCGCACCTCCGCCGAGGAGCAGAATGTACTGACAGTGTCGAAACGTCGGCCATAGTGACCGCGAATTTCAACCATGGTAAGCCAAACACCTTCCATAAGGTTGATCCTTGTGGTTTTATGAGAAAAACAATGTATTTAATTAAAGCATACCGTTAAAATATCTGGTGTCTGAGATATTAATTTTTAAAATGTAAGTTGTCGCGTCGTCCGCTGACTGTCATTTTGAGCCTAGCCACCGGTGTGCAATATCGACTACTTTGGTGCGTCGGCGGATCGCCTCGTTACCATATCGCGTAGCGATATTCCCAGGGGCTCGCTCCATTGCTCACTGGGAAACTTTCAACCTTGCGCAACAGCGACCGTCAGAGGCCACGTTTCACACCCGTACGTCATAACCGGGAGGACGCACTGGTCATTATATTTTGCGGATACCGGGTGGCTAAGCACAAGTGGCAGTGGGCTGGACACGTCAGCCGAAGAGACGACGCCCGTTGGAGTAACCGTATCCTACACTGGCGGCCGTGGACAGGAAAACGGAGTGTGGGAAGACCACGCGCCAGGCGCGACGAGAACATCAAGTGCGTCGGCGGAAAGCAGTGGTTCCGTATCGCTGAAGGCCGGGAGGGCTGGAGGAAAATTATGTCCAGCAGTGGACGCTTACACGCTGACTGACTGACTGACATTTTGCGGAAGGTCAGACCTCAGGGCGGAATTGTAACTTTCCGAAGATAACCTAACCCAGTTGAATTCGTGTCTCGACCTACTTAAGCAGACCTTGTCTACCAAGCCGCAGAATTTGACCGAGATATTCTCGACGACGACTTATTATAGACGACTCTTCAACCTGTTCGATCACTTCGCCGTCAATAACGATTGGTCCTCCCACCATTACATTTTTTTTTTTATGAAAACTTACACGGTTGGCTACATCACCTACAACATCCGTGACGTCAGCCCATAACTCCGGGTGAACTAGGTGCCATGTCAGTGCTTCCCTTCGGTCGTGCCGGCTACACTGAACTGGATATAAAACACAAACTATTTACATAGCCGTTTCGACGGACGTTTCATTCAGTGCGGTGGTACCAACCCGGGCGGGTTGAACCCTACCACCTAGTAATATTATAAGAAGGGAGTCAAATCCCTTAGTCGCCTCTTATGTACTCTTCAACCATTTCGATCACTTCTCCGTCAATAACGATTTGTCCTCCCGCCATTACTTCGGCCGCCATGATCTTAGTTGAAGATGTGTAAGATGTACAATGCGGTGGTTGCCCGCAGGAGCAAATGATGGAAGTGGTGCGGGAGAGGCAGTTCACGGACACGTACAAGAAGGCGCCCTTCAAGTGCTCTCTCTGCTTCAAGGTGTTCCTCGAGGTGAAGACATACAGGAACCACATGAGACAGCATGATCCGGTCTGTTCATTTTTAGGTTTCCGTATCCCGTACGGAAGCCTATTACTAAGCCTACACCGTTTGTCTGTCTGTCTGTCCATCCGTCCGTCCGTTTGTCTGTCTGTCTGTCTGTCCGAGGGCTGTATCTCTTGAACAGTAATAGGTAGCTGGTTGAAATTTTTACAGAATATGTGTTATTATGGTGGATATAACAACAAATAATAGAAATAGAAAAAGTAGAAAAATTAAGGAGGGTTCCCATACAAGAAACATGTTTTTTGTATTTTTTTTTGTGCTGCGGAAACCTCGGTCCGCGAGTCCGACTCCCACTTGACCGGTTTTTAGGTTTCCGTATCCCGTACGGAAGTCTATTTACTAAGCCTGCGCTGTCTGTCTGTCTGTCTGTCCTACTGCTGTATCTTTGGAACAGTAATAGGTAGCCGGTTGAAATTTTCACAGAATTTGTGTTATTCTGGTGGATATAAATAAGGGGGTATCCCAGACAAGAAACATGTTTTTTTCTGTTTTTTTTTTGTAGTGCGGAAACCTCCGTGCGCGAGTCCGACTCGCACTTGGCCGGTTTTTAGGTTTCCTTGGCCGCGGACGCCGGCAGGGACATTTATAAAATCGGTCGTGTGTCTGTCTATCTGTCTGTCGGTCTTTCCTCTGTAGCTCGTAAACGGCTGGAGCCGTATCTTTTTGAAACTTGAAATATACCTATGATTATGATTTAAAGTGTGAGAGTTAGCGCCTTCGTGCCCTGTTGTCACTGCAACCTAGGAAGATCTATTGTGATCTCTCAAAAGTTTATAGCTCACCCCCAAGATCTATTTCCGTTACGTAACAAGTTTATTCTTGGAGTTGAGTGCCTGTATGCAGCATGGGTTAAAAATATAACACACAAGAATACAGCTTCTACTGTGAATGAGCACTTCACATTCACAAAGGATGTGTACGGGCGTTTCATCCTCTTCTGTACAGAACCTGCACACCACCGGTGTGTCGCTAAGGCCCATTCGGTGTAGGTGTTTGTTTAGTCTGCTGTTGTTAAGGTCCTTATTAGGACTCTTATAGTTTAGTCGCTACATTTTGTTCTTGTACCATGTTTCTTTTTATCAATAAATTTTTTTTATTTGGAAAATAAGAATTTGAACACAATGCAATACTACAGGAGTACATCAGTACCGTGTGGGGCCGGTACTTTAAAAGAATAGCCCCACTGCATCGCTCCCCGTGTATGTCGTAAAAGGCGACTAAGGGATATGACTCCCTTCTTATATTACTAGGTGGTAGGGTTTAACCCGCCCGGGTTGGTACCACCGCACTGAATGAAAGGTCGGTCGAAACGGCTATGTAAATAGTTTGTGTTTTCCGTCCAGTTCAGTGTAGCCGGCACGACCGAAGGGAAGCACTGACGTGGCACCAAGTTCAACCGGTGTTATGGGCTCACATCGCGGATGTTGTAAGTGATGTAGCCAACCGTGTCAGTTTCCATAAAAAAAAAAAAAGAAGTTTAGTTAACTGTAAGACAGACTTAGAATTGCTTCTGCATTCCTAGTTAGAAACAATTTGCAATGTTGGGCCTATTTAAGCGGCGGGTGGCCGAGTGGTTTGGGCATCGGCTTCTCATGCGAGAGGTCAGAGGTTCGAATCCGGTCGGCGTGTACCAATGAGCTTTTTCTGACAAAAAAATTTACTTGCATACCTACACCTGCTGCTTCACCGTTCGGAGCCGGTGTAAAACTGTAGGTCCCTTCCCTTGCTCCTTACTAGGTGGTAGGCTCAACTTGTAGCCGACTGGGTTGGTACCACCGTACTGGATGTAAGATGGCCGCATAGCAACCTCGGTTGTGTTCTCTAATCCAGTATAGCCAGCAATCCAGGGAAGTCTCCGGTATGGCACCCACCTTCTTGGAGGTGATATTGGCTGGTCGGAGCATGTGCTTTGGCTCCTCCGACTCAGCCACCCATATCGGAATACATAAAAAAAAATCAGCCTAATGGTAAATGAGGCCCTGCGTGCGGTAGTAGACGAGGGAAGTCAGAAGTCTCACTGAAATTATTTATAAAATGGTGTGTCCCGCGATCTAGAACGACTGCAACACCGTAGGGATGTCGGCTCCCTAAGTGTGTTCTATCGCTTATTCCATGGGGAGTGCTCGGAGGAGCTGTATAATGCGATCCCGCCGTCCCCTTTCCACCTTCGCACGACGCGCACTGGGCAGGGATTGTATCCCTACACGCTGGACTTACCGCGGATGCGTACCAATCGATTCTGCAGATCTTTCTTCTACAAAACCGGTAAACTCTGGAACGCTCTCCCTGCCCATATATTTCCCCCCAAGTACAGTCTCGGGTCCGTGACAAGAGGGGCGTGAATGGGCACCTGTCAGGCCGGCATGGCATTCGCAACCCCCGCATACGACCGAATGTCCATGGGCGTCGTTAGACACCTGTCAATAAAAAAAAAAAAAAAGTTAGTCGCATACGATGCGATATCCTAGAAAATATTCCTAATTCCCAATTCCAATCAATTGCAGGTGTGCGGCGATTTTGAATGCGACATTTGCAAGATACGAGTGAGGAGTCGGTCGAAAGCTTACATACACATCACCACCCTGCACGCGCGGAGCTACAGCTGCAAGATATGTCCGGTCGTTTCCTACTCGAGGTATGCGGGGCCAACACAGACTACGCGTGACAGACCCATAGGGGATAACTCGCTCGATAAAGCGTGTCGCAATCTCTCTTATCATATTTTATCTTACAAGTCAGTGCCAAGTACCGTCTCGGGTCGTTCAATAGAGGCGTGAATAGGCCACCTTAGCGAAAAATTTGTGTGAAAATAAAAAAAATATGACTATTAAAAAGAAGTCCCCTTAGTGTTTTCCGTCCAGTTCAGTGTAGCCGGCACGACCGAAGGGAAGCACTGAGATGGCGCCCAGTTCACCCGGTGTTATGGGCTGACATCACGGATGTTGCAGGTGATGTAGCCAACCGTGTCAGTTTCCATAAAAAAAAAAAAATAATTGAATTATTGTATCTTAATTAGCTAGCAATCCAAAGGGAAGTTCTACCTACCGGCACTTACCTTCTCAGAGGTGATATTGGCTGGTCGGAGCATGCGCTTTGGCCCCCTGTGACTCAGCAACACCATACTGGATTGTATGTAACTAAACGATTATGAAAATGTTTTCAGGACCGGTGCGCAAGACCACCAACAGTTCCACAAGGGGGTCAAGTACGTGTGTCATGTCTGCGGGGCGCAGTTCAGGTGAGCGAGCCACGTGGGTTGGCTCAAAATGTAGTCCACTCCTTCAATCCACGGATCTTCACATTGCAGGTTAATAGCTTCTCCCCAGCGACATTAGTCCGCCTCCAAGCCGGACTGGCTATATTTCTATGGCGGCGCGCGGTCAAACACCGCTTGCGCTGCGCCTTTTTGGAACATTTTTACCACTTTTCACGCACTTATCTTTCAGAGAATTTAGAAGATTTAATTAAAATAATGTATTCACATTATACTTACCTTGAATGGCCTACATGGATGTACGTACATAATATATAAGTTTATTATATACATACATATGCTCATTTAAAGCATTTATGTAGTATTCGTATGTAGTCTATCATACATATTTCTTTACAGTCTTAACACATTGCCACAAACTATTCTTGTTCACCTGCATCTACTTCTCCCACATGCCAAAGGTTAGTTAGAATAGAATGCCTCGCGGCATTAAGCTCGCCTGTTGTACCAAATTTTTTTAATTGGTGTTCAATAAAGAATATATAGGGTGTTACAATGACCATGTCATTAACTTCGGGAGGGTTACATAGACACTCAAATAAACATGTTACGCAAAAAAAAAAAATATATGTTTGTAGTATTACTTTTCGAGAAATTTAACAAAACATGTTATCTACCTAAACATTAACCTGTGTGTAACAGTAGGTAACTTGCATTGTACGGGGTCAATGACCGCACTATGTTCAAACGCAGAACAGCTGTTTGTTGTAAGTAAGTCACAAGGTCACTATGATTGGTTTTTGCAGCTACTTATTTGATTTAATTTTTTTGTTAGGAGAAAAAATGCTCGTATAAACATATGTTTTTTTCTTACGTAAAGTGTTTATTTCAGTGTGTATGTAACCCTCCCGAAGTTAATGACATGGTCAGCGAAACACCTTATATACATATGCAACTATAAATCAAATCAAATCAAAAACTTTTATTAAACTAATAAAGTACACATTACATTATTGGTCTCTGTACTCTACACTAGTCTGGGTAGACTGTGCCGTAGAGGACAGCTTACAACAGGTAGTTCGCGGTAATATTTTAGGTGTGCGGGTAACTTAGTTTTTGGTCGGGCATATTCTAGTAATCCTTACCTATAATAAAATCCAACGTCTGCTTTCTGGCTGAGTGTCTGAGTGTCTGAGTGTATGTCTGTCTGTCCGCTTATAACTCGAGAAGCACTGAACCGATTTTAATAAAACAAAATTCTACGGATAGCTTGATTCTTCCCATCAACTATAGGCTACTTACTATCGCGCTAAATGGCTTATGAGGTTAGCAGTGAAGTGAAATATGAGAGCGGGCGGAGCCGCGGGCACAGCTAGTATATAATAAAACTAAATAAAATAAAATAAAATTTGTTAGTATGGGTGGGTACATGAGGGTGTCAGTGGTAAGCATATAAATTATAATTAAATCACTACTGTACGGTACTGTGTGGGGCCGGTACTTAAAAACAATAGCCCCACTGCATCTCTCCCCGTGCATGTCGTAAAAGGCGACTAAGGGATAAGGACAAGATACCGTGCTAAAGGGCGACAGGCACGCCACCTCTCACCTTGGCACGGTACTTCCGCCAAGTCATGCAGCAGGTGGTTCTTCGTGCCTTACTTGCTGCTTGACCGATCGGTGTCTTGTTCGAATACTTTGCGAAACGTGGTGGTCGGTGTTGTGCTGTAATTTACCAGAGTTCTTGCAGCACAACACCGATTGCTCTGCTTACCCCGATTGTCGGGATTCAGCGTGTGTGATATGTATGTATGTAATTAAATCACTTGAAATATGGCTATGGTTAGGTTAGGTTAGATGTGTTCTTTGCCTAGTAACCCCCCTTTAGGATTATTAAAGTTCTCATGGAAAACGGAATGGTACGGAACGCTCTCCTTGAGAGTTCGTCTCACACTTGATCTCTTTTTAGGTTTCCGTATCCCAGACGGAAGCCTATTACTAAGACTCCGTCGTCCGTCCGTCCGTCTGTCTGTCCGAGGGCTGTATCTCTTGAACCGTAATAGGTAGCCCGTTGAAACTTTCACAGAATATGCGTTACTATGGCGGATGAAAGAAAAAATAAGAAAAAGTTAAAAATTAAGGGGGGCCCCCATACAAGAAACATTTTATTAAAATAGATTAGTCACACTATTTAATAACAGATGGCGCAAACGACTTTTATACATTGCATGCATTGTTAGGTGCTGTCATTTTCCCACCGTAAGGTGCTATCGACCTCATTGAGTCGTCTCTAAAAGATAGCCGCTTCTTAATCTTTGGTCGTTTCAAAAAAAGAATTTTCAGAAGTTTGATGTTTGACAGATCACTTTTAAAAAAAAGTGACATTACTATGGTAACAGCTGTCAGTGGGCAAACATGGAGATCTGTCATAACATAAACACAATATACCTATGTGATAAATTCAAATTCGAAGACCATGCCACCTGAACAGATAGGTGGATATTATTGATAGCGGATAGATACGGAAACCTTCGCGCGCGAGTAAAACTCGCACTTGACAGATTTTTTTCAATCTTTCTTAATAGAGTATTATTGAATGTTGCAGTAGGAACGCGGCGCTGGCGAACCACGTGCACAGGAAGCATCCCTCGTTCACCGCGAGCCACATCTGCGGAGAGTGCGGCACCTCCTTCCCATCCGTTATTGGACTTCGCAATCACAAGCACCTCATGCATCAGGTGACGATGCTTGCCCCGCGCGTTGCCACTCTTTGTGTAATGTAATAAGAGACAAAGCTAGATTAATATTTGGCTTTTTTTTTGGCCATGGTCTTTTTAAGACATTTTATTATTCTTCTTTTTTTTTGTGGCTACTCGCATAAGCTAACTATGCCAGTGTCAAGTGTAATAGGACCAACAATGTTAAAACTTTGCAAAAAAAAAAAATTATAATAAAACAGAGAGACATGAAAAAACAGAACAAACGGAACTGCAACGAAAATGATCAACTCTGATTTCTAATAATAATAAATAAAGATTATAATAATAATAATACTTAATAATTAGCGCGCGAAGAACGAAATATGTGCAAGAGCTGCGCGACATCGCCGTGCAGTCCGGCGGATACGGAGCTCTCCGAGATGGGGGTGGTAGTGGCCTACGTGTCTAGTACCACCACCTATCGCTCGTAGCTTGCCTCGCGTCGTCTCGGAGAGCTCCGTAGCCACGGCCTGCACCCGCCGGCGCGCTTGGAGGCTTGTCTCCCGCCGCCGGCGGTATTACCGTTTTTTATTTTTGTATTAATTTTGTGTATTTTTATTGCTTTTGTATGAATATGTAAAATTAATATGAATTTTTAAAATGTGAAATAAAGGAAATAATAATAAGATTTATAATTTTATATTATGAAGAAAATAATATGAATTTACAAATGAGTTTATAAATAGAGTAAATAATTGAAACTAATAAACAACGAATATTGGAAGGGAGACATTTGCTTGTCGAAAGAGCTTAGCACTGCAGTCGAACTCACGGAGAAATAATAAGGTGGTGCCAACTATCTCTCGAAAAAAAAAATTTAACAAAAAAAATTTCAACAGGTTATTGAGTAATGTTTTTGTTTGTCTGTTGAGCAGGACAACTGCTGTTGAGCTTGTCACAATGTATTTTTTTTATATAAATTTTGGTTTTAGTTTTTTTATTATTATTATTTGTTAATGAACTAGCAGCTTAATACGCTGATGTGTTTATGTCTATGATGATCACTGCTGTTGCTCTTAGTTATATTTCTTCGATTTTTAAATTATCAATTTAAGTTTGGGGCTTTAACCGTATTCGGTTATGTCAGCCCCGTGGTGACTTGACTTTTGCATTGTCACATTGTTTAATGTCAATCACGCAGGTCGCCACTTTGCCGGAGGAGAATGCGCCTTATTGCGAGGAGTGCAAGGTCCAGTTCGCATCGACAAAGGCCTGGACTAAACATGTCCTCAACTCCGAGAGACACCAGGAGTACATTGCGTGAGCTTTTTTTTTACTCCTTAGGCCGGATCTTACATTTTTTTCATGTAACCCGGTATGTACTTTCAGTAATATGTATTTTTTTATGCAGCAGTCGACAGAGCTAAAATCACCTCTCCTCTCGCGAAACCACGCTTAGAGAAGCGCCATGCTAGCTAGATTTGCCGGACTGATGCCGGGCTGTCTAGCCTGTTGATACGATGTTTCAGCACACAGGTACAGGCACACAGGCACACAGGATTTGGGAAACACACTCGCCTGAAGGTAACGTGTGGGGCCGGTACTTTAAAAGAATAGCCCCACTGCCTCTCTCCCCGTGTATGTCGTAAAAGGCGACTAAGGGACATGACTGCCTTCTTATATTACTAGGTGGTAGGGTTTAACCCGCCCGGGTTGGTACCACCGCACTGAATGAAAGGTCGGTCGAAACGGCTATGTAAATAGTTTGTGTTCTCCGTCCAGTTCAGTGTAGCCGGCACGACCTAAGGGAGGCACTGACGTGGCACCTAGTTCACCCGGTGTTATGTGCTGACATCACGGATGTTGTAGGTGATTTGGCCAGCCATGTCAGTTTACATAAAAAAAAGACTTTTTCACACACGAGCTGTGTTTAAAATAGAGTAAATAGTAATGTATTGTTGCAGTAACGGTTGTCGTCACTGCGGTGAGACGTTCGCGTCGCCGGCGGCGCGGCGGCGGCACGTCGCCATCGAACACCCGCCGCACAACAGTTGCTCAACCACCTCCGCCAAGATGTTTCAGAAGGGTCCACTGCCGTGCTGCCTGGTGAGCGCATTATCATTATGCAAATTTAACCCTGGAGCTTTGTTTGTCGTTGTCCGGCGGCAGTAGCGGCACAGATTACTTAATAGTTACTTCGTAACAGATAAATCACTCCATAGAAAAAGTTCCATACGTTCGGCTTTAATAGCCTACTGCTTCACGTCGCCAATCGCTGCGTGCGAAAATGTACCTAAACGATCGAGTGTAAAGTGCATTATTGCTTTGCAGCTGCGCGCAGTTGTGTGGGCGAGCGTGTAGGTGTGTTTCGCGCGGCTGACGAATTTCTACAGAAATAGACCGCCGGCGTCCCGCCGGGCGGTAGGTAGTTAGCGCGCGCACATAGAGTGCGTGAGGCCTGGTAGCTGGCGAACTTCCGCCGCGCGCACCCCAGCCAGCCGTACACGCTGCGTTCAATCAGTCTGTTTGTTCGGGATAAATCGACCAAAGGCCGCTTGGTTGCTCACCTCACAATGCGGCGCCGTCCTCGTCATCTCGGCTGTCCGCCGATAGTGCGTTTATACGAATGGGGCTCCGGACTTTAATTCAACGCGCGAGTGGTATGGTCCGTCAGCGTCCGTCGCTGCAGCACGAACTGTCGGTGGTTAGCGCGCGACAAGAGAGAGGTCGGACCGTCTGATGCCTCATATTCAACAATTACAACAGTTACAAAAATCAACGGCTATTTCGAAGCAATGGCGGCCAGCGGCTTCGCCTTCAATCACGCGTGTTTTTTTTTAAACTTCTCTATTTCATTCCCCTATCCCTTTGTTGGGATATCCAAATGTTTTGTGTCGATTTTGTTTTAATGTCTCGAACGGTTTGTGTCACACTGTCACAATTCCATTAAATGATGTTAAGGTTGTCCTGCGGCAGCCTCCTTTTCAGTCTCCGGGGTATCTCTATCCTTTTCTGACAGGACTTTGTTAATGTTTTTATTTCAGCTTCCACTGTCGGTATGTCAAGGTCGTGATGGAGCGTGTCATTTGTAACAAACCACGGGGCATCCATGATCATGCGCAGCATTTTTGATTGAAACCTCTGTGTGATGGCGATATTGGTCTTAGCTGTGGTGCCCCATAGCTGTATGCCATAGGTCCATACTGGCTTCAAGATGCTTTTATAGATAAGCAGTTTTGATCATCTTGACAGTTGGGAGCTGCGACCTAGCAGCCAGAACATGTTCCTGAGCTGTTGGCTTAGTTGTTTGTGCTTTGTGAAAAAATTTCGCGTGTACCGCAAAACTAGAGCGCGTGCGATCGCGACGAGAGCTGCCAATACTGACTTGCGACGTAACGGATCATTCGCAACAACTTCAGACGACAGTGGGCGCGACCGTCGCGCATTTGTACCAACTGCACGGCGATGGATCTATTGATTTCAAAGAGTGTTTGTACTGTGTGCAGTGCGGAGAGATGATGGAGAGTCGGATGCAGTACTGGGCGCACTTCCGGCGCGCGCACCCCGGCGAGCCGTACCCGCTGCGTACCATCAGCATGCATGTGTGCGAGCAGTGCGGCAGACGCTTCAAGGTCAGTCAGTCATACTCGGAAAGGCATAAAAGTGGTACACACAAACTGTTAACGAATCCATGACCTTCCGCTGACTGAGGATCAGCACACACCGACGCGAAGCGACATTTCAACATAGTGAGCGATGCAATATAGAACTTATTTACTACACAAAAAGGTACAAATTTTGGTGAGAGCCGCGCTCTCGAGGTTCTTGCATCATCATGTCGCGTTGGATCTCGGTGTGAATTGACCCTGAGGTATCCCTTGGCCGTGAGTTATACTTGTTGTGTTCTTGATAATGAAAGAAATATATTTTTGCGAAAATTGTCATTTATTTCCTTACACACATCACACATAAGTGACGACGATCATTGGATGGAGTAACTGCTTCCTGCACTGGCGGCCGTGGCCAGGAAAACGGAGTGTTGTAAGATCACCCGACAGGTGGCATGGCGACATCAAATACGTCCAGGCCTCGAGGACTGGAGAAAAATTGGAGAGGCGTACACACTTATAGACTGACCTAAAATCTAAGCTCTCTCATCTGACTGTCAAAACGTCAAGTCACCCTGACAGTTATTGTAAACCGCATTTTGGTCTACTCTAAATACTCAACCAATACTCTTGTCGCTGGCGGCGGCAGTGCGAAGCGTTGCTGCGACTACATAGGGTGGTGCACTCAGGCACGCGTCCCTACCAGTGCAGCGTCTGCCCGAAGGCTTTCAACAGGCCGGAGGCGCTCCGCAGCCACGGCGCCACGCACTCGGAGGAGCGGCCGCACAAGTGCGACCTCTGCGGGCGCGCATTCAGGTTCAAGGGCAACATGGCGAGACATTTTCGTGTAAGTTTTACTTTTTCTTCCTATAGTAAGGCTCAATCCACACTGGGACGGCAGCGGCGCGGCGCGGCGCGCACTTTCGGTGTGAAATAATTTTAAACTTTATCTACATACTTCAAAAGATCAATATCTCTTGAAAAGTTCGAAAAGATCGAGCGGCCGCGCGCTCCCCGCTCTCCCCGCTCTACTCACCTACTCGACTCTAGCATAGGCACGCGGGCCGCCGCCGGCCGCTGCCGGCCGCGCCGCGCCGCTGCCGTCCCAGTGTGGATTGAGCCTAAGACAGAGTGGTCTAAGGTCTGGTGGTCCAAAAGTTGATGTGACAGAAATCCCTGTAAGGGATAAGGCCGTCTTTGCCCCACATGTAAATTATTTATTGTTTGCTACTGTAAAATGTTTTGGAGCAATAAAGTATTTCTATCTATCTATCTAATGAGATGGATGACGAATTTTATGAAGGTCCCACTGGTGTGTGAAATGTGTAGATTGGTTCATTTTCATGGATCTCGTAGCCGTTATGAATTTTTTAGATTTAATAAAATCTAATAAAATTAAGTGCAATACTATTCCCGAAAATGTATTATGTCTTTCCAAAGTGTTGCCTCAAATATTGTCAACAAGGTATATATTTGCAAAGTATGCCCTCTATGGTTTTGATACGTCAATGGCCATAACCATGAATCTTGTACAGGTCTGTTAACCAAAGCTGGCGCGTGCACAGTACTCACACCAATGCAATTGTGCAAGTGCGAGTGAGACAGATCGGGTTTTCGTGATGCGTATGCCCCGATCTGTCTCACTCGCACTTGCACAATTGCATTGGTGTGAGTACTGTGCACGCGCCAGCTTTGGTTAACCGACCTGTACTGAGGACGTACAGAATGTTGTAGGCTTAGTAATAGGCTTCCGTATGGATACAGAACCCTAAAAAATACCGCTCCTAATGTAACAGTGTATAACACAAATTGCCAGGCATCTAACTGAACGATAGCGTCGGGTGATAAATGATAGTACGTATGTAAATGTGTTGCAGACGCACACGGGTGAGAAGCCGTACAGCTGCAGCGTGTGCGCGCAGGCGTTCACCACGCGGCAGTGGATGCTGCTCCACGTGCGCAAGGTGCACAACAAGGAACACATACCGACCAAGCCGCGCATCAGGAAACGCAAACCAACTACGTAGACGACAATAATTACTTTTGAAATTTAAGTTGATGCAGCGTCTTATCACACCCCTTTTATTAAAAGGTATTGGCCAGTTAAGGGAATGTACCCATCCACGTGACCGCTTTGGGGGGGCGAAGTTTTTCTCAAAATACCATGTGTCACGTGGTATTTCAACATATAGTTACAAAGACTAAAAAAAACCTTAACAAACACTGATTTTTCCTAAGAACTATACAATACATGTACTGTTCAATTACACGAAAAAGTATTCGCCTGGTCACATTCAAAAGTGAAAATACAACTGTTAATCCACATAAATGCATTGAAAAACAGTTGTGAAATCTGTTTGGTTAGTCAAGATACCAAGCATGGTCACAGTGGCAGAGGGGAGGGGGTCACAAAAGAGGCCTAAAATCAGTCACATGGTATGGGTACGTTCCCTAAACGTCGGCAACTGTATGAGAAATGTCACTTCAGTCACAGATTACTTAATAGTTACTTCGTAACAGATAAATCACTCCATGTAAAAAGTTCCTACCTTCGGGCTTTAATAGCCTACTGTTTCACGTCGCCAATCGCTGCGTGCGAAAATGTACCTTAACGATCGAGTGTAAAGTGGTTATTGCTTTGCAGCTGCGCGCAGTTGTAGACCGATAGCGCTGGGCTATTTTGAGGACATAAGTTAAAAAAATTCTAAACTTGCTTATTTCTTGCCTGTGGATACAGTCGTACATAAGAAGCATAATATTGCGTTTTGTGTCACATCTGTCACTTGCATTTTCAGCAATTCGAAGATTTGTGGTTGTTTTTTTTAATTCCATTCAAAACTGGCAAAATTAATCTAAACTTAAAAATAATTATGGTATCATATCTAGGATAGCCTGCGGAGTGTGCAAACCCAGTTTGTGTCATCTTCGTCCAGTGCAAACTGACCTATGGTCAGTATGTAAAAACAGTGCCTAAAACAAAATTAGAATTGACAAAATTGTTATTTCCTATCTCAGATCACTTACATATGCCCATTAAATGAATTTGTGCCAAATTAGGCCACGCAATTTTAAGATTTTCGAATATGTTATTTTTCCAAGCTACAAAAGCTTCAAAAAAATATTAGAATTATTAGAGATTACATATTCAATTTCATAAATGCATGAAAAATGTACGTTGTAAATTTGTGTCATTTTCATGCTCGAAATAAATGAATAAAACACAAAAACAGTTGTTGCGGTCAAAGCGGACGGACGCGGGCAGGTGGCGGCGGGCGGGGGCATACGCACGCACACACGTTCGTTCGGTACCTACGATTTCTTCTATGCGAAGCGACGCGACGGCCGGCCGCGGCGCCTGGCGTGCCTCGCCCGCCGCGCCGCCCGCGCCCGCGCTCTTCCTCGCGAAGAAGTTTGGTATCTACCTACCTATAGAGATAATAATGCAGTGCGAATTTTGTACAAAGCGCGCGTCTGCAATCTCAATTCCTACGAATGTCAATGGTCAATGTGGTCAATATTATTCTAGATTGACGCTTCGATTCGCTTCAAATTTGCATAAGTTCAAACTGACCCACCTTTCATGACCCAAACACAATCGGGCTGAACTAATATCCCGTTTTCTGTGAGAACTAGAAACTTCGCCATGAACTTTTCTTGTTCGCCTGCATGTACTTCTCCCACATCCCAAAGGTTAGTTAGAATAGAAGGCCTCGCGGCATTAAGTCAAGTAAGTATTTTGTCAGCCTCGATTGCTCAGTGGTGCAGACAGTCAACTGTCGCTATTGAATGTTAAGCAACGCTGGGTGCGGTCAGTAGTTGGATGGGTGACCGCTGACCGTTGGAGGCTGACCGAGGTTCGGATTCCTCGTAAAACTGTAGGCCCCTTCCCTCCTAATCTTACTTGGTGGTAGGGTTTAACCCGCCCGGGTTAAACCCTACCCGGGTACCACCGCACTGAATGAAACGTCGGTCTAAACGCCTATGTAAATAGTTTGTGTTTTCCGACCAGTTCAGTGTAGCCGGCACGATCAAAGGGGGAAGCACTGACATGGCACCTAGTTCACCCGGTGTTATGGGCTGACATCACGGACGTTGTAGGTGATGTAGCCAACCGTGTCAGTTTCCAAAAAAATAAAAATTAAGCTCGCCTGTTGTACCTCATTTTGATAAATTTCAATAAAGAATATATACATAGATACATACAACTTTTGTTTTGATCATCATAAATAACTCGAGAACCACTGGTGCTAGACCCATCGTGCTGGTACTCAAACTTCAAGTCTCGGTGAGATCTATCCATCTCTCACGTGAACTTTTGTTTTGGTCATAACTCTAGAACCACTGGTGCTAGACCCATCGTGCTGGTACTCAAACTTCAAGTCTCGGTGAGATCTATCCATCTCTCACGTGAACTTTTGTTTTGGTCATAACTCTAGAACCACTGGTGCTAGACCCATCGTGTTGGTACTCAAACTTCAGGTCTTGGTGAGATCTATCCATCTGTCACGTGAAGTTTTGTTTTGGTCATAACTCTAGAACCACTGGTGCTAGACCCATCGTGCTGGTACTCAAACTTCAAGTCTCGGTGAGATCTATCCATCTCTCACGTGAACTTTTGTTTTGGTCATAACTCTAGAACCACTGGTGCTAGACCCATCGTGTTGGTACTCAAACTTCAGGTCTCGGTGAGATCTATCCATCTGTCACGTGAAGTTTTGTTTTGGTCATAACTCGAGAACCACTACTGGTACTAGACCCATCGTGTTGGTACTCAAACTTCAGTCTCGGTGAGATCTATCCATCTCTCACGTGAACTTTTGTTTTGGTCATAACTCGAGAACCACTGGTGCTAGACCCATCATGTTGGTACTCAAAACTTCAGGTCTCGGTGAGATCTATCCATCTGTCCCGTGAACTTTTGTTTTGGTCATAACTCGAGAACCACTGGTGCTAGACCCATCGTGTTGGTACTCAAACTTCAAGTCTCAGTGATATCTATCCATCTCTCACGTGAACTTTTGTTTTGGTCATAACTCGAGAACCACTGGTGCTAGACCCATCGTGTTGGTACTCAAACTTCAAGTCTCGGTGAGATCTATCCATCTCTCACGTGAACTTTTGTTTTGGTCATAACTCGATAACCACTGGTGCTAGACCCATCGTCTTGGTACTCAAACTTCAGGTCTCGGTGAGATCTATCCATATCTCACGTGAACTTTTGTTTGGTCATAACTCTAGAACCACTGGTGCTAGACCCATCGTGTTGGGACTCAAACTTCAAGTCTCGGTGAGATCTATCCATCTCTCACGTGAACTTTTGTTTTGGTCATAACTCGAGAACCACTGGTGCTAGACCCATCGTGTTGGTACTCAAACTTCAGGTCTCGGTGAGATCTATCCATCTGTCACGTGAACTTTTGTTTTGGTCATAACTCGAGCACCACTGGTGCTAGACCCATCGTGTTGGTACTCAAACTTCAGGTCTCGGTGAGATCTATCCATCTGTCACGTGAACTTTTATTTTGGTCATAACTCGAGCACCACTGGTGCTAGACCCATCGTGTTGGTACTCAAACTTCAGGTCTCGGTGAGATCTATCCATCTGTCACGTGAACTTTTGTTTTGGTCATAACTCGAGAACCACTGGTGCTAGACCCATCGTGTTGGTACTCAAACTTCAAGTCTCGGTGAGATCTATCCATCCCTCACGTGAACTTTTGTTTTGGTCATAACTCTAGAACCACTGGTGCTAGACCCATCGTGTTGGTACTCAAACTTCAGGTCTCGGTGAGATCTATCCATCTGTCACGTGAACTTTTGTTTTGGTCATAACTCGATAACCACTGGTGCTAGACCCATCGTGTTGGTACTCAAACTTCAGGTCTCGGTGAGATCTATCCATCTGTCCCGTGAACTTTTGTTTTGGTCATAACTCGAGAACCACTGGTGCTAGTGGAGAGTTATGACCAAAACAAAAGTTCATTAGACAGATGGATAGATCTCACCAAGACCTGAAGTTTGAGTACCAACACGATGGATCTAGTTTCGTCAAAAAATCCTAAGCCTTCTATTACTCACAGAAAACGGGATGGTACGGAACCCTCTTTACGCGAGCTCGACTCGAACTTGACCACTTTCCCATGATATATATATATTTGCCCATGATTTAAAAAAAAAACATTTAAAATTCTAGGTTTGAAACCTATCGGGTCGCATATTTCCATAGTCCACTAGGCGAGTTGCTCTGATTGGTCGTTCTCAGTTTTGCGGGAAAATTGAAATTTCGTAAGTATTTTTGAAAATAAAGTTTTTTTAGGTGATTATAAAAAAATAACCTTAACCTAATTTTAACACCCTAACATAACTTAACAAAAAAAAGGAAGAAATTTAAATTTCGGAAGTATTTTCGAAAATATTTTGGAAAATAAAGTTTTTTTATGTGGTTATAAAAAAATAACCTTAACCTAATTTTAACAACCTAACATTGCTAAAAAAAAAACAAAAAAAAATTTGGCAACGGGACTCGAACCCATGGTCCAGTTGAGATCGAAAAAATAAAGCCCTACACCATACCATTGAGCTACCAAATCACATAACCGACCTAACGAATATCGGATTCACTAGGTTCGCTGGGCTGGGAGTGCCGGGGGCGGAGCCAGACGAAATTTAAATTTTCCGCCAAACTGGCATCGACCAATCAGCATAATTCGCCTAGTGGACTTTGGATATATGCTATCGGGTCTTACGCAAGCCCTATTCCTGCTAAGCTACAAGCGAGTTTAATAATCCGCGCAAATTTCCGTATCTGTTGCTGAGCTCGACTCACAGCTACCTACTATTTTCGCGGGGATCTTCGCCCCTTCCCCACCGACGTGTTCGAAATTGAAGGCCGCGTTCACTGCTATTTCCGCCTTAAGAATTAATTCCTAATTCTTAATTTAAGAACTTATATGGAATAACGCACGCACGTCGCAACGCACCACGCAACGCGCGCCCCTCGTATGGCTGGCTGACCGACCTGCGAGCGCGTCGGGGCGGAGGCGGCGTGCCTCGCTTGCTCGCTCGCCTCGCCCGCCGCCCCGCCGCCCGCGCCCGCGCTATTCCCCGCGCTCGCACTTCATGCGAAGTTAGTTTTTTTTTTCAAATAATAAAATTCCGTGGATAAAAACGACACAAATTATGAATAGTGTTTTGTTACACCATAATAATCAAAAAGACGTAAACTCTAATAACCCGTCTTTTCTTTTGTGGCTTTTAGAGGTTGTTGTAATAAAAATATTAAAGATCTATAAATGTCGTGGATGAATTCGACACAAAATATTTTGAACAACAGATATCAGTACTCTAAAACGCGTAACACCTATTTAACCTTTTCTAATATTCTTTTAGAGCTATTTGGGCGATGTATTAGGTACTGGTTAAATATAAGGATTTCCGTGGACAGAGATGACACAAAATGATTTTGCACATCGGTTACTACTTCAATAATATGAAGTGTATGATCATGAAAGTAAAATTTTCTTTTCTAATTTTCTTTTCGTCCAATACTGATCTAAAAGACAAATACCTAAATTTCTACGTATGCAAATTCCTAGGATGACACAAACTAATATATTAGGTTGGGCAAATGGTTCGGAAACTATATGCGAAAAATAAAAAACTTTAATATTTTTGAAACCAAAAATCCTAGCGCTACAGGTCTATTGCGTGGGCGAGCGTATATGTATACTTCGCGCGGCTGTCGAATTTCCACTGAAATAGATCACCGGTGGTCCACCGGGCGGTAGGTAGTTAGTGCGCGCAAGTACATAGAGTGCGTGAGACCTGCTTCAGTCAACAGGTTAATGCTAATTGAGACATCATTGGAGGTATTCAGGCAGAGTTGTTATCTTTCTTGAGTTAGATTTTAACAATGTTTACATAATGGGCCAAGTGCGAGTGGGACTCGAACAAGTAATTGGCCAGTTTTTATTATTTGTTGTTTTACTTTAAAGTTTGCACGATAAACGCACCAAGTTTGAAGCGTTTATGTATTACTGTTTTAAGGATAGATAAAAAAAAAAAATAAAAAAAAAAACATGTTTCTTGTATGTCCCTTAATTTTTTACTATTTTATTTTTTATTATTTGTGTGAATATCCCCCAGAATAACACATATTCTGGAAAAATTTCAACCCACTACCTAATTATGGTTCAAAAGAGACATCCCTTTAAAGGTAGGACAGACCGAATTATAATTATTAAACCCTTCATCACTGGAGCGGGCAATATTGCCCGCCGAGCATTTATACCGTCATCTATGGAGCGGTCAATATTAACCCGCCACCGCTCCAAACCGCTGCATGGGCCGAAAAATAATTTTTCCCTACACAATCTACTATTATAGTATTAGTACAAAGAGACATACTATAAAGTTGACAAAATTGATCTACCAACACTATCATTACCGAAGACAACAACGAGCCGACAGAGTAGGAAAAAAATATCATATCTGTCGTCATTGTTGTGGGTGTTGTGTTGTGGGTCGGTGTAGTGAATGTTCGTTGAGTTTGTTCACCAAATACAGAAGAATGGACCGGTAAGTGATGTTTTTTCTCTTTTTCATTATATTCCGGACCTATTGAGTACATTTGTTTGTACTGAGTTGAGATGCATTTTACGTAAAAAGTCGAAGAAAAGTCCTACTCCATACTGACAATTTTTTCCTGTTTGTTGTTGTTGTCAAAGCTTGTTTCTCAAAATAAATCGGTTTTTCGGAGAAAGTGAGGTGACAGAAATGTTCATTAGTTCTTCTAGTTGAATAATATATGCCGTTTAGTGCTTACATGTCGTACATTTACGAGAAACAAGCCATTTTTGTGACCTAGGTCTCGCGCCATACAAACTTGCCTGTTTTGAGAAGCTTGTTTCTCAAAATAAATCGTTTTTTTGGAAAAAGTGAGGTGACAGAAATGTTCCTTAGTTCTTCTAGTTGAATAATATGTGCCGCTTAGTGCTTGCATGTCGTAAATTTACGAGAAATGAGCCATTTTTGTGACCTAGGTTTCGCCTAGGAACTTGGTGAAAGTGTTTTTTTTGCCAACATTTTTTGCGAATTCAAAATTTTATTGTGGTTGACACGGGGGCTGCTGATACACAAGAAAGGTATGATTAGGTCCGTTATTTATTAGTGTTTATAATAAAAATACTATGTGACCGATTTCCGGTCTAATAAATTTATAAAAATAAAAAATCTGAGACAGGTCGCGATTTTCATATAACACAACTTTACAAAATAATAATATGCAATATATATAAAAAAATACTATTTATAGCTAGAATATTTATCTGTAAATACAATCCATATGTTAGTTCATGAAGTTTTATGGAAAAATCTTCCAAAATGATTTTTTTTCGAGAGTAATGCGCCGGCGCCGATCGCGCCCGCCACCTGGTGTAGGCGAAGGATTGTTTTGGTTAATGCTTCCGTAGAGGACGGGTTAAGACATTTAATCGTGACAGCTGTCAAAGTGTTCTAGTGTCGAGTAGTGAGCGTTCCAACTAAAAGTTATCTTCGCCGTTATGTTGGCTCCACTGTCTATCTGTCAAAACAGCGTTGAGGGTTGCTATGTGTACAGATTTACCCGTAATTATCAGTATTTACCGTATTTTTTGTATGGTAAATACCGATTACATTTTTAGGTAATATAATCTTCACAATCAGGCAGCACGAATTTAAGCACTGACAGTGGAGCCAACATAACGGCGAAGGGAACTTTTAGTTGGAACGCTCTATAGCTTTGGCAGCACTCAAAACACTTCACCATCCTCTCCCCTCTTCCGGTCGCCGTCCAGTGAGAAAGCTATTCATACATTTTTGTCTACTGTTCTGCCGTGACGTAATTTACCATTGGAAGCATGAAGGTTTGACCGATGTTCACCACAGATGGCTACGTCAGGAACACGGAGTGTTGGAGAACCGCAGTCCTTCCAACCGCTGCTGTAAATTCTTAGAATGATTTGGGTTCTGCGAACGACCAGACGTCTAGCTGTGTTAGGAGTTACCAGGGTTACTGTAAGTCTGGGTTATTCCAGACAATACTGAACACATCCGGGCCCATTGGCAGTAGAGGAGGGTGTCAATCGAGGTCGGGACTAGCGAGCGGCCGCTCTGTGTAGTTGTCCAGCGTTCGTTATGTTTCGGTTCGCGGCAAGCTCTCGTCAGCTAGTCTGCGATGACTAGGACGCGGAGGACCGCCAGTCCCGCTCTCGACCTCCCTCTCTCTACCTATCCATATTCTGTAGGATGCCTAAGGTGACGTTTTCGAAGCTCTCTCTCCAAATATATGAGCTTAGCGTCGATCTTGGCAGGCCTAGATTCTTGAAGTGACATACATATAAGTTTATCACGAAAGACTTATGTTGTGCCCTGAATAACAATTATTTCACAATGACTAGTTTGTGTGAAACATGTGTCATGCATGAGAAATTTAATTCAATAAAGTTACATAATTCCAATGGCCTTCAATCACGGCTTGAAAGTTCAGTAATTATGTAATTTAGAATAATATATGATAAATTCATTATATTCAATACACTTATAAACCGGGCACAACACAATTATTGTATGCAATGACAATACAAATGTATTCTTCTCAATTGTTTAATATTATTTATTATACATTAGAATTGATTTCCTCTTTACATAATTAAAACAAAGAAGACAACAAAAATATGTATATTGGGAAGAATTATATTCAGATTAGCCGACACACGTCGGTGCTGCAGACGCTAACCTCTTAGACCCGACAATTGCGGGAAGTACTATCCTCAGCTTCCACTAATCTTAAAATTATGTCGCAGAAATGAATAGATTGAGAAATAGTGTAGTGCGAGAGCGCTGTGGTCTGAAAGAGGATATAGCGACCAGGGTTCGTAAACGTTAGAAAAAATATCCGTGCACTAACGTTTTGATAGGTTGATTTTGGTAGCGCTTGAAGACAAACACTACAAAAACATCAGAATAGGAACCGTTTACAAACTAACATAAAACTAACGTTAGAAATAACCCTACGCGCAAACGTTATTTCTATCAAAACGCTAGAGCGCCGCGGCGGCGCGGCGGCAGCCTACCTAACTGACTGAATTGATAGTTTAAACGTTAGTTGAATTGTTATTTTGTTTCGTTATTATCATTTCGCTATGGCAGCGGTTTTCGTGTGGGGGGGAGGGGGGGGGGGGGGGGGGGGGGAAATAAGTATCACTAACACAAACGAATAGAATAACGTTAGTTCAACGATTTTCAAACGTTTGGCGGGTAGCGTTTGATAAATTTCAAACGTTAGTTTGCCTTCGTTACTTTTTAGTGATAGTTTTTATTTTGATAGTCTCCTAACGTTTGCGCGAAATAACGTTATTACGATCCCTGATAGCGACAAGGGATTGAGAGAGGAATTCTTCGGTGGTTCGGTCATGTTGGAAGAATGGATGATAGGAGACTAACGAAAGAAATTTATGGAGCGAATGTGAGTGGAAGAGACGGGAAGGGTCGCCCTACTAGACGCACACACCTCGATCAGATCGGGCGTGTGCTCAAAAATCGTCTACTGCATTGCCCACAACGGACGAGCGTGTATGAAGAACATTATGAGAGTGGAAGAGGCGCCAGTGGTGATAATCCGTTGTCTCTGCCTACCGCACTGGGAAACAGGCGTGACGCTATATATGTATGTATGTACAGACAGCTGCTCTCATTTCTCACACTTTAGGAACCTTGCCAAATTAACATTCACTCATTACCCCTACACAATTATACAAATAATCAAATATTTTATTTTTACAAGGTTCCTAAAGTGAGAGAAATGAGAGCAGCTGTCTGTACCTATATAATATATATAAACTCTTCTTCGGTATCTGTGAAATAATCCCAAGATTTGCAGAAAGAGGATAATCGTCCTTCCCGCATGGGGGCCGTACGATTGTTTTCAGACGAGGTGCGACCAGAGCCTCGCTACGCTTACTAGACAACTGTCGCTAGCAGGGCTACTCGCACGCAACAGAAATAAATAAACAGTACTTGTAGCAACGAAGGCGGTTGACCGCTGGATCGCAACACCTACGAGCAAAAATGACGCTGAAAAAACTTTTGTTGCGTCCGTAAAACCGATCGCTAGTACAGTACGCAGCAGTAGAAAGAGACATTCCGGTTGTAGAGCGTCACCTCTGTCGCTAGAACTCGCGCGTCTCTGTGCGACAGGTACGACGTCGACGCAGCCACGTCGTGTATAATAGAGGTCAGTGTCGGTGTTCCGCTGGTCCCAACATAGCTATACCTTAAATTTTATTCAAATATAGCTACCCCTTAAATAAATACACGTTTGTGACAAAAACACATGCTTGCGGACTGATTTTACACGGGACTTACAAAAATAAACATAAAAGAACAAGATGGAAATAAAATAATGCTGACAATAGTCAAATATTATATTATAATATAATACATAATTTTTTCATCTTAATAATTTATCTCATTCGTAGTTATTTCACATAATCTAAGCTAATTTAACTAAATTCTAAACGACCTTTACTAAGGCCCACTTGCATCGACACGAATTTAGCTATTTAAATCAGTTTAACTCGCTAACCTAGACTTAAGAAAATAAGTGCGTTGGACCAACGCCAACTTAAAGTGGCTTAAACGGATTTAAAGGTAAATGAGGTCTGATGCTCGTTTAACTCGCTAAATTGGATTTAAGAAATGTCAAACTGACACACGAGCGCTGCAGTCGCCCTGCTCGCACTGATAGAAACAACGATAGGAGAGCAATTTTATGGTTTGCATCACAAGGGGGCATGCTATTCTGTGCTCTGTAGTTTTTTTCATAGAAGTATTAAATACCCCAAGTACAGTCTGGGGTTTTTCAAAAGGGGCGTGAAAAGTACTCCTACAATCCACGGATCTTCAAATCGCGGGTTAATAGCCTTTCCCCAGCGACATTAGTTAGCCTCCAAGCCGGACTGGCACCTGCGCGGGTGTGGTATTGCTTCGACATCGAGCAAAGCCGACCAGTTCGAAAGCAATAAAAAAAAAGTGGACAGTAAGTCCACTTTTTTTTCAAGTCACTCACATACTTGTTAAGTCTGTGTTGATGCAATCGGCCCTAACTCCATCTATAGTACCCGGCAGTGAATAATGCACATCGCGCTTTAGAAAGAGACAAACCGATCCAATTGTAGAGCGTCGTCCCTCTCGCACAGAGACGCGCGAGTTCGCGCGGCAGGGACGTACAACGCTCTACAACCGGACTGTCTCTTTCTAAAGCTCGATTTTCAATATTTACCTCCGGGTACTGTGCCTGAATATTGATATTCTAAGGCCCTATTGCACGCAGCACAATTATCCTCCGATTGTCTACGCTTCTAACTCTTGGGAATATCTCTCAGTTAAAGAAGAAGTTCCACAATATGATCGTAATATTACCATAACCACCTTCTGAATGATACATAATTTTGGCCCAAGTGCTCAATTTCAAGTAATTTTGAAACGCGACCTTATTTTCCACACACATTTCCGCACAATATACCTATAAACATTGTAACAATACTGTGAAAAAAAAAATTATAACAAATATATTTAGAAATATGTTGACTCCAGACCATGTTAAAAATTGCCTAATGCTGTCATGCTGTCATATGGAATATATAGCAGATTTTATAAATTTGTCTGAAAATTAAAGTATCCTATAAACATTTATAGGTAAACGTCATACATGGGTACTGTTAATACTTGTAGGTGCCCGCTGGGCTTGACAGAAATATGCAAGTAGCACTTAAGGCAAAACCAGTTGGACACCACTGACACAGACAACCAGATTGTAATCATACTACGTGCAATTGGGCTTAAATACAACCTAAACTGGTAAACACAGAATTTGGACAAAATGTACATTTTATTTTTAGTAGCTAGAAGCTTTCATGTGTAAACATCTATATTGGGACCGCGGGAGATTTTTGGGGCTGGTGTGAATTGCGACTTGCTTACGAGTGATGTTCTCACTTTGTGTTTTGTGGAATCTTGCATGGTCTGTCGAAGAGGCTATTTGAATAGTTTGTGTATTCCGTTCAGTTCGGTGTAGCCGGCATGACAAAAGGAAAGCATTGACATGGCACCTAGTTCACCAAGGTGTAAATTAATCTAATTAAAAATAAACTATTCTAAAAAAAAAATTACTGAGAGAATGAGACATTTTTAAGTTAATTTAATTTCTATATGTATCTAATTATGCCTTATTAATTTCTAGATAAATGATTACATTTAAAAGAGCCATAGTATCATAATATATTACCAACACACTGTAGGTCTCAATAGATTTTTTTACTTATCGAAAATGTATTAATATTAACTTTATCTAATTTTAAACATTTAATTTTTAATTAGCCAAAACAATTGGATAATTTATTCTCACACGCTTTTATTCGGAGTGTGTCAACACACGCCCACAAGAGCTTCACTTCTGAGATTATGTGTGTCTTTAAGTTAATATAAATTTATTCCTACTCGAAACGCGCTCGAAGTGTAAAACATGTCGCTTTCGATTCCATGTTATGTTTGATTTGTTGTTGTTATTGTTTTCATAATTAGTTAGTTTTGTTTTTGATTTTGACGTGATAATGTCACGTCTTATAAATTGATGAACACCGGCTGCACGCACGAAAAAGTGTCACGTTCCATCTGAGCCTGTGTGTGCAAGCGAGAGCGCGTAACAAGCGATAGAGAGGCACAATCGGCCCAAGCGTCGGCTTGTAAAAGTACCAGGGCAGCAGAAATTAAAAGGAGGTTACTCGTACCATAATATATTAAGCGCATCTGGCCGGTCGGAAAAGATTTCAAATTTAGAATATTCATGAAACAAGGGTCCGAATATGTATCACAAGAACCGTTCCCAATAGTCTTACCACTTTATGACGTTATCACGTAAAACTATCGTCCGTAAACCGACTTTATAGACAACCAATTTTTTACTATCATTGCGAGTGGTGATCAAAGTTTACGGACAATTATAATTACGGAGCCACATTCTGTGCAACTTCAGAGACGATCTTTGAAAGATATTAATTCACCACCAAAAAAAATACCCCCAAAAAGCTTGCGACCACGTCGTTCGAGTCATCAGCACTGAGGTCGGTGCGAACAATTTGAAGCGGACGCCGGGTATCGCGACTCCAACAAAAAATTTTATGAACATCTTTTTGCTTACATTTTTTATTATTTGTTAATGAACTATCAGCTGCTGATGTGTTCATGTCTATGATGACCACTGGTGTTGCTATTTGTTATATTTCTTCGATTTTTAAATACTTTTCAAGCCTATTTATGAATGTGTTTATTGAGGGTGCTTCAATAACTTCCTCGGGCAGTTTATTCCAGCTGCTTACGATTCTGTTAGTCAGGAAGTGTGTTCTTGCTTCGGTTGAGAAGCTACATTGAGCTTCAAGCTGTGACCTCTTAGGTAAGTGTTTGGAGCTCGTCTCGACGGCCCTACTGTACAGTGCGACGTGAAACCTGAACAATCCGAAACCTTCACCGATATTTGTCAGTATCGCGCGTGCAGCGACAGCGTGCCCCTCCCACGCGCGCGCTACAGCGACTCGTCGGTGGTGTCGTCGAAGCCGTCGGCGCGGCGGCGCGCGCGGCGCGGGCTCGCCTTGGCGTTGTGGTTGCGCACGCGCGGCTTGTACGGGATGTGCTCGTTGTAGTGCACCTTGCGTATGTGCAGCTGCGTCCAGTAGCGCGTGGTGAACGTCTTGCCGCACACGTTGCAGGCGTGCGGACGCGCGCCGGTGTGCACCTGCAACGACAACGTCATCCAACACTTTACAACAAGTTCAACAAGCAAACATCTGGTAATTCTCAACAACAAGCATAATAAAAACCAGTATGGACCAATAAAGTCACAATCGAACGAGTATGACCCAACAAAGTCATAATAAAACCAGTATGAACCAGCAAAGTCATAATCAAACCAGTATGGACCAACGAAGTCTTAATCAAACCAGTATGGACCAGCAAAGTCAAAATCAAACCAGTAAAGACCAACGGTATAGAACTGTGGTGGACAGCTAGCAACACTAGTGTGGAAATCCTTCAAAGATTCCAAAACAAAATAATCAGAGACATCGCACATGTTCCCTTGTTTACACAAAACTCATAAGTCCACAATTATCTGGAAAAGCCAACAGTCAGTGTGGATTAAGTTTCGTTCAGAACTATATCATTCCCCTGAAACCATTTCCCAGCTGCCAGTAAAGTTTCCTGGATACGTGTCTCCATTTCGTTGACGGTATCTGCTGATAACTTAGTAGCTACCTTAGTAGCTTGTATCATCAGCAAAAAGCACAGGTTTGTTGGTTCCCCCCATCAAATCGATAAATACGACCGAATTAGTTCCTGGGCAGATCCACTGACACCATACCCGCAAAGTTTTTCTAATAGTATATCGTGCCTGACACAATCGAATGCTTTGGACAGGTCGCAGGAAATTCCAGCACTCTTTTTTGACCTGCCCAGGGAGTCCCATACCATTTTTACATACTCTTATAACGCATCAGCCGTTGACCTGCCTTTTCTGAAACCGAATTGATTCTTAGTAAACAAGTTGATTGATTCAAAATAATCAGTTAGCCTGTCTGCGATTGCCATTTCTGTTAAGCTGGTAGTATACACACTGGTCTCTAGTTGTTTAGGTCTTTTCGGTCACCTTTTTTAACCCTCTGAGCAAATTTCCGACTTTTTTTGAAAAGCCGCTGAGCAAACTTCCAAAGGTACCCGCGCGCAACTTTCTCCGCACTTTTCAATTATAAAATCATAACTCTAATATTTACTTCGGGACCCATATTAATTTGCACCTCATTACAATCTAGATAAAATTATCGTTCATATGATATAGGTTTGAGTTAATTAGATTTCAATTGGAATTAATAAAAAATAGGTAAGGTTAGATATCAAATTTTATGGGTCTACGAAGGAAAGAACGAAGATACCTTGAAAAGTAAAGCGACAACATATCTTTTTTTTATTTTAGAATATAACTATAATACATTTCTAATAGAACAGCATCAAATTCTGTTAACATCTTCTTGAAAAAATGTTCACCAGAACCCACTTACCGCGCACACAGAACAGTACGAACTTCCAGCGCATATGCAAATATTTGTTTCATGGACCACGCATATGACACCATCGCTGCGAACATTTTTTGTTGCGTTCTTTCATTACTCAAGTATTCATTAGAGGAACAGAGATAGCCCTAAGTTCAAAGCTGACAGAGTAAGAAATAAAAAACCAACTCCGGACGTCAAGTCGATTAATAGATCGCTGTTGCTCAGCGGTAAATTTCGGCTGGTCAGTGGAGTGTATCGGATTTGCTCAGAGGGTTAAAAAGCGGAACTACCTTTCCTACTTTCAGGATCTGAGGAAATAATCCGGCTTCCAGACATTCATTGAAAACGTGCATCATAGGACCTATTAATTTAATTTAATATGCTTTATTGCTTATTATAAATTCTATATAACAAATGGCGGACTTATTGCCTAAGGCAATCTCTGCCGGTCAACCACACTATTACAACATATTTTATTGTAGGTATTTAAAGAAACAACACTTAACATATTAATAATTTAATGAAAAAAAAAATAACAAAGATAACTTGGACGCCTAAAATAACACTATAATATTATATAGCCTAGCCCCTGTATATAGAATAGCCCCACTGCATTTCTTCCCGTGTATGTACCGTGTGGGGCCGGTACTTTAAAAGAATAGCCCCACTGCATTTCTTCCCGTGTCTGTCGTAAAAGGCGACTAAGGGATATGACTCCCTTCTTATATTACTAGGTGGTAGGGTTTAACCCGCCCGGGTTGGTACCACCGCACTGAATGAAAGGTCGGTCGAAACGGCTATGTAAATAGTTTGTGTTTTCCGTCCAGTTCAGTGTAGCCGGCACGACCGAAGGGAAGCGCTGACGTGGCACCAAGTTCATCCGGTGTTATGGGCTGACATCACGGATGTTGTAGGTGATGTAGCTACCCGTGTCAGTTTCAATAAAAAAAAAAAAAAAAAATTATAATATACATACATGAACATAGATAAAAAAAATACATATTAATACATAGAGACATACTTATATAAGTATATTAACCTTTCGAATGCCCAAGCGCAGATCTGCGCATCGCCCTCTAACTGCCTAAGCGTAGATCTGCGGCAACATGACTAGTGACTTTCGGCATTTAAATACGCACTCTTTCATTATGTGGATAAGGTTCAATTATACTTCTAAAAAAAAGTTAAGTTATGCCCTTCTCGAAATGTTTCACTTTGTCGCCACGCTAGAGCACAAAATTAAAGATCTCTTCAGTTGTTTTCGAGCAGTGGCGACGAACGTACATGTTCGCGCGCGAATTCGCCGCGACCACGCCCCGATTAAAAATTATTTTTGATGTTTTTAGTCATTAGTTTGTTTGTGTTTTTGTATAAATTCGAAAGAATACAACATTTATAAAGTGAATGTGTTATTATTGGAAGTTTTTATCCATTGGCGAGTGTAAAATCGAAACAAAACATAGCCTCACTATATTTGGTAAGTGAAATGTTCGTGCAATGTTCAACTCACAATTTGGAATCAAAACAAAAGTCAGAGCACTACAAGTTATAGATAAATTTGTAGGACATTTTATAAGGATTACAACCATGCTAAATTTCCTATATGTGTTCGATATTTTTCTTCCGAAAAAAAAGTTTTTATTCTCCTTGCGTAACGAATCGCCCCTGCGAAAAAGTCGCGGCTTTTTAGGGAGGCAGTTCTCGCGCGGCGCCGGCGGAAGAAAGGTTAAATAATATAACCACTCCATATGTAAAATAGTTAAACTACATAAACGTACTCATATAAAAAAAAATATATATGTAATACACCAATTATTCCTTTGAGAGGTATAGTACCTTTAAATGTTTTTTGAAAACGGTGAGTGAAGGGGAGGCTCTAATTCCGGGTGGGAGCTGATTCCACAGGCGCGCTGACATGACGGTAAAATATTCTGAATAGCTGGAAGAGCTATGGTGAGGAATAAGAAGCAAAAGATTATCAGCTGACCTTAGTGGTAAGCCGTGGGACGAGGGATAGATGAATCTCTCCCTGAGATAGGAGGGATCATTGGGGTTGTTCAGAATTGAGAAGAGATAGGACATGCATGTTCCGACGCTGACGAATAGGGAGCCACTCAAGTTGGTCACGATAGGCAGAGATATGGTCATATTTACGCAATCCGAAAATAAATCGGATGCCAAAGTTGAGTAGACGATCCAACTTATTGAGCAGCTCTTCGTTTAAATCAAGATTACATATATCACCGTAATCTAGAATGGGGTGAACGAGGGATTGTACCAGCGTAATTTTGGTTTTCACCGGTATGAATCTATTGAGTCGCTTCAGGGAATGCATGGCACCGTAGACCTTCTTGCACACCCCACTGACATGCTGGACCCAAGAAAGAGTGTCGTCCATGACAACTCCGAGGTTCTTGACTGCTGTATTGTAAGAAATTATGGCACCGTCAATTCGTTTTCGCACTGTTTTAATAGTCTCACCGGAATTGCGTAACAGTCAGGAACTACTAATAAAGTGAAGAGCACTAATAAAGTGAAGGCGCTTACGATCATGTGCCTCTCCATGGCGCCCTTGAACTTGAATCCCTTGCCGCATATGTCGCACTCGAACGGCCGCTCCTCCGAGTGTATGATGAGGTGCTTCTTCACCAGGTCCGGCGTGTAGAACGTCTTGGGGCAGAGCGGGCACGGGTACGGCCGCACGCCCGTGTGCACGCGCCGGTGCGCGCGCAGCTGCGCACGGCTCTGTGTCCGCACACAACAACACAAACACCTTCAACACTAGTACGACATACTTTTTTTTTCAGTGAGGTTAAGTTATTTTTCGTTTTCACACACTCGCGAATAGATAAAAACCTCGATTAACAACACATTCACTTCAGAAATGTTGCATTCTTTCGAATTTATACTAAAACACAACAAACTACTGTCAAAACATCAAAAATCGTGTTTATTTGAGGCAGAGGTGCGCCGAATTCGCGCGCGAACATGGCGTCCGACACCAAGTCTCGAAATCAACTGAGAAATATGTAAATTTTTCGCTCTAGGCTGGCGCCAAAGTGAATCAGATCAATTAGGGCATATCTTCAACTTTATTTAGAAGTATCCTAACATTCAAAGAGTGTATTTCAATGTCGAACGTTGGTCGCTCCGCCTTTCCAAAATTTGAGCCCGACGTTGCTGTTTTTGTTCGAACTCGTTCTCCGCGCTTAAGCCCGCTTCATTGCAGGCCTTTTGCGCGTGAGCGCGATGTTTCGGTCGCCTTTCGGTTCACCGTTCCAAGCCGTTCCAATTTTGGAACGGCGACGCGTGAGCCGTTAATATAGTCAGCCAACTTTGTCACCGGCAAAATATATAACAGCGGTACCTGTAAGTTTTTGCCGCACTGCTCGCAGACGTGAGGGCTCTTGATGCGGAGCGGGTACTCGTGGCCGCGGTGCGCGCGCCGGAAGTGGTACCAGTACTCCAGCCGGTTCACCATTGGCTCCGCGCACTGCAACGCAACACACCCCCGCACGTTATTCATTATTCTACAGTACACAACACTCAATTAGGTCGGTCAAAATGGCTACGGCGCAAAATGGCAAAAATGGCAAAAAATTATCCCTTTTTCAGGTGGAACTGGATGTGTGTGCAGTGTATTCAGCACGGTGGGTAATTTCATTGGTTTTATGTGGCAAAAGAATGTTTTGATCTGGCTTCATTATTTTACAAAATATTTTGAGTTTATGTGCTTCGCATTATGAAATTTCGCACGACGAAAATGGCCTGGGAGCCCGCTGAGGTCAGCATTATTATAATGTGGTATTAAACGGGTGTCAACAGGTTAATCTAGATATATTTTGTTTGGCAAATTGGCCGTAATCAGTATTGACTCGGGTGTAGCCTGTAGCGGGCGCTGGTTTTCATTCACTATTTTTTGTGTGAGGTGGTGTAGTGTTCTGAAGGGGTGTGCATGTGAGTGTAAGATGTATAAAATCTTTATAACAGCTATATAAGAAGTGTAAAGATTAGTACGGGACGAGTCATACGGAGCATGTGCCATGCACGGTTGTGCATAAGGCGGCGGGTGGCCGAGTGGTTTGGGCATGTGGTGTGGTGTGTGTGGTGGCTCGTATAAGAAGCCTCTCATACGAGAGGTCGCGGTTCGAATTCGATCGGCGTGTACCAATGAGTTTTTTCTGACGAAAAAATTTACGTGCATACCTACACCTGCTGTTTCACCGTTCGGAACCGGTGTAAAACTGTAGGTCCCTTCCCTTGCCCCTTACTAGGTGGTTGGCTCAAATTGTAGCCGACTGGGTTGACACCACCGTACTGGATGTAATATGGCCGCACAGCAGGCTCGGTTGTGTTCTCCTCTAGTCCAGTATAGCCAGCAATCCAGGGAAGTCTCCGGTATGGCACCTACCTTCTCGGAGGTGATATTGGCTGTTCGGAGCATGTGCTTTGGCCCCTCCGACTCAGCCAATCACACCGGATTACATAAAAAACGAATACACGGTGAAACGAATAAACGAATGCACTGCGCGGCGACTGTGCCGCGCCGCATGCGTGTGAAAAGGTGCTCGGTGTACTCACGACGGTGCACGGCTGGGGCCACTCGCGGTGCAGGGAGACGGGGTCGGAGCGCTCGGCCGTCGGGTGTGAGATGGCGACGTGCTTCGAGCGCTCGATCAGCGAGGGGAACGTCTCGCCGCAGTGCCGGCACACGTTGCTGCACAACATTACATTTTATTACATTACATTTTGTTAGTGGCTTCACTCATGTTAAGATAGGTATGTCAAAAACGGTTGAAACGGATATGTAAATAGTTTGTGTTTTCCGACCAGTTCAGTGTAGCCGGTACGATCAAAGGGCACATGGCACCTAGTTCACCCGGTGTTATGGGCTGACATCACGGACGTTGTAGGTGATGTAGCCAACCGTGTCAGTTTCCATAAAAAAAAATATATATATATATATATTGTTTCGTGTAAACCAGCATGGGTGGCCGTGCCGAGGGAGCACTGGTGCAGTGGACTGTGCCAAATACACGTCTCATAATAGGGCTTTGCGGGCCGCACAGGAAGCCACGTAGATAGGTCGGGCACGGGAGTAGTTCTGCTCCAGGTCTTAGTCAACGCGGACTAGCTCATGAGGGCTCGACGTTAAAGTACCCATAATAAACCCGGCTCGAGTTTGAGTTTGCTCAACCCAGATGTTTCGGCTCGAGCCGAAACGTCCGGCGCGCTGTAAGGGAGCAAGAGTGGGCACTCGCCGTCTCGCGGTAGAGTATAAGTACTGCAACTTAGTAGACCGGATTGTGAGAAAAGGATTCAAGACAGATCTCTTCGCTGTGGAAGTCGGAGCAAGAGGACTACCAGCGAACTCACTCTACAGTCTCTTCAAGAATCTAGGGCTGCCAAGATCGACGCTAAGCTCATATATGGAGAGAGCTTCGAAAACGTCACTGGAAGCATCCTACAGAATATGGATAGGTAGAGCGAGGGAGGTCGAGAGCGGGACTGGTGGTTCCCAGCATCCTAGTCAACGCAGACTAGCTGACGAGGGCTTGATGCGTGCCGAAACGTGAAGCATGCGCGGGAAATTTAGAGTGGCCACTCGCTATTCCCGACCTCGATTAACACCCTCCTCTACTGCCGATGGGCCCGGATATGTTCGGTGAAGCCATCGCAAGCTTAGATCCACACCTTCCTCCTTCTTATTCGCAATGATATAGACGTTTCGACCGATATATCCTCAAGTTCAGCCAATTCCTATAAGAATATAGTCCGTAACCTGCTGGATGGATAGGTAGGTAAGTTATAAAATATTACATACATTGTACACTCTTCGTCTATTCTCACAACTATCGACTATGTATTGTTTTCCTTTCTTGTTGTTTCTCTGTTTCGCAACTGTGTCTTTCATTAATTGATTTTGTTTGTTTATGTAAAAAGTTGTATTTCTATTTGCCTTTACTATATGTCAATGTGTTCCACAGGGAAGCGTAGTGGGGACATATTGTTATATGTATACTTTCTGTTCTATTTTGTTATCTATGTACTACATGTCTTCCTACACATTCCGTTCTTGTTGTTTCTCTGTTTCGCAACTGTGTCTTTCATTAACTGATTTGTTTGTTTATGTAAAAAGTTGTATTTCTGTTCGCCTTTACTGTGTTTCAATGTGTTCCACAGGGAAGCGTAGTGGGGACATATTGTTATATGTATACTTTCTGTTTTTTCTCTTTTGTTATCTATGTACTACATGTCTCTGTTTTTTCTCCTTAATAAATAAAATAAAAATAAATAAAAAAGGGCCCGGATGTGTTCGGCGAAGCGGTTCGAATTTGTCACTTGCTATCACAGATCGGGGAATAATGATGTGAACACGTACGACATCTTCTTCTTGAGATCCTTGTGCTTGTCGTCCTCGAAGACATGCTTGATCCAGGCCTGCATGGACGAGAACTGCACCTTGCACTCCTCGCAGAAGGGCCCCTTCTCTTGCGGCGCTGACGCTATCTACACAATTCATATTGTATTTATTATTATTATTTTATCTGTTTACTTACACATTTACTTAAAACTAAATCACGCTTGCTCCAAGGTGGGAATGTCTCACCTGGTGCATGAGTCGCTTGTGATGTATCAAGCCCTTCATGGCGGGAATGTCTCACCTGGTGCATGAGTCGCTTGTGATGTATCAAGCCCTTCATGGCGCGAATGTCTCACCTGGTGCATGAGTCGCTTGTGATGTATCAAGCCCTTCATGGCGGAATGTCTCACCTGGTGCATGAGTCGCTTGTGATGTATCAAGCCCTTCATGACGCGAATGTCTCACCTGGTGCATGAGTCGCTTGTGATGTATCAAGCCCTTCATGGCGGGAATGTCTCACCTGGTGCATGAGTCGCTTGTGATGTATCAAGCCCTTCATGACGCGAATGTCTCACCTGGTGCATGAGTCGCTTGTGATGTATCAAGCCCTTCATGACGCGAATGTCTCACCTGGTGCATGAGTCGCTTGTGATGTATCAAGCCCTTCATGACGCGAATGTCTCACCTGGTGCATGAGTCGCTTGTGATGTATCAAGCCCTTCATGGCGGGAATGTCTCACCTGGTGCATGAGTCGCTTGAGATGTATCAAGCCCTTCATGGCGGGAATGTCTCACCTGGTGCATGAGTCGCTTGAGATGTATCAAGCCCTTCATGGCGGGAATGTCTCACCTGGTGCATGAGTCGCTTGTGATGTATCAAGCCCTTCATGACGCGAATGTCTCACTTGGTGCATGAGTCGCTTGTGATGTATCAAGCCCTTCATGACGCGAATGTCTCACCTGGTGCATGAGTCGCTTGTGATGTATCAAGCCCTTCATGGCGGGAATGTCTCACCTGGTGCATGAGTCGCTTGTGATGTATCAAGCCCTTCATGACGCGAATGTCTCACCTGGTGCATGAGTCGCTTGTGATGTATCAAGCCCTTCATGACGCGAATGTCTCACCTGGTGCATGAGTCGCTTGTGATGTATCAAGCCCTTCATGACGCGAATGTCTCACCTGGTGCATGAGTCGCTTGTGATGTATCAAGCCCTTCATGACGCGAATGTCTCACCTGGTGCATGAGTCGCTTGTGATGTATCAAGCCCTTCATGGCGGGAATGTCTCACCTGGTGCATGAGCCGCTTGTGATGTATCAAGCCCTTCATGGCGGGAATGTCTCACCTGATGCATGAGTCGCTTGTGATGTATCAAGCCCTTCATGGTGGGGAAGGAGGAGCCGCACTCTACGCAGATGTTGTGCGACGTGAGCGCCTGGTGCTTCCGGTGCACGTGGTTCTCCAGCGCGGAGCTTCGGCTGCACAATGTAACAATGTTCATTCCTCGCTCGCTCGAGATATTCAAGTCTCAAAGTACCCGGGTCCCAGAACTGACAAAATGTATCTATACAGACAATAGAAGCGGCGGCACAGATTACTTAATAGTTACTTCCTAACAGATAAATCACTCCATAGAAAAAGTTCGGCTTTAATAGCCTACTGTTTCACGTCGCCAATCGCTGAGTGCGAAAATGTACCTAAACGATCAGTGTAAAGTGATTATTGCTTTGCAGCTTCGCGCAGTTGCGTGGATGAGCGTGTAGGTATGCTTCGCGCGGCTGACGAATTTCCACTGAATTAGACCGCCGGCGGTCCACCGGGCTGTAGGTAGTTAGCGCGCGCAAGTACATAGAGTGCGTGAGGCCTGGCGGCGGATAGCCGAGTGGTTTGGGCACGGGCTTCTCATGCGAGAGGTCCGAGGTTCGAATCCGGTCGGCGGATACCAATGAGTTATTTCTGCCGAAAAAATTTACGTGCATAACTACACCTGCTGCTTCACCGTTCGGAACCGGTGTAAAACTGTAGGTAAACTGTAGCCCCTTTACTAGGTAGTCAGCTCAAATTGTAGCCGATTGGGTTGGTACCACCGTACTGGATATAAGGTTGCCACATAGCAGCCTCAGTTGTGTTCTCTAGCCCAGTATATCAGTAAGTAGTAGTTCATTAATCCAGGGAAGTCTCCAGTATGGCACCTACCTTCTCAGAGGTGATATTGGCTGGGCTTTGGCCCCTCTGAATCAGCCAACTATACCGGATTACATAAAAAATAAATAAAAAAAATCATTAGCGAATCTATATTAAAATTGACAATGGCACTATGGGGACATGTCTCCTGTCATACCTTATGGGGTCGGTTCTTAAAAAGAATAGCCCCACTGCATCTCTCCCCGTGCATGTCGTAAAAGGCCACTAAGGGATAAGGACGAGATGCCTGCTATAGGGCGCCAGACTAGCCACCTTGGCACGGTCCTTCCACTTCCACGATTGTCCACAGAGGGGACGGGCGGATAGATCATCCACGTTTTTAAAATGTAAAAGTGTAAAAAGTGCCCAAAAAGTGTCCACGTGGTATGTGAACGGTCCCTAGGCACATAGCAGAAACTAACAGAGGACAACACTTGGCAGTCGTGGCATAAAAAGTAACTAAACTAGGCTAGAAATGCTGTTTTCTGGTACTGAGTACTGTCAAATGCTGTCACCGCCAACTTGACAGTTGACACCCACCTTACTGCCTAAACAGCCTGTCAAAACGGCCGTGCAAATAGTCAGATTGCACTTACCTGAACGCCGCTCCGCAAACGTGACAGACATACTTGACATCCTCGTGACACTGGTAGTGGTTCTTCGCCACGCATCTGAAATCATTTATTATTTCATTTAGACGAACGAGCAACTGAAAAATGTAAATGAAAATATTATATATTATCACATCACCCTCCCACAACACAGGGTATCCTAGCGTATGAGGTAAGACTATATAAATTAACGAGTGCTAGTCTGTAATTTTCTTTAGTGATTTAGTTTGTAAGAAATTATGAAATTTAAGCTAAGCAAATGTGTAACTGAAAAAAAATTAATATTTCTTTCTTTCTTTCACACGAAATCGCACAGTATTGTACTGTCTTCTGCACTAGAAAGCACTGAAGCAGTCGAATCATATTGATATTTATGTTCACTGCGGGTTTATTTTATTTTTGTTGTATAGTGCTATCAGATGTGTATCTAGTCTTTATTTTTTATTTTTTTTTATGGAAACTGACACGGTTGGCTACATCACCTACAACATTCGTGATGTCAGCCCATAACACCGGGTGAACTAGGTGCCATGTCAGTGCTTCCCTTCTGTCGTGCCGGCTACACTGAACTGGACGGAAAACACAAACTATTTACATGCACTGACACAAGCACTGACATGGCACCTAGTTCACCCGGTGTTATGGGCTGACATTACGGATGTTGTAGGTGATGTAGCCAACATAAAAAAAAAAATGGTCGCTTAGACGAACGTTGGCATTCAGATTACTGCGGATACAGTGAACGCAGTCCTCCTAAAAATTTAGGGGGGGGGGGGGGGGGGAAGGGTCCAGCTTTTTGTCACCTCCCGTCAGGCCGAGTCACGTGACCAAAAAATTCCCGCGCCGCCGAGAGAGCTGCGCGCTTTGAACTAACGCGTCGTAGATACCTACTTAATTTGAACTCACTTCTGTTTCACTCACTCACTTCACGTGTATAAGGCCCTGTATATCCGTATTCACCCGTACTCCTCTTTCAAGGCGCCGCTTTCGCTGGATGGAGTAGGATGCCACACAATAAATTTTCGGTTTTTAAACGGTTTTTTGTCACTTCAAGTCACTAGGGGGGGGGTCAAAATTGCCTAAAATCCGTCACGTGGTTTATGAACGCTCCCTTATATCGGACGCGTACGATGTGGACAGCGGGGACGCTCACATTCAGTTTGCGCACAATACGTACCGATTGTATGAGACGTTGGGGCAGATCTTGCAGCTGTAGCTGCGCGAGTGGAAGTCGGTGATGTGCGTCCGCAGCTTCGCCTTCGACTTCACCCGTATCTTGCAGATGTCGCATTCGAACTCGCCCGATCCCTGCGGTCATCACAATTAACCCGTCAACTCCCTTCGGGGACGGCCGTCCCGCGAAACATTTTAGTCTGTAAGCTCCCATAGGGGACGCCCGTTAATTTTTTACTATACACGAAATTATCTTTCCACAGAGTGGAAATATGTCCATGGAACGAAATGACAGCACACACAAACATTTATTTATTTATTTATTTATTTTTTAATGAACAAGCAGCTCTAGCTGATGTGTTCATATCAGTCTTTTTTTTTGATAATGAATGATTGTTTAAATTTTTTTTTTTTTTTTTTTTAGTTTTCGTACTTGGGCACTGTAGCTATTTGTTTGTTGATGTACTTTTTATGTATTTATCTAATCGGTTTTTGAAGGTGTTTGTGTTTGGGGAGTCAATCACACCCTGTGGGAGTTTATTCCAGGCGTTCACCACTCGATTTGTTATGAAGTGCTTTCGGATGTTTGTGTTAGAAGCTGTCTGGTTAAGTTTTTTGCTGTGACCACGAAGGTGATAGTTCTGGTTCAGGTCAAACATTTCAATTAAGTCTGGGCAATCATACTTTGAGGTGAGTATTTTGTAGACTTCAATGAGGTCTCCTCTGTCGCGGCGTTCTTCCAATGTGGTCAGTTCAAGTAGTTTTAATCTAAAAACTACATGCTTAAAAAAATGTCTGATACTTGGACTCAAGGTTCCTTGTTTCTCTTAATATTTTTTGCGGATAAGATTGTATTGTATTGTTTATTGATCATTCATATGGCAGTTAGACTGCACTCGAACTTGTCACAATTTGTTCTATCCGGTTCGATTACACCCACGAAGAAGAACCGGCAAGAAACTTCGCAGGGTATATTTTTTTTATACATATAATTACAAGTACTTTAGTTACTAGCCACATAATAACACCGCCTAAAGTCTATCGAAAACAACACCGCCTAAAGCTTGAGAGCAAGATTAACAATTTTGCTGAGAGTTCTGACTACAAAGACATACATACATATCACACACGCTGAATCCCGACAATCGGGGTAAGCAGAGCAATCGGTGTTGTGCTGCAAGAACTCTGGCAAATTACATCACAGCACCGACCACCACGTTTCGCAAAGTATTCGAACAAGATTCAATCGATCAAGCAGCAAGTAAGGCACGAAGACCCACCTGCTGCATGACTCGGTGGAAGTACCGTGCCAAGGTGAGAGGTGGCGAGCCTGTCGCCCTTTAGCGCGGCATCTTGTCCTTATCCCTTAGTCGCCTTTTACGACATGCATGGGGAGAGATGCAGTGGGGCTATTCTTTTTAAGTACCGACCCCACACGGTGACTGCGTAGACACGGTGTAGACACGGTGACACGGACACTACAAAGACTTATTAATTAAAGAGCCTTTGTTAAACTTTGATACCTAAAATCAACATAATTATGTTAGTATATTAACCCTTCGGCTCCTCAAAACCCCGCGCGGGGTTTGTTAGGCGCGCGTCCGTCGGCTCCTCCAAACCCCGCGCGGGGTTCGGCGCGGCGCGGCGGCGCGCGGCTCATTATTTAATTCATCACTAATTCTACCAATTTTCGACCAAAGAACTGATTACTGGTATCACTTCTTGGTTAAAAGTACTAGAACTATTATCAAACAGACTGGGGGCAACACTTCACCTTCACACAGAAAATATTTTTTGAAAATGTCAAAAAAAAAAAGGCTCCCAAGCCAACTGACATTTCCACAGACACTGGAATACACAGATCTTGTGCCGTATTTCGTGTACCCGTATTCGAGAGTACGTCTTATTAGCTTTATTTAGAGGTATGACTCGTCTATGGAAATTATACAGTTTTGGTCAGAAAAAATCGGAAAAAAATGTCGAGTGTGTTTTGTTTTGCCTGGAGTTTAAAAAATCGGTCTGTGCTTCTAAATAAGTGAATCCTGAAGTGTTTGGTATCACTAAATGCGCAATTTTAGTACGCAGATTACAGATAACAGATTATTGATGGATCGTTCGATTGAGGCGGGATATTCGAATTTGTGCGGGAGCGCGCGCGCCAAAATTTTGCGTTTTTGCGCGCGGCGAAAACGCCTGGGAGTCAACGGTAGTCAACCGCGCGGGGTTTGCGGGAGCCGAAGGGTTAAACATACTACAATGCAGTATAATTGTCAAAAATAAAATATAAAAATATATGAATATTAAGATACATGAAGTATGAAGTTGTCAATGCATGTATGTAATGGTAGTATGAAATGGCCTCGTACATATGTTGTTCGCCTTATAAGTGGCACTGTTCAACCCGGCAGTTGAACAGTGCCACCTATACAGTTGAACTGTATGTATGCATGTATGTGTGTGTGTATGCGTGTATGTACGTGTGTATGTACAGACCGGGTCGTGCTGCTTCATGTGGTTGCCGTAAGTCTTCGCCTCGAGGAACACCTTGAAGCAGAGCGTGCACTTGAACGGGGAGTTCTTGTAGGCCTCCGTGAACTGCCGCTTGCGCACAACCTCCATGATCTCCTCCTGCAACACGACCATTGTGTGCGGCCGCTCGTATATTACGTCATAGGTTTTTTGCCGATTTTTGTACATGTATGTTCCTCCATAACTCTTAAACGGATCATATGAATGTACTCACTTTTTAATTTCAGAATCATACAAGTAGGTATTCAGGTACATTATAAGAAGGTATTATAAAGATAAAAGAACAACCCGGGACCAATGATATGAATGAGATCTGTAAATCAAGTTGTTAAATAAAAAATCTCATCCATATCGACCGATCCCGGGAAAGTTCCCAAGACACTCAGCGCATTAGCCTTCTGTATGGCCAGACTAATGCGCTGAGAGAGGTAGGCCCCAGCTCGGGCTTCCCCGGACACTTCTATATCGAATTCAATGAAACTTAGTAAATAGACGAAACACAAGATAGGCTAAATAAAATTCAGTTCCGGTTACGCTAAGATGCGGCTCTCATACACACCGAATTGTTTCGCGCGCCGAATTAAAGGTACTTTTAAAGGTAGCGGGCTTCCTTACTTCTTCTTTTTAAACCTTTCGGAACACGATGGTGTTAATTTGCAAAATGTTGAATTAAATACCAATTTCACGCGAGTGAAGCCGCGGGCAAAATAGGGTAAATAGGGTATCTAATCCTAATTTATTTTTAAATTTTTATTAATTTCATAATATAAATTGAAAATTAAATTTAATCAAAATTTTATCTAAAAATTCAATATTTAATTTTATTAATTTCTTTATTTAATTTTTAATTTTTTTATTTATTTTATTATTATTTTATTAGGTAATTATTGTAATTTTAATTTGAAAGGTAGTTTTAGTTTCTATTTTAATTTAATTAGTGTTTAGACATTACTAACCTATTTAAACAGTAAAATAATTAAATATATTTTATAAATATATTTATTAATAATAATTAATAAAATTTTATTAATTTTTTTTATAACCGCTATATACATAACTAGTAAAAATAATAAAAGAAAATTAATTAAAAAATAAACCTGCGTCTGGACTTTCTCGACGCACTGGAAGTCGTTGGGGTCCTGGCCCTTGCGCGCGTAGTAGAGCGCGCGCGCGTTGGGCTTGGTGGGCTTCCTCCTGCGCTTGGCCGGGTTCACGATGCGCCGCTTCAGCACCGGGCCCATCTTCTGGTGCAGCTTCAGGTGGAGCATCGCCACGTCTCTGCAATGTTCGGCTGTTTTGACCCACGACGCAAACGGCGGAGCTTTGAAAGTATAATATATGTGTACGTGTGTGTATGTGTGTGTGTGTGTGTGTATGTGTGTGTCTTCTCCCATACGGATGAATAGATTTGGATGCGGTTTTTTTTATATTAGAAAGCTGGTTTAATCGGGATGGTTCTTAGCTATGTTTGTAATCAAGTAATGAAAAAATTTATTATCACAAACGTGGACCAATTTGTATGCACTTTTTTGTAAAAGCTTTAAATAATCTTTTATTAGTGTAGGCAGTATATGCGTTTAGGTGTTTTAATTAAATGTTGGGGCTGGCATATCGAGGAACGGCTAAAGCCTTAAACAAAATAAAGATTTAAAAAAAAATTAAATGTTCTCTCAAATGAGAAAAATTCACTGAGATAGCACGATCACAATATCTGTGAACATTTGGTGTGACATTCATACTATCCGCGCGGATACCACGCAATCCTACAGGTTAAGTATGTATATATTTAGATTGTTGTCACCATCGATGTATATTTAGAGATATGCCCATCCCATACATTACTCCCGAAAAAATATGTTCTCGACGAGAACTGCATAAATTGCAGATTTCACGGACAGCCGCTTCATACGGCGTGTGCAGCGCGTGTTGAGCGTACGTCTTACTGTACTGAGTCTGTGGCGCAAAAGTGCGTGTGTGAGTGTGTGCTCAGATCGAAATTACGTAAAGAAAGGCGTCTCCTTCCATCAGTAAGTATTTATTTTGCTGGTTTTTTTCTCAAATTTCATGTTAAACAGATTTTTGTATACTTAATTAATATAAAGAGCGAACGAGAAAGAGTAAAGCTGTGTTTTACGCAAGAGTGACAGTGACAAACGTTGTTGTTTGTTTCGCCTGAGCATGTTATGACGTGTTAAGAAGCCATGCTGACATGTCACGGATTGTGTGACGTAGCTATCGCGTTCTCGTTCCCACTTGCCTACTGATCATAAGAGTGAGCGGAAATACGATAATCGCGCCGATGGGCGAGCGATGACAACTTTCTCGCTCACTCTTATCATCTGTAGGCAAGTGAGAACGCGACAGTAACGTCGTAGGGATCGCGTCACGTGACAGCATGGCGGCGTGTAAAATGCAAACACGAAAGTATCTCGTGGCAGGAGGCGCGGCGCGCTCCGATGCCCGCCGTTTACGGACATGAAACGACTATATGATGTAAGTGTGTGCTTGTGTGAGTATCACAATACTGCGTGTGAATGCACGCACACTTGTTACGACGAAACATAGTACAGGTTAAATCGCGCGAACGTCGAATCTATAAAATTAGACATCGATGGTTGTCACTTGCAATTACTAAGTTAGGCTATGAGAGGTGGCTATTCTGTTGCCCTTTAGCACGGCATCCCTTAGTCACCTTTTACACATGCACGGGGAGATATGCTATTCTTTTTAAGTACCGGCGCCACACGGTACTTATTGCTTCGTAGTAAGAGTAGCTATTTATTTATGATTCTTTGTAGAGCTCGGGAGGCTCCGGTATGGCACCTACCTTCTCGGAGGTGATATTGAGAGTAAGTATTAATGCTCTTGTGAGCGTTAGTATGGGTTAAATTTGTAAATTACTTTAATATTATACTAGGTATTATTATAACGCCGGAGTAAACAGGTTAATTGTATTGTGTGTGTATGTATATGTACGTCACCTGTTGTAGTAGGTGGCCTGGCACCTGTTGCACGTGTACTTCTTGGTGTGTGTGTGCAGCATGTGCCGGGAGATCTTCTTCTGCGTGCTGAACCGCATCTTGCAGAAGCCGCACTCGTGCGGACCCTGCCGCTGCAACACAACGCGGCAAGTTCACTTTTCATACATACATACATACATATACATACCACACACAAGCTGTATCCCGACAATCGGGGTGAGTAGAGTAATCGGTGTTGTGCTGTAAGAACTCTGCAAAATTGCAACACAAGATCGACCACCATGTTTAGCAAAGTATTCGGACAAGACAACTATCAAGCAGCAAGTAAGGCACGAAGACCCCACCTGCTGTACGTACGACTCGGCGGAAGAACCGTGCCAAGGTGACAGGTGGCTGGCCTGTCGCCCTTTCACTTTTTATATTATGCGCGAGAAGAACGCCGGCGGCCAGGCGAGACGACGGCGTCCGTCAAGAGGTAAGCAGCAGCGGTTCCGCTATGCTGAAGTCCGGGATTTAATACGTACTGGTGAGGGGTTTGTCCGGCAGTTATATGCTTTATTTATTTATTTATTTATTTTAGACAGGCAGCCTAGGCTGATACGTCTAAATCCAGTTAAAATTTGTTGTTTTTGTCATTATCTTGGATTTTTTTTTATTATTTTTTTTTATTTAATTATCGTTCTTGAGCACTCTTTTTGAGATTATGTTTTATTTGTTAGATATTTATTAATTTTTTTATTTTTTTTTATGGAACCTGACACGGTTGGCTACATCACTTACAACATCCGTGATGTCAGCCCATAACACAGGGTGAACTAGGTGCCATGTCAGTGCTTCCCTTCATTTCATGTCGGCTACACTAAACTGGACGGAAAACACGAACTATTTACATAGCCGTTTCGACCGACGTTTCGTTCAGTGCGGTGGTACCAACCCGGCCGGGATAAACCCTACCACCTAGTAAGGTAAGAAGGGAAGGGACCTACAGTTTAACGTGGAATCCGAACCACGGTCAGCCTCCAACGGTCGAGCGATCACCCATCCAATCACTGACCGCGCTCAGCGTTGCTTAATAATAGTTGACTAACCAACCGCGCCACTGAGCTACCGAGGCTGACGAATTTTCTTATCCCTTAGTCGACTTTTACGACATGCGACGGGGAGAGATGCAGTGGGGCTATTCTTTTTAAGTACCGACCCCACACGGTACTATATCTAGTCTATTTTTGAATTGGTTGATACTAAGTGCACTTATTACTTCCTCTGGAAGTTGGTTTCAGTCGTCCACCACTCTGTTTGTTATGAAATGTTTGCGAGTATTGCTGTTAAAGATTGTTCGACTTACTTTCATGCTGTGGCCTCGAAGATGAGCGTTTTGGTTCAATGTGAACATTTGGATCAGCTCAGGGCAATCGTATTTACACGTCAGAATTTTGTACATCTCTATTAGATCCCCTCTCTGGCATCGAGCTTCCAGGGTGGGCAGCTTTAGCGCTTTCAGTCTCTCTTCGTAGCTAAGATGTCGTAGCTCCCGTGGTATGTTTGTGGGAGGTCTGCGAGTGGAAGTAGCGTACGTACCGGATTATGCTTGGCCATGTGCTTCTTGTGGGAGGTCTGCGAGTGGAAGAACTGGTAGCATAGCTCGCACTTGTGTTTCGCCCTCTTGTACTTGGTCAAGTTCTTCCGCTGTGTGTACACCTCCATCGCTTCCTCCTGCGGGCATAAACGTGCGCGCCGTTTTGTGAATTCTAAATAATCTGAGTACATTTGACGATGACACTATACACCATATATAGGTAATGTAAATAGGCAGAGTGGTCAGATTCTTCAGTATTCACTTTCATGCTGTAAATATTAATGTTCTTGTGAGCGGTAGTGTGGGTTAATTAAGTGTCACTAAACCGGGTCGCCTCTCACTTTTTTTTATTGAAGGCGCGACACGTGGCGGAGAACCACCCATAGGTAACTAACGACGCCCATGAACATTCGGTAGTATGCGGGGATTGCGAATGACATGCCGGCCTGACAGGTGCCTATTCACGCCCCTCATTAAGGACCCGAGACCAGTGGCGGCTGGTGACTTCAGTGACCGGTAGTGCGCTAAGTACTTACCTAGGTACTTAAATACCAAATTTCCCAACACGCCGCCTTGTTAATTTAAGATCGGGACTTCCGAATTTTTTAAACGCTTGCGTTTTATTATGTACCTACCTAGTATGAATATTCTCAAGACAATCAATGAGTTGCAAAAAAACAAGAAAAAAATCCAAACAAGTTTGTTACCTCATTTTTAGTACCTTTATGAACACACCCATAGACCACAACACTAACTGCAGCTTTCAAAAAGAAAACAGTAGTAATGTCTCAAAAATACAAAAAAAAAATATAAAAATAAAAGCATTTGAAAAGTAGGAATTGAAACCGGGATCACCTGATTGTAAAGCCATACCTTTAACCAACGCTTAGGCAAATATCGGCACCACTTAATTCCAGTATCACGCGACAGAAAGCCCAAAATCTAACCATATCCCATTTTAAATATTCGCGCGCTAACGGGTATGTGACATCACGACACCAGACATCACATGGCAGCGCGCTGACTCTAGGCAGACGGACTCGTGCAAAACGAATCGCTCGCGATGTGTCGCACGCGCGGCTATTCACGATATAGCGTCCTTTTTTGGCGCTCGTGCGCCGCACGCAGACCTCCATATCGGCCTATACTGTTTCTATGAAGTATCTTTTGTCTCACGCGCCAGCGGTGTTTTGCCGATCCCCATACATTCAGTATGGGAGACCCGCGTGCGTTACTCGATTCCGCACGGGGCGCGCGTTTTAACGCAAAAAAGTGCCTTGTGATCTATAAAATAAGGTTGAATTCACATTCGTATTTATTTGGAGTACGATCATTATGGTTTTAATGTAGGTATGTTGTAAGATATTATTTATGTTGAGTGAAGTGAAGACTTCTCGTGGTATGGTAGTGCGGCGCACGAGCGCACTTTAGGACCAGCCGCCAGTGCCCGAGACTGTAATTGGGTGGGGCGAAATATATACACAGGGAGAGCGTTCCAGAGTATATCGGTCCTGTAGAGAAAAGATCTGCAGAACCAGTTGGTACGCATCCGCAGTAAGTCCAGCATGTAGGGGTGCATTCTCCGCCCGGTGTACGTGGTCTGTCAGTCAGTCAGTCAGCGTGTAAGCGTCCACTGCTGGACATACGCCTTTCCAATTTTCCTCCAGTCCTCCCGGCCTGTGGTGCAGAGGTAGAAATACATTTTGAAAATATCTTCTAGAGTTTAAGAAAAATTATATTCTCTAATGTCGTCGCAATTTTTTTTCAAAAAGCTTGAGTGGAAGAAAACTTGGTACAATGCATCCGTTTAGATTCCACATACCACACGAGCAGAGCTTATCATCATCAGCCTGTATCTGTCCACTGCTGGATATAGGCCTCTCCCAAGGCACGCCACCACACGCGGTCTTCCGCTCTTCTCATCCATCCACTCCCGGCTACCTTTTTTTAGGTCATCTGTCCACCTAGCTGGGGGGCGTCTCACGCTACGTTTGCTTGTACGTGGCCTCCATTCGAGCACCCGTCTACCCCATCGGTTGTCGGGTCTACCACAGATGTGCCCAGCTTACTGCCACTTCAGCTTGCTTATTTTCTTAGCAATGTCGACTACCTTAGTTCTTTGAGCAGAGCTGCTTAGCTAGTGAATAAATGTGAAGTGTCTCATCGCGTACTCACCCGAGTCATGGTCACCTCGGTCCATCCAATTTCCTTCAATGAAACCTTCTTCGCTCCCTCCTTCTTGATCTTCAGCTCACCGAGCGTACAGTCGTTGTCTTCGTGCCCGTCGCTGTCGTCGTCGCCAAAGTGTACCGTCGCGCCGCTGTACGCCTCCGCCGGCTTAAAATCCTCCTCGCACTTCACCTGACTGGGATCCACCTCGCACTCCACCAGCTCAGTCTTCAGCACGCTCGGTTCAAACTCTTTCTTGACGGCGGGCGCGGAGCTCCGAGTGCTGGCGCCTTTGGCGCCACGATTGCGGAGCGTGAAGCTCGGCATTTGAGTGACGCGGAGCTGAGTGGACAGTTGGTGCTGCTCTCGGTCGATGTCCTTCACGTACCGTTCGGACAGCTGAAAAAATTACAATTGCGTGTGTGAAAAATAAAAATAAAAAATTTTTGAGTACCTTTTTTTTATGGAAACTGACACGATACATCACCTACAACATCCGTGATCTCAGCCTATAACACCAGGTGAACTAGGTGCCATGTCAGTGCTTCCCTTCAGTCGTACCTACTTTCAGTCTTGGATTCTATTCAGCGACGAGCAAAATTCCTGATAGGGTATGGTTTGCGGAGAGTTCGCGCACGACCTTGCCCCAAATAAAAATTTACTTCCAGGTCCCAGCACAACTTCTGAGGCAGGTCTGCATACTGTCACGATCACCTAAAGTTGTGATGTATGAAAAAGAAGAAAGCTGTCAAAAAATGACAGGGAGGTTCTTGTCATAAAAAAATGCGATAGGAAGGTTTAAAGAGTTTGGCTATGTAAATAACAGTAAAGAGTTTCAATTTGTAGTGCTGTTTAATTTTCTATCCGCCCCAGTGCTCATAACAATACATACCTCATCATGCCGGTTGTAGATGTCCTGCAGCAGTAGATAGGATCTCTCACACTTGTCTCTGAACAAGTTGAACTTGTTCACGTGTGCCGTACACTCCCAGCACAACTTCTGGGGCATGTAATCATTGTCATCGTCGAACTAAAAAAATACAGAAATTGTCTTAAATATTATTAGACAATCTTATTCTCAAAAGCGACAAACCATCTAGTACTTGTTGAACTTACAGTTCCATGGGAAAGTAACATACGGAAAGACCAAGACTTCAATGTAAACAAGTACTGCAACTTAGTAGACCGGATAGTGAGAAACGAATTCAAGACTGATCTCTTCGCTGCGGAAGTCGGACCAAGAGGAACACCAGCGAAGTCGCTCTATAGTCCCTTCAAGAATCTAGGATTGCCAAGATTGACGCTAATCTGGCTGTTCTTCACGTCCTAGTCATCGCAGACTAGCTGACGAGGGCTTGATGCAAGCCGAAACGTAACGCATGCTGGAGAACTACACAGAGTGGCGACTCCATCGCAAGCTTAGTTCAACACCTTCCACTCGCTTGCTGTACACATACGCTTACTTGTCACATTACGTACTACTACTTAATGTGACAAGGTGCCACCCGGGACATAGAGTAAATATAATAGTTAGAAATGTGTTTCGTACAGAATGGTATAGATAAGGTGTGTGTTGTCATATAGACAACATTTGAAAGGGCAATGGGGTAATTAACATACTTTGCGCAAAAACTAAATCCACCGCCCCGACAAAACCTGTTAGTGTGGCTATTCCGTAGAGTGTTTTTATAAGCCGGAGGCGCCTCGCAGCTTTGGCTTTTTGGTTGCCTTTGGCGACCAGCCTCAGCCGCTTCGACTCGCACAAGTGCCTGCGCTTTGTTACGCAAGGACGGCGGGGCTGCACTTCCCACAGCGCCGGAGAAGAGGCAATCCTAAGTCCCTATTGAAAATTAAATCCGCGGAAGTAGGAATTTTTTTTCGTGAAATAATTTTTTTTTATTTTTGGCCCCAGTTTTCATTTCTGCAGGCTAAGTATTTTCTAATAGCAATGTTTTGGGGTGAGGATTAGTAGCTTTCGGCCTGGATCGAATATTGCTGGTAGTTCTATCCTGTAGTTTAGGATATTAGAAGAAAATTACTGAAATAATTTTCTTGCCGGAGACGCATACTTTCCGAGAAAACAATTTTTAAAAATTGCAAAAATTACGTAACATTTTCGAATTTGGCGCCTTTTGTTAAAGAGTAGGGCTTTTTGTTTGGGTTGCCATTATCATATTTAAGACATTTACAAAAGAATCGGGCAAATTAGCGTATTTTGCGGAAACGAAATCCACCGCCTCAACATAACCTGTTCTCGTGGCTACTCCCTAGAGTGTTTTTTATCAGCCCCGCCAGCCGCCTGATCGACCGTACTGTCCAAGTATGGTCTCGGACAGTACGGTCGATCAGGCGGCTCGACTGTACTGTCGATTGGCGGTTAGAACTGGCCTATCGGACAATTGCGTGAGGAAAGTGAGCGAGTTAGGCGGCGCCCGGCGGGACACACACCCGGAAATACACGAAAAAAACAATATTGAAAAAAAAAATTGTTTTTACGTTTTTATTATGGCAACTCATCATGCGCGTGTACGCAGCGCGCAGGACAGATTGCGTGGGCGGACGCCATTAGTTTTTCTCGTTGTGACTTGTCGTGAGGTGCTGTGTGTGTTTTCTTTGCAATTGTTTAACGTTTAGTTGTGTTTTGCATTCCTATTTCCTTCGTTTTACGTACCCCCCCCCCCCCCCCCCCCCCCCTCGTGTTGTGTGGTACTTTATGCTCCTGTATTTTTTTTTACAAGCTGTACGTTTTCGAAGCCCGACCCGCCTGCGCTCCTAAATAAGTGAACCGTCACTTGTTTCACATCGTTTTGTGGGTAACTTCATTGGCTTTATGTGCCAGAGAGTTTATTGATGTACCTTCATTATAAATGTAATGAGCTCTAAAATTGAACTCTAAAATTTAACAACAACCTTGATGCAAGCACTTTTGAGTTCTGCAGTCGGCCGGCTAGACAGACGCCGGAAGATTTACCTGGACGCCGGCGAGCAGTTGGTAGGGCTGCAGCAGACTGCTGGCGCTCATGCTGTACATCCTCACGTCGGTGGCGAGACACGCCACGCACACGCGTACGTCCCACATCCTGCCTAACTTAGTTTGTCTTCGGTTTTCTCATCTCGAAGCTTAGAAATTTGGAAATGAAAGGAACAAGATACACATAAGTCGACGCCAACCAACCAGATAAAGCCCATAGATAATCAAACTTGATTTATACCACAGATTACCAATTTATTTTACTACTTTTGGTGTCTATTCAATTTACCGTTTCATCGCTAATACCAATTTCTCATGATCTGTCTCACTCGCACCTATAAGCTTCTCAATGCCTCTAGTGAGACAGAGGTGCGGATGGCGCAATTTTGCGATATTCGCTATACCTGGAGGTACTGATGGGCAAGGATTCAATCCCATTTGGGACCAAATCCTTATTCGAGACTATATAGGGATTTTAATGGGAAAGTTGGGGAAAGTTCCTCATTCGATCCTACGAAATAGGATTTTATTTTATTATTAGATTTCAACATCGTGAATGAGTTGTTTTCATTAGTACTAGGCATAATATGGTAGTAGGTATGTAGATCATTGTTTTACTGGATGAATTCCTGTATCTAAATAAATAATGTCTCGACAAGTTTTAATTTGAATGCATGATTCCCTAGTTATATTCACAATAAATTATTTTTATTTACAAAATGTTTGTTTGATGAATTTTTATATATTAATATTATTTATAAAACACAATTAATACAGATATTTCGACTGTGTTGTCGTCATCAGTGAAAAATATAACATATTATGTATGGTGTTGATATTTATGAATGACATATGAGTGGTTGATATGGGTTTTTTTTTAATGAACGATATTTAATCCCGGGGTATGATGCGCGCCTAGGTTCCATATGAATGATGATTCCCAAGTTCTTAAATCTATTTCTTTAAGTGGTGGACTGAATGATTTATATTCACAAAATAATCAATATCTCTGGTCGTTTGAGCGCGCGTACATTTCGCCGTGATGTGAGAGAGTAAAAAGTTCAGTAATCGAGTCTGTTCAGTGACTGTGACAGTGTGAAAAAAGTTAGGTACCGATTTTTTCGTAGATCTACCAATTTCGGTCATGTTTGACCAAAAAACATACAGTCGAATTGAGAACCTCCTCTTCTTTTTTTGAAGTCGGTTAAAAAATAACGATTTGAGGTCATAATCTACCGATATTGGTTAAATCAATACTAATAATAAATCTGTAAGGGATGGTCATAGAGTAAGTTACTTTGTTTTATGAGATACTGAGGTATAAGACTCTATGTATGATACTAAAGCTAAATTGACTGTAAATTTTCTGTGTATGTATGTTCCACCATAACTCTTAAACCGATCATCTGAATTCGATGAAACATCGTACAAGCACATTTACCTATACTATACGAGACAGAGGATAGGCTAAATGAAATTCAGTTCCGGTTACGCTAAGATGTGGTTCCCAAACAAACTGAAATGTTCCGCTCGCCATTTACCGCGAGTAGGTATCAGATATGAGCGAGCCGGCGGTGGCGGCGCGGGGGAGCGGGCGGCGCCACGCGGGCGGGTGCCTATAAAAGCGCACTCCCCATACTATAGAAAGCCAAAATTGTAATTTGATTAGATCCTAATATTTTTATCTTATTCTTATGGTACAAGTTAGGATACATATAAGCTAAATATGACGTCACCGATACGAAACATGTACCTTCTCGAAGTAAGTAACTAAGGACAAGGCCGAAAGCGGAACTTCGTTCAAGTTACCGATATATTTGTCGATGAAAGTAAGTAAATAAGGGCGAGAATATCGTTTACGCGAACGCAGCTCGGCGTTCGGCAGGGCATTAACTTAGTTTATTTGAGAAGGATTATCATTTACTTGAACGCAGCTCGGCCTTCGGCCTCGCCGGCCTCTTTGAAAAAGTGTATGGTTTACCTATAGGGAGCTCCGCCTTCGGTGTCGCCATAGGTAACTTAGTTTCTTCGAGAAAAATAACGTTCACCTGAAAGGAGCTCGACCTTCGGCCTCGTCAGTAGTTACATATTTTGTTCGAGAAGGTTTATAATTACCCTGAATGCAGCTCAGCTTTCGACCTCGCCCTTTATAACTTACTTTCTTCTTTTGAAATACGAATTTCACGAGAGCGGAACAAAAAAGTCTTCCAACACATAGATCTCTTTCTTTCAGAAATTGTGAAAAACCACTATTTTAGTTGTATTAGTATGGAATAGAAATAATTTGATTTTTTTTACCAACTTACACGTGTTACATCATAATGGTAATGAAGACTTTTTTGTTACTGTCATGAAACTGAATCCAAGCATCCTTTTTTCCCCTTCTTAGTTTCCTTTCTTTTTCACCCACCAAAATAGGTGATAATGGGTTTTAACTGGGTTATAACCCAATTGATCGGGTTTTAACCCAAATGGGAAGAATGGGTTATAACCCATTACCCATCTCTATACGCAAGCGCTTCGGGCCCGGAAATGAGTGGGGGAAATTCGAGCGACTATTTCTCGACCGAGTTAACATGACTTTGTATAGAATTTGAGAATATTGATTTTCCATTTTTGACCAACCTTCTCCATACTCATCGTATAGTGTGCGCGCCGCCCCGCGCCATTGCAATCCGCTGTCGCGTCAATGCGGTATGGCAACCGGCACTGAAGCGGGGTTTGACACCTGAAAGACTTCCTGGGTCCATCCTGGCTCCTTTGGCTCCTTTCGTGAGCACTCGGCTCGAAACGAAACGTAACAAAAACGACATGCACCGCCTCAACATTAGGTTAGGGTTAATATAGAGAAGATGCGTCGCGTAGCGACATATCGTCTCTATATTAACCCTGGTTATTTTTTTTTAAACCACCAAAACATCACTCATACATACCACACAACATCACTCATACCATACCACACATTAATAGGAGCCAGTAGCTCTTTCAGGTGGCGGACCGGTCCAAGAAGTATTATATACATTATATTCTTTGCGCACAGCTCGCGGATCTCGCGGTTTCGTTCGCGGTTTCATTGAAATAAAATTCTCATTGATGTGATGACTTGATGAGCGATCGGTATTCGGTAATCTGTGCTATAGAGAGTGATTCCTTGCCGGTGGTCAGACACGTTCGACCGTGAAGCGTAACGCGGAAGAAAATAGTCGGATTGGATATTAAGTATCTATTCGACCCCACGGACCCCAGGCGATCCACTGTGCACAGGCCGCGAGAACGTGTGTTGCGGCGACTCCGCCATAGAGAGGGTGATTCTAGTCCGGCCGCGGTCGCTTTCGAGCCCAATACTCATCATCTATTGAAGATAGGTCTAGGGTTATCAATGTATAGTACTCCCTCGATAGGGGCGAAAGGTATGGGGGACTGGAATTGGTAAGGGGATAGGTATATGTTATATAAAATTATGGAGTTTGAGGGGTTGGAAGGAAGGAAACGGAGCAAATAACATGCGCCGCCCCGACTCCATCTAAACTTGTGCAATAGTGTGTATATTGAAACACCCAGAAAAGGAGCGGAGGGTCGCCAGACCAGCGGGTTGTCGGGGGTTCCCCATGACCTCTTTGGGATTTTTTTTATGTGAAACACGACATGGCGCCCGCCAAACTAACTAGAGGTGTAGCCCGACCGCGCCCACAGGCATTCAAATATTTACGGGGGCTGCGAATACCATTTCGGCCGGCTATGTGTACCTTGAGGTGTAGCCCGACCGCGCCCACAGGCATTCAAATATTTACGGGGGCTGCGAATACCATTTCGGCCGGCTATGTGCACCTTCACATTATGTTTGAAAGACACCAGACTGTATAATAGGAGGAAAGGATGGAGGATAAAAAAATGTTGTATGGCTATTGACAGTTCTCTGGGCCTCACGTCACATTGACGCCAAATAGTTGCCAACCAACATGTGTTGGCCCCATTATATTTTATTACTATTTATATGTCATATGTGTTATCCAATTATTTTGACCTAATCATCATTGTTACAGATACTCTTGACTGATGGCTGATGATAAATTGATAATTAACAAAGGCTTAACAAATTACGTTCAAGATGACAGCAGGACTTCCCACTCGGATGCGGTCTCTACTCTGCATAATGCTCTCGCCGATAATGTTTGTCCGCTAGAGACGGCTACTGCTGTTAAACATGAGCCACCTGATGTTAACGATGATGTCAGTTTGACGGATGATATTGAAAATGTTAAACTTGAGGCTTTTAATGTTCCGGATGAAGTTTGTTTTCTGGAAATAGATACTACTGTTAAATATGAGCCATTGGACATCAACGAAGATGTCTGCTCACTGGACGGTGTTGGTAATGTGAAGGTCGAGAGTTCTGATGTTCAGGGTGGAGTCTGCCCGCCGGACACGGCTGCCATGGTTAAGCAGGAGGTGGACGTTGGACCCACGGTGCTGCAGTTGCCGGATGGAAAGTACATAATGCTGCCTTGCAAGCCGGATCCAGAGAATAATATTTTGCAGTAAGTCAATAATTTGTTTGAGTTCCTCCGTTCCCATGGTCTCTCTCTGAGATCATCTGACGATCTACTTCTAGCAATACCAACTCACTCTAGTTCGTTTTACACGGACTCATTTACAGTCAGTGCGGCTCGCATGTGGAATCATTTGCCTGAACAGGTACGGCGCTCCACTACTATCCACATGTTTAGAGAATGTATTCCCAAACTGTTTCTATCTGATTCTGATGGCGACGAGTAAAATAAATTTAACTTAATTGCGTTCTTGTAACTTCTATTATGTTGGTTTTATATTATAAAATATATGTGTGTGTATGTAGGAAGGTGTGGATCTAAGCTTACGATGGCTTCACCGAACATATCCGGGCCCATCGGCAGTAGAGGAGGGTATTAATCGAGGTCGGGACTAGCGAGTGGCCACTCTAAATTTCCCGCGCACGCTTCACGTTTCGGCTCGCTTCAAGCCCTCGTCAGCTAGTCTGCGTTGACTAGGACGCGGGGAAACCACCAGTCCCGCTCTCGACCTCCCTCTCTCTACCTATCCATATTCTGTAGGATGCTTCCAGTGACGTTTTCGAAGCTCTCTCCATATATGAGCTTAGCGTCGATCTTGGGAGCCCTAGATTCTTGAAGAGACTGTAGAGCGACTTCGCTGGTAGTCCTCTTGCTCCGACTTCCACAGCGAAGAGATCAGTCTTGAATCCGTTTCTCACAATCCGGTCTACTAAGTTGCAGTACTTGTTAAGTTTGATGTTGTGGTCCTTCGGTATGTTACTTTCCCATGGAACTGTAAGTTCAACAAGTACTACATGCTTTGTCGCTTTTGAGAATATGAGTATATCCGGTCTTAATGCTGTGGTACAGATTTCCGAAGGCATTTGGTAATACTTCTCATGTGTGTCCATCAACAATTCCCAATCCTTTGCTGCTCCCAAAATTGAAGAAGGTTTAGTCCTATCTTTGGGCAGCTTATTGGCTCCAGGTTTCACAAAGTTGACCTTCTGGAAGCCGCTACTGGTTTGCCCTTTCCTGGTCCGTGCAATTGACAGGTTGATGGCCTCTCTGATGATTTGGAGGACTTTATCATGACGGTAGGAATACTGGCCTCGCTCAAGTAGTATTTTGCATCCGCATAACAAATGTTTGGCCGTGCCTACGAACTCCTTACATGACGGGCATAGTCTATTTGTAGATTTCCCCCATCTAACTAGGTTACTCGGGTCGGGGAGAGTAAGCTGGAATGCATTTAAGTAGAACTTAAGCAGCTCAGGGGACCAGTTGTATATTATGGATTTCCACTTCAATGCAGGAGGGATGCAGAAATCACCCACTGTTAGCCAATCATTCTGCATTTCTAGGTTTAAGGCGTGAAGTTTGAAGCCTTGTTCCATGTCCTCCTGAGCGAAACCTTTCAGTATTTCTTTATCAGACTTTGCTGTTTCTATGCTCAATCCAGATCTATTGGTGCGTGTACCAACTTGGAATGATTTGTAGAAGTCGAGTCTCGATTCCAGTTCATCTGATAGTGATGTGTTGGGTAAGGCTTGAATAGCGCTATCATTGGAGTCTTTGAGTATACATCGTTTGGCTATTCTCGCCTTTTGATAAAATATCGACGGTTTCTTAATGTTCAGTCCAAAGTTATTGTGAGATCTGTATAGCGTTGACGAGTCAGCCGGGTGAGCCAGTCCAAACCATGATTTCAGGAATCTGGTCACATACGAGTCTAATTTAGTCAGGTTTTGCTTTGTGAAGTCGTAGACGAGAAATGGCCATGAAAGTTTTGATGTCAGGTAGTTATCGTAAATCCATGCCTTTTGTGTACCCAGGAGGGGAAGATTGTCAGTTTGGCGGAGGCTCTCTTCGAAAAGTTGGACAATATCATCAGTAGGATGCTCCTTTCCTCTGCTGGTGATCCTTTTGCCCAAGAATTTAAAAGGAGCTTCATCAGCCACGGTTGCGATTGGTTTTCCGGCTACTGTCAGACCTGGATTGCTCGAGGTAAACTTTGAACCTTTCCTGGTTAAGCTCAAACAGTAGCACTTCGCTGGTTTTATCTTCATCCCTTTGGTCCATTCACAATAGTCATCCACCACCTTAAGAAGCGCCTGATTTTGTTTTGGATTGCGGGTTAACAGCGTAATATCATCCGCAAATGCCAGGATGGCCGCCATATATGTGTCTCCATATTTGAACCTGTATCCCCATTTGTTTTCTTTTACGACAAGCGTATCAATTAGAATGTTGATAACAATGTTAAATGTGACAGGAGAGAGGCAGCAACCCTGGAAAAGTCCTATGCCGTAACGAATTTCTGGTGTCTTCTCCGTTTCGCCTTTTACTTGTATTACAAAGGAAAGTTTTTTGTAGTAGGAGGCTATTATATTACAGATCAGAGGTGGCACATTATACCACTCTAGCGCCTTTAATAGTAACTCATGGCGCACCGAACCGAAGGCGTTTTCAAAGTCTAACCACGTGGCAGTTAATTGTCTCTCATTCTTCCTTGCATCTCTAAGACATTCAGTCAGCAAAGAATTATGTTCGAGGCACCCTGCAACTCTTGGGAGAAAACCTTTCTGGTACTTCTTCGGTAAGTAGTCGTTGGTACACATGTGTTTGAGTAGTCTGGCCTGTATAATGGAGAAGAATATTTTCGAAATTGTGTTCGTAAGGGCTATAGGTCTAATATCCTTGGGATCAGTATAATAACAAATATAATATGTACGTACCTTATAGTATTTATTTTATGTATGTATCTATGCACCTATATGTTTGTGTCCATTTATTTAATAGTTTTATTTTTCACACTTCTCTTTTGCACTGCATTGTCCGCCCTATCAGCTTCTCCACATCCCAAAGGTTTGTTTGTAAAGAATGGTACTTTGCATTAAACTCGCCTGTTGTGTTCCTTTTTATGGTGTACAATAAAGTATATTTTGATTTGATTTAATTTATTTTTATGAAAAAAAAAAAAACATTTTGAGTAGCAATCAACCATACATCAGAGGTTATGCCGGAAGCGTGACACGTAGAGTTCTTTTGTCTGCCTACCGCATTCGCAGACAAGAGTGATGTTATTCTCTCTCACTCTCCCATACAATAATAATAAATTTACACTAGCGCTCTCACTCACTCATTCACTTATTTGTTGGATTTTCAGAGTGAAATCACCTCTCCTCGACAGTGACAATATAAATGTCACAATTAAACAAGACGCGCCTGATATGACATTGACATGCTCTGCTTTTCAAGGTCACTCAATTAATCACACAGATGAAGGTAACTACAACATTGGCAATACTGATTTCTCAAAGAAATTACCTTCTAAAAATAACATTTCGGATCATACGAGCGAAACGTCACATTGTTACGATAGTGGCAGTACAAATGTATTGGAGAACACCATTTTTAAATCGCAGATTCTAGCTCATTCTGGTCAACAACCACATCACTGTGACATATGCAACAAGGGTTTCTCACGGCCTGGGCGTTTCAAAAGCCACATGCTAGCTCACACTGGTGTAAGAGCACATCGCTGTGATGTATGCAATAGATATTTCTCCGAAAACAGTAATTTAAAAAGACACATGTTAACTCACACTGGTGAAAGACCACATAGCTGTGATATATGCAATAAGAATTTCGCCCAGCAAGGAAATTTGAAATCTCACATGATAACACACTGGTGAAGGACATGACATATTAAATCACGCTGGTGAAAGACGACATCACTGTAACATGTGCAACAAGTTTTTCTCAGGGCCTGAATATTTGAAATGTCACATGTTAACGCACAATCGCGTCAGAGCACATCGCTGTGACGTATGCAGTAAATATTTCTCAGAAAAATGTCATTTAAACAGACACATGTTAACTCACACAGGTGAAAAGCCATATCACTGTGAAATATGCAATAAGAATTTCTCGCAGCAAGGAAATTTGAAATCTCACAGGTTACAGATGTTTTATCTCACGAGCGCGGGTGAGCCATACTTGTAGTTGTAATGCGTATAGACACGCGCTCCTGTGTGCGTAAGTACAGGTAGCGTTAGCAAACTCACACACACAGGAGCGCGTGTCTATACGCATTACAACTACAATTATGGCTCGTGAGATAAAACATCTGTCTGTACAGATGTTTTATCTCACGAGCGCGGGTGAGCCACGCTTGTGTGTGTAATACACATGCACACTGTCTTTGTCTGCGAAAGCTCGGGAGCGCTCAGTGTCGGCCGAGTCGCCGGCCGAGTCAGTAGTGCTACTTGGTTCGCGCCAAAATTATTCATCGAATACTGTCAGCATGGAAGGTACGAGTAAACGGAGAAAAGTTATTCGCAGTGAGGTAAGGCAAATTAATGTTTATGTTTAGTGTGTATTTACGTTGTGTGTAATTAATTAATGTATTGAGTTTAGTAATAACATTTTAAACTTGATTTTAATAATGTATTGTTTATTTTAGGGTCGTCAAATGATTGCAAATGTTTATCATTTTCTCAAAGAAGAATATGAATTCACGGAACTACATCGAGAACCAAATTGTGATATATCACATTTGCGTAATATTACAAAGCGCACTGCAGCAGCGACGGGAGTTAGTGAAAGAACAGTGCAAAAAATATTACAAGAAGAAAGAGACATGTTAAAAGAAAGAGATGTCGTAAGCACATCTGACGGGGGTGGAGCTTAACTGGTCTATCTAACAAAATCAAAATTCTGAGAAAACGAAGGAAACGCGTATGGTCTTCCTGTGGTTACATTATTGTTTCTTAATAATATCATATAGAAAAAATAATCACAGAAATCGGTCGTCGTCTCATCTCATCTCATTAATAGGTATCATAATGCGTAAGTAATTTTGTTTATTTGTTGTTTGTTCCGTACCATCACGTTTTCTGTGAGAACTAGAAGGCTTAGGATTTTCGTTTAGGTTAAAAGTGTAGGTATATATCCCATCCCATATCAATACTAATAATAAATACGCTGTGGCTACGCGCCCGTCTAGACATGCATTTCTTTGTCTGTCCATCCACTTTAATAGGTGAATTGCAGAATTTCTGAAAAGGATGGGCGCGTCGGAGCGCGCCACACTAAAAGAGGCAGTCCAAGACAGGGTAGTCTCCTCTTTTCATCCTGTTTTATACAAAAACGAAATGCGCCGCCTCAACATTAGGTTAGGGTTGAATTAACCCTGGTTATTTTTTTTTAAACCCCCAAAACATTCACCCATACTACTTTCCTGTTTTTACATTCATTTATACGTTCATTTTATATAGACGGCCCCCGAAGTAATGCACGTCTAAACGGGCGCGTAGCCACAGCCTAATAAATCTGTAAGGGATGGTGATGGAGTTGAAGGACCCGAGACTGTACTTGGGGGGAAATATATGGGCATATATTTTATTCTATGCATTGCCTTGTGCGTTGTACGACCACGTGGGGTGCACTAAAAATTTACGGAATGAATAAAAAAAAATACTATGAATGGTAAAAAATAAAATTATTGTTTCTCAAAATATTCTCCGTTAGCGTAAATGCACTGTTTCATACAAATAAAGCAATTTCGAAAACATTTAAGCCACTTTATTTTTTTCACATTCTTTTTAGTAATATCACATAGAAAAAAAGAATCACAGAAATCGGTTGTCGTGGTAAGTATATAATTATTCGCCCATTTGATACACTTAACAGTTCATATCTTGAAAACTACTGAACCGATTTTGATTAAACTTGCACTGTTCCCTAAGTTGAAGTAAATGTAAGCCAATAAAAAAAGAATTGTCTCAACCAATCCGAAATAGTTTCGGAGAAATGCGTGGAATCTTAATTCGCTGATCGTAGTCCACACGAGGTTTATACTTAACTCGCTACTGTACTTATGGATGTGTAAACCAGCTTTAGGTGTTTAGGTATTTCACACCTCCGCTTCGCAGACGACATAGTCCACGGCGAATCGCTGGACTCTGGAGGAGCTGAATGAATCACATGCTGAAAGGCCTCAATGGGGCCTCCCGCCGAGTCGGCGTCTGGACTTGGGATGTATTTGGATTTTTTAGTTAAAATAAATTAGGCAAACATATACAATAAGAATTTCTAAGAAAAAAAAAATTTAAACGTCACAAGGTATTTATATTTCATAAAGACCACAAAGCTGTAACTGTGACACATGCAAAAATAATTTCTCACTAAAAGATCCTTTAAAACGTCATATGTTAACTAACACTCGTGAGATTTCACCGCTGCGCCATTTGCAACAAGGGTTTCTCACAGCAAAAATGTTTGAAAAGACGATATGTTAATTCACACTCACACTGGTGAAAGACCGCATTGCTGTGATGTATGCAATAAGAAATTTACTCAAAAAAAGTCATTAATAAAAAGCCGAAAATTCACATGTTCAAGAATATCTCTCTCATTTAGAAGTAAATTAAAAAGGCACACATTAACTCACACCATATCGCGCACGACCATATCATTGTGATATATGCAATAAGAAATTTACTAAAAAAGTATTCTGAAACGGCACATGTTAAATCACATTGGCTAAAGTTCATATATCTAACAAACAAGCACATATGCGTACATACGTGAAAGACCACATTCCTGTGACATTTGCAACAAGATTTTTTTATGGCCTATATATTTGAAGTCACGAAAACTCTCTCACACTGGTGAAAGGCCCTATTGCTATAAAGCAATTAAAAAAAAACCGATGCTAATTCACACTTGTGTATGACCATAATATTGTTACGTTGGCAATAAAAACACGTACTGGCGAACCACATTGTACTATGTATGCAATAAATGATACAAAAATTTACTCAAAAGGTGTGAACGCACTAGCGGCAGCTGATCGGCGCGGCACGAACTAGTCCATACAAATTGGTTGACTGCGCAACGCCGCTACCGCATACTACTGCATAGTACGGTTTAGTTCATGACATTTCACACAATGTATATTTGTGCCGGGCCATTGCCGCTAGTATGGTCACACTCTACAAACCGGCATGTTAAGTCACACTAGTGAAAGGCCATATCGCTGTGACCTAGGTAATAGGAATGTCTCAGATTAAAATAAATTCAAACAAAACCTTGTACAACGTTTCAATTCAATGATTATTTTATTATTCTACTTAGAAGTTTATTTACACACATGACATGAACATAAACTGCCACAATTAATCACGTACTGCCATTCTGAGAGCTGCTACGAATACGAATAGTGGAGATATAGGGTTGACAAACGTCTGAAAATTTCATGCACATGTGTCGCTCGTTTCTAGAGTTTAGTGCGGTCCAACGCCGCTAGGCGGTTATCGAATGATTGTCGCACGTGTGAGTGCTGTGACGTGTTTCCACACTAAGTTGGTACTGCAACGGGCTGAATCCACTTTTTTATACGTAATTAACTGCAATAGCACAATTGAGAGCGTAGTGGGGTACTCTAGGGCTAATTTATAAATAAAAGAAATGATAAACTTCGCTTTAAGAAAACCCGCTCACACAAATAAGTCCGGACACATTAAAATATATTATGGGATGAGGGAAGTCGAGAGCGGGACTGGTGGTTCTCCGTGTCCTAGTCATCGCAGACTAACTTGACTAACGAGGGCTTGCCGTGAGCCGAGACGTAACGCATGCTGGAGAACTACACAGAGTGGCCGCTCACTAGTCCCGAACTATATTGTCTTCGGTGAAGCCATCGCAACCTTCCTTCTGTACACTATTTCATAGACAACGGATCCATCGCTGAAACTACTTCACCGCCCGTCTACCGAATGCACCAACCATACCACAGCTCCCGCACACTGTGCTCGCGTAAATGAGTTTGATGATGAAAGATTTTATTGAGAAATAAATGTTTGAATTGTTGAAGTTTGTCTTATTTACCTACGCCGCAGCGGCCTGTGTCGGATTGCGCAATCGCGCGGGGATGGAATGCTCCAGAAGCTTCTAGGCTGGTGCTACGCTAGCATGAACCTGCGTCGCACAAGTTTGTCTTACTCCACAGCGACAGGTATGAGCCTGTCTCGGATTGAGCAATTGCGAGCGCCGTACGATTGGGTGCTAACCTACAGCGCTGACATGGGTCTGCCAGAAGGTTCCAGAATATTCGAGAATAATGTAGATATTCTAGAAACTTACTGTCGTGGGGAAGGGAAATGTTCTACGGGTGGGGGCCGGAGGTCTCAGGATTGGGGTGATAGTCAAATGAAAAAAAAAAAAATTTTTTGTGATTTATTTAGGTATTAATCATAAATTTACAAATTGTACCTTATTCCTCCAAACGCACACTTGGCTCGTTTACACGTTTCAACTAATCAATATGTCGTCAACGATTGCGAATGTTCTGTGGTTCTGATTTTGTTGGAATGTGGTTCAAGTGAATAAAGCCTTCTAAACTCTACATGTCGTAGTGTCTCGCGGTTCCTATACCGGTTTGCGTTTCCTGACGCGCGGCTTGGTCGGTATGTGTTCCTTGTTGTGCACCTTGCGCACGTGCATCTGCAGCCAGGAGCGCGTGGTGAACGCCTGCGCGCACACGTCACAGCTGTACGGCTTCTCACCCGTGTGCACCTGCAACAGATATTTTGGAATTTATACTTCGTTAGGCGTATACATTTTTACGTCAGAAAAAACTCATTGGCCGCACACACGCGCCAACCGGTTTTTTTTTTTTTTTTATGGAAACTGACACGATTGGCTTACATCACCTACAACATCCATGATGTCAGCCCATAACACCGGGTGAACTTGGTGCCACGTCAGTGCCTCCCCTCGGTCGTGCCGGCTACACTGAACTGGACGGAAAACACAAACTATTTACATAGCCGTTTCGACCGACCTTTCATTCAGTGCGGTGGGGTTAACCCGGGCGGGTTAAACCCTACCACCTAGTAATATAAGAAGGGAGTCATATCCCTTAGTCGCCTTTTACGACATACACGGGGAGAGATGCAGTGGGGCTATTCTTTTAAAGTACCGGCCCCACACGGCACAAATCGCAAGAGAAACTCACGACGCCCAGACTATTCGGCCACTCGCCGCCACCATGGTTCCAGACCCTAGTGGTGCGGCAAAGAAAGCATTTTGAGAACGGATGGGTTGATAAAAGTCCAATCAAACAACAAAAGAGTATCTCTTGTTAATAATATGTCACACACTGAGTCGCAGGCGCTTCCTGCGACTCAGGAAGCGCCTGCGAAAGTTTCACAGGGGTGAATTGCTGTCTGCCCACTCAACAGACACTTGTAAGGTGTCACCGACAGCCCCCTATGCATGGTGGAGGACGATACAGCCGCCCACGTGCTCCTGGAGTGCCTGGTGGTGGCGGAAGAACAACTGCATTTTCTTGGGAATGTGGGAACTGCCCATGAAGTGTGGAAGCGACCAATAAGAGCTCGGGTGGCTGGAGTAACACTACCCAGGCGCCAACGTACGACAGACCGTCTTGAAGTCATGGCACCAAAGAGGCTGGGCAGCGAACAAACACACAATGTCACTCACAATAAAATGCCTCGTCAGCGACGTCTTGAACTTAAATGCCATCGCGCAGAAGTCGCACTTGTGCGGCCTCTCCTCAGAGTGCGTGATGCTGTGCACCTTCAGCGCCACCGGAGTGAGGAACGCCTTCGGGCAGAGAACGCACTGGTAGGAGCGCGTGTCCGTGTGCACCGGCTTATGTTGCCGCAGCAGCGCCGGGCACTGTCCGCACAAATACTTACATCATGCAAATATTTATTTTTTATTCTTAATTTAAGTTTGGGTCTTTAGCCGCATTCCGTTACGTCTAGAGATAGGATAATCGGATACATATTTGCCTAGATGCTGAAAAATATGGAAGTGGCTTCTTTGAAAAATGTATTTAATTAAATGATTCACGGGAACGTTACTATACTAGTAACGTTCCCGTGTAGTAACTTAGTAGATCTATTCAAAATAAATGTTCTTAATAAGCTTTTATCATACTAGCGTTCACCCCCAACTTCGTTCGCGAGAATTTTTATGAGACTGCGTCACTAATTAATTGTATAGTTACTTTTCGGGATTGAAATTCCAAAAATCATTTTGGCCCACCTTTTACCAGGAACCTATACATAATTAGCAGTTTTTATTATTATGTTATATATTTATCTCAGTTTTAGTGAAGCACCAACATAATTTGTATATGTATACGTGAATCAAATACTAATGTAAGAAAATAATAAATAACATCACCATCGGTAGCCTGGGTTTGCCCCGCCGCCTGTGGTGGAAACTCCATTTGTTTTTATATCAGTTTTACATTAAATTTTTATTTTATAAAAAAAACTTTAAATAAAAAGAAAATGTGTTAATAAAGTGATAATATAATAATAATGTTAAAACGTTACTTAACACAAAAATATACGGTTACAATTAAAATACGTCAATTCCGGCAAAAAATTCAAAAGTGCCTTTCCATACTTATTCAACCTATCAAGTTTAGGTAAATATGTATCCAATTATCCTATCTCTGGTTATGTCAGCCCCATGGCGTATTTTAAGTTGATATATTTCAAAAAAATTAGGTACCTAAACATACCTAAAGTTAGATTACTTTTAAATAATTGTATAATCTCTTGACAGTTCATTGAGAGTGTATTACATAGCGCATAATGTATAACAAATAACAGGTTCATCGTATCCGTCTGTAACCTGCTGATTCAATCTTTTCTCAGGCCCTCATTCCGCTCACAATCCATCAGAACATTATAATATAACTCTTGAAATTAACTACACCAATGAACTATGAACTATATGAACTTGATTTAGATACATCAGTCCAGGCTGCATGTCTAAAATAAAATAAATAAATAAACAAAATAAAATAAAAAACCAGCCTTTTTATCTTTTATTTTTGTCAGCCTCGACAGCTCAGTGGTGCGGTCGGTCGACTGTTGTTAAGCAACGCTGGGCGCGGTCAATACTTGGATGGGTGACCGCTCGACCGTTGGAGGCTGACCGTGGTTCGGATTTCACGTAAAACTGTAGGTCCCTTCCCTTCCTACCTTACTCGGTGGTAGGGTTCAACCCGCCCGGGTTGATACCACCGCACTGAATGAAACGTCGGTCAAAACGGCTATGTAAATAGTTTGTGTTTTCCGTCCAGTTCAGTGTAGCCAGCACGATCGAAGGGAAGCACTGATATGGCACCCAGTTCATCCGGTGTTATAGGCTGACATCACGGATGTTGTAGGTGATGTAGCCAACCATATCAGTTTCCATAAAAAAAAAAAATTATTGTGATGCTGTCGGATTAGTCGGCTAATATAAGTACAGGACGGAATGAACAAAATGAATTTTGTGTTAAAATAACAATACACCAACCTTGAAATGTTTCCCGCACTGCTCGCACACGTACGCATTGTCTGTGCTGAGCGGGTACTCCGCGCCGGAGTGCGCGCGGCGGAAGTGCGCCCAGTACTGCCGCCGGCCCTCCATCATCTCACCGCACTGCGCACGGTACAAGCACACTGGTTGAGCGCACCGACACAGATTACTTAATAGTTACTTCGTAACAGATAAATCACTCCATGGAAAAAGTTCCATACCTTCGGCTTTAATAGCCTACTGTTTTACGTCGCCAATCGCTGCGTGCGAAAATGTACCTAAACGATCGAGTGTAAAGTGATTATTGCTTTGCAGCTGCGCGCAGTAGCGTGTGCGAGCGTGTAGGTATGCTTCGCGCGGCTGACGAATCTCCACTGAATTAGACCACCGGCGGCGACCCGTCGGGCGGTAGGTAGTTAGCGCGCGCAAGTACATAGAGTGCGTGAGGCCTGGCAGCGGGTGCGGCGGGCCACCAATAGTGTTGTCGAAGGTGTATAATACAATTATGTCAATAAAGAAAAATTGGTAGAATCAATAAAATTGTCAAATTACTTAGTCAAACGACAAAAAAATATATATGTTCATTTAAATAGTTAAATTAGTTAAGAGTAAAAAATACACAAAATTAAAACAAATATCTAGTATCTTAAATAATTATTGTCAAATTAGTCAAACACATTTAGACGTAAAAAAAATCGAGATTAAAATTGTTTACCTACACTAAAAGATGAAGAAATTTTTTTATTCACACCAATATTTGATTTTAGATATTTATTAGTCTCTGACCCTCGACTAATAAAAGTCGAAATATAAGATGTAAAATATGTGTATTTTTTTATTTATTGTGTTTAAAATAAAGATATCACAGATAGCACTTACTTAACTACATACGGTCGGAGTTAGCTGAGTTGGACGAAATATTTTACTTGCAGTAAAATATAATCAAAGTTTGAAATAATAGTTAAATTAAAAAAACATGGAACAGACATTAAATAAAAAACAACTATTTAGAACTAAAAATAAAAATTATTATATGGGTTTTTAAATTACCATGGTTGTTAGACATTATTTAGTTATAACATTTAAATATATACAACTAACAAATAATAATATTAAATTAAAAACTATACTAAATCTAAAATAAATCTAAAATGAAACTATCTAAAACTAAATAAATAAATAAAATAAACCTACTTATAAAACCTACTAACAGACCTATAAACAACTAATAAACAGTTTAATTATTTAAATTTATTTTAATTGTTAAAGCATAATCTCAACTACAGATGTGAAAGAGTCGGCTGACTTGGATGAAATATTTTACCTACATTAGCGAACCCCCCCTTTCTCTATCCATCAACGGCTCAGTGTCAGTCAGACCAGACACATCCTCTCTTTTCCCTTTCCTCCTTCTTTCCTCCTTACATTTATTTCGTTTTTGTATATTTTTAATAATGTTCTTCATTACTTTCATTAGGATAATGTAATACTAATCAATTTAATTAAATAAGTGTTAATTTTAACATCAATGTACTACAGATCATCAATATAGAACTCGTCAATTGTGTAGCACTGTTTTTTTGAGTCTGAACTTACCATGACGCATGGCTGGGGTCCTTTCCACAATATTTTGGAGGTGTCACTGTGACGCTTCCTACTCCACGACACTTTCTCTGTGACATCCTGGCTGCATATGGACACAGTAAGAAAAATAAACATGTTAGATATATGGGAGTAACACGCAAACAATATTGTAATGTCATGAAATTTTTTAAATTATTTTTATAGAAACTGACACGGTTGGCTACATCACCAACTACATCCGTGGTGTCAGCCGAAAACACCTTGGTGAACTAGGTGCCATGTCAGCGCTTTCCTACGGTCGTTATAGATATTAGGATACTCTTGTCATCATTACGTAAGTAAAGCATAAGGTTTAGCACAACGGGCAAGTTACGTGAAACTCAGTCTATGCTCGTCATGCATGCATGATGCGTCTTTTTTTTTATTTTATTTTTTATGTTATCCGGTATGGGTGGCTGAGTCGGAGGGGCCAAAGCGCATGCTCCGACCAGCCAATATCACCTCCGAGAAGGTAGGTGCCATACCGGAGACTTCCCTGGATTGCTGGCTATACTGGACTCCTCCTGTGTTCTCCTCTAGGAGAACACAGTTAAGGCTGCTATGTGGCCATCTTACATCCAGTACGGTGGTAACAACCCAGTCGGCTACAATTTGAGCCTACCACCTAGTAAGGGGCAAGGGAAGGGACCTACAGTTTTACACCGGCTCCGAACGGTGAAGCAGCACGTAAGTTTTTTCGTCAGAAAAACTCATTGGTACACACCGACCGGATTCGAACCTCGGAACTCTCGAATGAGAAACCCATGCCCAAACCACTCGGCCACCCGCCGCGTAATCGTGCGTCTCCTTCCCGACTCTTCCGCCCACATTTGCTACATAAATTTATTTCATTAGTTTCCTATCATCCATTCTTCCAACATGACTGAACCACCAAATTCACTCTCATTGTGAATGTCGTGCTCGCTCGTACCATAATCCGTCAGATGCCGTACCAGCAGATTTGCGAAGAGCTGCCAGGCTGTCTAGCCTCTTAAAACGACGTTTTAAGACCACCACGTTAAAGGATTCGAGAAGCACACTCGCCGGAAGACAGTTCCACATCCTAGCGGTGCGACAAAGCCACAACTGTCAAAGTAGTCCCGTCTCTCTCTTCACTTCCGCGGGCTCAAGTAGATTTCACATTAGTTTGACAGTTGACAAAGTTCCGGTGGATTCTGATCTCTCGTAAATAAAATAAAAACTCACACAATGCCCTCCTTCACATTGTCCTGACTCTTGCAGTTGGAGTTGTGATGAGTCCAGGCCTGCGCTGAAGTAAACTGCACCTTGCAGTGTTCACAATAAGGCGCCTTCTCTTCTGGCACAGTTTCAACCTGCAAAAGTCGACATTTAAAATACAAAGGGGTGACTGAGACGTTTCGTCTCCAACTTGTACATGATCAAGGAGGAAATTAGAAACATCAACCTACACGACTCGGCTACAGCACAACTCAAATCAGGGGGAGGAGCTCACTCACAACCGTGAAACGAGGCGCCTAATTAAATTCAAGCGGCGGCGGGTGGCCGAGTGGTTTGGGCATCGGCTTCTCACGCGCGAGGTCCGAGGTCTGAATCCGTTCGGCGTGTACCAATCAGTTTTTTCTGATGAAAAAATTTACGTGCATACCTACACCTGCTGCTTCACCGTACGGAACCGGTGTAAAACTGTAGGTCCCTTCCCTTGCCCCTTACTAGGTGCTAGGCTCAAATTGTAGCCGACTGGATTAGTACCACCGTACTGGATTTAAGATGGTCGCATAGCAGCCTCGGCTGTGTTCTCCTCTAGTCCAGTATAGCCAGCAATCCAGGGAAGTCTCCGGTATGGCACCTACCTTCTCGGAGGTGATATTGGCTGGTCGGAGCATGCGCTTTGGCCCCTTCAACTCAGCCACTCATACGGGATTACATAAAAAAAAAAAAAATTACATATTTAAAAAACCCCGACCCTTAAAAAGTCAAAATTAATTTCCGTTTGCCTGGACCGGATCGTGCATGTGCTCAAAAAGGTTCAAGCGCATAGTACCCGTAACCGACGAGCATGCATGCAGAACATTATGAGAGTGGAAGAGGCGGCAGAGGTGTGTCAGGATCGTGGCAAGTGAAGATCCATTGTCTCTGCCTACACCACTGCGAAACCGGCGTGACGCTATGTTATGTAAGTTGGAAGAAGAAGCCTGTAGGTAAGTATAAATTATTAAATTTGTTTGTAAGTTCTCTCACCCGATGCATTATAAGTTTGTGAGTGCGAAGACCATTAACAGTAGGGAAGGAAGATCCGCACTCTGCACAAATGTGGCTCGCGGCGGGCGAAGGATGCTTCCTGTGCACGTGGTTTGCCATCGCTGCGTTCCTACTGCAACATGCAACATACACAAGGTTTGCAGTTTTATTGTTGCGGTAAGTAAAGGTTTTTTTTTATGGAAACTGACACGGTTGGCTACATCAGCTACAACATCCGTGATGTCAGCCCATAACACCGGGTGAACTTGGTGCTACGTCAGTGCTTCCCTTCGGTCGTGCCGGCTACACTGAACTGGACGGAAAACACAAACTATTTACATAGCCGTTTCGACAGACCTTTCATTCAGTGCGGTGATACCAACCCGGGCAGGTTGAACCCTACCACCGAGTAAGGTAGGAAGGGAAGGGACCTACAGTTTTACGTGGAATCCGAACCACGGTCAGCCTCCCAACGGTGGAGCGGTCACCCATCCAAGTACTGACCGCGCCCAGCGTTGCTTAACAATCAATAGCAACAGTCAACCTGTCTGCACCACTGAGCTATCGAGGCTTACAAAAGGTAAACAAGTACTGCAACTTAATAGACAGGATAGCGAGAAACGAATTCAGACAGATCTCTTACCTGTGGAAGTCGAAGCAAATTCGGTTCAAGCGAAGTCGCTCTACAAGACTCTTCAAGAATCTAGATCTGCCAAGATCGACGCTAAGCTCATACATGGAGAGAGCTTCGATAACGCGAATGGAGGCATCCTACAGAATATGGATAGGTAGAGAGCGGGACTGGTGGTTTCCCCGCGTCCTAGTCAACGCAGACTAGCTGACGAGGGCTTGATGCGAGCCGAAACGTGAAACATGCGCGGGAAATTTAGAGTGGCCACTCGCTAGTCCCGACCTCGATTGACACCATCCTCTACTGCCGATGTGCCTGGATATGTTCGGTGCCATCGCGAGCTGAGTTCAACACATTCGTTAGAAGCACATAGCTTAACCAAATTGGGAAACTACTCCAAAAGGGTCAAGTGTGTAGTAACCGTAACCAATAGGTTTGCATGTATGAAGAACATTATGAGAGTGGAAGAGGCAGCAGAGCTGTGTCAGGATAAATGGAGATCTGTCGTCTGCGGCTGCCCCGCCGGGCGAAACGTCTCACGTTATATATATTTTTTTATGGATAGCACAACATGTGGCATCGTTTCACCTACAAGTAGGTGTCTAACTATGCCCATAGACATTCTGTGATGCACGGGGATTACGAATGCCATGCCAGCCTGACAGGAGCCTTTTCACGCCCCTTTTGAAAAAAACCTCAGGCTTGGGAGCAAATAGATGGCCAGGGAGTGCGTTCAAAATTTTACCGGTTCCGGGAATAAAAGACCTACAGAACCGGTTTTTTTTATGGAAACTGACACGGTTGGCTTCATCACCTGCAACATCCGTGATGTCAGCCCATAACACCGGGTGAACTTGGTGCCAAGTCAGTGCTACCCTTCGGCCGTGCCGGCTACACTGAACTGGACGGAACACACAAACTATTTACATAGCCGTTTCGACCGACCTTTCATTTAGTGCGGTGGTACCAACCCGGGCGGGTTAAACCCTACCACCTAGTACCGGTTGGTGCGTATTTCAACAATTTACCTGAACGTCGCTCCACAGATGTGACAAATGTGTTTAACGCCCTTGTGCCGCTGATGGTGGTCTTGAGCCATATTCCTGCAGACATCAAACAGACGACATTTTAACTTGTTGAATGTTCGCTCGATTTAAGCACACCAGTCAAAGGATACATTGCCTCTTTTGTTTCCACAGATACAGCAGTAGGACAGACCGACAGACAGACAGACAGACGCCGTCGGCTTAGTAATAGGGTTCCGTAGTAGTGCGCAAAATCTAAAAACAAGAAATAAAAAAAATTCAAAAGGGGCATCAAGAATTTTTTTTTTTCAAGAATATTTTAATTGACGGACGGACAGACGGACTGACGGACAGACGGACTGACGGACAGACAGACAGACAGACGGCGTAGGCTTAGTAATATAGAAGAACATTATGAACCGTATCGGTACGAGATACGGAAACCTAAAAATGAATAAAATAAAATAAAGCTATTGAAAACAAAATATCACCGTACCTAGTGTAGGAGATATTTGAGCATATCTTGCAGCGGTAACTCCGCGAGTGACTCTTGGAGATGTGCTGGTACAGTTTGTGTTGTGTCTCCACTCGCACTTTGCAAACGTCGCATTCATAGTCGCCGGACGCCTGAAGATGTTATATCATATATCAGAGATATATATATTTTTTGTTTCCTTTTTAAACTGGGATCTTTTTAATTATTGCTTCCAAACTGGGTGGCTGTGCCTGAAGTCGAAGCCTCAGGCGCAGCCAATTTCACCACCGAGGAGGTGCCAGTCCGGCTTGGAGGCGGACTAATGTCGCTGGGGAAAGGCTATTAACTCGCGATTTGAAGATTCGTGGATTGTAGGAGTGGGAAAACGATATTCCCCGAAAGCCCGTTCCACACCTTTGCAGTGCGGCACAAGAACGATTTAGAGAATCGTGCAGTTCGAAGAACTCTTCTGTTGTATGATGTAATATAGTAAAATAAGGCATTTGTGTATGCAGCTCGTCTGTGGAATCAGCTCCCTGTCAATCTCCGTCTCTCTTCTTCCATTCACACATTCAAAATTCTTTTAAAGAAGCACTTTTTGTCAACTTAATTTTTCTGATCCAAAAGTATGTCTCTCATGTTCAGAGTTAGTAAATATATATGATATGTAAAAACTAAGTATATTTAGTCTATCTTAGTATATCTATTTAGTATATCGCTGGTGATCTGGCAGAAAGTCCTATCTAAATTTTTGCCAAATTCAGATTTTGGTGGTAATATGTCCTATATAATTTTTTCCACAATGTCAGGACAAAATTCAAAACAAACAACAACAAAACAGGCGACTTTATTCTAAAATAAACTAAAATAAAATAAAATTGTACGTGTTTTTTTTTTACATTGTATGACCCTAAGTTCTGAACAAAACAGTTTCACGTCTCTTCAAAAATTTACATTTTTGATATAGGACTTTCTGCCAGATCACCAACGATATATCTGGTATATAGGTATAGTATTTAATTATTCATATTTAAGTTTATCTATCTTTTGTATTCCCGTACATCTGTCATACCATAATATTTAAATTTCTCTTTCCGCCACTCACCTAGCAGTTATCATACCCCAAAGGTACCCTGTTAGATAATGCCTAGAGGCATTAAGTGTTACCTTTTGCCCATATTCTATTTGAGTGCAATAAATATATACAATACAATACAATACAATATTCTTTTAGCTTGAAAGTTTCCATTTTCTATGGAACACATATTACATTATAGGTACTATCTTCTGTGAAAACAGTCAACTCACCGGATCATGTTGAAGCGAGTGGTTTTTGTATGTTTTCTCTTCAAGAAAAACTTTATAACAGAGCGAACATTTAAAGGGAGCGGTCTTGTAGCCCTTCGCAAATTGTCTGTCCCGTATCACTTCCATCATTTGTTCCTGCAAATTTACATCGAACTATTCTAGGTCAAGCTCGCGATTGACGCTCCGAACTGACATCTCCAAGCAGGTCGTTAGCTTAGGTTGTCTTATCAATAATCTGGAATACATTAGTTTCATACATCATTTCCATCCATCCATATTAACCCATTGACACTCTTTTACTATCGTTTGTTGATTTACGTTTTGTTTATAGACGTCCAGATATACCAGCCTTCCGGCTACAAAATCCAGACGTCTACAACCTGGACTCTTGCGAGTACAGTGATCATGTATGCCAGATCGAGGCCCCATAGCTGCTCTGTCGAACATCCGTTCTTCCGAAAAAATCCCATGGGAAACACAGGCTGCGACCTTTCCCCAGCCGATCCGAGCCACCACCCGTCCACTCGAAGGAACCCCCGACCGAAGTCGAGAGCCGGGGGTTCACTGCCACTGGGGTCAGCGCCCTATCCAACCACAACCTGTGCCCAGGGCCTCAGCGTTTTGTACTAGCCCAAAGGCGTTTGTTTTCACCAGCTATGTATATGCGTGGAAGTGCATATGACCACCACCTAATGTGTTACCTAAATTAACCCATTGACAACTTGATACTTCAAGTATCTTGATATCTTGGTATCTTCTTAATATTCATATATTTTTATATTTTATTATTGACAATAATTTTACTGCATTGTAGTACAGGTCGGTTAACTAAAGCTGGCACGTACACAGTACTCACACCAATGCAATTGCCCGCGTGCGAGCGAGACGTCGCACTGCATATGCATCACGAAAACACGATCTGTCTCACTCGCACGCGGGCAATTGCATTGGTGTGAGTACTGTGTACGTGCCAGCTTTAGTTAACCGACCTGTATGTTTAATATACTAACATAATTATGTTGATACAAATTACATATCAAAGTTTGACAAAGGCTCTTTACACCTGATTCACTTAATTAATAAGTCTTTGTAGTCAGAACTCTCAGAAAATTGTTAATCTTGCTCTGTTTTCGATAGACTATGGGCGGTCTAATACTATATGTCGACTGTCGGTCGTGATCATAAGTACACCTGGGTGCGGCCAGTACTTGGATGGATGACCGTTCGACCAGCTGCCCCCGGCTGGCCTATGTCCTCCATAAAGGTCGACCACGAAGTCGACCAGAGTGGCTCCAGACGGTGTTTACAACCATATTGCTGTCTGATGCCACAAACTATCTTGGCATCAGACACTGGATCCATTTCTATTCTCCATCTTCCGTTCCGGAGGTCTGCCGACACTTCGGTCGTCTTGTGGCCTTCGCGAAGAACCTAGGCTGGCTGGAGACCGCGGGGTTTTGCACGAAGCTCCCAGACCAAGAGAGACTAGTTTGCAGGCCAACTCCAAAAACAAACAAAAACAACAAACAGTTCCGGTTCGGTTTTTTTTTTGTTCTTGAAGGTGTTGAACTAAGCTTGCGATGGCTTGACCGAACATATCCGGGCCCATCGGCAGTAGAGGAGGGTGTTAATCGAGGTCGGGACTAGCGAGTGGCCACTCTAAATTTCCCGCGCATGCTTCACGTTTCGGCTCGCATCAAGCCCTCGTCAGCTAGTCTGCGTTGACTAGGATGCGGGGAAACACACAAGTTTAGGGCTTCAGCCGTATTCGGTTATGTCAGCCCCGTGGTGACTTTGAGAGATTTCAAAATATTACTTATAAAATAACAAGTACGAAAACGAAAAAAAAAAGAAAAAAAAACACAGTCATTCAGTATCAAAAAGATATTTTTGTTTTGTTTTTTTTTTATGGAAACTGACACGGTTGGCTACATCACCTACAACATCCGTGATGTCAGCCCATAACACCGGGTGAACTTGGTGCCACGTCAAAACAAACAAAAACAACAAACATATATTTTTATATGTTGTTTAGCTAGAGCTGCTTGTTCATTAAAAAAAAAAAAATAAACATAAATCCCTCAATGTGAGAGAGGTTTTAAAGAATTTTATACACTCTTCAGTTCACTGAGAGTGGATTACATGAATAACAAATATGGCTGATTTTAGTCTCACGCTCACCGTCAGCGCTCATAGCTCAGCGCGTAGTTTGTCAGCGCTGAGGCTCAGCGTGGCTCGTTTTAGTATCGTACTGACCGCCTTACTGTACAGACGACGACCAAAATGCGGAGTGTATTAATTATTGCTGCTTTGTACTATCTATCCCAAAAAAATTAAAACCGGCGACGACGAAGACTCCACGTTCATCCATTGATTGAGCAGAGAGCCATTGCAGGAGACTTTGTCTTGTTATATGGCACTTTGAGGGCTCACGAAAGTAAATTCTTTAATTACTTTCGAATGTCAACTAGAACTTTTGACGAATTACTGGCAAAGATACTCCGTCTCCTGAAATATTTTCGAACAATGTGTCCACAATATCCTCCCAGGCTTTGTTTCTTGCATCTTTATTTTGTAGAATGGATCGGATGCATCCTAAAATTTCTTCCTCAGGCGTACCTCTTCGATAACTCGACCTGTATCCACTTCGCGATTCACCATGACTGTACGTGCTGACAACGTCCGCTCCGCTCGATACTAGAACGCTGGCTGAAAGCAGAGGCGCTCGTGCGATCGTCAGCGCCGACAGCTACGCGGGGCCGACGCGCGACGCGTACGGCCGCGTAGCTATCAGCGCTGACCACCGTGCGCGCTGATAGCTACGCGTCGTTCAAAAACGCTTCCTAGAAGTTCATATATTTCGGCCATCAGCGCTGACGGTGCGCGTGCCGTCGGCGTAAGACTAAAACCAGCCTAACAGGCTCATCCTATCTGTCTGTAACCTGCTGACTCAATCTTTTCTAAGGTTTCGTTCAAAGTAAGTTTTTAAAATGTTTCATATTGTGTTGTTTCACCTGTGTCTGTACGTGTTCCACGACTTCAAAGCGACCTTCAAAGTTGTTACTCTTCATTTTGGGCTTAAACTTTTTCTCCCTCTTCGGTCGTGTCTTCAACACACGTCCAAACTTGCTGTGCAGTTCCAAATGATGTTTCGCGACATCCCTGTCGAGACAAGTTTTATGTTATTATACCAACAAGTCGTAGTATTAACCGCTCACGCGTCGCCATTCCAAAATTGTAACGGCACCGGAACGCCGTATTCCAATTTTGGAACGGCGGAGCGGCCAACTTTCGGTATTAAAATACACGCTCTTTGAATATTGGAATAAGGCTCATTATACTTCTAAATAAAGGTGAAGATATGCCCTACTTGATCTGATTCACTTTGGCGCCGGCCTAGAGCAAAAAATTAACAGACTAATTTGTTTTCGAGCACACCACGTTCGTGAGCGAATTCGCCGGGGCTTCAAATAAAATAAATTTTTTGGTGTTTTTAGTAGTCATTTGTGTGTATAAATCCGAAAGAATACAACATTTCTAAAGTCTCAGGTCACATACTAACAGGTCACACACTAACAGATCACATACTAACATGTCGCATACTAACAGGTCGCATATTAACAGGTCACATCACACACTAACAAGTCGCATACGTACTAACAGGTCACACACTAACAGCTCGCATACTAACAGGTCACGTCACACACTAACAAGTCGCATACATACTAACAGGTCGCATACTAACAGGTCATGTCACACACTAACAGGTCGTATACTAACAGGTCGCATACTAACAAGTCGCATACTAACAGATCACATACTAACAGGTCGTATACTAACAAGTCGCATACTAACAAGTCGCTTACTGACAGGTCGCATACTAACAGGTCGTATACGAACAGGTGAAGTTAAATAAAAGCTTGTAAAACATTGTTATCCCACTCACCTGGAGAAGTAATCTTTGTTACACACTTTACAATGATACTTCATAGTGTGCTTCAAATAGATATGCCTCCATATGTTCTCGCGTTTTATAAATCTCATCTTGCAGATGTCACATTCGTAAGGCCCAGTATGCTGAAATATAATATAAATAAATTTTTATCTATGAATTACAATAAATCCATAAACCATATTTTTTTTTATGGAACCTGACACGGTTGGCTACATCTACATACACCCTACATACTACATATACCGGACATACTCATATTCTCAAAAGCGACAAAGCATGCAGTACTTACTTGTAGAACTTACAGTTCCATGGGGACCACAAATTAAAAGTAAACAATTACTGCAACTTAGTAGACAGGATAGTGATAAACGGATTCAATGCAGATATATTCGCTGTGGAGCAAGAGGACTCTACCAACGAAGTCGTTCTACAGTCTCTTCAATAATCTAGGCCTTTAAGATCGACGCTAAGCTCATATATGGAGAGAGCTTCGAAAACATCACTAGAGGCATCCAACAGAATATGTATAGGGAGAGAGAGGGAGGTCGAGAGGGGGACTGGTGGTTCTCCGCATCCTAGTCATCGCAGACTAGCTGAAGAGGGCTTGCTGCGAGCCGAAACGCATGCTGGAGAACTACACAGGTTGGCATTCGCTAGTCCCGACCTCGATTGACACTCTTCTCTAATGCAATGAGCCCGGATATGTTCGGTGAAGCCATCGCAAGCTTAGTTCGACAACTTCTCGCAGTGGACATTTCTGATGGCGTTGTGTGAAAGATGTATGCATACAGTGGAATTATTCTCTTCAAATACTATTCCGTTTTCCGCGAGAACTTTAAGACTTAGGATTTTCGTTTAGGTTTTCCTGTAAACTATAAGAGAGGCTAATGTGCTTGATTTTTATATATTTTTATCTTTAATATATTTTAAACTATGCACTTTAAAATAATATATATAATTGTATTCCTTAAAACGTTCCCTTTTCATTGATTTCTGTCAAAATTCACATGAAAAAAAAACAAATTCAACTTTCGAAATTGTGCCCTAAAGTTCCCCAAAATGCCCGCCCCATGAACCGCCTACGAGAGCGCCACCCGTAGTACACACCGGTGTGAACATGTAAAGGGTTCCGTTTTTTCCTCATTTGGGTTCCCTAAAAATAATTTTAAAAAATTTTACATTGACCGACATAATACACCTGAACGTGCTATAGAAAGTGAACTGAACGTTACCGGATCATGTCTGGACATGTGCTTCGCATAGCACCTCTGATCTTGAAAGCCGTGATAACAGAGCGCACATTTGTACTTAGACCTTCTGAACTTTGTGGATCGCTTTCTTTTTAGGTAGAAGTCATTCGCTTGCTCCTGAAATCATAAATAACATGTGTGTTGTTGTTTATACAGGACGACGACAACTTACTCCGCCCGGAGCAGATATTATTATATTCCCACATTTTCGCCTAGAACTATTTCAGTGAATGTTTCTTATTAGAACGAGACAGCACTTTAAATAGATGATTAAAAAACCTTTCCATTGATATGAAACACACCTACGAAGAATTCAACGCTCAAACAGAAAAAAAATTATTCTGACATCTTGTCACAATTTTTGACTGCAGGTTCCTAGGTTTTATTTATTTATTTGCGGATTAGATTCAAGTTCCAATTTTTTTATATGTTTGCGGCCTCTTAATTGCAGCTTTCTCTTAAAAATTTATATATAATTTGTTGTTGCAATTGGCAATTTCAGGTAAGAAAAATTCTGAAAAAATATTGGGCGTGTTTTGTTTCTACTGGAGTTAAAAAATCCGTATGTGCTTAATAAGTGAATCCTCACTTGTTTTGTACAGTTTTGTGTGTAATTTTATTGGCTTTTATATGCCAAAGAGTTATTGACCTAGCTTAATTATTTTATGAAATATTTGAGTTTATGGGGCGCGCGCCGAATTATGGGATGGAACCTTTGCCTTATTGGTTTGCAAAATTGTGAATAATTATATATCTGTGGGAACCAACAGGTTTAATCAATATTGAAACATGACTCCCCCTCCACTCTTTTCTAAATTTCCTAATTTACCTATTAATTAACAAAATAAAGGTACTTATATACAAGCCTACCTGAGTCAAAGCAACCTCCGTCCATCCTAGTTCTTGTAGAGAAACCTCTTTCAGCCGTTCCTTCTTAACATTCAGTTCCCTGAGCGAACTCTCCTCTTCATCAGGCACTTGTAGATTCTTAGAATCACTCTCTGCTTCTTCATTGCAATCTGAGTTGGTAGACGGCTCGTTGAACTGCAAGTCCGGTTCATATTTGACAACATCGATCTCCGCTTTCACTAATTGAATTTCGAACTCGTGTTTGAAGGCAGCGTCTCTGTTCGTGACCTTCGTGATTTTGTAGCTACGACTGTTCAGTGTGTAGCTGGGGATGAGAGCGATGCTGTGTGAAGAGGACAGGTGATGTTGCTCTCTGTCTATCTCTTTCACATGCTGTTCTGTTATCTGAAAAATTTAAATTATTTTAGTTTACGAAAATTCTTTACAACTACACAACATACAAATACAGTTTACATATTATATAGAAGTTGAATATAATCTACCCAGTGATATGGTAAATGCGGTGTGCGTAAATACTACCGTAAAAAATTAACTGAACAATCATAAAACACATAAAATAAAACAAAAAATATATATAATAAATAATACATAAGGCGGCCAACTCTATGATAAGTCAATGCGGGACATTCTTGGGTATAGGGGGTGTGAGTGTGAAGGACTGAGGGTGTGACGGAGCACTTACTGAAGTTTTCATTTATTTTTAAAATCATATTTCTCAAGTCTAGGTTTTGGTTAAAAATGTCATAAAAGTTTTCACAACTGCCCATTTTAAATTTTACAACAATCATTAGCACGTAACGTTTCAAATTTAAGTGACGATTTTTCCAATGTCCATGAGGCATTCTTCAAATACTCGTTCTGTAGGTGCGTTCGTCCCTGCTATTGCGGGACGGTCCCGCAGAATCTGGGATGGTTGGCCACCTTATAAAACATAACTAAAGTACTGTGATATCAGCTAATAGCTGTTAGACTATTAACCTCTTACTTCCGGAAGGGTGGGCTGCCAAACCCCCCCCCCCCCCCCCCCCCCGCCCCCCTTGTTCACGAGTGCCGCAGATTCCCAGCACAATTTCTTTCTGAGGCAGGCCAGTATACATACCTCATCATGTTGGTTGTAGATGTCCTGCAGCAGTAGATAGGCTCTCTCACACTTGTGTCTGAACAAGTTGAACTTGTTCACGAGTGCCGCACACTCCCAGCACAACTTCTGAGGCAGGTCGGTATACATACCTCATCATGTTGGTTGTAGATATCCTGCAGCAGTAGATAGGCTCTCTCACACTTGTGTCTGAACAAGTTGAACTTGTTCACGAGTGCCGCACACTCCCAGCACAACTTCTGAGGCAGGTCAGTATACATACCTCATCATGTTGGTTGTAGATGTCCTGCAGCAGTAGATAGGCTCTCTCACACTTGTGTCTGAACAAGTTGAACTTGTTCACGAGTGTCGCACACTCCCAGCACAACTTCTTAGGCAAGTAATCATTGTCCTTATCAAGCTAAAAAAAAATCATGCTTTGTTTATTCTACTAATGATTATAGGTCAAGACTGAACACAGCATCTTTATGTATATAAGCACGTTCCACATTATGCAGTCGGCTAGACAGAATCTGTCTGATGCCAGTAGATGTACCTGGACGCCGGCGAGCAGTTGGTAGGGCTGCAGCAGACTGCTGGCGCTCATGCTGTACATCCTCACGTCGGTAGCGAGGCACGCCACACACACACGCACGTCCCACATTATGAGTTTATTGGTCTAGAACATTCTTTACATAGAGGGCAATAGGGCAATTCATCACTATTTATACTAAGTATCTACATAAAATAAGCCTTGCCATCCAGCGGGGTAATGCAGCAAGTGCTCTAGGAACATTTGAAAATGCCCCTTTGGATAATTATTTGTTTGTTAGGTAGGTTTATTTCTTTAGTTATTAGTATTACTTTTAATTTTACTTTTTATTTAATTAATTTTATGTAAATAAAGCGTAGGATCTAAAACTAATGAATGGCCGACGATTAAAAATTTATTCGTTACATTACATTTTGACACTATTTAGTTGTTTTTTTTTTTTTTTTTGTTGTTTTATCCCTTTTTTTGGGATAGGCAAAGGTATTATACCATGCAGCCTTGTCTGTTGTTATTCTTTAAATTATTTATATATCGCCAATTGTTGAAATAATGAAATCGTAAATGGATGGAAAACAGTCTGTGTTGGCAAGTAAATCTTGAGTGACGCGCGGCATATTGTCAGGTGTTTTATAAATTTTCATTAATCTATCTATTAACGAAAGACGTTGAAGGTCAAAAGTCGGACATTCAAAAAACAAGTGATCCAGAGTCTCATTCATAATATCTCCTTGATTTTGTACGTCGACATCATTAGAACAGTGTGGGCAGACGGCAGAGTTAATAATATTCATGCGATGAAGATGGGCGCCGAAGCGACAGTGGCCAAATCGAAGACGACATATTATGGTGTAAAATTTTCTTTTCTTCGGAAGATATTTGGAAAACCAAGTTTTTTCTATAGTGTTGCGGCAAACAGTTGCATACCAGCGTCCAGTTACTGCGTTTCTCCAAAAATCTGTCCATTCTTGAAAAAATTGTTTTTTAACGACATTAAATATTTCCGAGTGGGACATGGCAACATCGCGAACATCGCCGCTGTCATTTTCAGTTATAAATTTCGCCAAATAATCAGCTAATTCATTTCCTCTCACGCCGATATGTGCGGGACTCCAGCACAAATCCACCACAATGTTTTTCTGTAGCAAATTGTATAACTTCTCTCTTATCCAATAAATAACGTAATGTGTGTTAGCGTCCAACTTGGCATTCTGTAAGGCTCTTAGAACACTCATACTGTCGGTGACGATAAGGTATTGCTTATTATTATGTTCTTCATGCAAGCATTCAATATAATCCAAAGCCATACGGCTTTGGATTATATTGCAAAAGCTTCAGCTGTGAAAATAGTGCTCATACTTGTGATTTTAACTCCATAACCTTGTTTCTTCGAACCATCGTACAGTGATATTGAGACATACTCGGAGTTCTCTGAACCATCAGTGTAAATTATTCTGTGTCCATTCCACGAAGAAATCAATTCGTATACTTCCTCCTTACGACTTAATGAGGTATCAATCACTATGTGTAACTCGCAGTATTTACTTTCATATGTGCCCATGTAGCAAGGATAATTGATGCTTTTTTTATTTTTTTTTTTTTTTTTGGCGATCACGCTTTTAGTTTAGCGTATTTAAGCCATAGTCACGTCTTTAAGTCAATAGTAGTTGCATCAACAAGATATAAAAATAAAAAAAACATACAGCAGTTTAACATAAAAGCAGAAAAAATTATAAGTTAACTTAACGCGCGCGCATACTTACGAACCAAGCTAACAATGAGTAGCTTGCGTGCATGAAAATAGTAAGAACTTATAACTAAACACAATAGTACTATAACAAATATGAAAAAAATTATATACAATCTTCATCATCATTTCCATTTACAATTTTATATTGTTATCAACAATAAATTTAGCTAATAATTTCAAAATTTTAACATTATTAATCAACAGTAAGCAATTAATGTTAGTGGGGAGGGGAACCTTAAGAATTGATAAAGAAGAGTACAGTGGCGGAGAATTATTATTTAAGGGACAGGAAAAAAAAATATGATTAAGATCTCCCTCTTCCAGACCACATTCGCAAATGGAAGAGTCGAGAATACGGAGCCTGGCCAGGTGAACTGGAGTACAACAGTGACCGAGCCTAAGTCTGCAGATTACAGAAGTGGCAACTTTCGAGACGTTTAGCTTATAGAACCATGGTCGGGCTGGAATATTTGTCTGAAACTGTGCATAATGAGAACCTTTGTGTTTACTGGATGATTTCCAGACATTAGTCCAAGATTGAGATAAAGATGTTTGAAATATGAGAAAATAACGACTATTAATTTTTGTTTATTTTATGTTTAATGTTGAGGCGCTACATGCCTTTTTTGTCTTGCCTTGCCTATAGTGCAGTTTGGGTGCTACGACAGCAGCTGCGTCAAAGCTCTCCTGCGATGAAGGAATCGTAACGTCATATGCTAACTCACAGGTGTGATAATTTTGCCATAAGTGTGATATTTGCAAAAAGATAATTGCTACTTCAAGTGCTGCTAGAAAGTGCTAATTCACACTGAAGAGCCTCATAAATGTTATATTTGCAAAAAGTGTGCAAACCACACACAAATCCTCTTTAAACAGTCACAATATCATATAGGCGAAAAACAGCTTAAGTGTGATATTTACAAAAAGAGGTTTTCATACAATACAATTTACATAATTGTAACACACAAGTGTGATATTTGCAAAATGAAGTTTTACCACAAAGCCTTTTTAAAACGTCACTTGTTCGATCACACGGGTTGACGTTAACATAAGTGTGATATTTGAAAAAAGGGTTTTCAGATAAATTCAGCTTAAGTAGACACTGTTAACGCACACAGGTGAACAACCACATAAGTGTGATATTTGCGAAAAGATATTTTCAAACAAATCCACATTAAACTATCACATGTTAACGCACAACCTCAATGTCAGCATCGATAGCTCAGTGGTGCGGTCGGATGGATCATAAGCACACTGGACGCGGGCACTGGATGTGTGGATGACCGTTCGACCGTTGGAGGTTGACCGTGGTTCGGATTCCAGGTAAAACTGTAGGTCCCTTCCCTTCTTACCTTACTAGGTGGTGCGGTTTAATCTGCCCGGATTTGTACCACCGCACTGAATGAAAGGTCGGTTGAAACGACTATTTAAAAAGTTCGTTTTCGGTCCAGTTCAGTGTAGTCGGCACGACCGAAGGGAATCATTGACATGGCACCTAGTTCACAAAAAGGTGTTAAGGGATGATATCACGGATGTAGTAAGCGATGTAGCCAACCGTGTCAGTATCCATAAAAAAAACCACATAACTGCAATATTTGAAAAACGGGGTTTTCAGGGAAATCCAATTTAAATAACATGTTAACCAACACAGGTGAAACCCATAAGTGTGATAAATGCAAAAAGAGTTTTTCACGCAAATCCAACGTGTGTAGTTACATGTTAACTCACATAGGCGAACAAACACATAAGTGTGATATTTGCAAAAAGGGGATTTCAAATAAATCATATTTAAATAGACACATGTTAACGCACACAATTGGACAAGCACGTAAGTGTGATAATTGATAAGGTCAAGATGCCGTGCTAAAGGGTGATGGGGTAGCCACCTTGGCGCGGTCCTTCCACCTAGCATGCTACTGGTGGGTCTTCATGCCTTACTTGCTGCTTGATAGTTATCTTGACCTTAATACATTGCTAAACGTAGTGGTCGGCGGTGTGCTGTAATTTATGTATGTATGTATGTATCTTGATTCACACAGGGCATAAATTTAGAATGTGTAAAACAGCTAAAATACTTGGAAGTTATTACTTATAGATTATATATAGAGATTAATGCTATAAGGCATTCTATTCTAGTTAACCTTCAGGATGTGGGAGAAGTATATGCAGGTACGAAGTACACAACGTACCTACATAGTGGCTGTTTTGAAATAATGAATATAAAACAAGCTACAAATCTGTTTCATTAGCGACGCATCTTCTGTAATTTAACCCTTAATTTATTTATAGGAATCTCAGCATTTTACGCAAATCGTGTTAAAAAAAGATTGTGTTAAACATTTCAATTGGTCTGCTGTCTTATGTCCAGCAAGAAAGGGTATTCCAAAAAATTATGTCACACCTATTGGTTTTGTGGGCAACGAACCAACACTCAAAGCAGCAAGGATATACGTTCTAGCTCTACGTAATCTGGAAGAATCACTGATACAGGTAAAGCAAGTGGAAAGAGACGCGTTAACAGGAACTTCTACATTTATAGAAGGGTGACCACTTATTACTTCCATGGATTATAATCAAGATATGTACACACATTTGTGTACCTATAACAGTCGATTGTTTATTGTATTATTTCACCTATAGGTAGGTAACCTACGCTTGGACATGTCGAAAATTCCGCGAGTTATATACCTATAATTCAATGTGAAGAAGAACTGACAAACAAACTTCGCAAGTCACAATGTTTTATTGTACCTTATAATTATTGTAGTCACTTACAATTAATTAACCCGTACTACCGCTCACAAGAACATTAATATTTACAGCATGAATGTGAATTCTTAAGAATCTGATCACTCTGCCTATTTACATGACCTATATCTGGTTTATAGTGTCATCATCACTTTTGATACTTCAATATATCAAGTAAAAAAAAAATAACAATTAGTAAAAGTTTTGCGCCTTCGTGGTGCGGTGCGGCTGCGGATCGCTTAGAGCGTGCATAGATTTAGTAAAAGTAAAACTTTGAAAATTCATATCTCGAAAAACTAGTATAGGTAGGACGATTTTTCTTTTTGTAATGTGTTTATTAGATTATTTTAAATGGCTCATTTCGATATTCCTGACCGAACTTTGGACACCATGTATTGTATACAGGGTGTTGTAACGTCACTACATTAAATTTAAGAAATGATTATTGGGATCAATATTAACAAAAAAGTCTGTATACTTAATAAATTTTTTTTTCTGAATTCCCTTTAAATAAAAAGTTACAGTTTGCACACAAACTATCTAATTGATTAACTTAGTGTAAAAAAATATCTCGAAAACTAGTCACTTTAGAGAAAAATTTAATTTGCTTTTTTTTATCGGAAAAACAAGATGATTGTGGTAGCGAAATTAATGTACTGGCCGTTACAACATGTAATGTACATGTTTGAGTGTTTCATTCTAAAGACTGGAAATATGACATTTTCGGATACATTGTGGTAAGTTTTTTTTAAGGGAAGCACGACATATGGCGCGCGCCAGACTAACGCAGAGGTGTAGTCCGACGGCGCCCACGGGCATTCGGATATTTACGGGGGTTGCGAATACCAGACATGGCCGACTAGGCGCACCTTCACGTTATGTTCGAAGGACCCAAACTGCACATTGGAGGAAAGGATTGCAGGTGGGAGTGCATTCCACATGTTGGCAAACCTGTAAATAAAGGATTTAAAGCATCTATATGTCCTAAGTGGGGGGATATCGACAGTGTGTGGATGCATTCCCAACCTGTTGCGCGTGGAAAGATGGTAAAATGGCGATGGAGGGATCCATCCCCACTCTGGGGTTCCTTGGAACACTTTCCGTGGTACAGGCGATAGAACACACACAAGGATCCAACGTCCCTGCTGAGTTACAAGGTATCTTAAGTTCTGAGGAAATGTACATCCACTAATAATACAATATGGTTTGCAACCCTATCTGCACCTAGGGTTGCCAACTTTTTTTTAGAAGAAATCACGCATTTGAGATTTCAGGGATGGTAAATAAATAGTCTCAGTCTCATAAAAAAAGTATTATTTATTCAAATTTTGAAACAATATTTTTTAGTGCTCTTTGCACATTTCAGCTGCGATGAGGTATTTTTACTAAGATGATGCGCTGCGTTCTATTGCTGAGGTGATGCCAGTTTACGTTTCATTTCACGAATTGTTTGGACTTAAAGTTGAAATAAAGTATTTTCACATAGGTACTTTATTGTTATTCAAAAGTTTAAAGTACCTAGCTGCGGAGACCTAACATAGCGTGAGATACTTTATTTTAAAGTACGGTTTGGCAACCCCACCTGCAGCTGCCTGCTTTGGTTCTTTATTCTTTATTTATTTTTTATTCATGATTCGTATGGTTAGTACACTACTCTCGAATTTGTCCTGTTTAGTTTTTACAATCGATGGTTGATGGATGCCGCTCGGTTTAACAGCTACCACAACGCCCCTCCCATGCCAAAACGACGAATGTGCAAAAAGGTCATCCTGAGATATTTGCCTTTTATTGTCAGTGCTAAATTAAACCAATGTTACAAATTCGTGACTATGGCATGGCTAAAATTCAAGGACTTCTAAATTATCTTAGAAATTATTTCACGAATAATAAACATTAGTTTGTTTGGCACAGTAACATCGAAAAAAGTCAAATTCGTTATTATTTCACAACAAAATATCTCTAAGTACCGATAACTTAGAGATTCGTGACTTTGGAATTGCAAAGATTTGATAAACATTAATGAAACTACATCAAAATGTCGTTTTCGCCAAAATTGCACATTCGTCGTTTTGGCATGGGAGGGACGACATGTTTTTATCAGAGTGAAGGCTACTACGCCATGAAGCCTAGCAGGTCGTGCTGGAGGGCGCGCGGCCGCCGGCGCTCGTCGTGCTCGCCGGTGCGGTCGCGCTTGCTGCGGTCGCGCTTCGGCCACGGCTTCTTGAGGTGTACGAACTGCATGTGCGACTTCACCGTCGTGCGGTACTTGAAACACTTGCCGCAAGTCTCGCAGCTGTAGGGCTTCGCGTCCGTGTGCACCTGATGCGTTACAAATTGTTTATTATGCGTGTTAGCTGAATCTTGGTACCTAACAAACGCCAGGCTTCACATACATACATTTTTTTTTTTACCAATATTTGTAATTATTATAATATTTGTACCTACAAAAACATAATAAATATGTGTTTTTTACATTTATTATACACATACAAACATACATGACGGGAAGCACTGACATGGCACCTAGTTCACCCGGTGTTATGGGCTGACATCACGGATGTTGTAGATGATGTAGCCAATCTATTGTACGGCAGCTCCTTGGCGTGCGAGCAGCACAACGTGCGTGTATCTACAGACACTCACCACGAGATGCCTCTTCATGTTGGCGCCGTTGGATGCCTCTTCATGTTGGCGCCGTTGGAGAAGCCCTGCCCGCATATGTCGCACTTGTACGGCAGCTCCTTGGTGTGCGAGCGCACGTGTATCTACAGACACTCACCACGAGATGCCTCTTCATGTTGGCGCCGTTGGAGAAGCCCTGCCTGCATATGTCGCACTTGTACGGCAGCTCCTTGGTGTGCGAGCGCACGTGTATCTACAGACACTCACCACGAGATGCCTCTTCATGTTGGCGCCGTTGGAGAATCCCTGCCCGCATATGTCGCACTTGCACGGCAGCTCCTTGGTTTGCGAGCGCACGTGTATCTACAGACACTCACCACGAGATGCCTCTTCATGTTGGCGCCGTTGGAGAAGCCCTGCCTGCATATGTCGCACTTGTACGGCAGCTCCTTGGTGTGCGAGCGCACGTGTATCTACAGACACTCACCACGAGATGCCTCTTCATGTTGGCGCCGTTGGAGAAGCCCTGCCTGCATATGTCGCACTTGTACGGCAGCTCCTTGGTGTGCGAGCGCACGTGTATCTACAGACACTCACCACGAGATGCCTCTTCATGTTGGCGCCGTTGGAGAAGCCCTGCCTGCATATGTCGCACTTGTACGGCAGCTCCTTGGTGTGCGAGCGCACGTGTATCTACAGACACTCACCACGAGATGCCTCTTCATGTTGGCGCCGTTGGAGAATCCCTGCCCGCATATGTCGCACTTGCACGGCAGCTCCTTGGTTTGCGAGCGCACGTGTATCTACAGACACTCACCACGAGATGCCTCTTCATGTTGGCGCCGTTGGAGAAGCCCTGCCTGCATATGTCGCACTTGTACGGCAGCTCCTTGGTGTGCGAGCGCATGTGTAACTACAGACACTCACCACGAGATGCCTCTTCATGTTGGCGCCGTTGGAGAAGCCCTGCCCGCATATGTCGCACTTGTACGGCAGCTCCTTGGTGTGCGAGCGCACGTGTATCTACAGACACTCACCACGAGATGCCTCTTCATGTTGGCGCCGTTGGAGAAGCCCTGCCTGCATATGTCGCACTTGTACGGCACCTCCTTGGTGTGCGAGCGCATGTGTAACTACAGACACTCACCACGAGATGCCTCTTCATGTTGGCGCCGTTGGAGAAGCCCTGCCCGCATATGTCGCACTTGTACGGCAGCTCCTTGGTGTGCGAGCGCACGTGTATCTACAGACACTCACCACGAGATGCCTCTTCATGTTGGCGCCGTTGGAGAAGCCCTGCCCGCATATGTCGCACTTGTACGGCAGCTCCTTGGTGTGCGAGCGCACGTGTATCTACAGACACTCACCACGAGATGCCTCTTCATGTTGGCGCCGTTGGAGAAGCCCTGCCCGCATATGTCTCACTTGTACGGCAGCTCCTTGGTTTGCGAGCGCACGTGTATCTACAGACACTCACCACGAGATGCCTCTTCATGTTGGCGCCGTTGGAGAAGCCCTGCCCGCATATGTCGCACTTGTACGGCAGCTCCTTGGTGTGCGAGCGCACGTGTATGCGCAGCACGTCCGGCGTGGTGAACCGCTTGCTGCACACGTCGCACTTGAACGGCCGCTCGCCCGTGTGCGTGTACGTGTGCAGCTTCAGATGCACCTTGTCCTGCGAGCAGCACAACGTGCGTGACAACCAGCCAGCCCTTTTTCTCAATGTGATGGCCTGTTAATGCATCATGCATTATTATCTCGGCCCAGAGCCAACCCCAAACCAAAGCAACAACAACAGGGGACTAAGCATTATTATATATAATTCTTCGGGTTTTTTTGCCTGAATAAAGAATTTTATTATTATTATTATTATTATTATAACCTATGGAAGCCAACAGGCTACCTGTTGCGTCCCAACGGGACTGACCAGTCCCGCAAAATTTTAGCACTACTGACTCCCATCGGGACTGACCCGGACATTTCGCCAATATAGGTTAGCAGAAAATGGGCGATTACTCATATATGCAACATTCCCTATTATTGGTGTCAAAGACACGATTCGTCTCCACGAAATTCTCTTTATCTAGACACCAAATATGGTGTCAGTATAGGAACGCATCCGATCGCAAAAAAATACTTCTATCTGCGTGTATTTTTGGCCTTTTTTTTTGCGCTGGGGCAGTGGTTTATTTTAGTATGTCTTATGAACTTTTCCTATGGGGACCTATATTGAGTCTTATTTCATTGGAAATAAGAGTTCTTTTTCTATAAATAAAACCAAACATGTCTACGTTCTATGAAACAGAACGCCTACTAATAAATAACACGTGTGTGACGGCGTATTTCCCCGCGGTGACTTTGTGGGCTTATTTTTCATGGAAATATAGCTTTCATTTCTAATTTTATTGGCATTATTATAAAAATATACAATCAATTACTAAATAGAGGAAGGTATATTTAAAAAAATCCATTCATTCGTCAAATAACGGTTGACAAAGATGAAAAAAAAATATATATTCATGTTGACCTTCAGATTTCGCCGATTTCTGTAAAAGAAAGGTATATTATACTTTATAACAATCTATAAAAAGTATGTTTATTTACGAGTATACATAAATATTGTAAAGGTATATTCGAATTTATATGAATGATGAATGTTTCAGAAAAAAAAAATTTTTTTCTTACTAAAATATCTGGTACTTCTAAACAAGGTAAGCCTCACTGTTTCTCATAGTTTTTAGGTAATTTTCTAGGTTTTCTAGGCCAAAAGAATTTTATAGATCTAACTTAATTAGTTTCCGAAATATCTGGGTTTATGTCGAGGTCGGCGCTCAAGGTCGCGCACGCCATAGTACCCGCGCGGACACAAAGGGAGCCAAAGGGATTTGACATATTTATAAACGTGGGAGCGAACAGATTAAAGCACAGTATAGCTTTCCACGGAATGCGGACTCGCCGTCGAACAAAGTCTCTCTTGCACAACACTTTCAGCCGCAATGCACACGTGCGTAAAGCTCAGTACACACCTGGAAGACCTTCCCGCAGAGTTCGCACATGCAGGGCGCGCGCATCGCGGGGTAGTGCGTGCGCGTCTTGTCGGGGTGCGCGCGCCGGAAGTGCGAGTGGTACGCGCGGCTGCCCGCCACCGCCACGCCGCACTGCCAACAACAAAATCAGCCAACAAACGACTCATAAAAAATTGGCAGTTAGTTTTAATAACAATTTAAAATCAAGTCATCTTTGCTGAAAATGTTTTCGGAGGAAACATAAAATATCCACCGTATCAACTGCCAAGTCTTCTAGTCGAATAAGCAATGCTAAATAGCCGGCAGTGGAGAAAGCCCTTTCAGATTCTACACTAGTGGGTGGAATAAACTTGAGGACATTAAATACGAATGTTAAATGATTCCCCATCGAACCTCTGACTCGTATAGAGTCATTTCGCATTCAGTTCAGTCAATATCCGCCCGGCCCCCGGCGGCGCTAGTGCACCGGTCTATGTTGCACCTCAATCCCGCAAATCCCGCGGCTCCCGCACACGTAGTCCCGTTCAGTGCGGGATCAGAAAACCACGCGGGATATTGGTATTTCGAGATCCTGGTATACCGAGATTGGTGCCCTACCTTAAACAAAGATAAAAAAAAAAATATGAACTTGATTTAGATACATCAGCCCAGGGTGCCTGACTAATATAAATAAATCCGAGCCATCCGTCTTGTTGGTGACCCGAAACTTACAGATGGTTTGAAGTCTTTGAGTCACAGACGATTTGTGGGTTCGCTTAGTGTTTTACAGATACTATCACGGGCGCTGGTCTGTGGTACTGGCATCCCATATTCCCTGCCACCCGTCCTATCTCCGCATGACTCGTCGCAGAGAGACTCAGCACCCTTTTGTTGTTGACATTGGGCCTTTGAGAACCCATCGGTTCTCTATATAGTTGCTTTGTCGCACCGCTAGGGTGTGGAACTGTCTTCCGGCGAGTGTGTTTCCCGAATTCTTTAACCTGGGTGTCTTCAAACGTCGTATTAACAGGCTAGACAGCCTAGCAACAGTCTGCAAATCTGCTGACATGGCACCTAACTGAGCGTGGTTTCGCGAGGAGAGGTGATTTTGGCTCTGTCGACTGCACCATTGGTCCCTCGGCACAGCCACCCATGCTGGTTTACATAAAAAAAAATTAAAAAAAACCGAACCCTAAAAGCAAGACACGAGTGTTTCGCGTTGGTTCACCTGCTCGCAGGTGATGGGCTCGCTGGTGTCGGTGGCGCGCGCGCGGCGGTGCGTGAGCCGGTGCGCGCGCAGCCCGTCCGCGTCCGGCGACGTCTCCCCGCACGTCTCGCACCCCAGCGAGCATCTGCACACACCGTACACTCTCACCTGCACTTCATACATACATGTCGTCAGCCTCGATAGCTCAGTGGACCCCAGTGGCAGTGAAAGCTTCACCCCCGGCTCTCGGCTTCGGTCGGGGGTTCCTTCGGGTGGACGGGTGGTGGCTCGGATCGGCTGGGGAAAGGCTTCAGCCTATGTTTTTATTTTTTTTTTTTTTTTTAATGAACAAGCAGCTCTAGCTGATGTGTTCATATCAGTCTTTTTTTTTTTTGATAATGAATGATTATGTTTTTTTTTTGTTTTTTTTTTAGTTTTCGTACTTGGGCACTGTTGCTATTGGTTTGTTGATGTACTTTTTATGTATTTATCTAATCGGTTTTTGAAGGTGTTTGTGTTTGGGGAGTCAATCACATCCTGTGGGAGTTTATTCCAGGCGTTGGTCAAACATTTCAATTAAGTCTGGGCAATCATACTTTGAGGTGATTATTTTGTAGACTTCAATGAGGTCTCCTCTGTCGCGGCGTTCTTCTAATGTGGTCAGTTCAAGTAGTTTTAATCTTTCTTCGTAGCTCAAGCTTCCCTAGCTCAAACTCAAATTCCCTACGAGCTTAAAGCTTGTAGGGAATTTTGGTGAATCTTCTTTGAACTTTTTACAATTGGTGGATGTCTTTAACAAAGTATGGTTGCCATATGTGGAATCCGTATTCCAAAAGCGGTCGAACGTAAGTCTTGTAAATTTTAAGCATTATAAGTGGCGACAACACGAGGAAGCTCTTTTTTATGAGATATGTCAAAGGGTTGGCTCTTTTCACTATTTCTGTGATGTGGGGTTCCCATTTTAGATCGGAAGAGATGTTGATACCAAGGTCCTTTTGTGAATTAACTGGTGTGAGTTGTTTCCCATGGGATTATTTCGGAAGAACGGTACAGCTATGGGGCCTCGATCTGGCATACATGATCACTGTACTCGCAAGAGTGCAGGTGTAGACGTCTGGATTTTGTAGCCGCAAGGCTGGTATTTCTGGACGTCTATAAACAAAACGTAAAAGAGAAGAGAAGAGAAACGTCGGTCGAAATGGCTATGTAAATAGTTTGTGTTTTCCGACCAGTTCAGTGTAGCCGGCACGATCAAAGGGGGAAGCACTGACATGGCACCTAGTTCACCCGGTGTTATGGCCTGACATCACGGATGTTGTAGGTGATGTAGCAAACCGTGTCAGTTTCCAAAAAAAAAAACCTCCCTGTCTCTTTCTAAGCTTTCCACTGTCTCATTCACGCTCACACATCCGCCCGCATCTATCTAACCAACAACGACAGACGTGGTACATCTGTGCGTGTGAGTGTGTGCGTGTGAGTGAATCTCGCTTGTCAATGTACCGGTTCAATAATGTTATTTCGTTCCGATACCCTATAACGTTATTTTCATTTCGTTACTTGATTTACCAATTCCAAGGTAACAAAATGAAAATACCCGTAAGTATCGATACTTTTAGTGGGAATTTTATAACGTTATCAACCCCTGGCTACATCACCTACATCAGCCATACTCAAAGTGTGCTCCGCGGAGCCCTAGGGCTCCACGGAGCCTCTGTGGGGGCTCCGCGAGAACACGAGAATACACCTCTACTCTCTGGCTCGATTCAGCTCGGCTGCGCAGACGTCATTGCGTCATATTTTCATACCTCCCATTAGATATTTAATTATATTTATTTTCTTATATTATAATATTATGTAAGTAACTGTTACACTGTAATGATAATTAACCTGTACCCTTCCCTGTTCAAAGAATGCACAAAAACAAATTTTTGTTTGTTTTAGGGCTCCGTCAAATATTTCGCTTTCCAAAAGGGTTCCGTCACCAAAAAAGATTGAGAACCGCTGACCTACATCATCCGTGATGTTAGCCCAAAACACCGGGTGAACTAGGCGCCATGTCAGTGTTTCCCCTTCATTTTCATGTCAGCTAGAACTGGACGGAAAACACGAACTATTTACATAGCCGTTTCGGCCCGGATAAACCCTACCTAGTAAGGAGTACATAGTAACTTGTAAATTGAATACACAGTAAATTGAACAGTTTTACTCACAGATGCCTCTCGTGCTGGTGTTTAGGCGAGATGAGTATGTGCCTCGTCCACGCCTGTCGCGACGTGAACTGTATGTCGCACGCGGCGCAGCGCGGCCCCGCGCCCCCGCCCTCCCCGCCGCCGCTCACACCCGTGTCCCGCTTCAACTGCGCGGTATATCAATAGTGGCATATTGTTACTGCATACACATACGTACCACCAGTATCCCCGCAAACGGGGTATGCAGAGTAATTGTAAGCAGAGTAAGAACGCAGGAGATTGCATCACACCCACGATAGAAGATGCATCTGTTCAATGAAGTTGCAATGTAACCACTGGCGGCTGGTCCTATCGTGCGCCGCACTACCATACTTCTTCATTCACTCAAAATAAATAATATCTAACAACATACCTGCATTAAAACCATAAAGATCGGACTCCAAATCAATACGAATGTGAATTCGAGCTTATTTTATAGATCACAAGGCACTTTTTTGCGAGTAAACGCGCGCCCCGTGCGGAATCGAAAACGCACGCGGGCCTCCCATACTGAATGTATGGGGATCGGCAGAACACCGCTGGCGCGTGAGACAAAAGATACTTCATAGAAACAGTATGGGCTGAAATGGAGTTCTGCGTGCGGCGCACGAGCGCCAATCAAGGACGCTATATCGTGAATAGCCGCGCGTGCGACACGTCGCGAGTGATTCGTTTTGCACGAGTCTGTCTACCTAGAGTCAGCGCGCTGTCATGTAATGTCACATACCCGTTAGCGCAGGAATGTTTAAAATGGGATATGGTTAGGTTTTGTGCTTTCTGTCACTAATTATTTAATTGGTGCCGATATTTGCCTAAGCGTTGGTTAAAGGTAAGGCTTTACAATCAGGTGATCCTGGGTTCAATTCCTACTTTTCAAATGCTTTTATTTTTATATATTTTTTTGAAGTATTTTTGGGACATTGCTACTGTTTTCTTTTTGAAAGCTGCAGTAGGGTGGTGGTCTATGGGTGTGTTCATAAAGGTACTAAAAATGAGTTAAAAAACTTGTTTGGATTTTTTTTTCTTGTTTTATGCAACTCATTGAGTGTCTTGAGAATATTCATACTAGGTTCGTGCATAATAAAACGCAGGCGTTCAAAAAATTTGGAAGTCCCGATCTTAAAATAACATGACGGGAATGTGTTGGGAAATTTTGTATTTAAGTAGGTAGGTACTTAGCGCACTACCGGTCACTGAAGTCACCAGCCGCCACTGAATGTAACCTCTACCGAGAGTCAGCACGACACTCACCGAATGCATCTTGTTGACGTGCTGCGTGAGGCCGATCTTGCTGACGAACGGCTCCCCGCACGCGCCGCACACGTGCTCCGACGGATGCTTCACGCGCAAGTGAGAGTCAGCATGACACTCACCGAATGCATCTTGTTGACGTGCTGCGTGAGGCCCATCTTGCTGACGAACGGCTCCCCGCACGCGCCGCACACGTGCTCCGACGGATGCTTCATGCGCAAGTGAGAGTCAGCATGACACTCACCGAATGCATCTTGTTGACGTGCTGCGTGAGGCCGATCTTGCTGACGAACGGCTCCCCGCACGCGCCGCACACGTGCTCCGACGGATGCTTCATGCGCAAGTGAGAGTCAGCATGACACTCACCGAATGCATCTTGTTGACGTGCTGCGTGAGGCCGATCTTGCTGACGAACGGCTCCCCGCATGCGCCGCACACGTGCTCCGACGGATGCTTCATGCGCAAGTGAGAGTCAGCATGACACTCACCGAATGCATCTTGTTGACGTGCTGCGTGAGGCCGATCTTGCTGACGAACGGCTCCCCGCACGCGCCGCACACGTGCTCCGACGGATGCTTCATGCGCAAGTGGTTTTGGTGACTCGTTTTTTTACTGCAATCATTTCGTTGTCACGTTTACGTTTAATAGAAAAAAATAATTAAGGATTGGGAATTGTTGATGGACACACAGTTCCATGGGAAAGTAACATACCGAAGGACCACAACATCAAACTTAACAAGTAGGTACTGCAACTTAGTAGACCGGATTGTGAGAAACGGATTCAAGACTGATCTCTTCGCTGTGGAAGTCGGAGCAAGAGGACTACCAGCGAAGTTGCTCTACAGTCTCTTCAAGAATGAAGGCCTGCCAAGATCGACGATAAGCTCATACATGGAGAGAGCTTCGAAAACGTCACTGGAAGCATCCTACAGAATATGGATAAGTAGAGAGAGGGAGGTCGAGAGCGGAACTGGTGGTTTCCTCGCGTCCTAGTCAACACAGACTAGCTGACGAGGGCTTGAAGCGAGCCGAAACGTGAAGCATGCGCAGGAAATTCAGAGTGGCCACTCACTAGTCCCGACCTCGATTAACACCCTCCTCTACTGCCGATGGGCCCGGATATGTTCGGTGAAGCCATCGCAAGCTTAGTTCAACACCTTTCTTCTTTACCGCCAATATACTACGCAACCGTACGCACCTAGTATAGGGTTGCCATTCGTCCCGGTACACTAGGACTTGTCACCGGTTTAGAATCTCAGTCCCGGTCATCCCGCCTGACCATCAAACGTCCTGGTCGGGAACCAAAAGCCAGTTACTTTTATCCATACTTATATTATAAAAAAATATATAATTTCAAAGCGTTTAGTGTTTCTCCTTATTTCCTAACACTCCTTACAGAGCGTTTCAGGCATCATAAGTCCGAAGATTTCAGTCGCAGATGTCAATTATGTGTATACATAGACAACAAACTTTCAGTGGAGACTTTTGGTTAACTATCTGCGAGCCTACAGAGCCGCGTGGATCGTCTGAATCGGACAATTTTCTGCGGTCTATAATTTATTGGCTATGAACATTTAAAACCATTGCCTACCTAATTAAATTATCCAATAGAATTTATGCATAATCTATCTTTAAATGTAAAGATACCTATCATCTAAAATTTAATTTAATATTCATAGAACAGGTGCTGCATTTCCCCGCTCACAGACAACCAACCTTTCTTAGGTTTTGATATAGGGTCCCGGTCAGTACCTGCACCGTTATGGCAACCCTAACCTAGTAAGGTAAGAAAGAAGGGAAGGAACCTTACAGTTTTACGTGGAATCTGAACCACAGTCAGCCTCCGACGGTTGATCGATCACCTGGAAAGTCCCTCTGCAAGCTCGGGTAACTTACTCGAAAGTCCCTTCGCGAGCTCAGGAAACTTACTCGAAAGTCTCTCCGCGAGCTCGGGAAACTTACTCGAAAGTCCTTTTGTAAGCTCGGGAACCTTACTCGAAAGTCCCTTCGCGAGCTCGGGAAACTTACTCAAAAGTCCCTCTGCAAGCTCGTGAAACTTACTCGAAAGTCCCTCCGCGAGCTCGAGAAACTTACTCAAAAATCCCTCTGCAAGCTCGGGAAACTTACTCGAAAGTCCCTCCGCAAGCTCGGGAAACTTACTCGAAAGATACTCCGCACATGTGACAGGTGTACACGACGCCCTTGTGCCACGCGTAGTGCTTCAGCGCTGAAGACCTGGAAACAAAAAATAAAACTTATAGATTTTTTTTTTATGGAAACTGACACGGTTGGCTACAGCACCTGCCATATCCGTTATGCCACTATTGAGGCTGACAAATCCACTTTCAGATATTTATTTCGGTGTAAAGAATGGGCAACATTGACAATATATTTCATTGAGATATTCAGTACATACATACCGCACGCTGTATCCTGACAATCGGGGTGAGCAGAGTAATCGGTGTTGTGCCGCAAGCGCTCTGGTAAATTATAGCGCAACACCGACTACCACATTTATGCAAAGTATTCGGACAAGATAACTATCAGGCAGCAAGTATGGCACGCAGACCCACCTGCTGCAAGACTCGGTGGAAGGACCAAGCCAAGGGGAGAGGTGCCTAGCCTGTCGCCCTTTAGGACGGCATCTAACAAGTGCACTCTAGAAAAAAAGTGAAATGCACGCATCAGCTTCAAGCTGTTAGTGCTATAAATAATAATAATAATCTCATCCTTATCACTTAACCTTTAATCCCAAAAGCGGCACTCCCGTGCCACGCGAAAAAACGACCGGGTCCTACGACGGCACTTAAGTGCCAAGCCTAATATTGACAACCGGAGTTGGTTTTTTATTTTTAATTCTTTATGCTTTGACCTTAGAGCTATTTCTTTTCCTCTAATCATTAGTTGAATAGTGACAGAAGGTGACAAAAAATGCTCGCATAGAATGCGAGCTGTGGACTGACCGTAAAAAAATTGTTTACAAACATGTAAACAATTGCGCTTCAAAAATCACGGCGGCGCGACTCTTCGACAATAAATTCGTGTTTCTGTAAGCATAATTCAAATTTTTCATCGAGTGTGTGGTATTGGTGTAATCGCAGTGAAATTTACTATTTACTAGACGTGTTTGTGTGCAATGGTAAGTTGTTTTGAATTAAATATACCTGTCCAAAGTTGAGCAAGTGATTTTGTGTTCCAATTGTATCGTGTCGGTGTGGCTAAAAGCGTGATTATTATCAACGTTTCGATAATATATCAGATTTCATTGTATGTATGGACTAGACAAAACTATATCACATATGAATTGATATGTCACATGATGATCACACGAGTGTTCATGCCCAAATATATAAAAAACTCTCAAAAGTTGAACGGCCGGCAACATTTGATGGGGTGTAAAACCGTTATGACGTAGTGTCTGTGTAATCGTCTCGTTTTTTGCTCGTGACGTAGCTGCCTGCCGACCGCGCCAATCTTATACAGGCGGATACCCACAAACTGACATGTAATTACTATTTTGATGAAATTTGAAATTTATTTTTGTGATATTTTCAAAAAACTGTTTTTGTATATGGCAAGTGATACATCGCTGGAACCGGATCGACTTGTAGATTCTAAAAATATTTGAAAAAAAAATGGCACGCGCGCGCCATCTGGTAGTTTACGGAATGTCCTATGTTGAACATCAGATTTCGCCGATTTCTGTAAAGAAAACGTTTATTATACTTTACTATTTCTAAAAGTATGTTTCTTTACGAGTATTCTGATATAGATATTGTAAAGGTATGTTTTGAATTTATATTAGATGAATTTTTAAATTTTTTTTTTTGGGATTTTTTTTTTAACTAAATTATCTGGTACTTCTAAACAAGGTAAGCCTCACTGTTTCACATGGATTTTAGGAAATTTTCTAGGCTTTCTAGGCCACAAGAGTTTATAGATCTGACTTTATTAGTTTCCGAAATATCTGCGTTTATGTCGAGGTCGGCGCGCAAGGTCGCGCGCGCCGTACCACGGGCCACGCCCATGCGGGAGCTAGACCCGCTGTGGGCATATTATAACGCGGGAGCTGACAGGTTAAAAAGTAAAAAAAAAATGATCTCATATTTTTTTTTTTATTGTAAGCTCGACATATGGCGCCGAGTGGTTCTAGATCGCGGGACACTTCGGGGTTACCCATTAGTCGCACGGCTCGACGCTGGATCGAGTCCAGAGGCGCAAGCTGGTATTTGGCGGAGCCATCCCACAGGTTCGAGCAGTACTCCAAGCAAGACCTTTACGCGGCAGGTGGCCGAGTGGTTTGAGCATCGGCTTCTCATGCGAGAGGTCCGAGGTTCGAATCCGGTCGGCGTGTACCAATGAGTTTTTTCTGACGAAAAAATTTACGTGCATACCTACACCTGCTGCTTCACCGTTCGGAACCGGTGTAAAACTGTAGGTCCCTTCCCTTGCCCCTTACTAGGTGGTAGGCTCAAATTGTAGCCGACTTGGTTGGTACCACCGTACTGGATGTAAGATGGCCGCATAGCAACCTCGGTTGTGTTCTCCTCTAGTCCAGTATAGCCAACAATCCAGGGAAGTCTCCGCTATGGCACCTACCTTCTCGGAGATGATATTGGCTAGTCAGAACATGTGCTTTCGCCCCTCTGACTCAGCCACCCATATCGGATTACATAAATAAAAAAATAAAAAAAACCTGATCTGCGATTTATACAGGAGCAGCTTTTGGTCCGCCCTGAAGTACCGTCGCACCTTATTGAGTACGCCCAGCTTTTTAGAAGCAAGCTTGGCCTTCCCCTCGATGTGGGGACGAAAGTTCAAGTCGTGCGACAGTTCGACTCCGAGGACCCCGAGGTGATCGCTTAATTTGAGTGACGTGCCTTGGAATGAAGGAGCCGGTGTGAACGTCGCTCTCTTCGCACTGAACGTGCAAACTTGTGTCTTGGAAGCGTTGAACCCGACCAAATTACTACGGCCCCATTCGGAAATAGAGCCGAGTGTATGTTCGAGCTCACACACAAGTCTTCGTCTCTTCTCATCCACAACATCCCGACTGGATGAAGGGTGACTGGTGTAGGATCCGTGTGCCGTACTGTCATCTGCATAAAAATGTATGTTGCCCAGAGACAGCATATCATTGATGTGCAGAAGAAACTGCGTGCGTGACAACACAGATCCTTGTGGTACGCCGGCGTTCACTGACATGGCGTCCGACGAGCAACCGCCCACTAGGACCTGAATGCTACGCCCATGTAGGAAGTCGGCGACCCAGTCACAGAGGCCAGAAGGTAGTCCGTAAGCCGGCAATTTGCCCAAGAGCGACTTGTGCCAAACCCGGTCAAATGCCTTGGCAATATCCAGGCCAATTGGCAAGGATTCACCATGACCTTCAAGCGATTCCCCCCAAAGGTGAGTGACGTACGCTAGGAGATCACCAACAGATCGTCAACTTCAACGTAGCTAAGACGCAAGCTTGTGCCTTCTCTACTAAGGCTGATCCGTTTCCCCTCCAAGCCACTTTCCAGGGCAGCCAAGTCCCCAATGATGGTAGTCTGGGCGTCCTGGGTATGGAGGTGTCCAGGGACGTTGGATTTCGATCGTTCATAGAGTCCAAGGCGAAACTAGCATCTTGGATTCTATTCAACGACGAGCCATTCGCCTCATTGGCGATTCTGTACTCACAAAGGACCTTCAACCTCTAAAGCACAGACGGATCGTTGGATCATTTAGCCTGTTTTATCGGTACTACTATGGCCGCTGCTTTGACGAAATTGCTTCCCTTATCCCTCCTCCTCCTGTTCGCCTTCGCCAAACCCGCCATACTCTCGCGGAACATCCCTTTGTAGTGGACAGAAGAGTACTTCAAACTGCACGATTCTCTAAATCGTTCTTGAGCCGCAAGATGTGGAACGGGCTTCCGGGGAATATCTTTCCCCACTCCTACAATCCACGGATCTTCAAATCGCGGGTAAATAGCCTTTCCCCAGCGACATTACTCCACCTCCAAGCCGGACGTACACCTCCTTGGGGGTGATATTGGCTGCGCCTGAGGATTCGACCTCGGGCACAGCCTAGCCTAGTTCGGAAACAATAAAAAATTCAAAAACCGCTCAAATGATTTCGATGAAACTCAAATATGTTGTTACACTCGACGAGACGCTTCCGACAAGGTATGACACATCTCGCTAGGACTGCGCAGTCCAAAGTTGTCAAACTAACCAATCCTAACCCAACCTTTCGAGTAGGGGAGGGGGCTGGGGGGTCAAACTCTGGAAAACGTTTGGGACCATTATTATAGAATCCTACACCAAGTTTCGACTCGATCCGACCTAAAATGCAATCGCTATAGAGCGACAAACATTTTGGAGCCCACATTTCAAACGCCAATAATTCAAAACCGCTCAAATGATTTCGTTGAAACTCAAATATGTTGTTACACTCGACGATACGCTTCCGGCGATGTATCACACATCTCGCTAGGACTGCGCAATCCAAAGTTGTCAAACTAACCAATCCTCACCTAACCTAACCCAACCTTTTTCGTAGGGGAGGGGGCTGGAGAAGTTAAACTCTAAAACACGTTGAAGACCATTATTATAGACTCCTACACCAAGTTTAGACTCGATCGGACCTAAAATGCGATCGCTATAGAGATACAAACATTTTCACGCCCACATTTCAAACGCCAATAATTCAAAAACCGCTCAAATGATTTCGATGAAACTCAAATATGTTATTACACTCGATGAGACGCTTCCGGCGATGTATTACACATCTCGCTAGGACTGCGAAATCCAAAGTTGTCAAACTAACCAATCCTAACCTAACCTAACCCAACCTCTTTCGTAGGGGAGGGGGCTGGAGGGGTCAAACTCTGGAAAACGTTCGGGACCATTATTATAGACTCCTACACCAAGTTTTGACTCGATCCGACCTAAAATGCAATCGCTATAGAAATACAAACATTTTCACGCCCACATTTCAAACGCCAATAATTCAAAAACCGCTCAAATGATTTCGATGAAACTCAAATATGTTGTTACACTCGATGAGACGCTTCCGGCGATGTATCACACATCTCGCTAGGACTGCGAAATTCAAAATTGTCAAACTAACCAATCCTAAACTAACCTAACCCAACCTTTTTCGTAGGGGAGGGGGCTGGAGGGTTCAAACTCTAGAAAACATTCGGTACCATTATTATAGACTCCTACACCAAGTTTTGACTCGATCGGACCTAAAATGCGATCGCTATAGAGCTACAAACATTTTGACGCCCACATTTCAAACGCCAATAATTCACAAACCGCTCAAATGATTTCGATGAAACTCAAATATGTTGTTACACTCGATGAGACGCTTCCGACGAGGCATCACACATCTCCCTAGGACTGCGCAATCCAAAGTTACATTTCGGATCGAAGATCTGAAAATAGTGTAGTGAATTAAACATCAAGTTGCTCACACAATTTAGTCGATTTTCAAATTACGAAAACTTACTTTTGAAATAGACTAGGTAGAGAGGTATAACTACATATTCGGATAGATATCGGGGAGAACAAAAATCCCCCCCCCCCCCCCCCCCCCCACTCCCAAATTCCCCCTCCACCAAAATTTCATCAATTTTACTTCCATTTAAACTGTCAAATGTCAAAATCTCACAATGTCAACTTGTGACAGAGATCGAACTGTCAAACTTTGTAGTACATGACAACTGTCAAATCTGTCAATCTGTCAAAGTTATCAACCAAAAATCTGTCAAGGAGTGTCAAATGTCAAAATCTGACAGTGTCAACTTGTGCCCTATACCCAAATCTCAAACTTTGTTTTTCATGACAACTGTCAAATCGGTCAAACTATCAAGCTGGAACCCAAAATGTACATTTGACAACCCCGTTTACGCTTATAACTCGGACCCCTTACTAGTTAGACCCAATAAACTATCTCCCCAAATCCCCCCCCCCCCCCCCCCCCCCCAGATGTCATCAATTCACTCCGATTTACACTGTCAAATGTCAAAATCTGACAATGTCAACTTTTGACAGAGATCAAACTGTCCAACTTTGTCATACATGACAACTGTCAAATCTGTCAAACTGTCAGACTATCAAACAAAACAACCACCCCCCCCCCCCCCACCCCCCACCCCCGCTACGTTACGTTACAGTTACAGTGAAAGGTTAGGTTGGGCGACGAAGCCTTATACTAACCTAGTATTTTTGTATGGATACTGACACGGTTGGCTACACCACCTACAACATTTATTTATAATTTTTTTTTTATGGGAACTGAAACGGTTGGCTACATCACTTACAACATCCGTGATGTCAGCCCATAACACCGGGTGATCTTGGTGCTACGTCAGTGCTGCCCTTCGGTCGTGCCGGCTACACTGAACTGCACGGAAAACACAAATGTGGTGGTAGCAACCCGGGCGGGTTAAACCCTACCACCTAGTAATATAAGAAGGGAGTCATATCCCTTTGTCGCCTTTTACGACATACACGGGGAGAGATGCAGTGGGGCTATTTTTTTAAAGTACCGGCCCCACACGGTTCATTCGTGATGTCAGCCCATAACACCGGGTGATCTTGGTGCTACGTCAGTGCTGCCCTTCGGTCGTGCCGGCTACACTGAACTGCACGGAAAACACAAATGTGGTGGTAGCAACCCGGGCGGGTTAAACCCTACTACCTAGTAATATAAGAAGGGAGTCATATCCCTTTGCCGCCTTTTACGACATACACGGGGAGAGATGCAGTGGGGCTATTCTTTTAAAGTACCGGCCCCACACGGTACATTCGTGATGTCAGCCCATAGCACCGGGTGAACTTGGTGCCACGTCAGTGCTTCACTTCGGTCGTGCCGGCTACATTGAACTGGACGGAAAACACAAACTATTTACATAGCCGTTTCGACCGACCTTTCATTCAGTGCGGTGGTACCAACCCGGGCGGAATAACCTACCATCTAGTAATATAAGAAGGGAGTCTTATCCCTTAGTCGCCTTTTACGACACACACGGGGAGAGATGCAGTGGGACTATTCTTTTAAAGTACACACTTGACCAATAGCATTTGTGTTTTACAGCTATTCCTAATTTGTTCACACTTGCTTGACCAACCGTAGCTAAATATAAATATTTTTCGTTATCTGTATATTGCAAACACCCTCTATGTATCTTTCGAGAACAGGTCGTCGACTTACTAATACTAGCGCACGGCTGCCGGCTGACGTCATTGTGTGCATGTGTGCGTGAGCCACTTCAGTTTTTTGTTTGATTTCAATAGGCCAGTGTTATTATAATATGTTCAGTGAGTGCTCATATGACATTGACATATTGATAAACATGTCATAGACTAATTTATTAGTGGGATATAACCTTTACGAAGTGTTGTATTATAGCCAAAACATCGCTCCAACGGGAAGTAGTTTTCTCACGCACTAGAAAGGGATTGCGTTGGTTATTTTTCAAAAAAAATCTAATACGTAAAATGTTATGATTTCTTCTATTCAATATGGAGGACACTTGGGGGCAGACGACAATGGCCATACTTTTTGTATTTATTGCTCATTTTCGATAATAACAGCACTTTTTTGTACCATTCAAAATTCTGCCGCCGGTACAAATTACGCGCCGGTTGGCTCATGGTTGGAGGGCTCTGGTGAAATATTTATCAAGAAGATATTTACTAAATTTGATGTAGGTTTATTGCAAATGTATTTTAGTTCTATTTTAAAACAAAAAAAACATATGTTATCGATTTACTTTTTGAGGAATCTTCATTCTTTCCTTCCGACTCCCGTAAATCATTCATTTCTAACTTTGCCTATTTTTCTATGCATTACAATTGCGAACCAATTAGCTCAAACCTATGTCATATGAAAGATAATTTCATCTAGATTACAATGACGTGCAAATTTATATAGGGTTCTGAAGGAAATTTCATAGTTATGATTTTTTAATGGAGAAAGCGCGGAAAATGTTTCGCGCGCGGAATTGTGTGTTTACCCGGAACGTTAAGTGGAAATTCGCGCTGGCGAGGAGCTAAGGGTTAATCACCTTTCACGGCATGCACGGGGAGTGATGCAGTGGGGCTATTCTATGGGATTACAGTGGGGTTCTAAATCTGTACAGGATTATAAATCTGTACAGGGTTATAAATCTATACCGGGTTATAAATCTGTACGGGGTTATAAATCTGTACCAGGTTATAAATGTTTACGAGGTTATAAATCTGTACTTTTTAGTGTGTTTTCATGTATTTGCTGTTGAATTTCTTTGTAAAATAAATACATAAATAAAGTTGTTAAAGCATACAGGGCACACGACGTGGTCTCACCGGTTGTAGAATATAGCAGTGCACGTGAGGCAGGAGAACTTCTTCATGTGGTGAGTTGAGATGTGCTTGCAGAGCTTGCCCCGGGTCTTGTAGCGCACCTTGCATATGTCGCACACGAGCTCACCGGACACCTGTGCAGCGTTATACATATACATTGTGTTGTATTGTTGTATTGTTTATTCATAATAATCTTGAATCTTTGATTCAATATAATCAAAAGATTGAATCTTTAACAGCAATACTCGCAAACATTTCATAACAAACAGAGTGGTGGACGACTGGAACCAACTTCCAGAGGAAGTAATAAGCGCACTTAGTACCAACCAATTCAAAAATAGACTAGATAAACATCTAACAAATAAAACATAATCTCAAAAAGAGTGCTCAAGAACGATAATAAAAATTAAAAAAACAAAAATCTAAGATAATGACGAAAAACAACAAATTTTAACTGGATTTAGACATATCAGCCTAGGCTGCCTGTCTAAAATAAATAAATAAATTCATATGGCAGAGTTATTTAGTTATCCCGGGACACTATTCCCAAACTAGACCTGCGACTCAGGAAGCGCCTGCTAAAGTTCCACAGGGATCAACTCCGAATAGCGGTGCGTCTCTTCACAGGACACTGCCCACTCAACAGGCACTTGTTTATAATAGGTGCCACCGACAGCCCCCTATGCAGAGGCTGCATGGCGGAGGACGAAACAGCCACCCGCATGCTCCTGGAGTGCCCGGTGGTGGCAGAAGAACGACTGCAGTTTCTAGGGAACGTGGGAACTGCCCGTGGAGTGTGGAAGCGAACAAGAAGAGTGCTCCACTTCATTAAAGAGCGCGGGTGGCTGGAGTAGCACTACTCGAGCGCCAACGTACAACGGACCGTCTAGAGGTCTCAGTGCGGAGAATGGCCCACCCGCCTTCCCAAGAGGCTGGGCAGCAAACAAACAAACAATGTCAGTTAGTGTTCACGCGACCACTAGTGATCGTCGTACCGACGACCACTAGCCGGCACGGCACTGCGGGGGGTGCTTTTTAAGTACCAACCCCGCACGATATGACCACACTGAAATGAAATGGGCAAAATGCTCACCGGATCGTGCTGCAGCTTATGGTTGTTGAATGCCTTGTCTTCGTTGAACGCCTTGAAGCAGAGCGTGCAGTGGAAGCGGGATGACGTGTAGCCTTCGGCGTTTTGTCTCTCCGTCATCACTTCCATTTGTTGCTTCTGCAGAACATTCGAATCTCACCTTAATATATAAAGTGAAGTTTCTACGGACGACGGGAGGCGGCCTACAAGTGAGTTTTTTTCTTTTTTATTTATTTATTTTAAACACTGACAGCTGACAGCTGGTGCGTATATTATGTTTTTTTATTTATGAGTGCATATGTTTTGATTTAAAGTATTTTTGTTTCTTTGTTTTTTGTTTTGTTTTGTTTTTTTTTTGGTCTAGGTTTTTTAAAGAATTAACTGAGGGCTAACCACCATTGTAAATAAAAAATTTGCTGACTTCGATGATCCACATTAACCCTTTCATCCCCTTCGTGTGTGTTCTATAGCTTATTCCATGGTGAATGCTCGGAGCAGCTGTTCAACGCGATCCCGCCGTCCCCTTTCCACCTCCGCACCGCGTGCACTGAACCGGAATTTAATCCCTATACTCTGGACTTACCACTGATGCGTACCAATCGGTTCAGATCAGATCTTTTCTCCACAGAACTGGTAAACTTTGGAACGCTCTCCCTGCCCACATATTTTCCCCCAAGAACTGTCTCGGGTCCTTCAAGAGAGGCATGAATAGGCACCTGTCAGGCTGGCATGGCATTCGCAACCCCCGCGTACGACCGAATGGGCCACATGTCGCGCTTTCTATAAAAAAAATATTATTGGTTTTTTTTTATTAATGACTTGACTGAACCATATATGTTCTTTGTATTTTAATATATATTTTTTTATGGATATATCCTCAACGTAATATTTTGTTATTTTTTACTTAGTGTTATATTTCACATAATTAAAACTTAGTATGTAAGTTATATTTAAAAAAAAACCTCAATAAGGTTCTTAACCGGTTCTTCCTTATAGATTGCATTACTGAACGGGACATGACAAAAAAAATGATGACGAACCATACTGAATATGTATATGTCTCAATGAAATATTGTTAACCCTGCAGTGCACGCGCGCGGACTCAGCTTCCGCACTTTTACTATTATCGAAATATATTCTTTGGTTTTCATCTGACGTCCCTCGCGCCTTAGGTACGTTCCTCCCGCAGGAGGGGCTTTCGCTTAGTTCAATCAGTCGCAAATTAGCGAGTCCAGGGTGTGTATGAGTGAGACTTGCGGACTCTTATGGACTGCGGAGTGTGAGTATGTGCGTGTGTATGTAAAAAACAGACCCACTAGATATCGGTGCGATAATGGTAATTGTCTAACATCTGTTTGCCTTGAGCATGTAGATTCGATAAACTGAAAAAAAATCACGTTGTTTGTAAACAACAAAAAAAATGTATCAATGTAGATGTGTGCTTATGTTTGTGTATTTTTTTCTTTATGACACTATGATTCTAAGAAGTTAATTTTTTAGTTCTCATAATACAATAAGTACTTTATATGATTATATTTTTGTTTTTAATCAACCCTAAACAGAGCCTAATAATAGAAGGGGGGCACCCTTGCGGAGTCTGAGTCCGCTTGCGTCATCTGTGTGACTTTTAGGTGTGCGTGCACTGCAGGGTTAATTTTACATACATGATTCTATCTAAACGAGTTTATTTGTACCTTACCTAACCCATTAGTACTTGTATGTAGTACTTGTTGAACTTACAGTTCCATGGGAAAGCAACATACCGAAGGACCACAACATCAAACTTAACAAGTACTGCAACTTAGTAGACCGGATTGTGAGAAACGGATTCAAGACTGATCTCTTCGCTGTGGAAGTCGGAGCAAGAGGACTACCAGCGAAGTCGCTCTACAGTCTCTTCAAGAATCTAGGGCTGCCAAGATCGACGCTAAGCTCATACATGGAGAGAGCTTCGAAAACGTCACTGGAAGCATCCTACAGAATATGGATAGGTAGAGAGAGGGAGGTCGAGAGCGGGACTGGTGTTTTCCCCGCGTCCTAGTCAACGCAGACTAGCTGACGAGGGCTTGATGCGAGCCGAAACCTGAAGCATGCGCGGGAAATTTAGTGTGTATGGCCACTCGCTAGTCCCGACCTCGATTAATACCCTCCCCTACTGCCGATGGGCCCGGATATATTCGGTGAAGCCATCGCAATCTTGGGTGAATGAATCATCAAACAGTGGGTGACTTCTGCATCCCTCCTGCATTGAAGTGGAAATCCATAATATACAACTGGTCCCCTGAGCTGCTTAAGTTCTACTTAAATGCATTCCAGCTTACTCTCCCCGACCCGAGTAACCTAGTTAGATGGGGGAAATCTACAAATAGACTATGCCCGTCATGTAAGGAGTTCGTAGGCACGGCCAAACATTTGTTATGCGGATGCAAAATACTACTTGAGCGAGGCCAGTATTCCTACCGTCATGATAAAGTCCTCCAAATCATCAGAGAGGCCATCAACCTGTCAATTGCACGGACCAGGAAAGGGCAAACCAGTAGCGGCTTCCAGAAGGTCAACTTTGTGAAACCTGGAGCCAATAAGCTGCCCAAAGATAGGACTAAACCTTCTTCAATTTTGGGAGCAGCAAAGGATTGGGAATTGTTGATGGACACACATGAGAAGCATTACCAAATGCCTTCGGAAATCTGTACCACAGCATTAAGGCCGGATATACTCATATTCTCAAAAGCGACAAAGCATGTAGTACTTGTTGAACTTACAGTTCCATGGGAAAGTAACATACCGAAGGACCACAACATCAAGCTTAACAAGTACTGCAACTTAGTAGACCGGATTGTGAGAAACGGATTCAAGACTGATCTCTTCGCTGTGGAAGTCGGAGCAAGAGGACTACCAGCGAAGTCGCTCTACAGTCTCTTCAAGAATCTAGGGCTGCCAAGATCGACGCTAAACTCATACATGGAGAGAGCTTCGAAAACGTCACTGGAAGCATCCTACATAACATGGATAGGTAGAGAGAGGGAGGTCGAGAGCGGGACTGGTGTTTTCCCCGCGTCCTAGTCAACGCAGACTAGCTGACGAGGGCTTGATGCGAGCCGAAACCTGAAGCATGCGCGGGAAATTTAGTGTGTATGGCCACTCGCTAGTCCCGACCTCGATTAATACCCTCCTCTACTGCCGATGGGCCCGGATATGTTCGGTGAAGCCATCACAATCTTAGCTCCAAACCTTCCTTCAGCTACTGAGGCTGACATAGGCAAGTTCTTTATGGCGAAATAAATATCTGAATGTGAGAATCAAACAAGAATGATTAACCTGCGTGAGTAGTTCCTCCTTCATGCCGAAGTCTCTCGCGTGCAGCTTGGTCGTTTTCCTCACCCTCTTCGGTCTCGGCTCCCCGCGGCTTCTCCTCGGTTGTCGTTTTTGCGCTTGCTCCCTCAATTTTCCCGTCACATCTATCTTCTGGCCTTTCACCTTTAAATTTAAAATTATTTCTTCAGTTGTAACCAGAGATAGGATAATCGAATACATATTTACCTAAACTTGAGAGGTTAGATAAGTATGGAAAGACACTTTTAAATTTTGTCCCTTCTTCTTGGGAGAAGAGATTAATGCATATAGAAAATACGCTGTTGAATATTTATCGATAAATTTGGGCCAATTTACACAATGTCTTTATAAATTATAGCCTTTATGTTATTCTGATATATAAGCAATAGTACTGTAAAGTCTCATCAAAATCCGTTCAGTAGTTTTTGCGTGAAAGAGGAACAAAGATCCATACATCCATTCATCCTCAAAAACTTTCGCGTTTATAATATTAGTAGGATCATTTATTATTTTCTTACATTAGTATTTGTTTCATGTATACATACATATAAAAATTATGTTCACTAAAACTAATATACATTATAATAAAAAAACTGCTAATTATAGGTAGGTACTAACAAAACATTGTGACTTGCGAAGTTTGTTTGTCAGTTCTTCTTCTGAATTAGAACTGGCGGAATCGGAATTTTCGACATGTCCAAGCTAAGGTTACCCACCCTATGGATGAAATCATACAATAAACAATCAATCAATCAATAAGTCATGTTGGAAGAATTGATGATAGGAGACTAACGAAAGAAATTTATGGAGCGAATGTGAGTGGAGGAGTCGGGAAGGCAAGGTACGGACGCGCGTAACCGAACCAGATCGGGCGTGCCCTCAAAAAGGTTCAAGTGTGTAGTACCCGTAACCGACGAGCATGTATGAAGAACATTATGAGAGTGGAAGAGGCCGCAAAGGTGTGTCAGGATCGTGGCACGCTTAGATCCGTAGTCTCTGCCTACCCCACCGGAAAACAGGGGTAATGCTACGTATGTATGTGACTTGCGAAGTTTGTTTGTCAGTTCTTCTTCGCATTGAATTTAGAACTGGTGGAATTTTCGACATGTCCAAGCGTAGGTTACCTGTATGTATGAAATTATACAATAAACAATATGTCAATTAATATCTACCTTCTGAGGTTTAACTTGAGGTTCGTCATCGGCGAAGATATCGGACACTGCGCCCTCAGCGAAGTCGTCAGTTTCCGATTTAATGTCATCTTCTTCAGTTTTTATATCTAATTCTACTTTTACAAAAGGCGCCGGCATATCAATAGTATTTGTTCTATCGCTGTCGATTGTTTGTTCGATGGACGACGTTTTGCTATCGGCATTTTCGGCCTTTTCAAATTTTCTATCTGAGCGTTTCTTTTTTAACTTTTTCGCTTTTCCTGTGTACATGATGTCGAATGTGTCGGTCCGGCCGACAGTGTACGACGACGTCAAGTCGTGATAATCTCTGTTCAATTGTTTAAAACTGTTTGTCGAAATCTGCAACAGATTAAAAGATATATTTTCTATAGGAACAAAATTTAATAATTAATAACAACCTACATGATTTTATGATTGTATGATTTAAAGTGTGAAGAGTTACGGCCCCTGAGCCCTGTTGTCACTGCGACCTAGGAAGATCTATTGTGATCTGTAAAAAGTTTATAGCTCACCCCCAAGTCCGATTTCAGCTATGAACCGAGTTATATTCTTGAGCTTGAGTGCCTGCATCAGCTAAAAATGTAACCCTCAAGAATATGGCTTAACAACATACATACATATCTTTATTTTTTATTATCCATTCGTTAGCCGACGAGACGATGACCGTTGGAGTAACCGTGTCCTACACTGGCGGCCGTGGACAGAAAAACAGAGTGTGGGAAGACCACCCGCCAGGTAGGACGACGACATCAAATACGTCGGCGGAAAGCAGTGGTTCCGTATCGCTGAAGGCCGGGAGGACTGGAGGAAAATTGGAGAGGCGTATGTCCAGCAGTGGACGCTTACACGCTGACTGACTGACTGACATTCGTATGGTAGTACAATGTAGTGCTCATTCACAGTAGAACCGTATTCTTGGTGGTTACATTTATAACCAGTATACATACCTCATCATGTCGGTTGTAGATGTCCTGCAGCAGTAGATAGGCTCTCTCACACTTGTGTCTGAACAAGTTGAACTTGTTCACGAGTGCCGCACACTCCCAGCACAACTTCTGAGGTAGGTCAGTATACATACCTCATCATGTTGGTTGTAGATGTCCTGCAGCAGTAGATAGGCTCTCTCGTGTCTGAACAAGTTGAACTTGTTCACCAGTGCCGCACACTCCCAGCACAACTTCTGAGGTAGGTCAGTATACATACCTCATCATGTTGGTTGTAGATGTCCTGCAGCAGTAGATAGGCTCTCTCACACTTGTGTCTGAACAAGTTGAACTTGTTCACGAGGGCCGCACACTCCAAGCACAACTTCTGAGGCAGGTCAGTATACATACCTCATCATGTTGGTTGTAGATGTCCTGCAGCAGTAGATAGGCTCTCTCACACTTGTGTCTGAACAAGTTGAACTTGTTCACGAGTGCCGCACACTCCCAGCACAACTTCTGAGGCAGGTCAGTATACATACCTCATCATGTTGGTTGTAGATGTCCTGCAGCAGTAGATAGGCTCTCTCACACTTGTGTCTGAACAAGTTGAACTTGTTCACGAGCGCCGCACACTCCCAGCACAATTTTTCAAGCATGACTTCGTTCTGAACCTGATGCAAATGATCAAATGACTTTTTTAGAATTCAAACAAAGCGATGTTTCTATTAAAGTTGCTTGAAAACGATGGAGCAATATAAATAAACATTTGTCTTGAAATAATATTATCAAGAAGCACGAAATAGCGATTTCAAATTTCTTACGTGAACCCCAGCAATGATTTTGTAGGGCTGCAGCAGACTGCTAGCTCTCATGCTGTACATCCTCACGTCGGTAGCGAGACACGCCACACACACGCTCACGTCCCACATTATGCGTTTCAATGGCTTTTCAATAGAAAATTTGTTTTGGTTTCACATACCTACATTACAATAAATACAGATTGTTTCTCGAATCCAATCTTCAACAAAGATCTTCACTGAAGATCTTTGTTGAAGAGTTTTTGACTGAAGATTCTTCAGTCAAAAACTCAAACCATTCGCCCACAGACTTCATTTCCTCCCACCCAGCTATCAATTTGATGAGTTTGTTTTTGCAACGAATATGTAAAGCGTATAAGATACGTACCATTTTTCTTTGTAAGATAGAATGAGAGACAACTGGCAAAACTACCTTTTTTGTATTGATTGATTACAAGAACTGAAACGGAATGTCAAAAACATATGATCCAATTTAATGGCGGCCATTTTGGATAAGGACCCATATTTCTTCAGCTAGTATTTTTTTTACAATAATGTACTCGACAACATTACAAATCCAATATCGTTTTCTATGATTAAACCGTTGTTGGTGAAATTTTTCTTGCACTTATTTTTTATCCTTTCAATTCAAGTTTGACGTTGTTTTCTGACAGATAAACAAAAATGGTGGCATGTGTAGGAGCCGCCGCCGCGGAGGGCCGGCTGGTTGTTTTCTGTTGGAAAGATCAATGACCTGACCCTACGATTTTGTTGATGGTTCCCAAGTCCCAACCTCTAGTCTGATCACAGAATTTTAACTATAGCGATAAAAAGATAGTAAGTTATGTGGGACGTGCGCGTCTGTGTGGCGTGTCTCGCTACAGGTGTTAAAATGTACAGCATGAATGCAAGCAGTCTGCTGCAGCCCTACCAACTGCTCTCCGGAGTAAAGGTAACAACAACAAATTTACACAATGTTTTACGACTTCTGACTTGCAAGTAACTCCATTTGAAAAAGATTGCATTAAAAACCAATTAACTTGTTTGTTTTCATTCAGAATGTCAGTGAGATGCCTCAGAAGTTGTGTTGGGAGTGTGCGGCACTCGTAAACAAGTTCAACTTGTTCAGACACAAGTGTGAGAGAGCCTATCTACTGCTGCAGGACATCTACAACCAACATGATGAGGTATGTATACTGACCTGCCTCAGAAGTTGTGCTGGGAGTGTGAGGCGCTCGTGAACAAGTTCAACTTGTTCAGACACAAGTGTGAGAGAGCCTATCTACTGCTGCAGGACATCTACAACCAACATGATGAGGTATGTATACTGACCTGCCTCAGAGTTGTGCTGGGAGTGTGAGGCGCTCGTGAACAAGTTCAAATTGTTCAGACACAAGTGTGAGAGAGCCTATCTGCTGCTGCAGGACATCTACAACCAACATGATGAGGTACATATGTATACTGACCTGCCTCAGAAGTTGTGCTGGGAGTGTGCGGCGCTCGTGAACAAGTTCAAATTGTTCAGACACAAGTGTGAAAGAGCCTATCTACTGCTGCAGGACATCTGCTACTAACATGATGAGGTATGTATACTGACCTGCCTCAGAAGTTGTGCTGGGTGTGTCCGGCGCTCGTGAACAAGTTCAACTTGTTCAAACACAAGTGTGAGAGAGCCTATCTACTGCTGCAGGACATCTACAACCAACATGATGAGGTATGTATACTGACCTGCCTCAGAAGTTGTGCTGGGAGTGTGAGGCGCTCATGAACAAGTTCAACTTGTTTAGACAGCCTCGTTAGCTTCAGTGGTGTGGTCGGTCGACTGCCGAACGTGATCATAAGCACACCTGGGAGCGGTGAGTACTTGGATGGGTGACCGCTCGACCGTTGAAGGCTGACCGTGGTTCTGATTCCACGTAGTTCTCTTCCCTTCTTACCTTATTAGGTGGTAGGCTCAAATTAATAATAATGTTTTTTAATACCTAATTACTTTTTAAATTTTCATGTGGTTTTGAATGTTTAATTTTATTTAATTATGAATTCTAATTTTTAATATGCCTGATTATATACTAGGTAATATTTACTTGTACCGTGTGGGGTCGGTACTTAAAAAGAATAGCCCCACTGCATCTCTCCCCGTCGCATGTCGTAAAAGTCGACTAAGGGATAAGAAAATTCGTCAGCCTCGGTAGCTCAGTGGCGCGGTTGGTTAGTCAACTGTTATTAAGCAACGCTGAGCGCGGTCAGTGATTGGATGGGTGACCGCTCGACCGTTGGAGGCTGACCGTGGTTCGGATTCCACGTTAAACTGTAGGTCCCTTCCCTTCTTACCTTACTAGGTGGTAGGGTTTATCCCGGCCGGGTTGGTACCACCGCACTGAACGAAACGTCGGTCGAAGCGGCTATGTAAATAGTTCGTGTTTTCCGTCCAGTTTAGTGTAGCCGACATGAAATGAAGGGAAGCACTGACATGGCACCTTGTTCACCCTGTGTTATGGGCTGACATCACGGATGTTGTAGGTGATGTAGCCAACCGTGTCAGGGTCCATAAAAAAAAAAAAAAAAAACTATGACGAAGTGAAAAAAAAAATATATTTTATACCTACTTATACTATGTTAATTTTTATAATAACCAATCACTGAATAAATGATCTTGATTTGATTTTAATTTGATTGATTTGATTGTGGCCAACTGGGTTGATACCAGCGTAATGAATGCAAGATGGCCGCATAGCAGCCTCGGCTGTGTTCTCCTCTAGACCAGTATAGCCAGCAATTCAAAGTGATGTTTCTTGTATGGCAACATCTCAGAGTTGATATTGTCTGGTCCGAACATGTGATCTGGCCCATCTTGCTCCGCTGCCCAAACCGGATTACATAAAAAAGTTCTACCACGACTAAATAAAAACTACAGCAATGGTTAGACTGTGAGCCAAACCATTGCTTCTTGTATTTCAAATATCTATTTTTTTTATGGAAACTGACACGGTTGGCTACATCACGTTACAACATCCGTGATATCAGCCCATAACACCGGGCGAACTAGTGCTTAGGTCAGTGCTTCCTTTCATTTCATGTCGGCTACACTGAACTGGACGGAAAACACACATTGCTTAGGTAGTTTTCGTGAAAAACCTGAAACCTCTGTGACAAAAAAAGACAAAGTTGTAGAAATAAGTTTAGGAGATTGCCTAAAAGGATAAAATGCAACCGACAAAAAGAAAATTCTGAAATATTAATAACAGCTTTTATCATAACTAGCGTTTGGCCGCGGCTTCGCTGGTTTCTAATTTGGTTATAAAAAATTCTGAAGTAAATACGGGACACGGGAGAGTTCTGATATGAGTTCCATTTTACCTTTTAAGAGCGCGGTACTACAGCATCAAAATGCGACTGCAAAATGCACTGATTGAATAGCGAGGCGTTCGCTTGTTTTATAGTATTTGTTCAAAGTTTGTTAAACCAATTTACATTACACGAATATCCAAATCTGTCAAAAGAAGTAAAATTTTATCTTACATCATCTGCAATTAGTATAAACTCAAAATAATGTTTTAGAAAGCTGCCATTTCGAAACAAAGAGAGCATTTCGGAGTATTAAGGACCATTTAGTAGTATGTTTGTGATTTTTTTTTGACATATTAATTGACATAAATAAAAATCTGTCACCAACTTTTCAATATGGTCAACTTTTAGACAGAATTTTTTATTATATATATTTTTGAAATTCGTTGAACAAAAAACTGAAACGAAAATGTGGCAAATTTTGCAAATTGTGCCCTACTCTGTAGTACCGCAGTCTTAAGTTAGTACCCTAAAAATAGTAATTATTCATTATTTGATTACAGATCACAGAAGGCAACGTGCAAAAGATCGACAGAGAAAAGTACACCCTACTCTCATCAAACGGCCTCACGAAGCCCACCGTCTGGAGCGGAGGACACAATCGATTGAGGCCAAAAAAGAATATTTTCAAAACGCGAATTAAGAAGAGCTTAAAACACAAGTCGCTCGAGCCGATCGAAAAGGCGCTGATAAAACTCGAGGTCGATGTTAAGTCGGAACATGTGAAATGTGAGGAATTCGACGATGTTCCATATTTAGACCTGATGGATGAAAATGACGATGTCGTGGAGCCACCCAAAGTGGATGAGATTGAAAACGAAGCAGCGGGAGAAACGGAAGTGACGAATAACGATAGAGTTGTTAAAAACAAATTGAAAGAGTTGATCAAATCGGAGCAAGATATTAAAGTAAAAGAAATAGACTTGTCTGTGGTGCGATTTTATTTTTTTACTTCAGTGCCGTCCATATATTACGTCATTTAAAATTGGGGGCTTACTGGTCTGCAGGTTACTTCTTAATTAAACTTTGGGTTCCTTGATCATAAAACTGTAGGTTCCTTCTTCATAAAACTGTTGGTTCTTTTTTCATAAAACTGTATGTTCCTTCTTCATTAAACTGTGGGTTCCTTGTTTATAAAACTGTAGGTTCCTTCTTCATAAAACGGTTGGTTCTTTTTTCATAAAACTGTTGGTTCCTTCTTCATGAAACTGCAGGTTACTTCTTCATTAAATTGTGGGTTCCTTGTTCATAAAACTGTAGGTTCCTTCTTCATAAAACTGTGGGTTCTTTTTTTCATAAAACTGTAGATTCCTTCTTCATGAAACTGCAGGTTTCGTCTTCATTAAACTGTGGGTTCCTTGTTCATAAAACTGTAGGTTCCTTCTTCATAAAACTGTTGGTTCTTTTTTCATAAAACTGTAGGTTGATGAAATGCTGCATTTCTGTACATTGCATTTGTGTTCACAGGAGCAAGCGAGAGAGATCTATGCCCAAAAGATGAACCTGTCCAAGTACGAGAAGTATCCGTACAAGTGCTCTCTGTGTCTGCAAGCGTTTAAAGAGCAGAAGCTGTTTAAGAAACACCAAGACGTTCACCTTTCCGTAAGTTTGTTTCTAAGTTTCCGTAAGATGCGAACCATGACACATAAAAATACAATTTTATAGGTGCTTCAATCAGCAAAATCCACATACATCTGAAAAAAAATTCTATATTTCGCAATACGCAAAGTACTTTGAACTTTTTTGACTAAATAACAGAATCTCCAAGGAAACTTAATACAATTTAAGAAGTTCTACAATTTTACTTCCACAGAACCGGTAAACTCTGATACACTCTCTCGCTGCCCACATATTTCCGCCCGAGTAGTCTCGCGTCCTTCAAGAGAGGCGTGAATAGGCATATTTCATGCCGGCATGGCATTTGTAACCCCCACGTGCGATCGAATGTCATTGGGCGTCGTTAATGGGTGGCTAGACGCAACATGTCGCGCTTTCTATAAAAAATTAAAAAATTGTCTATTCCTTACATAATTTATTAATTCAACTCTTCAGGGTGCTTGTACAGATAGTTTGAAATATCAATTTTTTTGGCTTTTCTAGTGGCAATGTACGTTAATAAGCTTTTGCTCATTGTTTAAAAATTTAAATTAAAGGTCAATGGTCAAGCATTTACAGGAGCTTGGCCCACCCTCGAATCTCTCCAATAACAATGAACTATATATCATTGGAAAGGTCTCTTTAACTAGATCATTTGTTAATTCCACAACTTATTTCAATTATGAGCCATTTCAGAGTTATGTCCTCTTAAATATGGCTAAAATTACATGACAAGCCAACCCAATGCCTAAAAAGTATATAGAAGTTATGTTTCTCTCTAAGTAAAAACTTATAGGTTTTAGTTTTTTTTTTGTAAGTATATTAAGGTTTTTCTAGTAGCTTTTTGAGTTTTTAGTTTGTTTTTGAGATTCGGGGGTGGACCAAAAATGCCCACTCTCCTTTACTTAATTTAATTAAATTAAACTTAATCAATACAATGTGCCATTATAACTATCATAAAAATATATAAATAAATAACTTACTTAAAGATAGACTAAAACTAACATAGTAAATAAATTGCCCCTGGGATAGTGCCTGAGCATGGCGGCCATGCCATGCGAAATCTTCGCCTCGTATAAAATAAAATGTAATATTTTGTTTATAGAAGCGAGGAGCGCATGAGTGTGACATTTGTAAAAGGAGATCTAAAACTAAGGAAGCTCTTAGTCTGCACCAAGTCAGGCACTTCAAGAAGTTTATATGCAAGATATGCTCGGCTGTCAATTACACCAGGTGAGCGGTATTGTGTGATGTGCATACATCGGAATCCACGTAGCACGAATACGACCTTGTTAGGAATTGACCAAGACGAACAATAAACAATCGATACTGTTGTCGATACTCATATTTTTTATCTCTATTTGTTGTCTATATTTGACAGGTAATTCACAAATAGAGATTCTGATTCTGTTTCTGATTACAAAATGTATACACAAAGGTTGGAATTCCGATGTTTTGGAATAATTTCAACTATTTCTGTAGAAAATAAAATGTAGGTGCGATTATGAAGAAAGTAAAGAAAACAAAGAACCTATTTTGTTTATTTTTTATTTTCTATAGAAATACCTGTATTTTGAATTATCTACATTATTCCAAAGTATCGATACATTTTCGATTTTTGTGAATACATTATCCCACCACTAAACGACCTTCAAGCATTCGTGCTCCGCGGATTCCGATGTACTCGTATGGTAATGTAGTTTGAAGTTATGAGGGGGAAAATGTCGACGGCAGGCGAGGTTTCTAGCTCATTTTTTATCGCCGTGTTAACAGAATGGACGGATACAAAATTATGTTTGACTCGTCCTAGAGTATGTCAAAATGCGGGCTTACGTGTGGTTGGCCACTAGTTGGCGCCATTGTGTCGCAAGGTCCAGAGAATTGTCAGTGACCATACAAAATCGTACGCTTTTGGGGTATTCTTAAATCTCCCTTAATCCACCCTATTTCAGAAGTTGTAATCATGTACGGGTCGATGCGTGTTGTCGATTTACAGCTGCGTGTATTGTCATATTTGTAGAAATTCATAATCTATGTTCTGAAATAACATAATTTATTTCCTGAATTTCTGTTGAAAACAAGCATAAAATAAAATGAACTTGTCTTGGCGGATAGCTAGGAGCCTTCTTCGTAACATACCTTTAGCGGTTGTAAAACCCACCCTCTTTTTTCGAACATATTGGCACTGTACAACGCTGAGAGATTACGTGAGAATGTTGGGGCTCTCTGTGCTTATGATAATGATGTATGTTGAGCACTCAGCCAAACGGCTGAGCCATCCCACAGGCACGAGCAGTTCTTCAAGCAGGACTTGTTCTGCGATAAAGCAGCTTTTGGCCGTACCGTGAAGTACCGTCGCACCTTATTGAGTACGCCCAGCTGTTTAGAAGCCAGCTTGGCCTTGCCATCGATATAGCGCCGGAAGTTTAGGTCGTGCGACAGTTGAACCCCGGTGGTCGAGAACATGAGTCAAAATTATTTTGTATTTGCAGAGAAACAGCCAAGAATCACTTCCATCTACACAAGAAGACTAAATCTGGTAAAGTCCTCAGAAAGTTGAAGAAAGAACCGAAGAAGACTAAATATCACAAGGCTAAAAGCAGAAGTAGAGGAGAAGCCATTGAGGCAGATGAAATTCTTCTGACACAGGTACATAATGTACGCGTACGATCTGAAAGCAGCTCTGAGGAATGCGCTAGCGCTGCGACCTAATCTGTGATGTGTCGTTAAATTATACTAGAGGAAAAATTCAAAACTGTTTACATATTGCGCCACTTTAAGCACTTGTAGGTAGGCAGTAACGCTATCGATGCGCGTGCGAAAGACGTCAAGGTCAGCACTAGGCTGCAGGCGCGCGCACGGAGGTGTGTCGACGGCGGGGGGAGGCGCTCCCGCGACTCACCTCATACCGTAAATGCACTCAGATCGTACGCGTACAATACATCGCGCCTATTTCACAATGGAGTAGGCAGAGACAAGGGATCTCCACGTGCCACGATCTGTATTTTTACCCTTTGGCTCTCCTGACTTACAACATTTTAAATATGATAACCTCCCTTGATTCGACGCAGCGAAAATACGCGCCGACCTGGATATAAACTCAAATATTTTGTAAAATAATAAAGCTAGATCAATAAACGCTCTGGCACATAAGGCCAATTAAATTACCTAGAAAACAATAAGGGCAATTAAATTACCTAGAAAACAAGGTGAAACAAGTGAGGATTCGCTTATTTAAAAGTACACACATGTGAAGCACAGAAACCCCAAAATCCCTACCTCGGCACGCCTATGCTGCGAATTGAGTCCCGCGCAGGACTAATGGGAGTGAATGGACGTAAAGACTTAGCTCTGCGCGGGGCTAAATGGAGCCTAAGCATTAACAAAGCACTTATTCTCTCCAGGAGCAGCAAATGGAAGCGGTGAGGGACCGGCAGAACGCGGAAGGTTTCGTCGCCGCCAAGTACAAGTGTATGCTTTGTTACAAGACTTTTAACGAGGCCAAAACGTATAAAAACCACAACATGCAACATGACCCGGTGAGTTCATGGCACGGGTTTATTAGAAGCCGTAGCCAACAATATCTGGTTCCATAACCGCTCAGGCGTCGCCGTTCCAAAATTGGCGCGCCACTGAAAAGTGACCGAAGTGTCGCATTTCAATTTTGGGGCGGCAGCGCGGCCGATATTAAGCATTGAAACACGCACACTTTGAATATTGGGATAAGGTTCATTATTATTCTAAATAACGGTGAAGATACTTGATTTCAGTCACTTTGGCGCCAGCCTAGATAAAAAAATGAACAGATTTCTCAGTTGATTTCAAGACTTGGTGATGGACGTCATGTTCTCGCCCGAATTCATTCCTCCGCGGCCTCAAATAAAAATGATGTTTGGTGTTTTTAGTCAGTAGTTTGCTGTGTTTGTGTATAAATTCGAAAAAAAACAATATTTCTGCAGTGAATGTGTTATTATTGGAGGTTTATATCCATTCGCGATTGTGTGAAATTGATAAAAGTCTTAACTTAATATTTGTGTAGTAAAAATTTTGTGCAGTGTTCAACTCACAATTATTTAGAATCAAACAAAGATCAGTGCACTGTTAGGTATAGATACGATTACAAACATGCCAAAGTTGCTCTATATGTTCAGATACTTTTTTTTTCCAAAAAAAATTTCTTTTTCGTCTCCTTGGATAACGAATCGCGGACGCGAATATCTCCGACTCTCCACGGAGTCTGCAGTCGCGTGGCGTCCGATGCGTTAGCAGATAAAAAAAACTAAATATTATATTGTGTAACGACAGGCGTCGGGCGGTCTGGAATGTGACATTTGTAAGCTGCGATACAACACGAGGAAAAAGATATACAAACACATTTCCAACAATCATATGAAGAAATACGCCTGCAGACTGTGCCCGCATGTCTGTTACAACCGGTATGTGTCTTTATTATTTTTTTATTGTTGCCTGTTATTATTTTACAATATTTAGAGTTGTGACTTGCGGACTGACGGACAGACGAACGGATTGGTTTTTTGTGCGTTATCTTGTTTTGTGTGGTTGTAACTTTAAAACATCTTTTTCTGTTGTGTATATGTATATGCTTAGAATATTGCTTGTGTTGTGTACTTGGCCCTGACTTAAAATCGGCATCTCTCTCACCGGCTTCCAGGCTCAGTGGTGAGGGACAAAGGTTCTGTCAGGTAAAATTTTTAGGGTTCTCTCAAAATCAGGCTCAGCGGGACACTGCAACAGCAGATTTGTGGGCTATTGAAGCGTTATCTAGACTCGCCCTCAATCGTTAGTCACAACCTAGATGGACACCCTCCTGTACTGCCAATGGGCCCGGATATGTTTGGTGAAGCCATCGCAAGCTCAGTTCAACACCTTCTTTCTGTTAATAGGACATTTGAAGACACCCAGGTTGAAAGCGCCCGGAAATAAATATGCCTGAAGACAATTCCACACCCTCACATTACACCCTAGGTGTGAAGATCACGATGTATTGTTATAAAAGCCAGTGTAACCAAATTCCAATAAATAGGGTTGCCTTATGTCCCGGTACACCAGGACTTGTTACCAGTTTAGAATCTCAGTCCCGGTCATCCCGCCTGACCACCAAATGTCCTGGTCGGGAACCAAAAGCCACTTAGTTTTATTCGTACTAATATTATAAATTCGAAAGTTGTCTGTACCTTTTCACACCTAAACCGCTGAATAGATTTCGATAAAATTTTGCACTGAGATAATGCTAATCGATGACGGAGATGGATTGCATCCAAGATTAAATGTAAAAGATACCTATCATCCAAAATTTAATATAATATTCATAGAACAGGTGCTGCATTTCCCCGCTCAAAGACAACCAACTTTTCTTAGGTTCTGATATATGTAGTGTCCCGGTCAGTACCTGCACGTTTATGGCAACCCTACATATACAGTATTTGCAAGTTTTGACACGAATTCCTGTCGACCGTACAGAGCACTCTTCCGACTTTTGAAGTTTAGTTAGAAATGTTGGCAGCCCTTCCTGTTACCTTCCGACTGACATACGCTAAGCTACGCAGCGCAAAATGGGCATAGCACTAGACTTATAAATTTGTCAAAATTTTCAGTTCATTTGCAATAAACCACAACCGATGGCATAAGGGTGTCATCTACAAGTGCGAAATCTGCGGAGCCACATTTGAGTAAGTACATACACACATTAACGTCACGCCTGTTTCTCAATGGCTTAGGCAGAGACAGCGAATTTCCACGTGTCACGATACTGACACACCACTGCCGCCTCTTCCACTCTCATAATTTTCTTCTTGCAAGTTCGTCGGTTGAAATGAAATAAAATGAAAATGAAATGAGAGTTTATTTGTCGCCAGTGTCCGCCAACACTTTCACTGACACAAAGATGCTCTTAGGTTTCATGATATGGCACATGAAATTTCCATACAAACTCACACGCTGCTTGTGTGCGGGAAAATCATTTTAGATTTGCTTCCTACCACACAAATTAAAAGTGAGTGAGTGCAATGCCACACAAGATCACGTGACTCCATAGTAATCTATACAAATTCGCCCGCCTTCGGACGGTTCGTCAGTGTTAGCTTGCTTAAGTTCAGCGGCCACAGACGTGGCGTCGTACCGCCTCTCGACGGAGTGTCCGTGAAAGTGTTAACAAGGCACATATAACATAGAACATCAAACAATTGGCGACAAATTGGGCCCAACTCAGCATATGCTGATTTGCGTTGGACTCACTGGTTACCGTTACGGGTGCTACGCACTTGACACTTTGAGCGCATGCCACATCTGGTCTATATTTCGTAAAATGTAGCTTAGTACGGTCAGTACTTAAAAATAATAGCCCCACTGCATATATCATCTATCCCCGTTCATATTATAAAAGCCGACTAAGGAATAGGATAAGGACAAGATGCCATGCTAAAAGGCGACAGGCTAACAGGGGCCACCTGGAGCTTCAGAGAGGGCATCAATCGTGAGTTTGTCTTCCTTATTGTTTCCTACACCTGTGCATCAACAAAATTTGTATTTTGTTACTTTGCACTATTCGAGGCACTTTGATAGCTGTCAACCTAATCAAGCAACATTTTGCACACCATAGGTTCACGCGTCGTGAGCAATAAACACACTCGGAGCTCTCCCCCTAGCGGTTGTACAGAGTATAGTCGAGCTGTGGACAAAAGCCAAAATGTAAATGTACACTTTCAGCAAGATGACGAGTCACCGGAACCACTTGCGGATAAAGCATCCGTCGGAGCACGTGTGCGGGGACTGCGGGGAGCCGTTCGTGAGCCGCGTCGGAGTCCTGCAGCACATCAACAAGATGCATTCCGTATTTATTTATTTATTTATAGAATAAAACATACTGAATGGCTTTTCACAATAATGTAGGTGCATCGTTTTTATGCATGAAGTATGATGAATTATATATATTATTAGAAAAATGCAAATCGAAAATCATTGCAAAAAATACATCCCGACCAGGATTCGAACCTGGTTCTCCGGCTTGAGCCGCCAACGCGATAACCAACTACACCACCGGGTCGTTACATATTATCTCCAAATTTTCGATCTATTGCAACTTCATGATGACGTCGCATAATTTTTGCGAACAGTCAACTTGCACGGTTCCACATTGAACCTTATGTGCGCATATGTATGTAACCATAGGTGTGTGTGGTGTGGTTTTGTGTGGTGTGGTGCGTTGTGTGTGTCTATGTGTGAGTACTGTTGTTGTTTGCTGGCCAGGCCAGGCTGGCTTTATGCATATATCGAATCAGCGCTATCTGATCGGTGAAAACATTGACCAATTGCATGTGAGTCCTCTTTTTCATTGCCAAAAGTCCAAAGTGTATAAGTGTATCATTTGGCACTTCGTCCTAAGTTGTTATGAGTGAATCCGACCAATTGCATGTGAGTCCTCATTTTCATTGCCAAAAGTCCAAAGTGTGTAAGTGTATCATTTGGCACTTCTTCCTCAGTTGTTATGACTGAATCCAACCAATTGCACGTGAGTCCTCATTTTCATTGCCGAAAGTCCAAAATGTGTGAGTGTATCATTTGGCACTTCTTCCTCAGTTGTTATGAGTGAATCCGACCAATTGCACGTTAGTGCTCATTTTCATTGCCAAAAGTCCAAAGTGTGTAAGTGTATCATTTGGCACTTCTTCCTAAGTTGTTATGAGTGAATCCGACCAATTGCACGTGAATCCTCATTTTCATTGCCAAAAGTTCAAAGTGTGTGAGTGTATCATTTGGCACTTCGTCCTCAGTTGTTATGAGGTGAATCCCAGAGGGCAGCACATATGCGCTAGTGTTAAAATTTATGCTGTGACCAGCATTTGAGACATGTCTCCACATTCTGATGAATAGTACTGCTGGTACGTGATGTATTTTTGTCAGTACAATAATTTGAGTGGTAAAATTAAAATATCGACACCCAAATTAAAGGACAAGCTGTTCCTTTTCCAACCAACTCTTATGTACAATAAACATATTTTGATTCGATTGGAAGATGTAGAATAAACACTAACAATGCCACTATGATGACCGCGCAGTTGAAGCGGGACACGGGTGTGAGCGGCGGGGAGGGCGGGGGCGCGGGGCCGCGCTGCGCCGCGTGCGACATACAGTTCACGTCGCGACAGGCGTGGACGAGGCACATACTCATCTCGCCTAAACACCAGCACGAGAGGCATAGCATTACGTGAGTACACCTTTGTCAGCATCGGTAGCTCAGCGGTGCGGTCGGTCGACTGTCAATCGCGATCATAAGGACAACTGGCCGCGGTCACAACTTGTATGGGTGACCGCTTGACCGTTGGAGGCTGACTGTGGTTAACTGTAGGTCCCTTCCCTTCTCACCTTGCTAGGTTGTAGGCTAAGATCGGTGGAAGCGCCTGTGTAAATGGTATGTGTTTTCCGTCCAGTTCAGTGTAGCCGGTACGACCAAAGGGAACCACTGACACGGCTGCTAGTTCAACAAGGTGCTTTGGGCTGACATCACTGGTGTTCGTACCGTGTGGGGCCGGTACTTTAAAAGAATAGCCTCACTGCATCTCTCCCCGTGTATGTCGTAAAAGGCGACTAAGGGATATGATTCCCTACTTATATTACTAGGTGGTAGGGTGTAACCCGCCCGGGTTGATACCACCGCACTGAATGAAAGGTCGGTCGAAACGGCTATGTAGTTTGTGTTTTCCGTCCAGTTCAGTGTAGCCGGCACGACCGAAGGGAAGCACAGACGTGGCACCAAGTTCACCCGGTGTTATGGGCTGACATCACGGATGTTGTAGATGATGTAGCCAGCCGTGTCAGTTTCCATAAAAAAAAACACTGGAACTGATGCATGATGAGAAAGGTGATGCAGCCAACGGTTGTCACGATGCTCACTGATACGTCTCTCTCTCTCTCCGGTGACGCGGCGGTTGTGTGTGTGTGTGTGGTGCAGGAACGGCTGCCAGTACTGTGGGGAGACGTTCAAGGTGGCGGCGGACTTTAAGCGGCACTACACCACGGAGCACCGAAAGCACCGGCGCATCTTCAAGCCGAGCCCCAGCAGGCAGCTGCCCGCGCAGTGCGCTCTCGTACGAACATTATTATTATTATTTAAACCCTTTGGCTCCCAGAAGACCCGGCCGGGTCTTATGACGCGCCAATCTGATAACTCCCAGAAGACCCGGCCGGGTCTCGGCGCGGCGCGGCTCCTTATTTAATTCATAACTAATTCTACCAATTTCCTATCAAACAACTGATTACTGGTATACATTCTTGGTTAAATTTACTAATAACTATTATCAAACATGACTGGGCAACACATCACCTTCACACAGAAAATATTTTTTGAAAATGTAAAAAAAAAAAGGCTCCCATGACGACTGACATTTCCACAGACACTGGAATACACAGATCTTGTACCGTATTTCGAGTACCCGTATTCTAGAGTACGTTTCAATATCTATATTTTGATGGGCGACTTGTGGGAATAAATTATACAGTTTCGGTCAGAAAAAACCAAAAAAAAATGTCGAGTGTGTTTTGTTTTGCCTGGAGTTCAAAAAATCGGTCTGTGCTTCTAAATAAGTGAATCCTGAAGTGTTCGGTATGACTGAATGCGCAATTTCAGTACAAATCAGACTGAATACAGATCATTGATGAATCAATCGATTGAGGCGGGATATTCGAATTTGTGCGGGAGCGCGCGCGCCAAAATTTTGGGTTTTTGCGCGCGGCGAAAAGGGCTGGGAGTCAACGGTACGTAAGTTTATTATAATCGTGGGAGCTGAAGGGTTAATGTCACATATTTTATTCTATTTACATATTTATATTAGTTTAATGTAATTAAAAAACGGTAATACCGCCGGCGGCGGGAGACAGGCCTCCAAGCGCGCCGGCGGGTGCAGGCCGTGGCTACGGAGCTCTCCGAGACGACGCGAGACCTCCTGGACCAAAAAAGTTTAAATTCGGTACATATATAGAGTTTGCTGACGCAATCACGGATGTATAGCGTAAATGAACGTATTTTTATTTTCGGGGTTTTGGGGAACAAATCAGAAAATAAAAAAAAATTAAATTTTTTATAGCATCATGTAGCCTATCTTTGCAGAGGGCTCGTTATAAGAAATACAAATAAAAGTATTTTATTATTTAAAAAAATAAAATGTTTAATTGAAACCCAATTTCGCAGTGTGAGGAGACGATGACGTCAGCAGGCAAATACTGGCAACATTTCCGGCAGCAGCACCCCGGCAAGCCCTTCCCTCTCACACGCTCCTCATTCATCTGTGAATACTGCGGCAACTGGTTCAAGGTGAGGGTCATAAGTACTGGCAACACTTCCGGCAGCAGCACCCCGGCAAGCCCTTCCCTCTCTTACGCTCCTCATTCATCTGCGAATACTCCGGCAACTGGTTCAAGGTGAGAGTCACAAGTACTGGCAACACTTCCGGCAGCAGCATCCCGGCAAGCACTTTCCTCTCACACGCTCCTCATTCATCTGCGAATATTGCGGCAACTGGTTCAAGGTGAGAATCACAAGTACTGGCAACACTTCCGGCAGCAGCATCCCGGCAACCACTTTCCTCTCACACGCTCCTCATTCATCTGTGAATACTGTGGCAACTGGTTCAAGGTGAGCGTCATAAGTACTGACAACACTGCCGACAACAGCACTTAATATTCCGTGGGTGCATTATAAAGCCAGATGTTTATATTGTGAACTAACTTAATCCAACCTTCAAGTCACCTCCGGCCTCCGTGTAAAATTTTAGGGAGAACTAAATCTGCCCCGGATTAGAAATCATTCTAAAAAAAACCAAGGACAAAGGGAAATTTAATTTGATATCAGTTTTCATTTTGTTTCAGAACAAATCGGCGTTGGACGTTCATAAACAGACGCACAACGTTTTTGTCGCAAAAGTAAGTCATTAATTTAGTCCTCTTTATGAACAAGCTGCGGCAACAATTTACAGAATCGTTTAACCTGGGTGTCTTGAAACGTCGTATTAACTGGCTAGACAGCCTAGCCACAGTCTGCAAATCTGCTGGCATGGCACCTAACTGAGCGTGGTTTCGCGAGGAGAGGTGATTTTGGCTGCACCATTGTTCTCTCGGCACAGCCACCAATGTTGGTTTACATAAAAAAAAAAACAAAAGCTTTTGCCCTCATGTATCACCGCTCAGTTCTCTCCCTACGACATTTGGCATGATGGTATATACCTTTTTTTATGTAATCAGTTTTGTTTTTTCATACAGATGGTATTCAATAAATAAAACTGCCTCATATTCTTAGGTTGTTTAATGTACGGATAGAATGAATTAAAATTGTTAAGGTGTATATACACCAGGCCTGATGCCTGAAAAATATGGGCTGTATTGAATTTCAAGTGTAGCAAACGAGCGCTGTGCCTTGTGTGAATGTACAATTTTTTCATTGTTTGCAGACACAAATGCGACACCGCGAGAAGCCATACGTTTGCGAGTGGTGCGGGAAGTCCTTCGCTTACGACTGCAACCTGAAGAAACACGAGTTGACAGTGCACTGCGCCGCCCCCGCGCCCTCCTCCTCACACCACGTGTAGACCTGAATTGAGCAGTACTTCAGCCACCAACCGTAGCGATCGGAGCGCACTCTGTTGAACACCTACTCTTGGCTTTTTTATATTCACAGAGTTAGGTCTATACTTGGGGTTGCCAGGTCTAAAAATATTAAACCTCGACTTCACCTATTGTAAAATTCAGACATGCATACATACATACAAAGCGTCACGCCTGTTTCGCGGTGGGGTAGGCAGAGACAACGGATCTCCATTTGCCACGATCCTGACACACCTCTACCGCCTCTTCCACTCCAATTCCCATAATGTTCTTCATGCATGCTCGTCGGTTACGGGTACTATGCACTTAACTCTTTTTGAGCACATGCCTGATCTGGTCCAGGTACGTCCGTCTAGGGCGACCCTTGTCGACTCTTCCAGTCACATTTGCTTCATAAATCCAGACAGTCGGGACAAAATTGTGGCATCTAAACAACAATAAGCATGTGTCTGGAATACTTCGACACATGCACATGAAATGTTCGGCCATCTGTAAACCCTATACCCACACTAGTTCGTAGCAGCTCTCAGAATGGCAGTACGTGATTAATTCCGGCAACTTGTCTTCATGTCTGTAAATAAAATGCTAAGTAGAATAATAAAATAATCATTGAAACATTGTACAAGGTTTTATTTTATTTGAATTTATTTTAAACTGAGACATTCCTATTACATATGTCACATGGATATGGTCTTTCACTAGTTGTGAGTTATCGTGCGCTTAATAGACTGGGACCGTACTGGTGGCAACTGCACGACATGGCACAAATAGTCATGAAATAAACTGTACTATGCGGCAGTAAGCGGCGAAAAGCAATTTGTATGAATAAGTTTGGCCCGCGCCGATCAGCTGCCGCTAATGCGTTCGCACGTTTGAGTAATTTTTTTTGTGTTACCAGTTACATATCGCATAAATTACCCTTTTCCGAGAAATTTTTATTGCATATGTTACAGCAATATGGCCTTTCACCAGTGTGAGTTTTCGTGTGACCTTTCAAATATGCAGACTATAAAAAAATATTTTTGGAAATGACACATCAGTATGGTATTTTACGAGTGTGACTAACATGTGCTTGTTTCAAATATTTTTTTTCTGAGAAATTCCTATTGCATTCGTCACAGTGGTCTTTCACCAATGTGGGATAACTTGTGGCTTTTCAACAGTAAATTTGGGATAAATTTCTTATTGCATGCATCACAATGATGTGGTCTTTCACCAGTGTGAGTAAACATGTATATTTTTAAAAGTGCAGGTTGTGAGAAATTCTTATTGCAAATGCCGTAGCGATTTGGTCTTTCACCAGCGAAAGTTAACATGTTTTTTGTATTTATGTTAAATGAAATATTTATTGTAAACGTCGCAGTATTGGTTCTTCGCCAGTATGAGTTAACATGTGAATTTTCTTACTCTTTTGTGTATCTTATTGCATATGTCACGGACATAAGTTCTTTCACCAGTGTGAGTTAACATGTGCGCTATTAATTGAATATTTTCTAAAAAAATATTGCTTAAAAGTATGTTACAGCGGTGTGTACTTTCACCAGTGTGAGTTAACATGTTCTGTTTTAAATAAATTTTATTGAGAAGTTCTTCTTGCATACATCACAGCGAAGTGATCTTTCACTAGTGTGAGTTAACATAATATTGTTTCATTTCAGTGAGAAACCCTTGTTGCAAATGGCGCAGCGATGTAGTCTTTCATCAGTATGAGTTAACATGTGACGTCTTAAAGCACCTTTTAGTGAGAAATTCTTAATGCATACATTATAGTGTTATGGTCTTTCACCAGTTAGTGTTATCATGTGACCTTTTAAATTACTTTTTAACAGAGAGATTCTTATTGCATACATCACAGCGATGATCTTTCACGAGTGTAAGCTAAAATTGTCATATGCACTTTTAACCGTTAAGGGATAAGTACCTACAGGCGACAAGCCTGTCGCCCATTAGGACGGCGTCCAGAATGTTTTTATGGTCAATAAACATTAGACGAAGACATTAGAGAAGACCATGAAACTGTTATTCAGTTGTCTGTGACTCAGGTATGAGAGAAACGAAACGAACTCAACCTCAATGTTAACCCAATATAAATTGGAAGAACAAACACCTGTGTGTAGGTAGGTAGTTACCGATAAGCTACACTGTGCTGCAAACATTATTCGGCCAACCTAAGAAAACAGTTTTATTTTTTAATGTGAAGGTGCCGAAATGTTAATTTAATTATAAAGTAAAATACTTATAAAAATGTAAATAAATAATAAGTAGGTAGGTAACTAAAAATGTTCAGCATATTTTTTTTTTTGCTAATCCGTTGCAAAAATATGCTAGCATCTAAAGTTCCAAGTTGGCAGACTGCTTCCAACCAAGTCCTATTGGCAGCCTGCTCCCGAACCAAGTTCCTTCAAGTTCAAAAAGGAAAGAAAGGGAGGTCTTTCGGCGAATTGTATCGAGTCTACTTATTTTTTGTCTCTTTGCCGGGATTCAAAATAAAAGGGCGACAGGTTGGCCACCTCTCACCGGCACGGTCCTTACACCGTGTCATGCAGCGGGTGAGTCTTTGTGCCTTACTTGCTGCTTGATATAATATAGGTAGTTATCTTGTCCGAAAAATTTGCTAAATGTGGTGGTCAGTGTTGTGATGTAATTTACAAGAGTACTTGCAGCACAACACCGATTACTCTGCTCACTCCGATTGAAGATTGTCAGGATACAGCGTGTGGTATGCATGTATGAATAATAAAAAGACAAAGATTGGCTTCAAAAGAAATCGCATCAAGCCAGAGCCGTAAAGCTTTTAATAAAAAAATTGGCTGTCTGTAAAGTCGGTTTACGGACGATAGTTTTACGTGATAACGTCAATATTCTAAATTTGAAATCTTTTCCGACCAGCCAGATGCGCTTTAGAACCAGAGAGATAAATGTGTACAAGCCGACCCTTGGGCCGATTGTGCCTCTCTATCGCTTGCTACGCGCTCTCGCTTGCACACACAGGCTCATGTGTGGATGTGGATGGAACGTGACACTTTTTCGTGCGTGCAGCCGGTGTTCATCAATTTATAAGACGTTATCACGTCAAAAAAGTAAGGAAAGAGACTATTAAGAGCAAGACTAGAGAATAGATGTTACACAGCTACCAATACAAAGTATTTATCTCTACTCTTAGAGCAATAAAGTCTTCTTGGTATTTGCTCTAAAGCCGCGCTCGCACTGTCAAAGTCCATTTGGACAAAATCACTTCGATAAAAGTTTACTTTGATACCGGTTGACACACAAAGTTGACTTGGGTGTGTTTCTTCATTCTTCAAGCATTCAAGCTCGAAAGTGGTCGGACGAGACAAAAATGTGTTACTAGACGGTATATCGGAATTTTAGCAGATTTGTTAGGAGAAGAGCTAAGACGGGAAAATAAAAAAAATAATCTTAGAAAATTTAAAATCTTGTAGTTTTTGAGTCTCAAGTCCCATGGTACAGCTTCTACCACGTTTGGAGTATCGCAGTGAGACTCAGCACCCTTTTGTTGTTGACATTGGGATTTGAGAACCCATTGGTTCTCTAAATCGTTACTTTGTCGCACCGCTGCTAGGGTGTGGACTGTCTTCCGGCGAGTGTATTCCCTGAATCCTATAACCTGGGTGTCTTCAAACGTCGTATTACATAGCAGACAGGCTAGACAGCCTGTAGCAAATCTGCTGGCATGGCACCTAACTGAGCGTGGTTTCGCGAGGAGAGGTGTTTTTTCTCTGTCGAATGTACCTTTGGTCTCTCAGCACAACCACCCATGTTGGTTTACATAAAAAAAATTAACAATACGAACTATATTATAAAAACCATATAGGTAGGTATGTAGGATGTGCGACAGGGTATAATTCGAGGTACATACATATCACATCACACACGCTGAATCCCCGAAATGGGGGTAAGCACCGTGTAACACAACCGTGCACAAGTAACCGATTACTCAATCGGTGTTGTGCGGCAAGAAATTCGAGGAAGAAAACTCGAGGTCTGTGATAAAAACCGATTACAATAAGTTAACGCAAGATGCAGGGTGTCACTGAATGTGACATTTCTTCTTTCTTGTAAAAAAAAGATGGCGGATGAACAAGTTTCTTTGCCGCGTCGCGTCGTCGTAAATAAAAAGTATATATTTTTGAGATTTTCGCGATTTGAGAAGAAAACAACAGACATTAGAAGTACAACAGAAAAGGCTGTATATGTGGCGGTGCTGGCCACTAGACATTAGAACAAATTTAGAATATTAATTTTGACAACTTTGTTTATAGTCTTGTCATTGCAGACTTGTCAATCTTCCATACAACATTCAAAAAAGATATTAAATATTATTTTACTAGCATCATAGTATTTAATTCACCACGAGCAGCTAAACTGGTGACCCCGACGATTCTAGACGTCCTGCGAGATGGACGAACGCGTAACGAAACTACAGGCAGAGTTGGAAAAATTGAAAAAAGGTACTGGAGATATTTCCTATGCCGCTGTCAAGATACCACCATTCTGGACGCCGGATCCTCAGCTGTGGTTTCGCCAAATCGAAGCACAATTTGCACTCGCTAAGATAACACAACAAGAAACCAAATACAATTATCTATTGGCTAACTTAGATGGAAACACTCTTTCTACTGTCGCCGACGTTATCAAATCGGACCCATCCCCAACATATGATGTACTGAAGCAATGCATCATCAAACGCTTATCAGAAAGCGACGAGCAAAGAATGCAGAAAATTTTAAACACACTCGAACTAGGAGATAAGCGGCCGTCGCAACTGCTACGAGAAATGAAAAATTTATCAAGTTCCAATTTCTCTGAAGACGTCATCCGTCATTTATGGTTGCAGCGACTACCAGTATCACTACAATCCATCCTAATAACCAACTCCGATAACTTAGACAATCTTGGCTTAATGGCAGACAAAATCATCACAGTAACAAATGCCAATACATCACACAACACATCGTCTGTCGCAGTAAATCAACAATCGGAAATTGCACAATTGCAAGCGGAAGTAGCAGAACTGAAACGAACAGTTAGAAACACATCACATTTTAAAAGAAGCTATACGAGAAATCTTCCAACCAGTACTGTCTCAAACAACAATGTACAACCGTCACTCTGCTGGTATCACGAAAACTTCGGAATCAAAGCAAAAAAGTGTCAACCTCCATGTGAATTCAATTCAAAAAACAAATAATTGGCAAGGCTGTGGCGACTTGCGCTTGTCATGGAGGAAACAATCGTCGCCTTTTCATAACTGATCCAGACACCAAACTACATTTTTTAATCGATACAGGAGCCGACATCTCGATTGTACCACCCCGGCTATCAGACCGAGGAAATATAACGCAATATTTATACGCTGCGAATAATACAAAAATAGCTGCTTTCGGTGAACGTACCTTAGAACTGGAGCTCGGTCTCAAAAAGAAATTCAAATATTCCTTCACTGTAGCGAATGTTCAATACCCAATAATTGGAGCCGACTTTCTATTACATTACAAATTGATAGTAGACTTACCCGGAAGAAGATTAATAGATAGTTATACATGGATCCATTCTGCTACAGAAATCATGGAATTGAGCTCAGATGACTGTACTAAAATCAGTACAATTTGCCCAAACAGTGACATAGGTGAACTACTTAAAAAGTTCCGAACCCTTCAAGAAGTTTCAACTCAAATAGACGTAATCAAACACAATACAAAGCATTTCATTGAAACTACTGGACCACCCGTCACCTCTAAACCACGGAGACTATCGCCAGAAAAATTAAAAGTAGCACGGGAAGCTTTCCACGTCATGCAAGAACTAGGTCTCTGCAGACCATCCAAAAGTCCTTGGGCCAGCTGCTTACATATGGTTCCCAAAAAATCAGGGGATTGGAGGCCTTGCGGAGATTATCGTCGTTTGAACAACATTACGATACCAGATCAGTACCCACTTCCGAACATTCAGGATTGCACAAACTTTCTTGCCGACAAAACAACATTCTCCACCATAGATCTCGTCCGTGCCTATCAGCAAATACCTGTACTACCTGAACATATCGACAAAACCGCAATAACAACACCATTTGGACTTTATGAATTTCCATTCATGCCATTTGGTCTCAAGAACGCAGCTCAAACATTCCAACGATTCATGAATGAAATCTTCGCAGATGTAGACTTCGTCTTTGTCTACATTGATGATATTCTAATCGCATCACAGAATGACTCGCAACACAAGGAGCATTTACAAATCGTTTTACAGAAGCTATCAGACTACGGACTAAAGATAAACATTGCAAAATGTACATTCTCTCAGAATAGCGTCTTTTTCCTGGGCTATGACATAACCGAAGAAGGATTAAAACCACGCGACGACAAGGTATCTGCTATTATTAATTTCCCAAAACCAGAAACCATCTGTCAAATGCGCCGCTACCTTGGAATGGTCAACTTCTACAGAAGGTTTATTCCACATGCTGCAGATATTCAAGCATCATTACATGTAACGGGTAAGCGTAACGACAAAATAAACTGGACAGAACCAATGAATACCGCATTTGAAAAAACAAAACAAAGCATTAGTAACAGTGTGATGCTTGCTCACCCACGCTCTGATGCACCATTGTCAATTCATTCAGATGCATCAGATTCAGCTATTGGTGGTGTACTACATCAAATATACAACAAGAAATCACAACCACTGGGTTTTTTCTCTCGAAAATTGACAGATACAGAAAAGAAATATTCAGCTTATGATAGAGAGCTTTTAGCACTTTTAGTACCGTGTGGGGCCGGTACTTAAAAAGAATATCCCCACTGCATCTCTCCCCGTGCATGTCGTAAAAGGCGACTAAGGGATAAGGACAAGATGCCGACTAAAGGGCGACAGGCTCGCCACCTCTCACCTTGGCACGGTAATTCCACCGAGTCATGCAGCAGGTGGGTCTTCGTGCCCTTACTTGCTGCTTGATCGATTGAATCTTGTTCGAATACTTTGCGAAACGTGGTGGTTGGTGTTGTGCTGTAATTGACCAGAGTTCTTGCAGCACAACACCGATTACTCTGCTTACCCCGATTGTCGGGATTTAGCGTGTGTGATATGTATGTATGTATGTAGCTTTTAGCACTGTATGAAACAATCAAACGCTTCGCACACATGTTGGAAGGACAAAATTTTACTTGTTACACTGATCACAAGCCTCTGATCTATGCTTTTCAACAAAGATCAGATAAGCTGAATGCACGTTCTTCCAGGCAACTCTCATACATCTCGCAATTCACAACCGACATAAAACATGTAACAGGCATGGAAAACATTGTTGCAGATACATTGTCGAGAATTAATGCAATACAGTCCAAAATGCCCACCAACACTGAACTAGCAACCGCTCAAATATTTGATGAAACTTTAAGAAAATTGCTATCATCATCGAAATCAAGTTTGAAACTTAAAAAAATTACAACAGACGATAATGTACAACTATACTGCGATATTTCCACTACAAGAGTTCGACCATATTTGCCACTCAGGTACAGAGAAGTGATTTGTAAACAAATACATGATATATCACACCCCGGTATTAAAGCAACTTACAAAATGATATCAGCACGATTTGTCTGGCCAAACATGAACAAAGAAATTAAGCACTTTGTACGAAACTGTGAACAATGTCAAATATCAAAAGTCAACAAGCACGAAAAATCGCAACTTCAACATTTTCTCCCACCTGATGAACGCATCTCACACGTCCACATAGACATTGTTGGACCATTACCATTATCAAATAATTGTCGCTACCTTCTAACTTGCATCGACAGATTCACTCGTTGGCCAGAAGCAATCCCGATACCAGAGCAATCAGCCGAAACAGTCGCTAGGGCATTAATAGGTACATGGATCTGTAGATTCGGAGTTCCACGTCGGATAACTACAGATCAAGGAGCGAACTTTGAATCAGAACTTTTTCATTCACTATCAAAACATCTGGGTGTAAATGTACACCACACAAACGCCTATCATCCACAGGCAAATGGTTTGATTGAGCGATGGCACAGATCACTCAAAGCATCTCTGATGTGCCGGCTAAGCAAAAGACGAGAATTGTGGACTGAAGAACTACCCATTATTATGTTAGGTCTTAGAAGTGTCATCAAAGAAGATATAAAACATAGTCCAGCAGAGCTTGTATACGGAACGACTCTACGTCTGCCTGGTGAAATTTTTATCCCACCTTCAAGTACTCCTTCAGAAGAAACATACCCAGAAAAGCTTAGAATGTTTTTCAGACACCTACGAAATGAACCCCCCAACTGGCACTGCAACCCAAAAATTTTCCACAATCCAGAATTGGACACTTGTTCTCACGTATTTCTACGAGACGATTCTTTGAGATATGCGCTTATACCACCATATAAGGGACCATACCAAGTTTTAAGTCGAGCAAATAAAACATTTCATCTTCTTATTGATGGAAAAAGCAAGCCAACATCAATAGACAGGCTAAAACCGGCGCATTTAGACAAAACCTTTCCAGCAAAGGAAGAACATCCTCACAGACAGTCAGCTTCTAACAATGCGTCAGGCTCGAACCCCAAGGACGATCCTATAGCTAAAAACGTTCCCACAAGCCTAAATGAATCATTGAATGATAATGATCCACATAGTATCAACATCCCAGCAAATTTGGACCATCCCACAACTTCGAGGACTTCGAGGACAGGAAGACATATAAGAATACCAGCCAGATTTCGATATTAACTCCTCAAGACCGGCGTTAAATCTGGAAGGGGAGTATGTGGCGGTGCTGGCCACTAGACATTAGAACAAATTTAGAATATTAATTTTGACAACTTTGTTTATAGTCTTGTCATTGCAGACTTGTCAATCTTCCATACAACATTCAAAAAAGATATTAAATATTATTTTACTAGCATCATAGTATTTAATTCACCACGAGCAGCTAAATATACTTTAATTAGTTTTGCCTGTTCCGAAAAGGGACGATTAAATATAAAAAAAATATGTGAAGGCGGAAAAAGATGGCGGACGGCGGGAGTTTGTCGCTAGTAGTATTATATTCTTTGGTTTGTCGCGTCGTCGTTGTAATTAGAAAAATATATTTTTGTGGTTCTCGCGGTGCGAGAACTTATACAACAGACGTTAAAAGCTACGACAGAATTGGCTGTATACTCTAATGAGTTTTGCCTGTTTCGGGAGGAGACGAATAAATCTAAAAAAAAAAAAAAAAAATATGTGACATTTCTTCGTTGACATTTCGTTGACAGACATCCTCATATAATCAAAGAAATTGTTTTTCGTTGTTGGTTTTGGTTTATGTTTAATAATTAGAATGTGGGACGTGCGTGTGTGCGTTGCGTGCCTCGCTACCGACGTGAGGATGTACAGCATGAGCGCCAACAGTCTGCTGCAGCCCTACCAACTGCTCGCCGGCATCCAGGTTGGTTTTTGTATTTTCGGAATACTCGGGAATTTCTCTTTTGTTGTAAGCCTGGCAGGATAATTTAAAAAAGAATATAATAAAAACGATTGATTTTGTCACTTCAAAAATGGTGTCTTATTCTGTCTAAATAAAAATCTCCGACTTTTAATGCTTAGCCACATCTTTCACTTTCAATGTGATCGTATAAAATTAATTTAATTTTAGGTAGTTGATTGTTCTGGTAACAGCTTTAGCCGACATTTACCTACTTCCAGTTCGAAAAGGTTGACGGAATCCCTGAAAAGTTGTGCTGGGAGTGTGCGGCGCTCGTGAACAAGTTCAACTTGTTCAGACACAAGTGTGAGAGAGCCTATCTACTGCTGCAGGACATCTACAACCAACATGATGAGGTATGTATACTGACCTGCCTCAGAAGTTGTGCTGGGAGTGTGCGGCACTCGTGAACAAGTTCAACTTGTTCAGACACAAGTGTGAGAGAGCCTATTTACTGCTGCAGGACATCTACAACCAACATGATGAGGTATGTATACTGACCTGCCTCAGAAGTTGTGCTGGGAGTGTGCGGCACTCGTGAACAAGTTCAACTTGTTCAGACACAAGTGTGAGAGAGCCTATCTACTGCTGCAGGACATCTACAACCAACATGATGAGGTATGTATACTGACCTGCCTCAGAAGTTGTGCTGGGAGTGTGCGGCACTCGTGAAAAAGTTCAAATTGTTCAGACACAAGTGTGAGAGAGCCTATCTACTGCTGCAGGACATCTACAACCAACATGATGAGGTATGTATACTGACCTGCCTCAGAAGTTGTGCTGGGAGTGTGCGGCACTCGTGAAAAAGTTCAAATTGTTCAGACACAAGTGTGAACAGCAACGTGTTAAGACTTTAAACCAGACCTCACCTTATTTGAAGCAAAAAATCATATTTAGTTCTACTGAATTTTCTTGTAATTATATGAAATGTAACATTACTTATGATCAGAGATAGGATAATCGGATACATATTTACCTAAACTAGAGAGGTTGGATAAGTATGGAAAGACACTTTAAAATTTTTTCCCGGGATTGACATATTTTAATTCTAACAGTATATTTTTGCGCTTAAGTAACGTTTTAAAATTATTATTATATTACTTATTATTTTCTTACATTAGTATTTGATACATGTATACATATTTAGCGCTTTTTACAAATTTTGTTGCCCGGAGCATGGACGGTGGATCACAAGTCGATGCCGTGTACACTGATTATGCCAAATGTTTTGATCGAATAAATCACGATACTCTAATTCGAAAGCTAGGAGAAGTCGGTGTGCACGGTGACTTATTGAGATGGTTTATATCATATATAAGAAATAGGTCCCAGGCAGTACGAATAGGCGCTAATCATTCATCGTATGTTTTTATTCCATCAGGTGTTCCTCAAGGATCCCATCTGGGTCCATTACTGTTTAATGTCTATTTATATGATATAACTCACTGTTTTCTGCACTCTCACTTTTTACTCTATGCAGACGACATGAAAATTTACTTGCCTGTTGGTTGCTTGAACGATTGCCAAATCCTACAGAATGACCTGCGTAGACTTGAAGTGTACTGTTTAAAAAATGATTTAACCCTAAATGTGAGCAAATGTCAAGTCATAACATTTACCAGAAAGTCTAAGGTTGTAAATTTTACCTACACCTTGAATGGTGTCCCACTGGAGCGAGTATATAGTATCAGAGACTTAGGGGTAATCTTAGACGCGAAACTTCTGTATGATAAGCACTTTGACCACATAGTTACCAAAAGCCTGAAGACTCTGGGATTCCTCTTGCGTATTACAAAACCGTTTAAGTTGGTGACAACACTGAAAACACTATACTACGCATACGTCAGAAGTATACTAGAGTTTTGTTCGCCAATATGGAATACTTGCTACGTGACTCACTCCAACAGAATAGAAAGAGTTCAAAATAGATTTCTTGGACAACTTAACTATCGCGAAAACGTACATTTCAGCACATACGATGATGCATCTGCATATCATAAGATTATGTCGTTGAAGAAGCGGCGTATCCTAAACGACCTCGTATTACTTCAAAAAACAGTCAATGGAGCGATAGATAGTCCGGAAATGGTTCAAATGATATCATTGCGTTGTCCCTCGATACATACAAGAAAGCCGCATATTTTCATGGTTGATCGTATGAGCACCAACTACGTGAAAAATTCAGTATTCAATCGTTGTATGAGCACCTATAATGACTGTTTCATGGATATTGATATTTTTCATTTAAGAGGAAAATCTTTTGCGAAGGCTGTGGTAGACTCATTGTGTACTACAGCGTTTGCAAAGGAATAACCCAATCTGGAAAAGGATAAGAAGGTACAAGGAGGTACGCTATGCACACTCACACACACACCCACTCACCCTCTCTCACCCTCACACACACACACATACATACATAAACACACACCCTCACACACACACACACACGTAATTGAATATATATAAATTACTACTGCGCATATTCATTCTTAATCTTCATGTCTTTCACTATTAATTAATAATCACTTGTTTTTTATTTTTTATTTTTAAGTTTACTTTATTACTGTTTGTTTTGTACGTACTTATTTATAGTTAGCCATTTTTTATGTTAATAAGGTTATGTCTCAAGGGGAACATTTGTGGGGGTAGCATAGGCCTATTGTTGTACTTAGTTATATAGAATATTTTGTCTTATTTATGTTATCTCTGTGGCTTCTCTAATAAATAAATAAATAAATAAAAATAAATAAAATAAATAAATATTTTGTTGGTGCTTCACTAAAACTGATATACATAATAATAAAAACTGCTAATTATGTACAGGTTCCTGGTAAAAGATGGGCCAAAATGATTTTTGGAATTTCAATGCCGAAAAGTAACTATATACTTAATGACGCAGTCACATAAATATTCTCGCGAACGAAGTCGGGGCTGAATGCTAGTATGATAAAAGCGTATTAAGAACATTAATTTTGAATAGATCTACTAAGTTTTATAGTACAGTAGGTACGGTCCCGGGAATCCCGGGAATTATTTAATGAAATAAGTTTTTCAAGGAAGCCACTTCCATATTTTTTTGCCTTTAGGCAAATATGTATCGGATTATCCTATCTCTACTCATTGTGTGACGAACACACGGACGGACAGATAAAGTGATCCTATAAGTTCTTTTTTTTTTCCTTTTGAGTACCGAACCCTAAAACATACGTCTGGATATGCTCAGTGAAAACATCGTAACCCTAATTCTACATCTTTCTTTCAGATATTAGAATCGTCCGTGCGTACGATCGATCGCGAGAAGCATAACCTCATATCACCGTACTGCCGAACGCACGCACGCACGCACGACTACAATCTTCAAAACATCCAAGTGAAACGACCTAAGAGGGAACGCATAGCATCATCGGAACATCAGTTTGATATTGAACTTATAAAACCGGAACAAACCTCGGGGTTACAGGATCTGACCGCGAAGTGTGCTAGCGACCGAACACCTTCTGCTTTGTGGAAAAGCTCGGATGGTTTTAATAATTCAACAGCGAGCTCCGAACAGTGGACCACCTATGTGCCCAATGAGAGGAGAAAAACAAAACAAGAAAAGAGCACAAATGCCAGCATTAACGAAGAATCAACAACACAATTGCAAATCGTAGATGCGTCGGACATAAAATTGGAGCCAGAATTTGAGATCATTGAAGACACAGAGTTTGAAGGAGTGGAATTGGGCCTCGATTACGCCGACGAAGTGAAGAGTAAGAGCCGTAAGAGGCCGATGCATAGAGGTGGGATTATGGGCGAAGCTCGGGAGAGAAAGAGGGCGAGAAATATAAAACCCAACGATTTTAATGCAATAGAAATAATGCTGACAGAAGTAAGTATACTCGCGACAATCACTACATGCTTAGGAAGTCAGCCTCGGTAGCTCAGTGGTGCGGTCGGTCGACTGTTGTTAAGCAACGCTGAGCGCGGTCAGTACTTGGATGTGTGACCGCTCGACCATTGGAGGCTGACCGTGGTTCGGATTCCACGTAAAACTGTAGGTCCCTTCCCTTCTTACCTTACTAGGTGGTAAGGTTTATCCCACCCGGGTTGCTACCACCGCCCTGAGCGAAACGTGGGTCGAAACGGCTATGTAAATAGTTTGTGTTTTCCATCCAGTTCAGCGTAGCCGACATGAAATGAAGGGAAGCACTGACGTGGCACCTAGTTCGCCTGGTGTTATGGGCTGACATCACGGATGTTGTAGGTGATGTAGCCAACCGTGTCAGTTTCCATAAAAAAAAAGTAGATAGATCAATAAGGGCAAAAAACTAAATTAGTTTTCCTGGATTCAGCTTTTTCACACACACAGTTTCCATACAAACTAACGTTCGCTAGAACAATGTAACAGCTCGACGCTCTGTAGAGATAGACTTTCTGTACATTTTTTTCTCAGAAAACTACGAGACAGCAATACTCTGTTTTTTTTTTGGTCGATAAAATACGTACTGACGAAATATGACAAAGAACCAAGGTAGTCCACATTGCTATGAAAATAAGCAAGCTGAAGTGGCAATTTAACGGCGGGTTTTGTGACAGGACAGAGTGGTTTGGGCATCGGCTTCTCATGCGAGCGGTCCGCGGTTCAAATCCGGTCGGTGTGTACACCAATGAGTTTTTTCTGACGAAAAAATTTACGTGCATACCTATGCTTGCTGCTTCATCGTTCGGAACCGGTGTAAAACTGTAGGTCCCTTCCCTTGCCCCTTACTAGGTGGTAGGCTCAAATTGTAGCCGACTGGGTTAGTACCACCGTACTGGATGTAAAATGGCCGCATATCAGCCTCGGTTGTGTTCTCCTCTAGTTCAGTATAGCCAGCAATCCAGGGAAGTCTCCGGTTTGGCACCTACCTTCTCGGAGGTGATATTGGCTGGTCGGAGCATACGCTTTGGCCCTCCGACTCAGCCACCCATACCAGATTACATAAAAAAAATGGGATCACTTCTAAGTCGCTCTACAGTCTCTTCAAGAATCTAGGGCTCCTAAGATCGACGCTAAGCTCATATATGGAGACAGCTTCGAAAACGTCACTGGAAGCATCCTACAGAATATGGATAGGTAGAGCGAGGGAGGTCGAGAGCGGGACTGGTGTTTCCCCGAGTCCTAGTCAACGCAGACTAGCTGACGAGGGCTTGAAGCGAGCCGAAACGTGAAGCATGCGCGGGAAATTTAGAGTGGCCACTCGCTAGTCCCGGCCTCGATTAATACCCTCCTCTACTGCCGATGGGCCCGGATATGTTCGGTGAAGCCATCACAAGCTTAGATCCACACCTTCCTTCCTCGTTTATGATTACTTGACACTGCATTTTGAAAAAATATGAAACGAAATTAGTGCGTTACAAAAGATTTATAATTTTATTTAATAATCAAACTTTATGAGTGGCAAATTATACTTAAGGAATAACAGCTTAACCCCACCGCACACACTACGCGCCCATTGCTTTGCGCCTATAAGCCACATCTACTAATATTGTTGCGTCTAACTCTTTCATTAGTAAAACACGCGAAGTAAAATATTCGATAAATTTTCGGTATCTTACAACTGAATACGAATATGGATACGAATATTAAAAATGAACGGAATATTCTGAATTTCGAATGTGAATACGGATATTCGTTACAACCCTAGAATGGAGGCCACATGCAATCAAACATAGGTGGGACGCCGACCAGGCTAGGCGGACAGACGGCCTGCAATGGTATCTGGGAGTGGTTGAATGAGAAGTATGAAACACGATGTGTGGTGGTGTGCCTTGAGAGAGGCCAAGAACGTTAGAAGAGGTAGGGACGTCGGACTGTCCAATGCTTGTATGATAACCAGCGTCGCCGAGCTCCGCTGGTAGCGGAGGGGACGGCGCGCGCTCTGATTGAGTGGTATCGGGTAGGGGAAGGTTGACGCTATGTGACCAGCGGGCGACCGACAAATGTTATTTGTACGTTTTTACTAATATCGTGTTACGCTGGCGGCGCGGGGAAGGTCCGACGTCCCTACCCCTTCTAACGTTCTCGAGAAAGGCCAGCAGTGAACCGAAGTGTGCTGAAGATGAGATAGATGTAAAAATACATGCTCCAAATACATTTTACAGAAATAAATGCAGTATAGTTTACGTGAGGTGCAAAGGCAGACTTATGCCTTACCGATATTTCTACCAATCAACCTTTGCATGTTTGAGAGACGACATTGAGAGGATTCTTTGCACGGGTAACAGTCCGACCGAGTTGCGGCTGGCCGTGGTTCGTATTTCACCTAAAACTACCTTCCCCTATCTTATTAGATGGTAGCGGAATGAAAGGTTGTTCGAAACGGCTATGAAAATAGTTCAAGTCTTCCGTCCGGCTCTGTGTAGCCGGCACGGCCAAACGGAAGCACAGCTTTGGCACCTAGTTAATGCTGGTAAGACATAAAGAAAATTATGGTATTTTTTCTCTCCCCAGGATGAAGCGCGCGCTGCCTTCATGGAGAGAGGAAACTCGGAATCATTAAAAAAGGCGAAATACAAGTGCGAACTTTGCTTCCGCACTTTTCTGAGTGAAGTCTTCTATAGTAAGCATCTCTCCAAACATGATGTGGTGAGTTGTTCTAATATTCTTTCATCATCAAACACTTCTATAGGTATACTTTGTACCGTGTGGGGCCGGTACTTTAAAAGAATAGCCCCACTGCATCTCTCCCCGTGTATGTCGTAAAAGGCGACTAAGGGATATGACTCCACCGCACTGAATGAAAGGTCGGTCGAAACGGCTATGTAAATAGTTTGTGTTTTCCGTCCAGTTCAGTGTAGCCGGCACGACCGAAGGGAAGCAAGCACTGACGTGGCACCAGTTCACCCGGTGTTATGGGCTGACATCACGGATGTTGTAGGTGATGTAGCCAACCGTGTCAGTTTCCATAAAAAAAAGAAAAAAAATATTTTGTACATTATAAATTAAAAAAACACATATTTTACATGAGTGGCGTGCCTTCCATAGAAGCCCAGAAGCCGGGCTTGCCCTAAGATTTTTGATTGGTAAAAATATTTAAATCGATATTTCATTCGAAAAACACAATTATTTTTTAAATAAATTCCCGCGCCGCAACATGCCTTGCCCGCGCCCGCGCCGCCGCCACCATGCGGCAGCCAGATGTGTGCATCGGTCAGCCGGCCGGCTACGCGCGCAGTGCGTGCGCTCAATATTACTTAAAAACCATTCATTTGTAATACTATTTCTTCCTGCTAAATGAGTAATCGCGCGTAACTAGGGTTGCCATCCGGCCGGGTTTCCCCGGACAGGGTCAGGGTTTTTAGGGTGTCCGGGGAAGTCCGGGCGGGTTTTTATAATCGTCCTAGGTTTTAAATACCGCGCCAAATGTTCGTTTCTCCTGTCTTGGCTCGGCGAACCCGTGCTAGTTTCTCTTCCATACAATGCTAAAAAAATTATTACATTTTTGTATTATGTCCGGGTTTTTGTCCAAAATGTCAGGGGTTTTAGATTTCTTGTCCTAGTTTTACCAAGATGGAGATGGCAACCCTACGCGTAACACAACACAGTTTCATTATGAGTGGTCAGTCTCTTTTTCCGCATGGGCTTGCAGTGAGGCTTATGCACAAATGTCGCTGTCCTTTTCGCGCTCATGCATAGAGAACGATTGAAAACGAAGCATTTTGTGGTTATGTTTTGTAAGTGAGTTGAAAGTAAGAGCTAAATATATTATTTTAACAATGAGTGCCTCCGTTGAAGTTTTGTGTTCAGGTATAAAGTGTGTGCAGTAGTTACTGGTATGTGGTACGTTTTCTCTGTTATCATATAATGAAAAAAAAAGACCTCGTAGAATCTCCGAGACCTACGCCGATCTATGCATAATACAAGAGAGCTCTAGAAAACGCCGAAATTTTCAACGTTCTGTATATAATAATATTTTTTTTTTGTTTTTTTTTTTTATCTAATCCGGTATGGGTGGCTGAGTCAGAGGGGCCAAAGCACATGCTCTGACTTGCTAATATCACCTCCGGGAAGGTAGGTGCCATACCGGAGACTTCCCTGGATGGCTGGCTATACTGGACTAGAGGAGAACACAACCGAGGTTGCTATGCGGCCATCTTACATCCTGTACGGTGGTACCAACCCAGTCGGCTACAATTTGAGCCTACCACCTAGTAAGGGGCAAGGGAAGGGACCTACAGTTTTACACCGGTTCCGAACGGTGAAGCAGCAGGTCTAGGTATGCACGTAAATTTTTTCGTCAGAAAAAACTCATTGGTACACGCCGGTTGGATTCGAACCTCGGACCTCCCGCACGAGAAGCCGATGCCCAAACCACTCGGCCACCCGCCGCTGAAATAACTATAAAATAAATATAATAATATAACACAAAATGGATCACAGGGTGCTCTCAAATAAATAAACTGTTTTGTTGGTATTGTATACTGTTCGCGAACGAAAAAACTGCGTGGAATACTACTGGGTACAGTGATTTAAATAATTTAACTAATAGTATCAAGCGCCATCACATATCACAGAGTCATTTGAAAGCAGTTATTACATTCCACAACTTTGGCAAGCAACGTTCTACGTCCTCGTCTATATAAACAGGTAATAATCATACATTTTTAAGAGGGCATGCCTAACCTGAAAACCCTAGGGACGCCACTGTTTTACATGATATTTCTACTTATATCGTCAGATAACAAAATATATATTTTTTTTATTTGTAATGTACAAAATATTTATTATAAAAATAATTAAAACCAAGTAAGTATTGGTGTAATTTAACGCAATCCCGCCGTCCCCTTTCCACCTCCGCACCACGCGCACTGGGCAGGGATTGCATCCCTATACGCTGGACTTACCGCGCATGCGTACCAATCGATTCTGCAGATCTTTCCTTTACAGAACCGGTAAACTCTGGAACGCTCTCCCTGCTCATATATTTCCTCCCAAGTACAGTCTCGGGTCCTTCAAGAGGGGCGTGAATGGGCACCTGTCAGGCCGGCATGGCATTCGCAACCCCCGAATACGACCGAATGTCCATGGGCGCCGTTAGACACCTCATGGGTGCCTCGGCGCCATATTTCGAGCTAACAATAAAAAAAAATAAAAAAATTTAACTATTTTATTAATTCATACTTCTATAGATGGTCATATAAATATATGTATAATATACATATGTCTAGGGTGTCACTTTATAAGCTGCAAATATGTTGTGAGGGTTACATAACCACTATAATAAACAACAATCAAAATGTGCCGCTAGGTACCACAGCAGCTGATTTATTAGAGTTCATTGACTCAAAAATTTTGACAACCTCACCTCTGCATTAGAAGTTGTGATAGTGTGTATCGTTATTGAAGTAAAAAAGATGAAAAAATTACATTTATTGTCATCAAACAAAAATATGGAAAAATAATAAGGTGCATCGTTATTTATGTCAAACACGTCGGGAGGGTTACATACGCACTCAAATAAACACGTTCCGCAAAAAAATTATATGTTTTTGGCATCACTTTTCGAGAAATTTAACAAAACATGTTACTCAATATAACAAAATGTCTTACGCGAGAGGTTTTTTTTACATTTCCATATATCTTTCCGAATCCATAATATAAGTAATTCCTTACAGAAATTTCTAGTAGGCCATTGTAAGTGTTTACTTTATGTAACCTGTATAATTTGTATAACTTGTGATGTTAATTTCCTAGAAAATAAAGAAAAAAAATTATTATTGATGAAAGTAATGAATCGATCGCTCAACAGAGTTCCGGCCGCTACCAATGTGACATCTGCAAGCTGAGGTTCAAAGAAAAGCTCCTGCTACGAGCTCACTTCAGCATTCAACATACTAAGAAGTTCATATGTAACATTTGTAGCAAGATCTCTTACACTAGGTGAGTTCTCCTTAATTCCGTGAGGGTTTTGCTACTTAAAAATAGTACCACTTCATCTCTTCCCGCGCCATGTCGCAACGGCAAATAAAGGCGCTAAAGGGGGCAGGTTAGCCATCTCTCACATTCATCTTCCACCGAGTCGTGTAGTAGGTATTAATGTGTTAATTGCCGCGCGATAGTAGTTCACTCTAAACATGGTTGTTCAGTGAAGACCGATTCTTGGCCACCCACGTCCGTCGTGGATGCTCCGGAAGCCTCGCGCCACGCTATTATTCGAAATTACTTTAATATAATACTTATAAGGTACTAACAAAACATTGTGACTTGTGAAGTTTGTTTGTCAGTTCTTCTTCGCATTGAATTTAGAACTGGCGGAATTTTCGACATGTCCAAGCGTAGGTTACCTACCTATGGATAAAATTATACAATAAACAATATCCAACGCTGAGGATCGCGCGATCTCACTTTCGAGGTATTAAACCTAAACCGGAACAACATAAGAGTCCTAAAAAGGACTTTAACAGGACACTGCAGACTAGGGGTCGCAATACCGGACCCCTTTTCCAATACCGGTGTTTTCGGTATTACTTTTTTAATAATACCGAGATTCCGGTATTTTCGGTATTTTCGATATTGTGAGAAAAAATATTTAAAATATGTAATGAAATCGTCATTTTTGTAAGGCAATTGTCACCAGTCAAACAATAAAGTGTGTTAAGATAAGAAAATCACAATTTTATTAATTTTAGATTTTAAACTTCAATCTGCTATTACGAAAATATAATAACTCACTGCCGAGTTATTTTAAACAGACATAAATCTTACTTAAACTAGGATAATATTACTAATGTTTTTAAGTTTACACTGTTATTAATTATATTCATTTTTAAGTTTCCAGATTAACAGTAGGTTTAAAGACTTACATAAGTCGACGTTTCGCCCGCTACGTCACGGGCTTCATCAGGAACTGCGGGAGTTCCTGGACCCGACGTCTGGTGTCCGTTGTACCAGAAGTCAAACTTTCAAAAGTTGACGTCTGAGTTTGACGTCTGGTACAACGGACACCAGACGTCGGCTCCAGGAACTCCCGCAGTTCCTGATGAAGCCCCTGACGTAGCGGGCGAAACGTCGACTTATGTAAGTCTTTAAACCTACTGTTAATCCGGAAACTTAAAAATGAATATAGGATAATATTCTTTTAACAAAACTGTAATCAGCTTTAACAAAAACATCAAATACTCTCTGGCGTCGTCGGGAGCGGTGCGCCACCTGAAAGCCATTGTCGTGCCTGCTGTTCCTGCGATCCTGCGGAACCACTCCTTGAAGTGATAAATAAATGATGTTTTGGTGGTTTAAAAAAAAAATAACCAGGGTTAATATATAGAAGATGCGTCGCTACGCGACGCATCTTCTATATATTAACCCTAACCTAATTTTGAGGCGGTGCATGTCGTTTTTGTTAGAAGTTTATATTTCCGAAAATAATTCTTAGGTGGTTATAAAAAAAACTAAACACCCTAAAACAATTTAAACACCGTAACATTGCTTAAAAAAGAAAAAAAAGCAAAAAAAAAACCAAAAAGATTCGGTGGGATTCGAACCCATGGTCCAAAAAATGCAAACCCTACATGCTTACCACTGAGCTAACAAGTCACTTAGCCGACCAAACGAATATCGGCTTCTATTGGTTCGCTCCGGGCGAAGGAGTAGGATCGCAGGAACAGCAGGCACGACAATGGCTTTCAGGTGTCGTACGCCGTCGGGAGTAGGTCTCACTCACTCGGTCGTGTGTGTGTAGTCGCGCGCGTCATGCGTCACATAGCTGAGCCGCGTTGCCATAGCAACCACCGCGCGACTACTCGCAGAAAGAATCGTGTGCGGCGGAATGTCGCGGGCTTTTTAATTTGTTATTAGTCTTATTTATAATGAAATACCGAAAATACCGAAAATCTCGGTTTCTGTTAACTCAATCCCGGTATTTTAAAGCTTTCGTTTCGGTCCGGTATCCCGGTATTTTCGGGATTCGGGATCCCGGTTTGCGACCCCTACTGCAGACTAAACAAACACCTATACTGAATGGGCCTTAGCGATACACCGGTGTGCAGGTTCTGTATAAAAGAGGATGAAACGCCCATACACATCCTTTATAAATCTGAAGTGCCCATTCACAGTAGAAGCCGTATTCTTGGGGGTTATATTTTTAACCCATACCAAATAGAGGCACCCCAACCAGTGGAGAATCCAGGTGGGGGGCGCAGGTGGCGTGCGCCCCCCTCCCCCCCCCCCCCCCCCCCATGGCTGCAATTAGAAAAAAATCAATGTGGGGAAAACCAAAATCATTGCGCCGGCAACCCTGTCGTGTGAGCGGTCGTATGTAGCGGGTAGAGTGCAAGAAGTGAAGAAAAATGCGAGAATACATGAAGTATTGGCGTTCTGATGACCGACGACGATGATGATGCGCGCCTCCCTTGAGGTTTTTCTGAATCCGCTAACACCAACCCAACCCCAAATAGAGGCAACCCAAAGGATATAACTCGGTTTATAGCGGAAATCGGACTTGGAGGTGAGCTCTAAATTTTTGACAGATCACAATACATCTTCCTAGGTCGCAGTGACAACAGGGCTCAGGGGCCGTAACTCTTCACACTTTAAATCATAATCATAATCATTCCCTCTGATGGTACACTCGCTTGCTTCGTAGGAATATCGCCAAGGAGCACAACCGCTCGCACAAAAAGCCGGCTCTAGTCACCAAGAAGGAGAAGGGGAAGGTTAAGTCCCGCGGTAAAGTTGGCAGGAAGAAGACCATGGACTATGAATTAACGACCGTGAACCTAACGCAGGTTTGTCATTTGTGTTTGCTGTTCCGTACCAAAGTGGTGCTTATAGAGAGACTTCACTGTCCTTCTGTCTTATTATCCGTTTTTAATCTATTTCAGCACGAATCAATGCCTGTGACTTTACGAAAAAACTTAGTATGGATTAAAATTTTTCCCCCTGAGCTCGTCGCAAGGCTTCATGTACTTTAAAAACAGGTTGAATCTGTCAGTTCTTAAGTCTCTCAATAGCTTCCGCCTCATTTCTCGGTTCCGGGCACATTCCAAGAGTATACGGAGTAGGTCCTCTTCTATCCCACACGTGCTGCAGTTGGGTGATTGTGCTATCTTCATGAGGTACATTGTCTTATTTGTTGGAATGTGTGTCACGGATCCTAAAGGGGCAACATATTATATATTATGCATATGTTTTATCGATAACATTGGAGAACAAATGTTTTTGATAACATTGAAGAGTATATTCAGTCTAAACGTCGAGCTAAGCGTAGCGGGTGGTGTTGTGTGCTATTTTCAGGCCGCTAGACTGCAACAATTGTGTGTTTGTTACGACTAAATGAACCGTTTAAAATATTGCAGGAACAAATGATGGAAGTGATAAGGGAAAGGCGCTTCACGGAAAACTACAAGATGTCAAAGTTCAAGTGCACCTTGTGCTACCGAGGCTTCCGCGAGGACAAGACTTACAACAACCACATGCTGCTGCACGATCCCGTACGTACACTCGCGCCTACACACCCATCCGCCTACGGCCCGTCATTGATATAAAGTGTGAAAGTTGGGGCCCCTGAGCCCTGTTGTCACTGCGACCTGCGAAGATCTATTGTGATCTCTCAAAAGTTTAGCGCTCACACCCAAGTCCGATTTCCGCTATGAACCGAGTTATATTCTTGGGGTTGAGTGCATGTATTTGGCATGGGTTAAAAATATAACCCCCAAGAATACGGCCTCTACTGTGAATGAGAACTTCACATTCACAAAGGATGTGTACGGGCGTTTCATCCTCTTTTATACAGAACCTGCACACCGGTGGGTCGCTATGTATGTATGTAATGTTGGCTAAGAAGGCGGGGCGATGGACTCACTGTGTGCGATGTCAGGCGACAGGTGAGCTGCAGTGCGACATCTGCAAGTTCCGCATGAAGACTCGCGGCCGCGTGCACAAACACGTCACCAACTACCACCTCCGCAAGTACATCTGCAACATCTGCGGCAATGTCAACTATAGCCAGTGAGTGTAATATTGTGTCCGAACTGACAGCTGTCAAAGTTGACATTTCATTTTGACAAAAATTGTTCAGTCATGGGGACCATGGTAATGGATGATTATTTTTATTTATAGTTAGATTAATTTTTATAAGTAATTTAGTTATTTTTAGGTCTAGATTAAATTATATATAAGTATTTTATTTCAAATGAAGTAAAAATATCGACAATGAAATATCCACTAAGTAAATACATTTTATTATTAAAATTAAAATATTTAAATTTGGTGGATAGTTTTGTTTCTATTTTATTTTAATATAATATCGACTTTTACTCATTCACTGTTAAAATATTTTAAAACTCGCAACATTTTCCACTGTCCGTGGCCTAATTATGATTTTTATTTTAGTCAAGCATGGTGGTATATAATAGAGAAAGAAATCGCTTGTAGTGATAAGTCCACCTTTGCGCGCATCTGTGGTTTCTTTCTTGTTCATTTCATGTAAGATTTTTCTTACAACTGTGTACAATGAAGAGATTCTGTTCTATTCAAAATCACAATTTTAATCTAAAAAGGAGTTCATGAGGTGAGATTCGTTACGGAACTTTGCACGCACAACACCGCATGTCGTAACTTTAACTTTGGTTAGCTATTGCACCTAGGGCGGCCACACGTCCAAGTTTTCCCGGACTGGGCGGCAAGCCAATGTTACGTAATGCTGCTTCACATAATGCAAAATAATAAATTTGAAAAATGTAGGTACCTATATCTAATTATTATATTATATTATAAAAAATTATCCTCAATGTTTCTCTAAGGAAATTGTGAGAATTGCGCTGACGAAAGGAATGTATGCACTATGGATTTGGTATAATACCATTAAATTATTAAATTATTTGCAGGGATGGGGCAAGAATTCATTACATGTATCACACCGGCGTCACCTATCCGTGTGATATTTGCGGAGAGAAGTTTAGGTAAGGAGCAGCGATCGAAATACTCCAATAGTGTAGTGCAGTATAGCAAATCTATATTTATACATACAAACATACATGCGTTAGACTAACGCAGAGGTGTAGTCCGACGGCGACAATGTCGTGCTGCCCATAAAATAAACATGGAAATATAAGAAAAAAGAAAAATAAACCTTAACCAGAAGAATAAGAATGAGAAAAGTTTACCAACAAACAAACAATAGATCGGTAGTAAAATAAAATAAAATTACATCAAACCTAAATGGTTTTGATTATGATAATCAATATAAAATTTAATGATTACATGTTAATGTGGTTATGAATGCATGTGTGGGTGATACATATTCGCTCATCGATGTCTTTATAATCTCATTTCTGAATGTGCGCTATGACACGTTCACGGAGTGATAATAGCTGAATGCAGCATGCTCTGGCCGCCCGTACATGAAAAAAAATACTTGTAGAGATTAAAATGTCCTTCGGTGGCGACAGGAAGATGTCGTCCCGGCTGAACCACCTACGCATCAAGCACCCGTCGGACCACGTGTGCGGCGTCTGCAGCGAGTCCTTCGTCAGCCCCTTCGGTCTCAAGAGACACGCACGACTCATGCACTCTGTAAGTCCCACTCAACTCTGTTATCAAGCACCCGTCGGACCACAGGTGCGGCGTCTGCAGCGAGTCCTTCGTCAGCCCCTTCGGTCTCAAGAGACACGCACGACTCATGCACTCTGTAAGTCCCACTGAACTCTGTTATTAAGCACCCGTCGGGCCATGTGTGCGGCTTCTGCAGCGAGTCCTTCGTCAGCCCCTTCGGTCTCAAGAGACACGCACGACTCATGCACTCTGTAAGTCGCACTGAACTCTGTTATCAAGCACCCGTCGGACCATGTGTGCGGCGTCTGCAGCGAGTCCTTCGTCAGCCCCTTCGGTCTCAAGAGACACGCACGTCTCATGCACTCTGTAAGTCCCACTCAACTCTGATATCAAGCACCCGTTGGACCACGTGTGCGGCGTCTGCAGCGAGTCCTTCGTCAGCCCCTTCGGTCTCAAGAGACACGCACGACTCATGCACTCTGTAAGTCCCACTGAACTCTGTTATCATGCACCCGTCAGACCACGTGTGCGGCGTCTGCAGCGAGTCCTTCGTCAGCCTCTTCGGTCTCAAGAGACACGTACGACTCATGCACTCTGTAAGTCCCACTCAACTCTGTTATCAAGCACCCGTCGGACCACGTGCGCGGCGTCTGCAGCGAGTCCTTCGTCAGCCCCTTCGGTCTCAAGAGACACGTACGACTCATGCACTCTGTAAGTCCCACTCAACTCTGTTATCAAGCACCCGTCGGACCACGTGTGCGGCGTCAGGCCTCACGCACTCTATGTACTTGCACGCGCTAACTACTTACCGCCCGACGGGCCGCCGGCGGTCTATTTCAGTGGAAATTCGTCAGCCGCGCGAAATATGCATAGACGCTCGCCCACGCAACTGCGCGCAGCTGCAAAGCAATAACCACTTTACACTCGATCGTTAAGGTACATTTTTGCACGCAGCGATTGGCGACGTGAAACAGTAGGCTATTAAGGCCGTGACAAACGCCAACGACCTTGAGCATTCGGGAATTCTACATAATGTACCATGCGACTGCTAATTTCGCTTCGCACGTTCAAGTCACATTTAGCGTAGTTTGTCGCTATCAGCCTAAAGAGTTGATGGTTCGGGGTTCGAATCCCACTTTCGTATGTTTTTTTTTTTTTGCTTTTTTATTATTTTAATTATTAAAATGATTGTGGCTTATGTAACTGATGCGTGATTCTAATTTTTTATTTTTTATTATTTTACCTAAATAACATTTTATTGTAATTTCTTCCTAATTATTTTAGTTCATGTACTTACCACTTTTTATAAACCTCTAAATAGACTATCGATGAAAACTAAAATAAAAATAGGTAGGTAGGTAATAGGTAGATAGGCATTTAGGTATGTATGGCAAATATCAGAGCAACATAGGTACCGGCCGGCGCGCGCGGCGCGCGCGGCGGCAGCATGGCACGGTGCGGTGGGGTGCGGTGCGGTGCGGTAACTCAGTAGCAGCGTGCGGTGCGGAGGCGGCACGGCGGCGGCGGCGGCGCGGTGGAGGCGCGGGAGGCGCAGACAGCGTTATACCACAGTACCTATTAGTTATTCTGTGGTTATACCAACGAAAGCCATGCGTATAACGCCCCGTCAAGTTACGTACCGGAGCGTATACTGATAGATACCACAGAAGAGAGATATTACTGATACGGTCGTACTGTATACTGGTACGGAAAATGACACGGTGGCAACATCACCTACAATACAACATCCGAGATGTCAGCTCGTAACAACTGGTGAAGTAGGTGCTATGTCAGTGCTTTTCTTCGGTCGTACCGGCTTCACTGAACTGGACGGAAAAAAAGAAGGGAGTCATATCCCGAAATAGTTTGTATTTTCCGTCCAGTTTAGTGTAGCTGGCACGACCAAAGGGAAGCACTGACATGGCACCTAAGTTCACCCGGTGTTATGGGCTGACATCACGGATGTTATAGGTGATATAGCAAACTGTGTCAGTTTACATAAAAAAATCCCTCAGTCGCCTTTTACGACATGCACGGGGAGAGATGCAGTGGGGCTATTATTTTAAATTACCATCCCACACGGTACAAATATACCTAACCTACCTATCTTTTTTCCATTCGATCCAAACACAGAAGACAGAAATGACGACCGACACGCGGGCGCAGCAGGGCAGGACCGAGCAAGCGAGCCCGGAACTAAAATTGTATCTAGTATTGAAGTGCCTGCTAAATTGACGAAGGCAAAAATTTTACCCTTCCGACTGAAGAATTACGTCAATAATTTCATGTAGGCGTTTTTTGTTTTTTATTTTTATCTCCTTTCGTGGATAAAATAATAAAACAAATTGAATAGAGTTTTCTCAGAGCTTTGTGACCTTTGAATCGGTGGTATTGTAAAATTGTAATAATACACACATACTCAGATTTTCAAAAATTCATGCTTTTTTTATATATTTTTAATTTTATGTTTATTACTTACTTTTACTCATTATTAAAAAAAACCAGCAATGCACTTTGTTGGTAAGGAACCAAAATATAGGTTGGTATTTTTTTAATTTTCTCTATGTGTGTCAATTGGTCAGTTTTGGACCTTCTTTGTCGCACTTTTTGCATGTTTTGCGTATTTGGCGTTTGTCACCGCCTTAAAGCCCGAAGGTAGGAAAATTTTCTATGGAGTGATTTATCTGTTACGAAGTAACTATTAAGTGATCTGTGGCGGCGTCTGCAGCGAGTCCTTCGCCAGCCCCTTCGGCCTCAAGAAACAGGCACGACTCATGCACTCTGTAAGTCCCACTGAACTCTGTCATACCCAGTATGTTGGAATGGCTTTGGACAGCTATTTTGTGTGCCAATTTGATTGTCGTCATTTTGGCGCGAATTGCAGTGGTGTGCGTCAAATCCGCTGAGATGCAGTGGACTGTGGTGACTGCCGACACTTAGCCACAACTGAATAAAGATCGATATTGTTTATGGTTTATTGTTTTTTTTTTGTTTATTTAGCATAATATGTAGATGCTAAATAAGCAAGAAACAGCAGTACACTGCGCTCAGATTTGTCATATTGACATTGTAACATTCTGCCAGTTCTATTATCACAGCGAAGAAGAACTGACAAGAAACTTCACTGGAATTTTTTTCAATGTGCGCTTAGACTACGTCACAAAAATATTTGCCACTGCCTAGAAACGCATGTGCTGATTTATGATAAAGATGCAGCAATTAATGACAAAGTGAAAAAAAAAAATATTAATATGCAATCGTATGAAGTTATATACCCCCCACACTGCCACATAATAGCCTACAAACACTTAGCGACGTAGAAGCAACAGAAAGATTCACTATCACAACAACAGTTGGCGAACAGTCGAAAATACGAATACACATAACACAGTCTCGAAATAACAAATACCCCTCGCACATATACAGCTCGCTTGGCAGAACAACCAAGTGAATGCCTTCACAAAATGTGCTACGTAGCAACAGTGTAGCCAGAGGTTACGACACCGCTTTACATTTTACCTCTACTTCCAAAGGAATATTGCTTAAAATTTACAAGACTTACGTTCGACCGCTTTTGGAATACGGATTCCAGATATGGCAACCATACTTTGTTAAAAACATCCACCAATTGGAACAAGTTCAAAGAAGATTCACCAAAATTCCCTACGAGCTAAAACGCTTGAGCTACGAAGAAAGATTAAAACTACTTGAACTGACCACATTAGAAGAACGCCGCGACAGAGGAGACCTCATTGAAGTCTACAAAATACTCACCTCAAAGTATGATTGCCCAGACTTAATTGAAATGTTTGACCTGAACCAGAACTATCACCTTCGTGGTCACAGCAAAAAACTTAACCAGACAGCTTCTAACACAAACATCCGAAAGCACTCCATAACAAATCGAGTGGTGAACGCCTGGAATAAACTCCCACAGGATGTGATTGACTCCTCAAACACAAACACCTTCAAAAACCGATTAGATAAATACATAAAAAGTACATCAACAAACAAATAGCAACAGTGCCCAAGTACGAAAACTAAAAAAAAAAAAATTTAAATAATCATTCATTATCAAAAAAAAAAAGACTGATATGAACACATCAGCTAGAGCTGCTTGTTCATTAAAAAATAAATAAATAAATATTCTTTTCGAGTACCTGACCCCACACATCCGTTGATCGGCAATGAATAGTTCCAACGGACACTTGCTGGTTTGTGGTGTTTTATTACAGGTCCATTTAAATTTAATTACACTTATGAAAGATAAAGGAAAACCGTTACTTAAATATGGTTTCACCAACTATGTACGTAAGTGTGAAATATCAGCACTCAATCATTATGCCATTCAGTTCAGTCCTTCGTCAGGTGTACATTTTGACCAAATGTCATTCTTTGAATGCACCTAATGGGCGGCAAAGACTGCTGTGAAACATGTTGGTCAATCTTTGACATTGCAGATGAAGCAGGATACAGGACTGTCAGAGGGTGGCGGCGCGTACTGCGCGCAGTGCAACATACAGTTCACCACGAAGCAGGCTCAGACGCGACACATACTCATCTCGCCTAAACACGAGCACGAGCGATCCAGCATCGTGTGAGTATTACTTACTAGCTCTCGCCCGCAGCTTCGTTGACAGATGAAGCAGGATGAGGCTACAGGACTGTCAGAGGGTGGCGGCGCGTACTGCGCGCAGTGCAACATACAGTTCACCACGAAGCAGGCTCAGACGCGACACATACTCATCTCGCCTAAACACGAGCACGAGCGATCCAGCATCGTGTGAGTATTACTTACTAGCTCTCGCCCGCAGCTTCGTTGACAGATGAAGCAGGATGAGGCTACAGGACTGTCAGAGGGTGGCGGCGCGTACTGCGCGCAGTGCAACATACAGTTCACCACGAAGCAGGCTCAGACGCGACACATACTCATCTCGCCTAAACACGAGCACGAGCGATCCAGCATCGTGTGAGTATTACTTACTAGCTCTCGCCCGCAGCTTCGTTGACAGATGAAGCAGGATGAGGCTACAGGACTGTCAGAGGGCGGCGGCGCGTACTGCGCGCAGTGCAACATACAGTTCACCACGAAGCAGGCTCAGACGCGACACATACTCATCTCGCCTAAACACGAGCACGAGCGATCCAGCATCGTGTGAGTATTACTTACTAGCTCTCGCCCGCAGCTTCGTTGACAGATGAAGCAGGATGAGGCTACAGGACTGTCAGAGGGTGGCGGCGCGTACTGCGCGCAGTGCAACATACAGTTCACCACGAAGCAGGCTCAGACGCGACACATACTCATCTCGCCTAAACACGAGCACGAGCGATCCAGCATCGTGTGAGTATTACTTACTAGCTCTCGCCCGCAGCTTCGTTGACAGATGAAGCAGAATGAGGCTACAGGACTGTCAGAGGGTGGCGGCGCGTACTGCGCGCAGTGCAACATACAGTTCACCACGAAGCAGGCTCAGACGCGACACATACTCATCTCGCCTAAACACGAGCACGAGCGATCCAGCATCGTGTGAGTATTACTTACTAGCTCTCGCCCGCAGCTTCGTTGACAGATGAAGCAGGATGAGGCTACAGGACTGTCAGAGGGTGGCGGCGCGTACTGCGCGCAGTGCAACATACAGTTCACCACGAAGCAGGCTCAGACGCGACACATACTCATCTCGCCTAAACACGAGCACGAGCGATCCAGCATCGTGTGAGTATTACTTACAAGCGGGTTGCCGGGTGGTCTAGGCGTCGGCTTCTCTTGCGAGAGGTCGAGGTTCGAATCCGGTCGGGTTGTACCAATGAGTTTCTTCTGGACGAAAAATTTACATGCTGCTTCCGGTGAACCGGTGTATAACTGTAGGTCCCTTCCCTTGCCCCTTGCTAGGTGGTGGACTCAAATTGTAGCCGACTGGGTTGATACCATCAGACTGGACGTAAGGTGGCCGCTGTGTTCTCTAGTCCAGTATAGCCAGCAATCCAAAGGAAAGTCTCCGGTACGGCACCTACCTTCTCGGAGGTGATATTTGCTGATCGGAGTATGTATTTTGGCCCTTCAGACTCAGCGACCCATACCGGATTACATAAAAAACAATTAGTTTATGGCGCGTGCCAAGTTTTGCGAATTTTCCCATAGACCCAACCTTATATTAGATGTACTGAAAATCACTATTTTACATACGCTATTTCGTAAGTAAAACAAGCTATCCAATATCCAGCGCTTGACATAAACTAACTTTTAAGTATCACTGTGGTAGTGATGTAAACAGTACTTTGCAATAAAGTACATATTTCGGTACATCGAGAGTAAGCAAATGAAGTTTCATGTCAGAAACGGCTGCCGGGACTGCGGTAAGACGTTCAAGACCTGGATGGAGCTCAAGACGCACCGGCGCGCGGCGCACCCGGCGAAGCAGCTGCGGCCTGGCACGCAGCGGCAGGCCGCGCCGCGACCGCCCTGGCAGGACAAGCCTTGCGTACAGGTTACATTTACTAAATTCCACTTCGACTACGACTCAACGGTTTGGATTCCATCTAAAAATGTTATCAAGACTACTACCGGCGAAGTCGCTCTACAGTTTCTTCAAGAATCTAGGCCTAGAGAGCGTTTCAACTAAAAGTTCCCTTCGCCGTTATGTTGGCTCCACTGTCAGTGTCACTGTCATAGCTGATTTATATGCGCCGGGGGGGGGGGGGGGGGGGGAGCGCCGCCGGGCGAGCGAGTGCTTAAATTCGTGTTGCCAGATTGTGAAGATTATATTACCTAATAATGTAATCGGTATTTACCTTGTAATAAACACTTTAAATACCGATAATTACGGGCAACTCTGTACACATAGCAACCCTCAACGCTGTTTTGACTGATAGACAGTGGAGCCAACATAACGGCGAAGGGAACTTTTAGTTGAAACGATCTCTACCCAGATCGACGCTAAGCTCATATATGGAGAGAGCTTCGAAAGCGTCACTAGAGGCATCCTACAGAATATGGATAGGTAGAGAGAGCGAGATCGAGAGCGGTACTGGCGGTTCTCCGCGTTCTAGTCACCGCAGACTAGCTGACGAGGGCTTGATATGAACCGAAAAGTAACGCATGCTGAAGTGACCACTCGCTAGTCCCAACCTCGATTGACTCCTTCTCCTACTGCGAGTGGCCCCGGATATGTTTGGTCAAGCCACTGCAAGCTACACTCCACATCTTCCTCCTTGGTGGTGTAGCCGAGTGAGCATGAACCGCGTGTCCACACAATGATATATGCAGGTGAACGTGTGTCCAATCAGCCAGTTTAAATATTGGCTACATCAACTAACAAAACCTAAACATGCAAATCTTTGGGATAACACCAGGGACTGCAAGAAATCCAGGACGCTATTCCCAAACTGGACCAGCGACTCAGGAAGCGTCTGCTGAAGTTTCACAGGGGTCAACTCTGAACAGCGGTAGGGCTCCTTACAGGACACTGCCCACTCGTTCTCGTTATGTATCGAAGATTGACAAAGGCTCAAGTCTTTGTAGTCAGAACAGAACTCCGAGCAAAATTGTTAATCTTGCTCTCAAGCTGTGTTTTCGATAGACTGTGGGCGGTGTTATTATGTGGCTAGTCATTAAATACTTGTAAAAATATGTATAAAAAGGAAATACCCTTGCGAAGTTTCTTGTCGGTTCTTCTTCGTGGGTGTAATCGAACCGGATAGAGGAAATTGTGACAAGTTCGAGTGCAGTCTAACTGCCATGCCATGCCATGATTAATGATCAATAAACAATACAAAAATACAATACAATTCTCAACAGACACTTGTTCATTATAGGTGTCACCGACAGCCCCCTTTTGCCCCCCCCCCCCCCCCCCCCCCAGGGGGTGGGCAGCAAACAAACAATGCAGATGAATGACTGGTGGCTTGACGCACACCACCGCATATTGTGAGACTTCACGAGTGGGAGGCGGGATACTCTTATAGAATGTGCGTTGTGTTGTCAGTGCGGCGAGCTGATGACCAGTGACCGCAAGTACCGCGGGCACTTCCAGGTGAAGCACCCCGGCGACCCGTGGCCCTTCACCGAGCTGAACCACCCCTTCATGTGCGAGGTCTGCGGGAAGGGTTTCAATGTGAGTCTATGAGAGCTTTTTGAAAGTTATACATCTAAAGATAAACATCCATTAAACTATGGGTTCATTTCAAAAATTCAAACATGACAACGCAAATCTATCATCCGTCATCATCATTTGACACCTCAAAGACCTTTTCTATGAAAAAAATAATCTGAATTTCGATTTGAGTGATAAGGATTTTTTTCTTTTAACAATTAGTACTTTCTATTCCTGAAGTTTCTCAAGCCTATTCTGAAACACCCTGTATAATTCCCTGTGTTTGGGTGATATCGTTCACTATGGCACTTTATGACGCATTCAAGAATGACATCTGTTCAAATAATGAACTGACTGAATGTTCTTTTGGTTGTTGTTGTTGGAACGTTTTCATTAAAATTCAACTCTTGGTTTTCGCCGTCAAGTTTTAAAATTATGGATAGCATTAACTACAAGACTTTACTCTTTCTCCAGTGCAACGCGAATCTAATCGCGCACCGCAACTTCCACACGGGGACGCGAGCGTACAAGTGCGACATGTGCCCCAAGAGCTTCTTCCTACCGTTCAACCTGAAGCAGCACTACATCGCGCACTCGGACGAGCGGCCGCACGTGTGTCGCGTGTGCCGCCGCGGCTTCAAGGTCAAGAATGGCCTGGAGAGACACATGCGGGTGAGAAGCACCTCTGTACACGTTTTATTCGCTGAAAGCATATCAATTGCGACGCGACGTCGACGAACGCGACGTAATCATGACACGCGTCGCGGCTGAGCGCCGGCGTTCGATGGACTGCTCCGTCCTAGAGTCTCCCAGCTTCATTCTGCATATGCTGTATTTGCTTCAATATTGCAAAGGCACTTGTCTGGAGTTTTAAGGATGGATTCAGACCAAAACATAGCACATAGGTCCATAGAATTGCACAGAAAATAAATAACAACTTAAAAAAAATTCTACAGCTCTGCAGTATTTTTGGATGTGTCCCAAGCGTTTGATCGCGTATGGCATGATATAAAATAAAAAATCACTATCACTCAGTTATTACAAATTCATTAAATCATATCTCTGCGATGGATACTTCTCCTCAAACAAGTATCGGATATAACTTCTCTACGAAACATAGAATAAGCGGGAGTACCACAAGGTAGTGTGATGGGCCCAATACTATACCTGCTATTCACATCAGACCTAGCAACCACAGGAGGAGTTGAAATAGGCACATTCGCCGACGACACTGCAGCTATGGCCTCAGATCCTAATCCCTTAGTGCTAAGTGATCCATAACAATTTTATGTTTGGTTACAGAGCCACACTGGGGAAAAGCCCTACGACTGCACGACGTGCGGGAAGCCATTTTCGTCGTCGACTGGCCGAAACGCGCACATGCGCGCTGTGCACCACAAGGAGCCGCCGGTCGCGGCGCCCTTCCACCGGCGGCGCGCCCGCCCCGATCACGCGCCCGCACCTCCCGACTAAGCACACAGCAGCCTGAACATCAATAGGTGCGGCAGTAAGCGGCGGGTGGCAGAGTGGTTTGGACATCGGCCTCTCATGCGAGAGGTCCGAGGTTCGAATCCGGCCGGCGTGTACCAATGAGTTTTTTCTGGCGAAAAAATTTAAGTGCATACCTACACACCTGCTGCTTCACCGTTCGGAACCGGTGTAAAACTGTAGGTCCTTCCCTTACCCCCTACTAGGTGGTAGGCTCACATTGTAGCCGACTGGGTTGGTACCACCGTACTGGATGTAAGATGGCCGCATAGCAGCCTCGCTTGTGTTCTCCTCTAGTGCAGTATAGCCACCAATCTAGGGAAGTCTCCGGTATGGCACCTACCTTCTCGGAGGTGATATTGGCTCGTCAGAGCATGTGCTTTGACCCCTCCGACTCAGTCACCCATACCCGATTACATAAAAAAAAAAGTCAGATTTAGGACCGCTTGGTGCACACTCGACAGTTTTCAAACGCAAGTAATCCGGGTGCTACAGGCGATAACCGCAGCACAGGGCCTCTTCTGGCAATAAAGAGCCAGACGTGTACCTCGGGCCTGGTGCTACAATATCATAGGACCCTGGAGACGGTTACAGAAAATAACAAGGTGACCCTCCAGTGGAGAAAAGGCCACAACGGTGACGACGGAAATGACAGCGCTGATGACCTCGCCCAAAGAGGCTCCAGAACTATACTCATAGGAGCGGAACCCGTGATAATGCTGTCGGCAAGCACAGAGATCTTGGTTGCACGCGTCAACATCACGGAAACACAGACAGATGGAAGTCGAGAGCTGCTCTTCCTAAACCAGACCGACGGCTGGCTCGGAACCTAATCAACCCGGGCCGGGCCAAGCTGAGAATAGCCGTTGGTCTGATGAGCGGCCACTGTTCACTCAATCTACATCTACACACCATAGATATTACGGATAGCCCACTGTGCAGGGGATGCTTGGCTAAGGACGAAATGGCCGAGCAAGTTTTGTTGGAGTGCAGTGTGCTTGACAACCAACGAAGGGACATACTCCATCTCCATCCTCCGTTGCGGAGGTCCGCAGACGCCCCAGTCGACTACTGGCTTTCATTGAAGACATAGGTTGGCTGGGGTAGCTAGAGATCGCGGGGTTTTGCACGAAGGTCCCCCAACCAAGCGGGACTAGTTTGCAGGCCCCGAGCCAACCCCAAACTAAAAACAACAATCTGAGAGTGAACTCATTAGTTGCTAAGTTAATTTGTAATAGTGATCTTGTTATGGTAATAAATAAGTAATATAAATATGTCGATTTGTAATACAATTTGGCGAAGATGTAATAAAGGCTTAGGGAATAAAACACTATTTATTTCATTAATTTATTATCTAGCTAGACCATTATAGCCAAAGCTATATTTAAATTACAATAAATTATTAATTTCTCAAATTACTTTGTGTCTAATTTTTTTATGTCAACCAATAAAATGCTGAAGTGACACGATCAATTGACTAGAACACTCAACTTGCTTCATACAGAATTATGATCGGTAGAGAGACCGAGGTCGAGCACGGGACTAGTTCTGCTCCACATTTTTTTTTATGGAAACTGACACGGTTGGCTACATCACCTACAACATCCGTGATGTCAGCCCATAACACCGGGTGAATTAGGTGCCATGTCAGTGCTTTCCTTCGATCGTGCCGGCTGTACTGAACTGGACGGAAAAACGAACTATTTACATAGCCGTTTCAACCGACGTTTTGCTGACTGCGGTGGTACCCACCCGGGCGGGTTGAACCCTACCACCTAGTAAGGTAAGAAGGGAAGGGACCTACAATTGAACATGGAATCCGAAGCACGGTCAGCCTCCAACGGTCGAGCGGTCACCCATCCAAGTACTGGCCGCGCTCAGCGTTTCTTAACAACAGTCGACTGACCGCACCACTGAGCTACCGAGGCTGACGAATTTCCTTATCCCTTAGTCGATTTAAGACATGCGACAGGGCATGCCGTGCTATGCTTTTTAAGTACCGGCCCCACACTAATACAAGTTCTGTGGTGTACGGCCGTGCGGCTTCTCCGCTGTGTGACTACACGCGGTGCGAGGAGGAGGGCGCGGGTGCGGCGCAGTGTACGGTCAGCTCGTGTTTCTTCTGGTTGCAGTCGTACGCGAACGTCTTCCCGCACCACTCGCACACGTGCGGCTTCTCCGCTGTGTGACTACACGCGGTGCGAGGAGGAGGGCGCGGGTGCGGCGCAGTGTACGGTCAGCTCGTGTTTCTTCTGGTTGCAGTCGTACGCGAACGTCTTCCCGCACCACTCGTACACGTGCGGCTTCTCCGCTGTGTGACTACACGCGGTGCGAGGAGGAGGGCGCGGGTGCGGCGCAGTGTACGGTCAGCTCGTGCTTCTTCAGGTTGCAGTCGTACGCGAACGTCTTCCCGCACCACTCGCACACGTGCGGCTTCTCCGCTGTGTGACTACACGCGGTGTGAGGAGGAGGGTGCGGGGGCACCGCAGTGTACGGTCAGCTCGTGTTTCTTCAGGTTGCAGTCGTACGCGAACGTCTTCCCGCACCACTCGCACACGTGCGGCTTCTCCACTGTGTGACTACACGCGGTGTGAGGAGGAGGGCGCGGGTGCGGCGCAGTGTACGGTCAGCTCGTGTTTCTTCTGGTTGCAGTCGTACGCGAACGTCTTCCCGCACCACTCGCACACGTGCGGCTTCTCTGAAGTGTGACTACACGCGGTGTGAGGAGGAGGGCGCGGGTGCGGCGCAGTGTACGGTCAGCTCGTGCTTCTTCAGGTTGCAGTCGTACGCGAACGTCTTCCCGCACCACTCGCACACGTGCGGCTTCTCCGCTGTGTGACTACACGCGGTGCGAGGAGGAGGGCGCGGGTGCGGCGCAGTGTACGGTCAGCTCGTGCTTCTTCAGGTTGCAGTCGTACGCGAACGTCTTCCCGCACCACTCGCACACGTGCGGCTTCTCCGCTGTGTGACTACACGCTGTGTGAGGAGGAGGGCGCGGGGGCGGCGCAGTGTACGGTCAGCTCGTGCTTCTTCAGGTTGCAGTCGTACGCGAACGTCTTCCTGCACCACTCGCACACGTGCGGCTTCTCCGCTGTGTGACTACACGAGGTGTGAGGAGGAGGGTGCGGGGGCACCGCAGTGTACGGTCAGCTCGTGTTTCTTCAGGTTGCAGTCGTACGCGAACGTCTTCCCGCACCACTCGCACACGTGCAGCTTCTCCGCTGTGTGACTATACGCGGTGTGAGGAGGAGGGCGCGGGTGCGGCGCAGTGTACGGTCAGCTCGTGCTTCTTCAGGTTGCAGTCGTACGCGAACGTCTTCCCGCACCACTCGCACACGTGCGGCTTCTCCGCTGTGTGCGTCTGTTGAGAAAACAGAATTAACTGAAAACATTGTTATGTAACTTAAAAACAGTTATAACTTGTAAAACCACTGATAAGTCAGCGTAAAAACGTTATTAGTGCTTCGTGCGACAGAGACGAAGCTCTACAAAGCCGAAGCCAGTCGACTATGACCGACTGTCTCTTTCTAAAGCTCGACAAGCATTATTTGGTGCCGGGAACTGTATGTTGTTTGGGGTTTAGCGGCAGCGCTCTTACCTAAACGTCAATATATGACTTGAATGGAGGAATTGCCAATTTAAAGTTAGAGAAAAATTCGGAAAAAAATTTTGTTCGTGTTTTGTTTTTCGTGGCGTGTCTGAGCTTCTAAATAAGTGAATCCTCACTTGTTACACATCTTTTTGCAGATAATTTCATTAGCACTTTCATTATCTTTAATAAAATATCTTGATAATTTAATTATCAATAAAGTCTTTTGGCACGTAATGTGCCAAAAGACTTTATTGATCCTAGCTTCATTATTTTACGAACTAATTGAGTTTATGTCAAGATCGATGCTCAATACCGCGGGCAAAAATACCTGGAAGTCAGCGTCGATCGGCATTTTTATAACCCGTTATTATTTGAATTTTTTTTTTTATTTATTTATTTATTTATTTGATGAACGAACAGCCTAGGCTGATGTGTTCATGTCTAAGTTCACTGGTGCTTTGTTATTTTTATGTTAGTTTAGTTTGGTGTTTTTTTTTTAGGTGTTTGTCGAGCCTGTTTTTAAAGGAATTGGTGGTGGGTGCTTGTACGACATCTTCGGGCAGTTTGTTCCACATTTCCACTGCTCTATTTGACAGGAAGTTTCGTCTCGGATTTGTTGAGCTGACAGTGACATTCAGCTTCAAGCTATGGCCTCGGAGATGACTATTTGTATTTCTAGTAAAGAGGTTCTCCAGTTTTTACCGGGAAACAGGCATGACGCTATGTATGTATGTATTAGATGTAGGTAATTTTAATTTAATTTTAAGTTTTGCTGTTTAACAGCCACCATTACATCTTATAACCCTACATACATACATACAAAGCGTCACTCCTGTTTCCCGGTGGGTGGGGTAGACAGACAACGGATGTCCACGTGCTACGATCTTGACACACCTTTGCTGCCTCTTCCACTCTCATAATGTTCTTCACGCATGCTCGTCGGTTACAAGTACTACGCACTTGACCCTTTTTAAGCACATGCCCGATCTGGTCTAGGTACGTGCATTTAAAGCGACCCTTCCCGACCCTACACCCTTTCAGAAGGTACATACCCGAAAGTGATTAGTGAGAGATCTCTTGTAGGCGAACTGCCTGCTGCAGACGTCGCAGCTGAACTGTCCGCTGTCGGCGTGCGACTGCGCGTGCGCCGCCAGCGACACCAGCCTCACGAACCGCTTGGGGCACACCGCGCACCGGTGCTTCTCAGAGTGCGTCCGCTTGTGCGCCTCCAGCGCCGACTGGTACTGCCGGGGGAGACCACAGTCGCGTTATACTCTTGTGTGCGGAATGAGCTCTGGGGTACGGCCACTATCTACTACACAGGATGTTGTAAAGGCCACTACATAAAATTTAGGAAATGATTATTGGGGTCAATAGTAACAAAAAAGTCAAACAACTTTTTTCTGAATACGATTGCCCTGAGCTGATCCAAATGTTCACATTGAACCAAAACGTTCATCTTCGAGGCCACAGCATGAAACTAAGTCGAACAATCTTTAACAGCAATACTCGCAAACATTTCATAACAAACAGAGTGGTGGACGACTGGAACCAACTTCCAGAAGAAGTAATAAGCGCATTTAGTACAAACCAATTCAAAAATAGATTAGATAAATATCTAAAACAAATAAAACATAATTCTCAAAAAGATTGCTCAGGAACGATAATGAAATAATAAAAAAATAAGAAATAATTAATACATACATACATACATATCACACACGCTGAATCCCGACAATCGGGGTAAGCAGAGTAATCGGTGTTGTGCTGCAAGAACTCTGTTAAATTACAGCGCAACACCGACCACCACGTTTCGCAAATTATTCGAACAAGATTCAATCGATCAAGCAGCAAGTAAGGCACGAAGACCCACCTGCTGCATGACTCGGTGGAAGTACCGTGCCAAGGTGAGAGGTGGCGAGCCTGTCGCCCTTTAGCACGGCATCTTGTCCTTATCCCTTAGTCGCCTTTTACGACATGCACGGGGGGAGATGCAGTGAGGCTATTCTTTTTAAGTACCGGCCCCACACGGTACTAATGAAAGAATTAAGAAATAATTAAATCCAAGATAATGACAAAAACAACAAATTTAACTGAATTTAGACGCTGCCAGTCTAAAATAAATAAATAAATATCTGCATATCTCCCCGTGCATGTCTTAAAACGCGACTAAGGGATAAGGACACGATGCCGTGCTGAAGGGCGACAGGTTAGCCACCTCTCATATCGGCACGGTTCTTACACAGTCTTGCAGCAGGTGGGTCTTCGTGTCTTACTTGCCGCTTGATAGTTGTCTTGTCCTAATCCTAACCTTGTCCTTTTGGAGGACCCGAGACTGTACTTGGGAGGAATATATGTATCTATATAACAGCAGTGCGATAGTGTTCTTACTTTGAACCAGTTGCCGCAGAACTCGCAAATAAACGAGGAGCCGGTGAGAGGGAAGGGCTTGCCGGGGTGGTGCTCGCGGAAGTGTTGCCAGTACTTGCCCGCAGACGGCATTATCTCCTCGCACTGCAAACATTTTTACTTTTATATATTGCTATGTGGAATGCACAGAAGTGTGTCCAGTAAAAACCGTCTAGTAGCAGTAGTTCGGTTGGTAGTCCGGTTGACCGAACTAGTGAACCTTTGCAGTGGCAAAAGTTCGGTTGTTACGTAATACCGAACTATTGAAACCCTTTAGTAGCAGTAGTTCGGCTATTATAATGTGATTATTTTTTGATGTCATTAAGTTGTTCGGTTGGTAGTCCGGTTGACGAAACTAGTGAAGCTTTTCAGTAGCAAAAGTTCGGTTGTACTACCCTTTAGTAGCAGTAGTTCGGCTATTAATTTAAAAGAAAAGTCCAAAATAAAACTAGTCTTATATTTTAAAAAGTAAACCTAAATAGAGAAACGTTGTAAAGAAATATTTCAATCGAAATATTCACGAAATAAAGCACGTCAATTGCCGAATCTTTTATACTGAGTTGATCAGTATAAAATATTCGGAAAAAAGTATTGCCTAAAAGAAGAACAAGATATATTGAAAGAGATGATTTTATTCGAGATGCCCAATTGCAATTGAGGTGTGGTGATATTTCGATGGTTTTATTTTGGACTTTTCTTTTAAATTAATAGCCGAACTAATGCTACTTAAAAGGGTAGTACAACCGAACTTTTGCTACTGAAAAGCTTCACTAGTTCGGTCAACCGGACTACCAACCGAACTTAATGACATTAAAAATAACGGCAGTTCCCAGTAGTCTTACCGAGTAGTCTTACCAGTAGTACTACTGGGAATTTTCATCCCAGTGGTCTTACTATAAAAATCACTGAGAATTGTGTTCCCTCCCAGTAGACCTACCAGTAAAACTCGATCTTTGAAATTTGTTTGTAAATTTTGAAAAATAGACAAAATTATAAAAAATAATACATACAGGATTAAGAAACATTAACAAACATGAAGTCACTAAAGTACCAGGGCAGCAGAAATTGAGAGGAAGTTTCCATAATTTTATATAAGTTAATCGCTATTATAATAATAATAGCGATTAACTTATACGGAAACCTATTCGAAAACGCGTATTCATGGTATTCAATAATAGGTGCCAGGATTTATTCATTCATTCAAGGCCAGGGAGAGAATAATAATAATAACTTAGGTATATAAAATTATGGAAACCTCCTTTCAATTTCTGCTGCCCTGGTACTTTGGTGACTTCATGTTTGTTAATGTTTCTTAATCCTGGCCTATATACAGGGTGTTTGATGACTATAGGTCATACATAATTCATAAAGCAAACCAGGTACTCCTGAGCCTATTTGGAGCAAAAAAGTTAGATGACATTTTGTTCTACGGTGAAAGTTTTTTCCATACAAAACTAAATATTTTTATTTAGTTTTGTATGGAAAAAAAAAGTTTACTATCGGTAAGTCCACTGGGATGAAAATTCTACTTGGTAAGACTACTGGGAACGGCCAAGAATTCCCAGTAGTACAACTGGTAAGACTACTTGGTAAGAGCCGAACTACTGCTACTAAAGGGTTTCGATAGTTCGGTATTACGTAACAACCGAACTTTTGCCTCTGCAAACTAGTTCGGTCAACCGGACTGACTTTTCTTTTAAATTAATAGCCGAACTACTGCTACTAAAGGGTAGTACAACCGAACTTTTGCTACTGAAAAGCTTCACTAGTTTCGTCAACCGGACTACCAACCGAACAACTTAATGACATCAAAAAATAATCACATTATAATAGCCGAACTACTGCTACTAAAGGGTTTCAATAGTTCGGTATTACGTAACAACCGAACTTTTGCCACTGCAAAGGTTCACTAGTTCGGTCAACCGGACTACCAACCGAACTAATGCTACTAGACGGTAAAAACGAATCAATTACTGTTTCGGAATTTACTGCATTTTATTCACAAAAATTCACAAAATAATATACAATTAACTGTGAAACTAAAACAAATTACAAATGTAATTAATAAATTTACCTTAATTGTTAGCTAGGTTTTAATTCTTTAGTTATTTGTATTGCTTTTTTATATTTTATTAATTAAAAATTATTAGACACACATAAATACTTCAATAATACATATTATTTAGACATTTATTATTAAATGTTCAGTGTAAGTAGAGACGTGTGTAACTTAGAATTTCCAATTGTAAATTTTATTCAAATATATTTTCAGTTTTATTTTTATTCTACATGGGTAAAACAATCTATAATTAAATGTCAACCATTACCCATCACTATAAAAATGTTTCAAAACTGGCAACAATGTAGCTGTCATCTTTGTCCGTCTATTACAGATTTGACTTTAAGTCCTTTAACCATCACTATTAAAATGTTACAAAACTGGCAACATTGTAACTGTCACCTTTGTCCGCCTGTTATGGATTTGACTTTAAGTCCTTTAACCATCACTATTGAAATATTACAAAACTGGCAACATTGTAGCTGTCAACTTTGTCCCCCTAATTATGGATTTGACTTTAAGTCCTTTAATCATCACTATTAAAATGTTACAAAACTGGCAACATTGTAGCTGTCAACTTTGTCCCCCTAATTATGTATTTCACTTTAAGTCCTTTAACCATCACTATTAAAATGTTACAAAACTGGCAACATTGTAGCTGTCAACTTTGTCCGCCTATTATGGATTTGACTTTAAGTCCTTTAATCATCACTATTAAAATGTTACAAAACTGGCAACATTGTAGCTGTCAACTTTGTCCCCCTAATTATGGATTTGACTTTAAGTGGCTCTGCATCACATGTCGGGTGAGTGTTTTTCAGAAGTATCCTTTCTTAACTACACCTACGCCAAACTCATAGAGCCCCGTGGGCTCACCTGAGAGCACTGGGCTGGGAACTTCTTGTGCGGGCTGATCTTGAAGGTCCTCTTGTGTCTCCGATGCTCGGTGACATAATGTTTTTTCAGTTCCGCCGCTGTCTCGAAACACTCACCGCAGTATTGACAACCGTTTCTGGAAGCAATGTTTTAGATCAAGGCAGGACTTGATTTCAAGCTGTTTGTATATAAATGCGAAAGAATACAATATTTCTAAAGTGAATGTGTTTTTATCGGAGGTTCTATGCATTCGCGAGCGTGTGAAATCGAAAAAAAAAACTGAATCTCACTATATTGTATTGTATTGTTGTATTGTTTATTGATCATTCATATGGCAGTTAGACTGCACTCGAACTTGTCACAATTTGTTCTATCCGGTTCGATTACACCCAAGAAGAATAACGGGCAAGAAACTTCGCAGGGTATTTTTTTTCATACATAATAACACCGCCCATAGTCTATCGAAAACACAGCCTGAGAACAAGTTTAACAAATTTTGCTGAGAGTTCTGACTATGAACACTTATTATTATATATATTTGTGAATGTGTTACTGACGGGAGCAGTCACCCATACAAGTTGTGATTGGGGCCAGGTGTGCTTATGATCTATGCTCTATGAACTATGCTCAGGAGTCAGTTTTTAATAGAATTGTACGTAACTTCAATGATCAATTTACTGATATTGACATCTTTCACCTATCTAGATCAAAATTCAGAATTGAGATTATAAAGACATTGATGAGCAAATAAGTCTCACCCACACATTCATAACCACAGTTCATTTAGATTTGTTATGTTTCCTAGCTCGTAATTAATGTAATCCCTTATGGAAATCTTTAATAGGCCATCGTAGTGTTCATTCTAAGTGTATAATTTGTATAACTTGTGCTGTTGATTTCCTGAAAAAAAAAGAAAAAAAAAGAAAAATATGATCGCGAACGACAGTCGACAGACCACACCGCTGAGCCACCGATGCTGACAAAGGTGTACTCACGTAATGCTATGCCTCTCGTGCTGGTGTTTGGGCGAGATGAGTATGTGCCTCGTCCACGCCTGTCGCGACGTGAACTGTATGTCGCACGCGGCGCAGCGCGGCCCCGCGCCCCCGCCCTCCCCGCCGCCGCTCACACCCGTGTCCCGCTTCAACTGCAATCGAATTACAATTCGATTATAATAATATATACTTACACAAAAAAAAAATGGCGCAAAAGATGAGATCAATGCCATTAGACATTTTATTCTAGCCAATCTTTGGAATGTGGGAGTGGTACTTACATGTACGCGAACACGAGAGACGTTAAAAAAGTTAAAGTACAATTTTTAAAAAGCTACTTACAAATACTACAATGTTATTTACCTAACTAGATAAAACCCGAAAAACTGGGCGATATGCTTGTCGACAAGCTGGTGGGTGACCCACGTGCCAAGGCTCATCTCGTACGGCGAATTAGCCTCGAAATTCAGAGGGGCAATGCAGCCAGTGTGCTGGGTACCGCTGGGGTGACGACGGTCGAATTAGAGGAAATTTTTGTGCTGTAATATTATGTTTTTTTTTTAGTTTTAATTTATATTAGTTTAGTTTTATGAAAATAAACAATATTTTTGTTAAGTAAAGTAAAAGGTTTCTCTCTTTGTGACCTGAACATCGGTAGCCTGGGTTCACCCCGCTGCCGGTGGTGGAAACTCTGTTTATTTTTATATAAATTTTAGATTTTAAGTTGTTTATAAATATGTAAAGTTAATATAAGAAAAAGTGCGTTAATAAAAATTAAAATATTAGAACTAAAAGCACAGAAAAAATTAGATATTAGAATAAAAATACTAAAAATGTATTTTAAATGGTACATAAAATAAATTTAATATAGTTATTTATACGTTTTATTAACTAGTACGTACTTATATGTAGCTACGAAAACGTCACTGGAAGCATCCTACAGAATATGGATAGGTAGAGAGAGGGAGGTCGAGAGCGGGACTGGTGTTTCCACGCGTCCTAGTCAACGCAGACTAGCTGACGAGGGCTTGATGCGAGCCGAAACGTGAAGCATGCGCGGGAAATTCAGAGTGGCCACTCGCTAGTACCGACCTCGATTAACACCCTCCTCTACTGCCGATGGGCCCGGATATGTTCAAAGAAGCCATCGCAAGCTTAGTTCAACACCTACTTATATCTTGTAACGATGTACTGCGTTGTTTTCTAACGAGCGCACCATTTATTAAGTGAGCTCAAAATACGGTTCACCAACTTAACTAATCCTGTGGTGTTGCCGCATTTTACAGTCACCTGACTTACAAGGGTAACTGTCATCATACCATATTTCACACTAACGTCATCTGAACGAATTTCACTACTTAATACATAGCGGAGGTACAGTAAGCCACCATTAACCACGACTGTGGCGGATGGTTCACCGCTCAACATGGCAGCCCCATATTACAATCGGCAGCGCACGCGTAAGCGCATGCGTCGACTCGCCGCCGATAGCCGACAAGCGCGCTCTCGCTCCTTCCCGCCTGACAGCCGCTGAGGAGCGAGACAGCACGAGGGTTCCTCACGGTTGTCAGCGGCATTCAAACTGGGACGTCGGCTGTCAAAACTAGACGCGGCTTCATTTTTTTTCTTCTAGAAAGTTCTGCCCTTCCATTTTAGAAAAATTGCGGTTTGAAGAAGCGGTTCTACCGCTTCACCCTACGGGGTGGATCGGGGGCTGTCCCCGTACTCAACCGCTCACAGCACACGGCCAGTTAACGTCGTTGGGACTCGGCGGTGCTACCACTGCTGAGACCTCCGCACCTTCCTGACGTCGGGTCCGGAGGATCTACGACTCCGGACAACGTGCTGCGCATCTACTCGCACGCAGGACTAAAGGAAGTGTGACTCCGAATTTAACCTAAACGCGTTACCTTACCCACTGTGGCCAGTCGTGGCAAGTGGCGCCCCACGTTGGGCGCCACTTGCCACGCTGAACTAAGTGGGTAGTGAGGTCTTCAAGAAAATGTGACTTGAGTGTAAAACAATTAATTTTTTGAGTTTGGTAACAACTGGTAGTACACGTGAGGGTCACACCCGGCAAGGTAACGCGTTTAGGTTAAAATCGGAGTCACACTTCCTTTTGTCTTGCGTGAGGGTAGATGCGTAGCACGTTGTCCGGAGTTGTAGATCCTCCGGACTCGACGCCAGGAAGGTGCGGAGGCCTCGGCGGTGCTACCACTGCTGAGGCCTCCGCACCTTCCTTACTTATCGTTTGTTTCTGTAAAATGTTTTTTTGGAGCAATAAAGTATGTCTATCTATCAATCTAAACTTCACTTATTCACTTATATTTCACTTATAGCAATTCTAGCACATGCAAGTATTCACGGATATAGGGTGTAGTGTGAGAGCGGGGTACAGTTACCGAGTGCATCCTGTCGGCGTGCTGGCGCAGCCCAGACAGGCTCACGAAGGGTTCTCCACAGGCGCCGCACACGTGCTCCGACGGGTGCTTGATGCGCAGGTGGCTCCGGTGACTCGTCTTCTTGCTGTCGCACGACATCAACTATTGAAATCTATCAATATTTTTAATTCTCCCAAAACTATGGGCTTGAAAAGCGGCTCACTTCAATGGACATTAATAAAACTGCATTCCTTTCCCTCGTCGTAATTAAATAATTAACACACAAAAATAAATAAGGCCCCCCATAACAAAAAAATCAAAAAATATCGCAAATTGCTATATCTATGATTTTTTCCCATTAGAACGAGTGAGAATGCTGGGTTGTACGGAAAAAATCTTGGCCTTTCCCATAGAAAAAAGACACTTTGAAAATAATATTCCCAGGTCTTGAGAAAACAATTGTTTTGACAATCTGTCAATTTTTTTTTTTTACCCACGTCATTTCTGTCTGAATGGTAAACTGGTTTCTAGTCTAATATTATTTGAATAGTTAAATTCATGATCTACATGTCGATATATGATTCGCATAAGGTAATTCAGCAATTTTAGGTTAGAAAAATGTGGAAAAAAAATATTGGGCTCGTTTTATTTTTCCTGGAATAAAAAAAATACATCTGTGCTTCTAAATAAGTGAATCCTCACTTGTTGTATACCGTTTTGTGGGGAACTTCATTAGCTGCCAAGAGCCCATAGAGATTATGCATCTGACTTCATTGCTTTACAAAATATTTGAGTTTACGTGCCCGCGGGCTCGCCAAAATCGTGAATTTTCGCGCGGCGACAATGGCATTGAAGCCAAGGTGTGTAAGCATATTAAATACTGGGAGGCCATAACTTTATGGCATAACTTTACATACGTAATATTTCTTTATTAAAACCTAATAACAATAATTTGATTAAAAACATTTAAAAAAAGAAAACAACAGACAATAAGCAAAATAATAACTAAATAACGTGAGTTATATAAACATATAACATGAGTTATCTGTAAATCACAATTGTTTATACATAAATTGTTTCCACCCGCACGCTGAACATAAGATCAAATATAAAAAAATATTTACTCACTCAAACTTAGCCCCGCACAGATCACACTTGTACACAACTCCCGTGTGCCAGCGGTAGTGGTTCAGCGCAAACGAACTGCCGAACAAACAGACATGTCATTACCAATAATTACTGTGTGTGGCCCGGTACTTGAAAAGAATTGGCCCACTGCATCTCTCCCCGAGCACGAAGGCGGCTACGGGCCATGATTCCGTGCTAAAGGGCGACAGGACAGCCACCTCGAATGTGTGAGAAATATAACAGTATGAGAGAGTTAGGTACCGTGTGGGGCTTAGTACTTAAAAAGAATAGCCCCACTGCATCTCTCCCCATGCATGTAGTAAAAGGCGACTAAGGGACAAGATGCCGCGCTAAAGGGCGACAGGCTGGCCAACTCTCACCTTGGCACGGTACTTCCACTGAGTCATGCAGCAGGCGGGTCTTCGTGCCTTACTTGCTGCTTGATCGATTGAGTCTTGTTCGAATACTTTGCGAAACGTGGTGGTCGGTGCTGTGCTGTAAGTTACCAGAATTCTTGCAGCACAACACCGATTACTCTGCTTACCTCGATTGTCGGGATTCAGCGTGTGTGATATGTATGTATGTATGTAGTTAGGGCCCCTGAGCCGTGTTGTCACTGCGACCTAGGAGATCTATTGTGATCTCTCAAAATGTTTTAGCTCACCCCCAAGTTCTATTTCCGCTATGAACCGAGTTATATCCTTGCGGTTGAGTGCCTGTATTTGGCATGAGTTAAAAATATAACCACCAAGAATACGACTTCTACTGTGAATGAGCACTTCACATTCACAAATCAAATCAAATCCATTTATTTGCACACATTGTAACAAAAATGTTCATATTTGACACTACTACAATCTCACTCATAACAGTTTTTACTTACTATGTAGGTAATAAATAATATTGAAATAATTTAAATCATATATTGTTTTTCCATGCAGCCAGGTATGCATTCAGCTGTAATTAAAAAAAATTATGTCCTTATTGTTCTCTCGTAACTCTTTTAGTAGTTTATTAAAAATATTTATACTATTAAATACCAAAAATTTTTTTAATTTCTCTGTAAAGCATGTGTACGGATCCTCTTTTACACAGAGCCTGCACACCGGTGTGTCGCTAAGGCCCATTCGTTGTCGGAGCTAGGAGCGTCTTGTCGTCCCGATGCACTCACCGATTGTAGCAGGTGTGCGCGCAGAGCTTGCAGGCGTACTTCCTCGCGTGGTTGTTCGTTATGTGCTTGAAGATCTTGAGTCGCGTGTCGTACCGCAGCTTGCAGATGTCGCACTCCAGGCCGCCGGATACCTGAGCCATTACATGGCATTTTGTAAATTCAAATATTTTATAAAGCAATGAAGTCAGGGCATTAATCTCTATAGGCTCTTGACAGATAATGAAGTTCCCCTTAAAACAGTATACAACAAGTGAGGATTCACTTATTTAGAAGAACAGATGGATTTTTTAAACTCCAGGAAAAATAAAACACACCCAAATTTTTTGTTTCAATTTTTCTAATCTAAAATTGCCAAATTACCATATACAAATAGTACATCGACATGAAGATTATGAATTCTAACTATTCAAATAATTCATTCTAAATAATATTAGACTAGAAACCAGTTTACCATGTTGCCATTGATTACGTAGATATAAAAAAAAATTTACAGCTGTCCAAATAATTTTGTTTACTCAAGACCTGGGAATATTTTTATATATAAGGTCTTTCAAAATTAGTTCAGAGTACGCTAAGGGGGGGTTCTGTATCGGAAATAGATCACTTTTGAAGAACAAAGAATTTTTTTTTTTACAAAAATTTTTTTTTTTATTTAAAATGTAAAAAAAAAAATTTTTAGTAATCGTGTCAGTTTCATGCCAGGAACAAAAAAGTCTTCCAACACATAGATCTCTTTCTTTCAGAAATTGTGAAAAACCACAATTTTCGTTTTATTAGTATGGAATAGAATTTGATTTTTTTTACCAACTTACACGTGTTAGATCATAATGCTGATTAAGACTTTTTTGTTACTGTTATGAAACTGAATCGATTAGGCTATAAAAATCAACCACCAATTTTTTTATTTATATACATAAAAAAATATTTTACATAAAATAAAGCCCCCAAAACATTTTGTATAGGTTTTACTCCCTATATGATACAGAACCCCCCCTTAGCGTACTCTGAACTAATTTTGAAAGACCTTATATGTAGGAAAGGCAAAGGTTTTTATCCGTACAACCCAGGATTCTCACTCATTATAATAAGAAAAAATCATAAAACTCACAATTTGAGATATTTTTCGATAATTTTTTTAAACGGTTTTAGGTAACGGTTTGAAGGTTTGCCGGCCCTTCCAGATGCCAAGAGTTGTTCCACAAACACTTACAGGGTCATGCTGTGTCATGTGGTTGTTGTAAGTCTTCTCCTCGTTGAATGCCTTGTAGCAGAGCGTGCATTTATACCGAGCCGTGTCGTAGCCCCGCGCGTTGCCTCGCTCTCTCACCGCCTCCATCTGTTGCTCCTGCCGACATTATATATATATTTATTTTTCTATGTAATCCGGTATGGGTGGCTGAGTCAGAGGGGCCAAAGCACATGCTCTGACGAGCCAATATCACCTCCGAGAAGGTAGGTGCCATACCGGACACTTCCCTGGATTGCTGACTATACTGGACTAGAGTTATTGCCGCAAAAACTTTCACCATCCAAAAATACCAAAGCAATTTTTTTAGGTAAACCAGCATGGGTGGTTGTTAATTGTTTATTGATCATTAATATGGCAGTAAGGCTGCACTCGAACTTGTCACAATTTCTTCTATCCGGCTCGCCATGAAGAACCGGCAAGAAACTTCGTAGGGTATTTTTTTTTTTTTACAAGTATTTTAACGACTAGCCACATTATAATATCGCCTACAGTCTTTCGAAAACACAGCTTGAGAGCAAGATTGACAATTTTACTGAGACTTCTGACTTCAAAGACTTATTATGTAAGTGTACCAGGTTTCAGGTATAAAGAGCCTTTCCGCTGAGAGACCAATTGTACAATCGACAGAGTCAAAAACAGCTCTCCTCGCGAAACTAAACTCAGTTTAGGTGCCATGCCAGCAGATTTGCGAACTGTCTAACCTGTTGATACGACGTTTGAAGACACCCAGGTTAAAGGATTCGGGAAACACACTCGCCAGAAGACAGTTCCACACCCTAGCGGTGCGACAAAGATACGATTTAGAGAACAAATGGGTTCTCAAAAGCCCAGTCAAGACCAGAAAACGAAGAGGTAACCTTGTAACATAGTTTGCAAAACGTTTTCAACATGTGGCATTTTCTTTTCATAGAAGTAAAAACGCGTAAGTACAAACTTTACTGCAAGGCAAAGTCAGCTCGGATGTCCACAAGCGTTTAGTGTCGAATGATAATAATAGATGGCGTTAGCAGTTCTGTTGCGTTCCGGAGGGAAAGGGAGGGAGGAGAAGGGAGGGAGAGAGATAGATAATATAAGAGAAGCGATCATATTTGCGTTTAAATCGGATTTGCTATTAAGCTGAGTCTACCGCGAGCAAAGCCGCGGGCAAAAGCTAAGTTTATTATAAATACCTGTGTCAACACTATTTCGGTCGCCCCAAAATCGTCGGCCGTCATTTTCACTCGAGCTTTCTTAGTTTTTATCGTGCGGCCCTTTACGACTGCTCCCAGTTTTTTGTGCAGTTCGAAGTGTTGCTTTGCTATATCCCTAAAAGTGTAAAAAAAAATTATATTCCAAACATGTAATTATTTCACAAATCAGCAATCACTTCAGCCTTAAAAATTCTCGTGGTCCCGGTATACGATACCTATTACAATTGTACATAGATTTATACATCATAGAGTACTATAAAGTACTAGAATGTTCTCCAAATAGCGAAGAACTATATTGATCATCCAGGATGGTGGTACCAATCCAGCCCTTGTCAAGTACTCACTTAGTGAAGGACACCTTGGAGCATATATCGCAGAGAAACTTGTACATATGTTTGCCAGAGTGCAGCCGATGCGCTTCTCTCGTTGAAAACCTCCTCTTACAAATGTCACACTCGTGAGCACCACTCATCTGTAAAAACGTTTAAACGGCTGTCATGTTACATTACGTACAGGGTGTGTACAAGATGTAACGTGGATCGTGGCAACCAGCATCTTGTATAAGCCTCGATAGTAGATAGTATGGAGGATTTTTCAAAATTTTTTATTAACTGGCACACTTTTTCATCTAAAGAAAATTCCTCAGCACACCACATTTATGATTATACAGAAAGCATATGAAATTTAGAAAACTAAAAAACTATCGGCGACTTCGTACGTATTGAACGCTGTATATGTAATTTATCAGTTAAAACTCTCATTTTATCCGAGGATGTTAAAATGTTCTCATTCCTTCCCTGCGAACTCGCATATAATTCGTTGAGGTGTTCAAATAAATTAGTCAGAAAATGTCATTGTGGATAATTTATCTATACGGGTGTTGTAACGGCCAGTACATTAATTTTGCCAGCGTAATCGTCATGTTTTTCCGAGACAAAACAGTAAGTTTTTCTCTTAAGTGTCTAGTTTTGGAGATATTAATTTTTGAAATTTATGTTATATTGTAATATATGTTATTTATGTTATAGTGTAATTTGCCAAGCGCGGCAGGAGGGTGCTGACGCGTGAACGGTCAGGGTCGAAAAACTCACGCCGCGCATCCGCCGCGCATCTCCTCTCTCCGCGCTCTCGTCCATGCTCGCTCACTCACCGCGCGCCTTTCATTCCCACGTTCGTGTGGAACATTAGATCCTTTTACACTAAATAAATCAATTAGTTTGTATGAAAACTCTAACTTTTTATTTAAAGGGAATTCAGAAAAAAGTTATTTCAGTTTTTTGTTACTATTGATCCCAATAATCATTTCCTAAATTTAATGTAGTGGCCATTACAACAGCCTGTATAGATAGATGAAAAATTATGCTCACTCTTTTCTTTCGCTGTTTTCATGCAAATTTTGAATGAGTTACTTAGAATTCGCGGCACACTTGGATGTTACTCGCGGCACACTGGTTGAAAACCCCTGCCCTAATGGTATGTTACATAATATGTAGTATGTATTCAAGTTCTTCGCAGATGACTCCAAGTATTTCGACAACCCACTCATCAACCACGATAAACTACAAGAAGATATAAGATAAATAGTATTCACCATTGGTCCTCGGAATGGCTCATAAAGCTTAATGCACAAAAATGGACAGTTCTACATTTGGGCAAGAAAAACCCGAAACTTCCCTACTACCTGGACAAGACACAACTGACACCAGTTAATTCACAAAAGGACCTTGGTATCACCATCTCCTCCGATCTCAAATGGGAACCCCACATCATAGATATAGTGAAAAGAGCCAACTCCTTGATATATCTCATAAAAAAGAGCTTCCTCGTGTTGTCGCCACTTATAATGCTTAAAATTTACAAGACTTATGTTCGACCGCTTTTGGAATACGGATTCCAGATATGGCAACCATACTTTGTTAAAGACATCCACCAATTGGAACAAGTTCAAAGAAGATTCATCAAAATTCCCTACGAGCTAAAAAGCTTGAGCTACGAAGAAAGATTAAAACTACTTGAACTGACCACATTAGAAGAATGCCGCGACAGAGGAGACCTCATTGAAGTCTACAAAATACTCACCTCAAAGTATGATTGCCCAGACTTAATTGAAATGTTTGACCTGAACCAGAACTATCACCTTCGTGGTCATAGCAAAAAACTTAACCAGACAGCTTCTAACACACACATCCGAAAGCACTTCATAACAAATCGAGTGGTGAACGCCTGGAATAAACTCCCACAGGATGTGATTGACTCCCAAAACACATACACCTTCAAAAACTGATTAGATAAATACATAAAAAGTACATCAACAAACAAATAGCAACAGTGCCCAAGTACAAAAACTAAAAAAAAAAAAAAACAAAATAAAAATAATCATTCATTATCAAAAAAAAAAAGACTGATATGAACACATCGCTAGAGCTGCTTGTTCATAAAAAAAAAAAATTATAAATAAATAAATATGTATGTATGTATGAAAGTTGTCAATACTCACAGGATCGTGCGTCTGCATATGTTTCGTATACGCCGCTTGCTCCCTGAACGCTCGGAAGCAATGCGCGCATTTGTACTTCGACTCGGCGTACTTTCTTGATTTTCTCCTATCAACGTAGATCTGTCTCGCTTGCTCCTGCGGATGACGCGCTAACTGTACACCGTTCTATTCTAGCGCTGTGTACAATATCTGGCAGTAAATAATGTACATGTACACGACATCGTCACAGCATATATATGGCTAAAGCAGTATGGAAACTAGGCCTATTTGTTAAAATAAGTACCTACGCTCCATTGGAGCGTTAGGGATGTCAATCAATTTTTTTTGCAAAATTGTAAAATTATTATTTATTAAAACATTTATTTAGGTTCTGTAATGTAATGATCAAATAATCAATATAATCAATCATCAATAATAAGTTCAAAACGTGGTTGCTATAAATATGAATTGATATAACTTTTCTCGACTTTTGTCAACTTTCATTAACTTTTGTAAATTGTTTACAACTTTTGTCAGCTCTTGTCAACCATTGTAAATGTTTGTCAACTTTTCTCATCTTTTGCCAATTTCAGTCATCTTTTGTCAACTTTTATCGACTGTTGTCAAGTCTTGTCAATGTGTGTCAACCTTGGTAAACTTTTGTGAGCTTTCGTCAACATTTGTCAACTTTTGTCATCTTTTCTCAACTTTCATCGACTGTTGTCAACTCTTGTCAATGTTTGTCAACCTTGGTCAACTTTTGTCAACTTTCGTCAACATTTATCATCTTTTGTCAACTTTTATCGGCTGTTGTCAACTCTTGTCAATCTTTGTCAACCTTGGTTACTTTTGTCAACTTTCGTCAACTTTTGTCTATTTTTCTCGATTTTTGTGAAATTATAGCCACTTTCGTTCTCTTTTATCAACTTTTCTCATCTTTTGCCAACTTCTGTCACCTTTTGTCAACTTTTATCGACTGTTGTCAACTCTTGTCAAGTTTTGTAAACTTTTGAGAACTTTTACCAACTCTCGGTAACTTATGTCAACTCTTGTCAACTTTTGTCAACATTTGTCAACTTTTGTCAACTTTCGTCAACTTTTGTCAACTTTTGTCAACTTTCGTCAACGTTTGTCTACTTTTATGGATTTTGTCGACTTTTGTTACCTTATAGCCACTTTCGTCATCTTTTGTCAATTTTTGCCAACTTCTATCAGCTTTTGTAAAATTTTAACGACTGTTGTCAACTTTCGGAAATTTTTGTCAACTTTTGCCAACTTCTGTCACCTTTATGAACTTAGGCCAGCTTCCGTCAACTTTTCTCAACTTTCGTCATCTTTTGTCAACTTTTACTAACTTCTGACTAACTTTTAACCACTATTGTCAACTTTTGCCAAGTTGACAACCTTTATGCCAACTTTTATGAACTTTTGTCAGCTTTCGTGAACTTTTGTCAACTCTTGTCAACGTTTGTCAACTTTCGTCAACTATTGTTAATTATGTCAACTAAGTATTGTCAACTTTTTTCATATTTTGTCTACGTTTGTCAACTTATGTCAGCTGTTTGTCAACTTTCGTCAACTGTTCCCATCTTTTGTCCAGTTTTCAACTTGTCAACTTTAGTCAACTTATGTAAACTCTTGTCAACATTTGTCAACTCCTTGTTAACAAAAGCTGACAAAAGTTCATAAAAGTGACCAAAGTTGACAACAGTGGTTAAAATATGATAAAAGCTGACAAAAGCTGAGATAAGTTGGCAAAAGTTGACAAAAGATGACGAAAGTGGCTATAAGTTCACAAAAGTCGAGAAAGTATACAAAAGTTGACAAACGTTGACAAAAGATTACAAAATGTTGACGAAAGTTGACTAAGGTTGACAAACAACCACAAGAGTTGACAACAGTCGATAAAAGTTGACAAAGATGACAAATGTTGACGAAAGTTGACAAAAGTTGACCAAGATTAGGTTGACATTGACACGAGTTGACAACATTCGATAAAAGTTGACACAGGTCGATAAAAGTTGACAAAAGATGACAAAAGTAGACAAAAGCCGACGAAGGTTAACAAACATTGACAAGAGTTGACAACAGTCGATAAAAGTTGGCAAAAGTTGACAAATGTTGACGAAAGTTGACAAAAGTTGACCAAGGTTGACAAACATTGACAAGAGTTGACAACAGTCGATAAAAGTTGACAAAAGATGACAAAAGTTGACAAATATTGACGAAAGTTGACAAAAGTTGACCAAGGTTGACAAACATTGACAAGAGTTGACAACAGTCGATAAAAGTTGACAAAAGATGACAAAAGTTGACAAATGTTGATGAAAGTTGACAAAAGTTGACCAAGGTTGATAAACATTGACAACAGTCGATAAAAGTTGACAAAAGATGACAAACGTTGACAAATATTGACGAAAGTTGACCAAGGTTGACAAACATTGACAAGAGTTGACAACAGTCGATAAAAGGTGACAGAAGTTGGCAAAATATAAGAAAAGTTGACAAAAGTTGACAAGAGTTGACATAAGTTACCGAGAGTTGGCAAAAGTTCTCAAAAGTTTACAAAACTTGACAACAGTCGATAAAAGTTGACAAAAGGTGACAGAAGTTGGCAAAAGATGAGAAAAGTTGACAAATTTTGACGAAAGTTGACAAAAGTTGACCAAGGTTGACAAACATTGACAAGAGTTGACAACAGTCGATAAAAGTTGACAAAAGGTGACAGAAGTTGGCAAAAGATGAGAAAAGTTGACAAAAGTTGACAAGACTTGACATAAGTTACCGACAGTTGACAAAAGTTCTCAAAAGTTTACAAACTTAACAAGAGTTGACAACAGTCGATAAAAGTTGACAAAAGGTGACAGAAGTTGGCAAAAGATAAGAAAAGTTGACAAAAGTTGACAAGAGTTGACATAAGTTACCGAGAGTTGGCAAAAGTTCTCAAAAGTTTACAAAACTTGACAAGAGTTGACAACAGTCGATAAAAGTTGACAAAAGGTGACAGAAGTTGGCAAAACATGAGAAAAGTTGACAAAAGTTGACAAGAGTTGACATAAGTTACCGAGAGTTGACAAAAGTTCTCAAAAGTTTACAAAACTTGACAAGAGTTGACAACAGTCGATAAAAGTTGACAAAAGGTGACAGAAGTTGGCAAAAGATAAGAAAAGTTAAACAAGAGTTGACAACAGTCGATAAAAGTTGACAAAATGTGTCAGAAGTTGGCAAAAGATGAGAAAAGTTGACAAAGGTTGTCAACATTTGTCAAAAGTTAATATAAAGTGACAACAGTCGAAAAACGTTGGTAAACATTTTTTTGCATTCTAAAAGATCGCGGACTGTCCGTGGCGCATGCAACAAAAACAAACACGACCACTCGGACGCGGCACCCGCGACTGATTGTTTGCGACATTCGCTTCGGGGCCTTGTTGAGGCGTGCGTGTGTGTGAGTGCGTCGTTTCGATCGTTTTGTACGTAGTTTCCATACTGCTTTAGCCATATATATGCTGTGACATCGTACCGTGTGGGGCCGGAACTTTAAAAGGATACCCCCACTGCATCTCTCCCCGTGTAGGTCGTAATAGGCGACTAAGGGATATGACTCCCTTCTTATATTACTAGGTGGTAGGGTTTAACCCGCCCGGGTCGGTACCATCGCACTGAATGAAAGGTCGGTCGAAACGGCTATGTCAATAGTTTGTGTTTTCCGTCCAGTTCAGTGTAGCCGGCACGTCCGAAGGGAAGCACTGACGTGGCACCAAGTTCACCCGGTGTTATGGGCTGACATCACCGATGTTGTAGGTGATGTAGCCAACCGTGTCAGTTTCTTTCAGGGAGGTGCATCTATGTTTTGTAGATAAATTTATGTAATGTCAAATTCAAATTGCGCGCATTTGGAGAAAAATGATTCCATGTAGGACTCGTTTTTTGTCTCGTCGCCGTTGTTAACGCACGCACCCCCTTGCACCCGCTGCCGGCGCCCATGCATCGATCTTTAGTAAGAGACAATCCGGTTGTAGAGCTTCGTCTCTGTCGCACGAACTCGCACATCTCAGTGCGGCAGAGACGACGCTCTACAACCGATTGTCTCTTTCTAAAGCTATACTTATGTACATTATTTATTGCCGGTCACTGTACAGAGGTTTGGAAGTTACTAAAACTTAATTGTTGGGCCGACGACATCAAGCACGTCGCCGGAAAGTAGTGGTTCTGTTCCGATGAAGTGTGGCAGGACAGGAGGAAAATTGAAGAGGCGTATGTCCAGCAGTGGACGCATACACGCTGACTGAGTGATATCACCAGTGACGTCACATACCTTGGTGAGCTGCGCGCTGCGGCATTGCACCTTTGGTTGTGCCGGCTACACTGAATTCGAAGAAAAACCAAACTATTTCCATTGCCGTTTCGACCAACCATCAGTGCGACGGTACCAATACGAACGGGTTCAGACTTCGTCCTTGGTCAGTCGAAATAGATGTGAATAGTTCACATACTTCCGTCCAATTCAGTGCAGCCAGAAGCATTGACACGGCGCATAAATCACCGAGGTGTGATGTGATGCATCACCGGTGTGGCCAAAAGTGTCACGTTCCATAAAATAAAAGTAAGAAGGTCTTAAACTCACCGGCGTCATAAGCACCTTCGTCACACTCAACTCTTTTGCTTCCGAATTGCTATATTTCTCTCTCTTTCTTTTTCCACGCCTTTTCTTTCTAGATCCATCTCGCTTCCTCACATCGCTGTCGTCACTCGAATTAAACAATGGCGCGCTTTCAGCATCGCATTCCGATTTCAAATCTTCATCTTTGATGGATTCCAGTTCGACTTTTATGCAAGCTTCCTCGGTTTGTTCATGTGCCAAGTTGAACGTGTGAACGTTGTGCGATATTGTGTAAGACGAACATAGACCGTGGCACTCGCGATCAATACTTTTTATGTGAATTTCATTGATCTGAAACAATAGTTTTCTCTATGAACCGACACATGAAAACATTGGAAAACTTCTGTAGCAGGTCAGTATACATACCTCATCATGTTGGTTGTAGATGTTCCGCAGCAGTAGATAGGCTCTCTAACACTTGTGTCTGAACAAGTTGAACTTGTTCACGAGCGCCGCACACTCCCAGCACAACTTCTGAGGCAGGTCCGTATACATACCTCATCATGTTGGTTGTAGATGTGCTGCAGCAGTAGATAGGCTCTCTCACACTTGTGTCTGAACAAGTTGAACTTGTTCACGAGCGCCGCACACTCCCAGCACAACTTCTGAGGCAAGTCAGTATACATACCTCATGATGTTGGTCGTAGATGTCCTGCAGCAGTAGATAGGCTCTCTCACACTTGTGTCTGAACAAGTTGAACTTGTTCACGAGCGCCGCACACTCCCAGCACAACTTCTGAGAGATTCCATCAACAGTGTTGACCTAGAAAGGACACAGTACTTATAGGTAGTCAAATTTTTTTCAAAATTCTAACATAAAAAAAACTCGTAAAATTTACTCAAATGCATACGAGATAAAAAGTGAAAAATTAGTAAAAAGTGAAGGAATACCTACCCTGAGCAAACATAAAATACAAAAACAACCTGGACGCCGCCGGTGAGCAGTTGGTAGGGCTGCAGCAGACTGCTGGGGCTCATGCTATACATCCTCACGTCGGTAGCGAGGCACGCGACGCACACTCTCACGTCACACATTTCTGCACTTTTTGCACACCAATCACCATACAAAAATAAAATAACCAGGGAAAAAGAATTTATGAGTGGAACTCGAAAGTAACCTGTGTGTAAACTGTGAATGCCCGAATCCCCGCTAGCGACCAATTTAATCGTATGGCCGCCTGATTAAAATAAAAAAAAAACATTCCTGTCACACACACACAGATTAAAATTAATGGAAGCTTAAGGTCACTGAAAAATATTTGTTTTTTTTTTTTTTGGCGATCACGCTTTTATGTTAGCGTATTTACGTGACTATGGCCCATAGTCACGTCTGTTGCATCAACAAGCTATAAAAAAAACATACAGCAGTAAACATACAACCATAAAAGGAGAACAATTTATGAAGTTAAACTTAACGCGCGTGCATACTTACGAACCAAGCTAACAATGAGTAGCAAAGAATATAATACTACATGAGTAGCTTGCGTGCATGAAAATAGTAAAAGAACTTTTAACTAAACACAATAGTACTATAACAACTAAGAAAAAATGTATTTACAATATTCATCATCATATTCCCATTTACAATTTTATATTGTTATCAACAATAAATTTAGCTAATAATTTCAAAATTTTAACATAACTTGAAGAGAACCCGATCGTCTATAGTAGAAATATTTTTCTTTATCTGATGCAAGTATGTTTAACAGTGACTAGACGAACCGTCACAGTAAGCAATTAATGTTAGTGAGGAGGGGAACCTTATGAATTGGTAAAGAAGACTCGGTGACTTGGAATCATTGACTTGGAATTGGTAAAAAATATGATTAAGATCTCCCTCTTCCAGACCACATTCGCAAATGGAAGAGTCGAGGATACGGAGCCTGGCCAGGTGAACTGGAGTACAACAGTGTCCGAGCCTAAGTCTGCAGATTACAGAAGTGGCAACTTTCGAGACGTTTAGCTTAAAGAACAATGGTCGGGCTGGAATTTTTTCTGAAACTGAGCATAATGAGAGACTTTGTGTTTACTGGATGATTTCCAGACATTAGTCCAAGATTGAGATAAATATGATTGAGAGAGAGAAACCAGATCGTGCGAATAATTGACATAAGGAAATTTATCCCCTCGCACCACAGCCTCCTTAGCAAGGGCATCAGCACGCTCATTGCCTGCGATGCCACAGTGAGACGGAATCCAAGCCAGGGTGATTTGTTTTTTATTAAGACAGTTGAAAATTAAATTCTTTATATTGAAAATTATGGGATTATGTAATTTGGGAGTAAAAAGGGTTTTGCACTAGGGCCTGTAGAGCACTAAGTGAATCTGTAAATATGACAAAAATATGATAACTTTTTCTAATTTTTGACACAGATGCACAAATTTTACTGCTTCCAGTAAAGCTGTGCACTCTCCCGCATAGACTGTAGTCTCCGGTGAACATTTAATTATTTGATAAGTATTGCTGGATTTATGATATACAGCAGCCCTTACACTACCTTTCTCTGATAATTTTGAAGCGTCTGTAAAGATAAGATCCCAACCTTGCCAATTTTTTTAAATGAGCATATCAAATAATTTATCAGCTTTTTTAGAATCTTTGTCTATAGTTTTTTCTTATTTATTTTATTAGTCTATAAATTTTGGTATAGATACCAAATTTTTTTATTACATCTGGTTTGTATATGACTGCCTCGTATGGACTCATGAATAAGGGAAGATGAAGAGATCGTTGCACTGGAGCTCGAAGATAATAAAATTTACGAAAACTACGGACTAGTCTAGTAGCTGGCTTGTTAATCCAGTAGGGTTTTTTAAATAAAAATTTTGAAAGAAGTCGTAGTTTGGGGATAAGTGGATGATTCGAAATTTGTATGCCCTTAAATATAAATCTGTCAGCCAGAAACTGACGACGTAATAAAAACAAAGGACGGTCTACACACTCAAACTGAAGGGCGTTGATTGGACTGGATTTCATAGCTCCCGTTATGATGCGGAGGCACTTGGATTGGATACGATCAAGCTTCTGCATAGCAGATTTGTTTGAAGGTTCCAATATGAAAGTTCCATAATCAAGATGACTCCGTATGGATGAAAATGGATGAGCTCCCCAACTCCCCACCACACTCCAGCAAGAGTTCGTTTCTCACAGCTCACAGATTAGTAGTTCGCAAGCGGCACATGAAAGAACAAGGGAAGTGGATTTTGGCCTGCCTGCGCGATCACCTGATTGCGCCCGCCTCAACATTTGGCTAGGTTAGGTTAGGTTAGTTTCTTCTATAAATGAACCCTGGTTATTTTTTTTTTAAACCACCAAAACATTTACCCATAGTATTTGTTTACAATCTTTACAATCAGGTGATGGCAGACTTCCTTTGTTCCTTATGTTTCAGACCCATTTAAGGCGGCCGCGGCGGGGGCGGCGCGGCAGTTTTAATGCTACAAAAGAAATGGCTGTATTTTGCCTGTTTCGGGAGGAGACGAATTAAATAAAAAAAAATCTCTTTGGCGGCCGTGGCTACGCGGGGTTTGACACCTGAAAGCTCTGGCGGCTCCTGCGGATCCTGCGATCCTACGGCGCGGCTCGGGTTGACTCGGCTCGAAACGTAACACTCGGCTTGAAACGAAACGTAACAAAAAACGACATGCACCGCCTCAACATTAGGTTAGGGTTAATATAGAGAAGATGCGTCGCGTAGCGACGCAGCTTGCATTACACTTGCCGAAAATATTAATTAAAAAAATTAATACTACGAAAACTAGACACTCTAGAGAAAAACTTTATATACTTTTTTGTTTCGGAAAAATGTGAGCATTGCGCTGGCGAAATTAATGCACTGGCCGTTACAACACCCTGTATATTAACCCTGGTTTTTTTTAAACCACTAATACATCACTAATACATATCATATCACACAACATCACTCATACCACTCATTCCTCCTACGAGCCGAAGTTTGCCGAAAGGAGCTAAAGGAGCGGTTGTAGGATCAAGCAGGTCTTTCAGGTGGTAGACCGCCCTATAGTATTATATTCTTTGGTATGGGGCTTCCGCCTCATAACTAAAACGCAGCGTGGTTAGTTTTAATCTCTTTGTTCTAGATATTCGATTCGGCCTATTCGGCACTTCGGCTCGGCAGTCTGCTATACTATAATAGTAATCCCTATATAATTAGTCTGTATTGTTGCGTGCGTGCATCAGTAACGGTATAGTATAGTAGTGTATATTTATATATATTATCTTTGGTTTGCATTGCATAGGGCTACTGGCTAAAGTCCGTCTCACGAAAGAAGGCCCGCAGACGCGGCACTACGGTAATACACTTCCATACATTGCCGCGGGACTTCTTTCGTGAGACGGAATCTACGCGCCCGTCTAGACGTGCGTTTCTTCGGTGCCCGTCCATCCACTCGCGCTTTCTGTTGCTCTTTAATGATAATTGGTGTTGATAAGGTGTGGGCTGTGCTGTAGAAAGAGACTGGAGGCGGGGGAAGTGGGGGAAGGGAGGAGGGGGGGAGAGGACTTTTTTTTACGAGGTGTACGTAATGGTAAGCTGCCCCTATATTTCTTTACAGGCTATTCCATACCAGAGCACAGGAAGGGGAGAACAGCAGCAACACGTGCGTGTGTGTGTCGTACGCGTCAGCTCTCCTGCGAGCGTGTGTGCGTTCCGCTTTGTCGGCGGCTCGAAACAGTGACGAGGTGAGGACGCTCCGCCGGGAGGCAGATCTCACCGCCGCAGAGTCCATAATCACACCGCACACGTGCTCGCAAGTTGCTGTCGCATACACAATGCATTCTATTGCTATCTGCTGCTCTATTATAACCATAGAGAAATAAAGTATACAGGCCTGAGCTCATACAAAATGATTCCTGAATTGTGCCACACCGACTTGATCGCGGCTGCATACATACTGAACTGACGTATGTAGTATGCAGCCGGCATCAATTTGTGGTGACGGCTTACGGAACCAGATTGTCCGTCTTTTCTGGTCTGTTATTAAAACACTAAAGTGATTGTTGCAGACACTTGCGTCAAAATCGCGGATGGAAGCTGACCAGTGACAGAGCCCGCTGATGTTCCTGGTGTTGCCAGCTCACTGGACATGGATACTACAGTGAAGAGTGAACCAGCAGATGTTGACAACCACTTCGATGAGGTTCTTACTTATTTAATTTATTTGTTAACTGCATGGTTGGACTGTTTGAGAACAACAACCTATACCGGTGGCCTTGGACAGGAAAACGGAGTGTGGGAAGACCATCCGCCAGATGGGACGTGGACACAAGTATGTCGGCAGAAAGCAGTGGTCCCGTACAGCTGAATTCTGAGAGGACTGGAGGAAAATTTGAAAGGTATACACCTTTCAAATTTTCCTCCAGTCCAGCAGTTTCCATTTCCAGCAATTTAAATGCTGTTGAAGGAATAATATACCTAATATTAAATCTAAAGTCTGCAGGTAGATAGATGTTTGGTTAGTTGTACTTGTTAGATAGATAGATAGAAAATTCTTTATTGCTCCAGTAAACATTAAACAGTAACAAATACATTGGAAAATTTACATAAGGTGCAAAGGCAGACTTATCCCTTACAGAGATTTCTTACAGTCAACCTTTCGATGTTTGCGATTCGATAATATAGTGGAATGTAAGTAGGTAGTAGCAAAAGAGTTGAGCGTGACAATTGAAGATAAAATAATAATAAGAATACTTATTAACAATACATATAAGTACATGCTAGTAAAATATAAGCCATACATGTTTAATACATATAAACAGTGGCGTGCACAGACATTCGAGACTGGGGAGGTAGGCAGCCATGAAGATTCAAAATATATAAGGTCTTTCAATAGTAGGTAACGATACGCTAAGGGGTGTATGTGTAATAGATACTGATTACGTTCCCATACCAATTTTTTTTTATGATAAAAAAACGTATTTATTAAGGTGAAATACTTCACGTATAAAATTTGAGGAGTGAGTAGGCTTTTTATATCGTAAAAAAAAAATTGGCATGGGAACGTTATCAGTATCTGATACACATACACCCCTTAGCGTATCGTTACCTACTAATGAAAGACCTAAACAAGTTTAATTGTATTCCTCTTTCTTCACCCTTCCCTTATCAGCCCGGTTTTCATCTCTCACATCTTTATACACGGTGTTGCAGTTGCCCCCGTAATATTTTTAACTGACATAAGGGGGTTATTCTATATATGAAACTAAACAACTTCTGTGAAGAAACCAAATTTTTTTAACCCTTTGGCTCCCAGAAGACCCGGCCGGGTCTTATGACGCGCCAATCTGATAACTCCCAGAAGACCCGGCCGGGTCTCGGCGCGGCGCGGCTCCCTATTTAATTCATAACTAATTCTACCAATTTCCTATCAAACAACTGATTACTGGTATACATTCTTGGTTAAATTTACTAATAACTATTATCAAACATGACTGGGCAACACATCACCTTCACACAGAAAATATTTTTTGAAAATGTAAAAAAAAAAAGGCTCCCATGACGACTGACATTTCCACAGACACTGGAATACACAGATCTTGTACCGTATTTCGAGTACCCGTATTCTAGAGTACGTTTCAATATCTATATTTTGATGGGCGACTTGTGGGAATAAATTATACAGTTTCGGTCAGAAAAAACAAAAAAAAAATGTCGAGTGTGTTTTGTTTTGCCTGGAGTTCAAAAAATCGGTCTGTGCTTCTAAATAAGTGAATCCTGAAGTGTTCGGTATGACTGAATGCGCAATTTCAGTACAAATCAGACTGAATACAGATCATTGATGAATCAATCGATTGAGGCGGGATATTCGAATTTGTGCGGGAGCGCGCGCGCCAAAATTTTGGGTTTTTGCGCGCGGCGAAAAGGGCTGGGAGTCAACGGTACGTAAGTTTGTTAAAATCGTGGGAGCTGAAGGGTTGACAAGCTGGAAGAGCTGAAGGGAAGACAAAAAAATGTTTTTTTTTCCATACACATTATTATATATACAGGGTGTCCCCGGCCTGGTGTAGTTCCTTTAAAGAGGCTATTCTAGGCCTTGTAACAAAAGCACTGGTGAAAGATTTTTTTAAATATGTGCTTTTATTAAAATTTTAGATTTTCCTAACAAACTAAATGCGTACTACAATGTGTGGGCGCCTTTAGACCGCGCGACGGTGACGCGGGCGGGGCGGGTTATCTGTCGCGTCCGTCCGTATTCCCGCTGCCGGCTGCCCCGCGCCCCGCGCGCGCCCGATTAGAGCATTACCACATTACACTACATTAATAACTTTAAAAATTTATATCTCCGCAACGGGAGTACCTAGAACCCTACTTCTTTGACTAATTATGTTTTTTACAAAGCCTAGAATAGCCTCCTTAAAGGAACTATGCCAGTCTGGGGACACCCTGTATATTATTACCTTTTCTCAAAATGTATGGAGAAAAAAAATTTTTTTTTCTTCAATTCAAAAAGTCGTAGAACAAAAGTTGTTCTATTTCACGTACAGAATCATCCCCTTTCGGGTTTTACGGTTGGGGTTGCAACACCCTGTATATCCACATGAATATGTTCCAGCAGATTTTTATTAATGCCACCGCAGACATCCATAAAATGATTTAATTTTAATTACACATGTCATAAATACAGATGCAGGGTGGCTTTGAAAAAAGTCTTTTTTGTGTCATTTAAACAGAATCAATCTACAAATACAGTGCCGTAGATAGACTTAAATATCACAAGAAAAAACAGAAAAAGATTAAATAGAAATAATTAGAGTGGAGGAGAGGTACTTTTCTTATAAATCAATGAGCATATCCTTTTGTAAATATAGTGCAAACACTTCTTTCTTATAAAGTGTACCAGACAAGTACCCGGCCAACCGACAGCGCGCGCGCGCGGGAACGATGATAGACCAGCTAAACCTACGTTACGAGGCATTGTTGTGGTGTTAGTGAAAAGCAGGGTAGGCTTACCCTAGCCTAGTAAATCGCGCATCGAATCACGCATACACACGCACAATACGTAGTGTAGCGTAGCGTATATGACGCAGGATTTGAGTAATAGTGTGAGTGACCACCAGGCAGTCATGTTGTGTACTTATACCGCGCGACGGGCGGCGCTGCGTCCGCGTGAGCGGCCGCGCCGAGAGGGGGAGAGCGTGGCAAATTTTAAATCATTAGTTTTTTCGTGAAGTCGAGTAGTTCTATTCTATACGTTTTAATTTGTTTGGTTGGGTGGAATTCGGACTTCACTCAGGGTAGGCAGTACTTTTCTGCCTTTATGGGATGCACGCCCCTGCATATTAATTACTAAATATATAGAATATTATATACAAATAAATTGTTAATAGGTAGAAACACATTATATTGATCAACCACCTATAGTACAGCCATGAATGGACAGTTTAGGTGGAAGCGATTATTACATATCTGTTTGTCTAAAATAAGTTACACCAGTGAAAAATATGTGAAAATTAATTGAAATGTTTTAAAAAATAATAATAAAAAAAATTTACTTTACTTTAAATGAGACAATCCTTAATTTAATGAAGATAATTAATAAGGCAGTGCGGATGTGCAGGATGTCGTCTACTCGATTAAGCAGGAACTGGAAATCGAGGTCGAGCTGCAGCCGGCGGACCTGCAATACATGCCGCTGTCCTGCAAGCCCGAGCCCGCCGGCGATGCCGCACTGTGAGTCACCCTCGTCCCCTTATCACCACTCGCACTGACCCGCAGCTCCGCTCGCCGCATTGTCCGCTTTCTGAACTCGGCGACATCTGGCGCCGAACCATCCATAAGGTGTCCTAACGACAGGTCACCCGTTGTTATGGGCTGACATCACGGATGTTGTAGATGACGTAGCCAGCCGTTTCAGTTTCCATAAAAAATAAAAAAAAAGATCGACATTCGGGCACTCGCGGGAGTGGGGAAGTTCGGAATGCCATGCCCGCCTGACAGATTCACACCTCTCTTGAAGGACCCGAGGCTGTACTTGGGGGAAATGTGTGGGCAGGGAGATCGTTTCAGAGTTTACCAGTTCTGTGGAAGAAAGATCTCAAAGAACTCTTTATCTTGTGGTCATACCAGATACAGTAAAATGGACAGAAAACACTAATTACAAATTTTTTTTTCTGGAAACTGACACGGTTGGCTACATCACCTGCAACATCCGTAATGTCAACCCATAACACCGGGTGAATTAGGTACCATTTCAGTGCTTACCTTCATTTCATGTCGGCTACACTGAACTGGACAGAAAACACTGACTATTTACATAGCCGTTTGGACGGACGTTTCGCTCAGTGCGGTGGTACCAACCCGGCCGGGATAAACCCTAGTAACCTAGTAAGGTAAGAAGGGAAGGGACCTACAGATGTGGAATCCGGACCACGGTCAGCCTCCAACTGTATAGTGGTCAGCCATCCAAGTACTAACCGCGTCCAGGTGTGCTTAACAACAGTCAACCGACCGCACGACTGAGCTGTCGAGGCTGACAAAATGATGGCTGATTAATTTCATAGCCGTCTCGTCCGACCTTCATTAGGTGAGATAGTACCACTCCAGACTTAAAGTTAAACACTACCACTCACTAAGGTAAAGGAAGGTACCTACAGTCTTACATAGAATCAGAGCATTATTACATAGAGCAGCCATCAACCTCAACGGTCGGAGGAATATTGTTTTATTAGTCTAGAACAGTGATTCGCAAACTGGGTGCCGCGGCACCCCGGGGTGCCGCGAACCTACGCCAGGGGTGCCGCGAAAAAGTGGACATTATTTGACCGAGCGAGCGCGAAGCGCGAGCGAAGCGTCTCCGTTTCAGCTTGGGCAAAAATGCGTACGTATGTCTGGATGTCCGGCTGTTTCTCAACAAGTTTTTGGTAATTTTTCAAAATCGCTAAGCCATGGGGGTTGAGGTGCGCCGGTGAAAATTTATTCAGTTTTAAGCTATGCAAAAACAGACTCGCGAGGTCTACAACTCACAGAGCCACTCACTAGTAGTAAATAATTAAATTCAAAATAAGTATAAAAGTAATGTACCTACCTACATACTTAATCGAAATACTAATGAAACATTTACATTTCGATGCGTAACTTTTACGCATCGCAAAATTGTGTTTTTTATTCCTTTCGAAAATATTACTTCATTAACATATTTGCATGCTTCGTTTATCACAGTTCAGATATGATGCATAATGAAAGACACCAACCGAATATTGAAGCGGTGTGCCGCACAATTTCTTGAACGGGTTAAGGGCGCCGTCAGCTAAAAAAGTTTGAGAACCACTGGTCTAGAACTATCCTGAGGCAATATTCTCCTCATAAAACTGCACGTAAAACCGTTCAAGCATTTTTTTATTTATACTCATTTTTAAGTTTCTGGATTAACAGTAGGTACTAAAGACTTACATAAGTCGACGTTTCCCTAACGACGTCATGGGCTTCTTCAGGAACTGCTGGAGTTCCTGGAGCGGACGTCTGGTGTCCGTTGTACCAGACGTTAAACTGTTCTTTTTCGAAAATTTCAGCTGTGGGTAGGTTGCACAATATTCGGCAGCAGTGTCAGATCGCGATCCATACTTCGTACGAAGTCCCGGCTGCACACAACACTCACTTTGACTTCAGACGCTGGCTTGGCCGAAGATCTGGAAGATGTGTGCTGTGACAGCACGGGCAGCCAAGAAGGTGATAAATTCATACTGTCGTCCCTATTGAAATTTCTATGCCTGGTGATTTCGATGGCTTCCCTGACTAGGCGTGGATCGTAGTGACGTTCTACCGCTAGTACGGACGCTTCATCAAACCGCATTTCCAGGGTTGCTGCCTCTCTCCTGTCACATTTAACATTGTTATCAACATTCTAATTGATACGCTTGTCGTAAAAGAAAAGAAATGGGGATACAGGTTCAAATATGGAGACACATATATGGCGGCCATCCTGGCATTTGCGGATGATATTACGCTGTTAACCCGCAATCCAAAACAAAATCAGTTGCTTCTTATGGTGGTGGATGACTATTGTGAATGGACCAAAGGGATGAAGATAAAACCAGCGAAGTGCTACTGTTTGAGCTTAACCAGGAAAGGTTCAAAGTTTACCTCGAGCAATCCAGGTTTGACAGTAGCCGGAAAACCAATCGCAACCGTGGCTGATGAAGCTCCTTTTAAATTCTTGGGCAAAAGGATCACCAGCAGAGGAAAGGAGCATCCTACTGATGATATTGTCCAACTTTTCGAAGAGAGCCTCCGCCAAACTGACAATCTTCCCCTCCTGGGTACACAAAAGGCATGGATTTACGATAACTACCTGACATCAAAACTTTCATGGCCATTTCTCGTCTACGACTTCACAAAGCAAAACCTGACTAAATTAGACTCGTATGTGACTAGATTCCTGAAATCATGGTTTGGACTGGCTCACCCGGCTGACTCGTCAACGCTATACAGATCTCACAATAACTTTGGACTGAACATTAAGAAACCGTCGATATTTTATCAAAAGGCGAGAATAGCCAAACGATGTATACTCAAAGACTCCAATGATAGCGCTATTCAAGCCTTACCCAACACATCACTATCAGATGAACTGGAATCGAGACTCGACTTCTACAAATCATTCCAAGTTGGTACACGCACCAATAGATCTGGATTGGGCATAGAAACAGCAAAGTCTGATAAAGAAATACTGATCAGGAGGACATGGAACAAGGCTTCAAACTTCACGCCTTAAACCTAGAAATGCAGAATGATTGGCTAACAGTGGGTGACTTCTGCATCCCTCCTGCATTGAAGTGGAAATCCATAATATACAACTGGTCCCCTGAGCTGCTTAACCCTTCATCACTGGAGCGGGCAATATTGCCCGCCGAGCATTTATACCGTCATCTATGGAGCGGTCAATATTAACCCGCCACCGCTCCAAACCGCTGCATGGGCCGAAAAATAATTTTTCCCTACACAATCTACTATTATAGTATTAGTACAAAGAGACATACTATAAAGTTGACAAAATTGATCTACCAACACTATCATTACCGAAGACAACAACGAGCCGACAGAGTAGGAAAAAAATATCATATCTGTCGTCATTGTTGTGGGTGTTGTGTTGTGGGTCGGTGTAGTGAATGTTCGTTGAGTTTGTTCACCAAATACAGAAGAATGGACCGGTAAGTGATGTTTTTTCTCTTTTTCATTATATTCCGGACCTATTGAGTACATTTGTTTGTACTGAGTTGAGATGCATTTTACGTAAAAAGTCGAAGAAAAGTCCTACTCCATACTGACAATTTTTTCCTGTTTGTTGTTGTTGTCAAAGCTTGTTTCTCAAAATAAATCGGTTTTTCGGAGAAAGTGAGGTGACAGAAATGTTCATTAGTTCTTCTAGTTGAATAATATATGCCGTTTAGTGCTTACATGTCGTACATTTACGAGAAACAAGCCATTTTTGTGACCTAGGTCTCGCGCCATACAAACTTGCCTGTTTTGAGAAGCTTGTTTCTCAAAATAAATCGTTTTTTTGGAAAAAGTGAGGTGACAGAAATGTTCCTTAGTTCTTCTAGTTGAATAATATGTGCCGCTTAGTGCTTGCATGTCGTAAATTTACGAGAAATGAGCCATTTTTGTGACCTAGGTTTCGCCTAGGAACTTGGTGAAAGTGTTTTTTTTGCCAACATTTTTTGCGAATTCAAAATTTTATTGTGGTTGACACGGGGGCTGCTGATACACAAGAAAGGTATGATTAGGTCCGTTATTTATTAGTGTTTATAATAAAAATACTATGTGACCGATTTCCGGTCTAATAAATTTATAAAAATAAAAAATCTGAGACAGGTCGCGATTTTCATATAACACAACTTTACAAAATAATAATATGCAATATATATAAAAAAATACTATTTATAGCTAGAATATTTATCTGTAAATACAATCCATATGTTAGTTCATGAAGTTTTATGGAAAGATCTTCCAAAATGATTTTTTTTCGAGAGTAATGCGCCGGCGCCGATCGCGCCCGCCACCTGGTGTAGGCGAAGGATTGTTTTGGTTAATGCTTCCGTAGAGGACGGGTTAAGTTCTACTTAAATGCATTCCAGCTTACTCTCCCCGACCCGAGTAACCTAGTTAGATGGGGGAAATCTACAGATAAACTATGCCCGTCATGTAAGGAGTTCGTAGGCACGGCCAAACATTTGTTATGCGGATGCAAAATACTACTTGAGCGAGGCCAGTATTCCTACCGTCATGATAAAGTCCTCCAAATCATCAGAGAGGCCATCAACCTGTCAATTGCACGGACCAGGAAAGGGCAAACCAGTAGCGGCTTCCAGAAGGTCAACTTTGTGAAACCTGGAGCCAATAAGCTGCCCAAAGATAGGACTAAACCTTCTTCAATTTTGGGAGCAGCAAAGGATTGGGAATTGTTGATGGACACACATGAGAAGCATTACCAAATGCCTTCGGAAATCTGTACCACAGCATTAAGACCGGATATACTCATATTCTCAAAAGCGACAAAGCATGTAGTACTTGTTGAACTTACAGTTCCATGGGAAAGTAACATACCGAAGGACCACAACATCAAACTTAACAAGTACTGCAACTTAGTAGACCGGATTGTGAGAAACGGATTCAAGACTGATCTCTTCGCTGTGGAAGTCGGAGCAAGGGGACTACCAGCGAAGTCGCTCTACAGTCTCTTCAAGAATCTAGGGCTCCCAAGATCGACGCTAAGCTCATATATGGAGAGAGCTTCGAAAACGTCACTGGAAGCATCCTACAGAATATGGATAGGTAGAGAGAGGGAGGTCGAGAGCGGGACTGGTGGTTTCCCCGCGTCCTAGTCAACGCAGACTAGCTGACGAGGGCTTGAAGCGAGCCGAAACGTGAAGCATGCGCGGGAAATTTAGAGTGGCCACTCGCTAGTCCCGGCCTCGATTAATACCCTCCTCTACTGCCGATGGGCCCGGATATGTTCGGTGAAGCCATCGTAAGCTTAGATCCACACCTTCCTTCCTTCTATTATCACCAAGCAATAGATGTTCCGCAATTGCCGATTCCTGCAGGTCACCATTCTTGACTGCTCTTAACCATCTGAGCAAATCCGATACACTCCACTGACCAGCCGAAATTTATCGCTGAGCAACAGCGATCTATTAATCGACTTGACGTCCGGAGTTGGTTTTTTATTTTTTACTCTGTCAGCTTTGAACTTAGGGTTATCTCTGTTCCTGTAATCATTATTTGAGTAATGAAAGAACGCAACAAAAAATGTTCGCAGCGATGGTGTCATATGCGTGGTCCATGAAACACATATTTGCATTCTCGCTGGAAGTTCGAACCGTTCTGTGTGTTCTGTGAACTTGTGTGTGTGTTTGAGTGGCTTCTGGTGAACATTTTTTCAAGAAGATGTTAACAAAATTTGATGCTGTTCTATTAGAAATTTATTATAGTTATATTCTAAAATAAAAAAAAATATGTTATCGCTTTACTTTTCAAGGGATCTTCGTTCTTTCCATCGTACACCCATAAAATTTGATCTCTAACCTTACCTATTTTTTATTAATTCCGATTGAAATCGAATTAACTCAAACCTATATCATATGAACGATAATTTTATCTAGATTGTAATGAGGTACAAATTTATATGGGTCTCGAAGTAAATATTAAAGTTATGATTTTATAATTGAGGAGTGCGGAGAAAGTTGCGCGCGCGTACTTTTAGAAGTTTGCTCAGCGGCTCTTCAAAAAAAGTTGGAAATTTGCTCAGAGGGTTAAGTGTTCGCACATTCGCTCATGAACGCTGCTCTTCTTTTGGCCCATGAAGGTCTTCCCACAGCTACATGGATACATGGATCTTTGTAGATGCCCGTTAGTAGACGGTTTACCAGGGAGGGTAAGGTAAGGTAAACCGTGCACACAATGTATGTGATGAAGAGCACGTTCAAATGGAGCTGAAGCAGGTAAAAGTGCATCGCAGCAAAATGGATTTAACACGAGGGCTTGCAATACTAAAATCCAGGGAAAAAGGCAAAGACGAATAGAGGTTAGTAGACAGCCCGCCTATTTACCATACGTAAAAGGTGTTACAGACCAGATTGGTAAATTACTTTGGAAAATGGAAATCAGAACATTCTATAAGCCTCTACCTAAAGCAGTGGTGTCCAAACGGTCGATCGCGATCGACCGGTCGATCACAAGAGGCTTTTAGGTCGATCGCTGAAAATATGTAGAGCAAGAAGTGACTCGTACAAACATTGAAGAATTCATATTATTTGATGTGATATACATTTTCCGGGTGGTGGTGTATTCCACAAGGACCGCAATAGTAACACATATAAAGGATTTAATGAAAATATCTTTCAATTCAAACAATAATGACTAGAAATTATTAAACAACGAAATGTTTTGAACGACGAAACGACAACGACAACGAAAGTGTCGATCTCAGAACGTTTAATTTTTTGTGGGTAGATCTTCATAGAAAAAAGTATGGGCACCACTGACCTAAAGTGTCTCAAATGCTTAGATCTGTTATAGACAAGATACTATTGAAAGCCCCAGGCGTCTACAAAGTTCCATGTAGTTGTGGGAGGAGCTGCATCGGCCAAACAAAGAGCAGCGTCTATGAGCGAATGTGCGAACACATAAGAGCAGTCAAGAATGGTGACCTGCAGAAATCGGCAATTGCGGAACATCTATTGCTTGGTGATAATAACCACTGGATGCGGTTTGATGAAGCGTCGGCACTAGCGTGGGCGCCGTCGGACTACACCTCTGCGTTAGTCTGGCGCGCGCCATGTCGTGCTTCCCATAAAAAAAATGTCACTACACTCAGGGAAACCATCGCAATCACCAGGCACAGAATGTTCAACGGGGCGGACAGTATGAATTTATCATCTTCTTGGCTGCCCGTGCTGTCACAGCACACATCTTCAAGATCTTCCGCCAAGCCAGCATCTGAAGACAAAGTGAGTGTTGTGTGCAGCCGGGACTTCGTGCGATGTATGGATCGCGATCTGACACCGCTGTCGAATATTGTGCAACCTACCCAGAGCTACAATCTTCGAAAAGAGCAGTTTGACGTCTGGTACAACGCACACCAGACGTCGGCTCCAGGAACTCCCGCAGTTCCTGAAGAAGCCCGTGACGTAGCGGGCGAAACATCGATTTATGTAAGTCTTTAGTAGCTATTGTTAATCTGGAAAATAAAAAATGAGTATAATTAATAACAGTAAACTTAAAAACTTTTTTTTATTTGCCCGTTTCAGACCACCTAGACTCTTTAGTACTTCTTAATAGAGAGTGCACACTGGCATTACGCCACGTTCCACCTAATTGAAGCAATCAAGCTGCACATGAGTTAGTCAATCGCGATTCACCGGCATAACTACACGATCAGTCCGCGCGGACTGCTCGTGTAGCGGTGCACCTCACACGCTTCAAACTCCACTTCCCTTTTCCCGCTCGCACCCCGCGCCAGCACCCTCTGTGGAGCTTGATTCTTCATGCTGGACCGTCACGCTTCCCTACCTCATACCTTATTGTCACCCATTCGTAACTATATTGCTACTTTATCTCTAAAAATTTCTCCCTCTAGTAATATATCTCTATGTTAGAGACACATTTTATGATAGAGATGTTGAGCAACGTATTGCTTAGACACCTCTTCCAGACAATGTTTGCTCACTTACTTAACGCATTATGATAACTTGCTGGTCGCCTTCAGAGAAAAGCTATTATAAGTATACAAATTGACTAACTCTTGCACGCTTCGTTCTTGAGGAGTTGTTGTTGCTCGTGGAGTTCGGTGTACAGCGAAATATTATGACAATTATATTATCATGATTCTGTTGATATATTTATACGCTTGTTTATTACATTTACAGAGTCGAAGAAGATCTCATAAAAAATGAACTAAATGCAGCGCTTACACAAGACAACAGTGGAGCTGTGCGAAGTTCCAGCAGGTCAAAATATACATGTGGTTTTTGTAGTAAAAGTTTTGTACTTAGGATGACCTTACAACAGCACTTAATAACTCACAAAGGTGAACGACCACATAAATGCGATATTTGCAAAAAGGGGTATTCACACAAATCTCATTTAAATACCCACATGTTAGTTCACACAGGTGAACGACCATACAAATGCGATATTTGCAAATATAGTTCTACAAAGAAATCTCATTTGAATACACACATGTTAACTCACACTCGTGAACGATCACACAAATGCGATATTTGCAAGAAGGGGTTTTCACAGAACTCTCATTTAATTAGCCACATGTCAACTCACACAGGTAAAAGACCACATAAGTGCCATATTTGCAAAAAGTGCTTTACGCAGAAATGTAATTTAAAAAACCACATGTTTACTCACACAGGTGGAGGACCATGCAAGTGTCATATTTGCAAAAAGGGGTTTGCTTTTAAATCCCAATTAAATATCCACGTTTTAACTCATAAAAGTGAACGATCACATAAGTGTCATATTTGCAAGAAAGGGTTTACACAGAAAATTTATTTAAGCAAACACATGTTAACTCACAGAAGTGAACAATATAAGTGCGACATTTGTAAAAAGGAGTTTTCGCAGAAAGGTAGTTTAAAAATACACATGGTTACTCACAGGTAAACGATTACATAAGTGTCATATTTGCAAGGAGTTTTCTTATAAATCACATTTAAATACCCACTTGTGAAATCGGGTGAAAGACCACATAAGTGTCATATTTGCAAAAAAAAAAATTAAAAAATCCTATCACATTTAAATATGCCCGTGCTAACTCACACGGGTGAACGACCACAAATGCGATAGTTGCAACTATAGCTTTAAACTTAAACGCAATTTAAATACCCACATGTTAACTCACACAGGTGAAAGGCCACGCAAATGCAATATTTTCAAATATAGTTTTACACTAAAATCTCATTTAAATACCCACATGTTCACACAGGCGAACGACCACACAAATGTGATATTTGCAAAAATCGTTTTACAAGGAAATCACGTTTAAATAGCCACATGTTTAACTCACAAAGGTGAACTACCACATAATTTGATATATTTGCAAAAAATGTATTTTTCATTAGAAATGTATTTATGTAATTTTAATAAAATAATATCTTTCATATCCGTCATTGTGGCTATGTAAAAATATCTTATGCTTTCCATCCATTCAGTCTAGCCGGCATGACCAAAGGGAAGCACTGACGTGGCGCCTAGTTGACCAAGGTGTTATGGACTGACATCACGGATGTTGTAGGTAATAGGTAGCATAAAAAAATCATCCAATATAATACCAGTAATTAGTATGTCTTTGTTTTTCTTAGTTTCTTAGACAAGGGGTCATTTGTTTTCTTTTTTTAAGTTTTGTATTTGCTTATAATATAGGTACCTACATATATAGTTTGTAAAATATAGCTTGATACGCGTGACAGATGTCAGAGTGACATTTCTTTGTATGCGTGACAGATGTCAGAGTGACATTTCAACAAAGTATGACGTTGTATTGCGTGCATTTTACTGTAAAAAAATACGGAACTTCATGCGAGGTGTTCTCGATGACATCTGTCACGCGTATGAAGCTATATTTTACGAACTATAGGTTATACGTAGTCCGCACTTGACCACTTTTTGTAAATTTACTTTAACATGAATTCTGTTATAAATCGTTTTCTAGTGTAATTTTTTTTCGTTTTCTTTTGATTGCATGTACTTTATTTTTAAGTTAATATTCATCTTTTTTATTATCTATTTTATTATTAAATTAAATAACGATATACTGTGCAATGAGCACAATTAATTCACAAAAAACAAGTCCACTGGGGTAAGGCGTATATGATATAATTAAATATATCACCGATAGTGAAAACATTCCTGTAGCAACAGTATTCATGGATATGACAAAAGCTTTTGACTTTGTATCGCATGAGGTATTAATGGCCAAACTAAAAGAATGGCCTTCGAGGCAATGTTTATCAATGGCTCGGATGTTACTTAAGCGACAGAAAACAATGCATAGAAATATCCAAATTATGTTCAAAAACAAAACAAATAAGTACAGATCCCCATATAAGTTTGTCAAGTATCGTGTGCCACAGGGGAGTATTGGGGCCACTATAATTTGTTCTCTATATAAATGATTTACCACTGACAGTGGAACACCAAATGGTTTTATTCGCAGATGATAGTAGGTACTTTCATAATTAAAGGGTCCAAATAAAACATAAAAGGATTTGAATTTCATATTAATAGGGCAAAAGAAAACATAGTGTCATGGTTAGAAAATAAAAATTTTACAATAAACATTGATAAAACTAAATTTATGCAATTTTATAATATTAATGGTAAAGGTTTACCTTTAATAATAGAATATAGGGGGGGGGGGGGGGGGGGGGGAAGTAGAGGAAGTAAAATATATAAAGACGTTTGGATAAATTAGGTGATCCAAATAATGGCGTCCATGCACTTGCGAGGTTTGGTCTCAAAACGCAAGCATGGCGGGCGTCGAGCTTTTGTCCGCCATAGCGTTTGGGATCAGAGCCAGAACGAATAGAATCATGTTTCTTTTTTAAATGCTTCCTGAATGTCACCATCAGAATTTCTTTCTTGTTTTGTAGTTCTTTCAAAGGCGTTTTTAAAATAGACGGTTCCAAGCGTCGGCCACTTTTTTTTATCTTTGTGCTCCTTGTCTTTTGGGTTCCAAATAAATACAGGGTTCTGCTTGGTAAAGTTCCAGAAACCGTAAAATTTCTTCGACCCACCATCTTTCTCCACTCATTTTCGCAAAGACTACAACGCGGCAACGTGACGACTATAACTTGATACACGTCTATTCGCCACCAGTGCGCAAGCGATACTAACGAGGCACAAACATGTAGATGGATCGCAAACGCTTGCCGCAAGCTTCCTTTGAGTTTTGGCGTTAAAAACCGACACTCGATCGGATCGGTCGCAAGCGCAAGCACAAAACACAAACCAAGGCAATGCTCCATCCACACGTTTGAATTTGTGATGACTTGGCGAAGTTTGCCAAACGTGTGGACTCTTCATAAAGTTCCTTGGGGTTGCTGTTGATTTTAAATTGTAACTGGAAAAACCACATAGAATTGGTTGAAGAAAAAAATCTGTAGATTTGTGTTTGCTTTAAAAAGACTGATACACAATCCTCATGTGAGAATACAGCTGTCGCGGCTTAGCATGGCTACATATTATCTTCTAACTTACTGTATGGATAAATATTTTGGGGTAACTTCACAAATGCACACAAAATATTTATATTTCAAAAGTGTGTAAGAGCAATTTGTAATGTGAAGCAATATGACAGTGTTGTAAACTACCTATTAATGAATTAAAACTTAACTGTGCCTTGTCTGTACATATATGAAACTTGTGTATTTGTTAAGCCGCGTCTCCTGCGCATGATTTTTCGAAACATTACACAAACACATTTGTTTTCATACAAATGGCCACGACCCAATGTTTCGATGTTTCTGTGTAATATAATATTAAAAAAAAGCATTTGCAGGAGACGCGGCTTAAAGAAAACCTCTAAATATTTTACAACAGGTAAATATTATACACAATTACGATACAAGAAGAAGGGGAAATCTGCTCAATACGCTCCCTCGAACAAATGTATATGCAGGGTATTTTATGATCATAGGTCATAAAGCAAAGCAGTGATTCCTTGACCAATTTGAAGCCTAAAAGATCCAGTAAAGTTTTGTCAGATATGCCCTAATTTAGGAGTTATTGATTAAATTCGTTTTCGCGCACAAAATACCACGGTAGTGCGACCCGACGGACGCTACGTTGCGACGATGACGCTCTGTGCGCTGTCGGCGCCCGCACATGAAGCGTATCGCCCTCCCCACCACCGCCGACGACTTTTAGGAGATGTGGACCTGCGTACCCGGCAAAGAATGTGGTTCCAGTACGACGGCGCTCTAAAAATTTCCTACTGAGTGCATGACCGATGCATTCACACGGGAGCATTTCGTAAATGGAGTGTCTTTATTTAGTTTAGTATGGGGAAAAAAAGTTCACTGTAAAACAAAATGTCATCTAACTTTTTTGCTCCAAATAGGCTTAGGAGTATCTGGTTTGCTTTATGACCTATGGCATTGATTTTGGACAGGAAAGATGCGCAGTCCGATACGAGAAAAAGGGTAACATAAAAATCGTAATACTAACAGAGGGTGTTGGTAATTTTTGTTAAATTTGTCGTAGTCCTACTAGATGGCGCTTTGCTTTTTTGCATTATACAAAACTTAAAATTTTTCATTTCGAACTTTCAACATAACATAAAATAATATTTATGTGTGACTATCCTGTTCCCACTTAGCACTGTCATATAATTAGCAGATTTAAAGACATATTAATTTTTAAATTCAAATTAGATACTCCTGGCGCCATCTCAGGACTTCATTGGGAAAATGGTAACATAAAAAATGGACTCATTGGTGACGGATTTCTCAGGCTATAAATAAAAAACAAAAAACGTATAGTTGGAAAACTGATTGCACGTGGCTGAAGAGGAATAAAAATTCACAATTATGCATAGACATCTGACAGGAAACAATACTAAAGCTTCCGGTCTTATTCATCTAGTCTAGTAAAACATTACAAATGCCTTTTATTAGAAAAATGCTAATCGAAAATCATTGGAAAAAATACATCCCGACCAGGATTCGAACCTGGGTCTCTGGCTTGAGCCGCCAACGCGATAACCAACTACAACACCGGGCCGTTACGTATTATCTCCAAATTTTCGTTTCTATTGCACCTTCATGATGTCGCATAATTTTTGCGAACAGTCAACTTGCACGGTTCTACATTGAACCTTATGCTGTCGTCACCAAAGTCGTATTTGGCATCGGACACTAGCAGTTGACTTGAGGTTTTTCATAATATTTTAATAAAGCGAGTACGTGCTTAGTACTAACATATAAACATAAAAATATTAGGCTGTGGCTACGCGCCCGTCTAGACGTGCATTTCTTCGACGCCCGTCTATATAAAATTAACGTATAAATGAATGTAAAAACAGGAAAGTAGTATGGGTAAATGGTTTGGTGGTTTAAAAAATAACCAGGGTTAATTTATAGAAGATGCGTCGCGTAGCAACACATTTTCTTTAAATTAACCCTAACCTAATGTTAAGGCGGTGCATGTCGTTTTTGTATAAAATAGGAGAAGCAGGAGACTACCCCGTCTTGGACTGCCTCTTTTTGGTGCGCCGTGCGCTCCGACGCGCCCATCCTTTCCAGAAATTCTGCACTTCACCTATTAAAGTGGATGGACGGGCACCGAAGAAACGCACGTCTAGACGGGCGCGTAGCCACAGCGGAAATATTATTACAAATGCCTTCCTCGCATCTCAGGAGTTAGCAAAATGATACAACTTTTTATTTTATTATTTTATTTGGAAAACTTACAGCTACACATACAAATCACAACATCACATCACAACATATCGTAGAAGTTTCATGTTACCACTGGAGTAATGCATCGCTTTAAGGTCTTTGCTTACGGTGACAACCAACAAGCCTGGTTGAGGGAAGCGATGGCTGGCCCTGGCGTGATGCTCGTGAACGGGTGCTGTTCGTGGAGACTGGCCTGCTCCAATTGGTAACATTGTATATTTTATATGTTAGGTGTATATTTTTAAAAGGAACTATAGCATCTGTCATGAACTGTTACATTTGTCGCAGATTTATATTTTTCATTATATTACTTTTTGGTCTTTGAGATTTCTACTACCTCGTATTATCACTGGTATAAACTGAAAATGCTACAAACATGTTCACTTGAGATTCTGACTGCATACAAATTTTGAATTTTGACAGGGTACAACCTGTACCTTAATTTATACGCGTGGGAGGGAGGATAAGTGTGTGTGTTTTAGGAAGAAAAAGGAGAGTTTCGTGAATGTTGTATTTACAAAATTGAATTACAAACCATTCACTAATCACTTCATGTGGATTTTGAGGATGGAAGAATGTGGTGATTTTTAAATATGTAAAATGTCATCTTCTATTGTCATCATTGTCTGTCGATAATTTTCCTTCTTATAATATTATGTTACTACGATTTTAGTTTATTAAAACCTTGATTCGAAGGTTTTGTGTTTAAATGTTCACCTCACACGCACACCGGCACGATCCCGTAAATTCATCATATGACGAATAACATCAGTCAGCCACGGTGGTTGTACCATTGGCTTGCACCGCTTGGTAACAGTGGGTGCGTGATAGTCAAATACGCGGGAGGTAAGTGAATAAAAAGACGTCAGCATATCGTCGACTTTTGGTTGATGATAGATATTGTCCCAGGGAAGATGATAATTGTGATAGTCAAACAGATCAGTGTTAAAATCTCTGAATGACCTAAAAGTGACATTTCTCGCTCGGGGTATAGGAATGGTAATGGAAAATTTAGCCGTTACTAGGCCATGGTCGCTAAGGTCAGGATTGTGCATAATCGATACGCCACTACAGTGATCACTGGCATTGGTATACAGTACATCGATCAGGGTCTGTGTATCTTTAGTGATCCGTGTGGGTTCTGACACTAGCTGAGATAGTGATAGATAGATAGATAGTGATAGAGAGATAGCCTAAACTAGCATCTACTTCAGCTACTATTTCTATGGCACCCAAGAAGAAAAAGAAGGTAAACAAGAAACCTGGCGCAGCTAAAGAAGTAAGCAAGCCGAAGAGCCAGTCACAACCAGCTCGGCCAAAGCAGAAAAGAGATAAACCTGAAGACAACGGTCAGCTCGGACAGTCTTCAACTGTTATCGAGCAATCACCAGTCAGACCTGCAATAAAAACACAAAAAAATAAAGTAACTGTTACTGTCCACGAACGCCAGCCCAGCACTCGTACCACTGCCACTATTCCTACAGCTTCCGCACAGAAGAAGAACATTGTCATTGTGAGCGATGAGCACGGCATTGGTATGGCGCAGCACTACAAGGAGGTATGCGGCGCATCAGTGAATGTCACCGCTTTATGTAAACCGGCCGCGCCGATCAGCGAGATAATTAAAGACTTTCCGCGCAAAGTTTCCGACATGAACGAAGGCGACATTGTCATCCTGATGGCGGGTAATGTGGCGAGCAACATGGACCCTAAAATGTATGTAAAGTGTGTCAGGTATGCATCAGAGGTGTGTGCACACAAGAAAGTAAACTTATTTGTAAGCTCATTGCTGTATATACCTCACTCTGAACGCACCTCACACACTCTAAATGTGACTACCATGAACGATACCGCTTACAGGATAAACCAATTGTTATTTAATCTCACAGAGTCTGTTCCCAACACAGTATATTTAGATTTAAACTATTTTCCAAGGCAGTGCTACTCAAAAAGAGGACTAATGAACAGCTCAGCCCTGAAAATGCTAGTCACAAAAATTTATAAATGTAACTACTGTACTAGCAAATCAAATTTAACATTCATTCCCTTAGTAGAAAGTAATGCGATAAATGATGCTGGGTCTTTTTTATGCCGAGATCCAGTAATAAATAACTGTGCTGTGCAATTAATAAATGATTCTTCCGTTTCTAAGCTATCACTGAGTATTAAATGTGCACGAAATAACACTAGAACAAAGAAAAATCTGAATAATAAACTAAATATTAGCCATCAAAATGTCCAAGGTTTACGAGGTAAAGGTCAATTACTAGAATTATTCTTAAAAGACAATTGCATTGATATATTTTGTATTTCAGAATCTTGGTCCGACTCACATGAGGTACTTACTCAGCATGTACAAAATTATTCTGTAATAAGTAGTTATCACAGGAAGAATTTCATTAGAGGTGGAACAATGATTTATGTGAGAAACGGTTTGAGAGCTAAAAATAGGTCAGATATTGTTAAAATGTCAGTCGAAAAAGAGTTTGAAGTTAGCTGTGTTGAAATTGAATCTTCTATTATCCTTTCAGTATATAGGTCTCCCTCAATGAGTTTACAGTCTTTCTCAGATGGACTGGAGGAATGTTTAAATAAATTAAATCAAAATAATAACAAATCAATTATAGTGTGTGGTGACTTTAACGTTCGATTTCCTATACATACCGGAGAGAAACATGAACTGTCAGACTTAATGGATAGTTTTTTACTCAAGCAATCTATATATGAATTTACCAGAGTGACCGATTCATGTGCAACCTGTATAGATAATATTTTTACTGATGCTGACGTGTTACAATCAAAGGTATGCCACGGAGTTCATTCCGATCACTTTGCACAAATAATATCAGTTAAATGTGAAACTAATAATCATTGTAATAATAAAGCAGCGTATAAACTGAGTAGAAAAATAAGCAATGACTCCATTAAAGCATTAAATAGAGACCTATTAATTGAATTTGGAAATGTGGAGAATGAAATAAATTTTAATTTTTTTTTCAATACTTTTGTCAGATATTTAGAAATGCACATGCCTATGAAATCTAAACCTATATGTAATAGAAACAAATTTGCACAGTGGGCCACACCCAGTATTGTAAGATCCAAAGAAAAATTATTTATATTGTATGATTTATTAAAAAAATATAGTAATCCAAACCTTAGAGCGTACGTGTCCTCATATAGTAAAATTTTCAAACTAGTTACAATTAAAGCAAAACAATTATATTTAAAAGAAAAAATATTAATATCTGACAATAAAATAAAAATGGCCTGGAACATTATCAAAGAAGAAACTGGCAAGTCTCCCAAATCTACCGATACAAAAATAGAATTAAAGATTGGAGACGAATTAGTTAGTGAGAACTCTAGTGTTGCCAACTATTTTAACAAATATTTCTCGACTATTGCTCAAGAAACCACAAAAAATGTCAAGTCAAGTGCTGATGCAGCGTTAGTATATTTGAAAAAATATACGCCCCGCAATACTGAATCAGCAAAATTTAAGCCTGTCACACACGAAGAACTTAATAATATTATTAGTCACTTAAAGTCCAAAAGTTCCCAGGACCTATGGAATATTTCACCCAAGCTAATGAAGTCATTAACTTGTAGTATTATAGATCCATTAGTTACTGTAATTAATCAATGTTTTGCAGAGGGCACATTCCCAGATATATTAAAAATAGCGAGGGTGGTACCATTGTTTAAAAAGGGTTGTCATAGTACTATTGGAAATTATCGGCCTGTCTCTTTGCTTCCTGTATTCAGTAAAGTGTTTGAAAAAGCCATAGAAAAAAGGCTGATTGAATTTTTTAATGAAAATAACACCTTGAATTATAAACAGTATGGATTCCGCAAGGGCAGATCAACTGGTGACGCTATTGCATCAATGATAAAAACAGTCATACAATCGCTAGATAATTCACATCACACGTATGGTATATTCTGTGATCTGTCAAAGGCGTTTGATTGTGTTAATCATGAAATAATTATAAATAAACTTGATCACTATGGCGTGCGAGATATAGAGCTAAGTATTTGTAAATCCTACTTAAGCAACAGACAGCAAATATGTGACGTTAGTGGTGAAAAATCAAGTTGTGAAACCATTTCTATGGGTGTTCCTCAAGGCTCCATTCTTGGACCTTTGCTCTTTTTGATCTACGTCAACGACATCTCCAGTTGTATTACAGATGATATAGAACTAATCATGTTTGCTGATGACATCTCAGTAGTCTTAAAAAATAAAAGCATTAATGATTTACGCGATTCGTTTAAAGCAGTAATACAATCTCTAAAAACTTGGTTTGAATCAAACAATCTACTACTAAATGTAAATAAAACTAACATAATGCATTTTGCTTTAGGAACTCAAAGACGCATGGCGAACCAAGAAATTGTTAAAACTGCAGAAGAACTAACGCTAAATATTGCTAAAGAAATTACCTTTTTGGGAGTACTATTTGATGAAACTCTCAGCTGGAAGCCCCATATAGACTCACTTACTGGTAAATTAAGTTCAGCATGTTATGCCATCAAAAAAATCAAAGAATTGTGTGGTGTACAAGCTGCAAAAACTGTTTACTTTGCCTACTTTGATAGTCTCATGTCATATGGATTATTGTTTTGGGGAACTGCAGCTGAAGTAAACAGAGTATTTGTTCTGCAAAAAAGAGCATTGCGTTGTATACTGAATATGAAAACGAGGGACTCTTGTAGAAATGAATTTAGTAAAATAGGAATTATGACACTACCAAGTGCTTATGTGTATCAAAACATCTGCTATGCTAGAAAATACATACAAAATGCTACTCTCCAGTCTGATATACATCACCATGAAACTAGACACAAAAATGATATAACAATTGTAAAACACAGGTCGTCTAAAATGTCCAAGAGTTTTGTTTGTAATAGCATTCGATTTTATAATAAATAATAAATTTATACTGCTGACGCATGCTGAATATTAATTTGACTAATTGATACATTAAGTATCAAGTTTATTTAGCACGCATACTAAAATATTACCTTGACTAATTGATACATTAAAGTATCAAATTTATTTATTTTATTTTTTGACATTGTACTACAATGTGGTATGAATATTTATAACTGACATGACTTGATACGATATGTATCAACAATTTCTGACAAAGGCTCTATACACCTGATTTTATCTATACTTTTACTTTAACTTTTGATTTTATGTGGTCAGAATTATCAAGCTTAAATTATAGTTATTCTAGCTCTCAAACTATATCTTAACACTGTAAGCGGTGTCTGTTGTGTAGCTAGTCACAATGTATTGTAATTGAAGACGTTAAAAAAAGAACCCTGCGAAGTTTCTTGCCGGCTCTTCTTTGTGGGTGTAATCGAACCGGATTGTAAAAACTAACAGGACAAATTCCAGCGTAGTGTACTACCTTACGAATGATGAATAAAAAAGAATAAAGAATAGCGACTTAGAATTGCCTCTTCTCCGGCGCTGCGGGGAGTGCAGCCCCGCCGTCCTTGCGTAATACCGCGCAGGCACCCATGCTCGCCTCTGCAGCTTCGGCATTTTGGTCGCCTGCGGCGACAAGCCACAGCCGCTCCGGCTCACACGGATGCCTGCGCTGTTGTGTTACGGCGGACGGGGGCTGCATTCCCTCCGCGGCTCCGGCTTATAAAAACACTCTAGGGAATAGCCACACTAACTGGTTATGTCGGGGTGGTGAATTTAGTTTACCTCCATTGTCCTTTCAAATGTTGTCAACACACACCTTATCTATACACCATTCTGTACGATGAACGATGAACTTGCTTCGCTTCTCGACTTCGGTTATATACAAGCGTTGTGCGTGGCAAGGCAAGCGCGTGCCGCGTGCGTAGTATGGTAATTTTCGTTCCAGCAGCGTCAGCCAAATAATACAATTCTGTAAGGTTTGCTCAAACAAATTAATAATCTGTGTAAAAAAAAAGTTAACTGTTACTACAAAGTACAAGGAGACACTCACTACGGGGAGCCAAGTCCAGTCCGGTTATATTCTTTGGTTTTGAAGGTCAATGGCCACATTTCGAGAGGGACAGCTCTACAGAAAATTCGCGCAAAGTGAAAGAGAACACTGCACTTCCCCGCTATTACTGAATTGCCAGTTCCAGGGTTTTATGGGGAAATTTATTCAAACTAATTACACGAAGTAAGCACGATTTTAACAGCTATACATCTGTAAAAAAATACGGAACAGTAAAATATAATATTTTCTCCACTTAATTGCTTAAATCAGTAATTTCAGACAGTGGTAAGAAGGTTTTTTTATTCAATTCAAATAAAATTGAATTGAGCATTTTTACATTTTTTATCTGGCAACATTATGGATTCCAGCATTTACGAAATTTTACCCAAAGAAAGAAAAGAATCAACCACGGGTCCTGTCAAGTGGTTGAAGGTTGTTGCATGTGTTTTTGAAAATCTCCGGCTTTTTTTCTGGTTATATACTTACGAAAATAGTGTCGGTGTTAGTTTGCGTGCAGTTTGTATCGTATTATTCTTTTCTAAGTGTAGATCTTTAAATTTTTTTATCATGGAGGTGAAAAAACCTCCTGATCCCCCTGACCCGCCTATGCCTATGTATGATTCTCAATTGGGTCCTAACCCATATTTAGGAAGTTTAGAAAATAATATTATGAACATACATCGGAATCCGCGGGGCACGAATGATTCAAGGTTGTTTAGTGATGGGACAATGTATCCACAAATATCGAAAATCGATCGTTATTTTAGAATAATATGAAATAATGTCGATTATTAAAACTAAGAGTATTTCTATAGAAAATAAGATATAATAAACAAATGTTGTATTTACTTTGTAGGTACAATACAAATCTGTTCAAACCACAATATTAGTTTTATTAGTATGGAATAGAAAGAATTTGATTTTTTTTACCAACTTACACGTATTACATCATAATGATATTGAAGACTTTTTTGTTACTGTTATGAAACTGAATCGATTAGGCTATAAAAATCAACCACCTATTTTTTTATTTAAACACATAAAAAATATTTTACATAAAAAAAAGGCCAAAGTCCAAAAAATAGGTCTTACAAAATTAGTTCATAGTAAGCTAAGGGGGGGTTCTGTATCGGAAATAGATCACTTTTGAAGAACAAAGAATTTTTTTTTTCACAAATTTTTTTTTTTTTTAATGTTAAATGTAAAAAATTTTTTTTCTTAATCGTTTCGGTTTCGTGCTAGGAACAAAAAAGTCTTCCAACACGTATATCTCTTTCTTTCAGAAATTGTGAAAAACCACAATTTTAGTTTTATTAGTATGGAATAGAAAGAATTTAATTTTTTTTACCAACTTACACGTGTTACATCATAATGGTCATGAAGACTTTTTTGTTACTGTTATGAAACTGAATCGATTAGGTTATAAAAATCAACCACCTATTTTTTTATTTAAATACCTACATAAAAAAAATTTTTACTTAAAAAAAGCCCAAGGTCCAAAATTTTTTATATAGGTTTTACTCCCTATATGATACAGAACCCCCCCTTTGCGTACTATGAACTAATTTTGAAAGACCTTATATAAATATGTATTATATTTACTTAATCGTTAACATAAAGTATACATGTTTATATAAGTACTGTAGGTATATAAGTATTCAGGTCTGAAATATGACATGAATAAAATACAATAAACAAATAAATATGAGTATCGATAACAGTGTCGATTGTTTATTGATCGCCGTAGTCAATCCCTAACAAGGTCGTATTCGTGCCCCGCGGATTCCGATGTCTGATTATGAATGTGTCACTCCCGGCATCGGAGATTCCGGTGGCGGAATATATAACAATTGAAGATTCTCAGTCTCTGAAAAGAGTCACTGGGGAAAAGTCGAAATGGAAGAAGCAAGCCGAGCGGAAACGCAGAAGGAAGGAGGATCGTCTCCAAGAGAAGAGCAGTACCAGCAGCTCTGACTCTGAGACGACCTCTTGTCATACGGTCAGGTCGACGGAGAGTTCTTCTATCATTCCTCCATCACAGAAAAATCCAACTGCCTCTTCATCTAACATACTTGTATATAGGGACCACGATCGTGCTCCCTTTGTTATTCACGTTCAACGTGTTGAGTCAGACCCATCTGCAGGAACTGTGCTCCATCCAATTCATTTTGGCAAATTTCTCAAACGAACTGGTTTCAGTGGCATCGTGGACGGAGGCGTTACGCGTGTCGGACGTAACCGTGTCTCAGTAGAATTTGCTACAGCAAATTTCGCCAACACATTTTTAAATAATATTGTAGACAATCATATTATGTATAAGGCATTTGTTCCATCATTTAATATTACTAGACTCGGTTTGGTCAGGGGAGTCCCGACTGATGCTTCCCCTGAAGAACTTCTCGAGGAGCTGGGAGTTCCCGAGGGCGGCAAAGTTTTGAAGGCCAGAAGGCTCAATTTTAAAACTTTTGTAGATGGCAACCCAGTTTGGAAACCGACTCAATCCGTTGTCCTGACGTTTGACGGTCAAACGCTTCCTTCTCGAGTAACTCTTATGTACAACTCCCTTCCAGTGGAGATATACAAATATCCCACCATTCAATGTTTTCAGTGTTGCCGATATGGGCACACCAAGGCCCAGTGCCGCTCTAAGCCTCGATGCTTCAAGTGTGCTCAGTCGCACTCTGGAGACGAGTGTAACCTTTCGGAAGAAAACTCTTGCTGTATGTACTGTGAAGGCAGGCATTTCTCTATTAATAAAAAATGTCCAGAGCGCTCTAGACAAGAGAATATTAAGTCGGTAATGGCCCAAGAGGCTATTTCTTACGCACAGGCTGCCAGACGTTTCTCGGCTCCTAAGCGTTCCTATGCAGATGTAGTTTCGTCATCCACCTTCTCTCAGGCCAGTAAACCCTTCATTTCCAAAATTAATAATCCTTCCATTCCGACCTCTTCTCACAGGAAAACTATAACTTCTCAACCTCGTGCTCGTGCCCCTTTGTCACAGGGTTACGACAGGAAGGCTCATCAAAAAATGCTTAATGAATTTAATTCTTCTCCGTCCCAGAATGGGTGTGCCTTACAATCTCAGAATTCTCTGAGTCCTGAAAATGGTGTCGACCTTGGGGACATCCATGGCCTCTTTATTAACTTTTTGGCTTTTTTGAAATCATCAAATGCTTTACCGTACCACGCTGCTTCCAATACTCAAACTCCTCTCTCTCTCTCGGCCAGCGATGGCTCACTTCGAGTCGATTCTTCAGTGGAATTGTCGAAGTATAATTAAAAATAAATCTGATTTTATTTTTCTTTTAAATAAATTTAAACCTATTGTGTCTGCAGTCTCGGAGACTTGGCTCAAGCCAGATTCTCATTTTAGAGTTCCTGGCTATGCCAGCCTGCGGGACGACAGATGCGATGGCAAAGGCGGTTGCGCCTTATTTGTAAATAGTAAAATTCCTTTCTCTATTGTAACTCTTCCTCCCCTCAGAGACGGTATTAATGCCGTAGCTGTGGGGGTGAAGGGTTTCACTATTATTTCTATTTATATTCCTCATCCTTCATCATCATCCCTTAGTGACTTGAAGCTACTGTTCGAATCAATTTCTAAACCTTTCCTTTTACTCGGTGACCTTAATTGTCACCACACAATGTGGGGTTCGTCCGAGAGCGGCTTGGCTGGAAATCGGTTGGCCGATATTTTGGACGAACTTAACATCTGTGTTCTTAATGATGGGTCTCCGACTCGTCGTGTTTCCCCATTCCAGAATCCTAGTGCAGTTGACTTGTCCTTATGTTCCCCGGAACTGGCATCACTTCTCTCCTGGCGTACTCTTGTTAGCACTTATGGTAGTGATCACTTTCCAATTATCTTGTCCCTTCCCATGTCTGGTTATATTAGCCCCATTCAAACTATCCCCTTACTGAAGTATCGCTTAGAAAGAGCTGATTGGTATAGCTTTAGCTCTGCAGTTGAAGATAATATCATGTGTCTGCCTATTCCTTCAGCAGATAATGTCACCTCTTGTTATTCACAGTTTGTTGATACTCTCATCCGGGTTGCTGATGAGATTTTACCTATAAAACAGTTCAAGACTCATCGCTCGTCTCCTCCATGGTGGGATTCTGACTGTACTGAGTCGATTCGCTCCCGAAATGAAAGCGAGCTTAAATACGCAAAGGACATGTCATGGCTTAACTACTTAGAGCTTCAGAAAACTCAAGCAAGAACCAAGCGTACGCTTCTGGAAAAAAAACGTCTGGGTTGGAAACGTTTTTGTTCATCCATCTCCCCATCTACTTCAGCTAGCCTAGTCTGGCAGAATGTAAAGAGATATCGTTCGGCTTTTATTGACAATTCAAATTATAAAGCTACTTCTGACTTATGGAAAGAGTCTTTTTTAAATAAACTGGCTCCTCCATCGGCTCCTCGTTTTGAAGAATTGCCTTTAGTCTACGTGTCTCCCCCTTACAGTTCTCCCATAGATGCTCCTTTCTTGCTCAGAGAACTTAAGTTAGTTACTAATCATGTCAAGGATTCTTCCCCTGGTTTAGATGGCATCCCATATTCGTTTCTTAAGCATGCTAGTGAGCCCACACTCAATTATTATCTCCAAATCATTAACAAAATAGTTGAAATCGGTGTAATTCCAGCTGACTGGAAAAGGCAGTTAATTATTCCCATTCTCAAGCCACAGAAAGACCCTAATGATGGTTCCTCTTATCGACCTATTGCTCTTTCGGCCACGCTCTTAAAGATCACAGAACACTTGGTGAAAAATAGGCTCGAGTGGTTATTGGAAAGTAGGGGCCTTTTGGCCAAAAGTCAGTTTGGCTTTAGAAAAGGCAAAAGTACCATGGACAGTCTCGGAATAATTAGTACGGATATCCGACTTTCATTTAGCCGGAATGAATCAATTGTCGCTGCCTTTTTGGACATTTCAGCCGCTTACGACAATGTCATCCTTCCAATTCTCAGGCAGAAATTGATTCATCTAAGAGTTCCAGAGAAATTTGTATCTTTTGTTTTAAATATACTCACTGAAAGAACCATAGTTCTTCGGTCGGAAAATGTTGTGACTGATGCCAGGGTTGTTTGGAAGGGACTGCCCCAGGGTTCAGTCCTGAGCCCCCTTCTATACAACTTGTACACCCACGACCTTGACAGAGCTATAAATCCTTTTGCCCGTGTTTTACAGTATGCCGATGATCTTCTTATTTATGCTTCTCATAAATTAATCCCAGACGCTGCTGGCTCGGTTAGCCGTGCCATTTTATCTTTGTCATCATGGCTTGATGCTCACGGCCTAGACTTATCAGCGCCCAAGAGTTCCATAGTAGTCTTCTCTAGGAAAAGGCTCATACCTCGTATAGACATATGTTATAAAGATGTTCGCATTCCCACTTCTAATCAGGCTAAATTCTTAGGCGTAATTTTAGACTCCAAAATGTCTGGTGCTCCGCATGTGGAGCAAATAGTTAAAAAATGTGAAAAAAATATTAATATAATACGCACTCTTGCTGGAGTGTGGTGGGGTGCCCATCCATTTTCACTTAAATTAATTTACAATGCTCTCATACGAAGCCATCTTGACTATGGCACTTTTATATTGGAACCTTCTAACAAATCTGCTATGCAGAAGCTCGATCGGATCCAATCCAAGTGCCTTCGCATCATAACGGGAGCTATGAAATCCAGTCCAGTCAATGCTCTTCAGGTCGAGTGTGTTGACCCTCCTCTGTTTTTACGTCGTCAGTTTTTGGCTGACAGATTTCTTTTTAAGGCCAGACAACTTTCAAGTCATCCTCTTATTCCCAAACTGCAACTTCTTTCTGTATTGTCATTTGAAAAACCATATTGGACTAATAAACCAGCAACTAGATTGGTTCGTAGCTTCCGAAAGTTTAATTATCTTCGAGCTCCAGTGCATCGATCACCTCATCTTCCCATATACATGACTCCATACGAGGCAGTCATCTACCAACCTGATGTTATAAAAAATTTTGGTATAGATAAAGATTCTAAAAAAGCCGATAAATTATTTAACTCTATCATCTCTAAAGATTGGCAAGGTTGGGATCTTATCTTTACCGACGCTTCAAAATTATCAGAGAAAGGTAGTGTAGGGGCCGCAGTTTATCATAAAAGTAGCAATACTTATCAAATAATTAAATGCCCCCCGGAGACTTCAGTCTATACAGGAGAGTGCACAGCTTTACTGGAAGCAGTTAAATTTGTGAATGTATTTCAAAACTTGGAAAAAGTTATCATATTTACAGATTCACTTAGTGCACTGCAGGCCCTTGTGCAAAACCCTTTTTACACCAAATTGCATAATCCCATAATTTTTAATATAAAGTCTTTAATCTTTAATTGCCTTAATAAAAAGGAGATCGTCCTGGCCTGGATTCCATCGCACTGCGGCATCGTAGGCAACGAGCGTGCTGATGCCCTTGCTAAGGATGCTGTGGTCCGGGGGGACAAATTTCCATATGTCAATTACTCTCATGACTTGGTTTCATTGTCTCAATCTTATTTATCCCAATCCTGGTCTAATGTTTGGAAATCATCTAGTAAACATAAAGGTTCACATTATGCCCAGTTCCAGGCAAGTATTCCAGCGCGACCGTGGTTTTATAAATTAAACATATCTAAAGTTGCCACTTCTGTTATATGCAGACTTAGGCTCGGCCACTGTTGCTCTCCCGTCCACCTGGCCAGGCTCCACATCTTAGACTCATCCGTGTGTGAGTGCGGTGTTAGAGCCATCAGTGCAGCAGCGGGGGAGGGGCTGCCCCCCGCCCCACACCTCACGCCGCGCCACCGCGCGGTGCCGCCGCCGCGAGGCGAGCGCAGCCAGTGTGCCGTCCATCAGCCGCCAGTGCGGGCGCACGCTCTTTTGTTTACATATTTACATCAATGTCATTAATTTACATATCAGTCATTTCATTACACCACATATTGGGAAGAAGTCGACTTTCATTTTAACCACAAGATGAGAAACTCCAACCCACAACATCTGGTCCTTCGAGCCGGATAAAAGTAGTCATCATTCCGCAATAGTCAAGAAATACCAAAGGATCGGCGCATCGCATCGTCCCTCCGGCTTCCCGCACCATCCGCCCGCAGGAGCTCACAAGCAAGGCTACCTCAGCGACAGGAGTGCGGCAGGAGACGCCTAGGAGCAGCAGGACACTCACCTTCGGGAGCGACGCCGACATCCGCCGAGTCAGGAACCAGGACTAGGTGCAAGTTACTGTAAGTCCGTTCCAATCCCCTATTTCCAAGTCTTTATTTCCAATTTCTCAATTCATCTTTCACTATTCAATTTGTCTTGTTTGCATCGAAGTAAAATACAATCCAGTCATACAGTCCATTTATACAAATTTATTCATTCATTAATAATATCATTTCAATACAGTCCATTCGTTCATACCGTTCACTCATAGATTACAGATTAACTCATTTCATTCAATTTATAACACATACCTACCTAAAGTCTTTCATTCAGTTCATTCAAGCAGATCTTTATAACTATGAAAACATACCCAAGTTAAAAATCGTAATATCAATACAAGTATATAAATAAAATAAAAATAACTTCACAAAGTTTCACAAATTAAAATCATCAATTTGTCACAATTCTAAGCTACAGAATCTGTACACGGGCGCGGCCTGTCTCGATATTACGATACATCGCTGCACCTGCACTAATGACCGTAGGCAGCGGAGGCTCGCTCGCTCGAAGCGAATGAATAGATTTGATTGACACGTTGTAAAGATTTGATTGACACTTCATAGATAAAAAACTGTTTATCGTATTTCAGTGATTTTTCGGTGTTTCGAGTTACAATTTTATAAATATTTCATTCTAGGTGGGTTAATTCGCATCCCCGCTTCTCATTTACGGTAAAATGGCAGATAAAGAGTTGCCGAGGAAGCGTGCAGGCTACAAAGGCCGTGTAACTCAATTTGCAAACTACTTGAACACACTCCAGAGTCCATTAACTGTTCAACAAGTTATTGAGTTGAAATTAAGGTTGATAAAAATGTCAGAATTATACAATCAATTCGATGACATACAAGTGGAACTGGAGAGTGTTCCGGGAGATGTGCAGGCCACACAGTTGGCCGAACGTGCAGAATTTGAGAAGCACTACTATTCGAGCATGGCAAAAGCGCAAAATTTGTATGATGTAAGTATTCAGATTCAACTTCAAGAATCTGGCGCGACCAGTCCCAGCCGCGATCGTGTTGGTGGTGAATCAGCATCTACTGAAAGGAAAAATACCGTGAAGCTGCCGACCATAGTGTTGCCTAAGTTCTCCGGCATGCACGAACACTGGTTGGAGTTTCACGACACCTTCCTGTCTCTTATTCATCTTAATGACAGTATCAATGATGTGCAGAAATTTCACTACTTGCGGGCCGCTCTGGAGGGGGACGCCGCTCAGGTAATTAGATCATTAGAATTTTCAAGCGCTAATTATACAATAGCCTGGAACCTATTGCGTGATCGATACGATAACCCCAGACTATTAATCCAAAATCATATTAAGTCGTTGTTCAATATCGAAACTATTAAAAAGGAGTCTCATTCTCATTTAAGGCAGCTTTTAGACACATTCAATAAAAACTTAAGGGCGCTAGACACGCTCGGAGAACCGACTAAATCGTGGGACACGCTTCTACTTTACATCCTCTCCTCCAAACTAGACGCCAGGACAGCTCGCGAGTGGGAGGAGCAGAAAGGTAAGGAGGAAAAGGTAACTCTCGATACATTTCGCAAATTCATTAAGGGTCGAGCAGACCTACTCGAAACAATGGATTTGAACAAATCTTCACCTTCATGCAGCAAGACATTTAACATTAAAGGTCTAGTGACAACGACAGAAAATGCCAAATTCGAGTGTCCATTGTGTAAAGGTGAGCATGCAATATACAGATGCGACCAGTTCTTACAGCTGTCATGCAGCAGCAGAGCAGACAAGGTCAGGTCGCATAAGTTGTGTCTCAATTGTCTCAGACCTGGTCACATGGCCAATGTATGCAAACTAGGTTCATGCAAGAAGTGCCATGCCAAGCACAATACTTTACTCCATCAGGATGAATCGGTGTCTAAGCCGGTCGATTCTGTCGCATTGTCCGCATCAACACATACATCAAATTCACAGGTACTCCTATCTACAGCACTTGTCAAAGTGTATGACAGGCGCGGGGGCGAGCACGTCGCCCGCGTTCTGTTAGACTCAGGTAGCAGTTCATGCTTCATCACAGCGAAGCTATGCAGTGAACTCGATCTGGTTACTGTAAAGGTGGCAGGAACAGTTTCGGGTATCAATAACAGCACACTTTACACTACAAACAGATGCAATCTCAACGTACATTCATTACAGAGTCCATTCAGTTGTAACATCTCATGTCTCGTTCTACCTACCATTACGTCATCAATACCGAGCGCTGCGGTGAACCGAGCCGATTTAAAGATCCCACCTCATTTGAAGTTGGCCGACAACGCGTTCCATCTGCCGGCGGAGGTCCAAATCCTCATCGGGGCGGACGTATTTTGGGATATCATCGGCTCGGAACAGATCAATTTGGGACGAAACAGACCGGTACTTCGTAACACACAGCTCGGTTGGTTGATTTCGGGTGTCATTGGAACAGGGCTGAGGCAGAATAACACTCATTGCAATTTTGCTATTAATATGGATGTGCAGGAACAGCTGGCCAAGTTTTGGCAGATCGAGGAGCTATCGGACGCCACTAAGCCGGCGTATTCAGCGGAGGAGAGAGCGTGTGAGAATCACTTCACTCAAACCGTGGCTCGCGCCGACAACGGTAGGTTCTCAGTCACGATCCCTCTGAAAGGCACTGAAGACGATCTCGGTAGCTCCTTCGAGCGTGCAAAACAATGTTTCTTGTCATTAGAGAGACGGTTACAGCGTCAGTCCGCACTTAGAACCATGTACGTCGATTTCATGAAAGAATACATAATGTTGGGTCACATGACAGAAAGTGATTCTACCAACAAATCAGTCAAGTCGTACTACCTCCCGCACCATGGTGTTGTGCGTGAAGGTAGCTCGACCACTAAGCTACGAGCTGTTTTCAATGCAAGTGCGCCCACTACGTCTGGAGTGTGCTTCAATGACATCCAGATGGTGGGGCCGACAATACAAGACGATCTCCTGTCGATACTTCTTCGTTTTAGGCAACACAAATTCGTAATCTCGGCCGACATTGAGAAGATGTATCGACAGGTCCTTGTAAATCACGACCAAAGACGACTACAGCAAATCTTCTGGAGAGAGGATCCTTCACATAAATTAAAAACCTACGAGCTAAACACAGTTACATATGGGACTGCATCGGCACCCTTCTTAGCAGTGCGATGTCTGAAGCAGTTAGCCGAAGAGTGTACTGACGGAATCATATCTGAAATCATACACAAAGATTTTTATGTCGACGATATGCTCACCGGAGCCGACACAATTGAGCAGCTTGCATTGATTCGCAGCAAAGTTGCCCAGGTGCTGGAGTCAGGTTGTCTCACTTTGAGAAAATGGCGTTCGAATGAACGCAGATTACTGTCTGCACCTAACACGGACAACCTGAATCTAGACCTGAGCGCAGAAAATCAATGCAAGACTCTCGGATTGGGCTGGTCGAGCACAACGGACGAACTGAACATCAGTATAAACGTTCAGAATGACCAACTCACATTTACGAAACGGAGCATATTGTCGACCATTGCGCACATTTTCGACCCTTTAGGTCTTCTCAGTCTTTCCATAATTCAGGCAAAAATCATCCTCCAGAAGCTTTGGCTTCACAAACTATCATGGGACGACCCTCTCCCAGAAGAGGTTCGTTCTGCTTGGATAAAATTCGTATCACATCTGCCACAATTAGAGCTGGTACGGATTCCAAGACGAGTCATTTGCGATGGCCCAAATGTCATTGAAATACACACATTTTGTGATGCGTCTCAGGACGCATACGGGGCGTGCACGTACGTCCGTTCAATAAATTCAGAGCACATCGAAGTTCATCTGTTGTGCTCCAAAAGCAAGGTCGCACCGATAAAACCAACAACAATTCCGCGCCTTGAGCTGTGCGGTGCGTTGGTAGGTGCACGACTCACGACAAAGGTTATCGGCTCACTACGGTTAAACATTCAAAGATGCTTTCTATGGACTGACTCTTCCATAGTTTTGGGCTGGTTGAAAACCAACCCCAGCAAACTCAAACCATTCGTTAAAAATCGAGTTGCAGATATTCAGGAACTCTGCAATAAACATACATGGCGTCACGTGCCCACCGCAGAAAATCCTGCAGATCTGCTGTCTCGTGGTGTTAGTCCCAATATCGTTGAACGTTCAGCATTATGGTGGTCGGGTCCACAGTTTCTCACTCACCAAGAACCGGCTTGGCCCAAGTTCCAGGCAGGTGAGTGCGACGAAGACTTACCTGAAATGAGACCACAAACTCAATGTTTGATCTCGTTTGCTTCTCCAGACGTCTTCCCGTTCTCGCGGTTCTCAAACTTCCAACGGCTTAAGCGTTCAATAGCTTATGTCCTGCGGTTTATTCATAACGCTAGAAAAGAAAACATTAGAAAAAACGGTCCACTTACCGTACAAGAACTGGATGCTGCAACTGTTCACCTATTCAAGGTCGTGCAGGTGGAGTCATTTCCATTAGAGTTGACAATCTTGCAAAAGAAAAATCAAGTTTTAAAAGGCGCTATCGCCAGCTTAAATCCATTCATCGACCCCTCCGGCCTTATGCGCGTGGGAGGTCGACTTGAAAATTCAGATTTCGCATTTGAAAAGAAACATCCCATTATAATCAGCGCGGACCACCCAGTTTCACATTTACTATTTAGACACGAACACTTACAGTTAATGCATGCTGGACCACAGCTCCTTCTCTCGTCCATCAGGGAATCATTCTGGCCTGTAAGGGGGAGAAACTTAGCAAAGAAAATTACTCACCAATGTGTCCGATGCAGCCGCCTGAAACCAAAAACAGTTAGTCCAATCATGGGTCACTTACCTGAGCAGCGCGTCGTTCCAGGGTTTCCATTCCAGTCCACGGGCGTCGATTATGCAGGTCCTGTGATGGCAGCAGATAGGAAGGGTCGTGGTTGCCGGCTGATCAAAACGTATATTGCTGTTTTCGTGTGTTTCACCACTAAGGCCATCCACCTGGAGCTGGTCAGCGATTTAACCAAAGAGTCATATTTGTTAGCCTTACGACGCTTCATTGCGCGTCGGGGCAAACCGACTGACATAAGTTCAGACAATGGTACGTCCTTCGTTGGGGCACGCAACGAACTTTACAAGTTCTTTAAGGAAAATTCCAAGGCGTTGTCTGAAGATATGTCAAATCAGTCAATTCAGTTTCACTTCACGCCAGCATATGCTCCACATTTTGGCGGACTGTGGGAAGCGGGAGTCAAATCGACCAAGCATCACCTAAAACGTGTACTAGGAAATTCACATCTGACGTTTGAGGAGTTGTATTCTGTTTTGGTGCAAATAGAGGCAATATTAAACTCCCGTCCTTTGTCTCCCCTGTCTTCCCATCACGACGACCTCCTTCCTCTGACTCCAGGCCACATCCTCATCGGACGAGCTTTAACTTCTGTGCCGAGTCCCAGGTTCGAAGACGTCGCCGTGAATCGACTCACACGATACCAGAGAGTCGAGCAGCTTCGCCAGCACTTCTGGCGCCGATGGCACAAGGAGTACGTCGCCGAATTGCAGCAGCGCGTGAAGTGGAGAGCCACAACTAGCCAACTCATCGAAGGGACCATGGTCGTCATAAAGGACGACGACCTCCCTCCGCTACGGTGGAGCCTCGGGCGCATCGTGCAGGTGTATCCTGGGCGCGACGGTGTTGCCAGGGTCGCCGATATCAAGACAGCGCGAGGAGTGGTGCGACGAGCCTTCTCCAAAATCTGCCCTCTTCCACTCAACGACGACGTCACCTGTTCTCCCGCAGAAACCCGTTGAAAGAGCAAGCTTTCAACGCCGGGGGGTATGTTAGAGCCATCAGTGCAGCAGCGGGGGAGGGGCTGCCCCCCGCCCCACACCTCACGCCGCGCCACCGCGCGGTGCCGCCGCCGCGAGGCGAGCGCAGCCAGTGTGCCGTCCATCAGCCGCCAGTGCGGGCGCACGCTCTTTTGTTTACATATTTACATCAATGTCATTAATTTACATATCAGTCATTTCATTACACCACATATTGGGAAGAAGTCGACTTTCATTTTAACCACAAGATGAGAAACTCCAACCCACAACATGCGGCTTGGAAGAGGGTGATTTAAATCATATTTTTTTTACATGTCCCTTAAATAATAATACTCCGCCACTGTACTCTTCATTACCATCATTTAAAGTTCCCCTCCCCACTAACATTAATTGTCTACTGATTATTAACAATCTCAAAATACTGAAATTAATAGCTAAATTTATTGCAGAGAACAACATAAAACTGTAAATATAGAAATAATGTGTATTTTCTTTTATAGTTGTATAATATCGTGTTTCTTTTTAGGTATAATTACTTCCTTTTATTATTTTCATGCATGCAAGCTGTTCACTGTTCGCTTGTTTCGTAGTATGCGCGTTTTTTTTCTACCTTTTCAATATGATTGGTTTTAATGACTAAATATAAATGCTTTGCTCATGCAACTTCTATATAACTCTAAATACGGGACTTTGGCATAAATACACGAATTAAGTGTGATTGCCAAAAAAAAAAAAAAAAAAAAAAAAAAAGAATCAACCACGTAAAAACACGAGTTCATTTTTCGTTCGAAAACGAATGCACCAAGCTTGCAGCAAACAGTAAAAGTGTTTGGGTGAAGTGCAGTGTGCCTACAGCTTCACGGAGGTAAGAAAAGTGCTTTTGATACTTGTCGATATTTCAAATTTTTCCACGATATCTCCTATATTTTCCAAATAACATAATGTTACAGCATGTTATTTATTGGATGCTTGCCTTTGTCTGTAGTACAGAGTAAGTTATTAGTTATTTATTACCCAAGTAGGGTTGTAGTGAAAATTGTCAAAATAAACAACCTCAAAATGTGCAGTATCAATGATACTGTGTCATCCATATATATTATGTATGCCGCACGCCTTCTGCCACGTACAGGAAATTGAAATACGTCTCTAGTTCTCTATTACGAGTGATCCACAATGAAAAAAAAAAAAAACAATGCTGCTGGTTAATTAGGTAAGGTTTTTATTGACTCAGTCCTATCCGATAAATGTACTGCAGCCTTAGAATATATTTATGACTTCCCTCTGATTCAACTCCTGCAGTAGCAAACCAATTTAGGTTACTGTCTAGAACGGCCAACCACAAATCAAAGTATGTAGGTACTAATAATCTTATAAATAAAATCTTGGTGTGTTCTTTCCCAGATAACACCATAGAAGTCCGTAAAATGTGGGGCGTCTTCTGCAAAACACGCGGTCGAAGCAGCACGATCATATCACAGATTTCCTTCACCTAACTTGAACAATTTCGAAAGGTAAGACCAATGGTATGTACAATACTTATGGAAGTCAATCAGAACGGTACAGAAAAGATGTGAGTGAAATTGACAGCATAAGCGATGAGTCACTCAGTATCTGGGGCTTTACTGGCCTCTCAAGCGCGAGGTTGTGGGTTCGAATCCCAGTCCTTGTAAAAATCTTTACAATTTGCCCGTCGTCGCTCCGGCGAGTGAAGGAAAACACTGCAAGGAAATCCTTTCCATCCTTACAAGGCGGTAGGACTTACCACTGAAAATGAATCAATCAATCAATCCGAATCCAATCAATCAATTTACTTCTACGTCACGGCATGCCGTCAGCGGGCTGAACAGTTAATATAAATATGCGCGCATCACGGGTAAATGCTAGTATTATATACATACATGCTCATTACTCCTAATATGTTACAGGTGAGCTGCCCCTGCAAGCAGTGACAACGGCGAACCTCGTAGAAGATGTGGACCAGCTCTTTGGGCAAGAACACAAGCAAGCCATTAAACATTGAAAGTGGTTAGTAGCGAGGGCCACTCCACCTACCCACAATGAGTGGATTGCTACAATAGAAGCACTTGAGCGTTTGTTTAAAATGTTACAACGTCTAGACTTTTATTTAGTCTCAACAAACTGTCTAAATCAAGACAATTTATAAAACATGTTTGGGGGCGTAAGATCGAGCTGTGGAAATAACAACAATCCCACAGTCCAGCAATTCTTGCTGTACTAAAAACTGTGACGATTAGTGGCATAGTGGCGCACAGTCGTAGTACAAAATGTATCTTACAAGGTCAGTCACATTTAATAAATTATTTAGAAAACTTCATTTGTAAAGCGCCCCAGCTCAAACAGATAAAGGCGAATTGTTTTATGAAATGTTCGAGGAAATCGTGCATTTGTAATTATATGTAAGGGTAATATTGTAAGTATGTAGTAATATGAGGATGTTCATTATATATAAGCATTGATTTATGAGTTATTATGTACATACTTGTTATAACCCAAGCTGTTATAGGCGAACTTCACCATATAAAAAATTGTTAAGAGAAAAACAAACAAAAAAAAAAGATCATAAAACAAACGTATTATGTATAGTTTCCTATGTTGTACGGTTTGTGTCAATTATTTGGATGAAATTGCTTATTTACTTTAACATTTACTTGTGTAATAGTTTACTTGTGCAAACACTTCATTTCGTAATAAAAGAGAATTTGCTGTGTACTCATGATGTTATTTATTTGGCACATTTAGCTAAACTGTGACCATCTCACATTGATAGTTCTAAAATTGTCAGTCCTGCCTGCTCAGTCAGAGTGGGCTGACAATTTTAGAAATATCAGTGTGAAATGGTCACTGTTTGGCTAAATGTGCAGTACCTACTAAAAATAAATTTAATTCGAAAGTCCCGCCAAGTGCTAGTTCTGAAAGTCGCCGCAGTGGCCGCATTTGGCGCCACCAAGGTTAAAACCAGTGTTGCCATGTTAAGAGGTTTTCTCCTAGATTCAGGAGAATTTCAGCGGTGTTAGGAGAAGTTTTTGCCAGTCAGGAGAGTAGGAGAAAGAAAATCATTACGGGAGATATTTAGGAGTGAGAAACATATATTTACTAGTAACAAACACAGATATATTACGTACTAGATCAATCACTCGGCTAGCTCACATGTTCCACCTAGTTGCGGTTCACGATCATCAAGTCTCTTAGTCGAGCGCGAGAGGCCGTAGTCCGCAGTCGTCGCCTGGCTGCTGCGATCGCGCCTCGCCTACTAAACATTTACACATCTTCGTCTATGCGAAGGTGCGATGGCGAATCTGGAGATGAATTGTTAGAATGAAAAGACAATATGCACACGCACACCGACGACGCACGAGTGCAATCGTTCTCCCTACCCCTTGCCTCTCTCCCGCAAGCTTCCCGCCCCGCGCGAGCCCACAATACCGGCCGCCAGCCCGTCTCCCACACGCTTCCCGCCCCGCGCGCGCTCCGCTCTTCCGCTCGGCTCTGCGCTCCGCCTCCCCGCTACCTTACCCCATACGTCAGCCGCTCGAACATATTTAGCAGCTATATTTCTTCGGAGCGCTGGCTCTATATAATATTTCCTCAAAGGTAACAAACAAATATGTCGATATGTACGGTGACAAACGGTATGTGAATCGACCAACCATCTTCTCAAGTCACACAATATACGATAGGATTTGTCTTTTGATAAGAGCAAGGTTCCCCTTCTTGCTCTTCATATAGGAAAATGTGATACTCTGTGAGTGTGTGCGTGCATTGATCGACCGACCAGCCGACTACCGGGCGGGCCTAGCCGAACGAACATTTTGTTATCAATCAATGTTATTTACATGTATTCTTTGTAATAATCAGTAGTATTACTAAGCCTACGTCGACAGTCTGTCCGTCAGTCCGCACTACTTTAACGGCTGTATCTTTTGTATCGTAATACGTAGCTGGTTGTGATTTTCACAGATCATGTGTTATTTATTATTGGCGGACATCCTGTCAAATAATAAGAAAAAAAATACAAATTAAGGGCTTCCCCATACAAGAAACCTTTAAAAAAAGCAAATGGTTTGTTTGGTTTTGCTCTAACGTAAAAACGGTAATACGTACAAGTGTCAAACTTGGTGTGGTTAAAAACTAAAAAAAAAAAACAAATAATTAAAACAGACGAATTACGTGGTGGTTAGAATGGCAATCGTGGTTATGACGGTAGGACAAATCATTATTGGAGCGAAGAAGTGATGGAACAGATTGAAGGAAGAGTATGTACGTATATTTCGGTTAAATACTGCTTGGTAGTCTCTATGGTCTCCTTAAGTTCGAGGTATTTAAGGTCGAGGGAGGAATTCAACAGAGTAGGGTTGTCTCGGAAATTTAAAATTCGCCCCTAGGTCTAACCTGTATATATTATGACCAGTGCGTCCTACCGTTTATGACGTACGGGTGTAAAACGTGAGCTCTGACTATGGTAGTTTTCCAAAGTTGCCCAGCGAGCGTTGGAACTAGCCATGCTGGGCTGGCCTGGGAGTATAGCTAAGCGAAATGGCGCGTAATGAATGACTAATGTAATGAATGAGGCAATCCGCCGACGCACCAAAGTAATCGATATTGGAAACCAGGTGGATAAGCTAAAATGGCAGTGGGCTGGGCACGTTAGCCGAAGGGACGACGACCGTTGGAGTAACCATGTACTACATTGGTAGCCGTGGACAGGAAAACGGAGTGTGGAAGACCACCCGTCAGGTGGGTGGGACGCCGACATGAAGTATTTCGGTGGAAAGCAGTGGTCCGTACCGCTGAAGGCCGAGAGACTGGAGGAAAATTGAAGGCGTATGTCCAGCAGTAGACGCTTACACGCTGACTCACTTGACTGACTGACAGAGAACCCTCGGTGCGCGAGTTCGACTCGCACTTGACCGGTTTTCAGGGTGCAAAAGATACAGCTCTTTACAGGTAAGACAAACAGACGGACGGACAGACGGACTAGGCTTAGTAATATGGTCCCGTACGTATAAGGAACACTAAAAATGTGGTGAAATTTTTATAATTTGAATAACAGGAGAATTTTTTAGGACGAAAATTTTCTAGGAGGTTTTTAGGAGATTTTCGAAGTCAATCTAGGAGAATTTCAAATTTTGAGTTGGCAACACTGGTTAAAACAGGCAAACAAATTTTGAATGGGCTTGTGCTTGTTCTACGCCCTAGTAGTATTATATTTTATTTTATATTCTTATATTCTTTGCACTCGTGTCACTTCAACACATTATTTTATTTATCTGTGACTTCAACTCGGAGAAGAACAGGAAACAATTTTCTCATTTGATTTTATTCAGATCTCTTTGCATATAATGTAATTCTTTTTCTATGTTTGTCTGTGTGTGATTCAGATAAGCGAGCAGCCGAAGTTCTGAAGCTGGTTTGTCCATATTATGCTCACGGGTGGGGTGGTTTATTTTATTTTTGTTGTATAGTGCTTTTAAATGTTTGTCTTGCTTGACTGCTCTTGAATTAGTTTGTAGAAAAATAGTTGAAGCATAAAATTAATTTAAGACTTCGATCTGGACTTTCTGGGTACGCTCCATTAAACAAAAGGGGGTGGCTTTATACGGGGAGCCGAGGAAGAGGGGGGGGGGGGGGGCGGGGGGAGGGCGGTGCGTGTAATCATCTACCCCGATCCCCCCTGCTGGAGGGGAGGGGTAGGGAGGAGGGGTGTTTGAAAATATTTTTTCAGGTCGGCTGGGTAAATGTATTGGTGGTTAAAGAAAAATACCAGGGTTAATTTATAGAAGATGCGTCTCTTCGCTCCGCATCTTCTATAAATAAACCCTAACCTAATGTTGAGGCGGCCCATGTCGTTTTTGCGTAGATTTCTATAAAATATCAATCACTGGCGGCTGGCCCTTAAGTGCGCTCGTGCGTCGCACCGCCACCAAACATAGCGGCTTCACCTATCATAAGAAATAAATAACTTTAAGTATTAAATTTATTTATTTATTTATTTGATGAACGAACAGCCTAGGCTGATGTGTTCATGTCTAAGTTCACTGGTGCTTTGTTATTTTTATGTTAGTTTAGTTTGGTGTTTTTTTTAGGTGTTTGTCGAGCCTGTTTTTAAAGGAATTGGTGGTGGGTGCTTGTACGACATCTTCGGGCAGTTTGTTCCACATTTCCACTGCTCTATTTGACAGGAAGTTTCGTCTCGGATTTGTTGAGCTGACAGTGACATTCAGCTTCAAGCTATGGCCTCGGAGATGACTATTTGTATTTCTAGTAAAGAGGTTCTCCAGTTCTGGACAATCATAATGCTGATTGAGAATCTTGTATGTTTCTATGAGGTCACCCCTTTCTCTACGTTGCTCCAATGTTGTCAGGTTGAGGATTTTTAGTCTTTCCTCGTATGGTTTCCTCTTCAGTGATTTTGGTATCTTGGTCGCTCTTCTTTGAACTCTTTCTAGGAGAGTAATATCTTTGACGAAGTAAGGATTCCATATTTGAAATCCATATTCCAAGAGTGGTCTAATGTGAGATTTGTAAATTTTGATTAATGTCTCTATAGTCAGGTTTTGAAATGATTTTCGTACAACATAGAGTATGGCGTTTGCTCGTTTGACTATGGTCTCTATATGATTTGCCCATTTTAGATCTTCTGAGATAGTTATTCCCAGATCTTTCTGAGCCTGTGTAGAAAATATTATGTTTGTTCTGATTTTATACTGGAGTCTCGGGTTATTATTCCCTATATGCAAAACTGTGCATTTCGAGGGGTTAGTTCGTATTAGCCAATGGCGGGTCCATTCCAATATTCTGTCCAGGTCATCTCTGAGTGTCCCACTGCTCACAATGGGGTTGGCAATGAGTTTTGCATCATCGGCGAATAGGCTTGACATGGCTTGGATAACAGCGCAGATGTCGGAGATGTAGAGACCAAATAGAGTTGGTGCCAGAACTGATCCTTGGGGCACGCCGCTGAGAACGTCTCTCACTCCCGATAGGCAGTCGCCCACTCTCACTTGGTATGTTCTGCCGACCAGGTAGTTTTCTATCCACGTTAGTAGCTTGCCTCGTATTCCAAGATGTTCCAATTTTACCAGGAGACGTCGATGTGGAACTTTATCAAATGCTCGTTCAAAATCTAAGTAAATCACATCAACTGGGTTTTTAGAATCAAACTCTTGGGTCCAGTGATCTAGACAATTCTACATGATTCTGACCGACCGAAAGTAAAAATATCAAACTGAATTAGTTTCTATTTCCTAGGACACAAGGCACGGTTTTGCGTGTATGTATCGCCGCCGCCGTGCGGTTTTTAAAACGCACGCGAGTCTCTCATAGTGATACTATGAACAACTGTCAAACGCCGCTGGCGCGTGAAACAAAACACTCTCCATACAATTTGTACGGGCCAACGTTGCATTCTACGTGCGGCGCACGAATGAGAAACAAGGACGCTATATTGTGCGTAGACACGTGTGCGACACGTAGCGACCGTTTCACCAATCACACACGAATGAATGGTCACGTGGTCTGTCGGTCGGTCGAAGCTGCGAGCGAAGTTTACTGTGCATCTCGTATTGAGCGGACGCGGCTGTCGCCGCCACCCGTCGTGTCGCGCGCGTACACGCAGGACAGCACCGTCGTCGATTCGCATCGCTTCGCTTTGGATCGCGCGCCGGTCGCGTGGCCATCGCGTCGCGGCCGGATTTGCTTGCGTCGTTCACGCAGGACGCGGTGAGCAGTTGCCACGCCGCCGCCGGCGCGCCGGGCCGGGTATCGATCGATGCGACACTATGAGCGCGTGGCTGTGCTGTGTAAAATAGTAGGTACCTACTGTGGGTCGTGTCTGTACCCGGCGGCACCCGCTCGCGAACCACGACCCGCGCGCGGCCCACGACCGGCCGACAGCCGCGACCTGGACAGATGCGAGTGGGTGTTCGATCGCGATCGGGTTAATTTGGTAGTGACCAGTGGCGGCTGGCCCTTAAGCGCACTCGTGCGCCGCACTACCACAAAACAGCGCCTTCACCCGAAAGAAATAAATAAATAAAAATATTAAACATTTCCATGAATATCACCGATCAAAGAAAAAATATCAAACTGAATTCGTTCCTATTTCCTAGACAACAAGGCACGATTTTGCTGTACGTAATACGTACTACATACTACTAAAAGAAAAGACTTAGTGGCTGCGAAAACGTTTAATGATCGAGCCGTGTCCGAGGTCCAAGGGCGACTAAACTGCCTGCTTTGGCGTGCGCAGTAGGGATGCGCAAGGAACATAGTGTTGTATACTCGATGTCGATACGCTAACTAATCGAATCGATTATTATTGCTCTAACACTACGTATCGCCGCCGAGCTCGCCGCCGCGCCGCCGAGTGCATTAGAAAACACCGCGAACGTGTCTTGTATTGATACTATGAGAAAATGTCTAACGCCGCTGCCCCGCCGCCCGCGCGTGAAACAAAACACTCTTCATACGATTATGTGTGGAACAAGGTTGCATTCTGCGTGTGACACACGACGGAAAAAGAAGGACAGTATATTGTGGATAGACGCGCGTGCGACACGTCGCGACCGAGCCAGCCGACGATGAGCCGAAGTAAGCCGAGATCGTGAACCCGACCGCGGGCACGTGCGGGCGGGAGCGCGCGGGCGCGGCGGTGGCGATCCAAACTCTGGGTCGAAGACACACACAAGCGCTAAGTACCTACATGCTATCAGCTTCTCGCTCTTTGCCGATGATACAAAATTTTTTGCAGACCCTCTTATAAGCCATCAGACCATACAAGACACCCTTGACCAAATTCTACATTGGACAAAAGAATGGCTACTTTCACTCAACAGCAGTAAATGTACAGTACTCCACATAGGGTCTAAAAACCCAAAGCTCTCATACAACATTGGTGGAAACCAAATACAACCAGTTAAGTCGCAAAAGGATTTAGGAGTCGTGATATCAGAAGATCTAAAATGGGAAGCGCACATAATTGAGCTAGTGAAGAGAGCAAATTCACTTCTCTATACAATAAGGAAAGCCTTCTCCTCCATCACCGCAGAACTGTTTCTGAAACTCTACAAGACATATATAAGACCACTACTTGAATATGGCTACCAAATTTGGAGTCAATATTTTAAAAAAGATATTGAGCTACTAGAGAGAGTGCAGCGACGAGCAACAAAGATGGTATCATCAATTAAAAATAAAACATGAAGATCGCTTACAGGCACTGGGATTAACAACTCTTGAGGAAAGGAGACAACGAGGAGACATTATAGAAACCTATAAAATCCTAAAAGAATGCTACGATGTACCAAGTCTACAGTCAATGTACGAAAGGAGCACTGAAGAACGTCTTCGCGGTCACTCATTAAAACTAAAATGGCCCACACATAGAACCAACCCCAGGAAGCATTTTCTGACGCACCGGGTCGTAAGGGCCTGGAACAAATTATCTGAGGACACCGTCAGCGCCCCCTCGGTTAATTCTTTAAAAAACCAATTAGACAAAAAAAAAAACAAAACCAAAAACAAACAAACAAAAATACTTAAAAACAATACAAGTGCACTCATAAATTAATAAACAGAATACACGCACCAGCTGTCAGCTGTCAGTGTTTAAAATAAATAAATAAATAAATAAATAAATGTATGTACGCTGTTGCACGACTCGACAGGCGAGTCCATTTTTGGAATATGGGTGTTTCTTATATATAACAGATCAAGTTTGCAATTGAATATTTGAATTATTCGAATATCCATTTGATACATATTCGAATGGTAATTTATAAAATATTCGAATGTTACGACAAACATTAATGCGTTTCGACAATATTTCGCTATTTTAGTTAAAGTCAAAAAATGGAATCACCCAAAGAGCTAGGCAGGCGTTGTTTGGCGCGCCGCACCTTCTCAGTTCGGGCCGAGACCCGTCGTCGCGTGACGCGTGTCGGTCGACCGATAATCGCCGCGCCAACGCGCCGGGATGTTTTGCAAATCCGTTTTTTAGCAGTTTGAACGACTTTTCGTCAGTTAACATGTACATTGTGAAGTTTTCTTCATTGCCCGGCGCGGCAAGGACGCGACACCGACACAAACATTAATATCAGTACCGCACGCTGTCTGGCCGGGCGGGCGCGCGCGCCGAGCACGCCTCGCGCGCGGGTGCGCTCGAGGCGCGGCTCGCTCGTGGCCACTGCGCGCGCAGTGAAGTGTCGCTTTGGTTCTTCGAGCAATTAGGACGCTGGGTGGGTACATAATTTTTGCAAATAAGTCAAGACCGCGGTATCCATTAGATTCACGTTTGGGTATAGTACTAAGTACCTAGCGCACACCCAGTCCCATAGGTCACCAGCCGCCACTGGTAGTGACGGTAGATCGGGTTAGCTGGTGGCCGCGATCGGGTGGGTTACTGACAACCTGATCAATCGACTTCGACTATGCTCTAGTATTGAAGCTATTATCGGCGCAAGTCGGTTTTTAGCAGTTTTTAGAACTTTTCGTGAATTAACAGTGTGCAAATTAACATTGACAACTCCGAACTTCAACAAAAAAGTGATAGAAATATTTGCACAAGATAAAACCCGACGAATAGACTTACATTATAAATAGAACAATATTAGACCTACCCAATCAAACTGTAGTGTGTGTGGTGTGTGTGTGTGACTGATTTCTTCATAATTTTCGTAAATTCGCTGGCGTGTTCTTCAAAACACCATACCTACATATTTCCATCTAAAAGTGAATGGAGTACCTACATTTTTATTACATATATAAGTCAATGCATATATAGGGTGTTACGGTGACCATGTCATAAACTTCGGGAGGGTTACATAGACACTCAAATAAACACATTACGCAAAAAAAAAATGTTTTTAGCATTACTTTTCGAGAAATTTAACAAAACATGTTTGTTACCTAAACATTATCAGATCAATCTGTGTGTGTGTACCATTAGCAGTAGGTAACTTGCAGTGTACGGACGGGATCAATGACCGTACTATGTTCAAACAGCTGTTTGTTGTAGGTAAGTCACAACTCACAAGGTCACTAGATCTGTGTGTAACAGTAGGTAAGTCGCATTGTACGGGGTCAATGACCGTGTTGAAACACAGAACAGCTGTTTGTTGTAAGTAAGTCACAATTCACAAGGTCACTAGATCTGTGTGTAACAGTAGGTAAGTCGCATTGTACGGGATCAATGACCGTGTTGAAACACAGAACAGCTGTTTGTTGTGTGAGAGGATAGTGTATATGTATGGGTACGTGTACGTACGTGTTACTCAATCGCATCACTGTGGCTGTGTCCCGAGGGGTGGCGGTCAAAGAAGTCCAGCACTTCTTCTTCTCGACCAGTAGTCTTCTACTGGACCAGTAGTCGTTGTCTTCCGTTATCAAGTCGAGGCATAAAGACGCCCCAATCTCGGAACCGTTGCTCCGCTCCCAAGATGGTGCGTCCACATACACGCACACCGTATAGCTGCTCATACATCAACACAGCAGCAGCTAAGTTCCAATTGGAGTCTCGGTAACATCACCATATCGCGTCGCGCGTTGGTGAATCGATACGGCGGCGGCGGGGCGGCATTTTGAAATTGCGAAATAATGTGCTCTCTCGCGGACCGCCGCTAAGACACTGAGACGGACGCACCGACCGCCGCGCCGCCCGCGCGCGACACATGCGCGCGGGCGCATGCAATGCAAGCGCGTCGGCGGCGTGGCGAGCGAGCGCTTCGCGGCGGCTTCCGTCAAAGGAAAGCCTTTGTACCGCGCCGCCCGCTGACGTCGCGCGCACTAGGTAAGTACCTACGTTTCGTGTTTGGCAAGAAGGGTCTAAGCATGATTCGTTTTTAGGGCTATTTCATTAAAATTTTTTGTTCGGAGATCTTAGGAGAAAAAATGGTACTATAAACATATGTTTTTTTTTTACGTAAAGTGTTTATTTGAGTGTGTATGTAACCCTCCCGAAGTTATTGACATGGTCAGCGAAACACCTTATATGTATATTTTTACATTACTTTTATGCTTACCTTATTTTGTCTTTCAATTATGTATCTGTTGAGTGAGAATACTTTTACGAAATTTAAAAAACAAATTAAATAAAAAATCACATCTTGGTATCCATTAGATTCACGTTTGGGTTTAGTACTACGAGTAAGTACCTAGCGCACACTGTGCGCTAGGTACCTATGGGACTGGGTGTGCGCCGCACACCCAGTCCCATAGGTCACCAGCCGCCACTGATATCAATGCTGTGGTGCTTTAAAAAAAAGTTTTAATTTTGTATGAAAAATTAATTTTGTATGGAAAATCTGTTTCCTTATTTTTTCTTCTCTGAAACTACATGTTTCCGGTAAAAAATTCTTTCACTAAAATTCGTCTTTTAACTCAGCCTACACTAATTAGGTTATGAATTTGCGACCTCGACTTCCCAGTATAAAGCCACATCCAACAAACAAGCACACATGATGTGAAAAATAGATTCACCAAATTACGGCGTTTGCAATCAAGTCGAAGAAGAATTTAATTTGTAATATTTTTTTTTATTTTAATAGCCTTTAAGCCACTTAATGTGTGGCAAGGGCGGGCTTATTGCCTTAGGCAGTTTCCTCCAGTCAACACGGCAGACCTACATTTTTACATGGTATCCGATCCATGAAGCATTGCGTGAATAAAAAAAAAAGGTATCCACGTAATTTTTTTCAAATCAGAAAAAACTCATTGGTACGCGCTTGTTGGATTCGAACCTCGGATCTCTCGCTAGAGAAGCCGACGCGCACACCACTTGGCCACATGCCACCTTCACTACCATTTAAATTTTTATTGGAGTGTGAATGGTATAATAATTTAAGAAATTCTTTGATCATAAAATTATTAAAGACAGATCACCTAAATTTATTTCTGGCGATCCACATGGTATTAGGTGAACCCATGATGGAAGAATGCAAAATACTGACTGCATTGTTCCAAGCATCTCTAGCCCTCGGAAGTTAAAGATGTTTTGGAGAATTGTTTAATAGGCACTATGGGGCTGGCATAGTCCCAAGGCGGCTAAAATCCTTTTCAAATAAAGAAAAAAAAATTGTGTTTAAGCTATGGAGCGCTGAGTTTATCACCTGCGAAACAATTTCTTTCAGATATATACCTACTTGTGACTGATGGCAGATGAAAAATGGATAACTAACAAATATGACCATGTTCAAGATGACCGCAGGACTTCCCGTCCGTATGCAGTCTCTACTCTGCATAATGCACTCGCCGATAAATTTTGTCTGCTGGAGACGGCTACTGCTGTTAAAACTGAGCTACCGGATGTTAACGATCATGTTTGCTCGACGGATGATATTGTGAATGTAAAAAACGAGGCTTCGAACGTTTTTGTTGAAGATGACTTACTGGACACAGCTACTGCTGTTAAAAAAGAACCTCTTGATGTTAACGATGATGTTTACTCGACGGATGATATTGTGAATGTAAGGAACAAGGCTTCTAACGTTTTGGATGAGGTTGACTTACTGGAGACAGCTACTGCTGTTAAAAAAGAGCCTCTTGATGTTAATGATGTTGTCTGCTCGACGGATGAAATGGTGAATGTAAAGAACGAGGCTTATAGCGTTTTGAATGAGGTTTGCTCCCTGGAAATGGATACTGCTGTTAAAAACGAGACATTAGATGCCAATGACGATGTCTGCACACGGGAAGTTTTTGATTATGTGAGGAGAGAGGGTTCTGATGTTCGAAATGGAGTCGGCGCGCTGGATACCGCTGCTGTCGTCAAGCAGGAGGTGGACATTGAACCCACAGTGCTGCAGTTGGCACATATGAAGTGTATGATGCTGCCTTGCAAGTCCGTTCTGGGGAAAAATGTTTCAGAGTGAGTAATTTGAGTATAATTGACATAGTTCCAAATTAAGTAATTACGAATTTACGCTAGCATTCACTTTTTATTCACTTGCTTAATATTCACCGTGTGTGGTGGGGTACTTGAAAAGAATAGGACCACTGCATCTCTCCCCGTGCGTGTCGTAAAAGGCGGGTAAGAGATAATGACAATATGCCGTGCTAAAGGGCAATAGGTGAGCCACCTCTCATCCTAGATGTCTTAATATTTTGCTAAATGGTCGATGTTGTGCTTTAATTTATCCGAGTGCTTGCCGCAGAACACAGATTACTGTGCTTACCTCGATTGTCGGGATATACAGTCATGGTATGTATGTACTTAGTGTGTTTCTTACATTTTCAGAATGGAATTGCATTGCCTCGGCAAAGATAATGAAAATGTTACTATCAAACAAGACAATCCAGACGTGACAGGGACGTGTGAGGTTCGGTATTTTTGCAATGTTTGCAGCAAAAGTTTTATACTAAAATCTGCTTTACAACGTCACTTGGTCACTCATGCAAGTGGAGATAACGACATTTGCTATACGAATTTTCTGCAGAAATTACTGTTTGAAAAAAATATTTCTGATCATACGAGCAAAATGTCACATTATAATGATAATGGCAGTACAAAAGCATTGAAGAAATTAACTTTAAAATCGCACACGCTAACTCATACTGGTGAAGCACCATATCAATGTGACATATGCAAGAAAAATTTCAAACAAATTTTTATTTTAAAAAGACACATGTTAACTCACACTATTCAACGATCACATCGCTGTGATTTGTGCAATAATATTTTCTCAGATAAGATTACTTTGAAAAGACACATGTTAACTCACAAAGTTGAAGGACGACATCACTGTGATGTATGCAATAGAAATTTCATAGTGAAAAGTAATTTAATCAGACATATTATGTTAACTCACACTGGTGAAGGACCACATCGTTGTGACATATGCAATAAAATTTTCTTATATAAGAGTTCTTTGAAAACACATATGTTAACTCATACTGGTGAAAGACCACATCACTGTGACATATGCAATAAGAATTTCAAAGTCAAAAGTCATTTAAAAAATCACATATCAATTCACACTGGTGAAAAACCACATCACTGTGACGTATGTAATAAAGATTTTTCAGTGAAAAGAAGTTTAATGAGACATATGTTAACTCACACTGGTGAACGATCACATCGCTGTGATATATGCAATAAAATGTTCTCAAATAAGAGTACTTTGATAAGACATATGTTAACTCACACCGGTGAAAGACCACATGTCTGTGACATATGCAATGAAAATTTCGCACGAAAGAATACTTTAAAAAAACATAGGTTAACTCATACTGGTGAAAAACCACATCGCTGTGAAGTATGCCATAAGAATTTCTCCGTGAAAAGTCAATTAAAAGGTCATATGTTAACTCACACTGGTGAAAGACCACATCACTGCCACATATGCAATAAGAATTTCTCAATGAAAAGTACTTTAAAACTTCACATGTTAACTCACACTGGTGAAAGACCACATCGTTGTGACATATGCAATAAAATTTTCTCATATAAGAGTACTTTGAAAATGCATGTGTTAACTCACACTGGTGAAGGACCACATCGCTGTGACATATGCAATAAAATTTTCTCAAATAAGAGTACTTTGAAAATGCATGTGTTAACTCACACTGGTGAAGGACCACATCGCTGTGACATATGCAATAAAAATTTCTCATATAAGAGTACTTTGAAAACACATATGTTCACTCATACTGGTGAAAGACCACATCACTGTGACATATGCAATAAGAATTTCACAGTCAAAAGTCATTTAAAAAATCACATATCAATTCACACTGGTGAAAAACCACATCACTGTGGCGTATGTAACAAAGATTTCGCAGTGAAAAGTAGTTTAATGAGACATATGCTAACTCACACCGGTGAAAGACCACATGTCTGTGACATATGCAATGAAAATTTCTCAATTAAAATAAGTTTAATGAGACATATGTTAACTCACACTGGTGAACGATCACATCACTGTGACATATGCAATAAGAATTTCACATTCAAAAGTCATTTAAAAAATCACATATCAATTCACACTGGTGAAAAACCACATCACTGTGGCGTATGTAATAAAGATTTCTCAGTGAAAAGTAGTTTAATGAGACATATGTTAACTCACACTGGTGAAAGACCACATCGCTGTGAAGTATGCAATAAGAATTTCTCTGCGAAACGTCTATTAAAAGGCCATATGTTAACTCACACTGGTGAAAGACCACATCATTGCGTTATCTGCAACAAGGATTTCTCACGGCTTAGACGTTTGAAAAGTCACATGTTATCTCACAAATGAACGGACACAATGAACTCGCAGAGCACCAGCAGCGCGACCCACCGCACTGCAGAAGAGCCTGCAGTTTCCATAATCGTCGGCTACCGCTCGTTGTTTCTCTGGCATGCCATACACTGATATTTTTTATGGAAAGCGCAAATATGGCGCCGAGGCACCCATGAGGTGTCTAACGACACCCACGAAGTTTCGGTCGTATGTGGGGGTTACGAATGCCATGCCGGCCTGGCAGGTGTCTATTCACGCTCTTGAAGTACCTGAGACTGTACTGGGGGGAATATGGACAGGGAAAGCATTCTTTTTTTTAATAATTAGTCCAGTGTGAGTGGTTGAATCAGAGGGGCTAAAGCACATCGACGAGCCAATACTACCTCCGAGTTGGCGGGTGCCATACCGGAGATTAAAACATCTCTATAATACACCAACTCGAAGCAATACACCAACAAAATTAAATCAAAAGATGCATTTCAAATACATGAGGCGTTCAGCAAAATGAAAAAGAAGGAGAGCCCAGGAAAAGACAAAATACCCAATGAACTTATAGACCTGCATATAGATAGTCTGGAACGACCTCTATGTCACATTTTATCTCACATTTTCAATAAAATATTAAAAGAAAAAAAGTACCAACACAATGGTTACAGGCTGAAATAAAGTTCTTCATAATGAAGGTAGTACCGACGACAGACATTAATAACTACAGACTTATCAGCTTGTCTTCAAATATATTCAAACTGTTTATATCATTGCTGAAAAGCCATCTCTACACTAGCCCAAATGAACAGCAACCTGCAGACCAGGCAGGATTTAGAAGAGGGCTCATCGCACATATACAGGGTCCGTCACTCGAACTGTTACTAATTAAAAATCATGTTATTTGGTTAATTAACGTACGATTTATTAAAAATTGTGAAAACATGCCAAAAAACATAGAATTTTAAGAAAATCATTGTTATTATTCAATATAACCTCCTTTGGCACGGATGATGGTACCAAGTCTTCTGACAAAGGCATCGCAGGCTGCACGAAGATGGGTTTGTGGTATTCTGTTCCATTCCCGACGGAGAGCTGCCTTCAGCGTGTCCACACTTTCATACCTTTTTGTTGACACGGCGGCCTCCAAAATGGACCATACCGAGAAGGCCATTGGATTCAAGTCTGGACTCCAGACTTGACTCCAGACTCTGGAGAGTAGGGAGGCCACTGTTGTGAAGAAATGGACCGTGGAACGTGGTTCTGTAAAAAATTTTGTGTCAGGCGAGCTTTGTGGGACGGCGCTGAGTCTTGTTGGAACGTCGAGCTGTTCGTACCGAACCGCTTGCGTGCCCACGGTATGAGCGCATTATTTAACACCTTTTGTTGGTACACTTGCTGGTTGACTTTGACGCCCTGCTCGATAAACACGAGTGGAGACCGACCATTTGCGGTCACTGCAGCCCAGACCATAACAGAAGTGGGCTCTTGCTTTCGAGAGGCAACTCTATCGTCCAAATTCTCGTTAGACTTACCCCGCAGCCAAACACGATCATTTTGTTTGTTTACATAGGTACTGTTGGACAGTAAAAAAAAAAATCCTTAAAAACGATATTTTTCAGCTCGCCACATTCATGCAAGGATAACATTGTTACTTTTAATGTCCATGTCGAAAACTTACTTTAAAATTAAAATGTTTTACCCGCTCTTTTCGCCCACTTTAAAACAATAAAACAAACTGCCGTTTCACCAAAATTTGGCGCGGTCATTATTATTTTGACAGGAAAAGCAGTGTGAAGTTAGTAACAGTTCGAGTGACGGACCCTGTACAACAGTTCAGCCAATGTTGTCTGACGGTGATGGATGACGACTGATGTTGCAGGATTAAGTTTCAACGTTTAAAGAGGGGTGAAACAAGGAGACCCTCTCTCCCCTTTACTGTTCAAAGAATAAAAAAGTCCTAATAACGTATTTAAGGAAGGTTTTCTGTATTATTTATTTATGTCTTTTTCAAACTCGGTCAACTCGGTATGTACCTTATGCAGGTTACATGACGTTATTCATATTGTTTTAGCAAATACAATTTTTTCCAAATAAAATAATACAAAGTTGTATCATTTTCGTGGCTTCTGAGATGCGTGGTTTTATAACGTCCAGAAGGGCCCGCGAGTGCCCAGATTTCTTTTAAACCCTCCCCCCCCCCCTCGCTTCCTTTGGCCCGAAATTCTAATAGAAATATGCTCGGACACTGGTCCATTGATATTTCAGTCAATGTTTCCATATAGAATTAGTAAGTATAGGAATGACAGAGATAGATAACTGATTAAATGACCTCTGCCCAGTGACCAAATATGCTTACGGAACGTACCATACCTACCACGTGAACAATTTTAGGCCACTTTTGGAGCCCTCCTCCCCCCTGTGATCAAGCGTGGTATCTTGACTAACCCCTCCCCTTCCTCCACAGTTTCACGTGGTATTTCACAACTTGCTGTTTTTCAATGTACATATTTATGTCAATTCAACATTAACCGTTGTGTTTTCACTTTTGAATGTGGCCAGGCGATAAAAAACAACTAAAAATACCATGTGACAAGGTAAATAACTCCCCCTCGTCGCCTGTGACGCAGCATGGTAATTTTACAAATCCCTCCTGCCCCTCCCCCCAAATCGTTCATGTGGTATGAGTACGTTCCCTTATGGAATGGAATGACAGATGAGTTTCTATGTCTGCATGCTTCCTTTAAGCCAATTTCAGGCATGGTGTGGCCTGAGAAAAAAGTGTTTGTATTGTATTTTCTGCGGAAAATAATAGATAAAAGTTAGTAAATAGTGTAATTTGTTATTGCACCATAGAAGATGTACTTGGTTTGGTTGGCGACAAAAGTAAAATTTTTTGTCACTCAAAAACATGTTTTTTTTATTTCGGCGCTCGAAGTCAAGGCTGAGCCGGGCGTCGAAAACGCTTGGAAGTCAGGGGGGTAAGCATTATTGTACGTTGAAACTCAACAGGTTAAGATGTCAGGAGAAACCAACACATCAGCCTCGGTAGCTCAGTGGTGCGGTCGGACGTGATCATAAAAGCACACCTGGGCGCGGTCAGTAGGTACTTGGGTGGGTAATCGCTCGACCGTTGGAGGCAGACCGTGTTTTTCGTCCAGTACAGTGTAGCCGGCACGACCGAAGGGAAGCACTGACATCGCACCTAGTTCACCTAGGTATTATGGACTGACATCACAGATGTAGTGGGTGATGTAGCCAACCGTGTCAGTTTCCATAAAAAAAATATGTAAGGACACGTAGAGGTGATCGGAAGTAAACACATTGCCTAGTGATAGCCTTTTAGTCAACAAAATGCAAGGAGAGTTCATGTACAATCTCAAAAGAATACGACACATACATTACATGATATTTTAGACAGTTAGCATTTTACTACAGTCTATGGTTCACCACACACATTTGGTTTTGTTTTATTTTATTTATTATCCTTTGGGACATAATATGCAATACATGAACATGTATACTTACACTTGTTATATTTTATATAGCTAATAAGAAATAATTTAATTATAATTTTTTCACTTAAAATGGCAAGAGGCTACCATTTTTAAACATAATAAAATTCACAAAATAAGTATATGAGACACAATAATACCGTTACATCAAAATATTGGTCATGTAAAATAAATTCATAAAACATTCAGAGCATCAATAGATTTGTCAATAGGAAATAAAAATAATAATACAAGCATCTATGATTCGTCCAGAAAGAAAAAAAACAGACTATTTTAGTTTTCCAAATAATTCCAAAATCATTTAACCAATCTTGAAGATGACTTGAAGTGAGGACGATATTAGGCTTGTGCTACCTCCTACCGCACCACACATCTTCTCGTTGGCATTGCCACTTAAGAGACCGTACCCATACCACGTGACCAATTTGGTAGGGATTGTCAAAATACAACGCAAGGTCACAGGGTAAGGTTGAATAAACCAACCTCCCCGGTTGGTTTATTCACCCTGTCACGTGGTATTTCAAAATATAGTTTTAAAAAAAATGCAGCGGCAGCCTGAGATACACAAAAACAATCGCTTCGGTGGCGCGTACTGGCACTGTTTTTTTTTTCTAGGAACTCAACAGGCACTGTTCAATTATACCAAAAAGTATTCGCCTGGTCACATTGAAAAGTGAAAGTACACCTGTAAATGCTTAATCCAAATAAATACACTGAAAAACAGAAAGTTGTGAAATAGTTTGTGTTTTCCGTCCACTTCAGTGTAGCCGGCACGACCGAAGGGAAGCACTGATGAGGCACCAATTTCACCCGGTGTTATGGGCTGACATCACGGATGTTGTAGGTGATGTAGCCGACTGTCAGTTTCCATTAAAAAAAAATTTAAATTAGGGGGGGGGGGGGGGGGGGGGTTAGTCAATATACCACGCGTGGTCACTGTCCGCAAGTTGCCTAAATAGGTCACGTGGTATGGGTACAGTCCCTAGTAATTAATTACACACCTCTCATAACAATTTATACCATCCTAAAGTATTGTGTACTTATACTAGACTAGAAAACATCGCATACGGCATTCAGTGCGCCTTCTGCACCGAAGCAGTGTTAATACATACAGAAATAGACTAGATCGTAACCTACGTAGCGATAGGCAGAAAAAGACTAGAATCTGGCAAAGAAACGTCTGCTCGGGGCGCCGGCGGGATTACATTCAGGGAGATGCATTTGAATTCTACACATCACACAGTATTAGCCCTTTCCCTCCGCGAGCATTATCTAAAACGGAGGTTTCCAAACTTTTTTTTCTCTTAGACCACTTTCAAAATTTTACTGATTTCTGTGAACCTGCTATATTCCCAAAACTCGTCAACAAATTTGAAGATTAGATCAAACGATGGAAATTTGCGTCGCGGCTAAGTTGCAACCCTAAATTCGGCGGTAAAAAGAAAAAGAAAAATAGTATATTTTCTTGTGTACTTTTTTTTTTCTTTATTTTCACATTTTTACCATGTATTTATATTAATTTTACATATTTAATATTCTACAAAAACTTATAAAAATACACAAAATTAATAAAAATCTAAATAAAAACGGTGTTTGTGTTCTATTTATTAAAATAGTATGTTACTTACAGACTTAGTAGAATTAAAATTCGCGCCGCACGGACAAGCAATTTCGTCTTTCTCACTCTCTCGCACGTAAAGCGAAGCAACGTCTCAGATCTATCACGTGACAGCACAGCTTTGACACTCGGACGGGTGCGTTCGGAAATGCGCATGAATCGCGTGGTGCGTTCAAAAATCTTTAAATTTTACTTAGAGTTACCTAATATATGTAGGTGCTCTGAAATGTTGTGCAATGTTTCTGTTTTGGTCCTGGGCCACCATACTACTGCACCATAAGTTACCATAGGTCTTATTATTGCTGAGTATAGCCACAGCGTAATATTGGGGTTGAGTCCCCATGTCTTACCTATGAGTCTGCAACATTGTCAAAAGGCTATACGAGCTTTATTAATTTTGAGATTAAGATGTTTGGCCCAGTTAAGCTTACTGTCAAGTGTGATGCCCAGGTATTTGACTTCTGTTGCCAGGGGTATTGGGGTGCTGAAGAGTTTTGGCAGTGTTAAGTCTCCTAATTTCCGTTTGTGTGTAAAGAGAACTAGCTCAGTCTTATTGGGATTGACGTTAAGCGAGAACTCTTTGCACCATCGTTCTATGATTTTGAAGGCATCTTGCATCAGATTGCATTGGGTGCTTTCGAATTTGCCGTCAATCAGCACAGTCAGGTCGTCTGCATATCCTAATGTGTAGTGCCCTGCTGTGTTTAGACGTCTGATGAGGTCATCAACCACAAGATTCCACAGGAGTGGTGACAGGACTCCTCCTTGAGGGCATCCTTTGACTACGATGCCTCTAGTTGTGCTGTTAATAGTGAACTGGATGGCTCTATATTCTAGCATGTTGCCTATCCAGCTGCATAGGGCGGAGTTTACTCCCTGCTTGATCAATGCCCTATTAATGCTCTCAAAGGTGGTCTTGTCAAAGGCCCCTTCTATGTCTATGAAGGCACCTAGGGTTGATGCCTTTGAGCTCATGGCGTACTCAATTTTGGAGACTACACTGTGTAATGCGGTCTCTGTGGATTTACCTGTCGTGTATGCATGTTGATGTGGGTGAATTGGGTGTTCGACTATGGTTTTACCCCTAATCTCCCTATCCACGAGTCTTTCCAGGGTTTTTAAAAGAAAGGATGTCAGACTAATTGGTCTAAATGATTTTGCGCTAGTGTAGTCCTCTCTTCCGGGCTTGGGAATGAAGACTACTTTAACCTCCCTCCAAATCATTGGGACATATTTGTGAGCAAGACTGGCTCTGAATATGTCTATGAGGTGCAACATAAGAATAACTTAAAGAACTTAGAGAGTCCACGTTCGAAGATCTCTTCTGCGGACCATACAAACGGGTGTTCCGCGAGAGTATGGCTAATGCGAACAGGTGGAGTTTGGATGAGGGAAATGTGGCTCTGCAAGCGCGCTGCTCGTTCGTGATGTCGCAGTGCCGCTAGGGAGCGGAGAGAGGCGCGCTCTGCTTATCGGCTCGGTACGCGGGGTGGAGCGGCGGCGGCGGCTGCTTGCGGTGTACGGCGCGCATGTGCGCGTTGCGGCCCGTCGACGAGGGGAACGCCTTGCCGCAAGTCGCGCAGTCGTACGGCTTCTCGCCCGTGTGGCTCTGCGGATAACAATATGGGATATGACTCCCTTCTTATATTACTAGGTGGTAGGGTTTAACCCGCCCGGGCTGGTACCATCGCACTGAATGAAAGGTTGGTTGAAACGGCTATGTAAATAGTTCGTGTTTTCCGTCCAGTTCAGTGTAACCGGCACGACCGAAGGGAAGCACTGACGTGGCATCAAGTTCACCCGGTGTTATGGGCTGACATCATGGATGTTGTAGGTGATGTGGCCAACCGTGTCAGTTTCCATAACAAAAAAAAGTTTGACCGCTGCAAGAACACAGGTAAACTATCGCACAATGCTGATGACGTTTAGGACAGTGTGCGGTTCGTTCGTTATTTAATAAAACACTTCTCCCACTTTGACCAATGAATTTTAGTGAGGCACCTAGGTGGATTACCTACATAATAGCATTTTATTAATGTTGTATTGCAGTTTTAATTTCGAGGACACGACATGCCCAAAGTCTAGCATATAAACATCCATGTTGATTTTTTTTTTCTTTACCTTCAAGAGGCGCAAGTGAGGCGGCGCCTCACTTGCTTCACCTGGCCACTGCATCTCTCCCCGTACGTAAACACGTCGTTGGAAAGCAGTGGTTCCGTACCGCTGAAGGCCAGGAGGACTGGAGTAAAATTGGAGAGGCGTATTTCCAGCAGTGGACGCATACACGTTGACTGGCTGTACAGCCAGTCAGACTCCCCCTTGGGTGTGCTGTTTGCATGTATGAGGATGTCTTGTTTATGTGTGCGAGGATGTCTTGTTTATGTGTGCGAGGGTGTCTTGTTTATGTGTGCGAGGATGTCTTGTTTATGTGTGCGAGGGTGTCTTGTTTATGTGTGCGAGGGTGTCTTGTTTATGTGTGCGAGGGTGTCTTGTTTATGTGTGCGAGGATGTCTTGTTTATGTGTGCGAGGGTGTCTTGTTTATGTGTGCGAGGATGTCTTGTTTATGTGTGCGAGGGTGTCTTGTTTATGTGTGCGAGGATGTCTTGTTTATGTGTGCGAGGGTGTCTTGTTTATGTGTGCGAGGATGCCTTGTTTATGTGTGCGAGGATGTCTTGTTTATGTGTGCGAGGGTGTCTTGTTTATGTGTGCGAGGATGTCTTGTTTATGTGTGCGAGGTTGTCTTGTTTGTGTGCGAGGTGTCTTGTTTATGTGTGCGAGGATGCCTTGTTTATGTGTAAGAGGATGCCTTGTTTATGTGTGCGAGGGTGTCTTGTTTGTTTATGTGTGCGAGGGTGTCTTGTTTATGTGTGCGAGGGTCTCTTGTTTATGTGTGCGAGAGTGTCTTGTTTATGTGTGCGAGGGTGTCTTGGTGCGAGGGTGACTTGTTTATGTGTGCGAGGGTGTCTTGTTTATGTGTGCGAGGTGTCTTTTTTAAGTGTGCGAGAGTGTCTTGTTTATGTGTGCGAGGATGTCTTATTTATGTGTGCGAAGGTGTCTTGTTTATGTGTGCGAGGGTGTCTTGTTTATGTGTGCGAGGATGTCTTGTTTATGTGTGCGAGGGTGTCTTGTTTATGTGTGCGAGTGTGTCTTGTTTATGTGTGCGAGGTGTCTTTTTTAAGTGTGCGAAAATATGTTTGTTATGTGTGCGAGGATGTCTTGTTTATGTGTGCGAGGGTGTCTTGTTTATGTGTGCGAGGGTGTCTTGTTTATGTGTGCGAGGGTGTCTTGTTTATGTGTGCGAGGATGTCTTGTTTATGTGTGCGAGGATGTCTTGTTTATGTGTGCGAGGATGTCTTGTTTATGTGTGCGAGGGTGTCTTGTTTATGTGTGCGAGGATGTCTTGTTTATGTGTGCGAGGGTGTCTTGTTTATGTGTGCGAGGGTGTCTTGTTTATGTGTGCGAGGGTGTCTTGTTTATGTGTGCGAGGATGTCTTGTTTATGTGTGCGAGGGTGTCTTGTTTATGTGTGCGAGGATGTCTTGTTTATGTGTGCGAGGTTGTCTTGTTTGTGTGCGAGGTGTCTTGTTTATGTGTGCGAGGATGCCTTGTTTATGTGTGCGAGGGTGTCTTGTTTATGTGTGCGAGGGTGTCTTGTTTATGTGTGCGAGGGTGTCTTGTTTATGTGTGCGAGGGTCTCTTGTTTATGTGTGCGAGAGTGTCTTGTTTATGTGTGCGAGGGTGTCTTGGTGCGAGGGTGACTTGTTTATGTGTGCGAGGGTGTCTTGTCTATGTGTGCGAGGTGTCTTTTTTAAGTGTGCGAGAGTGTCTTGTTTATATGTGCGAGAATGTCTTGTTTATGTGTGCGAAGGTGTCTTGTTTATGTGTGCGAGGGTGTCTTGTTTATGTGTGCGAGGGTGTCTTGTTTATGTGTGCGAGGATGTCTTGTTTATGTGTGCGAAGGTGTCTTGTTTATGTGTGCGAGGGTGTCTTGTTTATGTGTGCGAGGTGTCTTTTTTAAGTGTGCGAAAATATGTTTGTTATGTGTGCGAGGATGTCCTGTTTATGTGTGCGAGGGTGTCCTGTATGTGTGCGAGGGAGTCTTATTTATGTGTGCAAGGATGTCTTGTTTATGTGTGCGAAGGTGTCTTGTTTATGTGTGCGAGGTGTCTTGTTTATGTGTGCGAGGTGTCTTGTTTATGTGTGCGAGGTGTCTTGTTTATGTGTGCGAGAATACCTTGTTTACGTGTGCGAGGGTGTCTTGTTTATGTGTGCGAAAATATCTTGGTTATGTGTGCGAGGATGTCCTGTTTATGTGTGCGAGGGTGTCCTGTATGTGTGCGAGGGAGTCTTATGTATGTGTGCGAGGATGTCCTGTTAATGTGTGCGAGGGTGTCCTGTTTATGTGTGCGAGGGTGTCCTGTATGTGTGCGAGGATGTCTTGTTTATGTGTGCGAGGGTGTCTTTTTTATGTGTGCGAGGGTCTTGTTTATGTGTGCGAGAATATCTTGGTTGTGTGTGCGAGGACGTCCTGCTTATGTGTGAGAGGTGTCTTGTTTGTGCGTGCGAGAATATCTTGTTTATGTGTGCGAGGATGTCCTGCTTATGTGTGCGAGGTGTCTTGTTTGTGCGTTCGAGAATATCTTGGTTATGTGTGCGAGGGTGTCCTGTATTTGTGCGAGGGTGTCTTGTTTATGTGTGCGAGGTTGTCTTGTTTGTGTGCGAGGTGTCTTGTTTATGTGTGCGAGGTGTCTTGTTTATGTGTGCGAGGTGTCTTGTTTATGTGTGCGAGGTGTCTTGTTTATGTGTGGGAGAATATCTTGGTTATGTGTGCGAGGATGTCCTGTTTGTGTGCGAGGATGTCCTGTTTATGTGTGCGAGGGTGTCCTGTATGTGTGCGAGGGAGTCTTATTTATGTGTGCGAGGGAGTCTTATTTATGTGTGCGAGGATGTCTTGTTTATGTGTGCGAGGGTGTCTTGTTTATGTTTTCGAGGGTGTCTTGTTTATGTTTGCGAGGGTGTCTTGTTTATGTGTGTGAGGGTGTCTTGTTTATGTGTGTGAGGGTGTCTTGTTTATGTGTGCGAGAATATCTTGGTTATGTGTGCGAGGTGTCTTGTTTATGTGTGCGAGAATGTCTTGTGTGCGAGGGTGTCCTGTTTATGTGTGTGAAGGTGCCCATTACGTGTGCGAGGGAGTCTTATTTGTGTGTGCGAGGAAGTCTTGTTTATGTGTGCGAGAATATCTTGGTTATGTGTGCGAGGATATCCTGTTTGTGTGCGAAAATATCTTGTTTATGTGTGCGAGGATGTCCTGTTTATGTGTGCGAGAATATCTTGTTTATGTCTACGAGGTGTCTTGTTTATGTGAGCGAGAATATCTTGTTTACGTGTGCGAGAATATCTTGTTTATGTGTGCGAGGGAGTCTTATTTATGTGTGCGAGGATGTCTTGTTTATGTGTGCGAGGGTGTCTTGGTTATGTGTGCGAGGATGTCTTGTTTATGTGTGCGAGGGTGTCTTGTTTATGTGTGCGAGGGTGTCTTGTTTATGTGTACGAGGATGTCTTGTTTATGTGTGCGAGGGTGTCTTGTTTATGTGTTCGAGGATGTCTTGTTTATGTGTGCGAGGGTGTCTTGTTTATGTGTGCGAGGGTATCTTGTTTATGTGTGCGAGGATGTCTTGTTTATGTGTGCGAGGGTGTCTTGTTTATGTGTGCGAGGATGCCTTGTTTATGTGTGCGAGGATGTCTTGTTTATGTGTGCGAGGGTGTCTTGTTTATGTGTGCGAGGATGTCTTGTTTATGTGTGCGAGGTTGTCTTGTTTGTGTGCGAGGTGTCTTGTTTATGTGTGCGAGGATGCCTTGTTTATGTGTAAGAGGATGCCTTGTTTATGTGTGCGAGGATGTCTTGTTTATGTGTGCGAGGGTGTCTTGTTTATGTGTGCGAGGGTGTCTTGTTTATGTGTGCGAGGGTGTCTTGTTTATGTGTGCGAGGGTCTCTTGTTTATGTGTGCGAGGGTGTCTTGTTTATGTGTGCGAGGATGTCTTGTTTGTGTGCGAGGGTGTCTTGTTTATGTGTGCGAGGGTGTCTTGTTTATGTGTGCGAGGGTGTCTTGTTTATGTGTGCGAGGATGTCTTGTTTATGTGTGCGAGGGTGTCTTGTTTATGTGTGCGAGGGTGTCTTGTTTATGTGTGCGAGGGTGTCTTGTTTATGTGTGCGAGGATGTCTTGTTTATGTGTGCGAGGTTGTCTTGTTTGTGTGCGAGGTGTCTTGTTTATGTGTGCGAGGATGCCTTGTTTATGTGTAAGAGGGTGTCTTGTTTATGTGTGCGAGGATGTTTTGTTTATGTGTGCGAGGGTGTCTTGTTTATGTGTGCGAGGGTGTCTTGTTTATGTGTGCGAGGGTGTCTTGTTTATGTGTGCGAGGGTGTCTTGTTTATGTGTGCGAGGGTCTCTTGTTTATGTGTGCGAGAGTGTCTTGTTTATGTGTGCGAGGGTGTCTTGGTGCGAGGGTGACTTGTTTATGTGTGCGAGGGTGTCTTGTTTATGTGTGCGAGGTGTCTTTTTTAAGTGTGCGAGAGTGTCTTGTTTATGTGTGCGAGAGTGTCTTGTTTATGTGTGCGAGGGTGTCTTGGTGCGAGGGTGACTTGTTTATGTGTGCGAGGGTGTCTTGTTTATGTGTGCGAGGTGTCTTTTTTAAGTGTGCGAGAGTGTCTTGTTTATGTGTGCGAGGATGTCTTATTTATGTGTGCGAAGGTGTCTTGTTTATGTGTGCGAGGGTGTCTTGTTTATGTGTGCGAGGATGTCTTGTTTATGTGTGCGAGGATGTCTTGTTTATGTGTGCGAGGGTGTCTTGTTTATGTGTGCGAGGATGTCTTGTTTATGTGTGCGAGGGTGTCTTGTTTATGTGTGCGAGGGTCTCTTGTTTATGTGTGCGAGAGTGTCTTGTTTATGTGTGCGAGGGTGTCTTGGTGCGAGGGTGACTTGTTTATGTGTGCGAGGGTGTCTTGTTTATGTGTGCGAGGTGTCTTTTTTAAGTGTGCGAGAGTGTCTTGTTTATGTGTGCGAGGATGTCTTATTTATGTGTGCGAAGGTGTCTTGTTTATGTGTGCGAGGGTGTCTTGTTTATGTGTGCGAGGATGTCTTGTTTATGTGTGCGAGGGTGTCTTGTTTATGTGTGCGAGGGTGTCTTGTTTATGTGTGCGAGGGTGTCTTGTTTAAGTGTGCGAAAATATGTTTGTTATGTGTGCGAGGATGTCTTGTTTATGTGTGCGAGGGTGTCTTGTTTATGTGTGCGAGGGTGTCTTGTTTATGTGTGCGAGGTGTCTTTTTTAAGTGTGCGAAAATATGTTTATGTGAGCGAGGATGTCCTGTTATGTGTGCGAGGGTGTCCTGTATGTGTGCGAGGGAGTCTTTTTATGTGTGCAAGGATGTCTTGTTTATGTGTGCGAGGTGTCTTGTTTATGTGTGCGAGGTGTCTTGTTTATGTGTGCGAGGTGTCTTGTTTATGTGTGCGAGAATACCTTGTTTATGTGTGCGAGGGTGTCTTGTTTATGTGTGCGAAAATATCTTGGTTATGTGTGCGAGGATGTCCTGTTTATGTGTGCGAGGGTGTCCTGTATGTGTGCGAGGGAGTCTTATGTATGTGTGCGAGGATGTCCTGTTTATGTGTGCGAGGGTGTCCTGTTTATGTGTGCGAGGGTGTCCTGTATGTGTGCGAGGATGTCTTGTTTATGTGTGCGAGGGTCTTGTTTATGTGTGCGAGAACATCTTGGTTTTGTGTGCGAGGATGTCCTGCTTATGTGTGAGAGGTGTCTTGTTTGTGCGTGCGAGAATATCTTGTTTATGTGAGCGAGGATGTCCTGCTTATGTGTGCGAGGTGTCTTGTTTGTGCGTTCGAGAATATCTTGGTTATGTGTGCGAGGGTGTCCTGTATTTGTGCGAGGGTGTCTTGTTTATGTGTGCGAGGTTGTCTTGTTTGTGTGCGAGGTGTCTTGTTTATGTGTGCGAGGTGTCTTGTTTATGTGTGCGAGGTGTCTTGTTTATGTGTGGGAGAATATATTGGTTATGTGTGCGAGGATGTCCTGTTTGTGTGCGAGGATGTCCTGTTTATGTGTGCGAGGGTGTCCTGTATGTGTGCGAGGGAGTCTTATTTATGTGTGCGAGGGAGTCTTATTTATGTGTGCGAGGATGTCTTGTTTATGTGTGCGAGGGTGTCTTGTTTATGTTTTCGAGGGTGTCTTGTTTATGTGTGCGAGGGTGTCTTGTTTATGTGTGTGAGGGTGTCTTGTTTATGTGTGTGAGGGTGTCTTATTTATGTGTGTGAGGGTGTCTTGTTTATGTGTGCGAGGTGTCTTGTTTATTTGTGTGAGGTGTCTTGTTTATGTGTGCGAGGTTACCTTGTTTATGTGTGCGAGGTTACCTTGTTTATTTGTGCGAGGTGTTTTATTTATGTGTACGAGGGTGTCTTGTTTATGTCTGCGAGGGTGTCTTGTTTATGTGTGTGAGGGTGTCTTGTTTATGTGTGTGAGGGTGTCTTGTTTATGTGTGCGAGAATATCTTGGTTATGTGTGCGAGGTGTCTTGTTTATGTGTGCGAGAATGTCTTGTATATGTGTGCGAGGGTGTCCTGTATGTGTGCGAGGATGTCCTGTTTATGTGTGTGAAGGTGCCCATTATGTGTGCGAGGGAGTCTTATTTGTGTGTGCGAGGAAGTCTTGTTTATGTGTGTGAGGGTGTCTTATTTATGTGTACGAGGGTGTCTTGTTTATGTGTGCGAGGGTGTCCTGTATGTGTGCGAGGGTGTCCTGTATGTGTGCGAGGGAGTCTTATTTGTGTGTGCGAGGATGTCTTGTTTATGTGTGTGAGGGTGTCTTATTTATGTGTGTGAGGGTGTCTTGTTTATGTGTGCGAGGGTGTCTTTTTGATGTGTGCGAGGGTGTCTTATTTATGTGTGTGAGGGTGTCTTGACGTGCGGGCGCGCGTCAAGACACTTGGGGCACTCGGTGCACTTGTACTCGCGCGCGCCCGTGTGAAGGTTGCGATGGATCACCAGAGACAAGTTACACTGTCAACATATGTCTCACCCGCACGTGCCTCCGCAGCGCGTTCCTCAGCTTGAAGCCCTTGGCGCAGACGGCGCAGACGTGCGGGCGCGCGTCCGAGTGCGTCACCAGGTGCTGCTTCAGGTTCAGCGGCAGGAAGAAGCTCTTGGGGCACTCGGTGCACTTGTACTCGCGCGCGCCCGTGTGCAGGTTGCGATGGATCACCAGAGACGCGTTACACTGTCAACATATACAACACTTATATATTTCATATTAATACAGTCTTGGCTCACAGACGGTTGATTTCAAGGTATGAGGTTCGAATCCGGCTGACTTGCACAACATTTTTTTTTTTGTGGAAACTGACACGGCTGGCTATATCACCTACAACATCCGTGATGTCAGCCCATAACACCGGATGAACTTGGTGCCAAGTCAGTGCTTCCCTTCGGTCGTGCCGGCTACGCTGAACTGGACGGAAAACACAAACTACAAACAAAACATAGCCGTTTCGTTCTTTCATTCAGTGCGGGTGGTATCAACCCGGGCGGGTTAAACCCTACCACCTAGTAATATAAGAAGGGAGTCATATCCCATTTATGGAAATATTTACGTGCACACCTACACCTGCTGCTTCATCGTTTGGAACCGGTGTAAAACTGTAGGTTCCATCCCTTGCAACCTTACTAGGTGGTAGGTTGATACCACCGTACTGGACCTAAGATGGCCGCATAGCAGCCTCGGCTGTGTTCTCGTCTAGTCCAGTATAGCCAGCAATCTAAAGGGAACTTTCCAAAATACCACCTTCTCGGAGGAGTGAGCTCAGAACATTATATAAGGTCTTTTTTTTTAACTGACGAAGGGTAAAGGTAAAATAACACTCCATCAAATGGCGACTTTCATGCCCATAATACCAGAAATAGAAATCATATTAGGCCCGTCTACTCGCGATTGGCTAGAGTCCATAAAAGTTTCCTGTGCCAGAGTGTTAAGTTCTATAACAAGCTTCCACTTGCATTTTCAATGTATAGTGACAATTGTTTCCAATTCAGAATCAAAGAATTATTAATGAAAAACTCTCACTACTCGATAGATGAATTCCTTAATAAGAAATATATAAATAATTTTGTATTAATGTTAATATTTTAATATACTCAAAAAAAAATATTGATTCACTGTTACTTACTTTAAGTATTTACTTGATTTTATGTTATGTTATTTTTGTTTGTTGAATCTGTAACTTTTTTAAGAATTTTATGGTTTGTATTTGTATTGTTGTATTTTGTCTCATTTATACCATGTTTTGTTTGTTTGATTGACTTATCTGAGAGGCACCTTATGTCCAAAGATGAATAAATAAATCTGAAATCTGAAATCGTGTATAAGAGGATGTTCTGTATCGGAAATAGATCATATTAAAATTATAGAAAAAAGGGGGGGTAATAGTTTATATTTTATTAAATATAAAATAAAAAAATACTAACAGACTCTCCTAAATACATTTAACACCTTTTGCTAAGAAACTATGTTTCTATTTCTAATAATTACCGAGATAATAATAGCGAAAGTTTATTAAAGTTAGAAAAACGGTTAATGAACTTTGACCTTGGCACAAATTCGGGTAGCGGCGCGAAGCGGCGGCGCGCGCGGCGATACTCGGTGGCGATATGAGCGCGCTATCAACTGAGCGGACATAGGTATTACCCCCCACCCTCGCCCCCCGTCTCGGAATGGAAAGGAACTTCGGCCTTGCGTACCGGCGGCGGCGTACATACAAAACAAAAAAAACTTCGGACGAGCGCTCGCCACGAATAGACAATAGTTGCGCGGGAGGCAGACTTCGCTTCGGAATGCTTCGGGATACGAAATCATAACGTGCATTCGTTCCTCCCGCCCGACGCGGCGGCGGCGGCAACGAGTGCTCCATACAAACGTAAGTACCTACGCACGCTCTCCGACTTACCAACAGCTGATTGCGCGTTATTGAAATTAGTAAGGTGTGTCAAGGCCGAAGCCGAAGTTCAATAACCGCCGCGGAGCACAGATAATGTGCGAAGTTACGTAGGTAGGTAACTACCTACCCAACGCGTGTTCCTTATGAATTTAAACTTTAATAAACTTTTACAATTATTATCTCAGTAATTGTTAGAAATAGAAACATAGTTTCTTAGCACAAGGTGTTAAATGTATTTAGGAGAGTCTGTTAGTATTTTTTTATTTTATATTTAATAAAATATAAAAATATTACCCCCCTTTTTATAATTTTAATATGATCTATTTCCTATACAGAACATCCCCTTATAGCCTTCGTCAGTTAAAAAAAATACCTTATATAACACAACAATAGTATATTCTGTGGCGTACCTTGAACCCCTTGCCGCAAACCTCGCACATGTGCGAGTAGCTCTGCTCGGGGAAGGGCGACGGCTCGCTCGGGTGTTTCAGCTGAAAGTGAGCTCGGTACTTGCGACTGCTCATCATTATCTCTCCGCACTGCGGGACAAACAAATATATCGATGTGTAATGGTGAAGTGGTGGAAATTGCGCTAATAAATGTTATCAGCGACGTTAACATGTTCACTTTTGATTTGACAGTCACAGATGTCAGACGGTGCTTGCCCACTCAAAATGCTTATTTTTAGGTTGCTAGACCGCAATAATTGGCTAAGATGAATCCAAATGCAAACCCAAATCCAAAATATTTATTTCTCAGAAAACATAAAAGAAACATAAATGTAGTAAAAAAGACAAAATTAGTCTAGACCGTAATATGAAAGTTGTATAGGTACTTATATGTATTGTTACCATGTGATCGGAGAGAGGCACTAGATTTTCGTCTGTGTTGCCTTACTCCGTTACATTTAGGTGTATTTATAACGATAGTTTGTTTTTATTATGTTTTACACACGGTTTGCACTGTTACATTCTGTCACTTCTCAAGATGTTTTAGGCTATAAATCATAACGCTACGTCATCGGCGGCCTGAGCTGTGAGCAAAAAGTCACACGAAGTGAAGCCGCGGGCAAAAAAAAAAGCTAGTATGAAATAAATAAATAAAGTAGTAAGTAGATAAGGTGGTAAGTAAATAAATGTACCGTGTGGGGCCGGTACTTTAAAAGAATAGCTCCACTGCATCTCTCCCCGTGCATGTCGTAAAAGGCGACTAAGGGATGTGACTCCCTTCTTATATAACTAGGTGGTAGGGTTTAACCCGCCCGGGTTGGTACCACCGCACTGAATGAAAGGTCGGTCGAAACGGCTATGTAAATAGTTTGTGTTTTCCGTCCAGTTCAGTGTAGCCGGCACGACCGAAGGGAAGCACTGACGTGGCACCAAGTTCAACCCGGTGTTATGGGCTGACATCACGGATGTTGTAGGTGATGTAGCCAACCGTGTCAGTTTCAATAAAAAAAAAAAAAAAAATTTTATTGGAGAGTTACTAAGACCTGTATGCACGGCTTGGGCAGCCACGGTGCTGGTCGCCGCCGCCGCTCGAACTTGGGAGGGTGCTGCAGCCGTCGGTGCCCTTTCAGCTCCGGGCGCGTGTCGAAAGTCTCCCCGCAGATACGGCAGCCGTTGCTGTAAAGTCGGAGCCAGGGGACTAGTCGCAAAATTATTATTTTTTATGTAATCCGTTATGGGTGGCTGAGTAGGAGGGGCCAAAGCGCATGCTCCGACCAGCCAATACCACCTCCGAGAAGGTAGGTGCCATACCGGAGACTTCCCTGAATTGCTAGCTATACTGGACTAGAGTAGAATGCAACCGAGGTTGCTATGCGGCCATCTTACATCCAGTAAGGTGGTACCAACCCAATCGGCTACAATTTGAGCCTACCACCTAGTAGCGAGGGAAGGGACCTACAGTTTTACACCGGTTCCGAACGGTGAAGCAGCAGGTGTAGGTATGCACGTAAATTTTTTCGTCAGAAAAAACTCATTGGTACGCGCCGACCGGACTCGAACCGCAGACCTCTCGCAAGAGAAGCCGATGCCCAAACCACTCGGCCATCCGCCCCTTAAATCAGCCTTTCAATAGTTACTTTACGAGCCCAGGCTTGCCTAGATCGACGATAAGCTCCGACATGGAAAGAGCTTTGCGGTCAGCAATGGAAGGATCGTACAGAGTTTTTTTTTATCGTTATTTTGCTTAAGGCTTTAGCCATTCCTGACTATGCCAGCCCCATAGTATCTACATGGATATTTTAATCTACTTCAGCACGATTCAATGGCTGTGACTTTACAAAAAAACTTAGTATGAATTCAAACTCCTCCCCCTGAGCTCGCCCCAAGGCTTCATGTACTTTAAAAGACAAGTTGAGTCCGTCAGTTCTTAAGTCTCTCAATAGCTTCTGCCTCAGTTCTCAGTTCCGGGCACATTCCAACAGTATATGTTGTAGGTTCTCTTCTATCCCACACGTGCTGCAGTTGGGTGATTGTGCTATCTTCATGTCATGTCCGGATCGTAGTCCATTACAATTTCTGTTCTCGGTCTGTCACCGAGTTGGTCACAGAGTTTGGTTCAATAGAGAGATGGAAGTCCAACACGGGAATAGTTCTGATCCACGTCCTAGTCAACACACACTAGCTGATGAGAGCTCCACACAAGTCGAAACGCCGGCATCTGTCAACGAAGCTGCGGGCGAGAGCTAGTAAGTAATACTCACACGATGCTGGATCGCTCGTGCTCGTGTTTAGGCGAGATGAGTATGTGTCGCGTCTGAGCCTGCTTCGTGGTGAACTGTATGTTGCACTGCGCGCAGTACGCGCCGCCACCCTCTGACAGTCCTGTAGCCTCATCCTGCTTCATCTGTCAATGAAGCTGCGGGCGAGAGCTAGTAAGTAATACTCACACGATGCTGGATCGCTCGTGCTCGTGTTTAGGCGAGATGAGTATGTGTCGCGTCTGAGCCTGCTTCGTGGTGAACTGTATGTTGCACTGCGCGCAGTACGCGCCGCCACCCTCTGACAGTCCTGTAGCCTCATCCTGCTTCATCTGTCAACGAAGCTGCGGGCGAGAGCTAGTAAGTAATACTCACACGATGCTGGATCGCTCGTGCTCGTGTTTAGGCGAGATGAGTATGTGTCGCGTCTGGGCCTGCTTCGTGGTGAACTGTATGTTGCACTGCGCGCAGTACGCACCGCCACCCTCTGACAGTCCTGTAGCCTCATCCTGCTTCATCTGTCAACGAAGCTGCGGGCGAGAGCTAGTAAGTAATACTCACACGATGCTGGATCGCTCGTGCTCGTGTTTAGGCGAGATGAGTATGTGTCGCGTCTGAGCCTGCTTCGTGGTGAACTGTATGTTGCACTGCGCGCAGTACGCACCGCCACCCTCTGACAGTCCTGTAGCCTCATCCTGCTTCATCTGTCAACGAAGCTGCGGGCGAGAGCTAGTAAGTAATACTCACACGATGCTGGATCGCTCGTGCTCGTGTTTAGGCGAGATGAGTATGTGTCGCGTCTGAGCCTGCTTCGTGGTGAACTGTATGTTGCACTGCGCGCAGTACGCGCCGCCACCCTCTGACAGTCCTGTAGCCTCATCCTGCTTCATCTGTCAACGAAGCTGCGGGCGAGAGCTAGTAAGTAATACTCACACGATGCTGGATCGCTCGTGCTCGTGTTTAGGCGAGATGAGCATGTGTCGCGTCTGAGCCTGCTTCGTGGTGAACTGTATGTTGCACTGCGCGCAGTACGCACCGCCACCCTCTGACAGTCCTGTAGGCTCATCCTGCTTCATCTGTCAACGAAGCTGCGGGCGAGAGCTAGTAAGTAATACTCACACGATGCTGGATCGCTCGTGCTCGTGTTTAGGCGAGATGAGTATGTGTCGCGTCTGAGCCTGCTTCGTGGTGAACTGTATGTTGCACTGCGCGCAGTACGCACCGCCACCCTCTGACAGTCCTGTAGCCTCATCCTGCTTCATCTGTCAACGAAGCTGCGGGCGAGAGCTAGTAAGTAATACTCACACGATGCTGGATCGCTCGTGCTCGTGTTTAGGCGAGATGAGTATGTGTCCCGTCTGAGCCTGCTTCGTGGTGAACTGTATGTTGCACTGCGCGCAGTACGCGCCGCCACCCTCTGACAGTCCTGTAGCCTCATCCTGCTTCATCTGTCAACGAAGCTGCGGGCGAGAGCTAGTAAGTAATACTCACACGATGCTGGATCGCTCGTGCTCGTGTTTAGGCGAGATGAGTATATGTCGCGTCTGAGCCTGCTTCGTGGTGAACTGTATGTTGCACTGCGCGCAGTACGCGCCGCCACCCTCTGACAGTCCTGTAGCCTCATCCTGCTTCATCTGTCAACGAAGCTGCGGGCGAGAGCTAGTAAGTAATACTCACACGATGCTGGATCGCTCGTGCTCGTGTGTAGGCGAGATGAGTATGTGTCGCGTCTGAGCCTGCTTCGTGGTGAACTGTATGTTGCACTGCGCGCAGTACGCGCCGCCACCCTCTGACAGTCCTGTAGCCTCATCCTGCTTCATCTGTCAACGAAGCTGCGGGCGAGAGCTAGTAAGTAATACTCACACGATGCTGGATCGCTCGTGCTCGTGTTTAGGCGAGATGAGTATGTGTCGCGTCTGAGCCTGCTTCGTGGTGAACTGTATGTTGCACTGCGCGCAGTACGCACCGCCACCCTCTGACAGTCCTGTAGCCTCATCCTGCTTCATCTGTCAACGAAGCTGCGGGCGAGAGCTAGTAAGTAATACTCACACGATGCTGGATCGCTCGTGCTCGTGTTTAGGCGAGATGAGTATGTGTCGCGTCTGAGCCTGCTTCGTGGTGAACTGTATGTTGCACTGCGCGCAGTACGCACCGCCACCCTCTGACAGTCCTGTAGCCTCATCCTGCTTCATCTGTCAACGAAGCTGCGGGCGAGAGCTAGTAAGTAATACTCACACGATGCTGGATCGCTCGTGCTCGTGTTTAGGCGAGATGAGTATGTGTCGCGTCTGAGCCTGCTTCGTGGTGAACTGTATGTTGCACTGAGCGCAGTACGCGCCGCCACCCTCTGACAGTCCTGTAGCCTCATCCTGCTTCATCTGTCAACGAAGCTGCGGGCGAGAGCTAGTAAGTAATACTCACACGATGCTGGATCGCTCGTGCTCGTGTTTAGGAGAGATGAGTATGTGTCGCGTCTGAGCCTGCTTCGTGGTGAACTGTATGTTGCACTGCGCGCAGTACGCGCCGCCACCCTCTGACAGTCCTGTAGCCTCATCCTGCTTCATCTGTCAACGAAGCTGCGGGCGAGAGCTCGTAAGTAATACTCACACGATGCTGGGTCGCTCGTGCTCGTGTTTAGGCGAGATGAGTATGTGTCGCGTCTGAGCCTGCTTCGTGGTGAACTGTATGTTGCACTGCGCGCAGTACGCGCCGCCACCCTCTGACAGTCCTGTAGCCTCATCCTGCTTCATCTGTCAGCGAAGCTGCGGGCGAGAGCTAGTAAGTAATACTCACACGATGCTGGATCGCTCGTGCTCGTGTTTAGGCGAGATGAGTATGTGTCGCGTCTGAGCCTGCTTCGTGGTGAACTGTATGTTGCACTGCGCGCAGTACGCACCGCCACCCTCTGACAGTCCTGTAGCCTCATCCTGCTTAATCTGTCAACGAAGCTGCGGGCGAGAGCTAGTAAGTAATACTCACACGATGCTGGATCGCTCGTGCTCGTGTTTAGGCGAGATGAGTATGTGTCGCGTCTGAGCCTGCTTCGTGGTGAACTGTATGTTGCACTGCGCGCAGTACGCACCGCCACCCTCTGACAGTCCTGTAGCCTCATCCTGCTTCATCTGTCAACGAAGCTGCGGGCGAGAGCTAGTAAGTAATACTCACACGATGCTGGATCGCTCGTGCTCGTGTTTAGGCGAGATGAGTATGTGTCCCGTCTGAGCCTGCTTCGTGGTGAACTGTATGTTGCACTGCGCGCAGTACGCGCCGCCACCCTCTGACAGTCCTGTAGCCTCATCCTGCTTCATCTGTCAACGAAGCTGCGGGCGAGAGCTAGTAAGTAATACTCACACGATGCTGGATCGCTCGTGCTCGTGTTTAGGCGAGATGAGTATATGTCGCGTCTGAGCCTGCTTCGTGGTGAACTGTATGTTCCACTGCGCGCAGTACGCGCCGCCACCCTCTGACAGTCCTGTAGCCTCATCCTGCTTCATCTGTCAACGAAGCTGCGGGCGAGAGCTAGTAAGTAATACTCACACGATGCTGGATCGCTCGTGCTCGTGTGTAGGCGAGATGAGTATGTGTCGCGTCTGAGCCTGCTTCGTGGTGAACTGTATGTTGCACTGGGCGCAGTACGCGCCGCCACCCTCTGACAGTCCTGTAGCCTCATCCTGCTTCATCTGTCAACGAAGCTGCGGGCGAGAGCTAGTAAGTAATACTCACACGATGCTGGATCGCTCGTGCTCGTGTTTAGGCGAGATGAGTATGTGTCGCGTCTGAGCCTGCTTCGTGGTGAACTGTATGTTGCACTGCGCGCAGTACGCGCCGCCGCCATCAGATGCGCTCACCGCCGCGTCGCGTTTCAACTGCACGATCACACCATCACAACATTGGCATTCGTTGTCGTTGTAGAACTGACTGAGAATTCGTCATTCACAAATAGTATCTTGTTTTTACACAATGCAATCAGACTTTAACGGTTTAAAACCGGCCAAGAGCGAGTCAATGTCACGCCAAGGTCATGGCGACCGAGGTTATGACGGGAGGACAAATCGTTATTGACGGAGAAGTGATCGAACAGGTTGAAGAGTACGTATATCTCGGTCAAATTCTGCGGCTTGGTAGACAAGGTCTGCTAAAGGAGGTCGAGAGACGAATTCAACTGGGTTGGGCTGCCTTCGGAAAGTTAAAATTCGCCCTGAGGTCTCATCTTCCGCAAAATTTAAAAACCCGTATAATATATTACCAGTGTGTCCTCCCGGTTATGACATACGGGTGTGAAACGTGGACGCTGACGGTCGGTGTTGTCCAAAGGTTGAAAGTTGCCCAGCGAGCAATGGAGCGAGCCATGCTGGGAATAGCGCTACGTGATATGGTGCATAACGAGGCAATCCGCCGACGCACCAAAGTAGTCGATATTGGATACCGGGTGGTTAAGCTCAAGTGGCAATGGGCTGGGCACGTTAGCCGAAGAGACGACGACCGTTGGAGTAACCGTGTCCTACACTGGCGGCCGTGGACAGGAAAACGGAGTGTGGGAAGACCACCCGCCAGGTGGGACGACGACATCAAGTACGTCGGCGGAAAGCAGTGGTTCCGTACCGCTGAAGGCCGGGAGGACTGGAGGAAAATTGGAGAGGCGTATGTCCAGCAGTGGACGCTTACACGCTGACTGACTGACTGACTGACTGACAAGTGCGAGTCGGACTCGCGCACCGATGATTCCGTACCGACATGCAATTGGCCAGTTTTTATTATTTCTTGTTTTACTTTAGAGTTTGCACTATAACCACACCAAGTTTGACTCTTGCATGTATTACAGTTTTTACGATAGCGCAAAAACAAAAAAATAATACAATTCTTGTAGGGGACACCCCTTTATTTTTTACAAATTTTTTTATTATTAGGTATTTATTCTGATATCCGCCATCACACATATTCTGTGAAAATTTGTGTGTGGTGGTGATGTAGTAGTAGGGTGGTGCAACAGGGTGTGCGTGTGGGTGTGAGATGTATGTGCGTGTGAAATGTGAAGATTGCGCCAGCGCGTTTTTTTTCTAGACAGCCGGCGCGGGTGTCTGTGCCCAATAATTCAACGGAAGATCAGGCACAGCCAATAACACCATTCCTCGCGTGTGAGGGTTTGATCGATCGTTTGTATTAGGGACGGCAAGATCCCATAAAAAAATTCATAAATACATAAATCGCTGCACCTGCGTCAAACTAACGCTACACCTCTGCGTTACTCTGGCGCGCGTCATGTCGTACTTCCCATTGTTTGTTTGTTTGTTTGTTTGTTTGTTTGCTGCCCAGCCTCTTGGGAAGGCGGGTGGGCCATTCTCCGCACTGAGACCTCAAGACGGTCCGTTGTACGTTGTGCGCCCGGGTAGTGCTACTCCAGCCACCCGAGCTCTTTCATGAAGTGGAGCACTCTTCTCGGTAGCTTCCACACTCCATGGGCAGTTCCCACGTTCCCAAGAAACTGCAATTGTTCTTCCGCCACCACCGGGCACTCCAGGAGCACGTGGGCGGCTGATTCGTCCTCCGCCATGCATGCTCTGCATAGGCGGCTGTCGGTGACACCTATTGTAAACAACTGTACTTCCCATTAAAAATATATACATAAATGAAGCGGGGACTCAGGATCGGGCGTTAGTTCAAGGATCAAACGTCGTATCAACGGGCTTGACAGCCTAGAAACAGTCCGCAAATCTGCTGGCATGGCGCCTCACTGAGTGTGGTTTCGCGAGGAGAGGGGTTTTTGGCTCTGTCGACTGTACCATTGGTCTCTCGACACAGCCACCCATGTTGGTTTACATAAAAAAAAAAATAGTTGCGCGGCTGCTCACCGAGTGCATGATGCGCGTGTGGTGGTAGAGCCCCATCGGGCTGACGAAGGACTGGCTGCAGACGCCGCACACGTGGTCCGACGGGTGCTTGATGCGCAGGTGACTCAGGTGCGATGACAACTTCCTGAGGCCGCCCGGGGCAAGACTATTATTTATTTAATTTTTTTATAGGGAAACTGGCACGGTTGGCTACATCACCTACAACATCCGTGATGTCAGCCCATAACACCGGGTGAACTTGGTGCCACGCCAGTGCTTCCCTTCGGTCGTGCCGGCTACACTGAACTGGACGGAAAACACAAACTATTTATATAGCCGTTTGCACAGACCTTTCATTCAGTGCGCTGGTACCAACCCGGGCAGGTTAAACCCTACCACCCAGTAATATAATATAAGAAGGGGTCATATCCCTTAATCGCCTTTTACGACATACACGGGGAGAGATGCAGTGGGGATATTCTTTTAAAGTACCGGCACCACACAGTACGAATATTTGGTAAAATATTTTATTTATATGAATATCAATATGGGTAGGGACGGAACGACTTAAGAATCCTAATAATGATCGTAATTCTCAAAAACGACCAAGCGTACTTTTTGAAGCGTTCCATGGGAAAGTAACATATCCAAGGACCACAACATCAAACTTAACAAGTACTGCAACTTAGTAGACCGGATTGTGAGAAACGGATTCAAGACTGATCTCTTCCCTGTGGAAGTCGGAGCAAGAGGACTACCAGCGAAGTCGCTCTACAGTCTCTTCAAGAATCTAGGGCTGCCAAGATCGACGCTAAGCTCATATATGGAGACAGCTTCGAAAACGTCACTGGAAGCATCCTACAGAATATGCATAGGTAGAGAGAGGGAGGTCGAGAGCGGGACTGGTGTTTCCCCGCGTCCTAGTCAACGCAGACTAGCTGACGAGGGCTTGATGCGAGCCGAAACGTAAAGCATGCGCGGGAAATTTAGAATGGCCACTCGCTAGTCCCGACCTCGATTAACACCCTACTCTACTGCCGATGGGCCCGGATATGTTCGGTGAAGCCATCGTAAGCTTAGATCCACACCTTCTTTAACAGGACACTGCAGACTAAACAAACACCTACACGGAATGGACCTTAACGACACACTGGTGTGCAGGTTCTGTATAAAAGAGGATGAAACACCCATACACATGCTTTGTGAATGTGAAGTGCTCATTCACAGTAGAAGCTGTATTCTCGGGTGTTATATTTTTAACCCACGCCAAACACAGGCCCTCAACACCAAGAATATAACTCGATTCATAGGGGAAATCAGACTAGGGGGTGAGCTATAACCTTTTGAGGGATCACAATAGATCTTTCTAGGTCGCACAGTGACAACAGGGCTCATGGGCCCTAACTCTCACACTTTAAATCATAATCATGTGTAGGGACCAATGGTGTAGTCGACAGAGCCAAAAATATGCCACGTCAGCAGATCTGCATACTGCTGCTAGGCTGTCTAGCCTATGAAGACAACCAAGTTAAAGGATTCGGAAACATGGTCGAGGGCAAAGAAAACTATCTTCTGTACATTGAAATTTTTCCTTTTACCAGTTTCTTTTCGTTTTTTTCACTAGTAAGAAGAAGTGAGGATAATTTTACAGAAAATATGTTAAAAACACAGAAACTGATTTCGTGCTGTGAAAAAAAAATCAAGAGAAAAATTTCTCCACCACCATCAAAAACAATGGAATTTTTTTTTTAATAATTATAACTTGAATAACTTAAAATTTTATTAATTTATATAAATACATTTTGTGGTGCTTTTACGTTTTGTGGTCGGCGGTTGGGTTGGGTGTCGGCAGTCAGGTCGGGCAGGCGGTATGGAAATGTTCGACTCACCCAAATGTTGCGCCGCAGATGTGGCAGGTGTAAGTGACCCCCTTGTGCCAGCCGTAGTGCGCGCGAGCTGAACTCCTGTAGCGACAACAACTATTGTTATACTAATTGTTTATGATTTGACTTATATATTAAGTATAGACTATTCCGTCTTTCTGTTGACTTTTACAATTATTATCTCAGTAATTGTTAGAAATAGAAACATAGTTTTTTAGCAAAAGGTTTTTAATATGTAAAAGCGAGTCCGTTTTTATTTTTTTAAATATTTAATAAAATATAAAAATGCTTTTTATTTGACCTCTTTTTTATATGATCTATTTCCGATACAGAACATACGCTTAATGCCTCGTCAGTTAAAAAAAAAGACCTTATATTTGCAAATTTTTATCTTCAAACAATTGCTTTATTTTCTTTAGATGGCAAGCGAGAGGCAAATAGGAATGCCACCATTATGAATCCCTATCTTTAAATAACCAGGTAGTACTAGTAAGCGACGGGTGGTCGAGTGGTTTGGGCATCGGCTTCTCATGCGAGAGGTCCGAGGTTCGAATCCGGTCGGCGTGTACCAATGAGTTTTTTGTGACGGTGTAAAACTGTAAGTCCCTTCACTTGCCCCTTACCAGGTGCTAGGCTCAAATTGTAGCCGACTGGGTTCGTACCGCCGTACTGGATGTAAGAAGGCCGCATAGCAGCCTCGGTTGTGTTCTCCTCTAGTTCAGTATAGCCAGCAATCCAGGGATGTCTCTGGTATGGCACCCACCTTCTCGGAGGTGATATTGGCTGGTCGGAGCATGCGCTTTGGCCCCTGCGACTCAGCCACATATACCGGATTACATAAAAAAAAAATTATGATTGATATATGAAGTATAGATTATTCCATCATTCTGTTGGCTTGTGGCTTAATAAAAAGGATTCCACATGACTTAGTGGAAGGACCGTGCCAAGGTGTGCTGTGGCTAGCCGGTCTCCCTTTAGCGTGGCATCTCATATCCCTTTAGCGACATGCACGGGGAGAGATGCAGTAGGGCTATTTTCTTTTCAAGTGCCGTCCCCACACTGTACTCATTTTTTTGCATAGTATTTTTTTTTCTTTATATGGCAAACGAGAGTCAAATAGGAATGCGACCATTTTCAATTCCTTTCTTTAAATAACCAGGTATACCTACACCTGCTGCTTCACCGTTCGGAACCGGTGTAAAACTGTAGGTCCCTTCCCTTTAGTAAGGGTACTAGGTGGTAGGTTCAAATTGTAGCCGACTGGGTTGGTACCACCGTACTGCATGTAAGATGGCCGCATAGCAGCCTCGGTTGTGATCTCCTCTAGTCCAGTATAGCCAGCAATCCAGGGAAGTCTCCGGTACCTATGGCACCTACCTTCTCGGAGGTGATATCGGCTGATCGGAGCATGTGCTTTGGCCCCACCGAATCAGCCACCCATACCGGATTAAATAAAAAATAAATCGAAAAATGCTTTTCACATACCCGCAATATTTTCCAAAGACCTATCCAACGATATCCCATACGATGGGGTGGACGTGAAAAAAAAAAATCATTCCCACTTTACGTATAGGGGAGGTACCCTAAAAAAAATTATTTCAAAATTTTTATTATACCACTTTGTCGGTGTTATTAATATGTATACCCATACCAACTTACAACTTTCTAGTACTAAGGATCTCTGAGCTAAGCCGCGGACAGACGGACAGACAGACGGACGGACATCGCGAAACTATAAGGGTTCCTTGTTGACTACGGAACCCTAAAAAAGTATGTACACACACACACACACACACACACACACACGTACCGATTGTAGCAAACATTCGAGCAGATCTTGCATGTGTACTTGCGCAGGTGGTTGTTGGTTATGTGCTTGTGGACTTTCGTGCGCGTCTTCACTCGCAGCTTGCATATGTCGCATTCAAAGTCGCCGGAGACCTGTAAGGAAGGTGTGGAACTAAGCTTGTGATGGCTTCACCGAACATATCCGGGCCCATCGGCAGTAGAGGGGGGTGTTAATCGAGGGCGGGACTAGCGAGTGGCCACTCTAAATTTCCCGCGCATGCTTCACGTTTCGGCTCGCTTCAAGCCCTCGTCAGCTTGACTAGGACGCGGGGAAACCACCAGTCCCGCTCTCGACCTCCCTCTCTCTACTGTAACGCTGTAAACCACGATCGTCTACACCGGCCTTAAATCTGGACATAGACCTTGCACGTCCCAATAGAAAGTTACCGAAGACGACAAGGAAAGCCGGTGTAGCCAGGTATGTATAACTGGTCAGCGCTATTGTACTCCCGGACGGCATATTAATAATTTAAAAGGAGGCTCATTAAATTCATTTTATTATTAAACCAAACAGTAGTGCAGGGTAGATGCCTCGCGAATGAGTCCAAACGTGTTGAGAGGGCGTTAAATTGTTTTATTTAGGGAGCCAGTCGTCTATGGTTTTGATGTGCTCGGATCCGCAGCGCAGCTATGTTGGCAGCACTAGCGCGGGTGACGTGAGACGTCGCCCGTGGCGAAAAATCACTTCTGTCAACACCATCATGCAGTGAAGGTATAAATTTTTAACAACGGAAGTCAATCTGGTCGAGGGGCGCGGCGTGCGTCGTTGAACCGTCCCTTGGGGACTAAAGTAAGTTCCTAGCTGTGTATTTCTCGTCGTCGCGTTCCCTGTACGTAAATTCAACTCCAAAAAGTTTTATGCCAAACGTGTTCGGCGATTTTTATCTGAGTCATCCGCTCTAGTTGTATCAATCTTACCGCTAGGTGCCGCTCGGGCATCGGCGTTACTATCGCGTTTCGTTGACACGGAGAATACTGTTTATATTTCAGTCCTACGCGTTAGCTGACATAAAAAGTACCATGGTTGGTAGAAGGAGGCTTCGGTGAAGAGGCTCGACCATAGGAAGAAGCGACAGTATCAGGTAACTTTCCTTCTCCTAACGCGAAGCCCCGCGAGTAGTGAAACCTTCAGTTTGACGTATTATTTTGTAACGGACTTGACAAACGCATTCTCAATTTCCCTCTGACAGCAGAGTGAACGCATAAGAGTGCAGGCCGAGGTGCGGACTGTACTCGGGAGCTCGCCGCGTTGCGACCGTCGGTGAGGAACTTATTGTATTTATTTTTGGAGGTTAGAGAGCTCAACCTCCCGAGCGACTAGTGTCGAATATAGATTAAAATAACAATGTGTTTGATGGCCACCGGCCTAGGAGTACGTCCGCCGGTTTGCGGTTGGAGCGGGCGAACGAATTAAGTATGAAATGTATGTGTAGCTTCTTCTGACCGTCACTTCTTCTGACCGTCACTTCTTCTGACCGTCACTTCTTCTGACCGTCACTTCTTCTGACGGGTTCTTCTGACGAGCTCTGCTCGCATTCTTCGTTCGGGCTCCGCTCGACTTCATCGGGCGGTTTCTGCTCGCATTACATCTCGGCGAGAGCGATCCAGTGTCGGCCCGGGCGCCTCGCCCAGTCGCATTCCTCGGGCTCGAGTGGCGCGAAACCTCGGGCATGAGGCAGGCGTCTGAGCGCCGCGTCGGTCCGGCACACAACGCATCGTGGCACCAGAGCGGGCTTCCGCTCGCACCGTCGTCTTCCGGGTAGCAGCCACGGGAGCTCCGGAAGACCCAGCTAAGTCCCTTTCTGGTGGCACGATTCGGTGGATGTGCGGTTTAACGTGTGGTTTGCACTTGCGTGCACCGATGTTTAGTTTTGAAAGGAGTAGGTATTTTAGGAGTAGGTAGGAGATCAGACAGGAACCAACCCTGAGAACATTCTATATAATTTTCTGTTGAAGGATGTACTTTTGTACCTATTATTTAATTAAATCTTTCAAACTTGTAACGCTGGCTTTTAATTATCTCATGCTCTAGGCTATATGCCGCACTCACCCCATCACTCTGGATAATTTAGCTACACCCAAAAGTCATCTGTTACACTACCTATCAATATTCTGTAGGATGCTTCCAGTGACGTTTTCGAAGCTCTCTCCATTTATGAGCTTAGCGTCGATCTTGGCAGCCCTACATTCTTGAAGAGACACATTAATCAAATCACCGTACCGTGTGGGGCCGGTACTTTAAAAGAATAGCCGCACTGCATCTCTCCCCGTGTACGTCATAAAAGGCGACTAAGGGATATGACTCCCTTCTTATATTACTAGGTGGTAGGGTTTAACCCGCCTGGGTTGGTACCACCGCACTGAATGAAAGGTCGGTCGAAACGGCTATGTAAATAGTTTGTGTTTTCCGTCCAGTTCAGTGGAGCCGGCACGACCGAAGGGAAGCACTGACGTGGCACAAAGTTCACCCGGTGTAATGGACCAAGGACGATGGGTGGATTTTCAGCTCCATCCTAAGCAATTAGATTGGCTTCTTTGTAAATGAAAGCTAATAGAGAGCTTCACGGGCGTAGCCAGGTTTCGTTTTCGGGAGGGGTTTTAGAAATAATATCAAGGCGAATTATTTCATAACATTATTTTACATCATTCATTACAAAGAAATAAGTAATCTATTTTTTATTTCGGGGGGGGGGGGGGGGTTTGAACCCGCAAACCCCCCCCCCCCCCCCCCCCCCCTGGCTACACCTGTGGAGAGCTTACCGGGTCGTGTTGCAGCATGTGGTTGTTGTAAGTTTTGTCCTCCAGGAAGCCCTTGAAGCAGAGCGTGCATTTGAAGGGAGCCGTCTTGTAGCCCTCGGCGAACTGCCTCTCCCGGACAACTTCCATCATTTGCTCCTGCAGACGTTCACAAATTTTAATCTCACAGTAGTAGCATTTACTTCGCAAGCAAACCCTACTACTACAATTAACCAGATATTGCGAAGATAAAGCATCTTGATACTTGAAATTTGAACATTTTAATTTCCTAAAAGGAAAAAAAAGACAATTTAACTAATAGAATGAAAAGAGCTTCAAAAAATTTCATTAAATTATGTGCAAAATTTCATTAACAAGTGCACTCCGGGGAAAAAAAAAGAAGTTATATGCACGCATCAGATGTTAGTGCTATAAATAAATCATACAAAGATCGAGAAGGCAGCCCCGCTCGACACTGCAAGCATCGTCCGGAGGTTTCTCTCCGTAGAGCCCGACCATTAGCCCGGGCTCGCCCCGCCGCCGGTGGCGGAAACTCCATTTATATTTATTTTACATTTTAATATTGTAAAGATGAAAAATGTATATAAAAATAAATGTGTAAATAATTGAATAAAATAATAATAATTTATCGGTGGAACATCTTAAAATGTAAAGGTACTGCTGGAAAATGTGTGATGATAATCGTGGTGGTCGATGTTGTGCTGTAATATACAGTGTTATAACGGCCACTACTTTAAATTTAGGAAACGATTAGTGGGATCAATAGTAACGAAAAAGTCAAATAACTTTTTTCTGAATTTCCTTTAAATAAAAAGTTACAGTTTTCATACAAACTAATTGATTTATTTAGTGTAAAAGGATCTAATGTTCTGCGCGAATGTGGGAATAAAAGGCGCGCGGTGAGTGAGCGAGCAGGGACGAGTGCGCGGAGCGAGGAGATGCGCGGCGGAGGCGCGGCGTGAGTTTTTCGATCCCGACCGTTCCTGCGCCAGCACCCTCCCCCCGGGCGCGTCAAATTACACTGGACGAAAACATAAATTTCAAAAATCAATATCTCCAGTAGTACTAGATACTTTAGACAAAAACTTTATTTACTTTTTTGTCTCAGAAAAACATGAGGATTGCGCCGTTACAACACCCGTATACGCCAATCACTTTGCCTAGGTACCCGAATTGTCGGGATATAGTGCGACGGGTAGTACGCGTGTACCTGAGTCTGAAGACGCTCGATTGTCTCGAAGTCCTTAGCCGTTATTTGTTCTTTCTTTTTCTCTTTGCGTTTTGTCTTCCTCGCTCGTCTCTTGAAGACCGGCCCCAGCTTCTGGTGCAGCTGGAAATGAGCTTTCGCTACATTCCTGAAAACAAATGAAATTACTTTTTAGGTTTCCGTATCCCGTACGGAAGCCTATTACTAAGCCTACGCCGTCTGTCTGTCCTACTGCTGTATCTTTGGAACCGTAATAGGTAGCCGGTTGAAATTTTCAAAGAATATGTTTTGTTGTAGCGGACGTCTGGTACAACGGACACCAGACGTCGGCTCCAGGAACTCCCGCAGTTCCTGAAGAAGCCCGTGACGTAGCGGGCGAAAGGTCAGGGAAGGTGTGGATCTAAGCTTACGATGGCTTCACCGAACATATCCGGGCCCATCGGCAGTAGAGGAGGGTATCAATCGAGGCCGGGACTAGCGAGTGGCCACTCTAAATTTCCCGCGCATGCTTCACGTTTCGGCTCGCATCAAGCCCTCGTCAGCTAGTCTGCGTTGACTAGGACGCGGGGAAACCACCAGTCCCGCTCTCGACCTCCCTCTCTCTACCTATCCATATTCTGTAGGATGCTTCCAGTGACGTTTTCGAAGCTCTCTCCATATATGAGCTTAGCGTCGATCTTGGGAGCCCTAGATTCTTGAAGAGACTGTAGAGCGACTTCGCTGGTAGTCCTCTTGCTCCGACTTCCACAGCGAAGAGATCAGTCTTGAATCCGTTTCTCACAATCCGGTCTACTAAGTTGCAGTACTTGTTAAGCTTGATGTTGTGGTCCTTCGGTATGTTACTTTCCCATGGAACTGTAAGTTCAACAAGTACTACATGCTTTGTCGCTTTTGAGAATATGAGTATATCCGGCCTTAATGCTGTGGTACAGATTTCCGAAGGCATTTGGTAATGCTTCTCATGTGTGTCCATCAACAATTCCCAATCCTTTGCTGCTCCCAAAATTGAAGAAGGTTTAGTCCTATCTTTGGGCAGCTTATTGGCTCCAGGTTTCACAAAGTTGACCTTCTGGAAGCCGCTACTGGTTTGCCCTTTCCTGGTCCGTGCAATTGACAGGTTGATGGCCTCTCTGATGATTTGGAGGACTTTATCATGACGGTAGGAATACTGGCCTCGCTCAAGTAGTATTTTGCATCCGCATAACAAATGTTTGGCCGTGCCTACGAACTCCTTACATGACGGGCATAGTCTATTTGTAGATTTCCCCCATCTAACTAGGTTACTCGGGTCGGGGAGAGTAAGCTGGAATGCATTTAAGTAGAACTTAAGCAGCTCAGGGGACCAGTTGTATATTATGGATTTCCACTTCAATGCAGGAGGGATGCAGAAGTCACCCACTGTTAGCCAATCATTCTGCATTTCTAGGTTTAAGGCGTGAAGTTTGAAGCCTTGTTCCATGTCCTCCTGAGCAAAACCTTTCAGTATTTCTTTATCAGACTTTGCTGTTTCTATGCCCAATCCAGATCTATTGGTGCGTGTACCAACTTGGAATGATTTGTAGAAGTCGAGTCTCGATTCCAGTTCATCTGATAGTGATGTGTTGGGTAAGGCTTGAATAGCGCTATCATTGGAGTCTTTGAGTATACATCGTTTGGCTATTCTCGCCTTTTGATAAAATATCGACGGTTTCTTAATGTTCAGTCCAAAGTTATTGTGAGATCTGTATAGCGTTGACGAGTCAGCCGGGTGAGCCAGTCCAAACCATGATTTCAGGAATCTGGTCACATACGAGTCTAATTTAGTCAGGTTTTGCTTTGTGAAGTCGTAGACGAGAAATGGCCATGAAAGTTTTGATGTCAGGTAGTTATCGTAAATCCATGCCTTTTGTGTTCCCAGGAGGGGAAGATTGTCAGTTTGGCGGAGGCTCTCTTCGAAAAGTTGGACAATATCATCAGTAGGATGCTCCTTTCCTCTGCTGGTGATCCTTTTGCCCAAGAATTTAAAAGGAGCTTCATCAGCCACGGTTGCGATTGGTTTTCCGGCTACTGTCAGACCTGGATTGCTCGAGGTAAACTTTGAACCTTTCCTGGTTAAGCTCAAACAGTAGCACTTCGCTGGTTTTATCTTCATCCCTTTAGTCCATTCACAATAGTCATCTACCACCTTAAGAAGCGCCTGATTTTGTTTTGGATTGCGGGTTAACAGCGTAATATCATCCGCAAATGCCAGGATGGCCGCCATATATGTGTCTCCATATTTGAACCTGTATCCCCATTTGTTTTCTTTTACGACAAGCGTATCAATTAGAATGTTGATAACAATGTTAAATGTAACAGGAGAGAGGCAGCAACCCTGGAAAAGTCCTATGCCGTAACGAATTTCCGGTATCTTCTCCGTTTCGCCTTTTACTTGTATTACAAAGGAAAGTTTTTTGTAGTAGGAGGCTATTATATTACAGATCAGAGGTGGCACATTATACCACTCTAGCGCCTTTAATAGTAACTCATGGCGCACCGAACCGAAGGCGTTTTCAAAGTCTAACCACGTGGCAGTTAATTGTCTCTCATTCTTCCTTGCATCTCTAAGACATTCAGTCAGCAAAGAATTATGTTCGAGACACCCTGCAACTCTTGGGAGAAAACCTTTCTGGTACTTCTTCGGTAAGTAGTCGTTGGTACACATATGTTTGAGTAGTCTGGCCTGTATAATGGAGAAGAATATTTTCGAAATTGTGTTCGTAAGGGCTATAGGTCTAATATCCTTGGGATCAGTAACTTCTTTCTTTTTTGGTAGAAGAACAAACACGGCTTTACCAAGACAGTCTGGCACTTCTCTGTTCGTCCAAATTCTTTTGTAGATGTTCAACATGTGTTTCCGCACTGATGGACATTTTTTGTATATGATGTATGGTATGCCATCGGGTCCCGGGGCGGAACTATTTGGTTTCCTTTTTATGTGGTATTCCAGCTCTTCCATCGTCGGTGAATCAGCATCAAATGCTAGAGCAGGTTCTTTGGGTTTTGGAGCTGGTGGATCCCTGTAAGTTATATCTGCCTCCGGGGTGGTATATGTGGATTTAAAGTAGTTGAACATCTCGTCCGTACTTAACCTAATTGTACCCTGCTGTTCCTTAAAAGCTTTTTTGGCGAAGTAAAAGGGGTTCTTCTCGAAAGCTGCTATATTCTGAGCCTTTCGAAATTCATTGCCAGCAACCGTAATTTGCTCAGCTACTTTCTGGATGAGTTTTAGGATAGATCTCATCGCTCTGGCTAATTGGTGGCATAGATTTCTGTCTCCTGAGGCTTTAGCCTTCCTTAGCTGCTTTATCAACTCTCTCTTCCTTCTCCTAAGCTTTGCTTTGAAAGTGTTTTCTCTTTCCATTGGGTTGTGGTGATAGCGAACAGGGTACAATTCGGAGAAGTAATTGTAAATTATTCCCTGGAAGTCATACGGGACTCTGCCTGCAGCCTGGGAGGTCAAGTCTTTCGGCTAGGCATCGATCATGTTGCATAGTACACCTGCTGTTAATCCGAAAACTTAAAAATTAATATAATTAAAAACAGTGAGTAATCTTTTAATAAACTATACATATTTAAATTATAAAAAAAATTACTTGTATTCCTTACATATAACCCTTATAGCCCTTTTCAGTCATACATATGTGACATAAAGCAATTGAAAAAAAATTTTTTTTTTTTTACTTTCTAATTTGACCCCTAAAATCGAGATTAGTTCGTTATACGTCTAGACGCTATACGTCTATGACTGGGTCACCAAGCTCTGTAAAGATTCGGAGAAAATAAGCTGTGACGGATGGACAAGACAGACAGATGCAAGAGTGATCCTAAAAGAGTTCGTTTTTTTTCCTCTTTTGAGGAAACCGTGTGGGGCCGGAACTTTAAAAGAATAGCCCCACTGCATCTCTCCCCGTGTATGTCGTAAAAGGCGACTAAGGGATATGACTCCCTTCTTATATTACCTACTAGGTGGTAGGGTTTAACCCGCCCGGGATGGTACCACCGCACTGAATGAAAGGTCGGTCGAAATGGCTATGTAAATAGTTAGTGTTTTCCGTCCTGTTCAGTGTAGCCGGCACGACCGAAGGGAAGCACTGACATGGCACCTAGTTCACCCGGTGTTATGGGCTGACATGACGGATGTTGCAGGTGATGTAGCCAACCGTGTCAGTTTCCATAAAAAAAAACCTAACGCACAAGGTACAGATTAATTTTTTACATTCACTCACCGAGTGTAAGATACTTTGTTGCAGACGTTACACGTGTACTTCTTGGTGTGCTTCAGTCCAATGTGCACGCGTAGGATCTTGCGCGTTCTGAACCTCATCCTACAGACGTCACACTCGTACGGGCCGAGGCACTGCAACAATCTCACGACATAAACAACGAGTGGAAGTACATATCGCAAGAGAGCTTAACGCCGTGCACTTGATCTCGGCTGATAAGTCGCATTTCATTAAACAAGGTGAAATAATGGGAATTCACAGTCGTGTCCGAGCCGTAGGGGTTTCCGGGAAAACGTGACAATAGCTTCACTTCACACTCACTTAAGTGTGAACTGCTTCACTTCAAGTTCACATTTCAATTCACACTTCACTTTCACTTCACGCTTCACTTCACACTTCACTTTTACTTCACGCTTCACCTCATACTTCACTTTCACTTCACGGTTCACTTCACACTTCACTTTCACTTCACGCTTCACTTCACACTTCACTTCACACTTCACTTTCACTTCACACTTCACTTTCACTTCACTTTCACTTCACTTTCACTTCACTTTCACTTCACTTCACACTTCACTTTGATTCTTTTTCATCTAGCTCAACGCTTTCTAAAAGCTACAGTAGATGCGCTAGTGAGGCACCCTCAGATGGCGGACGATGACTTGGACGCTGGTCGACGTGTCGACACTGTTAAGGGTTAAAGGTCGCGCCGCGAGCTGCGCGTAGACCTGGACATAACCTCAAATATTTTTTTTTGTAAACTAGTGATGTTGGGTCAATAAATTCGCGCGGATACAAGGGACTCCCTTCTTATATCACTAGGTGGTAGGGTTGGTAACACCGCACTGAATGAAAGGTCGGTCGAAACGGCTATGTAAATAGTTTGTGTTTTCCGTCCAGTTCAGTGTAGCCGGCACGACCGAAGGGAAGCACTGACGTGGCACCAATTCACCCGGTGTTATGGGCTGACATCACGGATGTTGTAGGTGATGTAGCCAACCGTGTCGAGTTTGGTTCCATAAAAAAAAAATAAAAAAAAAAGGTAAGTCTACTAAAGCAAGAAATCTGGTATCCGCTCGGATACAAGGGAAGGGAACAGGTTACCTAATAGTTATCTCGTTCTAATACTTTGCTAAATGTCGCAGTCGGTGTTGTGCTGTAATTTACAAGAGAAATTGCAGCACAAAACCGAACCCCCCTCTTACCCCGATTGTCGGGATCCAGCGTGTACGTGGTATGTAGTTATGTTTAACCGACTCACCGGGTCGTGTTTGGAGATGTGTTTGTTGTAGAAGCTCAGATCCTGAAAGCCCTGGTAGCACAGCTCACACTTGTACCTCGCCCTCTTGTACTTGCTCGTGTGCTTTCTCTGCGAGTAGAACTCGTTCGCTTGCTCCTGCAAAAATATATTTATTATTATTGTTGCCCTATACACATCTAGCAGCTTTAAGGTGATGCGTGCACTTTGTATGTTGAGTGCACTTGATTCTCACTTGCATTTGTTTATTTTATTACATAATTCTTTTTTCACTTAGTTGCCTTAAATGTTTTTATTTATTTATTTAGTTTTTTTTTTTCATATTAATAAAGTGTTTGTCCAACTGGTTTGTAAAACCGAATACGAACTCGTGCGTCTCTGTTCGACAGGGACGACCCTCTACAACCAGGTTGTATCTTCCTATAGTTGTTGTAGTTTTTGTTGTTCGGACTCGTTCTCCGCGCTTAAGCCCACTCCATTGTGGACCTTTTGCGTAACTATTTCTATAGATCGACACGCATTATTTGCTGCCGGGAACTGTAGCAGGAAATTACTTACCTGTGACAAAACCACCTCGGTAGATTCGAACTCCTGCGGGAACGCTTCTTTCATCCTGGACCTTTTCCTCTCCCTCTTAACCTTCAGCTCAGCGGACGTCAACTCGGTGTCGTGTGATTTTTTCCTCTCTCTAACGTCTGTTTCGACGTTCCGATCACAGTCGTACTCGTCTAAACTCACGAACGGCTCGTCGAAATCGAATTCCGGTTCCGATTTTATGTAAACGTCCTCAGTTTTCACCATTTTCACTTCAAACTCGCGCTTGACGGGCGACGCGGCGGATTCTCGCCTAGTGTCTTTGATGACCTTCACGTTGCGACTCTTCAGCGTGTAGCCGGGGATGCGGGCGACGCTGAGCGGGGAGGACAGCTGATGTTGCTCTCTGTCGATCTCGTTTATGTCGCGTTCGGTTATCTGAAGAAAAAAAAAAATTATAGGTTTTTTTTATGTAAGCCGGTATGGGTGGCTGAGTCGGAGGGGTCAAAGCGCATGCTCCGACCAGCCAGTATCACCTCTGAGAAGGTAGGTGCCATATCGGAGACTTCCCTGGATAGCTGGCTATACTGGACTAGAGGAGAACACAGCCGAGGATGCTATGCGGCCATCTTACATCCAGTACGGTGGTACCAACCCAGTCAACCCAGGGGCAAGGGAAGGGACCTACAGTTTTACACCGGTTCCGAATGGTGAACAGCAGGCGTAGATGCACGTAAATTTTTTCATCAGAAAAAACTCATTGGTACACGCCAACCGGATTCGAACCTCGGACCTCTCGGATGAGAAGCCGATGCCCAAACCACTCGGCCACCCGCCGCTTAAAGTATAAGCACCGCTGAAGGTGCGTATGCATCAAAGATGACGGTCAATATTATTCGCAATCGGAGTCAGGGGGCTGTCCATTACATCATCATCATCAGCCTGTATCGGTCCACTGCTGGACATAGGTCTCTGCAAGGCACGCCACTACACGCGGTCTTCCGCTCTTCTCATCCATCCACTCCCGGCTACCTTTTTTAGGTCATCTGTCCACATAGCCGGGGGGCGTCCCACGCTACGTTTGCCACGTGGCCTCCATTCGAGCACCCGTCTACCCCATCGGTTATCGGGTCTGCGACAGATGTGTCCATTACATTTTTGTTTTTTTTTTTTTTTTCCAGGTTTAATCTGCGATCAGTCATCAACTATGAGCAGATGGGTGGAGTGTTGGTTTGTCGCTCGGAGCTGATGATGCCGTGAGCATCTCTCCTCTTGAATAATGCTACCGTGTGGGGTCGGTACTTAAAAAGAATAGCCCCACTGCATCTCTCCCCGTCGCATGTCGTAAAAGTCGACTAAGGGATCGTCAGCCTCGGCAGCTCAGTGGTGCGGTCAGTTATTGGATGGGTGACCGCCCGACCGTTGGAGGCTGACCGTGGTTCGGATTCCACGTTAAACTGTAGGTCCCTTCCCTTCTTACCTTACTAGGTGGTAGGGTTTATCCTGGCCGGGTTGGTACCACCGCACTGAACGAAACGTCGGTCGAAACGGCTATGTAAATAGTTCGTGTTTTCCGTCCAGTTTAGTGTAGCCGACATGAAATGAAGGGAAGCACTGACATGGCACCTAGTTCACCCTGTGTTATGGGCTGACATCGCGGATGTTGTAGGTGATGTAGCCAACCGTGTCAGGTTCCATAAAAAAAAAAAAAAAAAATGCTAGGGATATTTTTAATTCCCTAGTTCCATTATGTCGCGCCTTTTTAGACGTCTGGCATAGTCCGGCATGGTCAGTTGGACAGCAAGCTGGTTCGGGTGGTGTTCCAATCGGGATCTGTACTTCGTCGCCATCGATTTGATCTCTTCCTTTATTGTAGGCACATTGAGTAGGCTATGCACCTCTTCATTTTTAATGAACCAGGGTGCATTGGAGATTTGCTTCAGTATGTGGTTTTGTACCCTTTGTATGCAGCAGATATTTGACTCGCTAGCAGAGCCCCACAGCTGTATGCCGTACGTCCATATCGGCTTGAGCACTGTGTTGTAAACTAGTAACTTATTGTCAGTAGACAATCTGGAGTTCCTTCCCAGCAGCCAGTAGAGACTTCTGTACTTGATGTTTATTGCATCTCTCTTTGTTTGAATGTGCTTCTTCCAGGTCAGTCTACGGTCTATATGCATTCCTAGATATTTCACTGTATCGCTGTGGGGTAGTACGCAATCACCTAGTTTCACTGGAGGACAATTTTCTTTTCTCAGTGAGAAGGTTACGTGGACAGACTTTGTGGCGCTCGCTTTTATTCTCCATCTTCGAAGCCATGCATCTATTTTGTCGAGTCCATGCTGTAATGAAGCAGATGCTTTTTCTGGATCTTTGTTGGATGCCATGGCTGCTGTGTCATCTGCATATGTTGCAATTGTTACCTCGGGACACTGTGGGAGGTCAGACGTGAAAATTGTGTACAAGACAGGTCCCAAAACTGATCCCTGAGGGACTCCTGCTTGTATATTGTGAAAGTGTGAGGTACAATCTCCTTCTTTAACCTGAAACAATCTCGCCGACAGGTATGATTCCAGTATTCCATAGAAGGAGTGTGGCAGAAGTGTTTTTATTTTATACAGCAGGCCTTTGTGCCAGACCCTATCGAAAGCCTGCTGCACGTCTAGGAAGGCTGATGAGCAATATTCTTTATTTTCAAGAGATTTCCTTATCACACTGCATACTCTGTGAACTTGCTCTACTGTCGCATGTTTTTGTCTAAATCCAAACTGGTGTTGAGGTATTACTGCTTCTTCAGCCATAGCGCTTGACAATCGTTTCAATAGGATCTTCTCAAACAGTTTGGATATGATTGGCAGGAGGCTGATAGGTCTGTAGGATGTGACCTCGTTTTCTGGTTTACCCTGTTTATGTATCATGATGATTTGAGATACCTTCCACAGAGCTGGGAAGTATTCAACTCTCAACATTGCATTGAAAAGGGCGGTTAAGAATGAGATGCCCTTTTTTGGGAGTTCGTCCAGTACCTTCTTGGTTATGAGGTCAAATCCAGGTGCCTTTTTGTCTTCTAAGGTTTTGATAGTTTGGATGAGCTCTTGAGAACTGACGGCTCTGAGAGGTACGTCCAATTGGAAATCTTGCTGTAGCACTGCGTCTATATCAGTTTCGTCTGCCCCTTCGGTAGCTTCATTCGGAGTAAACACTGTGGCCAAATGCCTGGCAAACACATTAGCTTTTTCTTGTTTCGTCCTTGCCCAAGTATTATTAGGAAGCTTTATTGGTGGTTTGATATTTTGAGGCTGGTTGAAGTTTTTGGTCATTCTCCAGAGGGAGTAGTTAGTCGCTTTAGTGGCTGTAAGAGATTCCAATTGGGCCTGTAGGGACTCATTTTTTGCACTCTGTAGAGTAGTCTTCAGTTTGCGAGTCGCTTTATTAAGTGCTGATTTGTCATGTGGGTTTCTACTAGAGTGCCAAATACGACGCAGTCTTCTTTTCTCCAGTATTTGTTGCTTTATGGCCCACGGTACTTCGTTGTGTCTTCCGGTAGATGTCCCCTCGGGTGTGCATTCCCAACAAGCTGCTTGTATTATCTTACTGAATTCTTCTATAGCGTCCTCTATGTCTTCACTAGTATTTATTGGCATGTGCAGGTCTAGCCTATCATTTACTAGTTTGCGGAATGAGACCCAGTCAGTTAGTTTATTATGGAGTTGTGGCCGCCTCTCATTCTGTAGTACAGTTGCACTTGCTGTCATTATGACGGGGATATGATTTGAGGAGCCATCTAGGCAGGGATGAATCGAAAAGAATAGGCGAGACAAGCCTTTTATTATAAAAAAGTCCAGTAAATCTGGCAGTTTATTTGGATCGGTAGGCCAGTGTGTGGGTTCAGCAGTTGCCATTGGAGACAGATGGTTTTTATCTACGCTTTTTTTAAGCTCCCTTCCTCTTGTAGTTATCAATCTTGACCCCCAGTGTGTGTGTTTGGAGTTCCAATCGCCTCCTGTTATAAAACGTGTTCCTAGAGACATAAAGTATTCAGAGAACAGAGGTTCAGTTATCTTGTGTTTTGGGGGACAATAGACTGAGGACACATTAAAGTTCCCATTCTTCTCTTCTACCCTTACGGTTGTCGCTTGAATGTGCTCGGTTTTAAACTGTGGAAGTTCATGGTGTTTAATGGAAGATCTTATTACAACTGCTGTTCCGCCATGCGCTGTTCCATCTGGGTGATTAGTGCTGTAGACATTGTAGTTTGGTATTTTAATTATACTCCTGTTTGTAAAATGTGTTTCTGAGATGAGAAAGATGTCCAGCTTGTGGAGCAGAAGTAATGCCTCAACTTCATTTTGATTTGGCGCTAGGCCATTGATATTCCAGGTACCGATATTTAGAGAAGCTATTTCGTTATTCTGTCCACCAGCGTTATAATAAGCCCCATCAGGGTGCTAATTTGTTGGAGCAGGGTATCCATTTTTTCTGATTGTTTTATCAGTAAGTCTTGAATGACTTGGGTTGGCTCAACATTTGAATTATGTTGTGGTATTTCTTTAGTCACTTCCGAGTATGTTCTCCTATTGTCTCTAAGTTTTCCAAATGTAGTCCTTTCTTCAAACGTTGGATTTTTTCTATTGTCATCAGTGGGTGGAGCGTCTGATTTCTTGGCATTGAACCTAGTGTTATTTCTGTTACTTCTTCTTGCCTTTATTTCTTGATACACTTCGCACCCTTTGAAATTGGCAGGGTGACTGCCCAGGCATAGTGCGCACTTCGCGGGTTCTGTACGATCCTTTTTTGGGCACTCTGATGTGTTGTGTGCACCAGCACATTTGACGCACCGATGCGGTCTTAGGCAGTTATTTTTTGTGTGCCCATACTGCTGGCATCTGGTGCATTGTACAATGTTTTCGCGCTTTCTAGGGTCTTCAATGGTAACCACGGTGTTGTATATGTGTTTGATGTCCTTCACCGTTTTATTGTTGACGCTGGGTTCAATATTAACAAAGAATGTTGAGGAGGGTATCTTTTCTGCCCCAAAACGGGCATTTATAATCTCTCCTCTCACCTTATTGCCAGTCTTTTCTATTTCTTCTATGATGGCATCGTGTGGGGTTGTGTGATGAAGACCCTTTATGACTATGCGATGGCATTTTTCTTCCTTCCTTGTAAAGGTGTGACCAATTAGACCCATTCTGCGTACTAGGGACATCAGGTTTTTATAGGACTCTGTTGACATACTGCTGACTCTCATTTGATTTTTTGTTATAATTTTGAGTGTATAATCTTTTTTTGAGAGCACAGTTTCAATTGCTTTGATGAGTGCATTGACGTCTTGTATCCCATAGAGTATAAGTGGAGGTGGCCTGGTTTCCTTTTGCGGTTTCGCCATGTTGTTGCCGTTATCATCAGTAGGCAGTATGGAGAACCTATTTCCGCCTTGAGTGTTTGTCCATTACATAAAACATTACTATTCTGTCCTGCACCGGCACACCTCCACAGAACCGGTAAACTCTGGAACGCTCTCCCTGCCCACATATTTCCACCCAAGCAGAGACTCGGGTCCTTCAAGAGAGGCGTGAATGGGCACCTGTTAGGCCGGCATGGCACTCGCAGCCTCTGCATGCGGTCGAATGTCTATGGGCATCGCTAGACACCTTATGGGTGGCTCGGCGTGACATGTTGCGCTTACTATAAAAAAAAAATGATGAAATCTCGGCTTATCGGCGTGATTTGTGTGAGCGCATCGCTGGATCTCGACATTCTGAAAAACTACATATCTTGAACTTGTTCACGAGTGCCGCACACTCCCAGCACAACTTCTGAGGCAGGTCAGTATACATACCTCATCATGTTGGTTGTAGATGTCCTGCAGCAGTAGATAGGCTCTCTCACACTTGTGTCTGAACAAGTTGAACTTGTTCACGAGCGCCGCACACTCCCAGCACAACTTCTGAGGCAGGTCAGTATACATACCTCATCATGTTGGTTGTAGATGTCCTGCAGCAGTAGATAGGCTCTCTCACACTTGTGTCTGAACAAGTTGAACTTGTTCACGAGTGCCGCACATTCCCAGCACAACTTCTGAGGCAGGTCAGTACACATACCTCATCATGTTGGTTGTAGATGTCCTGCAGCAGTAGATAGGCTCTCTCACACTTGTGTCTGAACAAGTTGAACTTGCTCACGAGCGCTGCACACTCCCAGCACAACTTCTGAGGCAGGTCAGTATACATACCTCATCATGTTGGTTGTAGATGTCCTGCAGCAGTAGATAGGCTCTCTCACACTTGTGTCTGAACAAGTTGAACTTGCTCACGAGCGCTGCACACTCCCAGCACAACTTCTGAGGCAGGTCAGTATACATACCTCATCATGTTGGTTGTAGATGTCCTGCAGCAGTAGATAGGCTCTCTCACACTTGTGTCTGAACAAGTTGAACTTGCTCACGAGCGCTGCACACTCCCAGCACAACTTCTGAGGCAGGTCAGTATACATACCTCATCATGTTGGTTGTAGATGTCCTGCAGCAGTAGATAGGCTCTCTCACACTTGTGTCTGAACAAGTTGAACTTGTTCACGAGTGCCGCACACTCCCAGCACAACTTCTGAGGCAGGTCAGTATACATACCTCATCATGTTGGTTGTAGATGTCCTGCAGCAGTAGATAGGCTCTCTCACACTTGTGTCTGAACAAGTTGAACTTGTTCACGAGCGCCGCATACTCCCAGCACAACTTCTGAGGCAGGTCAGTATACATACCTCATCATGTTGGTTGTAGATGTCCTGCAGCAGTAGATAGGCTCTCTCACACTTGTGTCTGAACAAGTTGAACTTGTACACGAGTGCCGCACACTCCCAGCACAACTTCTGAGGCAGGTCAGTATACATACCTCATCATGTTGGTTGTAGATGTCCTGCAGCAGTAGATAGGCTCTCTCACACTTGTGTCTGAACAAGTTGAACTTGTACACGAGTGCCGCACACTCCCAGCACAACTTCTGAGGCAGGTCAGTATACATACCTCATCATGTTGGTTGTAGATGTCCTGCAGCAGTAGATAGGCTCTCTCACACTTGTGTCTGAACAAGTTGAACTTGTTCACGAGCGCTGCGCACTCCCAGCACAACTTCTGAGGCATCCCGTCGCCAATCTGGAACTAACGAAGAACCGAATTTGTGGTGTATTGAAAATCATATTAACCTAACTACTTATGTTTTTCAAATGTTATCAAAATAGATGGATACATAAAATTACACTACAGATCTGCGTTTTCTTCACAGATAACTAGAGCCCCTGATCATAACTGTCGTGCAGTCGACTCGCTAGATAGACGCCGGTAGATGTACCTGGACGCCGGCGAGCAGTTGGTAGGGCTGCAGCAGACTGCTGGCGCTCATGCTGTACATCCTCACGTCGGTAGACAGGCACGCCACGCAAACGCGCGCGTCCCACATATTCGCACAGTGGGCTCAATTTCGTCGCACTAAAAGTAAAAAAGATATAACTTTATTTTTCAACAAACTGCAAACAAAACAACCAAACCCCTCAAACAAACAAACAATCACAGATTACCAATATGTCAAGTCAAACAATACAGGGTTTGACACCTGAAAGCCTTGGCGGCTCCCGAGGCTCCCGCGCGCGGCTCCTACGGCTCCTTTCGGAAACACGGCTCGGGTTCACTCGGCTCGAAACGAAACACTCGGCTCGAAACGAAACGTAACAAAAACGACATGCATCGCCTCAACATTACGTTAGGGTTAAAGAGAAGTGCGTCGCGTAGCGAGCGCCGCATCTTCTCTATATTAACCCTGTTTTTTTTAAACCACCAAAACATCACACACTCACACACTCACACTCACACCAAACACACACTTACACCACTCACACCAAACAGTCACACAAACACACACTCACACTCACACCAAAACAACACTTTCCCTCGAGCCGAAGTCTGGCCGAAAGGAGCCGCAGGAGCCGCGGGAGCCGCCAAGGCTTTCAGGTGCCGGACCGAAACAATTTTTTAGTCTCCTCCCGAAACAGGCAAAACTACTGATGGGTCGATCCTGGGATTGAATCTTTATGGGCGGGATTTTATCATAAAGTCCCGGATTTAATCCTATTTTAAGATCGAAAGGATTTTATGTTTTTAACTAGCCTTTGCCCGCGGCTTCGCTCGCGTGAAATTCGTATTTCAAAAGAAGAAACTAAATCATTAAGGGCGAGGCCGAAGGCTGAGCTGCGTTCAGGTTAATGATGAACCTTCTCGAATAAAGTATGTTTTTAACTAGCTTTTGCCCGCGGCTTCGCTCGCGTGAAATTCCCATTTCAAAAGAAGAAACTAAATCATTAAGGGCGAGGCCGAAGGCTGAGCTGATAAACCTTCTCGAATAAAGTATGTTTTTAACTAGCTTTTGCCCGCGGCTTCGCTCGCATGAAATTCGTATTTCAAAAGAAGAAAGTAAGTCATAAAGCGAGAAGGTCGAAAGCTGAGCTGCATTCAGGGTAATGACAAACCTTGTCAAACAAAATATGTAACTACTGACTAGGCCGAAGGTCGAGCTCCTTTCAGGTAAACGTTATTTTTCTCGAAGAAACTAAGTTACCTATGGCGACGCCGAAGGTGGAGCTCCCTATAGGTAAACCATATACTTTTTCAAAGGGGCCGACGAGGCCGAAGGCCGAGCTGCGTTCAAGTAAATGATAATCCTTCTCAAAGAAACTAAGTTAATGCCCTGTCGAACGCCGAGTTGCGTTCGCGTAAACGATATTCTCGCCCTTATTTACTTACTTTCATCGAGAAATATATCGTTAACTTTTTTTTTTTTTATTTATTTATTATAACTTGAACGAAGCTCCGCTTTCGGCCTCTCCCTTAGTTACTTACTTCGAAAAGGTACAAGTTTCGTATCGGTGACGTCATATTTAGTTTACATGTATCCTAACTTGTACCATAAGAATAGGATAAATAAATTAGGATCGAATCAAATTACAATTTTGGCTTTCTATAGTATGGGCAGTGCGCTTTTATAGGCACCCGCCCGCGCGCCGCGCCGCCCGCTCCGCCGCGCCGCCCGCTCCGCCACGCCTCCGGCTCGCTCATATCTGATACCTACTCGCGCTAAATGGCGCGCGAAACATTTCAGTTTGGGAACCGCATCTTAGCGTAACCGGAACTGACTTTTATTTAGCTTTATCCTCTGTGTCGTATAGTATAGGATATAACATCCTTGTACGATGTTTCATCGAATTCAGATGATCGGTTTAAGAGTTATGGTGGAACATACATACACAGAAAATATTTCTAAAAATCGTCAATTTAGCTTTAGTATCATACATAGAGTCTCATACCTCAGTATCTCATAAAACAAAGTAACTTACTCTATGACCATCCCTTACAGATTTATTATTAGTATTGATTTAACAAATATCGGTAGATTATTATGACCTCAAATTGTTATTTTTTAACCGACTTGAAAAAAAGGAGGAGGTTCTCAATTCGACTGTATGTTTTTTGGTCAAACATGACCGAAATTGGTAGATCTACCAAAAAATCGGTACCTAACTTTTCACACTGTCACGGTCACTGAACAGACTCTATTACCGACCTTTTTCCTCTCTCACATCACGGCGAAATGTACGCGCGCTCAAACGACCACAGATATAGATTATTTTGTGAACATAACTACGGAATCATGCATTCAAATTAAAACCTGTCGAGACATTATTTATTTAGATATAGGAATTCATCCAGTAAAACAATGATCTACATACCTACTACCATATCATGCCTACTACTAATGAAAACAACTCATTCACGATGTTGAAATCTAATATTAAAATAAAATCCTATTTCGTAGGATCGAATGAGGAACCTTCCCCAACTTTCCCAATAAAATCCCTATAAAGTCTCGAATAAGGATTCGGTCCCAAATGGGATTGAATCCTTGCCCATCAGTAGGCAAAACTCATTAGAGTATACAGCCAATTCTGTTGTAGCTTTTTACATACATACCAAAGAATATAAATTATATTTTTTTTAGAAGACCGCTAGGCTAGGTTGTCATGTGGTCCTTCCCAAAAAAACGGACCTTTTTGTAATTAATTATTTATGATGTTCATTCATTTCATTACATTACCGCCGTCCCGCCGCCGTCGCGCCCCGGTCTCAATATTTTGTTTATGAGGATAACCACATACATACATAACATCATAAAACGTTACAATAAATAATTTTTAATACCTTTTAAATCAATGCATAATATATAATGATATCCTGGTTAGGTACTGGTTGACAAGTTATGATGTATTATATTCTTTGGTTATGATTAAAAACCTATGTCGAAAACACATTTTTGGACAAAGTGCTAGAGAGCGCAATCGCAATAGCGATTAGCGCTATAAGTCATTGACGGAGGTTACACGCTAGGTTTGGCATCAGTTCAGTCCGTGACCTTGGTCACGACCAGATTGACGCCAGACGTAAAATGCATTCGCACTATCAGTCTGCCATCAGTCTCATATCAAAATATTTTAAAATCCATTAGTCTGGTCCATCAGTCCATCGGACAATAGATTAAACGGTCAGTCTTGGTGGACCATGGTTACCCAGACTGATGGACTGAACTGATGCCAAACCTAGCGTGTAACCTCCGTCATTGATTGATGAACATTTGTGCTATACCTATCATATTTTTAGACCACCCTATGCGAGAGGCAAAAAAAAAGTAAATCTATCTAAATCAATGACATTTGGGGGAAAAATCGTCCGGATCATATCCGCACAGTGCGTTCTAGCCCTTATCGGTCCGCCACCTTAAAGCCTTTCTAGTGCCTGCGGTGCCTTCGAACCTGCGCATCCTGCTTCTTTCGTGCATACTTATCTTCGATATCGATATCTTATACAAGTGGTATGAGATGAGTGTTGAGGCGGTGCATGTTGTTTTTGTTACGTTTGCATTTCCGAAAATAAAGCTTTCTTAGGTGGTAACATATATATAACATTGCTTAAAAAAAACACAACAAAAACAATTTTCAGGTTTGAACCCATGGTCTATATCGAAAAAATAAACCAACCCTGCACTGTTACCACTGAGCCACCAAATCACATAAACGACCAGACGAAATATCGGCTTCACTTGGTTCGGTTCCGAGCCGAGTCAACCCAGAGTGTTTCCGAAAGGAGCTATGTTCGCAGGTTCGAAGGCACCGCAGGCACGAAAAAGGCTTTCAGGTGCCGTACCGAGCCCTTATTATTTGCTTGTGTTTGTTTGTTTGCTTCTGTTTGTGTTTTAGCTTTTTTTATTGTGTGTATATTTTACTCCATGGCCAGAGGGAATAAATAAAGAGGAAATTATTGAGAGAGAGTGAAAGTGTTAGCCATGGTTTTTGCAATATAAGTGTTGGAAAGAATAAGCTGAAAACATAAAATTTACTGAAAATGTGGGATGTGCGAGTATGCGTGGCGTGTCTCGCCACCGACGTGAGGATGTACAGCATGAGCGCCAAAAGTCTGCTGCAGCCCTACCAACTGCTCGCCGGCGTCCAGGTAAAACTACTGGCATCTGTCTAGCCGGCCGACTGCAGAATGTAGAAGTTCGCTTCGCACGTCTTTTTCTACAGACCTGATTGGTCCCTGCGTCCGTATTTCGGATTTTGTTTGGAAGATGTTCAATCTCATGTACATAAACGATGATTCTTAGTTTCAGATTGGCCACGGAATGCCCCAGAAGTTATGCTGGGAATGTGCGGCGATCGTGAACAAGTTCAACTTGTTCAGGCACAAGTGTGAAAGAGCCTATCTACTGCTGCAGGACATCTATAACCAACATGATGAGGTATGTATACTAACCTGCTACAGAAGTTTGTTACCATTGACATTAGACATTTCATCGCTACCGCATCAGTTGGCTAAAACATAGCTTAGGTTGTCCTAGCAACCATTGACATCTGACATTTCATCGTTACCTCAGGTGGCTAGCACACAGCTTGGGTTGTCGTAGCAACCATTGACATCTGACATTTCATCGCTACCTCAGGTGGCTAGCACACAGCTTGGGTTGTCGTAGCAACCATTGACATCTGAAACTCAAATATGTCAACCTTTCCCACTTTTTACAACCATTATTTTTCAGATAACTGAACGCCACGTAAAGAAGATAGACAGAGGGCAACACAACCTGTCCTCGCCACTCAGTGTTACCAGGGTCACTATACTAAAGAAACGAAGCGTAAAAAAATCTAAGAACTCTAAAAGAAAAACCACAGAGCCGGCCGCCGTCAAAGAGGAGATCGAACTTGAAGTAGTGAAAACAGAGGAGGTTATAGTCAAATGCGAGCCGGAGTTGCACTTCGAGCCGTTTCCAATTGTCGATGATTTTCAAGCCGCGGACGATCTAAGTGCGGACGTAGAGACTAAATATGCGGACGAGCTTAGTGATGACGAAGATGCTCTTAGTGAAGTCACAACTAAGAAAAAAGTTAAAGTAAAAAAGAGTGCTCCTGTGGAAGAATTGGGATGGACAGAGATGGTTATGACTCAGGTGAGCTTAAGTTTTAAGTACCTAGTACGTTTTTCCTTTATTTTTAGTGTTCCAGTGTCATTGACATATATATTAATAGACTTCACATCAAATACGCTCGATCAGTTCCTACTGACATGAGCCAAGCGGTTCATCTTGAGTTGACACTCTGTCAGTCGCACGCTCGCGCGCTTAATGTAATTAATGTAATCCCTTATGGAAATCTGTAATAGGCCATCGTAAGTGTTCATTCTAAGTGTATAATTTGTATAGGTAACTTGATTTCCTGAAAAATAAGAAAATAAAATCAATCATTGTTAACATTTAGGAGCAAATGATGGAAGCGGTACAGGAGAGGCAAGCTTCCAAGAGCTACAAGAACGGCCGGATCAAGTGTACGCTCTGCTTCAAAGTGTTCCTCGAGGAGAATACTTACAAGAACCACATGCTTCGCCACGATCCGGTAAGTTCATATCTCATCACATTGAGCCAACATTTACATTACAATCTGTCTCTCTTTCTATCTACATGTCGTGTACATACTTAAGCGGCGGGTGGCCGAGTGGTTTGGCTATCGGCTTCTCATGCGAGAGGTCCGAGGTTTGAATCCAACCGGAGTGTACCAATGACTTTTTTTCTGAAGAAAAAATGTACGTGCCTACCTAAGCCTGTTGCTTCACCGTTCGGAACTGGTGTAAAACTTTAGGTCCCCTTACTGTATGCCCCTTACTAGGTGGTAGGCTCAAATTGTAGCCGTATGCCCCTTACTAGGTGGTAGGCTCAAATTGTAGCCGTATGCCCCTTATTAGGTGGTAGGCTCAAATTGTAGCCGACTGGATTGGTATCACTGTACTGGATGTGAAATGATTGCATAGCAGCCTCGTTTGTGTATAGCCAGCAATCCAAGGAAGTCTCCGGTATGGCACCTACCTTTTTGCATGTGATAATGACTGGTCGGAGCATGTGCTTTGGCCCCTCCGACTCAGCCACCCATACCGGATCCGTCATTACTCATTCATTACCCATCCACTACTCGACATACGCCAGTCCAGTCCTCCCGGCCTTGAGCGTTACAGAACGACTGCTTTCCGCCGACGTGCTTGATGTCATCGTCCCACCTGGCGGGTGGTCTTCCAACACTACGAGTTCCTGTCCACGGCAGCCGGTGTAGGACGCGGTTACTCCAACGGTCGACTTTTCTTCGGCTGATGTGCCTAACTCACTTTTTTTTTTTTATTGAAACTGTCTCGGTTGGCTACATCACCTACCACATCCGTGATATCAGCCCATAACACCGGGTGAACTTGGTGCCACGTCAGTGCTTCTCTTAGGTTATGCCAGCTACACTGAACTGGACGGAAAACACAAACTATTTACATAGCCGTTTCGACCGACCTTTCATTCAGTGCGGTGGTACCAACCCGGGCGGGTTAAACCCTACCACCTAGTAATATAAGAAGGGAGTCATATCCCTTAGTCGCCTTTTACGACCTACATGGGGACAGATGCAGTGGGGCTATTCTTTTAAAGTACCGGCCCCACACGGTACGTCGCTGCCGCTTGAGCTTAGCCACCCTGTGTCCAATATCTTGTACATATTTGCTGGTTCTCCATGTATTTGTTCATGTCTTGTCAGGGCTTGCTTCCGTTGAGGCATCCCTAAATCCCTCTTGATTAGTTGTTGTTTATTGTTAACAAAATAAATTGATATTGGATACCGGGTGGCCAAGCTAGGCACGACAGCCGACGAGCTTCCAACGCTCGAACATTAACCCGTCCGAGTTCTGACCGCGTCCAGGGGTGCTCATGATCACAAACGACAGTCGACCGGTCGCACCACCGCGCAAGTTGGAGGGATCTTTCTGGAAATGCAGTTCGAAATGTCTGGAAAGCCTCGTTGGAAAGATCTCTTACATGGTATTTTTTTTTTATGTAATCCGGTATGGGTGTCTGAGTCGGAGAGGCCAAAGCGCATGTTCCGACCAGCCAATATCACCTCCGAGAAGCTAAGTGCCATGCCGGAGACTTCCCTGGATTGCTGGCTATTCTGGACTAGAGGAGAACACAACCGAGGCTGCTATGCGGCCGTCTTACATCCAGTATGGTGGTTAAATGACGACAATATTCAAATTATGAAACAATTTTTGTTAACAATATTTGCAGGTTTCGGGCAACGTAGAATGCGACATCTGCAAGATACGTCTCAAGAACCGCAGGAAGATGTACCGACACATGACCAACGTGCACACCAAGAGCTACAGCTGCAAGATATGTCCCAACGTCTCCTGCACTAGGTGCGTACACCCCACACAACGTCATCTGTCTCCGGACAGCTGAGGAGACACACCGACCGACGTGGACACCAAGGTGCAAGCTGCAAAATATGTCCCAACGTCTCCTGCACTAGGTGCGTACACCCCACACAACGTCATCTGTCTCCGGACAGCTGAGGAGACACACCGACCGACGTGGACACCGAGAGCTACAGCTGCAAGATATGTCCCAACGTCTCCTGCACTAGGTGCGTACACCCCACACACTTACACCCTGTCTCCGGACCGCGGAAGAGACACAACGACCGACGTGGACACCGAGAGCTACAGCTGCAAGATATGTCCCAACGTCTCCTGCACTAGGTGCGTACACCCCACACACTTTCATCCTGTCTCCAGACCGGGGAGGAGACACCGACCGACGTGCACACCGAGAGCTACAGCTGCAAAATATGTCCCAACGTCTCCTGCACTAGGTGCGTACACCCCACACACTTTCATCCTGTCTCCAGACCGGGGAGGAGACACACCGACCGACGTGCACACCGAGAGCTACAGCTGCAAAATATGTCGCAACGTCTCCTGCACTAGGTGCGTACACCCCACACAACGTCATCTGTCTCCGGACAGCTGAGGAGACACACCGACCGACGTGGACACCGAGAGCTACAGCTGCAAGATATGTCCCAACGTTTCCTGCACTAGGTGCGTACACCCCACACACTTTCACCCTGTCTCCGGACCTCGGAAGAGACACAACGACCGACGTGCACACCGAGAGCTACAGCTGCAAGATATGTCCCAACGTCTCCTGCACTAGGTGCGTACACCCCACACAACGTCATCTGTCTCCGGACAGCTGAGGAGACACACCGACCGACGTGGACACCGAGAGCTACAGCTGCAAGATATGTCGCAACGTCTCCTGCACTAGGTGCGTACACCCCACACAACGTCATCTGTCTCCGGACAGCTGAGGAGACACACCGACCGACGTGGACACCGAGAGCTACAGCTGCAAGATATGTCCCAACGTCTCCTGCACTAGGTGCGAACACCCCACACACTTTCACCCTGTCTCCGGACCGCGGAGGAGCCACACCAACCGATGTGCACTTAGTGCAGAAAACTTTGGGACACATATTGCAGCTGTAACTCTCGGTGTGCACGTTGGGTCGGTGTTCCTCCTCCGCGGTCTGGAGACAGGGTGACGGTGTGTGGTGCAATGAGTATATTTTATTTTGAGTTTATGTGCGCGCTCAAATTTCGCGAATCTTCGCACGGCGCACGGGAGTCAAGTGGGGTAAGCACGTTTACAAGTGTTAAAATGTTAAAAGCAAACGGTTAAAATGATGAATAATCCTGCATTAAGATTTCCGTATGTGTTGGTTCAGGAAGGCGGCTCAGGACCACTACCAGCGGCACAAAGGTGTCAGATACATGTGCCACGTCTGTGGTGCGGCCTTCAAGTAAGTGTACTTACTAATACACTACACTAAGTGTAATAACTAATACATACATATCGTCACGCCTGTTAAGGTACTGTGTGGGGTCGGTACTTAATAAGAATAGTCCCACTGCATCTCTCCCCGTGCATGTCGTAAAAGGCGACTAAGGGATATGCGGCCTGCAGACACCCCGGTCGACTTGTGGCTTTCGTGGAAGACATAGGCTGGCCGGGGTAGCTGGAGACTGCGGGGTTTTGCACGAAGGTCCCCAACCGAGCGGGATTAGTTTGCAGGCCTAGAGCCAACCCCAAACCAAAACAACAACAACAACAACAACACGCCTGTTAGGTACCCGATGAGGTAGGCAGAGACAACGGATCTCCACGTGCCACGATCCTGACACACCTCTGTCCATTCTCTCTGTTCCATTCTGCTCTTCCATTCTCATAATGTTCTTCATGCATTCTACGCACTTGACACTTCTTCGAACTTTCGGGAATTCTGGTAAGACTTCTTACGGGTCACTGCCCACTCAACAGACACTAGTTTACAATAGGTGTCACCGACAGCCCCCTGTGCAGAGGTTGCATGGCGGAGGACGAATCAGCCACCCAGGTGCTCCTGGAGTGCCCGGTGGTGGCAGAAGAACGACTGCATTTTCTTGGGAACGTGGGAACTGCGCATGGAGTGTGGAAGCGACCGAGAAGAGTGCTTCACTTCATGAAAGAGCTCGGGCGGCTGGAGTAACACTACCCGGGCGCCAACGTACAACGGACCGTCTTGAGGTCTCAGTGCGGAGAATGGCCCACCCGCCTTCCCAAGAGGCTGGCCAGCAAACAACAAGCAACAACAGCATGCCACGCACTTGACACTTTTTCGAACTTTCGGGAATTCTGAAAAAAAAGTGTCAAAAGTTAATAACTATATCACTACCTGGATATATTTTTCAAATCCCGGAATTCCCGGAAACTTTTCAGAATTCCCGAAAGAGGTTTCAACCACTCTATGTTATGTCTTCTCGCCAATTTTAAGTATTTATTATCTACCTATTCCGATCCCTGTTGATGACTGATTGCATATTAAACCTGGAAAAGGAATCTTCTCGCGCCGCAGTTTGGTTGATGTGCATTGTCTGTCGGTGGTGTTGCAGCCGGTACGACGCGATGGCGAACCACGTGCACAAGAAGCACGGCTCGCTGGCGCCCAGCCACATTTGCTGCGACTGCGGCTCGTCCTTCCCCAGCGAGAAGGGCCTCCGCGATCACAAAGGAATTATGCACCGGGTGAGGCCATATATATGATATATTTTTTTAATCTTCAATTTTTTTTAAGGCTTTAGCCATTCCTGGCTATGCCAGCTCCATGGTAACTATATTGATATTTTAATCTACTTCAGCACCATTCAATGCCTGTGACTTTACAAACAAACTTAGTATGGATTCAACCTCCTCCCCCTGAACTCGCCCCAAGGCTTCATGTACTTTAAAATAAAAAACAGGTTGAGTCTGTCAGTTCTTAAGTCTCTCAATAGCTTCCGCCTCAGTTCTCGGTTCCGGGCACATTCCAACAGTATATGGAGAAGGTCTTCTTCTATCCCACACGTGCTGCAGTTGGGTGATTGTGCTATCTTCATGTCGTTTTGTTATGTGGTTGGCTCTAAGCCTTTAGCCCCCCGGCAGTTCGTGTTTTCCATCCAGTTCAATGTAGTCAACATGAAATTAAGGGAAACACTGACATGGCACCTAGTACACCCGGTGTTATGGGCTGACATCACGAATGTTGTAGGTGGATGTAGCCAAACGTGTCAGTTTCCATAAAAAAAAAGCCACCCGCCGCTTCGATTGAATTGAAATAGGAAATGATGCTGAATTGTTCAATGTGAATATTGCAGATATTGACAGTGCCGGAAGAGAACGCTCCTTATTGTGAGGAGTGCAAGGTGCAGTTCTCATCGACGGAGGCGTGGAACAAACACATCATAGAATCCGATAGACATGAAGATTTGAAGAAGTGAGCTACTGTTTTGTTTTTTTATAGAGTTAAAAATTAAGGACAATGTGAGAAGATGGACTGTATCAATATCAATCAATCTATACTAATAATAAATCTGTTCCATCCCAGTCATGGAGTAAGTTACTTTGTTTTATGAGATACTGCATTTGTAGACATGATACTAAAACTAAATTGACGATTTTTAGAAATCTTTTCTGTATTTATGTATGTATGTTCCTCCATAACTTTTAAACCAATCATCCGAATTCTATGAAACTTTAATCTTGGAGTGTCCTCGGGTTTTTGAGGATGTTTGCCCGCTCATTTGCCACCCCCTCGCACTGTAGCAGCACGTGCGATGGCTTTTCTTCACTCCCCATGCAACCCCTGCACAGAGGGCTATCCGTTTTAGCTATAATGAATTAAAACATGCTTATCTAGTGCATGGTGTCCAGTCAAAGTTCCTACCACCAATCTGGTTTAACTTTTGTTTAGCTGTAGTTATACCCTTGGTGAGCTTACAATTCATGGCTGGCACCGCCCCGCTCTAGCTGCCGTGTGCTGTACATTCACGGGCGCTGACTCAACATTTTCTTCTTCGAAATAAGACTTCATCGAAAAATAAATAAATGTCCGCAGAGAGAAGTTCCCCGAATCGGTGCAGAGGAAGAAGGAGTTTGCGCCGAAGCGTCCGCGCCGGCCGCGCGGCGGCGACCCCGGCAGCAAGGTGCGCAAGGGGCCGGAGCCCTGCATGCAGGTAAGCTGACACTGAGCTCACCCAACCACCAACATTGTTACATTAGTTTGGCCTTCATGTGACGGCCACAAATCGTTACGCAAGGAGAGAAAAACATATATTTTTTCTGAAAAAAAAAAACTATATAAATATAATATGATAGCTTACAACCATGGTAAATTTACCATGGTTGTAATCGTTCACTTATATATAACGCTCAAATAACACATTCACTCAGAAATGTTTTATTCTTTCGAGCTTATACACAAACTTAATAAACTACTGACAAAAAAACAAAATAATGTTTTTTTTTATGAGGCGGCGGTGCGCCTATTTTGCACGCTAAAATGGCGTCCGTCACCGAGGAAGTAATAAGCGCACTTAGTACCACCCAATTCAAAAATAGACTAGATAAATATCTAACAAATAAAACATAATCTCAAAAAGAGTGCTCAAGAACAATAATAAAAAAAAATAATAAAAAATCTAAGATAATGACGAAAAACAAAAAGTTTTAACTGGAATTAGACGTATCAGCCTAGGCTGCCGGTCTAAAATAAATAAATAAATAAGTAAATAATGTTGAAGTATAATGAGCCTTATCTCCGTCACCGCTACATTACCTGCCGCCGACCACTGCGCAGCGTCTCGCGTGCTCCCTCACCGGCGAGACGCTCCATGCTGCATACAAGTATCGAGTTCGCTTTCACGCTCTTACTAAAATGTGTACATTTTTGTGTTGTAAACAAATTCTACATTTCATCATTATCTTGAAATGTCGCGTTGCGTCACGTCTCCGTATGTCGCGTCGCATCTCCGTATTACAGTCCATGTTTCTTAATATCGACAATGCGGTCGTAAATTGTTTCATGTAAAAATTCAGAGTTAACATAGCAACATTAGATAAGTATTTGTTTTTGACAGTGAACTTTAGTCTTAATTTCAATGTAATAACAAATAACATTGCATTACTATACTTATATAATTTCAAACATTGATACAAACATTTATGAAAACATCGAAAAGTGCAACGGCATTATGAACCCGAATGCACTATACATTGCGCTCACGTAGACACCACTATACACGCGATCCTCTCCTTAGACTAATCGAACTACAAGAAAAGGTATCATGGGTCAAAACGTTACAAATGACCCCATTAACCTACAAAAAAATTTTGTCGGTCGATGTGCCGAACAACCTGTGTAATTTGTTCATAGTGCTATAGAGGTTGAAACTTGACGTGTGTGAAAATAAAAAAAAAATTGTTATGTATTGTATTTGTTATAATAATAAAAATAAATAATCATAAGTGTTAATCAAATTCTATTCCCCTGTCCCTGACTAGGTAGTAGGCTCAAATGTTAGCCGACTGGGTTGGTACCACCATACTGGATCTAAGATGGCCGCATAGCAGCCTCGGCTGTGCTCTCCTCTAGTCCAGTATAGTCAATAGGTAATCCAAAAGGAAGTCCTACCTTAGGTAAAGATAGCGCACACGTACGCGGCCTCTGCGAGCGGAGGCCGATAGATCTTTAAACGATTATCCCTGTTTTGTCTTCGTACTTATTGTTGTTGATTTGGGGTTGGCTCTAGGCCTGCAAACTAATCCCGCTCGGTTTGGGACCTTCGTGCAAAACCCCGCAATCTCCAGCTACCCCAGCCAGCCTGTCTTCCATGAAAGCCACAAGTTGACCGGGGTGTCTGCAGTATTCGGACAAGATAACTCAGATCAAGCAGCAAGTGAGGCATGAAGGCCCACCTGCTGCATGACTCGGCGGAAACACCGTGCCAAGATGAGAGGTTGCTAGCCTGTCGCCCTTATGCGCGGCATCTTGCCCTTATCCCTTAGTCGCCTTTTACGACATGCACAGGGGGAGATGCAGTGGGGCTATTCTTATTAAGTACCGGCCCCACACAGTACTTGTCTTCGTACTTCAACCATGCAATAAAACCTTATTAGCACTTCAACCATGCAATAAAACACGATCACGGCACACGAGGTGCTGGCACTCTACTCATTGTTCCAAAGCACCACGGGGCCGCATTTGAAGGATCCTTTAGATACGCGGCTTCCAAGTTAAATTTTTAACATAAACTTAAATCTCACTTACTGTCAGTACAAAAAGGAGGTTAACATGATATTTATTATTCACTGTCCATAATTCTATTTTTATCTTACGTTTTATTTACCTATTTTGTTTTCTTTTGTTTTTGTTTTTTTTTGTTCTCACACACCCGTCACTTTCTTAATTTTTTTCTTTTTTTTCCTTTCCCTTTTTTTTATGTATTTTTGGGTTTTGTTCTTTTTGCGATTTTGGCTAGTTTCTTTAATAGTAAGTTATCGAAATTATGTAAAAGTTGTCTAAATTATGTAAACATGTTAGGGTTAGGCTTAAAATCAGCGTTCTTATGGTTCACCGCCGCCATAGGAATAAGAGCTGTGCCGCATCCTTTTTGCGAACAATGTGTTGTATTTGTCTTAATGTTCTTTTTTTGTGTTATAAGTATTTAATTATTTCTGTTTTTATCGTGTATTTCTTTTTTCTTTTATGTTTTCTGTTTTACGTATTTGTTTGCAAATAAAAATCTTGAATTTGAATTTGAATTAGATAAATAATTTAATGCCATAAATAAAAAAAGAGGTTTCATAAATGTCGTTACTTTCAGAGATTGATTCACAACACTATACATTCCATTATCGCTTTCCTGCCGGAGGCCACGGATGTACGCGTTGACAGTAGGTACCTAACTTCTTGGAGGTGACATTGCCTCCTCGGAGCATGCGCTTCGGCCTCTCTGACTCAGCCACCCATGCCGGATTACATGAAAAAAAAAAGATAAATTGCACGCATCAGCTGCAAATGTATAGAAAATTCACAAAAATAATCCAATTATTTACTCTGTGCAGTGCGGTGAGATGATGGCAACGCGGCGACAGTACCGCGAACACTTCCAACTGATCCACCCCGGGCTGGTGTACCGGCCTCCCGCCGCCCACGTGTGCGAACAGTGCGGCCGACACTTCAAGGTATTATATTATTATTAATAGGCTAACAGCTATTAGCTGATGCTTAGTTAATAGTATATATATTTTTTTGTTTTTCTTTTTGTTTTTTTTTTAATATGATTGTCCAGTTTGTTTTTAAAATTATTCACAGAGACAGCATTTACAACTTCACTGGGTAGACTGTTCCATGATTCTACTACTCTATTGTTGAGAAAGTGTCGTCGGGGGTTCTGCTTGAACCGATTGTGATAGAGCTTTCTCAGGTTTGTAGTGTTAGCAAGGGTGAACACATCTTGTAGCCCGGGAGCGTTGTAATAGGCATTCAGAATTTTAAATGTTTCAATGAGATCTCCCCGTTCTCTTCGTTCTTGCAGAGTGCTTAAGCCAAGTTGGCATTTTTGTAGCTCTACGTTGTACTCGTTACAGCAGGTCAATATCCTTCTTTAATGATTCTGTTTTATTTTTTAACCACACTCGCATCACGGTATGATGATGGCAACGCGGCAACAGTACCGCGAACACTTCCAACTGCTCCACCCCGGGTTAACTTGATGAATGTTACTACAGTTGGTGCCCCCAACACACGCGCTGACCTCTTGCTACCGTTGGCACCCACGACACACGTGAGTGTGACGTGGGCGCCTATAGTTATGGACCCCGAACCCTATCCTCGCCAGCGTAACACGATATAAGTAAAAGCATACTTACTTGTTTAATTGGACGGTCACGCGCTGGCCCGTCAGTCTGTCATCGGCTGCGCTCGTAAAAACCTGTTTAAAATTCCCACATGCTCTGTGTTTACGTGTAAAACACTACAGCCAAGTTTCGTGTGCACAATAGTGGAATCTTATCATCGGTACACTCCGCTCCCCGCAACTCGGCGACGCTAGTTAAGCATTTTACAGTCCGGCGTCCATACCTTTTTTATCGTTCTAGGTTTAAAAGTAACTGAATTATTGTAATAATAAAAAAAACATTTTCGGCAGTGTCAAGCCCTACTGCGGCAGCACGGTGTGGTGCACACGGGGGAGCGCGAGTTCCGCTGCAACCTGTGCCCGAAGGCGTTCTACACGCAGGTCGTGCTGAACTCGCATCGCATGTCCCACTCTGAGCACCGCCCCTTCAAGTGCGACGTCTGTGAGAAGGCGTTCAAGGTGAAGGCGGCGCTGGCGAGACATTCTCTTGTAAGCTATTGTTGCTCTTGTCTTTTATTATTACTTACTATTGTCGTGAACCATCACAATTTAGGTGGATTGCAACATGAACTAAACATTAGAAAAGCGGTGTAATGAGCAGGCCACGAATACAGTACTCAATGGCTTCGCGGAACACATCAGGGTCCGTTGCAAGTAGGAGAGGGTCTCCATCCATCCGGTCCATCCAATCTTGTTCTCTTATAGAAAGAAACAAAGAACGAAATTATTTTTATTTTCTCTTAATCTTAATCCGTAATAAATAACAACCATTAATACATATATTATGTGGCGCAAGTACCTAAAAAAAGAAACAAGGACAGACGCAGCGTTTGCCGCTACACACCCACTCGTCGGCTAGCCTGCGCTGACTAGGACGCGGACCAGAACTAGTCCCGTGCTCCTAGTGCGTGCATTTTGCCAGTACGATTATCACAGCGAAGAAGAACTGGCAAGAAACTTCACTGGATATTCTTACGGACACTTAGTCTACATTTACAATAATGTTTGCCACTACCTAAATAGTACGAGTGATCACTATTTCTAAAAATTTCTCACAAATTAATTAATTTTATCACAATTTAACACAATTAATAGGTGGTAATAAAGTAAAAATATAATTTTACAGGTACATTCGGGTGAGAAACCATTCGTGTGCAATGTGTGCGGGCAGGCGTTCACGACGCGACACTGGACGCAGCTGCACGTGCGCAAGGTGCACAACAACGAGCACATCCCGTACAAGCCGCGCATCAGGAAGCGCAAGGGGAGACCGACGCATCCGCGCGATCCAACCGCTCCCACCGACACTCTCTCACACAGCGAGGAGTCCATGTAGCGTACGTGAGCCGAGCTGGTAGGCGTTCATGTTCCGCACGAGCCGCACGTCAGGAAGAGCGAGAGAAGGATGACGCACCCGTGCAACTCCACCGCTCCCACCGACACTCTCACACAGCGAGGAGTCCATGTAGCGTACGTGAGCCGAGCTGGTAGGCGTTCATGTTCCGCACGAGCCGCACGTCAGGAAGCGCGAGAGAAGGATGACGCACCCGTGCAACTCCACCGCTCCCACCGACACTCTCTCACACAGCGAGGAGTCCATGTAGCGTGCGTGAGCCGAGCTGGTAGGCGTTCATGTTCCGCACGAGCCGCACGTCAGGAAGCGTGAGAGAAGGATGACGCACCCGTGCAACTCCACCGCTCCTACCGACACTCTCTCACACAGCGAGGAGTCCATGTAGCGTACGTGAGCCGAGCTGGTAGGCGTTCATGTTCCGCACGAGCCGCACGTCAGGAAGCGCGAGAGAAGAATGACGAACCCGTGCAACTCCACCGCTCCCACCGACACTCTCTCACACAGCGAGGAGTCCATGTAGCGTACGTGAGCCGAGCTGGTAGGCGTTCATGTTCCGCACGAGCCGCACGTCAGGAAGCGCGAGAGAAGGATGACGCACGCGTGCAATTCCACCGCTCCCACCGACACTCTCTCACACAGCGAGGAGTCCATGTAGCGTACGTGAGCCGAGCTGGTAGGCGTTCACATTCTGTACCGGTTGCATGTCAGGAAGCTCGCGAGAAGGATGACGCACCCGTGCAACTTTACCTCTGCCACCGAAACTCTCACACAACGAGGAGTCCATGTAATGTATGTGAGCCAAGCTGGCAGGCGTTCACATTCCGTACGGGTCGCATGTCAGGAAGCTCGCGTGAAGGATGACGCACCCGTGCAACTCCACTGCTCCCACCGAAACTCTCACACAACGAGGAGTCCATGTACCGTATGTAAGCCGAGCTGGCAGGCGTTCACATTCCGTACGTGTCGCACGTCAGGAAGCACGCGAGAAGGATGACGCACCTGTGCAACTTTACCTCTGCCACCGAAACTCTCACACAACGAGGAGTCCATGTAATGTATGCGAGCCGTGCTGGCAGGCGTTCACATTCCGTACGGGTCGCAGGTCAGGAAGCTCGCGAGAAGGATGACGCACCCGTGCAACTCCACCGCTCCCACCGAAACTCTCACACAACAAGGAGTCCATGTAACGTATGTGAACCGAGCTGGCAAGCGTTCACATTCCGTACGAGTCGCACGTCATGAAGCACCCGAGAAGGATGACGCACCCGTGCAACTCTACCTCTGCCACCGACACTTACACAACGAGGAGTCCATATTACGTACTGAGAGCTTTGCGGGTAGGCGTTCATATTCCGTAATGAGCGCACTTAGAGACTATACACCTAAAATCAAAGATAACAATAAAATCTTTAAAAATGTCATTGGATAGAAAATCAAAAAATCTAAACAATAAAATCAAATATTTATTTAAAATGTTGTGACGACAATTTGCATGTGAAGATACCGACAGGTGACAAGTTTCATTGCGGTTCACCTCTTCCAGCATTTGGTCCGGTGACTTAGCAAGCATAATTTTTTTTTGTACCTGACACTGTTGATTACTTCATCTGATCGTCAGCTCAGTTCCCGCAGGAACACACTACCGTGCCACTGCTTCCTTTTAGTTGTGGATCAGGGAACCTTAGAGTCGTGATGGGAGCCGCGCAGTGTGTCTCGGCTTCGATCCCCCTTGAAAATGCATGTAGAATTTTAGAGAATATTGTTAGAATGTATAGATTTTTTAGATTAAATTATTATATTTATTAAATCAATTTTTATGATAGTTTAGTAGTATTAGTTTCATACAATTTTATCTTTGATTTTCTATGTAAATATATTATCAATTGCCCCCTGAATATTTAAATATTCTTAACTTGTTTTTATGTCGTATTAAGTTAAAGTGTATAATCAAATAAATGCTTATTCCTGAGTACTCTTTATTACTTCAAACCTAATTTTCCACTTCCATTAATACCTGAGCAGAAACCTTTTTAATGAATCGGTTCTGCCACACACAAGAAACTGAAATTATAACAGAGCCTTTTGCATAGAGAGGGTTCTGCAGCCATTTTGTTCTTGCACGCATAGCGTGTGCGGTTCACATCATGTCTGGGCGCCCCCGCGCCGTAGTCCACTAGAATGCTATTTTCTCAATAACCATCTAAGATATAAACTTGAAAATAATTTTCATGGTGCAAGGACTAAATGGACTACCTAACAAATATTTTGTTTTATATTTATTGAGGTTTAGGTTTCGGAGTAATCAACTCGGACGGCGCGTACAACAGACGGACGGACAGACACTTGGCCGGTTTGTAGGGTGCCTGCCAGCATCGCTGGCTATGGAACCCTTAAAAATGCAACATTGTGTGTTGCATTTTTAAGAGCACATAGAAATAAAAAAATATATATGTATAATAATTATAAAAGGCAACGCCTTCAGATTCTCAATTTTAAATAGTCGATGAAACTCTGAAACCCGATAGACTGTATTATCCTATCCTATTTTTCTTTTTTCAAATTCGCGTTGAAAAATTACACATAACTACATAGGTGTTTCTTTTTTTCATTGAGTATAAAATATCCTTGCATAATATAAAATTACTTGAGATTGCACCTCAATGAGTGCTGTGTGTGATTTATTTTATTAGTAAAATTTTTAATTCAAAACTTTTTACCGTAATATTGCAAAGAGCAACGACAATCTGTGGGAAATATGTAATAGGCACTTTTACACCAAAAGCACATTTAGAAACACTGATGAACGACCACTTTGTTAAGTTATTTTAAGAGATTTTCTCTATAATAATTGGTTGTCTGTAAAGTCGGTTTACGGACTATAGTTTTTTACGTGATAACGTCATAAAGTGGTAAGACTACGGGAACGGTTTTAAAGTACCAGGGCAGAAGAAATTGAAAGGAGGATAATTACTATGGTGTGTAAATTCAGCAAAACTTTTGTGATGTGGACTTTTTCAGCAATTTGCAGTTTGACACATATAGCGAACCATTCTGCACCACTTCAATCGATTTCGATTATTCTTTTTTATTTAATATTACTAAAAAGAATGAAATAAAAACAGTTTTAAAACATACGAAACCGACTTCCAAACAAAAAAAACCTAGAACTAAAAAGTGTTAAATACCTAATATTTGGTTCTCTGTCGTTGTATTGAATCGAAATACATGAATCGATATTGTGATACATATTCGGACCCTTGTTTCATGAATATTCTAAATTTGAAATCTTTTCCGACCGGCCAGATGCGCTTAATATATTATGGTACAAGTAAACTCCTTTCAATTTGTGCTGCCCTGGTACTTTAGAACCAGAGAGATAAATGTCTACAAGCCGACGCTTGGGCCGATTGTGCCTCTCTATCGCTTGTTACGCGCTCTCGCTTGCACACACAGGCTCAGATGGAACGTGACACTTTTTCGTGCGTGCAGCCGGTGTTCATCAATTTATAAGACGTGACGTTATCACGTCAAAAGATGTCACACTGGTGAACAACCACATCTATGCGACATGTGCAATAAGAGTTTCTCGCAAAAAGGAAAGATTACCATCGTACGCCAGTCAAACGCCACATAAATGCCATCATGTAGTGAGACTGAGTAAAACGAGGCTTAACAAGACAAATGTTAACTCACACGGATGATCGACTTGTGAGGTAACTACGCGATAAAAGTTTCTCTAAAAATTTATTCAAAAAACTCGCTGTCAAAATGAAAGTGGTGTGATATATGCAGTTAGGGTTTCTCGATAGAACACCACGACACAAGTGTGACCTATGCGATAAAACTTTCTTGTATAAAGGACAATTAAATACGGACACGTCACAAGGGTGAACAACCTGACTACTGTGATATTTGTAGCAAGACTATCTCTGCTGGGGCCGGAAGATACTTATAAAGAATAACCCCCACTGCATCTCTCCCCATGCATGTCGTAAAAGGCGACTAAGGGATAAGAATAAGGTGCCGTGCTAAAGGCCGACATGTTCGCCACCTCTCACCTTGGCGCAGTCCTTCCACTGACCGAGTCATGCAGCAGGTGGGTCTTCGTGCCTTACTTGCTGCTTGATAGTTATATCTTTTTCTAATACATTGCTAAATGTGGTGGTCAGTATTGTGCTGTTTCACAATAGTATTTTCAGCACAACACCGATTACTCTGCTTACACTGATTGTCGGCATACAGCGTGTGATATTTATGATTGGATATTACTGTCCATAATGTTTCCGAGTCACAACTACTTACACTTACTTACTACTACGAGTTACACTAAGCGGCGGGTAGCCGAGTGGTTTGGGCATCGGCTTCTCATGCGAGAGGTCCGAGGTTCGAATCCGGTCGGCGTGTACCAATTTTTTTTCTGACGAAAAATTTTACGTGTCTACCTACACCTGCTGCTTCACCGTTCGGAACCGGTGTAAAACTGTAGGTCTCTTCCCTTGCGTCTTAATAGGTGGTAGGCTCAAATTATAGCCGACTGGGTTAGTACCACCGTACTGGATGTAAGATCGCCGCATAGCAGCCTCGGTTGTGTTCTCCTCTAGTCCAGTATAGCCAGCAATCCAGGGAAGTCTCCGGTATGGCACCTACCTTCTCGGACGTGATATTGGCTGGTCGGAGCATGTGCTTTGGCCCCTCCGACTCAGCCAACCATACCGGATTACATAAAAAAAACTTCAAACTGGCTTGTTAAATTACTTTTGTTTTAATTTCGGTGCATTGCGTGTCGTAGAACAAACTCAATGTCCAGGTTTCTGGTTACGTATTAATGAGAGTGGAAAATCTGGTATAAATGAATAAAGAGATTTAGGAATAAGCATTTATTCGATTTGTTTGTTTAGCTTTTACCGCTGTTAGATATTATGATACAGTTGGCATTTACCGTTGTTACATATTATGATCATACATCGGAATCCGCGGAGCACGAATACGACCTTGCTAGAAATTGACCAAGACGATTGAATCGATAGTGTTGTCGATACTCTTTTTTTTATTGATAGCGCGACATCTGGCATCTTTACACCTACAAGTAGGTGTCTAACGATCCCCAGGGACATTCTGTGATGCATATTTTTTATCTCTATTTGTTGTCTATATTTGACATGTAGTTCACAAATAGAGATTCTGATTCTGGTTCTGATTACAAAATGTATACACAAAGTTTGGAATTTCGATGTTTTCGAATAATGTCTATAATTTAAACTATTTATGTAGAAAATAAAACGTAGGTACGCGAGTACAAAGTAATTAAGAAAACAAACAACCTGTTTTGTTTATTTTTTATTTTCTATAGAAATAACTGTATTTTGAATTATCTACATTACTCCAAAATATCGATAAATTTTCGATTTTTGTGAATACATTGTCCCACAACTAAATGCCCTTCAAGCATTCGTGCTCCGCGGATTCCGATGTACGATTATGATACAGTTGGCTTTTACCGTTGTTACATATTATGATACAGGTGGCTTTTACCGCTGTTACATATATTATGTATGATACAGTTGGCTTTTACTGCTGTTACATATTATGATACAGTTGGCTTTTACCGTTGTTACATTTTATGATACAGGTGGCGTTTACCGCTGTTATATATATTAATTATGATACAGTTCACATTTACTGCTGTTACATATTATGATACAGTTGGCTTTTACTGTTGTTACATATTATGATACAGGTGGCTTTTACCGCTGTTACATATATTACCTATGTATGATACAGTTGGCTTTCACTGCTGTTACATATTATGATAAAGTTGGCTTTTACCGCTGTTACATATTATGAACAGTTGGCTTTTACCGTTGTTACATATTATAATACAGGTGGCTTTTACCGCTTTTACATATTATGATACAGTTTTCGGTTGCGCGGTACACTAAATACGATTTACTTTGTCAAGCCTACTTTAACAACATACAAAGTAAGAATACCTAAATGTTTATCTAAATTAAATCAATATATGTCTAAAACATTATTATTATTATCCATTTATTTACATCTATTTACAATAATTTTACATACAACTATACCTAAAATATACAACAATTATATATATATATATAATTATTATAAAACCAATGGGCTTTCCACTACCGGCGGCGGGGCAGACCCAGGCTACCGATGGTCGGATCCCAAAGAGAGAAACCTCTGGTGCATGCGGCAGCAGGGCTGCCTTCTGGATCTGACCCTTGACCCAACCACTCAGCGAGAGCCTCTCAAGGTTGTCGCCCATGCGCTGATACGACTATGGGCACAACGATCGTCGAGTTGACGGGCCACATTTTGGTAACCTCGTGCTGCAAATCTATATATTTTAGCATTTTTTCTGCTTCCTTACTGACAAGGTTACCATCGTGCGGCACGGCGATATCGACGAGCGTTGCACGCCTCGCCTGCCGGTCCACTATCACAATATCAGGTCTATTCGCGAAAATAGATTTGTCTGTGATAATGGACCGGTCCCAGTAGAGTGTGACATGACCGTTCTCGAGAACTGGCGGTGGATTATTTTTATTTATTTATATACACTAGCAGCTTGCAGCTGATGCGTGTACCTCACATATTATTACAATGCAATAAGAACCTACTTCATCATAATATTCTTTAAAATAAAAAAAAATTCAAAGAGCATCCCTCGAAGCTAAGGTCAAAGAATAATAATTTGGTCACTTATTATTCTGTCTTAATTTGTCGTATGTAATATGCATAAAAGTTCATAAACTATTGCATCACTTCAGGTGGACAATCCAACCGGGCACAGCTCACATACGTTACATGGGCTCCGCGCTGTGTGAGAGAGTGTCGGCGCGAGCTGTGGTGTCGCGCGGGCGCGTCGCCCTCCCCTTGAGATTCCTGACGCGCGGCTTGTACGGAATGTGTTCGTTGTTGTGCACCTTGCGCACGTGCAGCTGTGTCCAGTGTCGCGTCGTGAACGCCAGCCCGCACACGTTGCACACAAACGGCTTCTCACCCGAGTGCACCTGTAACGGTCATTATGTCTTTATTACCTACTTTCATTTGACGTTTATTTTTACATAAAAAAAACTATTCTAATGGTGTAGTCCCTAGCAGTACAAGGCGACTAAGGGATAAGCGGCCTGCAGACACCCCGGTCGACTTGTGGCTTTCATGGAAGACATAGGCTGGCTGGGGTAGCTGGAGACTGCGGGGTTTTGCACGAAGGTCCCCAACCAAGCGGGATTAGTTTGCAGGCCTAGAGCCAACCCCAAACCAAAACAATAACAACAATAGTCCCTAGCAGTACCCAATTATATTTTCATTAGGACCTCTTTACTCTGAGACCTAAGTACACCTGAGTAACATTTTTATTTTCATAGGCTTATTATTGTTAGATTTCCTGACCATCCAGCCAGGTCAAAATCATAAAGTAAAACAATACCTAATATGAATCAAACATGAATCCTTGAAAATCATATTCACTGAGATGAGTGGGTCCACCGTTTCTCTCTAGATAAGATTGTAGAGGTAAAAGTGGCCAATAAATGCACCCACGCGAACCCGTTCTCTTTGCCACGCGCACCCATGAGGGCACCATTATTTGGCAACCGCTGTTGTAGTCCCTCATGCAATCAGAATAAAATGTGATCAAAGTCTCCAGATTCATTAAAAGGTCATCCTGGAAGTACATATCTGGGCCACATCGGGCACTTCAAAAGGATCAAATGCATATTGGATACCTGATATCACCGAACTAGACGTATATAAGCAGTATAGCGCGATGAGACAAGTTAACTGTCGGCAAATAAGTGTGCGTGCCTTCACTCAATATTTTGATCACAAATACATTAAACCGATCTCATTAAAAATCTCTATGAATCACTCCTCACTCACTCGCGTATTTACAGATACGAGAGATCATAGGTGAGTTACGTATGCACAAGCACACAGTTAACACCAACAGCCGCACTCGGGGTGCAACTTCAGTCGGCACGATCGACAGTAATCGGCTGAACACGCGACAAGATGCAAAGGCGTAATAAGCAACACCGTTCCTCACTGTCACTCTTGCACAAAACACAACTTTTATTCTTTTTCCTTCACCCTAAACACTAACATTCTGCACTGACCTGCGCTCAAAACGCTTGTGAGGCGCCTTATGAAGTGACTTGTCATGTGAAAGGATGATGTCGAGAACATACTTTTTCGTGAATGACATATGGGAAGGTCCAGTCCAGATAGGATGTTGATGCGTGAAACTGACGAGTCTTTATGAGAAGCATGGCGTACTAAATGGTAACATGACCTACTTACTACCCCGGTACCGCAGAGACATATGTTATATGTACGTATGTATGAATCCAGCCTGGACAAAAAATACATTTAACTTTCTACGAATAACAACAGACAGCTAATAGTAATTATTAAGGAATTAAGGACTTCATACAATGTAACTAGATTAAAATGGCAGCTGTTAAAACGTCACAAATTTCCCAATTTAGCAAGTAGACCAAATCGAGATCATTGTGCCTATTAATTGACAGTTTTTGCAAATGTACCTAATGTAATAATGGAATTAAACAGAAGATATATTTAATAATAATTAGCATTATTCGACGCACTTTGACAGCTGTCATTCTAATGTAAATCTAAATGAACCTTACATTTTACAAATCAGAGATCTATTAAGTGATAATAAAAACCAAGAAAAACAACAAGCTTACAAGAGAATGTCTCGCCAGCGCCGATTTCACCTTGAACGCCTTCTCGCAAACGTTGCACTTGAAGGGGCGGTATTCAGAGTGGGACATGCGATGCGAGTTGAGTACGACGCGCGTGTAGAACGCCTTCGGGCACAGGTTGCAGCGGAACTCGCGTTCCACTGCAGTGTGAATTAACATGTGCGTTGTTAAATGTCCCGTTTGCCTAAAAATCTTGTTACATACTTCACACTGATTTATTCGTTCACCGGTGGGACCTAACTTTTTACTGATGTGAGTTCTGGGGCTTAATATATGCTTTCTTAAATCTGATTTACGCGAAAAACTCTTATTGCAAATATCGCACACATGTTGTATCCTGCATTTATTCGGTTTGTCAGCATTCTCTTCTTTGAGAGTTGTAACTTTTTTTTCTGGTCGGCGGCGTCGTGATTTAATTCTGTAAATTAAATAAAGTAAATTATAATAAATTATTTATATGAGGTTAAGCGTGGGTAGGAACTGAAGAAGTGTTAATAAACTATATTTGGACACCCGAAAATGTACTTAATAGTAAATTATAAATTAATTAATTTTGAAATTCTACTGTATTTGCTATTGTTTATTTTGTGACTTGTACCTATTACAGCTAGTAAATTGCCCTTTGAGCGTCAGCGGCCTGGTTATTTTATAAACTTTTAACATTTACATTGGCCATCAAGATCAGCACCTTTGCCCATAAATTTTCTTTACAATAAAGACTGCTTTTAAATATTTTGAATAGACTTAAAACTCTTTCTTTCGTATAAATTTAAAAGGGCAATACTATGTTCAAGAACATAATGCGCGAGCAGTAAAATATTAAATGGAAAAAAGGAGTCATATATCTTGAAATTAGTTGCTCAAAATAAGTACTTGAATGCGTAAGATCCAAGTGGGCAGTGAAAAGAGTAAATTGGCAGCAAAGTGTGTGCCATTGCTAAATTAGAATTGGTCAGCTAGAAATATTGGGACAAGAAATTCTATAATATTAAATATTCATGCACATACATTTAATTTAAAAGCAGCGTAAAATGAAAACTAACCATAGATACGAATTGAGTGATCACAAGAGTTAATGGAAAGCAACGCTCGAGAGTGCTTCGAGGGTGGAAATGTTTCTTGAATTCGCCAAAGATATCAGGGATGTTTTAAAAACCTTGCATTCAGTAGCTTCTGCACGTAGTACCTACTTATAATAGGCGAAGTTTTCATTATCAGGAGGTGTCACTAAAATCTAATTAGGCAGATCATTAAAAAAGATTAAAATTGTATTTAAAGTTATAGGGAAGGGTCTAGATGAACGTGCCTACACCAGATCAGGCATGTGCTCAAAAATGCCTTTTTTATTATTGCTTCAAAACTCGGTGGCTGTGCTCGAGGTCGGAGCCTCAGGGGTAGACAATTTCACCCCCGAGGAGGTGCCACTCCGACTTGAAGGCGGAATAAAGCTGCTGAGGAAAGGCTGTACGTGAAAATTAACTGACATTTTGTAGATCGGAGGAGTAGGATAAGATATTCCACAGAAGCCCATTCCGCAACTTTGCCTCACGACACAAGAATGATTATACAATCGTGTAATTTGAACTTAGTTAATTTAATAAATTCCTACATAAATGGATATGCCTTTCAAAGCTGAAATAAAGTGGTCGAGGAAGTTATTGATGCACCCACCAAAAACGCATAAAAAATAAGCTTGACAAGTATTAAAAAAACGAAGAAAGATAACAGCAACTGTAGTTACCATCACAGACATGAACACTATGAATATTAAGTTGCTAGTTCATTAACAAATAATAATTTATAATCAAAATTAGTTACTCACTGTGAATTATTCTTCCGGGCAGGCTTGTTAGATGTGTATTTTATTTCTGGGGGATGTAGCATTGTGGGCCCAACGTCCATCTCCTGCTTGACGATAGCGGCCGGGTCGAGTGGGCTGTCTTCATCGTGTATATCGAAATCATCGTCCTTCTGATTAGCCTTGTCGCTCGAGGTTGAATCATTGTTCGTTTCCAGTGGGTCAGTGGCCGGCTCCAGCGAACCCACATTACGGGCGAGAGCAGTATGCAAATTATAGACAGCGTCAAACCACGAGGTCCCGAGGCCATCTTGCACCTCGGATGTTGAGTTAATAATTTCTTTATTTGCCATTTGTAGATTGTACCTGCAATATTAATTTTAGCGTATATGAACATAACCGGTTCTGTAGGTCTTTTATTGTATATTCTGTAGGTTCTGTAGGTCACAGAACCGGGAAAATGTGAAACACACTCCCTGCCCATTTACTTCCTCCCAAGTACAGCCTGGGGGTTTTCATAAGGGGCGTGAGAAGGCTCCTTTTAGGCCGGCATGGCATTCGCAATCCCCGTGCATCAAAAATGTCCATGGGCATCGCTAGACACCTACTTGTAGGTGAAACTATGCAACATGTCGCGCTATGCATAAAAATATGTTTACTGTTCCCTGCTCCGTTCAAGTGAATTTGTTTTTGTCAGAAACATTCGCTCGCTCAATAACCCATCTAAGTTTCATCGTAATCGGATCAATGGTTCACGAACGCATAGAATTCACACATAAAATTTTTTTATCTGAGCACCGCCTGATGTGATCTTTATGTACATTAAAAACAGACTCAGCCGCAGGCCACAGTGCGAAAAGATCTTTTTTTAAGGAAACTGACACGGTTGGCGACGTCACATACAATACACATATTTTATAAAAATGACATTTTGTATCTCTTATTTTATAGGAAGTGCGACACGTGGCGCACGCGGGGGTTGAGAATGCCATGCCAGGTGCCTACTCATGCCTCTCTTGGACGGGCCCGAGACTGTACTTGGGGGAAATATGTGGGTAGGGTGAGCGTTCCAGAGTTCAGCAGTGCTGCGGAGGAAATATCCGAAGAACCGATTGGTACGCATTTGTGGTAAGTCCAGCATGCAGGGATGCAATCTCTGTCCTGGAGACAACAGGGCTCATGGGCCCTAACTTTCACACTTTAAATCATAACCATAATCATCAGTGACTTGAGGATCGGTTACTTTTTAACCAGCTTTGCTCGTGCTAAATAAGATTAGCTATAATGCGAGCAAATCAAACGTATGAGATATGTCATTAAAACCGACGAGTAACTGTTCGACTTAATGTAACTGGGGGGAATCCCGAGAACACTCCATGTGCCCTGCAAGGACATCGGCCGCCTGCAGGTCTTCTGGATGGAGCTGGGCCGGATGCTCAGCCGCAGCTCAGCAGATGCATATTGGATCCAGACAGAGCGACCTACAAGCGGAAACTGCCCATCAAGAAAGATGTAACCGGAGATGCTAAAACGGTGGTTAATGAATAAACCTGCCTACTCAACACCGATTTGTCTATCTGGCTGGGGTTTCCAATACGTACAGTAGAAACCAAACTTAAATGCGGCTGTGAGATGCGCCCGTGTGTCTGCGCAAAAGACGATTATTAGGGCAGAGGGGGGGAGGGCGGTAGGTGTGCAAAGGGGGTATCGGTGCACCCTACCGCGCTCCCCCGCGTTGCTAGGATACGACCGCGCGCCGTCGCCGCCCGCGTCCTGTCGCCCGCGCACGCCCCGCTCTCGTCTGTGCGTGCGCCATTGTACAGTTACTCACTATTTATTTGTTTCTTCCGTAGTTGTCGCGATAGATTTTTTGCTAATGGTGGTTATTCGTAGGTATTCGTGATTGTTGCAAACATTTTAGTTTTATCTCGGTCTATCCAAGCCCTTAAAGGGAGACGAAACGGAAATGTTTGCCAAATATTTGTGTACATACAGATATGTGTGGTGCTAGCATGAGAAATGTTTATTGGCGAAGTGCGTTTACCGGGGTCACCCGAACGGCACCAACACGCGTCGTCCGTCAGTTCAAACCGGTTTTAACCATGATCGATACATCGGTGTGTACAAACATAATATAATGCAGCAAGCATGCAGCAAGACTCTCTTTTTACCTACAAATGATAATGTAATAATTTTATAAATTTTCTGCCAAAATATTCGATTGTATATTTTATTTGACTATACATGCGCAGTCAAGCGGCCGAACTTCAGGCCAATACGCATTTAAGTTTGGTTTCCACTGTACACCTTTCTTTAAACTAGCTGGTAAGATAGGCGTGTAGTTTAGGCTTTTACGATTCTAAAGATGTAATTTTTATTCTGTGGAAATTTGTAGTTTCGGAGAAAAACATTAATAAAGAAACTTTTTTTCCGTTCCTGCGACTTTGTCACACTCACTCGCTTGCTGTACACATACGCTTACTTACTACTACTTAATGTGACAAGGTACCACCCGGTTCATGGTACATTCCACCGCCCCGGCATAACCTGTTAGTCTGGCTATTCCCTAGAGTGTTTTTATAAGCCGTGGAGGGAGTGCACGCCCCGTCCGCCGTAACAAAGCGCAGGCACCCGTGTGAGCCGGAGCGGCCGAGGCTGGGTGCCTGCACTGTGGTACGCAAGGACGGCGCGGTGGGGCTGCACTTTCCGCAGCGCCGGAGAAGAGGCAATCCTAAGTCGCTATTGAAAATTAAATTCGCGGAAGTCGCCATTTTTTATCAAATTTTTCCGTGAACTTTTATTTTTGGCCCCAATTTTGATTTCCGCAGGCTAAGTCTTTTCTAAGAGCATTATTTTGTGATCCTTTATACTCTCGTATTTTTTATTTTTGTTTTACGAGGTGTACGTTTTGGAAACCCGCCCCTCACAAACAAGTCAAAATTACAAAATGTCCATAAATACGCCATTAGTGATATAGGTATGATGCAAGGATGCAAGAAGGTATAACGCGCTGACGTGCGTGTGTGTATTGCGGCGTTTCTGACCGCGGTCCAGCGAGCGCGCGGAACTCGGAAGCGACGACGCAGGAAGCGGGGAAGGACTTCGATTTTAACGTCGCCGCGCCTCATACCTACCAGGAAAGAGGATGGCTACGCGCTACGCTTATTATTGTCAGGTTACAAGGTGTTTAGGCGAGATGGGGCCCGAATTAGAGGAGTGCTACTCTACTGATACATTTGGTTGAATATAATATGTACCTAACCTATTGCGAGATGTTTACAACTTGTGTAGAATGTATGGCAGTATAGTCAGTTGTACATAACGCTTGTGGATTTTCTCAATGGTTGGTAATTGCCTGCACAGTGCACACGTACACAGTGGTACATAATCGTTGTAAATTGTAATGAATGTAATCAAATCAATCACAGATGTTTTGAAAGCGACTTGAATGCCACAAAGAATATTAATTTTTTTTACAATGACCTTGGAAACTCACTGCAACTTTTTTTTCATTCCGGCCATTTTGAATTTATCATAGATAATGGTGTGGCCAGTGGTTGAAAAAAGTAATCATAGGTAATAATATGAAAATTCAGCTCCCTGCAGCAGTGTCCTCTAAGCATCTACAGAAGGGCGGGGGACTGACTTTTCTCACCTATCGTGTAAATCTTCGAAGAAAAAATAGGGGGAGCGGTAAGTAGGAAAATGTTACCTTCCTAATAAGTGTTGGACCAGGTTGAATAAAATATGGAATAGGTAACGTAATAATTTAATAGATAAGTGCGTAACACAAGAAAATTTTTAAAACAATCTAGACAAACATAAATGATCCAAAAAGGTCCAGTTCTTTTGGAGAATAGGTTTGAATGAATTATGAGCATTAAAAAAACCGTATGCCAAATTCCTAATAGGTCCATTCGTATGGGAGGTACGATGCCACAAACAGGACATTTTCACGTCACGAGTTATGGCCAAAACAAAAGTTCACGTGACAGACGGATAGATCTCACCGAGACCTGAAGTTGAACTTGACCACTAAAAAAAATTCTTCGGGGTATACGCTACCTACCGATATACAAAGTTTCGTCAAAAAATCCTAAGGCTTCTAGTTCTCACAGAAAACGGGATAGTACGGAACCCTCTTTACGCGAGCTCGACTCGAACTTGACCACTTTCCCATGATTTATACATATTTGCCCATTATATATAAAAAAAAATTATAAACTTCAAGATTTGAACAGACGACATATCGGGTCGTAAGCACGCCAGTTCCCGCTGAGCTACACGCCACTTTACTACTGGAGTCAATTTTCGTATCTCTTGCTGGAGCTTGTGCGTCAAAGATTAAGCGCTATCGCGATCACGGAGCGAACCGGCGTACGTCCGACTAGCACAACGACCCGCGCGGGACTAGCGGGAGGCGAGGATCGCTCGGACCGCGCGGCGAAATCTGCCACTTGTACGAAAAATTGGGGTATTTATTCATTATGACGCGTTATAAATAATGAAAATAGAAAAATAATTCGGCAGAATTGTTGAGAAAAAGTATATGTACATTTTTGTGTAAGAAACTATGTCAATTTCCAGAAAATTCAATTTGGAAGTATGATAAACTTATTTTTAGAAAATTTATTTAACACTTTTCCCAAAATAATAAAATTGTTTTGAAACATAGAATTTGTTAGTTTACGACCAATGCATAACATATATTTTTTATGTTTACCAATAGCTCTAACATTTTTTTTAAGTTGACTTATTTCTCAATTTGACCCCTATTCCCGCCTTAAAGAAAAGTCCAGACATTTTCATCACAAAATTAAAATAATAAATTCCATCCGTGTTATTTCACGCGCCCACGTAAGTAGTTTAATAAAATATGAAGAAGGATTTAATTCCTAGTTTTTTTTAACAATTTAATTTAAATGAATTAAATTAGATTGTAACCCTACTCTTGGGTCACAAGCAATGACATTAATAAAACTAAGTCACAAGGTAAAATGAAAAATAACACGGGAAAAAAGTATGACACAGGGAATCTTTATTTTTTAATTGTAAATCTTAAATGTTCTTTAGTACTTAAACTTTATACTTTCAATAAATATTTAAATTTATTTTATTATGTACAATTATTAGGTACTAAAAAATAAAAGTAAAGTTAAGCAACTTACAATTATTAATAATAAAATATCCAAAAAATAAATTAACTAGGTACATTTGACGTGATATCAACCATCATCCATGTGAGTTAAACCTCTAATAAGACAGAAAGTCATATTACATAATTTTATACTCTTGTCGACTACAAAACATATGGCAATGAAATCTTTATTTATGTGTCTCCAACATATTAAGCGTTCAATTGAAACTTTCTCCTACTTTTAATGGGCCCTGCCTGATGTGTTCGGTGAAGCCCTGGTGAGCTGTCTTCGTCACCTGCTAAGTAAAAATTCCTAAGTAACTATGTTTTACATTTATGTAGGTAACTCAGGTTGACAATCCTATCAGGCTCACATGCATTACATGGGCTCCTCGCTCTGGGAGAGTGGGATAGGGTGGGTTTCGCACGGGTGCGACGACCTTCTTTCACGCTTCCTGACGCGTGGCCCGTACGCAATTTGTACGCCCGCCCGCACAGCTCACGTGCATTACATCGAATCCTTGTTGTGTGTGAGAGTGTCGGTGGGAGCGGTGGTGTCGCGCGGGCGCGTCGCCTTCCCATTGCGCTTCCTGACGCGCGGCTTGTACGCAGTGGCGGCTTTGACCTATAAATCTTAGTGAGGCGACTAAAAAATCCACCTACATTGCTATTACTTTATGATAAATTGAAAAACCTAAACCTAATTTTTTTTGGCCCTAACAATACTTAACCAAAAACTACTATCGAATCGCGCACCGAGGGTACCGTATCGCCATGTCACGGCTAGCGCCACTAGATTAATTTCATAACACGCCACGCCATCTAGATGGCGTGTTATGAAATACTTCATATTAGTTAGTCACTATTAGAAAATGATTCATCATCTATTTGGTAGATGGCGCGCGCGCATACACTTTTTGAAACCAAAAAGTGTATGCGCGCGCGCCATCTATGGGAACCCCCGTGAGTTTTTTACTTTTTCTTATTTTCATTATTTTTTGTTATATCGGCCATAATAACACATTTTCTGTGAACATTTCAACGGGCTACCAAATTACGGTTCAAGAGATACAGGCCTCGGACAGACGGACGGACAGACAAGCGGCGGGTGGCCGAGTGGTTTGGCATTGGGCAATGCGAGAGGTGCGAGGTTCGAATCCGGTCGGCGTGTAACAATGAGTTTTTTTCTGACGAAAAAATTTACGTGTATGCATACCTACACCTGCTGCTGCCGCATAGCAGCCTCGGCTGTGTTCTCCTCTAGTCTAGTATAGCCAGCAATCCAGGGAAGTCTCCGGTATGGCACCTACCTTCTCGGAGGTGATATTGGCTGGTCGGAGCATGCGCTTTGGCCCCTCCGGCTCATCCACCCATACCGGATTACATAAAAAAAAGACAGACGGACGGACGGACAGACAGACAGACAGACAGACAGACAGACGGCGTAGGCTTAGTAATAGGGTCCCGTACCGGATACGGAACCCTAAAAACAAAACAAAAAGAATTCGCGAAAGTGAGATTCGAACCAACGTCACTAGATTGAAAAGCGAAGCATATACCATTGAGCTATGAAACTTACCGTAACTAGTGCGAATTTCGCCATCATAACATAATCATTTTCACGGAGGTAAAACAAACCGACTTATAGAAAACGTGAATAGCCCCATCTCGCTCTGCATTCTTTTAATTGGATATAGATGTCTCGTCCGGCGCCATTTATCAGAGCCTCAGCTGCTCCCTACATCCAAAGCCTCCAAGGTCAACCTGTTGTCTTTACGCTTGGTGAAGCGATATCAAAATAAGCGATTCGTCGCCGCACCGGACCGGGGTGAGTCACCATATGCCATGCCGTACGTGACACGTCACACGTCACGTCTGTGTGTGTGTGCGTGCTGTGTTGGTGGTGTTGATTGTTGATGCACTAACACATCTTTAACGTATTTCGTCGCGCGCGTCGCACCAGCCGCCTCCGCCTCCTCCGCGCCGCCGCCGCCGCGCTAATATTGTGATCAGTTCGGATCGGATATACTTGACTTTTTAAGTTTTCTTTCTTGTTATTTTGAAATGTTTTTTTTTTCTTTACTTTCAAGATAATTAAGTGAGGCGGTGCTTCACTTGCTTCACCTGGGGAACCGCCACTGCTTGTACGGAATGTGCTCACTGTTGTGCACCTTGCGCACGTGCAGCTGCGTCCAGTGTCGCGTCGTGAACGCCAGCCCGCACATGTTACACATGTACGGCTTCTCACCCGAGTGTACCTATAATAATTATTATTACCTAAATAAAAATATAATATTAAAAATCCCAAGTCAAATTCTAGTGTTCGATGCCAAATATGACTTTGGTGACGACAGCATAAGATTAAATATTGAATCGTGCAAGTTGACTGAAAGCAGGAGATTGCGTCATACCTACTACAGAAGATGCAAGCAAAGGTTCGAAAATTTAGAGATATACATCATCGACCCCGTGGCGGAATTGGTAATGCGCTGGCGGCTCAAACCGGAGTTCCAGGTCCGAATCCTGGTTGGGATGCATTTTTTCTCTTAATTTTCGGCTTTATATTTATCTAATGAAGAAATATAAAAAGCAAGTACATGTTTAATAGGTACTGGCCGACATGGTATTCGCAGCCCCCGTAAATATTCGAATGCCCGTGGGCGACGTCGGACTACACCTCTGCGTTAGTCTGGCGCGCGCCATGTCGAGCTTCCCATAAAAAAAAAAACTAACATATACAAAAAATGTATATACACGGTGTTGCAACCCCAACCGTTAAACTCGAAATGGGGTGATTCTGTACGTGAAATAGAACAACTTTTGTTCTACGACTTTTTTATTTGAAGAAAAAATTTTTTTTTTCTCCATACATTTTGAGAATAGCTAATTGTTTATTGTTTATTGTATAATTTCATCCATAGGTAGGTAACCTACGCTTGGACTTGTCGAAAATTCCGCCAGTTCTAAATTCAATGCGAAGAAGAACTGACAAACAAACTTCGCAAGTCACAATGAATTAAAGTTGGTATGAAAAAAAAAAATTTTTTTTGTTCGCAAAATTTTTTTTTCTTCACAGAAGTTGTTTAGTTTCACATCATATATAGAATAACCCCCTTATGTCAGTTAAAAATATTACGGGGACAACTGCAACACCGTGTATACAGGGTGTTAAAACGGCGAGTACATTAATTTCACCAGCGCAATCCTCGTGTATTTCCTAGACAAAAAAACAAATAAAGTTTTTCTCTAAAGTGTCTAGTTTTCGAGACATACATTTTTGAATTGTATGTTTTCGTCTAGTGTAATTTAACGCGTTGATGCCGCTCCGCACCGTCCGCCTGCCGACCTCCAGTCTTCCCCTCACAAAGCTAGCCCCCGCCCCTCCCGCCTACACCTCCGTCCGAGGCGCTCACGTCTCACCCGCTCTTCCCCCCACCGCGCCGCCCTGTTGTCATTAGATGATTTTTACACTAAAATAATCAATTAGTTTAACATGAAAACTGTAACTTTTTATTTAAAGGAAATTCAGAAAAAAGTTATTTGACTTTTTTGTTACTCTTGAACCCAATAATAATTTCCAAAATTTAATGTACTCGTCGTTTTTACACCCTGTATATAACTATACAAGGTGGGCCAAAAGTAATCACCCTATTGGACAACGCTATAACTTTTCAAAATGGCGGCAAATGTAAATTCTGTTGACATTTGTGAAGTAAACAGATGCAGAATACACGTCAATAAGCCATGGAACGCTATTCTCCTCAAGAACGCGGAATAATTCAATCCATTTTTTTGCGCAATAATTCCGTGAATTTCGTCGAAGATTTCCGACTTCGGCCAGACCCGATTTGACCGCTCCAGACTATTTTTTGTGGGGTTACTTAAAGACCCGGATTTATGTAAACAATCCTCGGACTCTTGAAGCACTTAAAGAACCTATCGCCGGAAGTTCTGACACAAGTGATGAAAAATGCCATAAAATTAGCCCGTATGGTCATTAATTCTGACAGCGAACACTTCACCGATATCATTTTCTCGATTTAATGAAAAATATTCTAATTCATTAAATAAACATAATCCATAAGTAGAAGCAATGTTTTCCTTTTAAAAAAAATATTACAGCCAAAGAACATCAGGTGATTACTTTTGGCCCACCTTGTATATATAATATTTAAATTTAAATAATAATAACTAAAGGGTTATCCTGGAAATGCATTTAGGCCAGATCGGACACTTAAAAAGGTTTAAGTGCATAGTAGGTACCTGAAACTGTTTATTATAGTATATGATAAACATGGTAGGTACCCTGCATGATAACACGCCTACCCTCTTGGTATCCCAGACATCTGTTTTAAGTAGGCATGTATGAATCCAGCCGTGATCCAAAAAACATTTCACTTTCCTCAAACAATTGAATACAGCTAATAAGAATTAATACGAAAATAGGAACTATGTACTCTGTCAAATTTAACTTCATTAAAATGCTAACTGTCACAGCGCTTCAAATAGTAACTATGTACTATATATATATAGACCAAATGGAGATCATTGTCTATTTATTGACTGATGTTTGCAGATGTGCTTAATGTAATAATGGCGCAGTTGGCTGATGAAATTAAACACAAGAAATATATATTTAATTGTAATTAGCATTCTTGGAGGCAATTTGATAGGTGGCATTCCAATTAAGGTACACTTTACAGAGTAAAGTATGAAAGTAATAAAAGACAAGAACAACAATAGCTTACAAGAGAATGTCTCGCCAGCGCCGCCTTCACCTTGAACGCCTTCTCACAGACGTCGCACTTGAAGGGGCGGTGCTCAGAGTGGGACATGCGATGCGAGTTCAGCACGACCTGCGTGTAGAACGCCTTCGGACACATGTTGCAGCGGAACTCACGCCCCGACACAGTATGAATCAACATGTGTCTTTTTAAATGTGCCTTTTGCGTGAAAGACTTATTGCAAACGTTACATAGATTTTCTCGTTCTCCTGTGTGAATTAGCATATGTGTTCTTAAATGAGATTTTTGCGTGAAAGTCTTTTTACATATATCACACTGATTTTCTCGTTCACCAGTGTGAATTAATATGTGCGTTTTTAAATGTGATTTATGCGTGAACGTCTTATTACATACTTCACATTTACTTTCTCGTTTGCCACTGTGAATTAACATGTGAGTTCTTAAATGTGATTTATCCGTGAAAGTCTTATTACATACTTCACATGGATTTTTTCGTTCACCAGTGTGACTTGAATTTTTATCACCTGAGTGAGTATTAAGGTTTAGCATATGCCTTTTTAAATCCGATCTACGCGAGAAACTCTTATTGCAAATATCGCATATATGTTGAATTATGCATGTCTTTGGTTTGACCTTACTTTTTATGAGAGTTTTATTAATTTTATCTTGCCACAGGCGACGTGATCTAGTCCTGTAAATTAGACATAATAAATAAGGGATTTGATATAAGTAAAGAAAAATATGATGAGTAGTGAAATCTGGACAGCCGAAGCTAATTATAGTGAATAAGTAATTAAGTAATTAATTATGATTTCCCTTGTACTGCAGCTAATATATGACAGGCTCTTCTATGCGGATGAAAAGCTAATATCTGAATTGTAGTATTACTAGTGTAGGCATGTTGCAAAGCGCTTGAATGTACAATTAATTGATGAAATTATTCATAATTTTTGCGAAAGCTTATTTAACAATATGAATTCTTAAATTACATAAGAAATTTGTCTTTCAAAGCAAATAAGTTACTCACTCTGATTCATCCTCCGGCCCAGGCTTGTTAGGCGTGTACTTTATATCTGGCGGCTGCAGCATTGTGGGCCCAATCTCCATTTCCTGCTTGACCATAACAGCCGGATCGAGTGAGCCGTCTTCATTCCGAACATCAGAATTATCATTCTTCTGATTAGCCTTGTCGCTCGAGGTGGAATCATCGTACGTTTCAAGTGGTGCAGTGGCTTTTTCTCGTGAACCCACGTTACGGGCGAGAGCATCGTGCAGAGTATAGACAGCGTCAAACCACAACGTCCCGAAGCCATCTTGCACATCGGCCAGTGCCTTGGCAATATTTTTATTTGCCATTTATAGATTGTACCTGGAAAATTCATTTCAAGAAGTTATATTACACTAACGTAGGTACTATTTTCAAAAGTTACAAAAAATACTTGACTTAAACTCTGCCTTATGTGACTTTAAGATGTAGGTACCTATTAAGAAAGTAGGTCTTTACGCTAATTCTTATCAGATTTTAAGGAGCTTTCTGGAAGATAGGACCTAAATTAAAGTGGTGCTACCCCACTGATTTGCTTTGATTCAAGATTTTATTTCAGAACTGTGTTGGGATTAAACTATGGGATTCGTTGCTTATGCAGAAACTACAGTTAGCTGTTTATATTCCACCAGATCCATATCTTTTCGTACAGCGTAAATAAATACAAGCATACAATTAAGGGTATTGGACCCACGCAGAGGCATTGATAGATTTAGCATTTTAAATATTTTTGGATCCTTATGTTTTAGTCCATTATTTATGGACTAAAAAGTTAGGAATGTAAAATTGCTGCTTGACCAAATGTGCTTCTGCATCGCAATTGCGCTGAGGTGGAAATTTCTTATATACAGTAAGCCACGAGAGCTCCTCAATTTCTACTTAAACACTTTCCAAATTACTGTCCCCGAAAGCAACCTAGTTCGATGCGGTAAATCTTCAAATAATTCTTGCCCACCGTGTAAGGAGTTATTGGTATCGGAATTTTTAGTATTGAACTCCCAGAAATTTGGGACAATCTATGGAGCCTGGTAAGTTTTATTTTTTATTGAAACTGACCCCGGGTCAGTTCCCATAGATGATCTAGTCAACCGGGTCAGTGACCCGGTTGACTAGATCATCTACAAAATTCTTGATGTCAGCCCATAACACAGGGTAAACCAAACCAAACTCTGATATAGGGCGTAACTGCAGACTGTTGAGTTGATGATGGATTGATGCACTATACGATGTCTCCAGAAATATATGTTACATTGTACAGACCGGACTTTCTGATCTATTCCATATTAACAAGGCATGCAGTACCTATTTGTAAAGCTCATGGTCCCATACGAGAATAACATACTGAAGGAACAGATACAGATACAACCTACATTATGTTTGTTAATTAGAAGGATTCTGTATGGTAAGGTCCACACTGAAATCTCAGTGGCCACAAATAATGAGGTTAACGCCTACTTTACTTTGTTTTCAGTTCTGTGTATCTGTCTGTCTGTTCGTCTGTCCATCTGTCTTCAGAATATTTATATTATTACCTAGCCTTGTCTATTGTACCTACAATGTCAGTTAGTCAGTCAGTCAGCGTGTATACGTCCACTGTTGCAATAAACGTCTCTCCAATTTTCCTCCAGTCCTCCCGTCCTTCAGCGGTACAGAACCACTGCTTTCCGCCGACGTACTTGATGTCATCGTCTTCCCACCTGTACCTACAATTATTTTAGGTCATTAATAATACTGTCGTCTGTCGTACCAGTGAGATCAAGATGGAACTATTCGCAGTAAGTTGGGGCAAAGGAACTAACTGCAAAATAAGCCTAGTTTCTTTCAAGACTCCAGGCTTGCATAGGCTCCTACATGGAAAGGGCCCCTCGGGCCAAGGCATAGAAAGCCTTTTGCAGAATTCGAATCGGTATAGAGAGAGAGAGTAAGGGACTAGTACTGCTATATGTCCTAGTCAATACCACTAGCTCGAGGGCTTGACGCGAGCCAAAACATATAGCGCACTGAAAGAGAGCAAGTTTGGCCAACCGCTGGTCTCGTAATGAATCAAAAACTTATTATAATTGCAATGGACATCGAAGATATTATTTTGAGCGTAATAACATTGTGCTTTCTTTTTTTTTAATATTTATTTTAATAGGACTTTAGCAGCTTTGCGACTATGCCAGCCCCATAGTACCTATTAAAGCATTCTCCAAACCATCTCTAGCTCTTGTATGGTCTTGTACCAAATGCTCTTCTCTTCCATTTAGCGTAGGTAACAATTCTTCTTAACCTATGTCAGGTGGTCATATCGTGTTTACTTATTTGGTTCTATGTGAATAGTAATATTTTATTTTATCTTTTGCTTATTTAATGTTTTCTCTGTGAAATGGTTACATTTATTGTATTTTTCTTTCATTTGCTTCCATTTTTGTTTACCTATGTAAATATTATAATTTTACTGGGTAAAATGATCAATTTTTTTTTTTTTTTTTATGGAAACTGACACGGGTGGCTACATCACCTACAACATCCGTGATGTCAGCCCATAACACCGGGTGAAATTGGTGCCACATCAGTGCTTCCCTTCGGTCGTGCCGGCTACACTGAACTGGACGGAAAACACAAACTATTTACATAGCCGTTTCGGCCGACCTTTCATTCAGTGCGGTGGTACCAACCCGGGCGGATTACACCCTACCACCTAGTAATATAAGAAGGGAATCATATCCCTTAGGCGCCTTTTACGACATACACGGGGAGAGATGCAGTGGGGCTATTCTTTTAAAGTACCGGCCCCACACGGTACAAAATCACTACAAACACAATTATCACTATTTCAAATTTCTCGGACGCTGGAATCAATCCGGACATTACTTCCTTCCTCCATCTTGCAAAAACAGACTATACCTAGTTACATTAGCCACATCATTATTATAAAAAAAAATTCTGTCAGAACAACATAAAAAAAAGTGACGACTTAGTAAAATAATGTTTCTCGCATAGCGTGTGGGGCCGGCATTTAAAAAGAATAGCCCCACTGCCAGTGCATGCTGCAAAAGGCGACTAAGGAATAAGGATAAAGTTCCGTGCTAAAGGCGACCGGATAGACACCTCTAGCACGGTTCTTCCACCGAGTCATGCAGCAAGTGGGTTTCATGCTTACTAGCTGCTTAATAGTTATCTAGTCTGAATACTTTGCTAAACGTGGTGGTAGGTGTTGTGCTGTAATTTACCAGAGTGCTTGCAGCACAACCCGACTACTCTGCTCACCCCGATTGTCGGGATACTGCGTGTGGTGTGTAGGTATGTTTCTCGCATTACCAATAAGTTTGTGCAAGCTTCTAAATACCTGTCTAAAATGTATCATAGTCCTGTCACTTGTACAAATTGCTGGTTGGAACACACAAAACTCCTTCCCCACGTTTGTTACGATGGCTTAGAAAAAGAAAATATCAAAGGAAAATTGGGAAAATATCAAAAATGAATGACAGCCTTTTGACAACGAATGGCTCGCTCGGGGCCATTTCTGATTACTCTCACTTTTTTACCCGAACCTAATGTTGTGGCGGTGCATGTCGTTTTTGTTACAAGTTTATATTTCCGAAAATAATTTCTTAGGTGGTTATAAAAAAAAGTAAACACCCTAAAACAATTTAAACACCGTAATATTGCTTAAAAAGAAAAAAAAGCAAAAAAAAACCAAAAAGATTTGGTGGGATTCGAACCCATGGTCATAAAACTACTAGTCCTAGACCAAGGGTCTTCAACCCGCGGCCCGCGGGAAGCGGCCCGCGGTTGCGTTCTTGGCGGCCCGACATTAGATTGACAAAATTAAATTCACATGTCTACAAATTATACCTATTTACAGATTAAAACTGACTGCCAACTACTAAAACTGACAACCACTGTCAATTCGCAACGACTTGTGTGTGCTCTGCAATTTATAGTTTATTATCCGCAAAAACAAACGTCAAAGTGACAGCGAATACACCGCACATCCCCTGAATCGTGAGCGCCGTGTTCGCTTTTTGATGACGCCAAGATGTCATCGCACCGTTCACGACAGTTCGGAACTAGAATCACCGATGTTCACCTTGAAAATAGTTTGAGAATTGCAACGACTACTATAGGGGTAGATATTGATAAATTAGTTAAGAATAAACAATGTCAAACGTCTCATTGATTTAATTGTATTAAAATCATTTCTAGTTTGTAAAATTACGTAATAAATTAGTTCAATGACAACATTATTGCTTTTAATTACTTTTAGTTTACAATGGAATGTCTTTCTTGTGTTGCGGCCCGCCAAACCAATATCAGAGTATACTAGGCCCTTGACTTCAGAAAGGTTGAAGACCCTTGTCCTAGACCCTCACCCCTGAGCTACGAACTCACTTGAACGACCAAACGAATATCGCATTCCGTTGATTCGGTTTCGGCTCTATGACTTTTTTTTTTTTTTTATGGCCCCTGACACGTTTGGCTACATCACCTACAACATCCGTCATGTCAGCCCATAACACAGGGTGAACTAGGTGCCATGTCAGTGCTTCCCTTCATTTCATGTCAAGAAATGAAGGGAAGCACTGACATGGCACCTAGTTCACCCTGTGAACTAGACATCACAGATGTGAGCGAGAGTAATCAGAATTGGGCCTGAGCCACTCGTTTTTGACACCAGAACGCCGCCATTGCCGCCATTTTGAATATATCAATCATAGACTTACTTGCAAGTGTGCTAGGTACTTTTACCTTAGATTCTTTTGATAACTACATATTATAATATTGTTTAGTTTGAGTTTTCATTATGTTTTTATAGTTTCTTGTTCACTGTATGGCCCTAGTTGGCTGAAATAAAGTAAATTAGCCTAAAAAAAAAAAGTAATAAATCATAGACTTTAGTGTGGCCAATCAAATGTTTGAAAAAGTAATCTTTCTTTTAATATATAGAAGATGCGTCTTCGCATCTTCTATATATTAACCCTGGTTATTTTTTTTTTAAACCACCAAACATCATTTATTTTATCTTACCACCAAAACATCATTTTATTTTATCACTTGCCGAAGAACCAAACGAAGGCTTGCGGGATTAAGGTTTCGATAAAGTCTTTCAGGTGGCCGACCTCTCATACATACCACACATTCCTCCTTCGAGCCGAAGTTTGCCGAAAGGAGCTAAAGTAGTAGGTTGCAGGATCGAGCAGGTCTTTCAGGTGGCGAACAGCGAGTGTTCACGAAAGGAGCCACAATGTCTTTCAGGTGTCGTTTCGGACAATTTGACATAAGTGGGTCTTTCTGTTTTGTCCGTCCGTCCGTGGTGATGTCGGTGATGTCGATCGTAGTGTTGCCATGTTAGGAGATTTTCTCCTAGATTCAGGAGAATTTCAGCCGTGTTAGGAGAAGTTTTTGCCTGTCAGGAGAGTAGGAGAAAATCTAGGAGAAAGAAAATCATTACAGGAGAAGATTTAGGAGTGAGAAACATATATTTACTAGTAAGTAACAAACAAATATTTCGGTATGTACGGTGACAACACAATGATTGAACTGTTTGTGAATCAACCAACCTCTCAAGTCACACAATATACGATAGCATTTGTCTTTTAATAAGAGCAAGGTTCCCCTTCTTGCTCTTTAGATAGGATAATGTGACACTCTGTGAGTGTGTGCGTGCATTGATCGACCGACAAGCGACTACCGGGCGGGCCTAACCGAACGAACACTTTGTTATCAATCAATGTTATTTACATGTATTCTTTGTAATAATCAGTAGTATTACTGAGCCTACGTCCATAGTCTGTCCGTCAGTCCGCACCGCACTACTTTAACGGCTGTATCTTTTGTACCGTAATAGGTAGCTGGTTGTGATTTTCACAGATCATGTGTTATTTATTATTGGCGGATATCCTATTAAATAATAAGAAAAAATAAATAAAATTAAGGGCTTCCCCATGAAAGAAACGTTTTTTTTTTTTAATTATTTTTTGTTTGGTTTTGCTTTAACGTAAAAACGGTAATACGTACAAGTGTCAAACTTGGTGTGGTTAAAAACTAAAAAAAAAACAAATAATTAAAACAGACGAATTACGTGGTGGTTAGAATGGCAATCGTGGTTATGACGGGGGGACAAATCATTATTGGCGGAGAAGTGATAGAACATATTGAAGGAAGAGTATGTACGTATATCTCGGTTAAATACTGCTTGGTAGACAAGGTCTCCTTAAGAAGGTCGAGGGAGGAATTCAACTGAGTAGGGCTGCCTCGGAAATTTAAAATTCGCCCCGAGGTCTAACCTGTATATATTATGACCAGCGCGTCCTACCGTTTATGACGTACGGGTGTGAAACGTGAGCTCTGACTAAAGTTGTTTTCAAAAGTTGCCCAACGAGCGATGGAACTAGCCATGCTGGGCTGGCATGGGAGTATAGCTGATGGGAGTATAGTATAGGGAGACCACCCGCCAGGTGGGACGCCGACATGAAGTATGTCGGCGGAAAGCAGTGGTCCGTACCGCTGAAGGCCGAGACACTGGAGGAAAATTGAAGGCGTATGTCCAGCAGTAGACTCTTACACGCTGACCGACTGACTGACTGACAGAGAACCCTCGGTGCGCTCGTTCGTGCAAAAGATACAGCTCTTTACAGGTAAGACAGACAGACGGACGGGCAGACGGCCTAGGCTTAGTAAAATGGTCCCGTACGTATAAGGAACACTAAAAATGTGGTGAAATTTTTATAATTTGAAGAACAGGAGAATTTTTTGGGAGGACGAAAATTTTCTAGGAGATTTTTAGGAGATTTTCGAAGTCAATCTAGGAGAATTTCAAAATTTGAGTTGGCAACACTGGTCGATCGATGCAAGCAAAGAGAACAATATAACCGCTTACGCTTGATGCAGGCGAACAATGTGTGTTATTATATTATAAAAAACTCACATTGTTCAAACACACAAAAAGAAATTGTAACCGCTCTCGACTCTCGGCCGTGGGTGCCAATGATAGTGGGTGCCGAATGGCCGCGCCGCTCCCGATTCCGGCACAGCGAGGGTGAGAGACGCATTCCGCTTACTTTATCATGTGAGGACGATATGCAAAAGTAATATTCAAGTTAATGGGGGGACTTTGTCACTTCTGAGCCTGAGGGATTATCGGCTGGGGTTACCTAGAAGAACTGTTGGGTGTGGCTTTATACTGGGGAGCCGAGGTCGTAAATTGCTTGTAAGCTAAGGTAATGTGTAGGATGAGTTAAAAGATAAATTTGGGGCGGGTTTCCAAATAAAATAAAAATACAGGAGCATAAAGGACCACCAAAGACTACTATTAGAAAAGACGGGTGCGCTGTAGAAAGAGGCGGGTTTAGTAGAAGATTGCTGGTAGCTGGGAATGGTAGGTTTAAGGAATTATTAGCAAACATTATTTTTTGCCGGAGACTCATACTTTTGGAGAAATTAAATAAATGAAGTGTATATTACGGAAACAAAATTCACCGCCCCGACTTAACCTGTTAGTATGGCTATTCCCTAGAGTGTTTTTTTTAAGCCGAAGGCACGGAGGGATTGCAGCCCCCGTCCGCTGTAACAAAGCGCAGGCACCCGTGTGAGCCGGAGCGGCTGAGGCTTATGAGGCGAAGCTGCGGAGGCGAGCATGGGTGTCTGCGCTTTGTTACGCAAGGACGGAGGGGCTGCACTTCCCGCAGCGCCGGAGAAGAGGCAATGCTAAGTTTTTTTATATTTTCTTTTTTTTTTAGTAAACTGATAGGTACCGAAAAGTGCATAATTATATCTCCAATGAAGGGGAGGGGTGGGGGGGGAGTATTCAGGAGATACTCCCCCCCCCTTAGCATAGCACCCCCTCCTATACCCCGTCTCCCCTCACTGAGTTATATTACGTTTTTGCCGCCCCCCTTACCCCTTCTCCTTCCGCGGGGGAGGTATACCCCCAAACGAACCCCCCTCCTCCCTTCCCTCCCTCGCCCCTTCCTCCACTTTCCCCGCCACCCGCCTCTTTCTACAGCACAGCCGAATAGACTTAGCCTGCGGAAATCAAAACTGGGGCCAAAATAAAAAAATATATTTTCAATAAAAACATTTGATACAAGAAGTGCAGCCCCGCCGTACTTGCGTAAAAAAGCGCAGGCACCCATGCTCACCTCCGCAGTTTCGGGTTTTTGGTCACCTGCGGCGACCAGCCTCAGCTGCTCCGGCTCACACGGGTTGCCTGCGCTTTGTTACGGCGGACGGGGGCTGCACTCCCTCCGCGCCTCCGGCTTATAAAAACACTCTAGGGAATAGCCACACTATCAGGTTATGTCGGGGCGGTGGATTTAGTTTTTTCGCAAAGTATGTTAATTACCCCATTGTCCTTTCAAATGTTAACTATTGGCAACACACACCTTATCTATACCATTCTGTACGAAACACACTTCAAACTATTATATTTACTCTATATTCCCGGGTGGTACCTTGTCACATTAAGTAGTAGCAGGTAAACGTATGTGTACAGCAAGCGAGTGAGTGTGACAAAGTGGAAGAAACGGAAAAAAAGTTTCTTTATAAATTTTTTTCTCCGAAACTATAATGCGCGGGGCGGATCTCGGCGTGTCGCCGCCGCAGCGGTTCGTCAGTGTTCTCCCTCGCACCCGCGCCCGGACCGTACTTGTATAGTGTATTCGCGTGGCGGGTCGCCCGCTGCGGCGACGACACGCCGAGATCCGTGCCGCGCACTATACTAATTTCCGCAGAATAAAAATTATATATTTGTAATCGTAAAAGCCTAAACTACACGCCTATCATACCAGCTAGTTGAAAGAAAGGTATTGGAAACCCCAGCCCAAATTTTAGTGAAATATTTTTTTGCCGGAGAGGGCTTAGTTTCAGAGGAAAAAAAATTATTAAAAAAACAGATTTTCCATTCAAAATTTATTTTTCATTCAAAAAACTCCGCTCTGCCGGAGGGCCGGCAGAGGGGGTGGGGGTAAATCAATACCCACCCCCGCCCTCCACTCCCTCTACCCCAGCCCCCTCTCCCCCTACCTCGGCTCCCCAGGATAAAGCTACCACTGAACTGTTTGCTAGCAAATAGCTGGTGGGCTAGTGTAACTCTTTAGGGATACATTGGTATAATTTATATTTGCTGGATTTCACTCCTTCCTTACATAACACGAAGGTGTCGAACTGAGCTTGTGATGGCTTCACCGAACAGATCCGGGCCCATTGGCAGTAGAGGAGGTCAATCGAGGTCGGGACTAGCAAGCGGCTACTCTGTGTTGTTCTCCAGCATGCGTTATGTTTCAGCTCGCGGCAAGCCCTCTTCAGCTAATCTGCAATGTCTAGGACTTGGAGAAACACTAGTCTTACTCTCGACCTCACTCACTCCGCCATATTCTGTAGGATGCCTCCAGTGACGTTTTCGAAGCTCTCTCCATATATGAGCTTAGTGTCGTTCTTGGCAGACCTACGTTTTTGAAGAGACTGTAGAGCGACTTCGCTGGTAGTCCTCTTGCTCCGAATGCCACAGCGAAGAGATCGGTCTTGAATCTGTTTCTCACTATCCGGTCTACTAAGTTGCAGTATATGTTTACTTTGAATTTTGGTCCTTCGGTATGTTACTTTCCCATGGAACTGTAAGTTCAACAAGTAGACATGCTTTGTCGCTTTTGAGAATATAGAGTATGTCGGGTTTGCTGTGGTAAAGATTTCTGAAGGCATTTGGTAATGCTTCTCATGTGTGTCTTTCGGCAGTTACCAGCCCTTTACTGCTCTCAAAAATTTCTCAAATATTGGGGGCGAAATTCCACAACGCACTTACACAAGAGAGGTGGGAAACTAACGGTAGGGGTGACCACTGTGGGACGACGTGCAGAACTAGGTTGGGGGGTTGGAGCGAGTGGACTCCAACAGAGGTTATCCGCCGGAAGTGGAGGGAGGGTTGGAGGGAGAGCGTTTATTAGGGGGATATATTAATATCACATTATGGGGGCTAGAGAAGCGTGGCAGGGATGAAGTCCATTCATACATCCGATACTGGGTAAAACATCTTACCCATATCAAAGCGAATGTGTTTCCCTCAGCATGTGCGTCCATGTGTCGCAGGTCATCACGGGGCTAGCGGGGGGTAACGGGGTTTTTTAGAGGGCAGGGGGAAAAAGCAGCCTTTCGAATTCCCACTCTTAATTCCCGCTCTGTTTAAATACACTGTGATGTACGCACGAGTCTCTGGAATTGGGGTGGCGCATCTCGGTTTTACATGAATGAACAATGTACTTTGCCACTATGTAAAATTTTCCTAAATTGCTGATAATTGTCACTTTATAACGCAGTATGTTATTCTATCATCTATTAAAACATGCCTTAAGCGCTATGGTACCTCCAGATCGCAAAAATGCTAGTCAAATGTCTCCAATTTCAAAATTGTGGAATTGGAGAAAACCCTAAGTTGTCTTCGCTGCTAAAGTATCTATATTAAAACTATTAATTTTGCTGTTATTGTTAATTGGGCATTCATATGCTAGAGACTAGCATAATTGCTCTGAGACTAAAATAATATAACGTAATAATAGCTTAACGGCTCTCGAATTTGTCATTTTTTTTTTACATTCGTTTTGCTGGTTTGATTGCACCCACGAAGTATAGCCGGCAAGAAACTTTGTATGTTTTCTTATAATATTTAGTGAATGTTGTGTATGTGGTACTTATATTGTCCCAAATTCAAATGAGCCTCTTGCGATGGCAACTTGCAACTTCAAAAACGTTGTAGGTTAAATATGTTTGAGTCTGTCTACCGAAAATGTTTAAGTTGTGAATTCGAAGATCTGAATATACAACTAAACTTAAAGCGTGGAAATCTTCTTTTATTTAGAAGACCAGGTGAGGAGCTTCCCGCGCCAACAGTGATTGCCCATATAATATATACCGCATATTTGTTACAGATTACTAGTGACTTATGGCAGATGAAAAATTGATAATTAAACAACAAGGCCATGTTCGCAATGATTGCAGGACTTCCCTCCCTGATGCAGTCTCTACTCTGCATAATGCTTTCTCTGATAATATTGGTCCGCTAGAGACGGTTACTTTGGTTAAAATTGAGCCACCTGATGATAACGAAGATGTCTGCTCGACGGATGACATTGTGAATGTAAAGAACGAGGTTTCTAACGTTTTTATTGAAGTTGGCTTACAGGAAATGGCTAGTGCGGTTAAAAAAGAGCCACCTGATGATAACGAAGATGTCTGCTCGACGGAAGACATTGTGAATGTAAAGAACGAGGTTTCTAACGTTTTTATTGAAGTTGGCTTACAGGAAATGGCTAGTGCAGTTAAAAAAGAGCCACCTGATGATAACAAAGATGTCTGCTCGACGGATGACATTGTGCATGTAAAGAACGAGGTTTCTAACGTTTTTATTGAAGTTGGCTTACTGGAAATGGCTACTGCGGTTAAAAAAGAGCCACCTCATGTTAACGATGCCTGTTCCGTGGATGATATTGTGAATGTAAAGAACGAGGCTTTCAACGTTTTGGATGAAGTTGACTTCCTGGAAATTGATACTGCTGTGAATAAGGATCCATTGGACATCAACAATGCTGTCTGCTCACGTGACAGTATTAGTAACATGAAGGTCGCGAGTTCTGATGTTCGGGATGGAGGTGGCCCGCTGGACTCGGCTGCTGTGGTCAAGCGGGAGGTGGAGATTGGACCTATAGTACAGCAGTCGCCACATGTAAAGTACATGATGCTGCCTTGCAAACCTGAACTGGAGAATAATGTTTCACTGTGAGTAACCAAGTTTGTTCGAAATTTATATTTATATTTGAAAACATTGTGTGAGGTGTGCCTGGACGTGGCACGTGTTGGAAACTCAATAATTTTTGATAAATTTTTTTTTTGCATTTTCAGAATGGAATCACATCACCTCGGTAAAGATAATGTAAATGTAACATTCAAACTAGAAAATTCTAATAGACAGATTTACATAGTTCAATATATTTGCAATGTGTGTAACATGAGTTTTATGCTAGAATCTGATTTTCAACATCACTTGCTCACACATACTGGTATATCCAATACAGATTTTTCGCAGAAATCACCTTTCAAACAGAATATTTCCAATCATACGAGGGTAACATCACATGGTTTCGACAGTGGTAGTACAATTTCGCACATTCTAACTGACTCTGGTGAACGATCACATAGATGTGATGTATGCAATAAGAGTTTCTCAAGAAGACGTTATTTAAAGACGCACATGTTTATTCACTCTGGTGAACGACCACATTGCTGTAACATTTGTGAAAAAAGTTACTCACAGCGTGGATGTTTAAGGAGGCACATGTTACTTCACACTAGTGAAAGACCACATCGATGTGACATATGCAATAAGAGTTTCATAGAAAATCGCGGTTTAAAAATGCACATGTTAACGCACACTGGTGTACGGCCACATGGCTGTGATAAATGCAGTAAGAAATTTTCGCAAAAAAGTAATTTAGTGAGGCACATATTAACTCATACTGATGAACGACCACATCGCTGTGACATATGTAGTAAGAATTTCACAGAAAAAAATAATTTAAAAAAACACATGTTAACTCACAGTGGGGTAAGACAACATCGCTGTGATGTATGCAATGAATATTTCTTAGAAAAAAGGGCTTTGACAAACCACATTTTAACTCATACTGGTGAACGACCACATTACTGTGACTTATGCAATATGAGTTTCACACAAAAAAGTACTCTAAAAAGACATATGTTAACGCATACTGGCGAAAAACCATATACCTGTGACGTATGCAACAAGGACTTCTCCAAAAAAGATACTTTGAAAAACCACATTTTAAGTCACACTGGATTTAGACCACATCGGTGCGGCATTTGCAACCAGCATTTCACACTGCCTGGAAGTTTGAAAAGTCACATATTATCTCACAAGTGAATGGACACGAAGATATCACTGTCCCACCGCACTGGAGGAGGAGAGCCTGCAGGTTCTACATCCGCTTGTTCATCATCGGCGACCACCGCTCGCCGTTGCTGTTCCCGCAGATATGATGTCACGCACTCTCACCACTTTCCTGCCGACTTTGCTGTTTAAATATGATGAGGATGTAGCTCTGGTACAAATGTATTGTATCAAAATAAATTTTCAAGAAGAATATGGTAGAACTATATTAGACAACTGTCCATAAAAATATGAATCTCAATCACTTCTTAGTTATATCACTATTAACTGACGTAATGTAAGATGACGAATTCAAGAGCAAAATGTATTTGCCTAAGAGTAATAATTAAACCTACTACAATGTTTTTTATTCATTGATATATTTATTAGGCAACTGTCCATAGAAATATTAATCAATCAGTAATTTTTTATTTAGAAAAGTCTTAGGTAGTATTTTAATGTAATATTTAGTTTTCACACACTAACTAGTTACTACATGAATTAGTTAATACCTATCCATTAAAATCTAACCTAAATGTAAAACTGTTTCATTTTTATGATAGTAGGTACCCGCTTTATATTTCTTAATTAGAAATGTAAAGCCGAAAATAAGTCCAGACCAGGATTCGAACTTGGACCTCTGGCACCAGCCGTCAATGCGTTACCAATTGGATTCGAACCTGGACCTCTAGCACCAGCCGCCAATGCGTTACCAATTTCGTCACTGGATCGATGACGTAGTCTGTCCAAATTTGCTATATTATGTACGACGCTAGCGTTCTGTCAACTTGAACGACTATATTGCAGCTTATTCTGTTGTCAAAATTGTATTTGGCATTGGACACTCAAAGCTGATTTGAGATTTTTAATATTTCTATTTATAACAGAGAATACACACACTCCACATGAAGGAAATAAATGTCATTGAGACGATTTCATGACTCCAGTGATAATGCACAAACACGTCGACTGCACAAGATCCAGTCTTTTTTATTTAACTCCTTACTGCGTGCATTTTTATTTTTCAATATAAAAAAAGATGTAGGGAGTACTTTTTGACCTACTAAGTCTTGGAGAAGTAAGAAAAAAAATCCTACTTAATAAATTTCAGAATTATGTCTGAAAGAAAATAATTCCATATTTGGCATTGCATGCAGTAAGTAAAGTCGTAAAAGTGCCTTTGACACACTTGGCATGTCAAGCAGCCTAATGTAAAATAATGGTTTATAATCATAGTATAAATATATTTTTATAGTAACCGGCTTCTGATGCGAATTTTAGCGAGCCGCATTGCTTTAGCCCGACCTTTCAAGTTCTTCTGTGCAACTCGTCTCCAGGAGGATGTGCTCGCTACGGTATCTGACAATTGTGTGATATCACAACATACAGCAATGTGGCACGGTGAAATACGCATCGGTAATCCAGTTACCTACTATAAAAAAGTTATACTATGAGTAACGGTCCTAAAATCTAGTTTAGAGAATCAGTAAAAAACAACTTATTTTTTATTTTATTTGTTTAACTCATAAAAGTAAAGATAAAAAAATCAAAACTCACATTTTGACATTAAATTCAAATCAAAAAGGATTGGAGGAGGATGTCATACCTACACGTTAATCAGCTGTGAAATAAAAAAAAGATGCTGTCCTTAAAAATAACCTAGATGAACTTTGTACTATAAGTATTTAATATATGATTTTCCACGACATCCCTCAAGCGCGTAAACCTGTCTTTCAGTTGTCCAGTCGGGGAAATGATGTATCCCTACTTGGGCGACTTTGATGTCTGGAAGATGTAATATTATTTTTTTCTTAGGAGCATCGGTTTCTAGGGTACTAGGCCGGCCACGCTTACTTGTTGTGGTTGTGAAGACGAAAAAGTTCTTTTTAGTCAATGTTTCGGCGATCAATAGTTTAATTAAAGTCTAGGAGTGGCATGTACATTTCATGCATCCTCCTCCACAGAGCCAAGCATCTACACAAACAAGGTCTATGAAGTTAAAGAAGACTTTGTGGTAAGTACCATTTTTTTTACCTCAACTATTCGGTAATACCCTACCTAACACGGAGTCAAGGGTGTCCACACCGCCCATATGTTTGTTATACAGCTCTATCGCTTTGGAACAAGGTACATCGACGTAAAGTCTTGAAGTCTTGACTGTCTTGTCGAATCTCTTTACCACACTCGTTGGGTTTATCACGATATATGTTGAAAATTCGTCACTATTTTATTGTCAAACCAAGTGGTTACAGTAACATCAGTTTCGTCAACTTTGGCTGTAATCTCATCAGCAGAACCTCGTCCTGTTTTCCTCATTTCTGCTTGAGAGGATAGCACTGCGCTAGCGCCAGGTAATCGTTCTCTCTTTACTGGGCCCAGTCAGTGGTAGTATTCCCTTTTTTAATTTCCGGATGTGCTATGAGTTTTACATTTGTGAACAAATGCTTTATAGCCCCATATATGAGGTTTTTGTGGGTTGTATTGTTTTAGACTACCTAGACTAACGTGTTTTAGTTGGAATGATCGGACAGGGCTATTCGTAGGTACCTATGCCAAACAGTGATTATTAATCATTATTTTTAGAACAAAACAGCTTTTCTCACGGTTATTAACGAGCTATGTGGCTCGACGTTTCGGGCCAAGCGTATGGCCCATCTTCATGGAGCACTCTGCCTTGTGCGACGGTTGGCAGAGAACGTTTTGTTCTAAAAATAATGTCAACCACGGTAATTTAAAAAAACCCATATAGAGATTATTAACTAAGAACTGGGAGTGTTTTCCTTGGATTTGATTTCCTGCGAATAGTTTATTTTTCATTTAACCCTCAGCTTTATTTATATGTTTATTTTAATTACAGATTTCATGAAAAATTCCAATTTGATCATCGGAGTAGTTGATGGGAGCTTCGTGGCCATGGTGAGGCCAAATGTGCATGAAGAACTCTACTTCAACAGAAAAGGTTATCACTCCTTGAATGTTCTGGTTGTAAGTTATTCTTTATTTATTTTTATTTGTTTATTATTACAGAGGCCAAGCGTTATACAATATGTTCTTTTATTACACATGAAAATTACAATGTTTTAGTTAGATCAGTGGTTCTTAAACCCTTTTGTATGAAGATGTTTATTATTATTATTTTATTTATTCCCTTTTTTTTAAAAAGAATGTACATTTTTACCTAGCTATGCACATAGTTAAATAAAAATCTAAAATTAATATAAAAAAAATGGAGTTTCCACCACCAGCGGCGGCGGTGGGCCGAACCCGGCTGCCGATGGTCGGACCCTACGGCGAGAAACCTACGGACTGCTTATTATTATTAGCACTAACAGCTTGAAGCTGATAATGTGCATTTCGCTTCTTTTTCTCGGGAGTGCACTTGTCGTCGACAATGGTTCACTTGAAATGCCACGTGCATGAAATGCAAAGTTCTAGCATCGGGAGTCGCGATATTGATGCTTCCATCCTTCGGCCAAAAATATTATAGACTTCATCTGAGTCATTACTTTTTCTTTCAGATTTGTGATTTGGAGTACAGAATTCTCGCAGTGAATGCTACATTCGGAGGACCCTCTCACGACTCACACGTGTGGAACATGTCTGCGATTAATAGACACGTTCAACGAGTGTCTAATGGGGTTATGTGGCTTATAGGTAAGACATTATAACAATAACTTTTGCACTGCCACTGGCTAATTTGGATAATAAAAAATATTTACATAATTAAAACAATAACTACGCATCACAATAGATCTATCGCAGGTTGCAGTGGGCTCAGTGTGGGAAGGGACCTACAGTTTTTACGTGGAATCCGAACCACGGACAGCCTCCAATGGTCAAGCGGTCAGCCAACGTTAACACACTGTTGATGATGATGTGCAGTAGTAGGCGGGCCTGGCTCGAAGAATAGTAGCAGGGTGCTCTGATCAGAACAATTGACTTGAAGAATGTTTTTTTTTCTACAATACGTTGTGAGCAGGATAATAAATATCTTTGGAACCATTTATTCCTACTCTTAATATGCATAATTTTATTCCACATTAGGTACATATGTACATTATAAGTTTTCCTTTCTAGGCGACTCTGGATATGGGCGCTGCGCCCATGGATGATGACGCCGTTCCCACGTCCTGCAGCGGGGACACCAGAAGCGCGCTTTAATGACCGGCTGACCACAGTCAGGTCCACAATAGAGCGTTGCTTAGGAGTGCTCAAGAATAGGTGGAGGTGCCTTCTGAAACACCGAGTCCTCCACTACGATCCGGTCACCAGCAGCAAAATAGTGAATGCGTGCGCCGTGCTGCACAATATGATTCTAGTGGAGGAAATTGACTTCCCATTAGAGGAGATGGACAATCAGGGTTCGTAAACGTTAGAAAAAATATCTGAGCACTAACGTTTTGATACGTTGATTTTGGTAACGTTTGAAGACAAACGCTACAAAAACATTAGAATAGGAACCGTTTGCAAACTAACATAAAACTAACGTTAGAAATAACCCTACGCGCAAACGTTATTTCTATCAAAACGCTAGAGCGCCGAAGTATCAGCCTATCAGACTGAATTGATAGTTTAAACGCTACCTAGTTGAATCGTTATTTTGTTTCGTTATTATCATTTCGCTATGGCAGCGGTTTTCGTGTGGGGGGGAACTAACTATCACTAACACAAACAAATAGAATAACGTTAGTTTAACGATTTTCAAACGTTTGGCGGGTAACGTTTGATAAATTTCAAACGCTAGTTTGCATTCGTTATTTTTTAGTGATAGTTTTTATTTTGATAGTCTCCTAACGTTTGCGCGAAATAACGTTATTACGATCCCTGTGGACAATGACGGCGACAATGAAGATGCTCATGATCAAAATGTTAACCTTGACCACCTTCATCTCGGACGCGCTGCTAGAAATCGGCTTCTTCAAATTCTGGGATAGATAATCGTCAGACCCCCACCACCGCCAACAACAACAAAAATTTAAAATAGTTTATTGTGCACTCTAAGTAAATACATTTAAACAAACAAAACAATAAATTATATTCCTCTCTCAATTCTGTCAATCATAGCTATGACACGCGATGTAAGAATAATATACAAGTAGTGAGACATAGGTTATCTAAAACTTCAAAAAGCTTTATTTGTAATAGTGTTAAATTTTATAATAATAATAATAACCATTACAGGACGGGACCATTGACATCTGCCGCGCCTGCCACCAACCTGGCGAGTCCCTCAGACATGTGATTTCCGGTTGTTCGCAGCTTGCCAACACCGAGTATTTGCAACACAACCTAGTAGCCAGGATTATCCACCAGCAACTTGCCTTAAAGTTCAACCTTGTAGGTACCGAAGTGCCTTACTATAAGTACAATCCGCCGCCAGTTCTCGAGAACGGTCATGTCACACTCTGCTGGGACCGGTCCATTATTTATTACAGATATGACTATTCTCGCGAATAGACCTGATATTGTGATAGTGGACCGGGAGGCGAGGCGCGCAACGCTCGTCGATATCGCCGTGCCACACCATCGTGCGGCACGGCGAACCTCGTGAACCTCGTCAGTAGGGAAGCAGAGAAGATGTTAAAATATCTGGATCTGCAGCAAGAGGTTACCAAAATGTGACCCGTCGACTCGACGATCGTTGTGCCCATAGTCGTATCAGCGCATGGGCTTATAGCGAAGAGTCTCGACGACCACCTTAAGAGGCTCTCGCTGAGTGGTTGTGTTCGGTATTATTCGGCTTTACATCGCGCAACACAAATTCACTAGGTACACTTGCCTCCATCAAGCCCGGCGGCAGAGACAAACAGCCACATAGCTGGCCACCTACGCTTGTCCGCTCTGGTCGCCAAGCAACGGGCGACAGAAAGAGTTGTTGTTGACGAGTTCTGCAAACCCGGAACGGAGCGGTGTACATAATTACGTACGAAAACCTCAGGAAATCTTTTACCAAGATCGTGGTGTGGACTGGGCTATCGAAGGAGCGGACGGCGCGGCGATTTCACAAGGTAGGAGGCCACAACCACACACACACTACGATTCATTGGTCCTTCGAGCCGGATATTGGGGTTAAATTGCGGTGTTGGGGTATTTTTTTTATCATTCATATTACAGGGAAATACACTTACAGGGGGGGGGGGGGGGGGGCAAGATACAAATCATTCATGCATGATCTAAATTTCGTAGCGGTAAGCGGTACATAAATTTAATTTTTTTTCAATTCTAAAAACAATTGCGGGCGGTATTCTATAAACAAACAAGTGTGGGCTGTTTATAGTTTTTCTTTCTTCCGAAATACATTGACAAGTTTAGCTTTGCGGCTGACATATTCTCTCGGCTTGGCTTGACAGTTCGTTTGTTTACATTCTCGTGTTTATTTATTTTATACTTACAATTTTATTTCGCGGATTACCTTTACGGTTTTGAGTGCCGGTTCGAACTCGTAGTTTAGCATGGCACCTAAGCGTGTTGCGGTGTTACTCGCGAAGCGCGATTTGCATGCGGATAGGTTCGTACAAGCGGCATCGGCGGGCCGAGACGCGCTTGCCAATCGCGATTTGCTGGCGGCCTTCGAAGTGCGGTGCATAGGTCTCGATGCGACATTCCAAGATGTGACGGACATCCACTTGGAACTGCTGACGCATCCCGACCTGGATGCCACCCCCGACACACAGCTCAAAGCGAGGTACGCAGATATTTCTTCTACCTACTATGAGGTCAAAACGATGTTGCGAACTCTCGTGCCTCCGGTGGCACCGAGCGGCGGAAGCTGAACACACTCCGAGCCATCGTCTCGAGGCGGAAACCTGCGGCTTCCTCGGATCGACCTACCCAGGTTCTCAGGTCGGATCGAGGACTACGAGTCCTTCGCAAATCTCTTCCATTCCCTCATCGCCGACGACAGCAGCATGTCCGGGGCGCAGAAGTTGTACTACCTGTTGGGCTGCTTATCCGATGAGCCGCGTGCACTGGTACAGCACCTAAAGCTCATCGATGACAACTTCAACATCGCACTAAGCATCCTACGTCACCGATACAGCAACAAGCGGGTGTTGGCGGACAAGCTCGTTACCAACATGGTCGGACATTCGATGGTGGCACACTCTGGCCATTCACTGCGGGCGTTCCTCAACACGCTGCTTGAGAACACAAAGGCCCTGGTGAACTTAGGGTTGCCGGTCAAGGAGTGGTCCTTCCTCCTATTTTCCATTGCGGTGCGGAAGCTAGCGGAACCAACGCGGATGCGTTTCGAGCAGTACCTCTTGCTGCCAGCGGAACACAGCACTGTGCTGCCCACCTTCGACCAGTTGACTTCGTTCCTGGAAGGTGAGTGCAGAGTGCTGGAGGCGGCAGCGGAGAATCAAGCGGTTACGGCAAAACCATCAGTGCGGATAGAAGGGGCGGTTCCATACGGTAACCAGACAAGCCTTAAGGTGGTCTATCAGGCGGAGGCGCGGCCCTCTAGCCCAATAGCGGAGGCGTACTACTGCCAATTTTGTGAGCGGCAAGGCCACACTCTTTACAAGTGCCGTAACTTTTTTGCGCTGACACCTCAGCAGCGGAAGGCGGTGGTTTTTGAGCGCAAGTGGTGCTTCGCTTGTCTCAAATCACATTCCATAAGCCAGTGTCAATCCACGAATGTATGCCGAACATGCGGGACTAATAAGCATCACACTCTGCTAGTGTTGTAAAGGCAGAAAAATACCGACAAATACATTTTGAATAAAACGAAAAACACGGGGTTTTTCCGTTTCTTTCATGCATGATACCAATATTGGATGAAATTTTCGCCGCGATGAAAGCTCCGCCCCCTTTCCTGATTTAATTTCTCGAATGTTGATATTTTTTCGCCTGAATCTTATTACTAGACGAAATATAAGACACTCTTATTCTTAGACATTTTTCAATAAAATAGATATTTCCGGAGAAAAAAAAAATCTAAAATTTTTTTTTTCCAAAATGTTCTCGATTGCTCATGTTTTCTTGGCGGATTCTTATTTCTAAACGAAATATAAGACACTTTTATTCTTACACGTTTTTCACTTAAGTCGATATTTCCGGAGAGAAAAATAGAACAACTTATTTTTTCATATTTTCTCGAATGTTGATGTTTTTTCGCCTGAATTTATTTCTAGACGAAATACGAATCTGTAGTGAACATTTCAAAAAGTGGCCGCCATTTTGAACTTTTTAGTTATTGGACCGATTGCTTTCAAAATCGATATCTGGGTGTCTGTGTGGGCTCTGAATATGAATTTGTAGTAAAAAACTAAAAGGTTCAAAATGGCGGCCATTTTTTTTTTATTTTGACAACAGATTCGTATTCAGAGCCCACAGAAACACCCAAATATAGATTTTGAAAGCAATCGGTACAGTAACTAAAAAGTTAAAAATGGCGGCCACTTTTTATAAATGTTGACAACAGATTCGTATTCAGGGTCCACACATACACCCAGATATCGATTTTGAAAGCAATCGGTCCAGTAACTAAAAAGTTCAAAATGGCGGCAACTTGTTTTAAATTTTGACTACAGATTCGTATTCAGAGCCCACACCCAGATAGCGATTTTGAAAGCAATTGGTCCAGTAACTAAAAAGTTCAAAATGGCGGCCACTTTTTTAAATGATTCTGAAAATAATTTAAATGATTGAAACTACAGATTCGCATTTCATCTAGAAATAAGATTCAGGAGAAAAAACATCAACATTTGAGAAAATATGAAAAAATAGGTTGTTTTATTTTTCTCTCCGGAAATATCGACTTAAGGGAAAAACGTGTAAGAATAAAAGTGTCTTATATTTCGTTTAGAAATAAGAATCCGCCAAAAAACATTAGCAATCGAGAACATTTTGAAAAAAAAATATTTTAGATTTTTTTTTCTTCGGAAATATCGATTTTTTTCAAAAACGTGCAAGAATAAAAGTGTCTTATATTTCGTCTATAAATAAGATTCAGGCGAAAAAATATCAACATTCGAGAAATTAAATCAGGAAAGGGGGCGGAGCTTTCCATACAAATACTGTCCTTGGATAATTCAGAATCGCGGCGAGCAATAAACCGAGAACCAATGATGGTACAACAAATTAGGTCTTGTTTTGTAAGCAGTTCGATACACTCTTAGATTATTTTATCACATCTGTTTTCCTGTAAATTGAGTAGATATAAAAATTTATGAAAAAAATTATATCTCCATAAGCGGCCACTCTAGAGAAAATCATCTAAGAACAAAAGAAGCTTGTATTTAGTCAATAAATACGATCCCGAAGAAAAATCCAGTCCCGGAAATTTCCCAGGAAATTTTCAGAATTCCCATACAAAGTGCTGGTTTTAACAACTCCATATTATATCCTCTCGCGAACTATACCTACTTTGGTACCAAATCACTCTACCTAATTCCGATCCCTGATAATAAAACATACCTATTATGTGAAAATTTTCACGGGGTCAGACGGACAAACAGACAGACAGACGGATACGGAACCCTATAAAACACAAATTAAAACAAAGATTGCCCCTTACTAGGTGGTAGGCTCAAATTGCAGCCGACTGGGTTGGTAGTCGTGAGTGCTACAATACAAATACAAACGTGCTCGAACCGCCCGAACGTAAAGACAGACGAGAAACGAATGAAAAATAAAATTGCACTGTCGAACCGAACCTACGTAAAAAAAAATTCATTTTACGTAGGTTCAACAGCGGCCGGCGTCAACGCTTCAAAAGTACAGCGAATTTTAGATCATCTTGTCTTAATTATTAGGTTCATCTTAGCTTGACGAAATGGACTTCTTGCTTCGTGCCTTTACAAGTAATTGCAATATGATTCTTAGACAGATATACATAGAACACAAAATTGCATGCTACGCGGCAGTCGGCACCGCTCTCTGTTTCCCTTCAAAGGAAGCCGCGCGCCTTCAAAGGAAGCCGCGCGTCTTTATAGAAAACCGCGCGTTAAGCCCATTCCTTTGTCGGCAAATCACGGTGCTGCCGTATTTTAGTACCTAAAACATTCATTTTAAGAGTCAAATTCAAGTGACATTAGAACTTTAGGTTTGTTGCACGCATGCATGCTATACAAGTTCAGAACAGAATATTAATGGAAACGATTGTTTTAAAGTTTAATAATGATTATTTGGTATATTATTTTTCTATGATTATTTTGAAATCGGAAATGTCATACATAATCATCTTCTTCTTTTACGCGACTTTAGTATTGATGGAAATGTGACAGCTAATCTGTCATCTCATCAGTCATCACATAAATAAAGTTTAACTGGCATTAGTCAGCATCAGCACGGAAATCACACGCAGGTAGACCATCGATCTGATACCTATTTGAGTTAGGCAAGTAAGTAAATATGTTTTATGATTAGGTATGATATTATAAGATATTCCTATTTATTGAGTAGTTAACCAACCAATTTACTAAAAGGTAAACAATACCGTATAATTAAATGTTATGAAATTATGTTACGGCATAGATAAATAGTTGAATTAAAACAAAGAAGTATTGTGAGTACCTACATAATTTTTAAATGATAGGCTTCTCTGCGATAGAGCTGTTCGCGACTCTATTCCCTTTTCCTGTTGAATCTTTCCGTGTTTTACGGTGTTCGATGCGAACTTTGGTTACCTACTCACTTTTTGGTTTCAAGCAAAGAACAGGAATAAAATGCGAAAAGAGCAAGTATTTCATATGAAAATACGTTTCGTATTTTTCCGTTTTTCACGGTACCTAAGTCAAATAAATCCGTATCAAAGTGCAAAAAACGGGATCTTTACAACTCTACACTCTGCTACATTTCGAGCAAGGCGGCAGTAGCGGTTTTCGGGGGGGCCAACACGGCCAAATACGTACCAACAGGGGCGGCTTTCAGGGGGGCCAGCGTGGCCCAACTGGTACAAACAGTGGCGGTTTTGGCGGAGCCCAAGTGGGACCGACCAGTGGCGGATCTAGGGGGGGCGGACACGCATACAATAACTATGGGCCCACTAGCGGACCTAGGGGGGGCGGACCTGGCTACAATAGCTATGCGGCCAATGGCGCATCTAGTGGGGACGGACGTAGTCACACTTATGCGGCTACTGGCGGAATAGGGGGGGGCGAAAGCCAACAGTACGAGCAACAGCACAATACCTATGCGGCTGTGGCGAGCGGTCGTCAACGGTCACGGTCATTCTCACCACCGGTGCCGTGCAATTTTGGGCATTCCGGCCAGGGACCTTCAACTGGGGGTCGCTGACTAGCCGACCATTCCCGCAACCAAGCTGAACATCCTTCAGTCGTTTTAGCCACTGCGCTAGTTGCGGTGAAATCTGCGGCGGGGTATGCTCACGTGGCACGGGCCATGTTAGATAGCGGTTCACAAATTTCAATTATTACAAAATCATTGGCAAATAAATTGGGGCTTCCGCGGTATAGAGCGCATTTTCCTCTAACGGGTGTAGGCGGCGTAGAGGTAAAGAACTCTAGGGAGATGGCTGAGGTAACCATACGACCTAGAGATGCGGTGGGTCCTATTCTTTCTACTAGTGCTATTATTTTAAATAAAGTAGGTGGACACCTTCCCACTTCGACACTAGATGAGGGACTTTTTTCATATTATCAACATTTACCACTTGCGGATGAATGGTTCTTTGAATCTAAATCTATAGACCTTCTCTTAGGCATGGATTTACTTGGGGATATATTGCAGGGGGGCTTAGTAAGGGTAGGTCCAGGATTTCCCATTGCTTTAGATACGATTTTTGGGTTTGCGGTAGCAGGTCCTGTCTCATACAAAGAACCCAGTGCGGCGCGGTTTTCTTACAGTCTATACACGGAGGAAAATTCTTTGGATGGGGTTATTCAAAGATTTTGGTAATCCGAGGAGATCCCAGAGAAAGCGGTTAAAGATCCACAACATGCAGTTTGCGAGAATTTATTCCGTACGACTCATCAGCGCAATGCTGAGGGGCGCTATTCAGTGCGCTTACCTTTCCTATCAAATCGACCTAAATTAGGAGATTCTAGAACCATAGCACTTAGGCGGTTTTTATCACTAGAAAGGCGGCTTAACTCAGAACCAAGAATGCGTTCCAAATATGTAGAGTTCATGCGGGAATATATACAATTGGGGCACATGTCGGTGGCTCCAGCCACAATTACGCGCGGGGAACATTACTTTATCCCACATCATGGGGTTTTCAAGAGTTCAGGGGATACTGAAAAAATTAGAGTGGTTTTCGATGCAAGCTGCTCTACTATTTCAGGAGTCTCATTAAATGACTGTCTTCACGCTGGGCCGAAGCTCCAGCTGGACATAAATGAAATCATTTTAGACTTTCGCCTTCACGCGGTAGTTTTCGTAACGGACATCCGAATGATGTTCAGGCAGGTTTTAGTAGACTACCGAGACGGAGCGTTTCAGCTCATATTTTGGCGGGAATCTACGGACCAGCCACTGTGCATATTCACTTTAAATACTAACACGTACGGTTTAAAGTCTAGCCCATACATTGCTATTAGGTGCCTACGACAACTAGCAGATGATTATGAGGATCGCTTTCCTATCGCGGCACGTACACTGCGGAATTCGGTTTACATGGACGATATTTTAGGCGGCGCAAGCTCATTAGAAGCTGCGGCAGAGCTAAAGTCTCAACTGATTTCCATGCTATCTCTGGGAGGCTATGAGTTGCGTAAGTGGGCATCTAGTTGTCCAGAGCTTCTCTCAGATATTCCGGTGGAACATTGTGAGAAGCCACACCAATTCGATGCGGTAGATGGTCCTTCCTTCATAAAGGTTCTCGGGATTCAATGGGATTCGGTGCTGGATGTCTTCTCATACAATATCGGTCTACCGTCAGAATCTACATTTACTAAGCGGGCAGTTCTCTCTACTATCGCGCGGACGTTCGACCCACTTGGTTGGATCGCACCAGTGGTGTTCAAGGCCAAACTGATCATGCAGTCTGTATGGTTGCTACAAGTGACTTGGGATGAACCCTTACCAAGCCACTCTCAAGCGGATTGGGAGCGTTTTCTTTTCGACTTACCTCAGTTGAATCAGTTAAGGCTTACGCGGTGCGTACTTCCGCCAGATGCGGTTTCTTATTCACTACATGGATTCTGTGATGGCTCAAACTTAGGCTATGCGGCTGTAGTTTATTTGCGTACTGTAAAACAGGATAATTCAGTATCGATACACCTGCTCTCGGCCAAGTCCAGAGTAGCGCCTATTCGCTCTAAACTAACCATTCCTAAAATGGAACTTAGCGGCGCCATTATTTTATCTCGGTTAATTAATTATGTAGCGGCATCTTACGTGGGGAAAATTCAACTCGATGACATAGTATGCTGGTCAGACAGTACCATTGTACTATCTTGGTTGCGAACACCACCACATACTCTACAAACTTTTGAGGGAAATAGAGTTGCGGAGATAAACAACTCTAAAGTGCGGTTAACTTGGCGGTATGTCCCATCTAATTTAAATTGTGCGGATATAGGATCTAGGGGAGCTACAGCTTCAGAGCTGCTTAACAGTTCACTGTGGTGGGACCCACATTGGTTACATGACAGTCCAGAGAGTTGGCCTGCGAACTATATTGGTCGCATCCCAGACTTGCCGGGCATTAAGACTGTCAAGCTAACATCTCATGCGGTAGTGATCGAGTCATGCGATCTACCTGCTCGGTACAGCTCTCTACCTAAACTCCAGGCAGTAACGGCTTATTGTCTTCGTTTTTCATATAACTTGCGGAACACTAACAAGCGGAGCGGCCCTTTAACAATAGCGGAATTATCAGCGGCATTAAAAACATTAATTAAAACAGTACAACAAGCGGAATTTTCAATTGATCTGGAATTACTTTCCAAGGGGCGATTATGCTCCACGCGTATTCGACGACTTAGTCCTTTCCTTGATGAGGAGGGATTTTTACGTGTAGGCGGGCGGCTTTCAAATTCAAATCTTCCTATGGTAACGAAGCATCCTCTGTTGTTGCCCAAATCTCATGCGCTGACGCGGCTAATAATAGATCATTTTCACTTGACTCATTGTCACGCGGGCCCTACAGCTTTACAAGCTATACTTCAGCGGAGATATTGGATTCTCTCAGCGAGACAAGCTATTCGGTTCCAAATATTTAAATGCATTCCGTGTTTTAGACTCAAGGCCAAGCCTTCAGAACCTATTATGGCCGATCTCCCAGCAGATCGCGTCACTCAATCGGGCGGTGTTTTTCATGCGGTAGCCACGGATTTTGCGGGACCTTTTCAAATCAAAGCCTCTACGTTACGGAACGCTAAAGTCCTCAAAGCATATCTGTGCGTATTCGTTTGTCTTGCCACGCGGGTGGTTCATTTAGAGGTTGTCTCGGACTTATCCACCATAGCGTTTCTTGCTGCATTCACCAGGTTTGCATCAAGACGGGGATTGCCTAGGCTAATTCGATCGGACTGCGGTACAAACTACGTAGGCAGTAATAGACACTTAACGGAAATTGAGCGGCACCTTCGTCAACCGGCCGTAGCGGCTTCTCTCGAAAGAGAATTCACTAATCGCGGTATCGAGTGGAGATTCAATCCACCCAGCGCGCCTCACTTTGGCGGCATTTTTGAAGCGGCAGTCAAATCTGCAAAAACTCACCTCAAGCGGGTTATAGGTGAGCAAACTCTCACGTTTGAAGAGTTAACAACAGTTTTTACGCGGGTAGAAGCGGTTTTAAATTCACGTCCAATGCATCCATTATCCTCGGACCCATCAGAATTCGACGTTCTGACTGGCGCTCATTTCCTTATCGGGAGATCATTAACTTCAGTCCCAGAATATGATTGGACGGCGGAGCCCATTTCGAGGCTAAAGCGATTCGAATTGGTACAGGCCATGTCACAACATTTCTGGAAGCGGTGGAGCTCAGACTATCTGACCACTCTCCAACAGCGGTCGAAGTGGACTTCAAAGACCGATTCCCCTCGCGTGGGCGATCTGGTTCTTCTGAAGGACGAAAACATTCCGCCCCTCCACTGGAATATGGGCAGGATTGCGGAAATTAAACCAGGCAGAGATGGAGTTATTCGGGTTGTGGTAGTCAACACTCCACATGGGGTTTTAACACGACCTGTAGTTAAGGTGTGTCGTCTTCCTATCTACGATCATTAGATCAGCGGTGACTTTTCAATGTATTGCGGTTGATAAGAAGCTTGGCTTCTTCTCAGGGGGGGGTGTTCGGTATTATTCGGCTTTACATCGCGCAACACAAATTCACTAGGTACACTTGCCTCCATCAAGCCCGGCGGCAGAGACAAACAGCCACATAGCTGGCCACCTACGCTTGTCCGCTCTGGTCGCCAAGCAACGGGCGACAGAAAGAGTTGTTGTTGACGAGTTCTGCAAACCCGGAACGGAGCGGTGTACATAATTACGTACGAAAACCTCAGGAAATCTTTTACCAAGATCGTGGTGTGGACTGGGCTATCGAAGGAGCGGACGGCGCGGCGATTTCACAAGGTAGGAGGCCACAACCACACACACACACACTACGATTCAGGTTGGGTCAAGGGCCAGATCCAGAAGGCAGCCCTGCTCGACACTGCACGCATCGTCCGTAGGTTTCTCTCTTTGGGACCCGACCATCGGTAGCCTGGGTTCGGCCCGCCGTCGGTGGTGGAAACTCCATATTTTTTTTTAAGTGAGCCTATAGCCGGTTTACTGAGCACAACGGCCTCGTGTCAAGTGCGTTCAAAGCGTCGGCAGCCATGCCGACAACAACAACAACAAACTGTCATTTCATTAGACATAAAAACATTAAATGAGAATAGTTTTAAGTGAGGACAGGGCTGCCTTCTGGATCGGGTTCTTGACCCAACCGCTCAGCGAGAGCCTCTCAAGGTGGTCCTCGAGGCTCTTCGCTATCAGCCCGTGCGCCGATACGACTATGGGCACAACGATCATTGAGTAGACGGGCCACATTTTGGTAACCTCATGCTGCAGATATTTGAGCTACTGCCTACTTGCTATTTCACAACATACAACTCAAACATCCAAAGGTTGACTGGGAGAAATCCCTGCGAAGGATAAGACCGCCTTTTCCGCTCAGGAAATTACTTTTCGAGAAACGTTTTTAGCGCCGGTGCAAGTGATTCAATCACTGCAACCAGACGTTGCACGTTTTGCGCCTCCATCTGCCTGGCGTTGGCATTAGCCAGGTCAACCTCGAGACGCATCCATGCTTCCTGAGCGGTGCGTTCCTCAATGGCTCTTCGGAGTGCCACATACTCTTGCTGAATATCCAGCATGGCGCCACCGTTCGCCTTTTGGCGGCCACGCACATTCACGCTGTTCGCCCTTCTTCGAGCACCTGAAAACATAAAGGCCATTTTCATAATACTTCGTGTTTCAATTAAGGATGAATTAAGGATTATGGTATGGTTAAGTAAGGAGAGGAGAGGAGTATGGTAGAGTATTGGAATAAATTGGAATAGGCTGACATATCAAGATTATAGAATTGTGTTGATTCCTATGACGGATTCAATAAGAAAGAATTTCATTTATTTCAATTTACAAGATAACGCTGCAAGTCATATGTAAATGAAATTGCTGATTTCGCTTTACTAAATTTGTTGCATAGTATTTAGTTTCTTACGTTCACGTTGTCGAGGAGGTTCAGGAACCACTTGTGGGTTATTTATAGGTGCTTCCTGCACCGTATTGTCCTGTTGACCCTTTTCTGGAGGTGGCGGAGGTGGTGAAGGTGACAGGTCATGCACCTCATAGTGGTCGATAAAGGCACCATAGTGTTGCTAAAATAAAAAGTAATTTTAATTAGACGTATCTACAAATAATTGTATTATTCTTATTTGATTATGAACAAGCAGCCATAGCTCATATCTTACCACTAGTATTTTTGAATTTTTGTTAATAAATTCACCGTTATCAGTGTGAATCCCTCCACCACTAGATATAGGCTCTTCCCAGGGTATGTATCCATACTCTGTTCTCTGTTCTGAGCATTTTACCAAAAGGCATCACACACTATATTCTAATGTTATTATATATAAATAAACATACGTACACTATGATAGAAATATAAGTAGAAGTTTTATTTATATACCCCTTGCTGGGGAACCCCAGGCTCTGGAACTCCGTTTCCTTCGAGCGCCTCACTTCCAAGAAGCCCGAGAAGACGGAGCTCGATTGGAGTCAGCTCCTTTGAATTGTCTGGACCTCCACCGGTAGCTCCAAGATTCTTTCGAACGATGGCCGCCTTCGCCTTTACTTTGTACTTCCAATCGCTCCACATCTATCACAGATATTAAATGATTATAGGCAAAGACCTCAATAGATTATATAGTATCATAAATAGTAGGTAAATTGGGTTCACTAATATCATTACAAAAGTTAAGCGTAAAATAAATCATAACATATATCCCTAAATCCCTACATACTTTTTGCCACTTCTTTACGTCTCTTTGGACGCCAAAGCCATCCGAGTCCAGGATCGCCTTCAATTCATCCCACTTGGCTAAATGAGTTGTACGCCCGTGTGGACCCACTGACGCTTGTCTCACTGACAGATCTCCGTGTCTAAAACAAAACATGCCTATTAGATTAGTAAAAATTAGTAAAACATTTAACAATTACAACATAGTTTAACTTTTATTCATACGGTCGTACTTTTAAATTTCCTGTAATCTTAACATTGTCTTATTTTTATTTTTCACTTGTCTAGTTATACTTGTTGCCTAATTTATTTAGTATTGTATAGTGTATAATTTTTTATGTTTCGTGATATTTTATGTGTAATTGTACTAACCCCTTTTGTATCTTGTTTTGTGTACTATAATAAATAAATAAAATAAATCAATTACATATGTTTTAGTTATTTTTTTTAAACATTTAGCTTTTACTTCCACCCAAAGATTAGTTACAAGAGTAGGTATAGAATAGAATAGAATAATAGTTTATTTCTTAAAATAAGTATGTACACACATTAACAAGCAATAGATAACAAAATAATAGAACAAATTTTAAGAAAATGGACTAGGCGCAGCGACTGAATTTAATACTAAAACTCGCTGAATTTAATCTAGCCAGATTTTACAATTTCTTGAAAGTGGATAATTTATAAGGAGATAATAGAACAAATTGTGAGAAATTCGAGTACAGTCATGCTATCTAAGGAATGATTAATAAACAATACAATATAGAACAAAAACAAAAAGAGTAATTATTAGATCAAACTTTGTCAACTTTTGGTAAAGAAGTGTTGTTTTCTTTCTTTTTTGAGGTATTACGGGTAGTGTTTGTGTACTTGTAGACTGCACAAGAACTAATTTTACACACTAATCACCGCAAAATTGCGAAAAGACGTACACAACGTTAGACCGAAAAGGGAAACCTAGTGGTTTAATGCATGTAAATAACGAAGTAAATTGTTGCTTACCTTTCCATGTACTCAAGAAGAGTAATGTACTGCGAGGCGCTCGCTTTCTGTGTCATCTTCCTTTCGTAATTGCTGCGGCTTGAACGTAAAAATTAACTCTTGTAGTCGTCTCACACCCCAGGAAAAAATTAACTTTCGCGGGAATCTCTTGTGACATTTGATTTGACAAGTTACGTCTCGCCTGTCAACCGGGCGAGATCGCCAAAACCATAGACAATCTCTATCGATTGGGCGTTATCGATACTAATCGTCTCTGAGAGTGTTCGGAATGCGACAATTATGACCTCTCGTCACGCTCGCGCCTAACCGAATCTCGCTCTCTTTTTGTGAGATCGATTAGGCGTTAGGTTTCAGAATAAGGCCCCTGGTTATTTCGATGACTTAAATTTTATCATAACTATAATTTTATCCCTAACCCCATATTGCATGAATTATGAACGAGATGGAATAAACATATTTTTTTAAGTGAAAACTACTTTTGAATTATATTAGATATAAAAAAATATTAGGTGCTTCGTATGCGTTCTAGTAAAACAATACAAATCTATATACCTACGGCTTCGTATGCGTTAAATTAAAAACACAATCATGTTTTGTGGAAATCTTTGAAGGAGTTTCGCTTAGCATTGTAGCACAAATGAGCTTGATATTTTTCAGACTTGGTGAAAGAACACAATTTTAATCAGTTCTGGCATATTTCTCGAATTTTTTTCGTCCATTTAGAATATTATACACTTTATCAGAACGCACAAGCCTCGACGTAAACGAAAACGCTGTGTGAAGCCGGTGTTCCAAAAAAGAGCCATATAAGGCTTATAAATGAGTTGGAAACTCCTTATTTTCATAACTATTTGCCGATGTATACGATGTTATATGATGTGTTTGGCAATTATTGGTATCCTCATCAAATTCATCTATATTAGAGATCGACCATCATATATTAGTGTCGGTTCCACTTGGTCGTTCAAAAAGGAGAGCAGAGGAAAGTACCACAAATTATTTGGTACATATACTTCATCTGTAATGCGTTCACTGGCCTTCGAATCGTCGCTTTTTGTCTTCTCTCTTCTCCGCGAAGCTCTCAGGGAATTGATTTTTTAGAGAACGCTTTTTTTGTTGCATTTATGTCCACTCGTTAGCATAATAAAAGCAATAACAATAACATTATGCAGTGTTCAATCTTGTTCGAAGCGAGCATTTGCTCGATATTTGACGTTCGAGCATCTATCAAAAATGGTCTACACGTTCGAGCATGAGTCGTACTTGCTCGAATGGACGTAAAAACGACGAGCAAGCACGTACGTGTGTAGGTACTTAACTTTCGTATACATGTAGTTAAGTGGCTAAGTATCTATGAATCAACCATTGCTTTTAAATAAAATATTCTTTCAAAAGCCAGTCATACATATTATTTCTAAATTTTTTTTTTATTGTTTCCGAACTAGCTGGCTGTGTCCGAGGTCGAAGCCTCAGGCGCAGCCAATATCACCCCCGAGGAGGTGCCAGTCCGGCTTGGAGGTGGACTAATGTCGCTGGGGAAAGGCTATTTACCCGCGATTTGAAGATCCGTGGATTGTAGGAGTGGGGAAAGATATTCCCCGGAAGCCCGTTCCACACGTTTGCAGTGCGGCACAAGAACGATTTAGGGAAACGTGCCGTTCGAAGTACTGGTCTGTCCACTACAAAGGGGTGTTCCGCGAGAGTATGGCGGGTTTGGCGAAGGCGAACAGGAGGAGGAGGGATAAGGGAAGCAATTTCGTCAGAGCAGCGGCCATAGTAGTACAGGTAAAACAGGCTCAATGACCCAACGATACGTCTAGTTAGGTACGTAATAGTTTTACATTAAGGGGGAGTACTAGGCAAAAGCACTTCGTATTTCCCTAACCATACTCATATTTCAAGTGATTTAACTATAATTTATACGCCTATAGTTAGGTAAAGGTCCAAGGTATAATTTTAATACATTATTTTTAATTTAATCTTATAAATATGTGGTTGAAAAGTGGTAAAATCGTTCAAAAATGCATTTGAAATTTCCCTCGCCATTTTTTACAAATGCATCTAATACGAAAATGCTTCATTGAGCTTAGAGTCAATAAGACTTAAAATCATCTAAATAAATTCAAACGATTACAGAATAAACGGTTATTCACTGAACAATCTTTGAACATTCTAAATTTTGGGCCAATGCTGTGCGCGAGCGTTTTTTGTATGGACGTATTTGTAACGAAATAGCAGGTGCATTTTCGAACGTTTTTAACACTTTTCACCCACTTATTTTTCAAATAATTTACAAGATATTTGTAACGAAATAGCAAGTGCATTTTCGAACGTTTTTAACACTTTTCACCCACTTATTTTTCATAGAATTTACAAGACGGTGGACTTGAGTGTATCGGGGGTGTACTGGGTTGTGGATGCTAGTGTCGCTTGCACTCCAGACTCCTATTAACCGACTGACAGCCGCAGGGGTCAGGGAGAGCCGGTGGAAACAGGTGACCGCTGCCTGCCTGCGTGGTAGTACAGGGGCCCGGCATACGGTCCTCACCAACCCGTGTGTTGGCTGCCCTATCAACACGCGAAAATCCCTGTCAGAGAGCATTGTGGGGCTGGTGACCATGGGAGACCACATGTTTTCCTGGGAGGGGGGGCCCGGGGGTCCTCTCGCTCTCTGCGACTGTCAGTTAGTTGAGTCTATTCGAGTTGCACAAGGCATCACCGCGCCCTGGACACATTCTGATACGCTCCATGAATCAAACCCATCCAAATCAATGAGCCGAACCAAAAATAGAAAAGTTTGTAAACCTTCAGCGGCCCGTTCTCCCTCAAAATTTAAAGTAGACCTCGCAAATATAAGAGGTCTACATACGAATTTCTCCTCCGTCGCCTGCCATCTGCAGACGGCGAGGCCTCACCTCCTCTTTCTTACGGAGACCCAGATCGGGCGTCCTGCGGACACATCCTACCTGGACGTTCCTGGTTACAATCTTCAGGAACGTTTCATGGCGAAGGGTGGTGTCTGCTTGTACGTTGGATCTGGTGTCTCCTATACCCGGCTCACCCGATTTGAGGATCCTGCTTTCCCTGTGCTATGGATCCGCGTGAATCTTCCCCATGTGGTGAGAGTTTACGCGGGTGCGTACAGATCCCCTAACCTCAGTGCGTCAAGAACAGAGGCATTTTGCGAGCATCTCAGCAGTACGGCAGACAAACTGCTTTGCGAGTTCCCTACGGCGGAGTTAGTGATGCTGGGTGATTTCAATGCTAAACACCAAGACTGGTTGGGCTCCCCCATCACTGACCATGCCGGCAGGGAGACTTACAACTTGGCCATTGCACACGGGTTGACGCAGTTGGTGTCCGGAACCACTCGGATACCTGATAACCCTGCTCATCGACCTAGTTTGCTGGACCTTGTGCTGACTAGCGAGCCAAATGGTTACAAGGTGAGGGTTGAAGCTCCCCTCGGTAACTCCGACCATTGCCTTGTACGCTCAACTGTGCCTACTGTACACCTCGCGGAAGCACGTGAATGTAGTACGCGAACAGTTTGGCACTACCGGTCAGCACAATGGGATGACTTCCGTTCCTTCTTGGGAGCATACCCTTGGCACGACGTTTGCTTCTCTTCTCCAGACCCATCCCTGTGTGCCCAATCGGTCGTCGATGTGATCGCACAGGGTATGAATTTCTTCATCCCTACCTCCGCCGTTCCCATCGGCGGCCGCCATAAGCCTTGGTTTGATCGTCAATGCAGGCTGGCTATTGACGCAAAGAACCAGGCTTACAGGAAATGGCTGCAGAATAGGTCTGTCGAGAACAGGCGAGAGCTCAACGTCGCTGCTAGGTCCTGCAAACGAACGCAAAACTTGGCCAAGTTCAGGCACGACCGTGGAATTGGCGCGAAACTTGCGCGTAGCCCTTCGGGTAGCCGCGCCTTCTGGTCTCTCGCCAAATCCATCGGTCGGAATTTCTGCCGTCCTGCTACACCTCCGCTGGAACGTCCGGATGGCTCGCTCGCTATACTCGCGAAGGAAAAGGCGAATATCTTTGCACGCCTTTTCGCATCCAACTCAAACATGGACGACCTGGGCGCCAACCCCCCTTCATTGCCCCATTGCGGGCGTATGATGGGTAATATTAGGTTCCATCCCAGAGTCGTCTATAAAACGCTACGTGAGTTGGATATTTCGAAGAGTAGCGGGCCTGACGGCGTCCCGGCGGTTGTCTTGAAAAATTGTGCTCTGGAATTGGCGCCAGTCCTTACTCGCCTATTCAAACGCTCCTATTCCTCCGGTTCAATGCCTTCTTGCTGGAAAAGAGCTTCGGTCCAGCCGGTCCCCAAGAAGGGGGACCCAGCGAACCCATCGAACTATCGCCCTATTGCGATAACCTCACTCTTGAGTAAGGTTATGGAGCGTATTGTCAACTCAGCGCTCCTGACGTACCTAGAAGACTATAAACTCCTCGACGATAAGCAATACGGCTTCCGCAAGCAAAGGTCGACTGGAGATCTTCTAGCGTACGTCACGCACTTGTGGGCTGAAAGACTCGATGGTTTTGGGGAATCGCTGGCGGTCGCTTTGGATATATCCAAAGCATTCGATCGCGTCTGGCACCGGGGACTCCTAAGCAAGCTTCCGGCCTACGGTGTCCCTACAAAACTGTGCACTTGGATCTCCAGCTTTTTGAGCAATCGGTCGATCTTTGTCACCCTTGATGGTGCATGCTCGGCCAATTACTCAATCAATGCTGGTGTTCCACAAGGATCCGTGCTGTCGCCTACGCTGTTTCTATTATTTATTAACGACATGCTCTCGCTCGGCGAAATACATTGCTACGCGGACGACAGCACGGTGCACGAAGGGTTCATCAAAGACTGGAAGGGTAGAGAGGCGTGTGAGCAGCAAACGCGAGACGCGAAACTGTTGCTCGGGTTGACCTGGTTCTCGATAAAGTATCCTCATGGGGGAAGGAGAACTTGGTCAACTTCAACGTAGCTAAGACGCAAGCCTGTGCCTTCTCTACTAAGGCTGATCCGTTTCCACTCCAAGCAACTTTCCAGGGCAGCCAAGTCCCCAATGATGGTAGTCTGGGCGTCCTGGGTATAGAGGTGTCCAGGGACGTTGGATTTCGATCGTTCATAGAATCCAAGGCGAAACTAGCATCTCGAAAATTAGGGATACTCTACCGATGTCGGCGATTTTTCACACCGGTCCAATTGCTTACACTCTATAAAGCACAAGTAAGACCGGTGATGGAATATTGCAGTCATCTTTGGGAGGGTTCCCCTGAGTACCTTCTTTCAGCCTTGGATTCTATCCAACGACGAGCCATTCGCCTCATTGGCGACTCTGTACTCACAAAGGACCTTCAACCTCTAAAACACAGACGTATCGTTGGGTCATTGAGCCTGTTTTATCGGTACTACTATGGCCGCTGCTCTGACGAAATTGCTTCCCTTATCCCTCCTCCTCCTGTTCGCCTTCGCCAAACCCGCCATACTCTCGCGGAACACCCCTTTGTAGTGGACAGACGAGTACTTCGAACGGCACGATTCTCTAAATCGTTCTTGTGCCGCACTGCAAAGGTGTGGAACGGGCTTCCGGGGAATATCTTTCCCCACTCCTACAATCCACGGATCTTCAAATCGCGGGTAAATAGCCTTTCCCCAGCGACATTAGTCCACCTCCAAGCCGGACTGGCACCTCCTCGGGGGTGATATTGGCTGCGCCTGAGGCTTCGACCTCGGACACAGCCAGCTAGTTCGGAAACAATAAAAAAAAAAAAAAAAAAAAAAAAGATTATATTACCACATATACAGGGTGTCCAGTAAACCTTGTCTGACATTGTACCTGGTGATAGGTCTGGTCACGTACTATCATAATAACAAAACATGACCTCAGTAAAAACCGGACGGTTTTCGAGATATTGACACTTTTTTAAATTATTAAAAATCTGCACTATACGGCGGTTTTTTAAATGCTGTGCCTACAAATGACAATTTTTTACTTTTCTTTTTTTTTATTATGATTACCAAGGAGTAATGCTATCGAAACAAGTAAATAAATATTTCAAGGTTACTAATGCGTTCAAGTAAAAAAAAAAAATTACGTAAAATTTTTCGTGTAATGCCTTTTTGACACCTAAGTTTGTACATAATTATTTTAAAAAAAATGTACGATACAATGTTGGCCCCTAATCTAGAAAACTTCTGCTGTTTCATTCCTATTATAAAATGCTATGAAACATCTTAATCAGACGTTTAGAAAAAAAAAAATTACTGTTCTCATAAATCAGGGACCCATTTTTGTTTATTACCTAATATAACAATTTCAAATTTAAATAAAAGAAAATTGTAAATTGTGAATTTTTTTATTAATTGAATTACATACGTATACATAACACACGCTGTATGCCGACAATCAGGGTAAGTAGAGTAATCGGTGTTGTGCTATAAGGACTCTGGCAAATTACAGCACAACACCGACCACCACGTAAATAAATTAAACCATATTACATTAAGTGTTCGAAATGGCCTCCTCCTACCCTAATACACGTGAGTAATCTTTTCCTAAAGTGTCTTTTAAGACGTCGCACACCTCTTGATTCTCCTATCTCCTCAGCTGCAGTGAAAATACGTTGCCGCAATTCTTCTTGTGTATTAAACTCTTTTGAGTATACCAATGGATTTAAATCCATTGGATTTTTACTACTGCGGGTCCCTAAAAAAAAAGGTATACTTACTCCAAAGAGTTTAATACACAAGAAGAATTCCGGCAACGTATTTTCACTGCAGCAGAGGAGATAGGAGAATTAAGAGGTGTGCGACGTCTTAAAAGACACTTTAGGAAAAGATTACTCACGTGTATTAGGGTAGGAGGAGGCCATTTCGAACACTTAATGTAATATGGTTTAATTAATTCATTATTAAAAAATTTCACAATTTACCATTTTCTTTTATGTTCGAAATTGTCGTATTACGTAATAAATAAAAATGGGTCCCTAATTTATGAGAACAGTAATATTGTTTTTTCTAAACGTCTGATTAAGATGTTTCATACCATTTTATAATAGGAATGAAACAGCCAAGTTTTCTAGATTAGGGGCCAACATTGTATCGTACATTTTTTTTTTATAATTATGTATAAACTTAGGTGTCAAAAAGGCATTACACGAAAAATTTAACGTAATTTATTTTTTTACTTGAACGCATTAGTAACATTGAAATATTTATTTAATTGTTTCGATAGCATTACTCCTTGGTAATCATAATAAAAAAAAGAAAAGGAACAAAATTGGAGTAATGCATCGCTTTAAGGTCTTTGCGTACGGTGACGCTTGGTCCGGGTCGCCTCTCTCCCTAAAATATGGTTGAGGGAAGCGATGGCTGGCCCTGGCGTGATGCTCGTGAACGGGTGCTGTTCGTGGAGACTGGCCTGCTCCAATTGGTAACATTGTATATTTTATATGTTAGGCGTATATTTTTAAAAGGAACTATAGTATCTGTCATGAACTGTTACATTTGTCGCAGATTTATATTTTTCATCACATTACTTTTTGGTCTTTGAGATTTGTACTACCTCGTATTATCACTGGTATAAACTGAAATTGCTACAAACATGTTCACTTGAGATTCTGACTGCATACAGATTTTGAATTTTGACAGGGTACAACCTGTACCTTAATTTATACTGCTGACGCATGCTAAATATTAATTTGACTAATTGATACATTAAGTATCAAGTTTATTTAGCACGCATACTAAAATATTACTTTGACTAATTGATACATTAAGTATCAAATTTATTTATTTTATTTTTTGACATTGTACTACAATGTGGTATGAATATTTATAACTGACATGACTTGATACGATATGTATCAACAATTTCTGACAAAGGCTCTATACACCTGATTTTATCTATACTCTTACTTTAACTTTTGATTTTATGTGGTCAGAATTATCAAGCTTAAATTATAGTTATTCTAGCTCTCAAACTATATCTTAACACTGTAAGCGGTGTCTATTGTGTAGCTAGTCACAATGTATTGTAATTGAAGACGTTAAAAAAAGAACCCTGCGAAGTTTCTTGCCGGCTCTTCTTTGTGGGTGTAATCGAACCGGATTGTAAAAACTAAAAACTAACAGGACAAATTCAAGCGTAGTGTACTACCATACGAATGATGAATAAAGAATAAAGAATAAAGAATTGCCATTTGTAGGCACAGCATTTAAAAAACCGCAGCATGGTGCAAGATTTTTTATAATTTTCAAAAAGTGTCAATATCTCGAAAACCGTGCGGTTTTTACTGAGGTTATGTTTTGTTATTATGATAGTACGTGACCAGACCTATCACCAGGTACAAGGTCAGACAAGGTTTACTGGACACCCTGTTATACCAATCTACCACATATTATACCTTGAATCTTTCCTCACTACAAGCATATAAATTATAGTTTTATCTATTGAAATATGGCTATAGTTAGGATAATATGATGTGATGTTTTGCCTAGTACCCCCCCAAAACCCCTTCGCTTAAGATGGCTCATTTCCTCCGGAATCTTTCCGGAATTGTATATTTTTGTCAACATGTAATAAATTTGTTCATGGAAGCGTGTTGAGCAGATTTACCCTTCTGCTTGTATTGTAATTTTATTGTGTATAGCACTAGCTGTTGTAAAATGTTTAGGGGTTTTCTTAATAAATACACAAGTTTCATATATGTATAGACAAGACACAATTAAAAGTTTTATTTCCTTAAAAAGTGATTTAAAACTGTCAGATTTCTTCACATTACACATTACTCTTACACACTTCTTTTGAAATATAAATATTTTGTGTGCATTTGTGGAGTTACCTCAAAATATTAATCCATACAGTAAATTAGAAGATATGCCACGATAAGCCGCGACAGCTTTATTCCCACATGAGGATTGTCTTAGTCTTTTTAAAACAAACACAAATCTACTGATTTTTCCTTCAAGCGGTTCTATGTGGTCTTTTTAGTTATTATTATAATGAGAATCAACGGTAACCCCAAGGAACTTTATATATTTTACTTCCTCTACTTTTCCCCCCTTATATTCGATTATTAAAAGGTAAACCTATACCATGAATATTATAAAACTCCATACATTTTGTTTAATCGATGTTTATTATTAAATTGTTATTTTCTAACCGCAAAACTATGTTTTCTAAAGCCCTATTAATATCAAATTCAAATCCTTTTATGTATTCTTTTGAATCTTTTATTATCAAAGTACTATCATCTTCGAATAAAACCATTTGGTGTTCCACTGCCAGTGGTAAATCATTTATATAGAGTAAAAATAATAGTGGCCCCAATATACTCCCCTGTGGCACACTATACTTGACAAACTTATATGGGGATCTGTACTTAATTTTTGTTGTTGTTTTTGAACATAATTTGGATATTTCTATGCATTGCTTTCTGTCGCTAAGTAAGATCCGAGCCATTGATAAACATTTCCTCGAAGGCCATTCTTTTAGTTTGGCAATTAATACCTCATGCGATACATAGTCAAAAGCTTTTGTCATATCCATGAATACTGTCGCTACAAGAATTTTGTCACTATATTTAATTAGATCATATACACCTTACCCAAGTGGACTTGTTTTTTGTAAATAAATTTTGCTCATTACACATTATATCGCTATTTATAATTTAATACAATAATAAACTAAATATTTAAAAAATAATATTAACTTAAAAATAAGTACACGCTTAAAAATGAAGATGAACCGGGACAAAACCAAGGTCATGGCGACCGAGGTTATGACGGGAGGACAAATTGTTATTGGCGGAGAAGTGATCGAACAGGTTGAAGAGTACGTAAACCTCGGTCAAATTCTGCGGCTTGGTAGACAAGGTCTGCTTAAGGAGGTGGAGAGACGAATTCAACTGGGTTGGGCTGCCTTTGGAAAACTAAAACTCGTCCTGAAGTGTGACCTTCCGCAAAATTGAAAGACCCGTATATATGACCAGTGTGTCCTCCCGGTTATGGCGTACACGATTCCTTCATCGCAGGAGAGCTTTGACGCAGCTGCTGTGGTAGCAGCCAAACTGCACTATGGGAGTTTAACAAAAACGACATGCACCGCCTCAACATTAGGTTAGGATAAAATTAGTAATTTAACCCTGGTATTTTTTTTTAACCCACCAAAACAGGTTAATCACTGTTTGGGGAGAAAACTTGCATAGTGCCGTCCGTCGCAGCTGCAGCAAAACTCTCCTGCGATGAAGGACTCGTATGACGTACGGGTGTGAAACGTCGACTCTGACGGTCGCTGTTGTCCAAAGGTTGAAAGTTGCCCAGCGAGCAATGGAGCGAGCCATGCTGGAAATATCGATACGTGATATGGTGCGTAACGAGGCAATCCGCCGACGCACCAAAGTAGTCGATATTGGACACCGGGTGGCTAAGCTCAAGTGGCAGTGGGCTGGGCACGTTAGCCGAAGAGACGATGACTGTTGGAGTAACCGTGTCCTACACTGGCGGCCGTGGACAGGAAAACGGAGTGTGGGAAGACCACCCTCTAGGTGGGACGACGACATCAAGTACGCCGGCGGAAATAGTGGTTCCGTATCGCTGAAGGCCGGGAGGACTGGAGAAAATTGGAGAGGCGTATGTCCAGCAGTGGACGCTTACACGCTGACTGACTAACTGACTGACTGACTAAAGTACACGCAATATAAAGAAAACTCTTAAAAAATAAACAGCAGTTAGGTAGTAAAAAAAAATCATAACAGAATTCATGTTAAAGTAAAATTTTACAAAAAGTGGTCAAGTGAGGACTACGTATAACCTATATGTAGGTAACTATATTATAAGCCAATACAACACTTAAAAAAAGAAAACAAATGACGCCTTGTCTATGAAACTAAGAAAAACAAAGACAAACTAATTACTGGTATTATATTGGATGTTTTTTTATGCTACATACCACCTAAAACATCCGTGATGTCAGCCCATAAAACCTTGGTCAACTAGGCGCCACGTCAGTGCTTCCCTTTGGTCGTGCCTGCTAGACTGAATTAGATGGAAAGCATAAGATATTTTTACATAGCCACAACGACGCATATGAAAGATATTATTTTATTAAAATTACATACATACGATTGACTTCAATGAGAATATACATGCGATCGTTGAATTGTGTGAGATAACAGGTCGTATTTTAATACATTTCTAATGAAAAATATATTTTTGCAAATATATCAATTATGAGGTATCAATTCGTGAGTTAACATGTGGCTATTTAAACGTGATTTCCTTGTAAAACTATTTTTGCAAATATCGCATTTGTGTGGTCGTTCACCTGTGTGAACTAACATGTGGGTATTTAAATGAGATTTTTGTGTAGCACTATATTTGCAAATGTTGCATTTGTGGGGCCTTTCACCTGTGTGAGTTAACATGTGGGTATTTAAGTTGCGTTTAAGTTTACAACTATATTTGCAACGATCGCATTTGTATGGTCGTTCACCCGTGTGAGTTAGCATGTGCATATTTAAATTTGATTTATAAGAAAATCCTTTTTTGCAAATATGACACTTAAGTGGTCCTTCACCCGTGTGAGTAAGCATGTGGTTTTTTAAATTACATTTCTGCGTAAAGCACTTTTTGCAAATATGACACTTATGTAATCGTTCACCTGTGTGAGTAAGCATGTGTTTTTTTAAACTATCTTTCTGCGAAAACGCCTTATTACAAATGTCGCACTTATGAGACTTCACTTGTATGAGTTAACATGTGTTTGCCTAAATAATTTTTCTGTGTAAACCCCTTCTTGCAAATATGGCATTTATGTACTCGTTCACCATTGTGAGTTAAGATGTGGGTATTTAATTGTGATTCAAAAGCAAATCCGTTTTTGCAAATATGACACTTAAGTCTTGACTTGAAATTTTTTAATATTATTACATAGATTACTTTATTTTATTAATAGCTAATTTATACACTGCAATAAATTATATTTAACAAACTGACGATGCCGCAAGTATATAAGTTTACGCTGGATGTAAAACTGTATTTCAATGTGTGCAAATAAATGAATTTGAATTTGAATTTGAATTTGAAGTGGTCCTTCACCTGTGTGAGTAAGCATGTGGGTTTTTAAATTACATTTCTGCGTAAAGCACTTTTTGCAAATATGACACTTATATGGTCGTCTACCTGAGTGAGTTAACGTTTGGCTATTAAAGTGTTTATTTTTAAAATTATATTTGCAAACATCGCATTTATGTGGTCGTTCAGCAGGGTGAGTTAACATGTGGATGTTTAAATTTAATTTATGTATATAACTTTATTTGCAAATATCGCATTTGTGTGTCCGTTCACCCGTGTGAACAAACATGTGGGTATTTAAATGAGATTTCTGTGAAAACCCCTTTTTGCAAATATCGCATTTGTGTGAACGTTCGCGAGTGTGAGTTAACATGTGTGTATTCAAATGAGATTTCTTTGTAGAACTATATTTGCAAATATCGCATTTGTGTGGTCGTTCACCTGTGTGAGTTAACATGTGGCTATTTAAATGGTGTTTATTTTTAAAATTGGATTTGCAAACATCGCATTTATGTGGTCGTTCACCAGTGTGAGTTAACATGTGGATATTTAAATTTAATTTATGTTTATAACTATATTTGCAAATATCGCATTTGTGTGTCCGTTCACCCGTGTGAACAAACATGTGGGTATTTAAATGAGATTTCTGTGAAAACCCCTTTTTGCAAATATCGCATTTGTGTGATCGTTCACGAGTGTGAGTTAACATGTGGGTATTCAAATGAGATTTCTTTGTAGAACTATATTTGCAAATATCGCATTTGTGTGGTCTTTCACCCGTGTGAACTAACATGTGGGTATTTAAATGACATTTCTGTAAATACCCCTTCTTGCAAATATCACATTTGTGTGGTCGTTCACCTTTGTGAGTTATTAAGTGCTGTTGTAAGGTCATTCTATGTACAAAACTATTACTACAAAAACCACATATATATTGAGACCTGCTGGGACTTCGCACAGCACCACTGTTGTCTTGTGTGAGCGCTGCATTTAGTTCATTTTTTATGAGATCTGGTTCGACTCTGTAAATATAATAAACAAGAGTATAAATATATCAACAGAATCATGACAATATAACTGTCATAATATTTCACTGTACACCGAACTCCATGAGCAACAACATCTGCACAAGGACAAAGCGTGCAAGAGTTAGTCAATTTGTATACTTATAATAGCTTTTCTCTGAAGGCGACCAGCAAGTTATCATAATCATATCGCTGTCAAGTAAGCGAGCAAACGTTGTCTGGAAGAGGTGTCTAAGCAATACTTTGCTCAACATCTCTATCATAAAATGTGTCTCTAACATAGAGATTATTACTAGAAGGAAGAAATTTTCAAAGAAATAAAGTAGCAATATAGTTACAATACGTGACAATAAGGTAGGGAAGCGTGGTGGTCCAGCGTGAAGAACCAAGCTACACAGAGAAGGGAAGTGGAGTTGGAGACGTGTGGTGTTTGAGGTGAACCGCTACACAAGCAGTCCGCGCGGATTGATCGTGTAGCGATGTCGGTGAATCGCGATTGACTAACTCATGTGCAGCTTGATGTCTTCAATTAGGTGGAACGTGGCACAATGTCAGAGTGCGCTTTCTATTAAGAAGTACTAAAGAGTCTGTAACGGGCAAATAAAATTTTTTTTTAAAGTTTACTCTGTTATTAATTATACTCATTTTTAAGTTTCCGGATTAACAGTAGGTACTAAAGGCTTACATAAGTCGACGTTTCCTCCGCTACGTCAAAGGCTTCTTGAGAAACTGCGGGAGTTCCTGGAGCCGACGTCTGGTGTCCGTTGTACCAGAAGTCAAACTGCTCTTCTTCGAAGATTGTAACTGTGGGTAGGTTGCACAATATTCGGCAGCGGTGTCAGATCGCGATCCATACATCGTACAATGTTCCGGCTGCACACAACACTCACTTTGTCTTCCGACGCTGGCTTGGCGGAAGATCTTGAAGATGTATGCTGTGACAGCACGGGCAGCCAAGAAGATGATAAATTCATACTGTCCGCTCTGTTGAAATTTCTGTGCCTGGTTATTTCGATGGCTTCCCTGACGAGACGTGGAGTGTAGGGATGTTCTTTTTTTTTTCTATAAGCCTCTACCTAAATTGTCTCAAATGCTTGGATCCGTTAAAAACAAGATACCATTGCAAGCCCCAGGAGTCTACAAAGTTCCATGTAGTTGTGGGAAGAGCTACATCGGCCAAACGAAGAGCAGCGTCCATGAGCGAATGTGCGAACACATAAGAGCAGTCAAGAATGGTAACCTGCAGACATCGGCAATTGCGGAACATCTATTGCTTTGTGATAATAATCACTGGATGCGGTTTGATGATGCGCCCGTACGAGCGGTAGAACGTCACTACACTCCACGCCTAGTCAGGGAAGCCATCGAAATCACCAGGCACAGAAATTTCAACAGGGACGACAGTATGAATTTATCACCTTCTTGGCTGCCGTGCTGTCACAGCACACATCTTAGAGATCTTCCGCCAAGCCAGCATCTGAAGACAAAGTGAGTGTTGTGTGCAGCCGGGACTTCGTACGACGTATGGATCGCGATCTGACACCGCTGCCGAATATTGTGCAACCTACCCACAGCAAAAATTTTCGAAAAAGAGCAGTTTAACGTCTGGTACAACGGACACCACACGTCGGCTCCAGGAACTCCCGCAGTTCTTGAAGAAGCCCATGACGTCGGGGGAAAAACGTCGACTTATGTAAGTTTTTTGTACCTACTGTTAACCCGGAAACTTGGAATAAGTATAAATAAAAAAATGCTTGAACGGTTTTACGTGCAGTTTTATGAGCAGAATATTGCCTCAGGATAGTTCTAGACTAATAAAACAATACTCCTCCGACCGTTGAGGTTGGTGGCTGCTCTATGTAATAATGTTCTGATTCTATGTAAGACTGTAGGTACCTTCCTTTACCTTAGTGAGTGGTAGTGTTTAACCTTAAGTCTGGAGTGGTACTATCTCACCTAATGAAGGTCGGACGAGATGGCTATGAAAATAATCAGCCATGATTTTGTCAGCCTCGACAGCTCAGTGGTGCGGTCGGTCGACTGTTGTTAAGCACACCTGGACGCGGTCAGTACTTGGATGGGTTACCGCTATACACTTGGAGGCTGACCGTGGTTCAGATTCCACATCTGTAGGTCCCTTCCCTTCTTACCTTAATAGGTGGTAGGGTATATCGGGTATATCTTACTAGACGGTTGGCAACACCGCACTCATCGAAACGTCGGTCGAAACGGCTATGTAAATAGTTAGTGTTTTCTGTCCATTTCAGTGTAGCCGACATGAAATGAAGGGAAGCACTAACATGGTACCTAGTTCAACCGGTGTTATGGGCTGACATCATGGATGTTGCAGGTGATTTCAATTTCAATTTATTTATTTATACACATAAGAGAAACTTTAACATAATAAAAATGATTACAGCATTATTTTTAAGATAGTGAAGTTAATTTGTACATGGAGCAACCCCTGCCCTCTAAACTAGCGCAAGCCGTATTATAGGGGGCAGGTAACTGTCAATATTTACTTTGTACATCATGATATAAGTCTTCCTTTTCTTAGGTGTAGGTATGTGTGTGTATGTGTGTGTGTGGGGTCGAATGTAAGTGTAATTTTGTGTATGCATGCGAGGATGAATGCGTGCTTGTAGGGCATAGGGATGTGTAGGATCAAAATCATCTAATATAGAAGGTATTGGTTAGGATATACATTGCAACAGTTCACCAGTTCTTGAACGACCTAGTTCGAAAAGCCATTTATGAATAATTTTTTTGAATTTATATCCGCTAATTATGTCCCTAGTAGAAGGATCTAATTTGTTAATTACAGAGGGTCCAATGAAGGAGTGGGCTCTCTGTGCAAATTTTGTCCTAACAAGCGGCACCACACATTGCTTACCAGCTTGTTGTCTTGTTTGAAATCGGTGCGTAGCGTACTGTAACTTATCTCGATTTTTATGGAATTTGGCTAGGAGGGACTTTATGCATACTTGCCGTATCGCTAAGAGCTCACATTCCGTATAGAGCGCTTCTGTAGGGTACCGAAAGGGTTTACTGTACATCACCCTCAGAACCGCTCTGTGAGCTCGCTCTAACACAAGCAAATGACACTGGGCAGCGCCACCCCACACCGGGATAATATACAGTATCAGTGAATGACATAAGGCGTAGTAAACACATTTAGAAGATTGCGGCCCATGTGTTGCGTACCGTTTTGAAAAAATATAGCAGTTTTCTTAGGCGCGCGGCCAAGGTGGTTATGTGCAATTTCCAGTTTAAGTTTTTATCTAATATTACACCCAGATATTTTATAGAATTTACCCTCTCCAAAATTTCACATGAGCATGGTGCGTAACAGGCAGCCACTGAAAAGCAGTTATGGAGGCGGATTTCGTAATGTCGGTCAGGGTGGATGTAGCCAAGTGTCAGTTTCCATAAAAAAAAATATATTTAATTAGTGTTTGCTGTCAATTTCATTGTATCTGGTATGACCACAAGATAAGGAGTTCCTTGAGATCTTTCCTCCACAGAACTGGTCAACTCTGGAACAGTCTCCCTGCCCACACATTTCCATCAAGTACAGTCTCGGGTCCTTCAAGAGGGCCGTGAATCTGTCAGGCCGGCATAGCATTCTGAACTTCCGCACTCCCGCATGTGTCCGAATGTCCATCTGTTATTAGGATAACTTAAGGATGGCTCGGCGCCAGATGTCGCCGAGTTCAGAGAGCGGACAATGCGGCGAGCGGAGCTGCAGGTCAGAGCGAGTGGTGTATAAGAGGACGAGGGTGACTCACGGTGCGGCATCGCCGGCGGGCTCGGGCTTGCAGGGCAGCGGCATGTACTGCAGGTCCGCCGGCTGTAGGACCTCGGTCTCGATGTCCAGCTCCTGCTTGACAGAGTAGACGTCATCCTGCAACACCGCACTGCCTTATTAATTATCTTCATTAAATTGAAGAATTCTCTCATTTAAAGTAAAGTAAAAAGTTGTTATTATTATTTTCTAAAACATTACAATTAACTTTTCACATATTTTTCACTGGTGTAACTTGTTTTAGACAGACAGATAATAATCACTTCCACCCAGTGGCGACTGGTCCTAAAGTGCGCTCATGCGCCGCACTACCATACCACGAGAAGTCTTCACTTCACTCAAAATAAATAATATCTTACAAATACCTACATTAAAACCATAGAGATCGTACTCCAAATAAATACGATTATTTTTTTTATGTAATCCGGTATATTTTTTTTTATGTAAGCCAATATCACCTCCGAGAAGGAAAGTGCCATACCGGAGACTTTCCTGGATTGCTGGCTATACTGGACTAGAGGAGAACACAACCGAGGTTTTTTTTTACTTTTTACTTGCTATGCGGTCATCTTACATCCAGTACGGGGGTACTAACCCAGTCGGCTACAATTTGAGCCTACCACCTAGTAAGGGACCTACAGTTTTACACCGGTTCCGAACGGTGAAGCAGCAGGTGAATGTGAATTTGACCTTATTTTATAGATCACAAGGCACGTTTTTGCGAGTAAACCCGTGCCATCGCTAGCGCGCCCTGTGCGGAATCGAAAACGCACGCGGGTCTCCCATACTGAATGTATGGGGATCAGCAAAAAACCGCTGGCGCGTGAGAAAAAAGATACTTCATAGAAACAGTATGGGCCGAAATTGAGTTCTGCGTGCGGCGCACGAGCACCTAACAAGGACGCTATATCGTGAATAGCCGCGCCTGCGACACGTAGCGAGTGATTCGTTTTGCACGAGTCCGTCTACCTAGAGTCAGCCAGCGCGCTGTCATGTGATATCACATACCCGTTAGCGCGCAAATATTTAAAATGGGATATGGTTAGGTTTTGTGCTTTCTGTCACGTGATAGTGTGAATTCGGTGCCGATATTTGGCTAAGCGTTGGTTAAAGGTAATGCTTTACAATCAAGTGATCCCGGGTTCAATTCCCACTTTTCAAATGCTTTTATTTTTATATATATTTTTTAAGTATTTTTGGGACATCTACTGTTTTCTTGTAGTGCTGTGGTATATATGGGTGTGTTCATAAAGGTACTAAAAATTTGTTAAAAAACTAGTTTGGATTTTTGTTCTGTTTTTTGCAACTCATTGAGTGTCTTGAGAATATTCATACTTGGTACGTACATAATAAAACGCAGGCGTTTAAAACATTTGGAAGTCACGATCTTAAAATAACATTGGGAATGTGTTGGGTTTGGTATTTAAGTAAGAAGGTACTTAACGCACTACCGGTCATTGAAGTCACCAGCCGCCACTGATTCCACCTAAACTAGCCATTAATGGCTGTACTATAGGTGGTTGATCAATATAATGTGTTTCTACCTATTAACAAGTACAACTCACCACACAGCTATCTACCTGCAGACTTTAGATTTAACATCATATTATTCCTTCAACAGCATTTCAATTGCTGGAAATGGAAACTCCTGGCCATACACCTTTAAAATTTTCCTCCAATCCTCTCAGAATTCAGCTGGACGGGACCACTGCTTTCTGCCGACATACTTGGTGTCCACGTCCCATCTGGCGGATGGTCTTCCCACACTCCGTTTTCCTGTCCAAGGCCGCCGGTATAGGTTGTTGTTCAACGGGTCAACGGTCCAACCGTGTCAGTTAACCAATAAATTAAATAAGTAAGAACCTCATCGAAGTGGTCTTCAAGATCTGCTGGTTCACACTTCACTGTAGTATCCATGTCCAGTGAGCTGGCAACACCAGGAACATCGGCGGGCTCTGCCATTGGTCACTATTCATCCACAATTTCCTCACAAGTGTCTGCAACAATTACTTTAAGTGTTTTAATAACAGAGCAGAAAAGACGGACAATCTGGTTCCGTAAGCCGTCACCCCAAATTGATGCCGGCTGCATACTCCATACGTCAGTTCAGTATGTATGCCGCCGCGATCAAGTTGGTGTGGCACAATTCAGGAATTATTTTGTATGAGCTCACGCCTCCATACTTCATTTCTCTATGGTGGTAATCGAGCAGCAGATAGCAATAGAATGCTTGCGACACGGGTAATTGCATTGTGTATGCGACAGCAACTTGCGAGCGCGTGTGCAGTGTGAGTATGGACTCTGCGATGGTAAAATCTGTCTCCTGGCGGAGCGTGTTCACCACTCCACTGCTCCGCGCCGCTGACAACGAAGAATGCACACACACTCGCAAGAGAGTGGACGCGTACGACACACACACGCCCGTGTCGCTGCTGTTCACGCCTTCCTGTGCTGTGGTATGGAATAGCCTCTAAAGAAATATAATAATAAATAATACAACTATCGACAGAATATTAGATATTGCGAGCAGGTTACTTATATTGATGTGTTTTGGAAATGACGAGGCCACAGTACTATGGAGGAGTATTGTTGCTACTCGTTGATCAATAGTTGGTACCGTGTGTACCAATAGTTGGCCGGTACTTAAAAAGAATAGCTCCACTGCATCTCTCTCCATGCATGTCGTAAAAGGCGACAAATGTATAAGGACAATATGCCGTGCTAAAGGGCGACAGGCCCGACACCTGGCCCGTGCCCTTGGCACGGTACTTCCACTGAGTCATGCAGCAGCTGGGTCTTTCATGCTTTACTTGCTGCTTGATCTTGAATCTTGTTCGAATACTTTGCGAAACATGGTGGTCGGTGTTGTGCTGTAATTTACCAGTTCATGCAGCACAACTCCGATTACTCTGCTTACCCCGATTGTCGTGATTCAGCGTGTTTGATAAGTATGTATGTATGTCGTTGATCAATTCATTTTCAAATCTTGTTAGGTAGGTAGGTACGTTTACATTCTTCCCACATGTGACGGGCTAAACTCAGGGCTCAGCTAGACGATCGATTGTATCACAAACTGAACAGTTTAGTTGAGTTGGGCGGGCACGACGACCGATTTCTCTACAACCCAACTGTTCTTTGTAGTATTCGTTAACTTTTTTTTTACACAGATTATTAATTTGTTTGAGCGAACCTGACAGCTACAGACCGTTCACAGTTATTTTACCTCTGGCTATCCCATAGTAAGATATTGAGTCAATCTACAATAAAATACAAATTGTCTTAACTGTAATTAAATTAAAATAGAAACTAAAACTACCTATCAAATTAAAATTACCTAAACTAAAACAAAATAAACAAACTTTAAAAATAATTAGCCACACGAGAGACTACCACGATCCGGGTTGACCTACCGCCAGAGTCATAGAGCAATTCCCTCAACGGCCTCAGTTAGCTAGATAAAAAATTTCATCCAAAGAGGCCGACGAGGGGAAAGTTCCCATGACACTAGCGGCGTTACCTCGCTGCACCGCCAAGCTGATTCGTTGCAGCAGGTACACCCGGGCCCGGCAGTCACCCGAGGATCTGCAGAGTCGTGATCCTAAATCGTGCACAAGAATTTTGCCCTCCTCACAGATGGGACCCATGGTCTCTATAGCGAAAGGGATAAAAATATAATTTTGAATGTTTGTCAATGTCTGATATTTGGAGTGCTTGATGCGGGCGGCCATCTCAGCAGCAGAGCCGGCTTTCCTGGCAGTCGACACGACATGCGAGGGCGCGAGCGTGTCGGCGCAGGTGGCGTCCCAGACGAGTGCTTTACCCTTTGACCATGGTATCAATGTCATCCCGTCTGGGCGCTTGCCGTCATCCCTGCTGAGACAGGGCTCCAAGATTGACGGTACATTAGACGCGCTAAAAGCCCGACGCAGAATATCATTCAGGGTGCCGTGTCGAGAGTGCCGACCTGCGCTTCTGCTGCAACTTAGGCCGTGAATGCCGTTTGACTCTACTTGAACCCCGCAGACGCACTTATGAGGTTGTACAAGGTTACAACCGAGTCTCAACGCTATGGAGATTCTCAGAGTATTGTTGTCCAACATAGAGCCGATATTGGTAGACGGGAATGTATGAAGCCAGGCACCTGATTCTTTTTCGCACACAGCTTTGAACCTGGCTTCATCAACCAGAGAATTAAGTTGAAATTTGAAACTATCCGTTGTACATTTATTAGGTCCCAGTTCTTTTGAACGTGTGGAAAAGGCGGCAATGAAGTGCCCGGGCAGAGCACCTCCCACGCATCCTCGGCGTCCGACACATGGCTGATCTCAGATCTGTCTACAGGAAATGGTAACATGTTAGAGACAAGACCCGAGACGCCATGAGTGGACGCCAAGAAAGCGGGGAGGGCGATGTCCGACAGTAAGATTGTAGGTATATAAATTTTTTCATATTTGTTATAGTACTATTGTGTTTAGTTATAAGTTCTTTTACTATTTTCATGCACGCAAGCTACTCATTGTTAGCTTGGTTCGTAAGTATGCGCGCGCGTTAAGTTAACTTCATAAATTTTTCTGCTTTTATGTTAAAACTGCTGTATGTTTTTTTTTTATATCTTGATGATGCAACTACTATTGACTTAAAGACGTGACTATGGCTTAAATACGCTAAACTAAAAGCGTGATCGCCAAAAAAAAATAAATGCTAACCTCTTGTGACGAAGCAGATTATTTTACCTGGCCGTATTAGTTTTTTTAATGTTATAAAATGGAAAAAAGATGTGTGGAAAAAATTTTTTGACATGAGGGATTTTGACAATTGTGGGATGAGGAGGTTAGAGGAAAAAACGGAGAGCAATGAGAGAAGGAATGGAATCAATTTGTACTACATTTGAAGATTACTGAAATCTATACTTGAAGCAGGACCGCTCGCCGCAGGCTAGAAGCTTATAGTTAGTTGGGCGCGCCGACGCCGGTATCCACTGCTGGATCGATAACATCGTGCGGTTGAGCCAGACAGCCGACGATTTTGGTGTGCATATACCGCAGCATCCACCAGTATCAGCTGCGCTCCAGATATATCAACGGCTCCGTCCCCATATACTAGACTTTTCATCTTCACCGCCTCGCTCGGACAGACCCTGCCTTTTTGTCAGATGTGGGGTAGCAGCGCAAGCACTCTAATAATAGCTCGTTCTTCGTCCACATCATCGACCAGTTTCCTTATCAAGAATTAGTTAAATTAAGTCGTGACGGTCGTGATTACTCGTGTGAGAAAATGTTTGAATGTAAAACTATGTTATTATCGTAGTAAAGTTACTGGGGCGTTTGTGGCAGTAGCTTTAGAAGATATTGAAGATGAATATAATTTAAGCAGAATTAGTAGGAGTACTGAGGCCACATATGTAGGAAACAATTAAATTTAATGATCTACTTATATTAGTTTTTATTTGACCATCCTTCCCGGTTCATAATTTATTTACTCTTCAACCACCGATTCTCAAACTTTTATTGACCGGATGGCAGCTGACCCGGGCCTTTCGTGTCACTCTGTACGATGATCATCGTTCTAGGAAGGGTAAGTACATAAAGCGAAACAGTACAAAAATGACCGAGCGGTATTGAAACCGTAATGATTAAAATACAATTTGTTTTGGTTTCAATACAGCTCGGTCATTTTGGTACTGTTTGGTTTTTTGGTAATGACAGCATGCCAAAGTGATGGCGGACGGCGGAAGTTTGTCGCGTCGTCGTTGTAATTAAAAATATATATTTTTGTGGTTCTCGCAGTGCGAGAATTTATACAACAGACGTTAAAAGCTACAACAGAAATGGCTGTATACTCTAATGAGTTTTGCCTGTTTCGGGAGGAGACGAATTAAATATAAAAAAAAATTAAGTTGGCTAACCTGAGCTCGGTGTCGCCATATTCGATTTAGACGATTTCCCTGTAAATAGTGTGACATTATACAGTTCTGCGTTTGTGCATAGTAAAACTTTTTTTTATGTAAACCAACATGGGTGGCTGTGTCGAGGGACCAATCCACAGTCGACAAAGCCAAAACCCCCTCTCCTCGCAAACCACGCTTAGTGAGGCGCCATGCAGCAGATTTGCGGACTGTTGCTAGGCTGTCTAGCCCGTTGATACGACGTTTGAAGACACCCAGGTCTAAAGGATTCGGGAAACACACTCGCCGGGAGACAGTTCCACACCCTAGCGGTGCGACAAAGAAACGATTTTGAGAACCGATGGGTTCTCAAATGCCCAATGTCAACAACAAAAGGGTGCTCAGTTTCTCTGCGGCGAGTGCTGCAAAGATAGGTTAGATAGCAAGGAATAAGGGAAGTAATTTCCTCCGAGCAGCGTCCATGATAGTACCTGTAGAACAGACTGAGTGCCCCTACAAATCGTCTGTGACTGAGAGACTCCAGATCATCAGTCAGTTTCGGGTCTCCCACCAGACGGACGGCTCTGCGCTGTATTGAATCCAAGGACGCTAACAGATACTGATACTGGGGGTTGCCTTCCCAAATGTGGCTACAGTATTCCATCACCAGCCTAATCTGCGATTTGTACAACATATGTAGTTGTGCCGGTGAGAAGAACCTCATATTTCGGTATAGGATCCCCAGTTTTTTATGCGGTTTTGGCCTTGGACATTTTGCACCCCAGTAGGTCTAGGTGCTCCGAGACAGGAACGACACTGCCTTAGAAATTCGCAAAGAAATGGAAGGGGTCGAACTTAGCAGAGAATACACAGCATTGCGTCTTCCGAACGTTGAAGGCAACAAGGTTCTCGTTGTCCCAAGTGGCAACTTTTTCAAGAACCTTATCCACCCTTTCTACAACAGAACGTTGCGCCTTGCTGGGCTGTGCATCTCTGCTCTTCCAGTCCTTGACATAACCTTCATGCCCTGTGCTGTCATCTGCGTAACTGTCACACTTTTGGCGTTTTACCCTAATAAAGAGGCACATTATATATAATTTAATTTAATTTTCCACTACTAGGGAAATATATACATAGCAGGTAACATTTTTCATGATTTAGCATGCAATGCCAACCTAGCGGGAGAATAAAGTGACACATGTCAGAGGTAAAATAACTGAACGATCTATAAATTTCTGGTAAAACAAGTATCATGCACAATAGAGCTGACAGCAATTCTGGAAGCTCTGTCGTATATAAAATCCCTTTCGCTGCTTTCGGCAAATAAATTTGTATTATTATCAGATTCTAGGAGTGGGCTTCAAGATATTCTGCGGAGTGTTAGAGGAGGGAGAAGTTCCCCTGTAACCTATGCCATCCTCAAAACGATTGACGAAATTAGACAACTAGATAAGAAAATAAAACTTCAATGGATTCCTTCCCATGTCGGTATAAATGGAAATGAAACTGCTGATAGGCTAGCAAAGGAAGCAATTTGTGATGGTATTCCATTAGAAGTTAAGCATACGTATTTGACTTTAACGTGTCTAGCTAAGTATAATTGTTATATTAGGTGGAAAGAATAATATTCTTTCCACCTAATATAACAATTATATATATTCTCTAGATCTAAGATCAAAATATTATTTTGATCTTAGATCTAGAGATAAAGGAATATGGTATAAAATCATACAAAATGAACCGCCCTTAGTACCGTGGTTTGACAAATTAAAAATTAATCATGAACGTCTTGTCGTGGCTTTTCGTTTAAGATCTGGTCACATTCCTATTAATAAATTTGTTTTTTTAATGAAAAAGGTATCATCTCCAAATTGTGATCTATGCGGAGTTCCTGAAGATGTATATCATATTTTGACCGAATGTGCAAGGGGAAATTTAGTTAGGAAACATTTGAATTATGGGCGATTCTGTTTAGGTCCATATATAGATAATTTGGCTCATCCAGCATCCGAGGGTGCTGCGAAGTTGTTTAAAATGTATAATGTTATTATGAAAGAAAGAGCTGCTCGCTCGAATTAGTTTGGTTAGTTTTTAAGTTGTTGTTGTCTATTATTTTATTGTGTTATGTTTGTTGTTGTATGAAGAGGGTTGGCATTTTCATTTAATGAAACAAACCCTTTAAATAAATGAAAAAAAAAATAGTATTATACTCTTTGGCTGACGCTGTTGCACCAAAAATTACCATACTACGCACGCGCTTGCCTTGCCACGCACAACGCTTATAACGAAGTCAAGAAGCGAAGCAAGTTCGTTGTGCATCGTACAGAATGGTGTATAGATAAGGTGTGTGTTGACAACATTTGAAAGGACAATGGAGCTAAACTAAATCCACCGCCCCGACATAACCTGTTAGTGTGGCTTTTCCCTAGAGTGTTTTTATAAGCGGGAGGCGCGGAAGGAATGCAGCCCCCGTCCGCCGTAACACAGCGCAGGCACCCGTGTGAGCCGGAGCGGCTGAGGCTGGTCCAAAGAATATAATACTACTAGGGCGTAGAAGAAGCACAAGCCCATACAAAATTTGTTTGCCTATGTTTTAAACTTGAAGCGTCAAATTTTCCCACGTGGCGAATTTCAGAAACTAGCACTTGGCGGGAATTTCGAATTTAATTTATTTTTAGTAGGTAGGTACTGCACATTTAGCCAAACTGTGACCATTTGACACTGATATTCCTAAAATTGTCAGCCCACTTTGACTGAGCAGGCAGGACTGACAATTTTAGAACTATCAATGTGAGATGATCACAGTTTAGCTAAATGTGCCAAATAAATATCATGAGTACACAGCAAATGCTCTTTTATTACGAAATGAAGTGTTTGTACAAGTAAACTATTACACAAGTAAATATTAAAGTAAATAAGCAATTTCATCCAAATAATTGGCACAAACCGTATAACATAGGAAACTGTACATAATAAGTTTGTTTTATGATGTTTTTTTGTTTGTTTTTCTCTTAAAAATTTTTTATATGGTGAAGTTCGCCTATAACAACTTGGCTTATAACAAGTATGTACATAATATGTAACTCATAAGTCATAACTCAATGCTTATATATAATGAACATCCTCATATTACTACATACTTACAAAATTACCCTTACATATAATTACAAATGCAAGAATCCCTCGAACATTTCATAAAACAATTCGTCTTTATCTGTTGTGAGCTGGGGCGCTTTACAAATGAAGTTTTCTAAATTATTCATTTTTATTAAATGTAACTGACCTTGTAAGATACAGTTTGAACTCTTCTCCACGAAGCTCTCAGGGAATTGATTTTTTAGATAACGCTTTTTTTTGTTGCATTTGTGTCCACTCGTTGGCATAATAAAAGCAATAACATTATGCAGTATTCAATCTTGTTCGAAGCGAGCATTTGCTCGATTTTTGACGTTCGAGCATCTATCAAAAATGGTCTACACGTTCGAGCACGAGTCGTACTTGCTCGAATGGACGTAAAAACGACGAGCAAGCATGTACCTATGTACTTAACTTTCGTATACATGCAGTTAATTAAGTGCCTAAGTATCTATAAATCAAACATTGCTTTTAAATAAAATATTCATTTCAAAAGCCAGTCATACAAATTATTTTTAAATAGTTTTACATTAACTAGAGTACTAGGCAAAAGCACTTCGTATTTCCCTAATCATACCCATATTTCAATTGATTTAGCTATAATTTATATGCCTATAGTTAGGTAAAGATCCAAGGTATAATTTGAATTCATTATTTTTAACCTGCCTACTGAAATGGATCCCGATCGGGATCCATATATTTTTTCCGTCAATTCTTTTGAGCCCCGAACGGAGCCCAAATTACGGCGCAACGAATTTGGTCTATTGCTCTTTCAATCGTTGAGCAGGGCTATAAGTGACACTGGCAATTTGAACTAACCATTTTTTCTTGTCTCCAAAGACCAATTATGAATAATAAAACGAATGCTAGCTGTCAGCTGACAGTTTCTTTGTTGACATAATTTTCGAGGTGCCGCTCCTTCGCCAAATTATTTATTATAAGTGTTTTCAAGCGGATCTTTCAGGAAAAGGTTAGTAAAACGTGTTATTTATATGTTATTCTACCTATAGAAGTTGCAGTACGAGCTCGGTTGGCGACAAAAGTCGTATTTTTCGTCTCTCAAAAGTTAGCTAAAAAATTTCTTTTTTTTTTTATTTTTTTTTTCTAACTAAAATATCTGGTACTTCTAAATAAGTAAGCCCTCACTTATTTCCCATGGTTTTGAAGGTCATTTCATTGGCTTTCATTAGCTTCCGAAATATCTGGGTTTATGTCGAGGTTGGCGCGCAAAGTCGCGCGCGCCTTACCGCGCGCAAGCCGCGCGCGGTAAGGCGCTGAGAGTCTGGGGATTGTAGACATATTATAACTTAGGAGCAGACAGGTTTAATGTAATCCTATAAATTCCCTTAAAAATATGTGGTGGAAAAGTGGTAAAATCGTTCAAAAATGCATTTGATATTTCCCTTGCCATTTTTTACAAATGCATCTAATACGAAAAATGCTTCATTGAGCTTAGAGCCAATAAGACTAAAAATCATCTAAATAAATTCAAACGCTTACAGAATAAACGGTTATTCACTGAACTATCTTTGAACATTCTAAATTTTGGGCCGTTGCTGTACGCGAGCGTTTTTTGTATGGACGTATTTGTAACGAAATAACAAATGCATTTTCGAACGTTTTTAACACTTTTCACCCACTTATTTTTCATAGAATTTACAAGATTATATTACATCTACCACATATTATACCTTGAATCTTTACCTCACTATAAGCGTATAAATTATAGTTTTATCTATTGAAATATGGCTATAGTTAGGATATTATAATATGATGTGATGTTTTGCCTAGTACAGTACATCTTTCATTATCAAAGTGCATACATTTAGTTTTATCGATGTTTATCATTAAATTGTTATTTTCTAACCACGAAACTATGCTTTCTATTGCCCTATTAATATCAAATTAAAATCCTTTTATGTATTCTTTTGAATCTTTCATTATCAAAGTACTATCATCTGCGAATAAAACCATTTGGTGTTCCACTGTCAGTGGTAAATCATTTATATAGAGTAAAAATAATAGTGGCCCCAATATACTCCCCTGTGGCACACTATACTTGACAAACTTATATGGGGATCTGTACTTAATTTTTGTTCTTGTTTTTGAACATAATTTGGATATTTCTATGCATTGCTTTCTGTCGCTTAAGTAAGATCCGAGCCATTGATAAACATTGCCTCGAAGGCCATTATTTTAGTTTTAATTTTTATTAATAAATCAATTAATTAACTTAAAAATAAAGTACACGCAATATAAATAAAACTCTTAAAAAATTAACAGTAGTTTGGTGGTAAAAAAATCATATTAGAATTCATGTTAAGGTACAATTTTACAAAAAGTGGTCAAGTGAGGACTACGTAAAACCTGTATGTAGGTACCTATATTATAAGCAAATACAACACTTAAAAAAGAAAACAAATGACGCCTTGTCTATGAAACTAAGAAAAACAAAGACAAACTACTGGTATTATATTGGATGTTTTTTTATGCTACGTATCACCTACAACATCCGTGATGTCAGCCCATAACACCTTGGTCAACTAGGCGCCACGTCAGTGCTTCCCTTTGGTCGTGCCTGCTAGACTGAATTGGATGGAAAGCATAAGATATTTTTACATAGCCACAACGACGGATATGAAAGATATTATTTTATTAAAATTACATACATACGATTGACTACAATGAGAGTATACATGCGATCGTTGAATTGTGTGAGATAACGACCTGTTATCTCTGAAATGTATTATTGAAATGTATTATATTATGTAATGTATTATTTTAATACATTTCTAATGAAAAATATATTTTTGCAAATATATCAATTATGTGGTATCATTTCGTGAGTTAACATGTGGCTATTTAAACGTGATTTCCTTGTAAAACTATTTTTGCAAATACCGCATTTGTGTGGTCGTTCACCTGTGTGAACTAACATGTGGGTATTTAAATGAGATTTTTGTGTAGCACTATATTTGCAAATATTGCATTTGTGGGGGCTTTCACCTGTGCGAGTTAACATGTGGGTATTTAAATTACGTTTAAGTTTACAACTATATTTGCTATAACTATCACATTTGTATGGTCGTTCACCCGTGTGAGTTAGCATGTGCATATTTAAATTTGATTTATAAGAAAATCCTTTTTTGCATATATGACACTTAAGTGGAGCTGGCCCCTACACTTATGTACGGGAGTGAAAGTTGGGCATGGCAGACGAAGCATGAAAGCAGGATTAATGCTGTGGAAATGCGCGCGTTGAGGAGTATGTGCGGAGTTACAATGAAAGATAGATTGAGAAATAGTGTAGTGCGAGAGCGCTGTGGGTTGAAAGAAGATATAGTGACAAGGATTGAGAAAGGGATGCTTCGGTGGTTCGGTCATGTTGGAAGAATGGATGATAGGAGACTAACGAAAGAAATTTATGAAGCAAATGTGAGTGGAAGAGTCGGGAAGGGTCGCCCTAGACGCACGTACCTGGACCAGATCGGGCATGTGCTCAAAAAGGGGCAAGTGCTTAGTACCCGTAACCGACGAGCATGCATGAAGAACATTATGGGAGTGGAAGAGGCGGCAGAGGTGTGTCAGGATCGTGGCACGTGGAGATCCGTTGTCTCTGCCTACCCCACCGGGAAACAGGCGTGACGCTATGTATGTATGTATGTATGTAAGTGGTCCTTCACCTGTGTGAGTAAACATGTGGTTTTTTAAATTACATTTCCGCGTAAAGCACTTTTTGCAAATATTACACTTACGTAATAAATCACCTGTCTGAGTAAGCATGTGTTTTCTTAAACTACCTTATTGCGAAAACCCCTTATTACAAATGTCGCACTTATGAGATTGTTCACTTGTATGAGTTAACATGTGTTTGCCTAAATAATTTTTCTGTGTAAAGCCCTTCTTGCAAATATGGCACTTATGCAATCATTCACCTTTGTGAGTTAAGATGTGGGTATTTAATTTTGATTCAAAAGCAAATCCCTTTTTGCAAATATGGCACTTAAGTGGTCCTCCACCTGTGTGAGTAAGCATGTGGGTTTTTAAATTACATTTGAGTGTAAACCCCTTCTTGCAAATATGGCACTTATGTAATCGTTCACCTTTGTGAGTTAAGATGTGGGTATTTAGTTGTGATTCAAAAGAAAATCCCTTTTTGCAAATATGGCACTTAAGTGGTCCTCCACCAGTGTGAGTAAGCATGTGGTTTTTTAAATTACATTTAAGTGTAAACCCCTTCTTGCAAATATGGCACTTATGTAATCGTTCACCTTTGTGAGTTAAGATGTGGGTATTTAATTGTGATTCAAAAGCAAACCCCTTTTTGCAAATATGGCACTTAAGTAGTCCTTCACCTGTGTGAGTAAGCATGTGGTTTTTTAAATTACATTTCTGCGTAAAGCACTTTTTGCAAATATCGCATTTGTGAGAGCGTTCACGAGTGTGAGTTAAATGAGATTTCTGTGAAAACCCCTTTTTGCAAATATGGATATTTGAATTTAATTTATGTTTATAACTATATTTGCAAATATCGCATTTGTGTGTCCGTTCACCCGTGTGAACAAACATGTGGGTATTTAAATGAGATTTCTGTGAAAACCCCTTTTTGCAAATATCGCATTTGTGTGATCGTTCACGAGTGTGAGTTAACATGTGGGTATTCAAATGAGATTTCTTTGTAGAACTATATTTGCAAATATCGCATTTGTGTGGTCGTTCACCTGTGTGAACTAACATGTGGGTATTTAAATGACATTTCTGTAAATACCCCTTGTTGCAAATATCACATTTGTGTGGTCGTTCACCTTTGTGAGTTATTAAGTGCTGTTGTAAGGTCATTCTACGTACAAAACTTTTACTACAAAAACCACATATATATTGAGACCGGCTGGGACTTCGCAAAGCACCACTGTTGTCTTGTGTGAGCGCTGCATTTAGTTCATTTTTTATGAGATCTGGTTCGACTCTGTAAATATAATAAACAAGAGTATAAATATATCAACAAAATCATGATAATATAATTGTCATAATATTTCGCTGTACACCGAACTCCATGAGCAACAACAACTCCACAAGGACAAAGCGTGCAAGAGTTAGTCAATTTGTATACTGAATTTGTATTTGTATATTTGTTTGAGGCCCGAGCTGGGGCCGACCTCTCTCAGCGCATTAGTGTGGCCATACAGAGGGCTAATGCGCTGAATGTCTTGGGAACTTTCCCTGGAACGGTCGGTATGGTCATCCATACATACCGATTTTCTATTTATCAACCTGATTTAGAGATCTCATTCATATCACTGGTCCGGGTTTGTTCTTTTTTCTTTTATGTACCCTCAAACTGTATGTTTCTTTAATAAATAAATAAAATTTGTATACTTATAATTTTCTCTGAAGGCGACCAGCAAGTAATTATAATCATATCGCTGTCAAGTAAGCGAGCAAACATTGTCTGGAAGAGGTATCTAAGCAATACATTGCTCAATATCTCTATCATAAAATGTGTCTCTAACATAGAGACACATTTTATGATATATTACTAGAGGAAGAAATTTTCAAATAAATGTATAAGTATAGTTACGAATGGGTGACAATAAGTATGAGGTAGGGAAGCGTGGTGGTCCAGCGTGAAGAATCAAGCTACAGAGACGGTGCTGGCACGGGGTACGACCAGGAGAAGGGAAGTGGAGTTGGAGGCGTGTGGTGTTTGAGGTGCACTGCTACACAAGCAGTCCGCGCGGACTGATCGTGTAGGGATGTCGGTGAATCGCGATCTACTAACTCATGTGAGGCTTAATGGCTTCAATTAGGTGGAACGTGGCGCAATGTCAGAGTGCGCTTTCTATTAAGAAGTACTAGAGAGTCTAGATGGTCTGTAATGGGCAAATAAAACAATTTTTTTAAGTTTACTCTGTTATTAATTATACTCATTTTTAAGTTTCCGGATTAACAGTAGGTACTAAAGGCTTACATAAGTCGACGTTTCCCCCGCTACGTCAAGGGCTTCTTCAGGAACTGCGGGAGTTCCTGGAGCCGACGTCTGGTGTCCGTTGTACCAGAAGTCAAACTGCTCTTTTTCGAAGATTGTAACTGTGGGTAGGTTGCACAATATTCGGCAGCGGTGTCAGATCGCGATCCATACATCGTACAATGTTCCGGCTGCACACAACACTCACTTTGTCTTCCGACGCTGGCTTGGCGGAAGATCTTGAAGATGTATGCTGTGACAGCATGGGCAGCCAAGAAGATGATAAATTCATACTGTCCGCTCTGTTGAAATTTCTGTGCCTGGTTATTTCGATGGCTTCCCTGACTAGGCGTGGAGTGTAGGACGTTCTTTTTTTGCAACATTCTATAAGCCTCTACCTAAATTGTCTCAAATGCTTAGATCCGTTAACAACAAGATACCATTGCAAGCCCCAGGCGTCTACAAAGTTCCATGTAGTTATGGGAAGAGCTACATCGGCCAAACGAAGAGCAGCGTCCATGAGCGAATGTGCGAACACATAAGAGCAGTCAAGAATGGTGACCTGCAGACATAGGCAAATTGCGGAACATCTATTGCTTGGTGATAATAACCACTGGATGTGGTTTGATGATGCGTCCGTACGAGCGGTAGAACATCACTACACTCCACGCCTAGTCGGGAAGCCATCGAAATCACCAGGCATAGAAATTTCAACAGGGACGACAGTATGAATTTATCACCTTCTTGGCTGCCCTGCTGTCACAGCACACATCTTCAAGATCTTCCGCCAAGCCAGCATCTGAAGACAAAGTGAGTATTGTGTGCAGCCGGGACTTCGTACGATGTATGGATCGCGATCTGACACCGCTGCCGAATATTGTGCAACCTATCCACAGCTAAAATTTTCGAAAAAGAGCAGTTTAACGTCTGGTACAACGGACACCACACGTCGGCTCCAGGAACTTCCGCAGGTACTGAAGAAGCCCATGACGTCGGGGGAAAAATGTCGACTTATGTAAGTCTGTCAATGTCAGCCTCGATAGCTCAGTGGTGCAGACAGTCAACTGTCGCTATTGAATGTTAAGCAACGCTGGGTGCGGTCAGTACTTGGATGGGTGACCGCTGACCGTTGGAGGCTGACCGAGGTTCGGATTTCTCGTAAAACTGTAGGTCCCTTCCCTCCTAATCTTGCTTGGTGGTAGGGTTTAACCCGCCCGGGTTGATACCACCGCACTGAATGAAACTTCGGTCAAAACGGCTACGTAAATAGTTTGTGTTTTCCGACCAGTTCAGTCGAGCCGGCACGATCAAAGGGGGAAGCACTGACATGGCACCTAGTTCACCCGGTGTTATGGGCTAACATCACAGACGTTGCAGGTGATGTAGCCAACCGTGTCAGATTCCATAAAAAAAAAAGTCTTTAGTACCTGCTGTTAATCCGGAAACTTGGAATAAGTATAAATAAAAAAATGCTTGAACGGTTTTACGTGCAGTTTTATGAGCAGAATATTGTTTCAGGATAGTTCTACACTAATAAACCAATACTCATCATGCAGCAGGTGGGTCTTCGTGCCTCACTTGCTGCTTGATAGTTATCTTGTCCGTATACTGTACTAAACGTGGTGGTCGGTGTTGTGCTTTAATTTACCAGAGTACTTATGGGAGTGAAAGTTGGGTATGGCAGGCGAAGCATGAGAGCAGGATAAATGATGTCGAAATGCGCGCGTTGAGAGGAGTATGTGTGGAATAGGAGGAGTATGTGTGTCTGTAGAATGGATGATAGGAGACTAATGAAAGAAATCTATGGAGCGAATGTTAGTGGAAGAGTCGGGAAGGGTCGCCCTAGACACACGTACCTGGACCAGATCGGGCATGTGCTCGAAAAGGGTCAGGTGCGTAGTACCCGTAACCGACGAGCATGTATGAAGAACATTATGAGAGTGGAAGAGGCGGCAAAAGTGTGTCAGGTCCGTTGTCTTTGCCTGCCCCACTGGGAGGCAGGCAGGCGTGACGTTATGTATGTGTATGTATGTATGAACTTATAGCACAACACCGATTACTCTGCTTACCCTGATTGTCGGGATACAAAAGCGTGAGTTATGTATGTATGTATGTATGTGTAAACCAATACTCCTCCGACCGTTGAGGTTGGTGGCTGTTCTATGTAATAATGTTCTGATTCTATGTAAGACTGTAGGTACCTTCCTTTACCTTAGTGAGTGGTAGTGTTTAACCGTAAGTCTGGAGTGGTACTATCTCACCTAATGAAGGTCGGACGAGATGGCTATGAAATTAATCAGCCATCATTTTGTCAGCCTCGATAGCTCAGTGATGCGGTCGGTCGACTGTTGTTAAGCACACCTGGACGCGGTCAGTACTTGGATGGGTTACCGTTATACAGTTGGAGGCTGACCGTGGTTCGGATTCCACATCTGTAGGTCCCTTCCCTTCTTACCTTACTAGGTGGTAGGGTATATCCCGGGCAGGTTGGCACCACCGCACTCAGCGCAACGTCAGTCGAAACGGCTATGTAAATAGTTAGTGTTTTCCGTCCAGTTCAGTGTAGCCGACATGAAATGAAGGGAAGCACTGACATGATACCTAGTTCACCCGGTGTTATGGGCTGACATCATGGATGTTGCAGGTGATGTAGCCAACAGTGTCAGTTTCAATAAAAAAAATATATATATAATTAGTGTTTTCTGTCAATTTCATTGTATCTGGTATGACCACAAGATAAGGAGTTCTTTGAGATCTTTCCTCCACAGAACTGGTCAACTCTGGAATAGTCTCCCTGCCCACACATTTCCATCAAGTACAGTATCGGGTCCTTCAAGAGGGGCGTGAATCTGTCAGGCCGGCATAGCATTCTGAACTTCCACACTCCCGCTATGTGTCCGAATGTCCATCTGTTATTAGGATACCTTAAGGACAATGCGGCGAGCGGAGCTGCGGGTCAGAGCGAGTGGTATATAAGGGGACGAGGGTGACTCACTGTGCGGCATCGCCGGCGGGTTCGGGCTTGCAGGGCAGCGGCATGTACGGCTGCAGCTCGACCTCTATTTCCAGCTCCTGCTTGACCGAGTAGACGTCATCCTGTAAAACAGCACCGCCTTATTAATTATCTTCATTAAATTGAAGAATTGTCTCATTTAAAGTAAAGTAAATAGTTTTTATTATTATTTTCTAAAACATTACAATTAATTTTCACATATTTTTCACTGTGCAACTTGTTTTAGACAGACAGATAATAATCACTTCCACCCAGTGGCGGCTGGTCCTAAAGTGCGAGTTAAGGAATCTAGTAAACCTCCCTCCAAGTGCATTCCGATATTCCTTACCAAATAAGGTAATACTGAAAGAAATGCAAGATTGCATTTCTTATTATTATATAAGGAGCGGTCGCTGCGCCGACCGGCGGATTCTATTGTGTGCAGCTCGCTCGTGCACATCATTCCTGTATTGTTTGTGAAATAAAGTTTTTAAAAGACACTTAACGTTTTCACGATCTTAACTTGTGCTCGTGCGCCGCACTACCATACCACGAGAAGTCTTCACTTCACTCAAAATATAGGAGTTTTACCTGTTATTAAAACTCTTATTATGTTTCCAACGACGTCTGAAATCCATTGTAATGAGAGAGCATCTCTCCCCAAGTCTAGTTTGCTGCGCCTTTTTCCTGCTTCGTGCCATGGCAACACCCACTTTCCCGCTCTACAATCACTTTGACAGCTGTCACAAAACACGTGGATTTTTCTTCATTATAAGATCATTATATTGCACCAGGTAGGAATTACCTGGATTTCAGACGTCGTTGGAAACATAATAAGAGTTTTAATAACAGGTAAAACTCCTATATTATGTGTTCCGTAACGACGTCTGAAATCCATTATAATGAGACGTGTCTGTTATCTCCTGGTGGTTTGTGACGCAATAATGTGACAATAAAGCTCTCTGTGAAATTAAGTAAGGTTATTGTTGAGTTTGTTGGCTTGAGTTTATTGAGTTATTGGCTTAGTAAAAGAAAAAAACTTTTCTTGAAAGAAATTAACATGTTTTATTTCTAAACCACTTATTTCACAAGAAATACTAGAAAGAATTCTAGAGTAATCATTACACCGATCATTCATGAACGAATAAGACCGATCAAACTAGAAGGTTAATACTTGGATATCTCTGAACTAAATTTCAAAATTCTCACTGAATCAACAGTAAATTATCATATCAGTAATCTGAAAATATACATTTATAATTTTCAATTCTGATACTTATATACTATGAATGTGCCTAAGTAGGCACTAAATACAAATCACAAATAGCGAAGGTTATTGTTATACAATAGAAAAATATTTAGAAAGAGATTGCTCTGATATCACATTATCATTGGGTGACTGCACGTATCTCTGATAATGTTTTCTAAACGTAGACTCGTGCTGCCAATTAGCTCGAGATAGTATTTCGTTAATGGGATATTTTTCCAGCCAATTCAATGATGAGACGGCTGATCTAAAACTTCCTGGAGACGCCTCTATTCCAGCATCTGCCAGCAGTCTTTTTATCCAGCCTCCAATTATAGTAGGTGAGGCTGCCTTCACTTCCCCTCTGGTAGATAGAAACAGATTTGACATCTTAATTTGATCTCTTCTATCTGTTGATACAATAATTAGCTGGCGAAGCCAAAACACTGGGTGAATGTTGCGGTTCTCAACAGGCAAGAGTTACCAGCTAGATTGTTGGTGTTTGTACGTGTCTGTCTTGTACCCAAAAACTGGATGGAGAGTTATTGCGGTGCCATCGTCTATGAAATGGACCTCATCAGAATGTAACAATGTAAGGTCGTGAACTCTGCGTCCTGACGTGAGCAACAGCAAAGCGGCCGTACGACGCGCAACGTCATACATGCTCTCTAGATTTGGCTCTACACTCTTAAGGTATCTAATAAGAACACGAGGGTCCCAAAGAGGAGCTTTTGGTGGCTGGACTTTGGCTAATGAAATAGCTTTAAGGATATGCTTGACTATGCAATTGGAAGATATTTTATTTGTACTTAGCGGTTCGCAGAAAGTGGAAACTACAGACTTATGTACCAAAATCGTTCGAAATGCTAGCCCTTCATTTAAATACAAATAAGATAGGTATCTTGCAACCTCCACAGGTGTAGGGGAGTGCGGATTAACCTGTGAGCGAATACACCAACTCGACCATTTCCTCCAGATTGGAGTGTAAGTATTCAAGGTAGAGCCACGCCAACTAGAGAGCCAAAGCTCCTTTTCGGGAGCTGACCAATTTTCTAGGACGTCGTAGGTGTCCCAGCCAAAACTAGCCAGGCCTCCAACTCGAGATTGTGTATTTGAGGAGGTGGGTGGCCCGTCGACGTGTCCATTACGTTGCGATGAAGGTTGTGGATCTTGACTGGACGGGCTAATGCCCTGTTCTTGAGGTCTGCCCTCCAGAACGGCTTCTTCCACTTGGGAGCTATCACAATGTATCGCCCTGAAGCTTCGTTCAGATGTTGCAAGATTCGAGGTAAGAGACTCGGCGGCGGGAATATCCAGGCCAGCACGAATTCCCAAGGTCTGCTGAAGGCGTTGTGAAAGCAGGCGCTCGAGTCTAAGGAGTCTAGAGAGACATAGTCTGGGACCACGTGAGCCTCTCTTGACGCGAACAGGTCTATTTCTGGTATGCCCCACCGTTCGAACAATACTTGAGTAGCCTTGGGTTGCAGGTGCCACTCGGGACCTGCGAGGTCGCGCGAGAGGCGGTCTGCATCCGCATTGTACCGTCCCGGGAGGTAGTGGGGAAGAAGTACAATGTCCCAGCTGTCCGTCAAATCCAGCAGTTGTCTCGTCAGGTTCAGAAGGTTGACTGACCGGGTTCCTCCTTTGTTCTTTATATGTGCGATTACTGTTTTGTTGTCGCTCTGTAGAATCAGTGTTGAACTCCTCAACCATCCCTTCTCTTCGTTTATTCCTGCTATCACTGCATACATCTCTTTCAGGTTGCAATGCCAGTCTTTTTGATTTTCGTTCCATTCTCCTTGTATTTTGACATCGTTTACTTGCGCTCCCCAAGCCACGTCGGAAGCATCTGTCGTGATGAAATTTGTGACGCGATGATGATGCTGATGTATTGGACTGGATTCTTCCACATTCTCTAACCACCATTTCAGTTCTGATCTGACTTCTTTTGGGAACCTCAGGGAAATGTGCGGATGTTGGCGGAGCTTGCGACAATGCTGTTATAATGAGCGGCAATGCAGCCTTCCCCGTCGGGTGATGAAGGCTGCAAAGTTGAGTTTCCCTAAGAGGCGCTGCGCCTGCTTGAGGGTCCAACTGCCGAGCATTAATCGCCTGAGAAGACACTGACGGACACTCTCGACTTTTCCTTTGGGTAGAGACTTGCAGTTTGCGTAGGTGTCCCATGTTATCCCCAACGACATTCTACTTTCTGGACGGGCCCTCGTCATACATTTCACCGGTAGAAAGGTGCGATTGCAGTTCTTCTATATATTGCCAATATTTAAAACAGCGTTAGTGCGCGAGCGCCTCATACATCACGTTACGTTTCCGCTCTGTGAACGTCGATAGAGTAAGACGGTTAAATGGCAATTTGATACGTATAAGGGAGACAACGATTGGAGAGTGCGCTGAATGCTCACCAATAGCGCGCCTCAATTCGGTGCGTTGTAAGGCACTTCCCGATAATTTAATTCGTTGGTTATCCCCAAGAAGTCTATCTTCTGCACGGGAACAATCACAGATTTCAGGATGTTGATGGTCCAACCGAGCTCTGACATGAGGTGTATTGCATAGGAGACGTCCTTTGACAGCTTGCTCTTCGACTGGTTTACTAAGAGGAAGTCGTCGAGGTAAACCACTATCCGGATTCCTTTTGACCGTAGAACTCCGAGTATCCAGTTTGTGATGGAGGCGAACATTCTTGGGGCGGATGAAAGCCCGAATGGAAGGCAAGTCATCTGCAAGAATTCGCCCCGGTAGCTCACCCGCTGGAAGCGCCGATGTGAGCGAGCTATCGGTACGTGATAGTAGGCCTGACTGATGTCGATTTTGGCCAGCCAATCTCCTTCCTGCAGGAATCTGTGGACTTGGAAGTGATTGAACAAACGAAAACGCTTTGGGTCCAGGGATCGATTCAAAGCTTTCAAGTTGAATATGGGCCTGTCTTCTCCGTTGCTCTTCTTCACTAGAAACATTGGGGAAATGAAGCTTGGAGTTAGTGGTGCCACTTCGAGCACTCCAGTAGCCTTCATTTGCTCTATTTGGGCCGTCATGGCCTGAGAGGTATGCGTCTTGAACATTGACACGATGTTTGGAAGAGGTAAAATTAATGGAGGTTTTTTGTAAAATGGTATCCGTGCTGCTGTTATCATTTTTAAGATAGGTTTGGGTGCATTCAAATCGATCCATGATTTTCGAAAATATTTTAGACACCCACCTGAAAAGTGACGGTCATTTTCTATTTGATCGACGATAGGATCGTCCAGATCTTCCCCCTCTCGCTGGTGGTTTGTAGCCTCCCCCCTTTTCTTTGCCGTCACTTTTGTTCTGAGGCTGCTTCTTAAAGGGTTTCCTTTTGTCGCCTTGCTTTTGTTTTTCTGGAATAGCTTGAAAGCTGGCGCGGGACACAGAAGGCTGCGGAGAGGATCTATGGTACCTGGGGACCTCGGTCACCTGCCTCTTCAGTTTATCTACGCCACCTATTTTTTGGATGTAGTTGGTCAGTTTTGTGGGGTTGAACAAGTACTCTGAGGAAGGAGGGATTTTTTCGATATCGTCTCGGATATATTTATCTTTAATCACTCTCAGAATTACTCGCCTACGGGCTTCAATGCTTTCGGCTCGCTTGCCGCATATAATTTGCAAAATTTCCTGAGACAATGTTTTGAAAGCAGACTGATTATCGAAAAACTCTTTCATCTTTGCATACAAAGCTGCAGCTGTAACGGCTTCTTGGAACTGTGAGGCCCAGTCAATTATGCTTTGGAGACCCTTATTCACCGATTCGTTTTGAGCAATTACCATATTTGATAATGCTGCAAAACTGCGCTCCATTTGATTCCAACGTACTGGTGCTGCCGTGTCATCGAAGCGCCTAAGTTCTTCATTAACTTTAAGATCTACGAAGCACGGTGAGGCTAAATGCTTCTTTTGGGCCTCGACATAACGAACAGCCGCCCAGTCCTCTTTATCAAAGCGTTGAAGCTCACTGATCCTACTAACCCTACCAGGATCAGCACTGGGTATAGATGATTCCTTCACATTTACTCACAGGGGGCTAACAATACTGTCTGCTACAATGCCTGCTGGTGGACACAAAAAACTTTGTTCGGGCACTGGCGCCGGTCTACTAGTATTCAGTTTGGCGTCTAAAATGTTTGAGAATCGGCTAAACCGGAGATTCCGAGGTTGAGCGCACGGAACTGTCGCGTCGCCGTCGCCTGCGCGATCGCCCTCGACGTCGCGAAGATTCTCCGCGCCGTTGCGGAGACGCAGACGCGCGAGTGGAGCTGTCATGCCGCCGCCGCCTGCTCCGCGACTCGGAACGATGCTGCGCTGACGCCCGACTGCTGCGCGAAGACCCGCTACTTCTCACTGACGCTCTGCTCCTTCTGGTAGGCGTGGGCGAACGCCCCGCGATTTCCGCCTGGGGCGGGCTCGCGGTGCTCTCCTCCAAGATTTCAACACACGAAGCAAATACTAAACTATCACTCGAACGAGATTTTCTACTTTAATCTCGAAAACTCTCGAGTAAAAACACAAAATGCAAAATGCAGACTCGACCGGATGGGAGTTGACGCAATAATGAAGAAAAATCCACGTGTTTTGTGACAGCTGTCAAAGTGATTGTAGAGCGGGAAAGTGGGTGTTGCCATGGCACGAAGCAGGAAAAAGGCGCAGCAAACTAGACTTGGGGAGAGATGCTCTCTTATTATAATGGATTTCAGACGTCGTGACGGAACACATAATAAATAATATCTTACAACATACCTATGTTAAAACCATAGAGATCGTACTCCAAATAAATACGACTCTTTATTAATCCGGTAAGGGCGGCTGAGTTGGAGGGGCCAAAGCGCATGCTCCGACCAGCCAATATCACCTCCGAGAAGGTAGGTGCCATACCGGAGACTTCCCTGGATTGCTAGCTATACTGGACTAGAGGAGAACACAACCGAGACTGCTATGCGGCCATCTTACATCCAGTACGGTGGTACCAACCCAGTCGGCTACAATTTGAGCCTACCACCTAGGAAGGGACCTACAGTTTTACACCGGTTCCGAACGGTGAAGCAGCAGGTGAATGTGAATTCAACCTTATTTTATAGATCACAAGGCACGTTTTTGAGAGTAAACCCGTGCCATCGCTAGCGCGCCCCGTGCGGAATCGAAAACGCACGCGGGTCTCCCATACTGGATGTATGGGGATCGGCAAAAAACCGCTGGCGCGTGAGACAAAAGATACTTCATAGAAACAGTATGAGCCGAAATTGAGTTCTGCGTGCGGCGCACGAGCGCCAAACAAGGACGCTATATCGTGAATAGCCGCGACTGCGACACGTCGCGAGCGATTCGTTTTGAACGAGTCCGTCTACCTAGAGTCAGCCAGCGCGCTGTCATGTGATATCACATACCCGTTAGCGCGCGAATATTTAAAATGGGATATGGTTAGGTTTTGTGCTTTCTGTCACGTGATACTGTGAATTAAGTGGTGCCGATATTTGCCTAAGCGTTGGTTTAAGGTAAGGCTTTACAATTAGGTGATCCCGGGTTCAATTCCCACTTTTCAAATGCTTTAATTTTTATATATTTTTTTTAAGTATTTTTGGGACATTACTACTGTTTTCTTTTTAAAAGCTGCAGTAGTGCTGTGGTATATGGGTGTGTTCATAAAGGTATTAAAAAATAGTTAAAAAACTTGTTTGGATTTTTTTTCTTGTTTTTTGCAACTCATTGAGTGTCTTGAGAATATTCATACTTGGTATGTACATAATAAAACGCAGGCGTTTAAAAAGTCGCGATCTTAAAATAACATTGGGAATGTGTTGGGTTTAGTATTTAAGTAAGTAGGTACTTAACTCACTACCGTTCATTGAAGTCACCAGTCGCCACTGATTCCACCTAAACTGGCCATTAATGGCTGTACTAATGGTGGTTTGATCAATATAATCTGTTTCTACCTATTAACAAATACAACTCACCAAACAGCTGGAGACTTTAGATTTAATATCATACTATTCCTTCAACAGCATTAAAATTTCTGGAAATGGAAACTGCTGGACATACAGCCTCGATAGCTCAGTGGTGCAGACAGTCAACTGTCGCTATTGAATGTTAAGCAACGCTGGGTGCGGTCAGTACTTTGATGGGTGACCGCTGACCGTTGGAGGCTGACCGAGGTTCGGATTCCTCGTAAAACTGTAGGTCCCTTCCCTCCTAATCTTACTTGGTGGTAGGGTTTAACCCGCCCGGGTTGGTACCACCGCACTGAATGAAACGTCGGTCTAAACGGCTATGTAAATAGTTTGTGTTTTCCGACCAGTTCAGTGTAGCCGGCACGATCAAAGGGGGAAGCACTGACATGGCACCTAGTTCACCCGGTGTTATGGGCTGACATCACGGACGTTGTAGGTCAGCCAACCGTGTCAGTTTCCATAAAAAAAAAAAAAAAAATAAAAAAAAATACACCTTTCAAATTTTCCTCCAGTCCTTCCAGAATTCAGCTGGACGGGACCACTGCTTTCTGCCGACATACTTGGTGTCCACGTCCCATCTGGCGGATGGTCTTCCCACACTACGTTTTCCTGTCCAAGGCCACCGGTATAGGTTGTTGTTCTCAAACGGTCCAACCGTGTCAGTTAACAAATAAATTAAATAAGTAAGAACCTCATCGAAGTGGTCTTCAACATCTGCTGGTTCACTCTTCACTGTAGTATCCATGTCCAGTGAGCTGGCAACACCAGGAACATCAGCGGGCTCTGCCATTGGTCACTATTCTTCCGCGATTTCCTCGCAAGTGTCTGCAATAATTACTTTAAGTGTTTTAATAACAGAGCAGAAAAGGCGGACAATCTGGGTCCGTAAGCCGTCACCACAAATTGATGCCGGCTGCATACTCCATACGTCAGTTCAGTATGTATGCAGCCGCGATCAAGTCGGAGTGGCACAATTCAGGAATTATTTTGTGTGAGCTCACGCCTCTATACTTTATTTCTCTATTGTGGTAATAGATCAGCAGATAGCAATAGAATGCCTGCGACACGGGTGAATGCATTGTGTATGCGACAGCAACTTGCGAGCGCGTGTGCGGTGTGAGTATGGACTCTGCGGTGGTAAAATCTGTCTCCCGGCGGAGCGTCTTCACCACTCCACTGCTCCGCGCCGCTGACATTGCAGAACGCACACACACTCGCGAGAGAGCGGACGCGTACGACACACACACGCCTATGTCACTGCTTTCCTGTGCTGTGGTATGGAATAGCCTCTAAAGAAATATAATAATAAATAATACAACTATCGACAGAATTTTAGATATTGTGAGCAGGTTACTTAGGAAGGTGTGGATCTAAGCTTGCGATGGCTTCACCGAACATATCCGGGCCCATCGGCAGTAGAGGAGGGTATTAATCGAGGCCGGGACTAGCGAGTGGCCACTCTAAATTTCCCGCGCATGCTTCACGTTTCGGCTCGCTTCAAGCCCTCGTCAGCTAGTCTGCGTTGACTAGGACGCGGGGAAACCACCAGTCCCGCTCTCGACCTCCCTCTCTCTCTAATGTGTTTTGGAAATCCACGGTACTATGGAGGAGTATTGTTGTTACTCGATCAATTAATTTTCAAATCTTGTTAGGTGGGTACTTACATTCTTCCCACATGTGACGGGCTAGACTCAGGGCTCAGCTAGACGGCCGATTGCATCACCAACTGAACAGTTTAGTTGAGTTGGGCGTCACGGCAGATTTCTCTACAACCCAACTGTTTAGTGGTTGAGGTGCACGGACGGGTGATTGTACAGATACAGATTGTACGACTAAAAAGTTGGGCGCTATATAACCGAGTTGTACCAACTTTTTAGTTCAGTCGTGAGTCGGTGCCAACTAAAAAGTTGAGGTGGCGTATGGGTGCCCTCGACATTTTGCACCTATTATGGAAGTTTTTTGATTACGACTAAACAGTTTAGTTGAATAAGAATCAGTCGTCTGCTGGAGCCCATATGCAATGCAAGCCAAAGATAATATAGATAACCACTACATACCGTTACTGCACGCACGCTGCACGCAACGCAATAAGGATAACCGATAGATAAACTATATGTATTATATGTAGTTGAGTTGCCAGTCTGGCGCAACTTCATACCTACAATTTAATAGCGGCCATCCCTCTCCTGTTTATTCATATAGCGGTGTCCCTATCTCGCATGACAGCTTCCGGTACTGTAATGACTAGCGATTATATTCTTTGGGCGGCGGGCACGCCATGTTTTTTTTCAATTTATTTCTCGTCTCGTTCTCCTGGCCTGACTCCGCGTGTCTTGCCGAAATACCCCTTTTTTTTGCTGTGATTTAGCCTGTAGCGTGAAAGTGAGTTGCCGTCGAATGCATCCATTGCAATTCGGCATTACAGGAAGTGTGAGATGTGTGGTGCGGGGATATCGGGATAGACTAAGATCAAAGAGTAAGATGAATGTTTTCACGGAAATGTTAGGTTTTGATATAGACTAATGGCAAAGAGATTTTGTATGGATATTATTAATACAATCAACATTAAAAAATACAAAAAATTATACTGTTTTACTCATATTATTATAATTTTTTTTTTCATTTTTTTTTTTTTGGCAATCACACTTAATTCGTGTATTTATGCCAAAGTCCCGTATTTAGAGTTATATAGAAGTTGCATGAGCAACAATAAACCCAACCTAAAAAAATCAAGAATATTTATAAACGGCCAGGGATGTTAGAGAGCTAAATAATGAATTCTCGTACAGATGTTCCAAAATTCTCATGCGGATTTGTTGTCAGAAATAATCCTAATATTGCATGAAAATAGATTTGTTTTAATTATTTTTACAGTTTAGTCAAATAACATGCATGATAAAACGGACCTGCGTGCGAAACTCCTTCTTATAATGAGATTTTTGCCTGCTTCGGAAGGAGACGAATGAATATTAAAAAAAAATATTGGATAGATACAAGAGTAAGTAACTATCTATAGGTTCTGTCTGTGTGTGATTCTGATTAGTACCCTGCGGTTGCGCTGCGGTGCGTGCGTACTGTTGGTCTATTATATAGTCTAGTCTAGCGCTGCGTGCGTGCCGTCCCACAGACTTAAGCAAGAAATAAATTGCCCACAGTCCGTGAAATTCTCATGCTTTCTACCTTTTGCCTCATCGCTCATGTCATGTCGGAGGCGTAATTCTCACAAGTGCATGAGAATTCTCATGCATCTAACATCCCTGTAAACGGCTGCTTTCACGGCACTTCCTAATGCAGTGGTGCCAACATGACAGCTACAACCGGATATTTTGCAGCGGCCATTGGAATTATGCTATTTTTTGTATGAGAATTCCGCCGTACGACACCTGAAAGCCTTTGTCGTGCCTGCTGTTCCTTCACTCTTACTCCTTCGCCCGGAGCGAACCAATAGAAGCCGATATTCGTTTGGTCGGTTAAGTAACTTGTTAGCTCAGTGGTAAGCGTGTAGGGTTTGCATTTTTTGGACCATGGGTTCGAATCCCACAAAATCTTTTTGTTTTTTAAGCAATGTTAGGGTGCTTAAATTTCTTTACATATATCTTTTTATATATGTTGTTTAGTTTTCTTTATAACCACCTAAAAGCTATATTTTCGGAAATACAAACGTAACAAAAACGATATGCACCGCCTCAAAATTAGGTTAGGGTTAATATATAGAAGATGCGTAGCGTAGCGAGTAGCGACGCATCTTCTATATAATTAACCCTGGTTATTTTTTTTTAAACCCCAAAACATTATTTATTTATCACTTCAAGGAGTGGTTCCGCAGGATTGCAGGAACAGCAGGCACGACAATGGCTTTCAGGTGGCGCACCAGAGAGTTCCGTCTCTTAAGCCCGCCATGGACGATAGCGCCATCGCGTCAGTTGGAACCACGTCAGTCCAAAAACTGACCGTGCGTGTCAAATCCGTGAGCCAATATTTGGCGTGACGCCGACCCACGGATTTTCCGGGCGCACCATAAACCATCGTGGGGTCATGCCATGGCTTCACGCCATCGGCCCGTGCATGTGCGAACTCACATCCATTTCGGCTCAGTTCGTAGATCGGAGCGGTACGATTGCACGTGCGTGCACCTAGGGTAGGGTTGCCATAAAGGTACAGGTACTGACCGGGACACTATATCCAAACCTAGATTATGCATAAATTCTATTAGATAATTAGGTAGGCAATGGTTTTGAATGTCCATAACCAATAAATTATAGGCCACAGAAAATTGTCCGATTCAGAACGATTCACGTAGCTCTGTAAACTCACAGATAGTTAGCCAAAAGTCTCCAATGAACGTTTGTTGTCTATGTATACACATAATTGACATCTGCAAATGAAATCTACGGACTTATAATGCCTGAAACGCTCTGAGGGCCTAGTCCGAGTTTACGTGACAGCTACGTAAACGTCAAATACCGATCGAATTGAGTTTTTATGTATGGGAGCACAATACGCTCACCGCAGCGCCACTAGAGAGCTCCATACATAAAAACTCAATTCGATCGGTATTTGACGTTTACGTAGCTGTCACGTAAACTCGGACTAGGCCCTCTGTAATGAATGAGTGTTAGGAAATGAGATGAAACACTAAGCCCTTTGAAGATTTTTTTGGAATATTAGTATGGATAAAACTAACTGGCTTCTGCTTCTGGTTCCAGACCGGGGCATTTGCTGGTCAGGCGGGACGACCGGAACTGAGATTCTAAACCGGTGACAAGTCCCGGTGTACCGGGACGAATGGCAATCCTAATCAGACAACTGACCACAAATTTGGAGCGATCGTTCATGGGCTAATATTTTGGCACCACGCCATTTGTCGTCACGCCAGTTGTAATGAAGTCAATTGGCGCTATCGTCCATGGCGGGCTTTAAAACGTAGTGGGTATATTCTCTTTGGTAGTTGCCATAGATAGAATCATTCTTTCTTTCTATCCGTATGTTGTTGTTTTCGCCATAAATTTGTTTTTTTTTTGCTTTTTTATCCTTACGGAAAGGCGAAGGTCGTTTGACCGTACAGATAAATCGCCATAGGCAGGCAAAGATCATTTGACCATACAGCCAATATCTTTCCGTAGAATAGCAAAAAAATGTTTACCTTTTTTTATTCTCACTATTGTAGGGAAAGCTACGGTGTTGAGCTATACTGGGGTGAGTATTTGATTAGCGGGGGTTAGATCGAATATTGCTGGTATGCTTATTGTGTAGGCCTAGATAAAAGATGAATTATAGTGAAAGAATTGTTTGCCGGAATGCGTAGTTTCGGACAAAAAATAATTGAAAAAAATATTTTTCATACAAAATAAATTTTCGATTTTTTTTGTTTTTTTTTTATATGCACCAAAACATTTATTTTGAATAGGAATTTATGCAAAAACAGACATGGGCCGCCTCAACATTAGGTTTTTTTTTAAACCACAAAAACATTGACCCATACCACTTTCCTTGTTTTTGTTTTTACATACATTAGACGTTCATTTATATAGACGGGCGTCGAAGAAATGCACTTCTAGACGGGCGCGTAGCCACAGCCTAAATTAAAAGCTACAAATCACGAGAAACCCTACATAAAAATTTAATGAAGTATGTACCTACTTACTGTCTACCTGGGTCGTTCCGCCATTTCGTTCAAATTGCATTCCCGCGCAATAAAAGCGTGTGAAAATGTATGTTTCTTAAAATAATTTTATTGAAATATATAGGTTTAGATGAAAGGAAAAAGTAGTATTAACGAATCAGACATTTGTCCATTAAATTAAATAAAAAAAAATAAAAACCTTCAAAATTCTCATTCCTATCCTCTTCCAAACGAAGGATCAGTATTAGTATAATTTTTTTTTTTAGTTTCTTCAAGTAAAATGAGTATATTAATAAACCCACCTATAGTGTAACTAATAAAGCATGTTTCTTTGGGATTCATTTATTTTTAGAGCCATTATATCATAAAAAGAATTCAAATTTCATTCGGAAAAACGTCATTACCTTCCGCAGAAGTGGTATTACAAATTAGACCGAGTGTGACCCGACTTAAGCCTTCGCTCTACACTCCGCACGTCGAACGGCCCTCATTGTGTCCCTGGATCTAGACAGGAGAGGACGAGCGTCGCTGGGGAAGAAAATACTCACGATCTTCGTGCTCATCAACTACTTTGTCACCGTCCAGGCATCATTACCTTCCGGCTTTTTTTAACATAAGTACACAATATAAAAATTTAATTTAAATCTTAATGAATCCGATTTTAGTCAGAATATTCGTTAATTAATATAATAAATTTGTAATATCAGTAATAAGGCAGCAATTGAAGAAATACATCAAAATTTCATTACCCTCCTTTTCATTACCCTCCTTTACCCTCAAAATGTTTGCCGGACGGTAATGAAGGGGTTCGGATGGTAATGAAATGTTTACTTGTGTGATGTACGGAACCTGAAGAGGGCCACACCAGACCTGCCGAATGTAATGTGGCTTACCCGGAGTGGACCGACGAGGGCTGGCGACGCGTTCGCGGCAGCTGGCCGGCTGCACCCCCGGGGGCCTCTGGTCTTCGGGCAGGTCTTAAGCGCGTTCAGATTGTAACACACACGCACGAGAAGCACGACGTTGAAAATGTCGTGCTGTTTGAGTCGTTTTTTATGACAGACTGAAATTGACATTTTAACTGTCTAATATTCTTCTTTAGCCGACCCATCTAGGCGAGGCTCACATCAATCCAGCAGTTGATGGCCAGCCCTGCTTCCAGATGAACCGTACGCAATTTAAATGTTATTTGTCGAAAGGTTGAATTTAGAATTTATCTTCTAAGGGTACAGAACAACTTGATTTTCCTTCCCTCCTACCTAACTGGGTGGTAGGTTATATCCCGCCCGTGTTGGTACCACCGCAGCACTGAATGTAACGTTGGTCCAAACGGCTATGTAAACGTCCGAATGTCCATGGTCATCGTTGGACACCTTATGGATGGCTTGGCGCCATATGTCGGGCTTTAAATAAAGCAAAATATTTCGTGTTTTCCGTCGAGTTCAGTGTAGCCGACACGATGAAAGGAAAGTACTATCAGGGCACCTAGTTCACCAAGGTGTTATGGGCTGACATCACGGATGTTGTAGGTGATGTAAACATGTCAGTGTTCACAAAAAAAATTGTGTGCACGTAGTAAGTAGTACATAAATAATAAAAATCCAATAAAACTGGACTTTTATTTCTATTTGGCACGTAAAGTATCTACATAACGTATACTGGAGTACGGGGTTTAACCCGACCGGGTCGGCACCAACGCACTGACTGAAGTTCGGTCGAAATGCTATAAAAATTGTTCATGTTTTTGACCAGTTAAGTGTAGCCGGTTCAATTCAGTGATATGTAAGATTAAAGTTGTTTCCACTCAGTGCATAGTGTGTGAGTTCACTAAGTTACTGTATTTTAATTGCGTAGTAACGGTTGGACTTCAATACAGCGCCGAGTCTAGTGAAATATTCACTAGATTCAGCATAGGTTGTGGCCAGTCCTATTTTTTTCTTCTTCTCTTATTAACTGACGAAAGCAAAAAAGAGTAGGCTCTCAATTCGAAGCTCATATATTTTTTTATATGTATTTGACCAATTATTTTTTTATTGGATAGGGTATACTTCAAAGTTGGTCCCATTTTTATTTGAAAAAAAAAAATATAAAAGCTTTAACAAAAAATTTTACCGACGATAAACTGAAAAGCGAAAAATCCAATTTTGGCGGGTAATAAACCTTCCTAGTCTTACTAACAGTCTCAAAATTAGTCATTATATTTTTCGTTTTTCAGTTTTTTGCCGGTTGAATTTTTTGTTAAAAAGTTTTTTACAATGTATTTTTGTTTTGTTGCTGGTTGTAATGCTGTAGTGAAAAAACTAATATTTCTTTCTTTCTTCAAGTAGTATGTTGAAAAAATCAGTCGGTAACTGATTATACATAATACAGTGGTTTTTCTTGTGATCTTTACATAAAAGTCTGAATAAATCTTATATTTCTTATACATATATCGCCTTTCACTGAATACCTGCTCATTCTGTAAAGTTTCAAAGTATCGGTAATACAATTTCATTTGTTATTTAATTTAATTTTTTTTATTGACAGCGCGACATATGGCGCCGAGTCACCCATAAGGTTTCTAACGACGCCCATGGACATTCGGTCGTATTGCGAATTGGGTTGCGAATGCCATGCCGGCCTGACAGGTGCCCATTCACGCCCCTCTTGAAGGACCCGAGACTGTACTTGGGGGGGGGGGGGGGAGATATATGGGCAGGGAGAGCGTTCCAGAGTTTACCGGTTCTGTAGAGGAATGATCTGCAGAATCGATTGGTACGCATCCGCGGTAAGTCCAGCGTGTAGGGATGCAATCCGTGCCCAGTGCGCGTGGTGCGAAGGTGGAAAGGGGATTTGTTATTTCAGTTAAAACTTTTTACGCTATGAATTATAAATTACTTAGCTAAAATTTTTATGTTAATAGTGTCGAACTTTTGATAATCGTTAACATTATTACTACCATCAGCTAAATAATGATATCTTTATCCATTATCATAATAATAATAATATAATAAAGCAAATTTCATTAAGACATACTAGCATGCTTCATTACCATCCAACCGCATAAATTACCATCCAGGTGTTTTTCATTACCATCCACACCTTCATTACCTTCCATCAATTTTCTCCAAAACTAAAAGTTGTACATAGATGCCTCTCTTATATTACTACATCTAATAAGTACAGGAACACATATATACATAAATATATTTCAGAAAATAAAAAAATAAAAATTCCGCCAAAACATGCAAATTTGAACGAAATGGCGGAACGACCCACCTACGATACGGTCTTGTACATGTATTGTATTGTATTTCTTCAGTTTTTTTGTATCTCTGTACTGTAATGTGTTTTATTTTGAATAAATAAACTTTGAAACTTTGTTTTTCTCAGGAACGGGTAGACGTGTCAAGTTGAAATTAATATCAAATGCTAGTCTACGGTTCCTTGGAAGGAGGTGTAAGGTGTAATATTTATGTAATACTTAGAAGCTTATAAGCTTCTAAGGCAACTCAATCACAATACGGCCATTATGTCACATTTTTTTTTTATTTTTTTTATTGAAACTGACACGGTTGGCTACATCACCTACAACATCCGCGATGTCAGCCCATAACACCGGGTGAACTTGGTGCCACGTCAGCCTTCCCTTCGGTCGTGCCGGCTACACTGAACTGGACGGAAAACACAAACTATTTACATAGCCGTTTCGACCGACCTTTCATTCAGTGCGGTGGTACCAACCCGGGCGGGTTAAACCCTACCACCTAGTAATATAAGAAGGGAGTCATATCCCTTAGTCGCTTTTTACGACATACACGGGGAGAGATGCAGTGGGACTATTCTTTTAAAGTACCGGCCCCACACGGTACATATTTTGCTACTGGCAAATCAAATAAAACCTTTATAGTACTTCCCGTGAACCTACTAGAACCATGAAATTTGGTAAGAAAAGAACAAATCTACAAAAGGTCTTACAGCGCAAATAAAGGAAAAAATCAGAAAATTTTAAACTTGTAGTTATATGACGTTAAAAATATGTTCTTTCTTTTGTAAGTCAAGACCCTTTTTCTCAAGAATGGATCAAGATATCAAATTGAAATTAATATGAAATACTAAGGTCTGCGATCCCTTCGAGTTGTAGAAAATGTAAGCTTCTAAATCAACGCGATCAAAAGATACGGCCATTTATGTAAAAAAATTTAATACTCGCAAGCTCACTCAATTATAATCAAAAGACTACTTAGGGTATTTCCCGTTAACCTAGAATTATGAAAGGTGAGAAGGAAGGTCTAACAGCACAAGTAAAGAAAAATCAGAAAATTGTCAAATTTAAGTTATGTCATATAAAAAATATATTTTAGTATATTTTAAACTAAACGCACGAATGCCTAACAGTCAAGCCAATGCTGTGGTGTTTATTTAGGCGTTTCGTGATTTTCCAAAAACACAATTATTTTTGTAGGTACAACATGCATAATAAAATTATATTGTGTGATGTTACGGAACCCTCGGTGCGCGAGTCCAACTCGCACTTGGCGGCTTTTTTTCACTTTTATCGTAGAAAGGTATGCTGACAAAATTGTTTGATTTGTGAAAATCCATAAAATCCATTTTCTAGTGCCACCGAGAGGGCCTCGCAAAATGTAGGTATCTTGCCCACAACAAATTTAGGTCTTGCCCCGCCACTGTTCGTTCTCAACCACTTATACGTCCAAATTACTACGCCATCTTTAACAGCATTACTTATTTACCTAGAGTTCCCAGAGAACGAGCGAACGAATTCGCCTTTGTTTGTTCAACCGTCCATACTACTCGTTCGCTAGCATTCGTTCCTTGGACTGTGCCTTCCCATGCTTATATAGCTTATAATCCTTTATATATTTAATTTAATAAAATATGTGGCCTAATTAATGCCCCCTTTACACCGACATGCCATTTGAACAGCAGTTATTACCACTTTTCAGACTTGCCAGAGGTTTGTCGCCCAAGTAGCTGATTCCCGCCGGTGGTGTGTTGGCTCAATTTGAAAAAATATTGTCAGAAATGTCGTTTACGCCCCTCCTGTATAAATTGTTATAAATGGCTGTAAGTACCTATTTGTTTTTGTTCATGGATAGCGCAACATGCGGCATTGTTTCACCTACTAGTAGGTGCCTAACGATGCCCATGGACAAATTTGTGATGCACGGGGATTGCGAATGCCATGCCGGCCTGACAGGAGCGTTTTCACGCCCCTTTTGAAAAACCCCAGGTTATACAACTGGCTGCTTTTAGGAACAACTACATATAACGACTGACTTTCATTTGAATCCAAATTTTAAAACCAAAATCCTTCCTATCACACACTCAGATTTCGTATCTTCCAAGAGTATCTCTCCTATAATATAATATATATATAGCCCATGTGGAATTTAGTAAAGTAAAAAGTAAAAAAGTTTATTATTAATTTTCTAAAACATTACAATTATTTACAATCAATTTTCACTTATTTTTAACAGTAACATAGGTGTAATTTGTTTTAGTCAGGTAAATAATAATCATTCCCACCTAATGGGAATTTACTTTATCATGGTTAAGTAAGGTAGGTACCTACCGTAGGTGCCCAGGTACTTGAAAATAATATAATTCAAATGAAATAAAACAAAATAAGTTTATTGTCACGGAAATTATACGACATATATGTATACAAGAAGTGGAATTCATAGACAAAGACAAAGCATTTATTGCTTTGTAGAGTATGAACAGTGAACGCCTGCTTGGGTTGTATGAGTCAGTCAGTCAGTCAGCGTGTACAGTGGAAACCAAACTTAAATGCGTATTGGCCTGAAGTTCGGCCGCTTGACTGCGCATGTATAGTCAAATAAAATATACAATCAAATATTTTGCCAGAAAATGTATAAAATTATTTTACATTATCATTTGTAGGTAAAAAAAAGAGAGTCTTGCTTTATATTATTTTTAAATATTACTGTATTATATTATGTTTTTGCACACCGATGTATCGATCATGGTTAAAACCGGTTTGAACTGACGACGTGTTGGTGCCATAAACGCACTTCGTCATTAAACATTTATCATGCTAGCACCACACATAGCTGTATGTACACATATATTTGATAAACATTTCCGTTTCGTCTCCTTCTAATGGCTTGGTTAGAGTGAGATAAAACTAAAATGTTTGCAACAATCACGAATACGAATAACCATGTGTGAAACCACCATTAGTAGAAAATCTACCGCGACACTACGGAAGGAACAAATAAATAGTGAGTGACTGTACAATGGCGCACGCACAGATGAGAGGGGGGCGTGCGCGGGCGACAGGACGCGGGCGGCGACGGCGCGCGGTCGTATCCTAGCAACGCGGGGGAGCGCGGTAGGGTGCGCCGATACCCCCTTTGCACACCTTCCGCCCTCCCCCCCTCTGCCCTAATAATCGTCTTTTGCGCAGACACACGGGCGCATCTCACAGCCGCATTTAAGTTTGGTTTCTACTGTAAGCATCTACTGCTGGACATACACCTCTCCAATTTTCCTCCAGTCCTCCCGGCCTTCAGCGATACGAAACCATTGCTTTGGTTGTATGAGTGCTACCACAAAATGCCAGGTTAGGCAGGCATACACACTACTCTCTCGTGAATGCTGAATAAATATACAAATTATTAAATAATTACAATTCATACTGAATTAAACAAAAAAGTTAAATATAAATTAAATTAAATCAAAATAAATGTTCAGGTAGCTCCACACATACGTAGATGCTCGACGAACAAAATTCATAGAGCAAGCTTGCTGCTAGCCATGTTCGACGTTGCATCCACACATTGCTTTTTGTTTGATATGCGCGACTAACATGCTCAGATCACTGTGTGTCGTATTGTATCGAGCCATGGACGACTTGTTGCTGTGTCTTGCGGGTATCGCCTTTTTTTTTTTTTTTTTTTTTTATGGAAACTGACACGGTTGGCTACATCACCTACAACATCCGTGATGTCAGCCCATAACACCGGATGAACTTGGTGCCACGTCAGTGCTTCCCTTCGGTCGTGCCGGCTACACTGAACTGGACGGAAAACACAAACTATTTCCATAGCCGTTTCGACCGACCTTTCATTCAGTGCGGTGGTACCAACCCGGGCAGGTTAAACCCTACCACCTAGTAATATAAGAAGGGAGTCATATCCCTTAGTCGCCTTTTACGACATGCATGCCTGCTAAATAAAACTACAAAACCAAAAGCCTCGACGTAAACGAGAACGCTGGGTGAAAACGCTGTTCTTTATAAAGACTGTTCGTTCCGTATATATAAGGCTTATAAATGAGTTGGAAGCTCCTGATTTTCATAACTATTTGCGGATGAATAAAATGTTATATGACCTGTTTGGCAGATTGTTGGTATCCTCATCAAATTGTCTAAATTAGAGATCGACGGTGTCGGTTCCACTTGGTCGTTCAAAAAGGAGAGCAGAGGGAAGTACCACAAATTTGTGGTATATCCACCCGTGCGTGCGTATATCCACCCTCCACCACTCGTGGGACCGACTGACTTGCTCGAAGTAGCGGCCACACGCACAAGCATGCTCGCAGGCTCAAATCGAACATCGAGCAAAAATTATGCAGTGTTCAATCTTGTTCGGAGCGAGCATTTGCTCGATATTGGACGTTCGAGCATGTATCGAAAATGGTCTACACATTCGAGCACGAGTCGTACTTGCTGGAATGAAGATAACGTAAAAACGACAAGCAAGCACGTACGTGTGTACTTAACTTTCGCATACATGCAGTTAATTTAAGTGGCTAAGTATTGATGCTTTTAAAAAATGTTTCACTTCGTAAAATATTATTTCATAAGCCAGTCATACAGATTATTTTTAAATTGTTTTACATTAGGCTGGCTAATTTCCTCCGGAATCTTATTGTATATTTTTGTCGCCATGTAATACATTTGTACCTATATACATTTGATCAAGGAAGCGTATTGAGCAGATTTCCCCTTCTGCTTGTATTGTAATTTTATTGTGTATAGCACTAGCTGTTGTAAAATGTTTTAATTCATTAAAAAGTGATTTACAACTGTCTGATTTCTTCACATTACATATTACTTTTACACACTTCTTTTGAAATATAATCAACGGTAACCCCAAGGAACTTTATATATTTTACTTCGTCTACTCCCCCCCCCCTTATATTATATTATTAAAGGTAAACCTATATATACCTACCATGAATATTATAAAATTGCATACATTTAGTTTTATCGATGTTTATCATGAAATTGTTATTTTCTAACCACGAAACTATGCTTTCTATTGCCATATTAATATCAAATTAAAATCCTTTTATGTATTCTTTTGAATCTTTCATTATCAAAGTACTATCATCTGCGAATAAAACCATTTGGTGTTCCACTGTCAGTGGTAAATAATTTATATAGAGTAAAAATAATAGTGGCCCCAATATACTCCCCTGTGGCACACCATACTTGACAAACTTATATGGGGATCTGTACTTAATTTTTGTTGTTGTTTTTGAACATAATTTGGATATTTCTATGCATTGCTTTCTGTCGCTTAAGTAAGATCCGAGCCATTGATAAACATTTCCTCGAAGGCCATTCTTTTAGTTTGGCAATTAATCCCTCAGGCGATACAAAGTCAAAAGCTTTTGTCATATCCATGAATACTGTCGCTACAAGAATTTTGTCACTATCAGTGATTTATTTAATTAGATCATATACGGCTACCCCGGTGGACTTGTTTCTCCTGAATCCATTTTGATCATTGCACAGTATATCGTTATTTATTTTAATAATAAAATAGATAATAAAAAAAACTTAAAAATAAAGTACATGCTATCAAAAGAAAACGAATTCATGTTAAGGTAAATTTACAAAAAGTGGTGGATCCAAAAGTTCGTGGCCAAACATTGAAAGAGCCGTGACATTTTACCCTCATTTGTTAGTACGATTCTTCAGTAATAAATGTGCCGAGTTTGGTTCCGATACTGCAAGCCATATTTTTTTCGTAATTATTTGTTTAACGCTATCTGACAAGATCTTCAATAATGGAGAAAATTGAACATCGAGCTGTGATGAAGTACCTCCATAAAAAAGGCATGTCACCAAAAGATATCCATCAAGATATGGTGAACACATTGGGGGAGTCTGCTCCATCGTATTCCAGTGTCAAAAAGTGGGTAGCTGAGTTTAGGCGGAGTCGGGAGAGCATTCAAGATGACCCGAGGAGCGGAAGGCCTTCAACGTATACCACGAAGGAAAACGTCAATAATATGTGATCTGATACTGAGTGACCGAAGATTGACCATCAATAAGATAGCTGAAATCACAGGCATTAGTTATGGCCGTATACAAAACATTATATAGGAAGAATTAGGGTTCTATAAGGTTTCTGCTCGTTAGGTCCCAAGATTGCTTTCAGCTGAACAAAAACGAGTTCGCTTCACAATTTCCCGCAATTGTTTGGAACTTTGTGAGGCAGATCCCGAGGATTTTTGGGCCCGGTTCGTTACCATGGATGAAAGCTGGGTTCACCACCATATTCATACTCATAGAAGGCTAAGGTCGTTTTTTTCGACCTACAAAGTCATGGCTTCAGTTTTCTGGGATGCGAAGGGGATTATTTTCGTGGATTATTTACCAAAAGGCGAAACTATTAAGCTTGAGGAAGAAATCAAAGAAAAAAGGCCGGGGTTGCTGCAGAAGAGATGCGAAGGGTATTATTTTCGTGGATTATTTACCAAAAGGCGAAACTATAAAGCTTTAGGAAGAAATAAAATAAATAAAAAGGCCCGGTTTGCTGCAGAAGAAAGTGTTGTTCCATCAAGACAACGCCCGGGTTCACACTTGCGTTGAATCAATGTCTGAAATCCATAATTGTCGCTATGAATTATTGCCCCACACACCTTGTTCGCCGGATTTAGCCCCCTCGGATTACTACCTTTTTCCAAATAAAAAAAAACCTTAGGTGGCTCGAAATGTTTGACCAACGAAGAGGTGAGGCAGCACCGCAGTAAATTAGTATTTTGACGACCTTCCGGAATAATTTTTTTTCGAAGGTATAAACAGGTCAGGTGGAAAAAGTGCATTTACCTTGATGGAGACTATGTCGAAAAATAAACATTGATTTGGACCCACTTTTCTTTCAACTTCATGGTGGGGCTTAGAAGTTTTGGATCCACCCCCGTACCTATCACCTACAAAATCCATTATGTCAGCCCATAAAACCTTGGTCAACTAGGTGCCACGTCAGTGCTTCCCTTTGGCCGTGCCGGCTAGACCGAATTAGGTGGAAAACACAAGATATTTACATAGCCACAACGACAGTTATTAAAAATATTATTTTATTAAAATTACATAAATACAATATAATTGACTTCAATTAGAATATACATGCTATCGTGGAATTGTGTGTTATAATGTTATTTCTAATGAAAAATATCTTTTTGCAAATGGATCAATTATTTGGTAGTTCACCTTTGTGAGTTAACATGTGGCTATTTAAACGTGATTTCCTTGTAAAACTATTTTTGCAAATATCGCATTTGTGTGGTCGTTCACCTGTGTGAACTAACATGTGGGTATTTAAATGATATTTCTGTGTAGAACTATATTTACAAATATTACACTTGTAGGGCCTTTCACCTGTGTGAGTTAACATGTGGGTATTTAAATTTCGTTTAAGTTTACAACTATATTTGCAACTATCGCATTTATATGGTCGTTCACCCGTGTGAGTTAGCATGTGCATATTAAAATGTGACTTATAAGAAAACCCCTTTTTGCAAAAATTACACTTATGTGGTTGTTCACCCGCGTGAATTAACAAGTGGGTATTTAAACGTGATTTATAAGAAAACCCCTTTTTGCAAATATGACACTTATGAGAGTGTTCATTTGTGTGAGTTAACATGTGTATGCTTAAATAATTTTTCTGTGTAAATCCCTTCTTGCAAATATGGCACTTATGTATTCGTTCACCTTTGTGAGTTAAGATGTGAGTTAACATATGGGTAATTAAATTAGATTTCTGTGAAAACCCATTTTGGCAAATATCACATTTATGTAAGGGTTCGCCAGTGTGAGTTAACATGTGAATATTTAAATTGCGTTTATGTTTATAACTATATTTGCAAATATCGCATTTGTGTGGTCGTTCACTTGTGTGCACTAACATGTGGGTATTTAAATGAGATTTCTGTGAGAACCCCTTTTTGCAAATATCGCATTTGTGTGATCGTTCACCAGTGTGAGTTAACATGTGGGTATTTAAATGAGATTTCTTTGTAGCACTATATTTACAAATATCGCATTTGTGTGGTCGTTCACCTGTGTGAGCTAACATGTGGGTATTTAAATTGGATTTCTGTTCAGAACTATATTCACAAATACCCCAATTATGTGGTCGTTCACCTTCGTGAGTTATGAAGTGCTCTTGTACACATATATATTGAGACCTGCTGGGACTTCGCACAGCACCACTGTTGTCTTGTGTGAGCGCTGCATTTAGTTCATTTTTTATGAGATCTGGTTCGACTCTGTAAATGTAATAAACAAGAGTATAAATATATCAACAGAATCACAATTATATAATTGTTATAATATTTCGCTGTACACCGAACTCCACGTGCAAGAGTCAGTCAATTTGTATAGCTTTTCTCTTAAGGCAACCAGCAAGTTATCATAATTTTTTTTTTATGGATGCTGACACTGTTGGCTACATCACCTACAACATCTGTGATGTGAGCCCATAACACCGGGTGAACTAGGTGCCATGTCAGTGCTTCCCTTCATTTCGTGTCGGGTACATGCCGATATGAAATGCAATGCGTCAAGTAAGTGAACATTGTCTGGAAGAGGTGTCTAAGCAATACGTTGCTCAACATCTCTATCATAAAATGTGTCTCTAACATAGAGATATGTATATTACTAATAGGAAGAAGAATTACTAACACTATACAGGAAGAAATTTTCAAAGAAATAAAGTAGCAATATAGTTACAAATGGGTGACAATAAGGTATGAGGTACAGATACAAGGGCGAAGGAGCTGGGAGGCCCTACTACACTTCGAGAGGCGTGCCAGAACCCAAAGAGAGTGTACCGCCTCCTTGAAGAACTCGGCTGGTTGGAGTAAGGCCGTAGGACGCCAAAAGGCCTGCAATGGAGGGGGCTTAAACGCGGAGAACGAGTCCTAACAACAACAACAAGGTATGAGGTAGGGAAGCGTGGTGGTCCAGCGTAAAGAACCAAGCTACACAGAGAAGGGAAGTGGAAATTGAAGCGTGTAAGGTGCACCGCTACACAAGCAGTCCACGCGGATTGATCATGTAGCGATGTCGGTGAATTGCGATTGACTAATTCATGTGCGGCTTGATGGCTTCAACTAGTTGGAACGTGGCGCAATGCCCGAGTGTACTCTCTATTAATAAGTACATAGATCTCGGTGGTCTGTACAGTAGAAACCAAACTTAAATGCGGCTGTGAGATGCGCCCGTGTGTCTGCGCAAAAGACGATTATTAGGGCAGAGGGGGGGAGAACGGGAGGTGTGCAAAGGGGGTATCGGCGCACCCTACCGCGCTCCCCCGCGTTGCTAGGATACGAGCGCGCGCCGTCGCCGCCCGCGTCCTGTCGCCCGCGCACGCCCCCCTCTCATCTGTGCGTGCGCCATTGTACAGTCACTCACTATTTATTTGTTTCTTCCGTAGTGTCGCGGTAGATTTTCTACTAATGGTGGTTTCACACATGTTTATTCGTATTCGTGATTGTTGCAAACATTTTAGTTTTATCTCACTCTAACCAAGCCATTAGAAGGAGACGAAACGGAAATATTTACCAAATAGTTGTGTACATACAGCTATGTGTGGTGCTAGCATGATAAATGTTTATTGGCGAAGTGCGTTTACCGGGGTCGCCCAAACAACACCAACACGTCGTAATTTCAAACCGGTTTTAACCACGATCGATACATCGGTGTGCACAAACATAATATAATACAATAATATATCAAAATAATATAAAGCAAGACTCTCTTTTTTTATCTACAAATGATAATGTAATAATTTTATAAATTTTCTGGCAAAATATTCGATTGAATATTTTATTTGACTATACATGCGCAGTCAAGCGGCCGAACTTCAGGCCAATACGCATTTAAGTTTGGTTTCCACTGTAACAGGCTATTAAAAAAAGCTTGAACAGTTTTATGAGCAGTTTTACGAGGTGAATCTTGCTTCATGATAGTACAAGACTAAGAAAACACTGCTCGTCCGACCGTTGAGGTTGACGGCTGTGGTTCTGACTCCATGTAAGACTGTAGATACCTTCCTTTACCTTAGTGAGTGGTAGTGTTTAACCTGTCTGGATTGTAGTACCTCACCTAATGATGGTCAGACAAGACGGCTATGAAATTTATAATTTAGTGTTTTCTGTCCATTTCATTGTATCTGGTATGACCACGAGATAAGGAGTTCTTTGAGATCTTTCCTCTACAGAACTGGTAAACTCTGGAACGATCTCCCTGCCCACACATTTCCACCAAGTACAATCTCGGGTCCTTCAAGAGGCGTGAATCTGTCGGGCCGGCATGGCATTCCAAACTTTCGCATTCCCGCATGTGTCCGAATGTCCATCTGTCGCCGAGTTCAGAGAGCGGACAATGCGGCGAGCGGAGCTGCAGGTCAGAGCGGATGGTGTATAAGGGGACGAAGGTGACTCACGGCGCGGCATCGCCGGCGGGCTCGGGCTTGCAGGGCAGCGGCATGTACTGCAGGTCCGCCGGCTGCTGCACCTCGACCTCGATTTCCAGCTCCTGCTTAATCGAGTAGACGACATCCTGCACATCCGCACTGCCCTATTATCTTCATTGAATTGAAGAAATGTCTTATTTAAAGTAAAATAAAATAGTTTTTATTATTATTTTCTAAAACATTACAATTAATAATTTTCACATATTTTTCACAGTAACTAGGTGTAACTTGTTTTAGACAGACAGATAATAATCACTTCCACCTAAACTGGCCATTTATGGCTGTACTATAGGTGGTTGATCAATATAATGTGTTTCTATCAATTAACAAGTACAACTCACCACACATCTACCTGCAGACTTTAGATTTAATATTATATTAGGTATTCCTTCAACAGCATTTAAATTTCTGGAAATGGAAACTGCTGAACATACATCTTTTAAATTTTCCTCATGTCCTTCCAGAATTCAGCTGGACGGGACCACTGCTTGTTGTTGTTGTTGTTGTTTTGGTTTGGGGTTGGCTCTAGGCCTGCAAACTAATCCCGCTTGGTTGGGGACCTTCGTGCAAAACCCCGCAGTCTCCAGCTACCCCAGCCAGCCTATGTCTTCCATGAAAGCCACAAGTCGACCGGGGTGTCTGCAGGCCGCTTATCCCTTAGTCGCCTTTTACGACATGCACGTGGAGAGATGCAGTGGGACTATTCTTTTAAAGTGCCGGCCCCACACGGTACGGGGACCACTGCTTTCTACCGACATACTTAAGTCCACCATCTGGCGGATGGTCTTCCCACACTCCTGTCCAAGGCCGCCGGTATACGTTGTTGTTCTCAAACGGTCAAACCATGTCAGTTAACAAATAAATTAAATAAGTAAGAACCTCATCGAAGTGGTCGTCAACATCTGCTGGTTCACTCTTCACTGTAGTATCCATGTCCAGTGAGCTGGCAACACCAGGGACATCAGCGGGCTCTGTCATTGGTCACTATTCATCCACGATTTCCTGGCAAGTGTCTGCAACAATTACTTTAAGTGTTTTAATAACAGAGCAGAAAAGACGGACAATCTGGTTCCGTAAGCCGTCACCCCAAATTGATGCCAGCTGCATACTCCATACGTCAGTTCAGTATGTATGCAGCCGCGATCAAGTCGGTGTGGCACAATTCAGGAATTATTTTGTGTGAGCTCACGCCTCTATACTTTATTTCTCTATGGTGGTAATAGAGCAGCAGATAGCAATAGAATGCCTGCGACACGGGTGAATGCATTGTGTATGCGACAGCAACTTGCGAGCGCGTGTGCGGTGTGAGTATGGACTCTGCGATGGTAAAATCTGTCTCCCGGCGGAGCGTCTTCACCACTCCATTGCTCCGCGCCGCTGACAACGCAAAACGCACACACACTCGGGAGTGAGCGGATGCGTACGACACACACACGCCCGTGTCGCTGCTGTTCACGCCTTCTTGTGCTGTGGTATGGAATAGCTTCTAAAGAAATATAAAATAAAAATTTTAAAAACTAAAAAAAAATTTTATTAGTCTTTATTACATATAAATACATAACAGGTGCTTTATAAATTTAAAAAATGCATGAAAATATTACAATACTGTGCCCGCGAGATTGTGTATTTATTGGACACTATCACCTAAACTGGCTCTAAGGCTGTTTCATAGGCGCCATTGCTTGGTCAAACCACTTTTGATTACATTCGGGTATCTAGTTATGTATGTATGATATAATTTAAGTCTTATAATAACCTATAGTAGAAAACTTTTTTTTTTTAATGGAAACTGACACGGTTGGTTACTTCACCTACTAAATCCGTGATGTCAGCCCATAACACCGGGTGAACTAGGTGCCATGTCAGTGCTTCCCTTCATTTCATGACGGCTATACTGAACTGGACGGAAAACACGAACTACTTACATAGTTGTTTTGACCGACGTTTCACTCAGTGCGGTGGTACCAACCCGGCCGGGATAAACCCTACCACCTAGTTAAGTAAGAAGGGAAGGGACCTACAGTTTAACGTGGATTCCGAACCACCAGCCTCCAACGGTCGAGCGGTCACCCATCCGAGTACTGACCGCGCTCAGCGTTGCTTAACAACCGTCGACCGACCGCCCCACTGAGCTACCGAGGCTGACGAATCTGTCTGTTTGACGGGGGTCTGTTACTTATTCTAGTTCTGTGCGCCGTGTGTGAGTGAGAGAAGTTAATCAAATATCGGTAGGTAGGCATCATTGTCCATTTATAGATTAGCCCATCCCATAAATCACTCCCGAAGTAATATGTTCTCGACGAGACCTGCATACAATGCAGATTTCGCGGACAGCCGCTTCATACGGCGTGTGCGGCGTGTGTTGAACGCACGCGTCTGTATCGAGTCAGTGACGCGTGTGTGCAGCATGCCCGGTTGCTGTTATAAAGAGTGACAGTGACAAACGTTATTGTTTGTTTCGCCTGAGCATGTTATGGCGTGTTAAGAAGCCATGCTGTCACGGATAGGATCGTGCGACGGTGGTGTCGCATTCTCGTTCTCACTTGCCTACTGATGACAAGAGCAAGCGGAAAGACGGCAATCGCGCCGGTGGGCGAGCGATGACATCTCTCTCGCTCACTCCTATCATCTGTAGGCAAGTGAGAACGAGAACGCGATAGCACCGTCGTAGGGATCGTGTCATGTATCACAATACTGCGTGTGAATGCACGCACACTTGTACCGACGTCTAGCAAAAGTTGCATCGTACGATGTCCGATCTATAAAATGTAGGTAGGTACTTACATTCTCCTCGCATGTGCGAGGACAGACAGGCAGACAGGACAGACCTAAGCAATGCAAGCACGCACAGGAACAGCGACGTATTGAAACTCTGAATGTTTCAAGGGGGTGAGAGATTCATAGCGGCAATATCGTCCTTAAGCCGGCCGGCTGGGCAGCCATTTTGAGGGGCCCCAGGAAAAGACAACCGACCATTTTTTTATTTATTTATTCGTCCCTTTTTGGTACAGACAGCCTTTTCTGTTGTACTTCTGATGTCTGTTGTTTTCTTCTCGTTTTTTTTTTTTTTTTTTTTTTTATGGAAACTGACACGGTTGGCTACATCACCTACAACATCCGTGATGTCAGCCCATAACACCGGGTGAACTTGGTGCCACGTCAGTGCTTCCCTTCGGTCGTGCCGGCTACACTGAACTGGACGGAAAACACAAACTATTTACATAGCCGTTTCGACCGACCTTTCATTCAGTGCGGTGGTACCAGCCCGGGCGGGATAAACCCTACCACCTAGTAATATAAGAAGGGAGTCATATCCCTTAGTCGCTTTTTACGACATACACGGGTAGAGATGCAGTGGGGCTATTCTTTTAAAGTACCGGCCCCACACGGTACTCGTATTGCGAGAATCTTAAAAATTATACTTTTTATTTACGACGACGCGGCAAACAAACTTCCACCACCACGACCGACCCAAAGAGAATATAACGGACCGACCGACCGAACGACAAAAATAGTATTATATTCTTTGACCATTACCAAACGAGTGTCTCGGGGCCAATTCTCTGTCTCTCAGTGACAGTTGTCCTCCTAAGAAAGCCGAAAGCGAACCAAGGGAATCCGATATTCGTTTGGTCGTTGTGATTTCGTGGCTCAGTGGTAAGAGTGTAGGATTTGTATTTTTTGACCATGGGTTCGAATCCCTCAAAATTTTTTTGGTTTATTTTTCTTTTTTAAGCAATACTACGGTGTTTAAATTTTTTTAGGGTGTTTAGTTTTTTTTATAACCACCTAAGAATTATTTTCGGACATACAAACGTAACAAAAACGACATGCGCCGCCTCAACATTAGGTTAGGGTTAACATAAAGAAGATCCGTCGCTACGCGACGCATCTTCTTTATATTAACCCTGGTTATTTTTTTTACCACCAAAACATCACTCATACCACTTGCGCACGAAATCAAAGTTTCCGAAAATAAAGCTTTCTTAGGATTACCAACTGTCAGTGAGAGACGGAGAATTGGCCCCGAGCTATTCGTATTACCAATGCAATCGAGCGAGCTGTCTGTTTGATTGAATGAAGTGAAGTACAAGTAAGTAATTGTCAAAAAAAAATCATGGCGGCTGTCGGCAGGCTTGGATGTTGGATTTCGTACGATAATTATCGTATTTGGTTGGACTCGCGTCCTTGGGACTCACCATGGGGTCGAGCGGTCACCCATCCATCCACTGACCGCGCCCAGACGTGCTTATGATCTGACCGACTGCACCACTGAGCTACAGAGGCTGGCGAATTTTTTCTTCGCAGATTGGTATTCGTCGACTTATACCATCAGACCTGTGTCACTCGCACTCTTACAAGCGACCGTAGGCCGAGCTGGACTCTTACTGGGTGCACCGGAGGACTCCGCAAACTCTTCTGTTCCACTTTCCGTAGATACTTTTATAGACCCTCTAGGAGTCATCACAATTTAACATTTGCCTAATGCTGGGATAGCAGCAGGATGGGGTGTTTTGGACTCTTCACGTCGCCTATGTTTAGCATCTTGCAAGATTCTGCTCTCCTGGTACCCTAGTGCAATCTACCTTCAATGTGATCGGTTCAGCCATATTTCTCTTTCCGACGCAAACATAAATATTTATTATATTAGTAACTAGGAATTGTATGAAACTATACCATTCAGTTGGTTGGAATAATGTTACTAAAAGTACCTACCTACATAGAAAATGGACTCGTGCGAACCGTTTTAAATGTGAATAAACCCGTGATATAAGACAGTATAATAATTCCTTTTTTTTTCAATTTTAGGATTACAAAAATACAAACACAATAGTTAATAAAAATAGGTGAAAATTGCACTGCACTTTGCTGCAACTTTTTTTTTGTTGGCTTGACTTGTAAGTCATAATTACATTCAGACAACAAATAATAACATTGATTTTACTTAGAAAATTGTTTATTTTTATCTTACACATTACACAAACATAAAATTAAAATATACAAATATTTAAAAATACATGTATTATTGCTACACTGTTTGTTGTTTATCTATCCAAATATACCAGTAATACATGTATTTATACATACATACATAGCGTCACGCCTGTTTCCCGGTGGGGTAGGCAGAGACAACGGATCTCCACGTGCCACGATCCTGACACACTTCTGCCGCCTCTTCCACTCCCATAATGTTCTTCATGCATGCTCGTCGGTTACGGGTACTACGCACTTGCCCCTTTTGGAGCACATGCCCGATCTGGTCCAGGTAAGTGCGTCTAGGGCGACCCTTCCCGACTCTTCCACTCACATTTGCTTCATAAATTTCTTTCGTTAGTCTCCTATCATCCATTCTTCCAACATGACCGAACCACCGAAGCATCCCTTTCTCAAGCTCTTGCACTACACTATTTCTCAATCTATCTTTCATTGTAACTCCACACATACTCCTCAACGCGCCCATTTCCACAGCATTAATCCTGCTTTCATGCTTCTCCTGCCATGCCCAACTTTCACTCCCGTACATAAGTGTAGGGGCCAGCACTCCACCATGGACAGCCAAACGTGCCCTAGTCGACATGCTTTGGCTGCTCATAATAGCGTGCAACGCTCCATTCACTTTGTTGCCGGCTTTCACTCTCTTTTCTACATCTCCTTCACATTTTCCATCCCGCGTGAACATATTCCCCAGATATACGAATTCGTTCACTTGCTCCAGTCTCTCATTCCCAATCCTTACATCGCATTCGGACACTATTTCATTCCTTTCCAGTACCATTACTTTCGTCTTGTTTACATTCACTTTCATTCCCTTCCTTTTACATGCTTCAACCATAACAGTTACCATGTCCTGCAACTCGCCCACCGACGACGCAAGTATCACTTGATCATCGGCGTACAAGAGGCATTTCACAACTCCATTCTTAATCCATAATCATATTCTTTCAGATCAGCCAAGCAGCTGTCCATAAATAGATTGAACAGCCAAGGTGACGCCACACACCCCTGTCTGACCCTCTAGAGATGTCAAACCAGTCGGTGTATGCCCCGTTTATCCTGACGCAAGCCCTAGAATCCTCATAGAGAGATTTCAGTGCTTGTACCAGGCGACTGTCCACTCCATACTCGGACAACACTGCCCACAACTCATTCCTTATCACTTTGTCATAGGCCTTCTCCAGATCTACGAATGCGCAAAAGACCTCCTGGTTTTTCGCCAGATATTTTTCGGCTATGCACCATAGGGAGAAGACCTGATCCGTGCGTCCCATACCCTTCCTAAATCCCGCTTGCACATCCCAGATCCTTTCTTCCGTAATTTTCAACACCCTTTTTTTCAATTTATTAAGACAATAAATAAACTAAAGTTTAATCCTTATATCGAGAGCCACTTTATAGATGTACATACAGGTTTCACTGTAACATTCGTCACTTCTCAAATGGTTTTAGACTATAATTCATAACGCTACAAATCTGTCATCGGCGGCCTGAGCTGTAAGCAAAAAGTCACCACAGCGAAGTCGCGGCCAAACGCTAGTAAAATAGTAAAATATAAACTAAATTAATATCTATTACATCTAAACTAAATAGAATTAAATATAACTTATCAAAAGAATCTACCTATCTAAAATTTACATAAACCTATAAAAGTAATGCTAAAAAAAACTAATAACCCTCCACCAGGTCGAGCACCATATGGGCTACCATTGTTCTTCCGAAGCAGCATACAGGACCATCCCAATATCCTTCTGCGAGCCGCTTTGCCTACTCAAACCATGGCCCCATCGTCTCCACCACCAAAAATTTTGTGTGAAATACATGTATTATAATTATTGTTCGACCTCAAAAGTTATTTAATTTCCAAATATGTACTACATTTATAAATCTACAATTATGACAACAATTCACAAAAACAAATGGTAGGCGACAAGTTGATGCATTATTTTACTGGGACAAGTGAGGTTGTCGACGATTAAAGAGGAATGTATACTTACTGCATCCTTTCTTCCAGTACAAGGCACCCAGAACATCCTGAGTTCAGGGAGTTGTTTAACCGTGAAATTTATATGAGCTTATGCAAATATCCAAGAACGTTAGAAAAGGATTGGACTAGAGACTACCCGTGCCTTATTCCAGTAGCAGTGTCGCCGATGCTGAGGAAGGCAGGAGGGGTGTACTGCAATCAGGCTGATTCTGATTCCTTGTCAAAATGAAGGGGGACAGACAGCTGGATTTGTATAAAAGAATGCCGGTCGATACAAAACACTTGTGTTCAGATAAGTTTAGGGCACGCGGCCCTAGGGAAGTGTCTCTGGTTCTCTCCTTTACAACGTTCTTGCAAATACATATTTTGCAAAGAAAGAGCTACAAATATCACAGCGGTGAGGTTGTTCACCAGTGTGACTTAATACTATTTTGTATTTAATTGTGCTTTATGCTAGAAAGTATTATCACATGTGTTACACTTATGCGGTTTTCCCCAGTGTGCATTAACGTATGGTCTTTAAGTTTATGGGAAAAACTTTTAATGTATATGGGCGCTGTCTACTACAGCTCTGTGTTAGTCTGGAGTGTACCATATGCGGTGTTCCCTTAAAATATTTATATATACATTTCACACGAATGTCGTTCATCACTATATCGCATACGACACATTGATGTGGTCGTTCACCAATGTAACTTATCAGGTAAAATTAGGCGTTTGCTTTTCTGCGAGAAACTTATTGAATATGTCACACGAATGTGGTCGTTCACCAGTATGAGTAAGCATGTGAATTACCAAACCTCTTATTCCTGAAAGTCTTTTTGCATAAATTGCAATGATATAGTAGATCATCGGTGTCTTAACATATGGCGTGTTAAGCCTCGTTTTACACAGAAAGTCTTATTGCATACATGACATTGATGTGGTTTTAGACCTGAATGTAATAATCTATGGATTTGTAAATTTCCTTTTTGTGAGAAACTCTTATTGCAAATGTCGCATTGATGTGGTTGTTCACCAGTATGACTTAACATGTGAACTGTTAAACATCGTTTTATAGAGAAAGTTTTATTGCAAACATCACAGCGATGTGGCCGTTCACCAGTGTGTACTAACATGTGTGTTTTTAAATGTGCTTTTTGCGTGTAAGTCTTATTGCATACATTACACACATTATCTCGTTTATCAGTGCGACTTAACTTTTTACTGGCGTGAGTATTGCGGCTTGTTATATGCCTTCTTAAATCTGATTTACGTGAGAAACCCTTATTGCAAATATCGCACACATGTTTTTGAATACCGCATGCCTTCGGTTTGCCAGCATTTCTATTCCTGAGAGTTTTATCTATTTTATCTTGTCCCGAGCCATTGGATTTTATTCTGTAAATTAAGACATAATAGAATTAAGGGATTTAGTATATATAATATAAAGAAAACGATGAGCAGTGAAATAACAATTTAATTAAGACTGCCGAACATATAGTGCACTGTATTTGACTGCCAATATTTAGAACTTGCCCTTGCACTTCCAAGTATCATTATGACTTCACTTGTACTGCTGAGGTGGCAGGCGGTACGCACATCTGAATTTAAGTATTACTTGTCTAGGCTTGTTGTAAGGTGTCCAAATTTACTAGCAGAATTGACCACCATTTTTGGTAAAGCTATTTCGCAAATTTGATCGTTAAATTCTTAAATTAAATAAACATTTTGCAATTGAATTTGCTATTCAAATTGAAATTAGTTACTCACTGTGAATCTTCCTTCGGGCCAGGCTTGTTGAGCGTATACTTGATATCTGGTGGCTCCAGCATTGTGGGCCCAATCTCCATCTCCTGCTTGACCATAGCGGCCGGGTCGAGTGAGCTGTCTTCATCCCGAACTTCAGAATCATCATTCTTTTGATTAACATTGGCACTCGAGGTTGAATCATCTCTCATTTCAAGTGGATCAATGGCCGGTTCCAGCAGACCAACGTTACGGGCTAGAGCAGTATGCAAAGTGTAGACAGCGTCAAACCATGAAGTTCCGAAGCCATCTTGCACACCAGCAAGTTTCTTAGCAACTTTTTTATTTGCCATTTTAGATCTTACCTGTAATAATAATTTCAGAAATAATTACTATCATCTAATTACTAGCATCTAAGTGACAGGAAATACATATATTACCTTTTTTTTTATGAAAACTGACACAGTTGGCTACATCACCTACAACATCCGTGATGTCAGCCCATAACACCGGGTGAACTAGGCGCCATGTCAGTGCTTTCCTTCAATTCATGTCGGGTACACCGAACTGGACGGAATACACGAACTATTTACATAGCCGTTTCGACCGACGTTTCATTCAGTGCGGCGGTACGAACCCGGGCGGGGTATACCCTAGCACCTAGTAAGGTAAGAAGGAAAGGGACCTACAGTTTTACGTGGAATCCGAACCACCGGTCAGCCTCCAATGGTCAACCGTAAGGCATTAAGCCTTACGGTTTGAGACCGAGCACGCAGTGATGGAAGAAATGTCTAAGCGACTATTCTAGACATCGAAGATTATTATAAACTAGGTATCTGCAATAAATTGAACCAAATATATTCAGATTCAGATATTTATTTCGCTATAAAGAACACACAACATTAACAATATTTCATTGAGACATAACTATATTCAGTATGTTTCGTGATCTTTTTTTTTATCATGTCCCGTTCAGCAATGCAATCTATAAGGAAGAACCGGGTAAGAAACCTTATAGAGCTTTTTTTTAATATAACTTACATACTCAGTTTTAATTATGTAAAATGTAACATACTATGGCTAAGTAAAAAAGAAAATAAAATATAAACCAATTTACCATGTGTAAAGATTCTTCAAGGCAATCATGAGACCGATATGGACATATGGATTACAGCTATGGTGCTTGCGCAAGCAACACAAATGTGAATATTCTTCAAAGGCTACAGAAAACCATTCTTCGCAATATATGCAAAGCGCTTGGTTTATGTACGACCAATAAAGAAATCCACAACCTCCTTGAAGTTCTTACTATCAGTGAGGAAGCTAAATATATCACAACAAGATATAAATACCGGCTCTCACATCATTTCAACACACTAACAACAACATTCACCCAAACCGCAAAGAGGCGTCTGCGGCGAAAACAAATCATGAACGTGCAGACCTAAGAATCTGAGACAACAGCAAAGGAAGAAATTCGCATTCGCAACCACAGCATACGACTGAATGTCCATGCATGCGCGTCGTTAGACACCATGGATGGTTCGGCGCAACATGATGTTGTTTCAATAAAAAAAATCCAAATGCTACTAAATCTATAACACTGTTCAAATAAGTAGCTTTAACTGTACGTACAATTATATATAATACTTTAGTTCTATTAGTGCCGATTCCCCTAAGATCTGTGTTAGCGTTAACAAATATGTGCCTGACAGTAAATAATGTACATCGAGCGTTAGAAAGAGACAATCCGGTTGTAGAGTGTCGTCCCTGTCGCGCAGAGACGTGCGAGTTCTATCGAATTGTTTCATTCTAAATCTCGATTTACATTATTTACTGCCGGGTATGGTAAATAACCAGTAAGTTCACTTAGGGTCGGCTCACACCAAGACTCGACGGCGGCGGGAGGTAGGTAATCATAGCGACCGACGGACGATGCATACACATACACCGAGCGGGCGGCCCGAGCTGCGTCGCGCGACATAGTGCTACCTCCAATTCTACACGTTGCTTCATGCATCTCGACGTCGCTTCGCGCTTCTTCTTGCATCTTCATGTCGCGCCGCGTGTCGGTGTGAATTTACCCTTATGATCATTTTAAAGACAACGATAAAAGTCAGCTGAACCAAAGGCAAAATGCAGTCATTACAATCATAAGCCGACTTTAAGTTAAGTCTGTGTGTTCGGCCATTTATATCCTCACAGGCACATAGAAAACTCAAATTGATATCATGCAGAGTAAATTAATATTGTCAGCTGTATGTCAAACAGTTTGTTTTAGGGACTATTTTATACAATGTGGTGCCATCTCTGTCTTCTTAATGTTGAAAGAGAAAATGCTTCGATTGAGAAGACATATCGAGTTACGGATTTAAGCTGCCGCTAGTTAAACTTTTTTACTTTACTTTACTTTTACTAGTTAATGGGCCTTTAGAGCTATTTATTTAAGTCTGTGTTGGCGCATCGGCTCTAAGTCCGTTATGGCAGCAATGGGCTCTTAGTAAGCATAACGGCCAGGGTTGCCAGATGGTCCAAAATAAAAAAACAGGAAATTTTTCACCAAAGGAAAAAAAAATTTCCCCCCTTTGATTTTTCCAGTAAAACTTTTACGAAAAATCTATCCCCCTTCGTTTTGTCCGCGGAAGTCTAAAACTTTCCCACGTTGTCTGCGGAATCAGCTGATAAATTTAAGAACAAGAAAAGGTTGAGCCAGATCATTTTCGAGATCTCAAAACATATATTATATACCTACCACAGACTATAGGCAAAGAGAATATTGTAGGAAGAGATGATACCTACGGATGTATGATTTTTTTTTCTATGTTATCGCATGCCTGCGGCCATGCTCAGGCACGCCTTTGCCATCTTGACTGAAAAAAAAGTAATGTCATCTGACATTAAAAGGTACCGAGTATTTTTGTTCTACAGTCGGCAGTCTGATACGCCAGCATCTCTATTTAGTCTGAAAAAAAAAACTAAGATGGCGGCTGAACAAGTTTCTTTGCCGCGTTGTAAGTATATATTTTTGAGATTCTCGCAATACGAGAAGAAAACAACAGACATTAGAAGTACATACAACAGAAAAGGCTGTATACTTTTAATTAGTTTTGCCTGTCCCGAAAAGGGACGAATAAATAAAAAAAAATGTATGTAGTCTGTGCTAAAAATTCTTTGTTTTAAGTTTATTTTTGGTACCTAAAGCTCGGGCACCGGGTGGCTTTGCCTAGACTTAACTAACCTAATAAAAATATATAACAAATTCTAATTGTGAGTGCTACACGATGTTCATATGTAGAGGACTGGAGTAGGGCCGTAGGACGTGCAAAAGCCCACAGTGGAGTTGGCTTAGGCGCGGAGATAGAATAGAATAGAATAGCGTTTATTTCCTCTTCACATCAGTAATACAGTAGGTACATTATACACATGGGCTAGGAGGAAAAGGTAGCCAGCTCAGCTTGTATGCTGCGGCTCCCTCGCGATGAGAGCGCCGCAGCGCTGATCTTCCGCTGGTCCCAACACACGTAAGCATACAACATTGCAAAATAGCGTAACCAAATAACCACTTAAAAATCACTCGCTCATAAGGCACATTAAAAACATATACAACCACTCAGCGTCGTAGGAAGTATTTTTACACACGAAATATTTTTTCTAGTAGGAAAAAAAAATCAAGTATGAACAACAACACCATGTAGTGAACTATTACAAGTAGGTAATTTAGTTTTTAATCATGAAGCCCAAAGTGGTTTGAATTTTTTGAATTACAATAAAAATTATGAAAATAATCGCATCGCCCGATGAGCAATTAGCGCGATGGATAATGCACGGTTTGAACGGGTGGAATGACAAAATAAAGATAAATTTTTCACACTGCCCGACTTCTCTGTAGATTATGAATACCATTAATCACTTGGTCCGTAACATATGATCAATACTAATAATAAATCTGTAAGGGATGGTTATAGAGTAAGTTACTTTGTTTTAGGAGATACTGCGTTTGTAGACTCTATGAATGATACTAAAACTAAAATGACAATTTTTAGAAATCTTTTGTGTATGTATGTATGTTCCTCCATAACTCTTAAACCGATCATCCGAATTCTACGACACTTAGTACAAGTACAATTTAACTATACGAGACACAGGATAGGATATACACAGAAATAAAATTCAGTTCCGGTTACGCTAAGATGTGGCTCTCATACAAACGTAATTGTTCCGCACGCCGAAATAAAGTACGGTAGCAGACTCTTAATTTAAATACGAATTTCACGCGAGCAAAGCCGCAGGCAAAAGGTATACACTAATAAAGCGTATGCCAGATCAAGTCGGAGCCGTGTATATCGGCCTTAAGTAAACTGCCACTTGACCTTCAGTACAGTTCCCAGCAGCAAATAATGCTGTCGAACTTTAGAAAGAGAGCTGTAGAGAGTTGTAGAGCGCAGTCCTTGTCGCACGTCTCTGTGCGAAAGGGACGACGCTCTAGATTTCTACATGGCACCATCTGCTTTATAAAACTATATTTTAGTTCGTTAGAAGACAGCTGTTTGTAGAAGTAAATTTTTCGGCAAGATGGGGTCGGAATTACACGGGCTCTACGTTATTGAATAAGGTTTGGTACATTACCTACCTCTCTAGCTAGAATGTGTGATGGTCACTTGCACATTTCGCTTCATTTGCACATACATAGTTCAGTTTTGAGTTATTCAAGCTGGCATTTTCTGGCGCACACTTCTGGAATGTATTGTATACTTCGATTAAGAGTTTCGTCGGACGGGCATTGACTTTATAAATTAATTTAGCCTATTACTGCGGTGCGGGCGTGACGATCTTTTTCTTTCTGTATCTAATAAAATTTAGTATTTCGAGATTTTCGAGCTTTCACTTCGGTCGGCCATTTTGGAATTATTTTTTTTTAATTATCGCTTGAATGCCAGATCTACCGAATAACCACATACGAACAAATTATTCCGAAAAGGCAAACAATACCCCCTGAGCATTCCCTTCCCGTACTTCATACACTCAACTGCCTAGCAAACAAGCGATTCTTTGATCTAAATCGACTTGACCGGACTTGACGGCCGAAGTTGGTTTTGGTTTTTTTACTTTGTCAGCTTTGAACTTAGGCTTATCTTTGTTACTCTAATGAATTGTATACCTACTTGAGTAATGAAAGAACGCAACAAAAATGTTCGCAGAGCTGGTGTCTTATGTTATGTGCGGTCGGCCACCTGAAAGACTTTATCCAATCCCTCGAATCCTTAATCCCGCAAACCTTCGTTTGGTTCTTCGGCAAGTGATAAATAAATGATGTTTTGGTGTTTTAAAAAAAAAATTACCAGGGTTAATTTAAAGAAGATGCGTCGCCGCGACGCATCTTCGCATACAGGATGTTAAAACGGCGAGTACATTAATTTCGCCAGCGCAATCCTCAAGTTTTTCCTAGACAAAAAAGCAAATAAAGTTTTTCTCTAAATTGTCTAGCTTTCGAGATTAAGAATATCTGAAATGTATGTTTTCGTCAAGTGTAATTTAACATAATATTTAGTTGTTACCGCTCCGCACCCTCCGCCTGCTGACCTCCAGTCTTCCACACACATAGCTAACCCCCACCCCTCCCGCCAACACAACCGTCCGAGGCGCTCTTCCCGCTCTTCCCCCCTCCGCGCCGCCCTGTTGTCATTAGATCATTTTTACACTAAAGTAATCAATTAGTTTGTATGAAAACTGTAACTTTTTATTTAAAGGGAATTCAGAAAAAAGTTAATTGACTTTTTTGTTACTCTTGATCCCAATAATAATTTCCTAAATTTAATGTACTCGCCGTTTTTACACCTGTATATTAACCCTAAGCTAATGTTGAACGTTTTTGTTACGTTTGTATTTCCGAAAATAAAGCTTTTAGGTGGTTATAAAAAAAACTAAACACCCTAAAAAAATTTTAACACCCTAACATTGCTTAAAAAAGAAAAAAAATATTGTGGGATTCGAACCCATGGTCCAAAAAATGCAAACCCTACACGCTTACCTCTGAGCTAACAAATTACTTAGACGACCAGACCTAACGAATATCGGCTTCTGTTGGTTCGCTCCGGGCGAGGGAGCAGAAGGAAGGATTAGAGGGATTAACAAAGTCTTTTATGTGCCGTACGTACGCGTCATATCATATCATAAGTGTGGGTGTGTCGGTGTGTGTGATGCAAGGCTTGAAATGAACGTGGATGATGATGTTTTTGCGAGGGCGCTGCTGCAGCATTCGGGTTGCCAATTTTGAAAATTTCCTACGCTAGGGGAAAATATCGCTACAAAGGAAAATGTATTTATAGTACCATAAGGTAGGTAGGTACTTACTTATTTTTTATTTTATGTATTGAATTTTAGGAAGACTTGCTCACTAATAAAATAACAGATCTAGACTTCGATTTCTGCTAACAACACAACAGACTAAGAATTGATAATAACGTACCTACGCGTGAACGGATGAAACGCGAGACGGTTATCTGGCAACACTTTGGCGGCGTTAGTTCCGCTGTCAGACACGTTCATTTCATTCAAGCCAAAGAGTTTGTGTATCAGTCGCTGCGCTCCTACCTCTAATCTCTATATATATAGATATAATGCGCGGGGCGACCCGCCACGCGCATACACTTTTATACAAGTACGGTGCGGGTGCGAGGGAGAACACTGACGAACCGCTGCGATGGCGACACGCCGAGATCCGTCCCGCGCATTATACTCTATCTACGTTTCAAGCCTTGTCGCACGCACCGCACCGCACTGTACATTGACTTGTCAGCTGTCAAGATATAGATACTTCAAAAAGTTCTAACCGTCTATTCACCCTCCATCTTTCACACTATATCGCTCGAATTAGTTTGGTTATACTCCGTTCATCCTAGCAACTAATGTCGAGCGGTTTCTCTTTCTCTGTACTTCTCACTCTCGCAAAGGGTTATTGAAGTGACTGTGAACTGAGGTTATGAATATAGTATAATTTAAAAGAAATTTATTTGATAAATGAAAATTTTGCAATAAACCTGTTCGTTTTTATTTTTTGCTTGGAATCATGTTAAATATTTATATTTTCACTGTAAATTATTAAATATTAAAATTATATATTATTTAAATTTTGTGCCTAATCTACTTACTTCAGCTGTTCGTTCTATTGTAGGTGGATAAGTTAACCCAGTGCCGTAATACCGGGTAATCCAATTATTCATCACTGTCTGATGATTCCCCCACGTCACAGAGGTCCTCGTCACTGCCGCTGCTATCCTCACGTAGATTTATGATATCCATCCATCTGTCACGTGAACTTTTGTTTTATTCATAACTCGAGAACCACTGGTGCTAGACCCATCGTGTTGGTACTCAAACTACAGGTCTTGGTGAGATCTATCCATTTGTCACATGAACTTTTGTTTTGGTCATAACTCGAGAACCACTGGTGCTAGACGCATCGTGTTGGCACTCAAACTTCAGGTCTTGGTGAGATCTATCCGTCACGTGAACTTTTATTTTGGTCATAACTCGAGAACCACTGGTGCTATACCAATCGTGTTGGTACTCAAACTTCAGGTCTTGGTGAGATCTATCCATCTGTCACATGAACTTTTGTTTTGGTCATGAACATGAACTCTATGAAAAGGGCGCGTTATAAGGAATACAAAATATTTTTTTTATAATTTTTAAGTTATTTATTAGTTTAAAATAGATTAAGCGCTCCAGCGACTCTGAATCTGATTATGGCGTTGACCATGATTTGTACGACGATTAAAGACATTTAGTAAATCTATTCCTTTTGTTTTATTTTATCTATATTTTCCATTGCAGATATGTAACTCTGACATCTGTCCCACGAATGAAGTTGCGTACATTCTGTACACTTCCACTATAAGTTTCCCCCCACCTAGACCTCATGCAATACCTTTGCTAATTAGAATATTTCCAAGCATACAAGCTGTACACACTGTTTGCTTGTTTCGTAGTATGCGCGTTTTTTATAATTTGATTGGTTTTAATGACTAAATATAACTGTTTTGCTCATGCAACTTCCAGTAGACCCTCGTTATAACGCTGGTTTAGGGCGGTAATGTGCACCCGCGTTATAGACTGAACCGCGTTATAACGAAAGACAAAAAAAGTGCCCATGCAGGTACACTCGAGATCTAAGTGCGGGCATATGACATTCATTAACTACATGCATAGATAATCAAAAAGCATATGGTTTTCAACTACATAAATAGTAAAATAAGATCAATCAATTTAAAAGTTTATTTCAAACATACAAGCTCAATTAAAAAAATCTGTAATCTTCTTCTGCTTAGACTTAGCTAGTTTACTTAAGATATCCCTTTTGAGTGATGCAAGTTGTAAAACTTTCATGCAGTCCACATTTTCTTGCGATTCCACCCATCTCATTACTGTTTCTATGCCTTGTAATGCCTCTTTTGTAGTAGGCACATCAGAAGCATGGTCAGGCACATCTGCATTCCCTTCTTCTTCCTCCGTCTCTTCTTCGCGGCAAACCGTCTCAACGATCATTAGGTCAGACAGATGCTGACAAATGTCTTCTGTACCATCCATGGTTACCCAGTCGTCTAAAATTTGGCTTGTCAATTCGGGCTCATCCAATCTTTCACGAATTCGGGTAAGGTCCGAAGCAGAGAAACAGTCCAGTGATGATATAACATCCGATGTTGAATCGTCCGCTTGAGGAGTTTCTTGCAGGTCCGATTCAGTCAATTTCTTCCAGCAGTTGTGTATTGTTTCTGCGGTGACAGCTTGCCATGCAAGCCCAATGCTGTATGAAACATCTTTAAGATCCATTGCTTTTAAAAATGTAGTAACTTCAATCTCAGAGCTCAGTAATGACTTCATCATTTCTCGTCGATAATTTGCTTTAAAAGCATTAATTATGCCTTGATCCAAGGGTTGGATTAATGCGGTTGTATTCTTTGGGAGATAAAGTACTTTTACTTTGCCATCATTGGAAACGAGATTGTCGGCGGGTGGATGAGCTGGACAATTATCGAGAAGAAGTAAGGCTTTTGGCTCTAGATTCAGCTCACGTAGGAACTTTTGCACAGCAGGAACGAAGGAATTATGAAACCAATCGAAAAATATGCCTGAAGTCATCCACGCATTGGCACTGCTTCTGTAGTCTATGGGCAATGATTTTATGTTGATAGATTTAAAGCATCTTGGGTTCTTGCTCTTACCAATGACGACTGGATTTAATTTATGATGACCTGTCTTATTGACGCAAAACAGAACAGTTATCCTGTCTTTGCTCAGCTTCAGTCCAGCCTTTTGGGGATTACTTTTAAGATCCAATGTTTTGCTTGGCAGCATCCTATAGTACAATGCAGTTTCGTCACAATTGTAAATTTGCTCCTCATTATAACCTTCGTTCTCAACATACGTTTTCAACTTTTTAGGAAATGCTTTTGCACTCTCGACGTCACTTGACTTTGATTCGCCGGAAATGGAAACCTGGGAGATTCCATGTCGCTTTTGCCATCGCCATAGCCAACCGTCAGACGCCCTAAAGTCACCGTCGAGCTTCATGTCGTGATAAAATTTTTCAGCTTGCAGCTTTAATGCAGGTCCAGATATAGGTGCGCCTTCGCTTCTCTTTTGCACAAACCACATGTACAAGCACTCGTCCAAGTTCTCATTTTTCCCAAGCCGGGTTTTTTTCCGGGTGAGTCCAGAATCTTCGTCGAGTTTATCAACAAATGAATTTAACTTGCTTTCTTCTGCCATCCAGCCCCTTATTGTACCCTCAGGTATTCCCAACTCTCTCCTTATACACGCCTTAGAAATACCGCTCTTTACTTTCTTTATAATTTCCAGTTTTTCTTTGACACTGTAAGCTTTCCTTTTATTCATCGTGATCGCGTAATTGTAATCCGACGCGCGCGGCACACGGACACACACCACACCAACTGTCGACAGAGGACTGATCGTAACCACGTATGTAATTGCAAGCGGAGCGGTTTAACACTCACGGCACAAGCGCACAGACCACTGTCGGCCGACGACTGACCAATCCCGACTCGCCCGGACTCGCGCTCCCTGGCCGCCAGCTCTCCCCGCCACCCGCGCCTGCGCCCTTCGCCTTACCTGCGCGCGTGCGGGACGCGGGACGCGCGCGACGTCAGGCGATCGGCGCCGCCGCAAAAAAAAGTGTGGGAATATTCCACCATCCGCGTTATATCCGAATCCGCGGTATAACGAGCCGCGCTATAGCGAGGGTCTACTAACTCTAAAGACGGGACTTTGGTGAAAATACGCTAAGTGTGAAGGTGTGTATTCTAAGCTTTGTAACAAACATACCTAATTAGTAAAAGAAGTAGGCTCCTAGAGGTACGCCCGTTGCGGAGACATAAATTTATAAATTTCTTAATGTAGTGTAATTTTGTAATGCTCTAATGGGGCGCGCGGGGCAGCGGGCAACGGGAATACGGACGGACGCGACGAGAGTGAATGCCAACAGAGAGCCCGCCCTGCCGCGCCGCTAAAGGCGCCCACACATTGTAGTACGCATTTAGTTTGTTAGGAAATCGTAAAATTTTAATGAAAGCACATAATTGAAAAAAATCTTTCACCAGTGGTTTTGTTACAAGGCGTAGAATAGCCTCCTTAAAGGAACTACACCAGACTGGTGTAGTATACGGGTATAATTATAATATATTTCGTTCAGATTTACCAAATATCGATGATAATAGTAACTATCGATAATGTATGTAGATTAAACAATTTGGACCCACCCATCACTCGCTGTCACTCTGACCTGTCAAATTAGATTGTGCAAACTATTCCTAGTTACTTTCCAGTTACTTTCCAGTATTCCAGTACAATTCCAGTTACTTTCGTCTTTCTAAAATATAATTTAGCAAGAGGTCATAACGTAACATTGAGAGTTCAAACCACAGATTACTGTAGTAATCGATTTATACGTGGTTCAACAAAACATCTCTGCTGCTGTCCTAAAAGTAATTATTTAAAAATTAAATTGGCGCTGTTCCGATTTTGTGTACCGCGAAGGTTCAGGTGTCTCCGGAAAGTGGAACAGAAGCTGTGTCGTAGTCCTTCAGATCACCCGGCCAATGTCAAGCGGGATAGGTGTCGGCGATTAAGTCGACGAACACAGTCTCGTCGCCACTGCTGTGCCACATCCTGAAGATGTAGATAGATCTTACTGCTACTTCCAGAGGTCGATGAATTCGTCTCACCGACCGAAACGATTGGAGGGTCCAGACAGTCCAAGAAGTACCACGAGAGCAGCAGTCACAAGGAGGTATGGTGGATTTTGATGCGGTTTTCCAAGCATCTCTGGCCTTAGAGGCTAGAGATGGTTTGGAGAATTGTTTTAATAAATGGAGCTGGCATATTCGCAAGCGGCTAAAGTCCTATTAATATAAAGATCAAATATTGGTCGAATAGTGGATCGAATTAAGGCCGTGACAAACGCCAATGACCTTGAGCATTCGGGAATGCTACATAATGTACCATGCGACCGCTAATTTCGCTACACGCATTCAGTGTGCGTTGGTTGCGGTGGGTACACATCCCGCTCGCGTCAAAGATTAACCAAAAGAGTAGATGGTACGAGGTTCAAAACCCACTCGTTTTATTATTTATTTATTTATTTTTTAATGAACAAGCAGGATGTGTTCATATCAGTTTTTTTTTTCGGATAATGAATGATTATAATGAACGTGAAGTATGCGCGGGAACTTTAGAGTGGCCACTCGCTAGTCCCGACCTCGATTAACACCCTCCTCTACTGCCGATGGGCCCGGATATGTTCGGTGAAGCCATCGCAAGCTTAGATCCACACCTTCCTTTTTTTGTTTTGTTTTTAGTTTTCGTACTTGGGCACTGCTGCTATTTGTTTGTTGATGTACTTTTTATGTATTTTTCTATATATATAAATTATTATAATTTTTTATTTCCTATCGTGGTTACAATAATAAAATTTCAACAGGCCAGTTTTCTTAGTGCTCTGTGACCTTTGCATCAGTGGTATTTTAAAATTGTAATAATACACACATCCTGAGATTTTTTAAATTCATACGTTTTTTTTATAGTAATTTTACTCATTATTAAAAAAAAAACCAACAAAACCACATTTTTGGCAAGGGACCAAATTTTATGTTGGTATTTTTTTAATGTTCTCAATGTGTGCCAATTGGTCAGTTGGGACTTCTTTGCCGCACTTTTTGCATGTTTTTGCATATTTGGCGTTTATCACGGCCTTAATAATGGAAAAAATTCGAAACTTTCATTAGGCACTCATCACATCTTAAACTAGTAAATAATACTAATAATATTTCAACACACATACAAGTTGATCCGCCGACGCACCAAAGTAGTCGATATTGGACACTGAGTGGCTAAGCTAAGTGTGCTGGGCACGTTAGCCGAAGAGACGATGACCGTTGGAGTAACCGTGTCCTACACTGGCGGCCGTGGACAGGAAAACGGAGTGTGGGAAGACCACCCGCCAGGTGGGACGACAACATCAAGTACGTCGGCGGAAAGCAGTGGTTCCGTATCGCTGAAGGCCGGGAGGACTGGAGGAAAATTGGAGAGGCGTATGTCCAGCAGTGGACGCTTACACGCTGACTGACTGACTGACTGACACGTATACAAAATTGTCGCAACCTTTCTCTAGAGCAGCCATACTCAAACTTTTTTTTCTCGGGCCACTTACACATATACATATATGTGCACAGTAGCGGGCCCCTCATACAAGCCAAAAAGCCCGGCTTGCCCTAGGTCAATCAAACAAAGCTCGAAAGCAAATCGAAAACGAAAACAGTCGATAGTACCTACTTCAATTTAATTTTAAATATCGCGCCACGTGCCATTCGCGCGCGCACGATGTCATTGAGTCGACGACGCGACGCGGCGACTCGTCGTTCGTTCGTATCATTCGGAATTGCTCGTGAACTCTCGCCTCGATGCGATGGATGAATCAGTCAATATACGAGCGTACATTAGTCATCTCGCTTGTTCCCGCTGTTATTCTAGCATAATTTTATTTCCTTCTCGTTCTCGAGTACCATACAATTTTTAGCCTAAAGACACCCATAGTGGTATAATAATATATGAGTATGTATAGCGATTAGTATGAGGAAATATGCTAAGAATAATTCGTTCCGTAGTGCGAAAGCGTACTCAGTATTAGTGCTATCTCAGTTTTTCAATAGAAGAACGACAAAGACGTGTCTACTGATGTCTAATGTAGGCGTAGACGTTTGAAGTGATGGATCGTACGTTCGCGAGGATGTTCGTTACTAATTAAAGAAATAAAGAAATAATAATCTTTGGTTAGTTATATCCATGGTGGGTGGCGGCGCGGCGCGGCGGGACGTCGGCTCTCTCTTCGTTCTCTCTCTGGCATGCTATGATATGTGTTGATTAGGTCAAAATAATTCTGTCAACCATAATATGCCTCCAGTGTGCTATTGATAATTATCAACAAGAGTCTTCATAGTAACACTGCAGTTGGTTTGCATAGATTTTTTAATTACCATTTTCTATAAAATTGTGATACTTACAAGCATGTTTATTTCATTTACTGACTGACAGGACAGTGTTATATTATATTTTGTTTGAAATATTTGGCTTCGGCTTGCTCTACGATCTGACCCTAGGCCCGCCACTGTATGTGCATGCAACATCTGTTGTTTTAGATTTTAATGAAAAAACCTATACAGTTTAATTGTTGTTAGTATTTTTGAAGCTAAACAGTATTTAAATATACGTAAACACAAACATTTTAATGTCAATATTTCGTCTGATGCGCTGCAGATATGATTAGGACGTGCTGGTGCGATGACATAATCAACTTAGTTACACTACATGGGATTTGAAGCTACACCAGTTGGGCCACTTAGAAAAGCTTGGCGGGCCGCGCAGCCTCTCTTTATGACTGCTCTAGATTATGATATTTAGCTTGTATATTTTCTTAGATGTAGCAATTCTCCTGGAACATCTTTCGCTATTATTTTGCAGATTGTGACCGCGGACTCACGACAAATTGTGTACATCGGTCTCGCTCGTACTGTACCACACCGACGGAGCCCGAGCTAGACGTCCACTGGGTGCACCGAAGGACTCTGCACCGGCTTCTGTTCCACTATCTGGAGAAACCTTGGTAGACTTTAGACTCATTGCATTTTAATATTTGTCCATAGTAGCAGAGGGAGGAGGTGTTTTGGACTCTCCACGCGCCTATGTATAACCTCTTGCAAGCTTCTGCTCTCCTGGTACCCTAATACAGTCTAACCTTGAACATAATCGGTTCAGCTGTTTTGGCGTGGAGATACAAACGTATATAAGTATTTATTATATTAGTAGGAATTGTATTGCATGAAACTGTATTGTTCAGTAGGACTAGTACAAATAAAGTAAGAAAAATAAAGGTGGACTCATGGGAACAAAACGTTTGAAATGTAAATAAATCAGGCAAATATGATAAGCATACATCGAAATCCGCAGAGCATGAATACAACCTTGCTAGGAATTGACCAAGATAATCAATACGATCAATAAACAATACTGTTGTCGATACTCATATTTTTTATCTCTATTTGTTGTCTATATTTGACATGTAATTCACAAATAGAGATTCTGATTCTCCAAAATAAATATCATCTAAGCGCACGGTCCGTTGCATCGCGCGCCGTTTAACAGGCCGCCGGCGCGGGTCAGCCGTTTGGGCGATCCATCGCTTGTTGATTTTTCGACACAGATCAAAAGCGCGCCCATCGGTGCGGCTCACATTAGCACGCGCCGTTATACTGCGCCTTAACGCACGTGCGCGGCGCACTTCAAAGCTTTGCCGCTGTGTCGCCGCACGACGAACTTGTGTCGTTGTCGTGGAGCAGCACACTGTGCCTACCTACACACTGCGCGGATTACTTCATTTGACTGCAAGCTGCGCCTAGTGTCGGACGTTTACTGTGTATCGCGTTTATTTTGTGTGAGTCCATCGCACAGTGTGTAGTATTTGTATCGCGAAAAAAACTAATTATTTTATACAAAAGCTAAGTGAAAGTGACTCGTTAAAACTGCAAAAACATGCCACCAAGGAAGAAATCGCGCTTAGAAATAATACAATCGCGGATACAAAATTGTCCAAAAATCCAGTTACGAAATAATGTTTTATTTTGCACAAAATGCAACATACAATTCTTACCCAAGAAGTACAATATTGTTCGCCATCTAAATAGTGCAAAACATAACGGCATTAGAAATGAAAAACAGTTATTTTATATAGACCTTTGTAAGTTCATGATCAACTCCAATATACCATGGTCTATGCTAAATAACCCAAATTTTCGAAACATCATACAAAATTGTGTCCATGGAAAATATAGTCCGGATCTGATAGTACCATCTGAATCTCTACTGAGAAAGGAGTACATCCCAGTAATTTACGAACAAACAATGTCATCTATTCGTGACGAGGTACAAAATAACTACTTGTATGTATCTGTCGACGAAACAACTAATGAAAGAGGAGATCAAATCGCAAACGTCTTAGTTGGGCGTCTACGCAAAGATAAATCTAATAAGCCGCATATAATTGCAAGCAAATGCTTAGAGCAAACAAACAATATGACTATTTTCAATTTGGTTAGAGAATCATTGGAAAACCTCAATGTACAAAACGACAAAATACTTTTATTGATAACTGACGCAGTCGCTTATATGGTCGAAAGTGGAAAGGCATTAGAAACAATCTATACCAATATGACTCACGTAACTTGCTTAGCACATGGATTAAACAGAGTTGCAGAAAAAGTACGATCGCTCTATCCTGATGTTAATGACGTAATATCAGCCGTGAAGGAAGTGTTCCTGAAGTCTCCAAGCCGAGTAAATACATTTAAAAGAATACTTCCCAATGTTCCTCTCCCTCCACAACCAATCATAATTAGGTGGGTTACGTGGATAGAAGCCGCTATGTACTATGCCCAATATTTCCACGATATAAAACGTGTCTTGGACACTTTTCGTGCAACTGATGCAATCTCTATTGCAAAAGCCAAAAGAGCTCTTGGTAAAGAAAACATCGAAGGCGACTTATCTTTCATTGCAAAGAATTTGGCTGTGCTTCCGGAAGCCCTTTCGAAATTACAGTCTCCAAAACTAAAACTATGCACAAGTCTCGATATAGTTAACCATGTACAGTCCAAAGTATCTACTCTATACTTACACGAAAAGGGCAAAGAAATACATAATAAACTTAAAGTTGTTTTGGGGAAAAATCAGGGGTATGACACTATGAAAAAAATTAATGGCTTACTCAAAGGTGATGAAGTGACCTTGAACACATTCAACAAGCGAACCACAATAAGGCATTTTATTCACTTTCCTTGTGCACCTATAACGTCAGTGGAAGTTGAAAAATCCTTCAGCAACCTGAAGTGGATTTTTTCTGCGAGGCGTCGCCGGCTTACTTCCGAAAACATAGAAAAGTTATTGATAGTATATTACGAAAATCAATGCGGAAAGCAGTGGTTCCCTATCGCTGAAGGCCGGGAGGACTGGAGGAAAATTGTAGAGGCGTATGTCCAGCAGTGGATGCTTACACGCTGACTGACAATTTTTTTTTTATGGAAACAGACACGTTTGGCTACATCACGTACAACATCCGCGATGTCAGCCCATAACACCGGGTGATCTTGGTGCCACGTCAGTACTTCCCTTCGGTCGTGCCAGCTACACTTAACTGGACGGAAAACACAAACTATTTACATAGCTGTTTCGACCGACCTTTCATTCAGTGCGGTGGCACCAAACCGGGCGGGTTAAACCCTACCACCTAGTAATAGAAGAAGGGAGTCATATCCCTTAGTCGCCTTTTACGACATACACGGGTAGAGATGCAGTGGAATGTGGAAATGGACAATGTGGAAAACAAGCAAGTTGTCAAAAAACATCCATAGCCCGATAAGTTTGGCTCCTCTGCAGGAGATGTGCCTATCCAATTTTTCTCTAATCGGTCTTCAGTGGTATGTATACCTACTAACTTAGTTTGCAGTAATATTATGCCGAAAATTAGTGTAAGCCAATATTCAACCGTAATTTTATCAATTTATTTATTTATTTTTATTTATTTATTTATTTTCTAAACACACATTTTTTTTGTTAAACCTATGCTCTGCACTAGAAAAATCTGTCTCGCAGAGGCAATTATCGACAATTAGGCAGACATTGTGCGCTTATCTAGACATTATTTTAACACTATAGAAATAAAAAAGAAAAAAAGTATAAAATTAACAACAATATCAAACCCTTAAATTAAAATCAAAATAAATATTAAAATAAATATTACAAAGAATTCTGACATGCTTCAGTCGTGCATCAATAAACCATATACCTATAAAGAATAAAAAATAAAAAAATAAAACATACAATTCACATAAAATACAATAGGGTGTGTGGGTGTGAGTGAGTGAGTGAGTGAGTGAGTGAGTGAGTGAGTGAGTGAGTGAGTGAGTGAGTGAGTGAGTGAGTGAGTGAGTGAGTGAGTGAGTGAGTGGGTGAGTGAGTAAGTGGGTGTGAGTGTGTGTGTGTGTGTGTGTGACTTGACTCATGAGTATGAGTGAAATAAGTGTTATGAAAAAGATGCATTTTTAAATATAGCTATCCAATTATAGCAAGTAGGTCTTCAGTCTGCTTGTAGTTGAGGGCAATAAGCCAAATTCGAATCGCAACCTTGCGCATTTTCCCTTGTTTATGTGCAAAGTCACATGACAGTCTTGCTTTGTTATATAAATATGACGCGAGGAACAGACTGAAACGCTGACAGAATGTGGTTTTCATTTGCGGTGGTTGGGTTTGGTTGCAGTTTCTTGTCCGGGGGCGGTGTGGTACTGTTTCCGCCTCTACGGGATTTGTACTTGTGTCATGGCCTGAGATTAGTTTGCTTATATATAGTTGTCTTATTGATAAGACTCCAACCTCGCTGAGGAGAGCGTTGGTGCTATAACGAAACGGTTTCTTAAATAGAACTCTCAGAATGGTTCGTTGTGCCCGCTCTAGTTCTACTAGAAACGTTTTTGCAGCACCGCCCCAGCCTCCAATACAGTACGTTAGAATCGATTGACTCGTCGCGTAGTATACCGTCCTCAGGAGTCTCTCGTCAGCTATGTTTCTAATGCATTTAAAAAAGTATATAAGCTTCCTGGTACGTGCAGCTGTCATGTCAATGTGCGATTTCCAGCTTAAATGCTCATCCAGTATCACACCGAGATATTTCAATTGTTTAACTCTTTCAAGAGACGTACATTGACATGAGCCAACGAATGAGCAGGTGTGTAATTTTAGATATTGTTGGAGTTTATCTTGTCCTACCTTGGTGATTGAAAGCACATATATTTTGTCTTCGATATATTCAGAGTAAGGAGATTGTTGTCTAGCCATTCCTTGACTCATGACATACCTTCCTCAGCACGGGTAAACGTTTCAGCCCTACTATTATTATACAGATCTGTATAAGAGCAGAGCTGTGTCATCTGCGTACGTTACTACCTGCCCTTCATTAATCTCGAGGTTACATAAATCGTTGATGTAGATCAGAAATAGGGTTCGCCGCAGGATACTTCCCTGGGGGACTCCATATTTGACAGATTTCTTGTCACTCAATTTGTCTTTTATTTTTGTCTGTTGTGTACGGCAATTTAAATATGATTCGAACCAAGTTAGTGGCAAACCTCGCACACCTAGTCTTTCCATTTTATTTAAAAGGATTGGGAGACACACAGTGTCTAACGCCTTGGCCAGATCTAGAAATACAGCAATGCTGTGTTTTCCCCTGTCAAGACATTCGACAATATAGTTAACCACACAATCTTCTTTGTGGGTGTAATCGAACCGGATTGTAAAAACTAAAAACTAACAGGACAAATTCAAGCGTAGTGTACTACCATACGAATGATGAATAAAGAATAAAGAATAAAGAACAATCTACTACGTTTTCAGTGCTTTTCTTTGGCCTGAATCCATATTGGTTAGCAGACAGTCTAATTTTTATTTCTAAGTATTTTGATAATCTAGACTTCATTACCTTCTCCAGGATTTTTGATAATGATGGTAACAGAGAGATAGGTCTATAGTTATTTATTTCTTTCTTTTCTCCTGACTTAAATATAGGGCATATTATTGTGTTTTTGAAGGCTCCTGGAAAAACTCCCGTGGACAGACTAAGATTCACTATGTGTGTTAGCGGTTCCAGTATGTATGGTCCAATTGATTTTAAACACTTACTTGTTATTAAATCACAACCCGGTGCACTGTCAGGTTTCAAATCTTTAATTAGGTAGTTTATATATTTCAGTTTCAGTTGTAGGCGAAATGTAAAAACTGGTATGAGCTGCGCTAATACCAGAAACAGAGGAAGTGGCTCTTATCAGCTTGTCTTTAGTTCGATGCAATTGTGCGAGATTTATTTCAGCATACTTCTCACCAACTCCTACATAGTAGTCGTTTATTTGTTTCATGCGTTCCTTTTTATTTAGGCACGGGACATCTGAGGGTGGAAGTAAGTTTACTGACATGTCTTTCGTCGAGCTGATGTTGGCCGCCTCCTTTAGGATTTCCCAAAGCTTTTTGGGATTTTTTGAATTATATTCAATCCTAGTTGCATAATACAGTTGTCTTGCTGCTTTTATGGCTAAGTTGCATGTGTTTCTATACCTACTATATGTATGCAAATAGGTAAATGGATATAATCGTGCAAGTTTGTGAAGATTGTCTCTTTTGTTTACGCATTTAAGGAGATTTGGGGTTATCCATGGTCTCTTGATTTTTGTTGTGGTGTTCACAGTATGTGTCGTGGTATGTGAATAATATCCTGAAGAGTCTCAATGAACATATTGGTAGCTCGATCGGTGTTCAGTTCTGATGTAATGGGTGACCAATCTGTATTCTGTATATGTGTGCACATTTGATTGTAATTGATTTTAGATAGGACCTTTTTTGCGTTTGTTTTATTTGTTTTAATTTTGTGTAAACACGCCAATACTGGAAAGTGGTCCGTTATAGGAGATTCACAGATCACAGTGGTCACGCTGTCTCGACTCCTGACCATCACGTGATCGAGGCAGGCGGCTTGTCGCGTCGGTTGTGTTGGACACAACCGACGCGACACCAACCTACCTTGAACCGCTGGACACAAACCTAGTTCGGCACACAGGCATAGGTATTGAGGGGTGCGACAGTCTCTAGACGACGGGGCTATATCTATGTTCAAATCTCCAGTTAGAATTAGCGATTTAAAGTTGTTATATAACAAAAGTGTTTCACCCAAAGAAGTTAAGAAAGGTTCAATGTTGTGAACAGACGGAGAACGGTACACTGCCAACATAGCACAGTCATGTCCCACTGTCACCAGAAGGCTGTTGGAGTCCGAGATGTCAGGCTCCTGCAAGGCGACATGCAGATCGCTCTTACAGTAAACTATTACACCGTCGTTTTGAGACTTATGTTTAGTGGTGTTATATGGAGTGTATCCCTCAATGTTTAGTGTCGAAGATGTACTATTGCCCTTAAGCCATCACTCGGTCAACACGGTTATGTCAAATATCACATCAAGTCTGTCGAGAAGTACTGTCAAGTTGTTAAAATTTTTGTTGATGCTTCTGATATTTATTGTAAGAGTAGTAAGTTTTGTGTTTTGGTGTAGGACATTTCTACATTATTCAGCCTGTGATATTACGTACGATTCAACTTCACAAACTTTATCTAGATCATTACAGATGTCCTCGTTAGATTGTGAAATCATGATTTTGTTTTCCAAGACTTGCTAGCATCGTATGACATATTAATGCATGTTTTCCATTATAATAGGTAAATTTAATTTGTATTTTATTGAGCATGTTTCTTTTATATTGGTTTGTTGTGTAGTGGCAGTAGTGCATAGTTAGGTAGGTGAGTGTGATGTGCGATTGGTTGAATATAATACGTGGTGTATTTGTTTGTATGTGGTGGTAATAATAGTATTTATAGAAAATTTATCTGATTACAGGATTCGTTCTACAATATAATTTATTTACATAATTCATTATTAGATTTGTAGTCATAAATATTTCAAACACTTTGTCGACGATGCAGAAATGTAATGTAATACAGACAAATGCAAAGTGGTGCCACAAAATTAAATTGCTTATATAGTTCATGTATTCATTCTGTCTAATATTACACATAACACTATTTAAAATCCAGTACAAAGTCTTTAAAAAATAAGGGGTGCAATTGTGGTAACGTAAACAAAAAAAATTTTGTATATTAACATATTTACAGAATATTTACAGAAGCTGTGCCAGCGGCCCGAGCCGCTCTTGAGTTACGAGCAAACATAGATAATACATAGATGCACACATACATGGCCACCAATATAGTGGACGTATGAAATTTTTTCACATTATTAATGCAATGCAATTAAGCCAAATTAGTTTAAGCTCCATATAAAAAAACATATTAAATTGTTGTTTATCACGCAAATTTATCATCAAATTAAAAAAAACTCAATCTTTAAAAGTTGTTGGAAATTTCCAAAGGTTCCTACTTTACAAAATAGCCCCACTGTGCGCTGCACGTGTCCTTGGCGTGTGTCGGCGCAGTCGACGAAGTCAAAGCCTTCTTGTCTTAGACACACCACGGCAATCGGCATCGCACACCTGTTGACTTTGCGTTAGATGAAAATTTTCCACTGCATTTTAAATTTTACCAATTGAACTTAAGTTACAAATTTGAATAGGTACCGTACAATTTGAAACCACATAGAATATCTTATGTGTCTATACTGATATTATTACTAATACCTTGTCACGTCACTTCACAGCCTTGCAGAAATAGATTTAATACAGATCTGTATTGTATACATACATTGTTCACATAATATATTTGTACATAATATATTAAATTATGAACTCTGCTTACCGGTGCGATGATGGCGAGCGCATCGCTGCAGCTCAACGTTTCGAGTCCTCTATGGGACCCGTTCTCAAGAGGACGTGCTAGCTCCTCTGGCAGCCAGCACGTCCTCTTGAGAACGGGTCCCATAGAGGACTCGAAACGTTGAGCTGCAGCGATGCGCTCGCCATCATCGCACCGGTAAGCAGAGTTCATAATTTAATATGAGTGACGGTGCGGGACTAAACCTAATATAATAAATATATTTCATTTCATTTCAAATAAAGAAAATCAAACAACCTGTTTTGTTTATTTTTTATTTTCTATAGAAATAACGTATTTTGAATTATCTACATTATTCGAAAATATCGATACATTTTCGATTTTTGTGAATACATTTTTCATGAATATAAACTCCAGTGTATCACATATTTATTCATTGTCTCGGTAAATCAATTCTACAAACAATTTCAAGTATACTATCGTCTTCTTCCTCGATTCGTTCACACGACCGCCTGCCAGCCAGCAGAAATCCTCCTCCTCTCCCCGCTCCCCACTTCTGCATGCTCTCTTATTCGTGTTCGTTACACTTGACAAATTCAAAACAACCAATTAGGAGCGACCACGAGTGTTGACTTTTTGATACTAAAGTTATTAGCGTCGAAATTAAAAACTGACTTTTCCTTTCGAATTTTATTGCAAGAGTGCCAAAGAATATAACATGTTATAAAAATAAAACACTAAATAATATTATGACTGGCCAGTTCGGCACAAAAGTACTGACGTAAATGAAATATTAAAATTAAAACTTATACTAATCATGACACATTGTCACACCACTAAACACCCTTCATGATTCCGATGTCTGATGGATAAGACAGTAATAATTTTTTATTTTGACGTGATGACGTCACATCTTATAAATTGATGAACACCGGCTGCACACACGAAAAAGTGTCACGTTCCATCTGAGCCTGTGTGTGCAAGCGAGAGCGCGTAACAAGCGATAGAGAGGCACAATCGGCCCAAGCGTCGGCTAGTACCAGGGCAGCACAATTGAAAGGAGGTTACTCGTACCATAATATATTAAAGCGCAAATAGCGGAAAAGAACATTTTACTAATCTGTTCATTTTTTGAAAATGTAACGTTTTTAAAGTCATCAAAACCAGCCAGATACACTTTAGAACCGTTCCCAGTAGTCTTACCACTTTATGACGTCATCACGTAAAAATATCGTCCGTAAACCGACTTTACAGACAACCAATTTTTACTTTTTTTATTTTAGCATTGCAGAAATACAAACAGAATATTTTAAACACAGTTGAAAATTGCACTGTACTTTGCTGAGACATTTTTTTTTTGTTGGCTTGACTTGTAAGTCATAGTTACATTCATACAACAAACAATAACATAGATTTTACACTACATTTACAAATTAACAATCATGACAAAAGCAAGACAGGAGGTCACTGCTGGTGGAGATGCTTGGGCTGCACGTGACCGGTCGACGCACACATCACACCGCTACCTACCTATATAGTGTACCCCCATGCCGCACGAATTATTCCCAAAACTCTGTCCTCACTCGTTTAGCCAGAACATACAATAGAGACTTTAGCAACATTGATCCATATCTCCATAACAAATCGGTATTTAAGAAGCACATAGTGTCTGGAATCTTAAACCCGACATACGACTAGAAGGCAAGTGGGCGAAAAATAAATAAATAATCACACACAGACTCCCTCTCTCTCTCTCTCACACACACACACACACATACCCTCTCTCACACACACACACACACATACTCAAACGCAGACACACACACACACACACACACTGGTAGGTAAAATACTTTTTTTTTTTTTTTTTTATGGAACCTGACACGGTTGGCTACATCACCTACAACATCCGTGATGTCAGCCCATAACACAGGGTGAACTAGGTGCCATGTCAGTGCTTCCCTTCATTTCATGTCGGCTACACTAAACTGGACGGAAAACACGAACTATTTACATAGCCGTTTCGACCGACGTTTCGTTCAGTGCGGTGGTACCAACCCGGCCGGGATAAACCCTACCACCTAGTAAGGTAAGAAGGGAAGGGACCTACAGTTTAACGTGGTAAACTTTCCGTAATGTTAATTTCTTCCTTTGTTTTGTTTTGTTTAGTATGTAATCTGTCTGTATGTATTTTGGTTTAAATCAGTGAAATCTATAATTTGCTTTGTTTTTTGTATAAATAATGTTAATTATATTTTATGTAATACTGTTGATTTCGTTAAAATAAAATAAATAAATAAAAAAATAAATGACAACTATTCACACAAATGGTAGTTGAGAGGTTGATGCATTATTTTCCTGGAACAACAAGATGATGTTGTCGATGATGGAAGAGGAAATTATATTTATTGCAGGCTTTCTTCCAGTACAAGGCACCAAGAAGATCCTGAGTTCAGAGACAACTCCCTTTAACAGTGAAATTTATTTATGTGCTTATGCAAATATCTTTTTGCTAAGAAAGTCTTGCTACAAATACCACAGTGGTGAGGTCGTTCACCAGTGTGACTTAATATGTGCGTATTTAATTGTCCTATATGCAAGAAAGCCTTATCGCATATGTCACACTTATGTGGTTTTCCCCCAGTGTGTATTAACATGTGGTTTTTCAAATTGCGTTTTTGTGAAAAACTTTTATTGCATATCTCACACGAATGTCGTTCATCACTATGAGTTAAAATGTGAGTTTTTAAATTTCGCTTATGAGAGAAACTTTTATCGCATATCAAACAGTGATGTGGTCTTTCACCAGTATGACTTACCAGGTGAAATTTTAAATTTCTTTTCTGCGAGAAACTCTTATTGCATATATCACACAGATGTGGTCGTTCACCAGTGTGAGTAAGCATGTGAATTTTCAAACCTCTTGTTCCCGAAAAAGTCTTTTTGCATACATCGCAGGGATATAGTCGATCATTAGTGTGACTTAACATGTGTCTCGTTAAGCCTCGTTTTACACAGAAAGTCTTATTGCATATATCACATTGATGTGTTTTTAGACCTGTGTGTAATAACTTGTGGATCTGTAAATTTCCTTTTTGTGAGAAACTCTTCTTACATATGTCGCATTGATGTGGTTGTTCACCAGTATGAATTAACATGTGAACTGTTAAACATCGTTTTATAGAGAAAGTTTTATTGCAAACATCACAACGATGTGGCCGTTCACCAGTGTGGTTTGACATGTGTGTTTTTAAATGTGCTTTTTGCGTGAAAGTCTTATTGCATACATTACACATATTTTCTGGTTTAGCAATGTGACTTAACTTTTTACAGGCGAGAGTATTGCGGCTTGTTATATGCCTCCTTAAATCTGCTTTACGCGAGAAACTCTTATTGCAAATATCGCATACATGTTGTTGAATTCCATATTCCTTCGGTTTACCAGCATTTGTTATTCTGAGAGTTTTAACTTTTTTATCTCGTCCCAAGCCATGTGATTTAATTCTGTAAATTAGACAACATAGAATAAATGAATTTGGTATACATATAAAGAAAAAAAAATTAGCAGTGAAATGATGCGACTTAATTGAATGAAATGAAAATATACTTTATTGTACACCATTGTATAAAAAAATTACAAAAGGCGAGTTTAATGCCTTGCGGCATTCTTTACGAACTAACCTTTGGGATGTGGAAAACACGTAGCTGAGCGGATAATGCAGTACTAAAGAGGGAACAGTGTATGAAATATAAATACACACATATACAAATTGTACAAAGATACATACAATCAATTCGCGCCAAATCTTTTTTTCTCCAGCGAATAGGGCTGGAGATTCAAAGGGGCAACGCGGCTAGTGTTTTGGGTTATTGGGTATTCGATTTCGAACAATAATAAGAAAACCATAAGTGATGTATATCAATATAAATCTTTACATATACATAATTACATAATATATACAATAAGAAACATACAACATCTGAATTTTGAGTATTACTAGTTTAGGCATATTGTAGTGCTTAAATGTATCAGTTGAACAGCGTTTTTGGTACCTGTTGGCTCCTACAGGTTATAATAATGCTACCCCCAACCCCCTCGACACCCGGGCATTATCGCGGAGTTTTGGCGATGTTGGTTGGAATTTAAACTCAAATAATTTCGTAAAATAATGAAGTCAGATCAATAAACTCAATTGCACATATAGCGAATGAAATTAAACACAAAACTATGTAAAAAAAGTGAGAACTCACTTATTTAGAAGCACAGGCGGATGGATTATTTTAACTACTGGAAAAAAAAACACAGCAGACATTTTTTCCTACCCTACCTAAACCTAAAATTGACAATTCCTCTTTACGTATCACACACCAAATTTTAGATAAAGAATGCTGCTACGTAAGTACTTGGCCATTGAATCTTATCCACAAAAAAATAAAAAAAAACAAGGGCATATAAATATGCATCTGAATATATTTTTTTATAGCAGGATATACAGTTTGGGAGCGGAATTGTTTGTCGGTATTACATGTCTGTTCCGAGTTTGCCGGTAACTCCGCCCGCGCAGTACGGTTAGCATCGCTGCCGCATACCCACATCCGTATTTTATTCGTAATTGAGCTAACCTACCCCTCGCGTGTGTACGAACTTTGTTCTGTTTTGTGTTATTTGTTTTTATTACTAACATTTGTTGTGCTCAAATGCCAATATGAGTAAAAAAGGACTTGCGTAGACTAGTCATGTGTCACTTAATTACGTGGAATTATTATTACATGGTAGTACATATTACTTCTATGCCTGAAATAGAATTAACGACAGTTCAGTTTAACACCTGGTTGCGGGAGCATTCGTCTATCCGACTTTTTTGTCGACGGTACCGATAGTTCATAAAAAACTTAGGCAAACTTGGAGCAGACGAGTAGTAGGTGTGTTTGATGGTAATGAAAAGGTTTTGTATAATCTATCAAAAGTGCTCTCTCGTTCTAAATTAACTGCTATAGTACTATATGAAAACCCACGCGGAGCAGATGGGAGCCGGCGGCGTAAGAAATACCTGCTCCCCGCGGAGCAGTTGGGAGCCAGCAGCTTAAATTCTTAATTAAAAATAAAAGTTTTGCAATTTAATTTGCTATTAAAATTAAAATTAGTTACTCACTGTGAATCTTCCTTCGGGCCAGTCTTGTTAAGTGTGTACTTGATTTCTGGTGGCTCCAGCATTGTGGGCCCAATCTCCATCTCCTGCTTGACCATAGCGGCCGGGTCGAGTGAGCTGTCTTCATCCCGAACTTCAGAATCATCATTCTTTTGATTAACCTTGGCACTCGAGGTTGAATCATCTCTCATTTCAAGTGGATCAATGGCCGGTTCCAGCAGACCAACGTTACGGGCTAGAGCAGTATGCAAAGTGTAGACAGCGTCAAACCATGAAGTTCCGAAGCCATCTTGCACATCAGCAGGTGTCTTGGTAACTTTTTTATTTGCCATTTTAGGTTTTACCTGTAATCATTTTAGAAATTACTACATAAGTACATAATATGAAGGTGCAAATAGCTGGCCGACATTGTATTCGCAGCCTCCGTAAATATCCGAATGCCCGTGGGCGTCATCGTACTACACCTCTGCATTAGTTTGGCGCGCACCATAAGTCGTGCTTCCCATAAAAAAACTATTGTATCCAAGCAACAGAAAATATGTGTATCAGTGCAGTGGTGGTTCAACAGACACTTGTTCATCATAGGTGTCACCGATAGCCCCCTATGCAGGGTTGCATGGCGAAGGGGCGAAACAGCCGCCCACGGGCTCCTGGCAGAAGAACGACTGCAGTTTCTTGCGCGCAACTTTCTCCGCACTTCTCAATTATAAAATCATAACTTTAATATTTACTTCGGGACCCATATAAATTTGCACCTCATTACAATCTAGATAAAACGACAGTTCATATGATATAGGTTTGAGTTAATTAGATTTCAATTGGAATTAATAAAAAATAGGTAAGTTTAGAGATCAAATTTTATGGGTGTACGAAGGAAAGAACGAAGATATCTTGAAAAGTAAAGCGATAACATATCTTTTTTTTATTTTAGAATATAACTATAATACATTTCTAATAGAACAGCATCAAATTTTGTTAACATCTTCTTGAAAATTTTTTCACCAGAACCCACTTACCGCGCACACAGAACGGTTCGAACTTCCAGCGAGAACGCAAATATGTGTTTCATGGACCATGCATATGACACCATCGCTGCGAACATTTTTTGTTGCGTTCTTTCATTACTCAAATATTCATTAGAGGAACAGAGATAACCCTAAGTTCAAAGCTGACAGAGTAAAAAATAAAAAACCAACTCCGGACGTCAAGTCGATTAATAGATCGCTGTAATCGGTAAATTTTGGCTGGTCAGTGGAGTGTATTGGGATTGCTCAGGGGGTTAAGATCTAGTCCATTTGTAAAGTTCATTTTAAAGTTTCGGTACTCTGTACGGAAGCCTATTACTCTGTCTGTCCATCCGTCCATCCGTCCGATGGCTGTATCTTTGGAACCCTAATAGCTAGCTAGTGAAACTTTCACAGAATGTGTTATTGTTTAAAAATTTAAAAATGAAGGGGGTCCTCATACAAGAAACATGTTTTCTTTGTGTTTCTTTTCGGTAAGATGGATCCCAAATTATACGGGTGCTACAGTTTGGTATAAGGTTTGGTACATTACCTCTAGCTGGAATGGGTGATGGTCATTTCCACATTTCGCTTAAGTAATTCCTCCTTGGTGGTTGGCAATTGCACCGAATTAGTTCAGTTTGAGTTTATTCAGGCTTGCTTGTGCAGGCGAAAATTCCTTGAATGTATTGTTTGCAAAGCATTCAAGCTACCTACTAGACGTAGACCGCACAAGAACAAAATCGTAATTCTATAAATTGTTACCTAGGTAGTTGTTAATACACCAATCATGAGTTTGACACGCCTGTATGTGAAGTGGCGTTATTGAAGTACGTACGACATCAAAGTTTTTGTACGAAAATGTTCCCAATGCCCGTTCTATAGCCTGGTTATATTTATTTCTTTGATTATTTATTACCTCGTTTGAAAGTTTGGAGGGTCGAAGTCGATGTTTTTTTTTCTGTACATTTCATTTGACATTTCACTTCGGCCATTTTGAATCAATGTTTTCTTTATCCCTTGCATGCCTTTGGTACATTTTGTAATATAGTCGAATGTATCGTTGCATTGCGCCCCAACAAAGTAAAAATGATGAAAAAATATTACACCATATCACACACGCTGAATCCCGAAAAACGGGGTAAGCAGAGTAATCAGTGTTGTGCTGCAAGAACTCTGGTAAATTACAGCACAACACCGACCACCACGTTTCGCACAGTATTCGAACAAGATTCAATCGATCAAGCAGCAAGTAAGGCACGAAAACCCACCTGCTACATGACTCGGTGGAAGTACCGTCCCAAGGTGAGAGGTGGCGAGCCTGTCGCCTTTAGCACGGCATCTTGTTCTTATCCCTTAGTCGCCTTTTACGACATGCATGGGTAGAGATGCAGTGGGGCTATTCTTTCTAAGTACCACCGGCCCCACACGGTATACACCAATTTTCAAATATGTGTCTTGTTCTGAATATTTCTTAGAGCCATAAAATAAAACGTATTCAAATTTTGGTCTAATTTTTATTTTAGTATATTTTGGTACTGGCAGCAAATTGATATTTCTGAAAGGCATCCAAGGCAATAGTTAAAAACAAAAAAACAAAATTTAGAAACTCTCACACTATTTGAACAAGACATCAGAAGTTCGGCCGAGTACGTGTGTTTGTCGCGCTGCGCTGCTAATTTTTTTGCGTTTCTCGCGATTAGGTACGACAAGAATAATTTTATTGTTCTTTTAAGAGAGAATTATTATACAAGAGAGAAAAAAATACAATAGATGAGGCTGTATGGTTGATATGACCTTTGCCTATCCCGAAAAAGGACAAATCCAACAAAAAATTTCACTTGTTTGACAGTTTGGCTTGGCTGTATGGTCAAACGATCTTTGCCTGCCTATTTATGGCGAAAACAACAACAACAACAACATTTGACAGTTTGGATAAGTTGACAGCTGCCGGTTTATAACAAGCGAAAAGAAAAGAAGAAGATAATTTTGTGAGAATTATTTTACGGTGCATAGTTCTTCAATTAAAACATATTTTATGAATTAGCAATTATGTGGGATGTGCGAGTGTGCGTGGCGTGTCTCGCCACCGACGTAAGGATGTACAGCATGAGCGCTAGCAGTCTGCTGCAGCCCTACCAACTGCTCGCCGGCGTCCAGGTAGAAATACAAGTTTTAATCGTATCAAGACTGGTTACCTTCATTCAATGCATTTATTACGAGACCTTCTATGTAGTAAATGTATTGAATTGATATATTCTTAGCTATAGGTACACCAAAAATCTTAACATCATACCTTTTGGCTCCTACAGGTTAACGATTACCCCCTGACTACGGGGCCACTTTCGCTGCGCGGGAATTTTCTCGGCGCGCTCTATTTGTTAACTCAAACTCAATATGTAAACATAATCTCTAATATTTAATAAAATAATGAAGTCAGATCAATAAACTAGATTTATTTGCACATATAGCTGTTTAAATTATCCACAAATCTATGTCACACAAGTAACTAACTTATTTAAAAGCACAGACAGATTTTTAACTCCCGGAAACAAAACATGCCCAAAATTTTTTCCGAATTTTTTCTAACATAAAATTGACAATTTTACTTGATACCTACTAAATTACATGCGAAGAACACTGCCTCTAAAAAGCCGAACAACGTGCATGTGAGGTAGTTTAATTTTATCCACAAAAAAAAATACAAGGACAAATAAAAAAAAATATCAGAATATATTTTTTTCTGTTTTCGTGCGGAATTCTTTGTAAGTGTGTTTCATATCAGTGGAAAAGTTTTTTAATGATCTATCTAAAGTGCTCTCTCGTAATTTACTAGAGTCCTTACAGTAGAACACTGATTACTCCGCTCACATTGATTTTCGAAGTACAGCGTGTTGTATGTATGTATGTGTGTATTGGAGTGTAAACGGAATAATAATTTAAGAAACACTTTGATCGTAGAATTAAAGACAGATTAAGTTTATTTTTAACAGCTCCTCTGAGCACTCCCCATAGAATAAGCGATAGAACACACTTAGGGAGACTCGTTTGTTTCTTTGATTGCTGCCCAGCCTCTTGGAAAGGAGGGTGGGCCATTCTCCGCACTGAGACCTCAAGACAGTCTATTGTACGTTTTACTTAAGGAGACATTATATTGTCTATAAAGACAAAAAAAAGAATGAGTAGCAAAGAATATATTGTAGGACTGGGAGGGGCTGCCGCAGACAATGTGCTACGAGTGTGGAGCGCTGCTCGGCAAGTTCCGAGTTTTCCGCGAGCGTTGTCATCGCGCCTACGTCACACTACGCGACATGGTCATGGACCACGATGAGGTTAGTTTTTTTTATGTAATCCGGTATGGGTGGCTGAGTCTGACGGGCCAGAGCACATGTTCCGACTGGCCGATATCACCTCCGAGAAGATAGGTGTCATACCGGAGTAGGGTTGGCAAAAACCCGGGTTTTTAAAAAAAATCTTTACGCGCTGGGTTTTTTTACGTTTTTTCGGGTTTTATTGGGGACTTTCGGGTGTTTTCATATTAAATTTAATTTGGAATTAGCTTGAGCCGTACAGGAACAGTATAACATAAAATATATCACTCACTATATGCATTCATTATGCATCTCCTTTAATTAATGAAAATGATGATTCGCAGAATTATTAATTGTTACTGAAGATAAAAATTCTTATAAAGCAAAATCTTCAGATCTTTTGTTATCAATTACAGCTTTATTATATCACAATTCTTTTAAACCCAGTTTCATCATAAACCCTCTGGTTTTATCAGGTGCGTTTTACCCAATTTAACCCAGTGGGTTTTTTTCGGGGCGGGGAAAATCAAGCCAACCCTGTTTACCGGAGACTTCCTTGCGAGTTCTGCCGAGCGCTCCTAGCATTGGCGTATATAGAGGGGGGGCCGGGTGGGCACGGCCCACCCCAGAAGTGTCTGGTGCCCAGCCCAGAATGTTGGGTTGCCAACCCAAAATTCTAGGGTGGACACTTAAATAATTTCACACAAAAACACTTAAATAATCTACAGCTGAGGAATCAACATAAAATTCCATTTCCATCCAGGTAACCAAAATAAACACTTTAAAATATTTTTTTTGTTTAATTTTATTTAGGTAAAGAAACTTTCCGAAATCAATGGCCGAAATACGGCTTAGCACTTCAAGTTCAACCTAAATGCTACCTAAATGCATTCCAGCTTACTCTCCCCGACCCGAGTAACCTAGTTAGATGGGGGAAATCTACAAATAGACTATGCCCATCATGTAAGGAGTTCGTAGGCACGGCCAAACATTTGTTATGCGGATGCAAAATACTACTTGAGCGAGGCCAGTATTCCTACCGTCATGATAAAGTCCTCCAAATCATCAGAGAGGCCATCAACCTGTCAATTGCACGGACCAGGAAAGGGCAAACCAGTAGCGGCTTCCAGAAGGTCAACTTTGTGAAACCTGGAGCCAATAAGCTGCCCAAAGATAGGACTAAACCTTCTTCCATTTTGGGAGCAGCAAAGGATTGGGAATTGTTGATGGACACACATGAGAAGCATTACCAAATGCCTTCGGAAATCTGTACCACAGCATTAAGACCGGATATACTCATGTTCTCAAAAGCGACAAAGCATGTAGTACTTGTTGAACTTACAGTTCCATGGGAAAGTAACATACCGAAGGACCACAACATCAAGCTTAACAAGTACTGCAACTTAGTAGACCGGATTGTGAGAAACGGATTCAAGACTGATCTCTTCGCTGTGGAAGTCGGAGCAAGAGGACTACCAGCGAAGTCGCTCTACAGTCTCTTCAAGAATCTAGGGCTCCCAAGATCGACGCTAAGCTCATATATGGAGAGAGCTTCAAAAACGTCACTGGAAGCATCCTACAGAATATGGATAGGTAGAGAGAGGGAGGTCGAGAGCGGGACTGGTGGTTTCCCCGCGTCCTAGTCAACGCAGACTAGCTGACGAGGGCTTGAAGCGAGCCGAAACGTGAAGCATGCGCGGGAAATTTAGAGTGGCCACTCGCTAGTCCCGGCCTCGATTAATACCCTCCTCTACTGCCGATGGGCCCGGATATGTTCGGTGAAGCCATCGTAAGCTTAGATCCACACCTTCCTTCCGTGATGTCAGCCCATAACACCGGGTGAACTCTTGGTGCCACGTCAGCGCTTCCCTTCGGTCGTGCCGGCTACACTGAACTGGACGGAAAACACAAACTATTTACGTAGCCGTTTCGACCGACCTTTCATTCAGTGCGGTGGTACCAACCCGGGCGGGTTAAACCCTACCACCTAGTAATATAAGAAGGGAGTCTTATCCCTTAGTCGCCTTTTACGACATACACGGGGAGAGATGCAGTGGGGCTATTCTTTTAAAGTACCGGCCCCACACGGTACCGGTCAAGTAATATAAACGAAACTAAACTAAAACTGCTATGATGAGCGCAAAATTGATAATGTCACAATGTCTATGAAACGGCTCATTCGAGACAGATTAACATCTAGTGACGGAGCCAATGTTTGTCATGTGCCGTTTGTAGTACTTAATAAATATCATTTCATCATTTCAATATATGGACGGCCCCATAGGCACACCTGGATGCGGTCAGTACTTGGATGGGTGACTGGACTGCCCTAACGTTGGAGGCTGACCGTGGTTCAGATTCCACGTAAAACTGTAGCTCCCTTCCCTTCTTACCTTACCAGGTGGTAGGGTTTAAGCGGCCCAGTTTGGTATCACCGCACTGAATGAAAGGTCCGTCGGCTATGTAAATAGTTCATATATTCCGTCCAGATCAGTGCAGCCGGCCCAACGAAGGGAAGCACTGACATGGCACCGAGTTCACCGCGGTGTTATGGGCCAACATCACGGATGTTGTAGGTGATGTAGTCAACCGTGTCAGTTTCCATATTAAAAAAAACGATACATGTGTACAACTTTCTTATTACTATCTAGATTAATTTTGTCTCTGTTACTGTGTTTCTTTTATGTCTTCTAAGAAATAAATATTTTATATTTGGATTTGAATAATTTCAGATAACTCTAAAGAGGGTCCAACAGATTGACCGGAGGAGTATAAAGCCGAGCCTCTGCTCGCCGCTCGCACGCTCGCCCGTGTACAGCACCAGCGTCGGCCCGGAGCCGGCCGAGCGTCGCCGCACACGCAGGAGGCACAAGAGGAAGGCCGCGAGCGGGAAGAGAGGAGGCGGCGGCGACGTGAGGCCGAATGTGGAGTACTTCGTGGAGATAGATAAAGGTATTTCTTTTTATGCAATATTTTTAGAGTTCCGTACCACGTACGGGCAACAATTTATGAACACCTATAGCAATTTTGGCATGGTTATAATCGCGCTGGCCGAGCGGTCTGGGTTTCGGCTTCTGTTGCGAGAGGTCCTAGGTTTGAATCCAACCGGCGTTTTTACCACTATTCACCGGCTTTTCAGAGAAGAGCGAATTTGGAAGATTACATTACAATAATGTATTCACATTATACCTTGAATCTTTACCTAACTATAAGGATATACATTATAGTTAAAACACTTGAAATGGTTAGTATAATGGCTATGGTTAGGATAATATGATGTGATGTTTGCCTAGTACCTTTAATTTCATTCGCAGATGAGGTGACCAGCATTAAATCAGAGATCGAGTTTGCGGACGACTTGCCCGAGGTGACGCCGAGCGACTCCGACTCCGACCTCCCCCTGAGGCGGCCGTCGGAGCGCGCGCGCGGCCCCGGCGGCGGCGAGCGAGCCGCGCCGGAGGTAAAGCGGGAGCCCGCGGACTGCGGCGAAGCTTGCGGTTACCTTGAAGAGAACGTCACTAAGGTTTGTAACGCGCACTCGGACCATTACCTCTATCACGAGATTTAACCTACACCGCATATTACGCTACGTCGTCAGGCCTCACACACTCTATGTACTTGCGCGTGCTAACTACCTACCGCCTACCTACCTACCGTGAATTTTAATGGGCTGCCCAAAGAATATAAACAGTTGCGCGGAGCTGCAAAGCAATAATCACTTTACACTCGATCGTTAAGGTACATTTTCGCACGCAGCGATTGGCGACTTGAAACAGTAGGTTATCAAAACCCGAAGGTAGGAACTTTTTCTATTTATTTATTTATTTATTTTATTTATTTATTTATTTTAGGGAAACACACAGTTATAAATATCTTAAATTAAATAAACATAAAGTAATAACATAAACCAGTAAAGTTTCCACAATTAGGAAAAACTATAACTAGTGAACTATGGAGTGATTTATCTGTTACGAAGTAACTATTAAGTAATCTGTGACGTCATGCTCTCTGCATCATTTTGTATGGAGAAACGGAGCAGCGCCTCTAGTGATAGATTTGGAGTAGCGTAGTACGCGGTGTAGGTTAAATCTCGTGATAAGCGTACATATCTTGAAACGTCGGTCGAAACGGGTAAATAATTTGTGTTTTCCGTTCAGTTCAGTGTAGCTGACATGAAATGAAGGGAAGCACTGAAATGGCATCTAGTTCGCCCTGTGTTATGGGCTGACATCATGAATGTTGTAGGTGAAGTAGCAAACCGTGTCAGATTAAAAAATATATATATATCACCACCTTAGCCCTATTATCACTGCAATGTAGATAGATCTATTGTGATCTATCAAATAATTCAGACAAAAAACTTCAAGTAGCAAGTGAGGCAAAAAAAAACAGTATACTCGAAAACAATTTTTTCATCGGGCCCTCGCGTACATAATTGAAACGAGGGTTTGTAATAAAAAGAATCGGGACGCGCGGGCGCGGGCGCCGTTCTGGATGTTACCTGTTAAATAAAGTTGATTGTGACAGGAGGAGCTAATAGAACACGTCAGGATGAGGCAACACTCGACCGCCTACAAGAAGGCGCGATACAAGTGTACGCTGTGTTACAAGTCCTTCCCGCGCCGGGACAGATACCACAACCATATGCTGCTTCACGACCCGGTAAGTCCTGTACTTGCAGCTCTTTTTGTTTTATTTGTTTAGGTTTCCGTAACTCGTTTGTTTTTAGGGTGCCGTATCCGGTACGGAACCCTATTACTAAGCCTGCGCCGTCTGTCTGTCTGTCTGTCCGCATCTACCGAATAGAATGTGAAGCATTTTAACTAATCATGACATTTAACTAATATGAAGCATTTCATAACACTCCATAGATGGCATGAGTGGCGCTAACCATGACATGGCGATACGGAACCCTCGGTGCGCGAGTTCGAATCGCACTTGGCCGTTTTTTTTTGTTTACTGTGTGTCTGCCACCTCATTGGGAGGCGTTTTAATGTGGAAATTCCAAGACGGACAGCAAACTAGCTACTAAGCTACCATTCTCCGCACTGAGACCTTAGTATTTGTTTCGTCCTCCGCCATGCAACCTCTGCACAGGGAGCTGTCGGTGACAGAGAAACTTTAGCAGGCGCTTCCTGAGTCGCAGGTCCAGTTTGGGAATAGCGTCCCGGGATTGCCTTTCCGTAACCCGTACGGAAGCCTATTAATGAGCCTATGCGGACTGTCTGTCCTAATGATGTTTCTTTGGTACTGTAATAGCTAGACGGTTGAAATTTTCACAGAATATGTGTTTTTGTAGCGGATGTAACAACGAGTAATAAAAAATAGAAGAAGTAAAAAATTTGGGGTGTCCCTCATACAACAAACAGGTTTTTTCAAAGTTTTATTTTTATGTATACACCGCATACACACTCATACATTGGGCGCCGTTAGATACCTGATGAGTGCCTCGGCGCCATATGTCGAGCTTTCAATATAAAAAAAATAAAAAAAATGTGCTCGAGTCCGACTCGCGCTTGGCCGGTTTTTTTAAACCAACATGGGTGGCTGTGCCGAGGGTCCAATGGTCGACAGAGCCAAAAACACCTCTCCTCGCGAAACCACGATCAGTTAGGCGCCATGCCGGCAGATTTGCGGACTGTTGCTAGGCTGTCTAGCCTGTTAATACGATGTTTGAAGGCACCCAGGTTAAAGGATTCGGGAAACAGACTCGCCGGAAGACAGTTCCACACTAGGGTTTTCTACCCGGGTACCCGGGACCGGGTATACCCGGGTTTACAGGCGATTTCGTACCCGGGTAAAATTTCACAGAATACCCGGGACCCCGGGTATCATTTTTTGGCACTTCGAAAATAAAGTTAGCGTTTTTTATCAGCATTTTTTAACACCACAATACAATATTTTTCAGTAGCCGAGTTGGCAACACTGGTTGCCTGTGCCCGCCATAGATAAACATCGTGGATAAACTTAGTGATTATTTACTCTGTGGCCATAGACGGCCGGTGAATTGAGTGAGGTAATGTTGTTTGTATTAGTTTTTTCCTTTAATTTGATATTAAAGAAAAACTATTAAATCTATATATATTTGTATGTACATTTTGCAAACTCAACATTATGGTCCGGAAGGAAAATTCGCTCATTCACATTCAGATGTCTTTGGTTATATAGCTGATTTATCTCAGTTTCCGTGTTTTGTCTTTTGCTTAATAATATGGTTGGTATGCTTAATAACTGGTGGTTTCCCCGCGTCCTAGTCAACGCAGACTAGCTGACGAGGGCTTGAAGCGAGCCGAAACGTGAAGCATGCGCGGGAAATTTAGAGTGGCCACTCGCTAGTCCCGGCCTCGATTAATACCCTCCTCTACTGCCGATGGGCCCGGATATGTTCGGTGAAGCCATCGCAAGCTTAGATCCACACCTTCCTTCTGGTTGTCTTTAACAGTCGAAGAAGGAAAGGGATAGAGCATCTATTCCTTTTGATTTAAAACTATAAATTCTTGATTGCTCTCCATTCTTGCTGACTGATTTATTTAGTTTTTTTTTAAATCTCCATACTTTTTTGCAATTTTCATAGCCTTTTCCAGCGTTAGATCCTCTTCTTGCAACAGTTTTTCTCGTATATAGCTATACATAATGTAATACCCGGGTACCCGGGTATACCCGGGTATATATTTAAAAAATACCCGATACCCGGGTATGAAAAAACACCGGGTACGCGAAAACCCTATTCCACACCCCAGTGGTGCGACAGCGAAATAGTTTTGATTGGTCCTCAAAGCCCAACACCCACCATCCTTAGCCATGAGCCCGGGCATGACTGGTAGAGAAATTATTATTATTATTTGTTAATGAACTAGCAGCTTAATATGCTGATGTGTTCATGTCTATGATGATCACTGGTGTTGCTAATTGTTATATTTCTTCAATTTTTAAATACTTGTCAAGTCTATTTTTGAATGTGTTTATTGAGGGTGCTTCAATAACTTCCTCGGGCAGTTTATTCCAGCTTTTTACAATTCTGTTAGTCTGGAGTTTCAAGCTGTGACCTCTTAGGTCAGTGTTTGAGTTTAACACAAACATGCTTTCCAGCTCTGGGCAGTGCCGCTTCAGTATTTTGTATGTCTCTATATTTCTTATACCTCTATTGACACATTTCTTTTTATATAAATTTAACATTTTTACATTATTTACAATTAAATATTAAAATCTAAAATTGATACAGAAACAAATGGAGTTTCCACCACCGGCTGAGGGGGGAACCCAAGCTACCGTTGGTCGGGCCCTAGGGAGAGAAACGTCCGGACGATGCGTATTCTTATTTATTATTATTTATTTAAAAAGCTCAAAAAGGGTCAGGTGCGTAGTACCCGTAACCGACGAGCATGTATGAAGAACATTATGAGAGTGGAAGAGGCGGCAAAAGTGTGTCAGCATCGTGGTGCGTGGGGGTTGGGTTGTTTGCGTGGGTTGGGTCCGTTGTCTTTGCCTGCCCCATTGGGAGGCAGGCAGGCGTGACGTTATGTATGTGTATGTATGAACTTATAGCACAACACCGATTACTCTGCTTACCCTGATTGTCGGGATACAAAAGCGTGAGTTATGTATGTATGTATGTATTATTTAATTATATACACTAGCAGCTTGCAGCTGATGCGTGTACTTCACGTGTTGAGTGCACTGTTTTATGATAGATCTTATTTATATATTTTATTTTATTTATATATTTTTTATTTTATTATATTAGTGTTTGTTTATTATTTACCGTTATTTACCGTGTTTATTAGTACCGTGTGGGGCCGGTACTTAAAAAGAATAGCCTCACTGCATCTCTCCCCGTGCATGTCGGAAAAGTCGACTAAGGGATAAGGACAAGATGCCGTGCTAAAGGGCGACAGGCTCGCCTCACCTCACCTTGGCATGGTACTTCCACCGAGTCATGCAGCAGGTGGGTCTTCGTGCCTTACTTGCTGCTTGATCGATTGAATCTTGTTCGAATAATTTGCGAAACGTGGCGGTCAGTGTTGTGCTGTAATTTACCAGAGTTCTTGCAGCCAGTGGCGGCTGGTGACTTCAGTGACTGGTAGTGCGCTAAGTACCTACCTACTTAAATACCAAATTTCCCAACACATTCCCGTCATGTTATTTTAAGATCGCGACTTCCGAATTTTTTAAACGCCTGCGTTTTATTATGTAAGTACCTAGTATGAATATTCTCAAGACACTCAATGAGTTGCAAAAAACAAGAAAAAAAAATCCAAACAAGTTTTTTAACTTATTTTTAGTACCTTTATGAATACACCCCATAGACCACAACACTACTGCAGATTTTAAAAAGAAAACAGTCCAAAAATACTTAAAAAAATATATAAAAATAAAAGCATTTGAAAAGTAGGAATTGAACCCGGGATCACCTGATTGTAAAGCCTTGCCTTTAACCAACGCTTAGGCAAATATCGGCACCACTTAATTCACAGTATCACGTGACAGAAAGCAGCAAACCTAACCATATCCCATTTTAAATATTCGCGCGCTAACGGGTATGTGACATCACATGACAGCGCGCTGACTCTAGGTAGACGGCAAAGAGTTTGTAAGTCGGACTTGTGCAAAACGAATCGCTCGCGACGCGACGTGTCGCACGCGCGGGTATTCACGATATAGCGTCCTTGTTTGGCGCTCGTGCGCCGCACGCAGAAGTCCTTTCGGCCCATACTGTTTCTATGAAGTATCTTCTGTCCCACGCGCCAGCGGTGTTTTGCCGATCCCCATACATTCAGTATGGGAGACCCGCGTGCGACTTATATTCCGCACGGCGCGCGCGTTTATTCGCAAAAACGTGCCTTGTGATCTATAAAATAAGGTCGAATTCACAGTCGTATTTATTTGGAGTACGATCTTTATGGTTTTAATGTAGTATGTTATAAGGTATTATTTATTTTGAGTGAAGTGAAGACTTCTCGTGGTATGGTAGTGCGGCGCACGAGCGCACTTTAGGACCAGCCGCCAGTGCTTGCAGCACAACACCGATTACTACCCCGATTGACGGGATTCAGGGTGTGTGATATGTATGTATGTATGTATGTTTATTATTTACCAAATGTTTGTCAGGCATAACAGAACAATGCCAGGCCTCACGCACTCTATGTACTTGCGCGCGCTAACTACCTACCGCCCGACGGGCCGCCGGCGGTCTTTTTCAGTAGTAATTCGTCTGCCGCGCGAAGTATACATAGACGCTCGCCCACGCAAGTGCGCGCAGCTGCAAAGCAATAATCACTTTACACTCGATCGTTAAGCTACATTTTCGCACGCAGCGATTGGCGTTGTGAAAGAGTAGGCTATTAAAGCCCGAAGGTAGGAACATTTTCTATGGAGTGATTTATCTGTTACGAAGTAACTATTAAGTAATCTGTGACAATGCCTTTAGACTTGAAGTCTGCCATTTGTTATTTGTTATTGTGCAATTATTATTATTTCATTTCAACAGAAAACCCAGACAATTTTTATTAGCCGTTTAAGACGAATCTCTATTCGGTGCTGTTGTGTCTTGTCGCGACAGGTTAGCGGCGAGCACGCATGCGAGGTGTGCCTCGTGCGAATGTGTACGGAGGAGTCGCTCGGCGACCACGTGAAAAAGAACCACAGCAAGAAGTACACGTGCAGCAGTTGCGGACACGTCAGCTTCAACCAGTGCGTACAGTAGTTTACCCAAGTGTTACCGTACTGTTAACGTACCGTAATGTTACCGTACCATAGTGTTAATGTACCGTAGTGTTACCGCACCGTACTGTTACCACACCATACTTTTACCCTACTGTAGTGTTACCGTACCGTAGTGTTAACCTACCGTAGTGTTACCATACTGTACTTTTACTGTACTGTAATGTTCTGTAACGTAGTGTTAACCTACCGTAGTGTTACCATACTGTACTTTTACCGTACTGTAGTGTTACTGTACTGTAGTGTTAACCAACTGTAGTGTTACCATACTATACTTTTACCGTTCTGTAGTGTTACCGTACTGTAGTGTTAACCTACCGTAGTATTACCATACTGTACTTTTGCTGTACTGTAGTGTTACTGTACCTTATTGGTATTGTTAACCTACCGTAAGTGTTACCATACTGTACTTTTACTGTACTGTAGTGGTACTGTACCGTAGTGTTAACGTAGCGTAGTGTTACCGTACCGTACTATTACGATACCTTCCTGTTTCTGTACCGTAGTGTTACCGTTGCATTAACATACCATAGCGTTGCTATACCATAGTTTTAATTCTTATACCATAATACACCAATACCGTACCATTATAACTTATAACACTGAACAGTTACCATAATACAGTGTTAGCGTAAGCGTTACCATACCGTTTTGTTACCATAACATAGTTTTACCATAGTGTAATGTTACCGTACCATAGATATGCATACTTATATGTTATAATTTTAGCATTCCTTAGTGAAACTGAGTCTCATTTTCAAACAGGTGTCTGGCCTGATCAGATTTCTTCATTGGTTCGAACTCTGAATAGTCAAGTCACAACTGTGTAAAATTTCAGGAACACGGCCGCGATGCACGCCAAGAGCCACCAGACGCTATCCTTGAGGAACACAACGCATCTGGACAAACTTCAGACAACTGCAGTTAAACTTACCACCGTATGTATACAGTGTTAGTCCAGTTTCACTTCAGTGTCAGTTCCACAGAGCATCAAATACCGACCACCGGCGCCTCTCCTAGAGGCGCCCTGAGCGCGATTTCTCTACAGCGCCGTTGAAGCCTGTGGGCGTGGCCTATGACTTACATATGTGTGTTGTGCGTGTGCATTTGTTTTGTGCGTGTGCCTAACTTGCTCCTCTTTGTGTGTAGTGTCGATACTAGCACACACACACACATACGAAGCGCTAGCAGCACTGCGTGTAGTTTTTGGGTTTCAAATATTATCGCTTAGGGCGCCTCTATTGTTTATTGTTTCTTGTATAATTTCATCCACAGGTAGGTAACCTACGCTTGGACATGTCGAAAATTCCGCCAGTTCTAAATTCAATGCGAAGAAGAACTGACAAACAACCTTCGCAAGTCACAATGTTTTGTTAGTACCTACCTAAGTATTATATTATAGTAACTTATAAATAATTAACCCATACTACCGCTCACAAGAGCATTCATATTTACAGCATAAACATGAATACTGAAGAATCTGACCACTGTGCCTATTTAAATTACCTATATCTGGTGTATAGTGCCATCGTCAATTTGATACTTAAATATATCAAGTCAATTCAACAAATATTAGTAAAAGTTTATTACAAAGAAGTAGTAGGGGGCGCGCGCATTCGCTGCTCTGTGGTCAGTTCACTTCAGTTTCAGTTCAGTGCCAGTACAGTTTCAGGCAAGACCGAGACATAGTGTATTATTGCTGGTAATGTAATCACTAATCAGCCATTTTGCATAAAACAATTAAAACTTACACTAGACCCGGAAGCGGCGGATGGCTGAGTCGTCTGGGCGTCGGCTTCTCTGGCGTGAGGTCTGAGGTTCGAATCCGGCCGAAGTGTACTAGTGAGTTTTTTCTGATGGAAACATTTACGTGCATATATACCTAGACCTACTGCTTCACCGTTCGGAACCGGTGTAGAACTGTAGGTCACTTCCCTTGCCCCTTACAAGGTGGTAGGTTCAAATTGTAGCCGACTGGGTTCGTACCACCGCACTGAATTTAAGATGACCGCATAGAAGTCTCGGCTGTGTTCTGTAGTCCAACATAGCTAGCAATTCAAAAAGGGAGGTCTCCGTTATGACAACTATCTTCTCGGAGGTGATGTTGGCTGGTCGGAGCATGTGCTCTAGCCCCACTGGCTGGTCTGGCATAACGAGCTCAGGGCTAATACGTCAGTGTCACCTCGCGCTGGAGGCCATTGCTACAAGAAACAAGGTAACGCTGCAGTGGATAAAGGGACACAGCGGATCCCGGGGGAATGATGCTGCTGATGAACTAGCTAAGAGGGGATCCAACAGCAAACCTGAAGGACCCGAACCTCTAGTACCACTGCCACACAACCAACTGAAAAGTTGGATCCACAAGCGTACGTATCAGCTACACATAGACAGATGGGCAGCGGGCAGTGACTGCAGACAGGCGAGGGAGGCAATGGCGAAGCCGGACCTCCGTCTCGCCAAGACGCTGCTCCGTGTCCATAGATCAAAACTGCGTGTGGTGATAGGTATGCTTACTGGTCACTGTACACTCAACAGACACCTCTATGTAATTGGAGTAACGGACAGCCCACTGTGCGGAGCATGCCTGCAGGTGGACGCGACACCCACCCACGTACTGCTGGAGTGCGAGGAGGTGGCAGACATAAGGGCGAAGGACTGGGAGGCCCTACTACACTTCGAGAGGCGTGCCAAGATCCAAAGAGAGTGTGCCGCCTACTGGAAGAACCTGCCGGCGGGAAGGCCGTAGGACGCGCAAAAGCCCTGCAATGGAGTGGGCTTAAGCGCGGAGAACGAGTCCGAACAACACCAACATGTGCTCTGGCCTCTCCGAATAAGCCACCCATATCGGATTATATAAAAAAATTACCCTGTTGTCCCCAGGAGGAGCAAATGCAAGTTTTCCAGGCAAAAGGCACTTCTGAAGAGTTTGTACAGGCCAAGTTTAAATGCAAGCTCTGTTTTCACATAAGCAGTAGGAAAGAGGGTCTACAGAGGCACAAGCGAAAGCATGATCCGGTAAGTCGGTAGATGGGATCATTCAACAATTACATTATCTTTTTTTCGCCATTTTTGCACCCCCCTATGTGATCAGTGATCACAGCGTAATCTTTTGTTGGACCCCCCCCCCCCCCCCCCCCTCGGCATGATTTAAAAAGAGCGTTCAACAAAGTTTATTATTCCACTTTGTTTGTAAAAGTGGCATTTAATGGAACAAAGGAAACTAATGTATGTGGTTTATTTCCTATGTTAGCAATCGTCTCCAAAAGGTCACCATAAATGGTTGAAATTCTTGTGCAATTGAAGTTACATCTAGTGTACCTCAAGGGTCTATTTTGGGACCGTTTATGTTTATATTCTTTGTTAATGACATTGACAAGGTGTTCAAAATTTTGCAAATATCTGTTATATGCAAATGACTTGAAAATATTCTTCAAGATAAGGTGTATACCAAATTGTCTTCATGTGGAAGAAGATCTTTGTAGATTCCCTTCTAATCTAACCTTCGAATTAATACTGTGCACACTGTTGCAGTTGATATCGGGCAAGGTGGAATGCGACGTGTGCCGGCTGAGGTTCAAGACCCGGCAAGCGATGACGCAGCATCAGATACGGAGTCACATGAAGCGTTACACCTGCAACACGTGTAGCGACGTCTGCTACAGCCTGTGAGTGGATATTTTATTCTTTCTTTCTTATTTATGGCATTGGTGATGTGTCTTCCTGTCTGTCTGTCGGTTCGTCTGTGAAAAAGTACATTCTTGTTCTTCTTGTTCTTGATTAGAAGACGTACCATAGTAGTCGGTATTGGACACCGGGTGGCTAAGCTCAAGTGTCAATGAGCTAAGCATGTCGGCCGAAGAGACAACGAGCGTTGGGGTAACAGTGCCCTAAACTGGCGGCCGCGGGGAAAACGTGGGAAGATCATCCGCTAGGTGCGAAACAGAGAAAATATATTCGGAAATCAGCGGTTGTAAGCGGTTTGGAGGCCGGTCGGTCCTATCGGAAGAAAGAAAGAAGAAAGAAAAGAAGAAAAATATTATTTATTGTCATTATAGGTACCTATATAACGGTTATTTATTTATTTATTTATTTATATACAAAAAAAAAATGAAAACATTACAAAAACATGAAATTATACAAGTAAAACCTAAGTTAATAACACAATTTAATGACAATATGTTCCCATCTCAGCATGTGCTATAGGTGCACAAGGCGACCTATAGCGCTGCTTTTCAGATGGGCCCGGAGTAATAAATAAAACATTTAACCTAAGCATGATAGCCAAGAGGTTAACCAAGAACATTTAGAAGGGTTGGATGTTGGACTGTGCAATGCTTATATCAGAAACAGCGTCGCCGAGCTCCACGGGTAGTGGAGGGGCGCGCTCTGATTGGGCGGTAACGAATGTTATTTGTACGTTTTTAGGTTTCCGTATCCCATACGGAAGCCTATTACTAAGCCTCCGTCGTCTGTATGTCCGTCCGTCCGTCCGTCTGTCCGAGGGCTGTATCTCTTGAACTGTAATAGGTAGCCGGTTGAAACTTTCACAGAATATGTGTTACTATGACGGATGAAACAACAAATAAGAAAAATAAGAAAAAGTTAAAAATTAAGGGGGGCCCCCATACAAGAAACGTTTCATTAAAATAGATTAGTCACACTATTGAATGATTGAATTGAATTGAATTGATGGCGCAACAGGCTTTCATACATTGCATTGTAGATAGCCGCTTCTTAATCTTTGGTCGTTCTAAAACAAGGATTTTGAGAAGTTTGATGTTTGACAGATCACTTTTAAAAAATAAAGTGACGTAACTATGGTAACAGCTGTCAGTGGGCAAACATGGAGACCTGTCATAACATATAAGCAAAAATATCTGATAATTAAAATTCGAACACCGTGCCACCTGAGCGGATAGGCGGATATTATTGATAGCGGATAGATACGGAAACCTCCGCGCGTGAGTAAAACTCGCACTTGACAGATTTTTACAAATATTGTGTTACGCTGGCGCGGGGAAGGTCTGACGTCCATACATCTAACGTTCTTGAGGTTAACAATGTGTTGGCTTGTATCGGCATGTGAGTGTATCGGCACAGATTACTTAATAGTTACTTCGTAACAGATAAATCACTCCATAGAAAATGTTCCTACCTTCGGACTTTAATAGCCTACTGTTTCACGTCGCCAATCGCTGCGTGCGAAAATGTACCTTAACGATCGAGTGTAAAGTGATTATTGCTTTGCAGCTGCGCGCAGTAGCGTGGGCGCGCGTGTAGGTATGCTTCGCGCGGCTGACGAATTTCCACTGAATTAGACCGCCGGCGGCCCGTCGGGCGGTAGGTAGTTACATAGGCGGTAGGTAGGTACATAGAGTGTGTGTTGCGTTGTATCGGCATGTGAGTGTATCGGCAGGAGTGAAGCGAAGGCGCACCGCGTGTGGCACGAGCGCGGCTGCAAGCCCGGCGGCCGGCGGCGCGCGGTCAAGCGGGAACCCCGCGACCAGGTCGGCGAGCTGCGCGAGACCATGAGCATCGAGGGACTCACGCAGGTCATTACTCTCAAGCTATTTGACAAACAATTTTAGGGCTCCTTTTTTTTATACATACATACATACATATCACACACGCTGAATCTCGACAATCGGGGTAAGCAGAGTAATCGGTGTTGTGCGGTCATCCTACCAACACTGGTAAACATTTTAATAGCAAGCTACGCACGGGGCTACTTAACAGAAACTGGTAATTCACCAAGGCGCCATCCATATATTACGTGATTTGAAATTAGGAGGGCGGCGTGTGGCCGAATGGTTTGGGCATCGGCTTCTCATGCGGGAGGTCCGAGGTTCGAATCCGGTCGGCGTGTACCAATGAGTTTTTTCTGACGAAAAAATTTACGTACATACCTACACCCGCTGCTTCACCGTTCGGAACCGGTGTAAAACTGTAGGTCCCTTCCCTTGCCCCTTACTAGATGGTAGGCTCAAATTGTAGCCGACTGGGTTGGTACCACCGTACTGGATGTAAGATGGCCGCATAGCAACCTCGGTTGTGTTCTCCTCTAGTCCAGTATAGCCAGCAATCCAGGGAAGTCTCCGGTATGGCACCTACCTTCTCGGAGGTGACATTGGCTAGTCAGAGCATGTGCTTTGGCCCCTCTGACTCAGCCACCCATACCGGATTACATAAAAAAAAAAAAAAAAAAGGCCGGGGGGGGGGGGGGGGGGGGGTGTGGTCTCGTTTTGCATGCACGACGTTTCGCAAAGCATTCGAACAAGACTCAATGGATCAAGCAGCAAGTAAGGCGCGAAGACTCACCTGCTGCATGGCTCGGTGGAAGTACCTCGCCAAGGTGAGAGGTTGCGAGCCTGTCGCCCTTTAGCACGGCATCTTGTCCTATGCATTTTACCTTATGCAAAATTGGCCAAATCGGCGCAGGAAAGATGTGAACATTGTTCGGCAGGCGGAGCAGGTGCGTCACTTTACATAGCCGTTTCGACCGACCTTTCATTCAGTGCGGCGGTACCAACCCGGGCGGGTTAAACCCTACCACCTAGTAATATAAGAAGGGACTCATATCCCTTAGTCGCCTTTTACGACATACACGGGGAGAGATGCAGTGGGGCTATTCTTTCAAAGTACCGGCCCCACACGGTACGCAAAGATAAGATAATTGTGTATTTTACCTTAAGCAAAATTGTCCAAATCTGCTCAGAGAGGATGTGAATGTGGTGAACATTGTTCGGCAGGCGGAGCAGGTGCGTCACTTCATGGAGACGCGCAACTCTGACGCGCCGTTCAAGTGCGACGTCTGCCTGAAGGGGCACTACGACGCGAACGCTTTCCGCAACCATCAGCTCAAGCACGAGCCGGTGAGTTCTTGTTGTTGTCCTTGTTGTTGTTGTTGTGTTGTTGTTGTTGTGTTTTTGTGTTGTTTTTTTTATGTAATCCAGTATAGGCTTAGTTGGAGGGGCCAAAGCGCCCGGCCAGCCAATATCACCTTAGAGAAGGTAGGTGCCATACCGGAGACTTCCCTGGACTGGATTACTGGACTAGAGGAGAACACAGTCGAGGCTGCTATGCGGCCATCTTACATCCAGTACGGTGGCACCAACCCAGTCGGCTACAATTTGAGCCTACCACCTAGTAAGGGGCCAAAGGAAGGGACCTACAGTTTTACACCGGTTCCGAACGGTGAAGCAGCAGGTTTTTTTCTGAAGAATAGTCTTATTGGTTCACGCCAACCGGATTCGAACCTCGGACCTCTCGCATGAGAAGCCGATGCCCAAACCACTTGGCCACCCGCCGCTTGTTGTTGGTTTGTTTTTGTGTTGTGTTGTTGTTGTTGTGTTGTTATTGTTGTTGTTTGTGTGTGTGCGTGCGTGCGTGTATGTGTGTGCGTGCTGTAATTTACCGGAGTTCTTGCAGCACAACACCGTTTACTCTGCTCACCGTGATTGTCAGGATACAACGTGTGGTATATATATATAACATTATTTTTGTTATTAGTGAATTAAACGATGTGTTGCTCTGTAACCAAAGTTTTATTTCAATGAATTATATTCTAAGACAATACCACATATCCCAATAAATTGTTTATTGTATAATTTCATCCATAGGTAGGTAACCTACGCTTGGACTTGTCGAAAATTCCGCCAGTTCTAAATTCAATGCGAAGAAGAACTGACAAACAAACTTCGCAAGTCACAATGTTTTGTTAGTACCTTATAAGTATTATATTATAGTAACTTACAAATAATTAACCCATACTACCGCTCACAAGAGCATTAATATTCACAGCATAAACATGAATACTGAAGAATCTGACCACAGTGCCTATTTAAATTACCTATATCTGGTGTATAGTGCCATCGTCAATTAACACTCTGAACCTAAGGAAACTTACTTGTAACCAAAGAAACGACATTTAACGTTTCTTATTCACAGTGTTAATTGCTCTATAAATCTATTTTAAATAATGTAAACAAATTAATAAGGTTCAGTCTCATATGTACCCGATATTTTCTTTCATAACCTCTAAAACCAAAGAATATAATCTACTAGGTCTAAAACTATCCACCATTGACAGCCCTGCTATATCGTTCCCAGTGGCGGCTGGTGACTTAAGTGACCGGCAGTGCGTTAAGTACCTACCTAGGTACTTAAATACCAAATTTCCCAACACATTCCCGTCATGTTATTTTAAGATCGGGACTTCCGAATTTTTTAAACGCCTGCGTTTTATTATGTACGTACCTAGTATGAATATTCTTAAGACACTCAATGAGTTGCAAAAAAACAAGAAAAAAATTCAAACAAGTTTTTTAACTCATTTTTAGTACCTTTATGAACACACCCATAGACCACAACACTACTGCAGCTTTCAAAAAGAAAACAGTAGCAATGTCCCAAAAATAATTCAAAAAATATATAAAAATGAAAGCATTTGAAAAGTAGGATTTGAACCCGGGATTACGTGATTGTAAAGCCTTACCTTTAACCAACGCTTAGGCAAATATCGACACCACTTAATTCACAGTATAACGTGACAGAAAGCACAAAACCTAACCATATTCCATTTAAATATTCGCGCGCTAACGGGTATGTGACATCACATGACAGCGCGCTGAATCTAGGCAGACGGACTCAAGCAGAACGAATCGCCCGCGACGTGTCGCACGCGCGTCTATCCACAATATACTGTCCTTCTTTTTCCGTCGTGTGTCACACGCAGAATGCAACCTTGTTCCACACATAATCGTATGAAGAGTGTTTTGTTTCACGCGGCGGCGCAGCGCGGGGCAGCGGCGTTTGACATTTTCTCATAGTACACGTTCGCGGTGTTTTGTAATGCACTCTGCGGCGAGCTCGGCGGCGATACGTCGTATGTAGTACGTATTACGTACAGCAAAATCGTGCCTTGTTGTCTAGGAAATAGGAACGAATTCAGTTTGATATTTTTACTTCGATCGGTGAGAATCATGGAGAATGTTTAATATTTTAATTTATTTCTTTCTTTCGGGTGAAGGCGCTATGTTTTGTGGTAGTGCGGCGCACAAGCGCACTTAAGGGCCAGCCGCCACTGATCGTTCCCATAGATACCGACAGAACGAGTCGCGGCAAAATTCAAAATAAAGATATGTTATAACCATTTCTTTACATATATATATATATATTTTTTTTTTATTTTATTTTTTTTATGGATACTGACACGGTTGGCTACATCACCTACAACATCCGTGATGTAAGCCCATAACACCGGGTGAACTTGGTGCCACGTCAGTGCTTCCCTTCGGTCGTGCCGGCTACACTGAACTGGACGGAAAACACAAACTATTTACATAGCCGTTTCGACCGACCTTTCATTCAGTGCGGTGGTACCAACCCGGGCGGGTTAAACCCTACCACCTAGTAATATAATAAGAAGGGAGTCATATCCCTTAGTCGCCTTTTACGACATACACGGGGAGAGATGCAGTGGGGCTATTATTTTAAAGTACCGGCCCCACACGGTACAAATATGGTGGTGCGCGCAGGTATCCGGCAAGTTCCAGTGCGACATCTGCAAGTACCGCTACAAGAAGCGCTACCACATACAGCGGCACATCGTCTACTTCCACAAGAACCAGTACCGCTGCAAGATCTGCAACCAGCTCTTCCACAACCGGTGCGTGAGCGTTCTCTTCCTCTCCGCGTCCGCCTCGCTGGCTCGCTACTGCGGTCCGTCGGCTGTCGTTCGTGTTCGTAACCACACCTGGAGTCGCGTCAGAACTTTGGGGCCGTACATTATATTACATGAGTCGTATAGTGCCAGAACCCGCCAATAGTCAGCCTCGATAGCTCAGTGGTGCAGACAGTCAACTGTCGCTATTGAATGTTAAGCAACGCTGGGTGCGGTCAGTACTTGGATGGGTGACCGCTGACCGTTGGAGGCTGACCGAGGTTCGGATTCCTCGTAAAACTGTAGGTCCCTTCCCTTCTAATCTTACTTGGTGGGAGGGTTTAACCCGCCCGGGTTGGTACCACCTCACTGAATGAAACGTCGGTCGAAACGGTCATGTACATAGTTTGTGTTTTCCGACCAGTTCAGTGTAGCCGGCACGATCAAAGGGGGAAGCACTGACATGGAACCTAGTTCACCCGGTGTTATGGGCTGACATCACGGACGTTGTAGGTGATGTAGCCAACCGTGTCAGTTTCCATAAAAAAAAATCCATTTCTCCAAAAAAAGTAGTTGTAAACTGTTTCGAATAATGTATTAAATTTGTCACTTATCTGTTTAGATATTATGTTCAACACAGTCCAATCCAGAGTGAATCGCAAAGAAAAATTAACATTCGTTCCAGCTCCCTCGTAGTTTGTATGGGCGGCTATTTATCGAGGTGTAGTTTTTTCGTCTTACTGTAAAATCGTCCTAAACGGAGTTGGCGGGTTCTGGAACTATACGACTCACATCATCGATTTTGCGGATTTTCGACCCCTCCCCTCCCTCGTCATTATCTAATGAACCCCTCCCCTCCTCTCGCAAAACTGACGTCTTTTCCATTACCTACTTTTTATTCAGGGAATTGAATCGGTTTCTTACAGGTAGTCAAAACTATGCATAACCTGTACACGAGAACGAAGTCGTGAGCACAGCTAGTGATGTAATTTCGGGGTCATCCGTATTTGCAACAATGACGTAAATTTTGGCAAGACCCTGGGGTGGGGACCATCCTCCTTTCAAATGGCGTAATATATGGATAGCCCCGTGGTTACTTACCAGTTACTTACTGGTAAGTATCCCCGTGCGTAGCTTGCTCTGAAAATTTTTACCAGCATTGGTAGGATGACTACCTTGCCTTGCTGTAGCACAACACCGATCACTCTGCTTACCCTAATTGTCGGGATACAGCGTGTGATATGTATGTATGTGTATGTATGCACCATTGAAATGTTTCAAAACTGGCAAAATTTTTGCTGTCAAGTTTGTCCGCCGTTTATGGTTTTTACTCTACATAACTGGCAACTTGCGGTTGAAGCTTCCCTTGTGCTCGACAGGATGGCCGCCACGAAGCATCACCTCTGGCACAAGGGGAAGGTTTACGAGTGCAAGCACTGCGGCCTGCAGTCCAAGTCAGTTCTCACATCATATATACCTGTTAGATGTATCGTCTGCTAAATCAATGTACCTCACTGTTTGTGCTAAAGGAATGCCTTAATACGAGACGGCGGTTAACTTTCTCCATACAAAATCGTCTTTCGGCATTTATGTTTTCTAGCCCCCTAAACCTTATCCGATTTTTAAAATTTTTTTTTTCTTGTCTTAAGGACAGTTCAATGTGCGTTCCTGTAATTTTTTTTTGTTTAGATGAAATATACAACACCGGAGCTAAAAATTTGTATTTCGACTGAAAAAATTTGAATATTTTTTGACATCATGAAGTTCATTAAGCTTTATTGAGACATGACTTTACTTAGATATTAAAAAATCAGATATGGTTTAGGGGGGTAAAAACATAGGAAGGTGTGGAACTAAGCTTGCGATGGCTTCACCGAACATATCCGGGCCCATCGGCAGTAGAGGAGGGTGTTAATCGAGGTCGGGACTAGCGAGTGGCCACTCTAAATTTCCCGCGCATGCTTCACGTTTCGGCTCGCATCAAGCCCTCGTCAGCTATGCGTTGACTAGGACGCGGGGAAACACCAGTCCCGCTCTCTCCTTGTATGAGCTTAGCGTCGATCTTGGCAGCCCTAGATTCTTGAAGAGACTGTAGAGCGACTTCGCTGGTAGTCCTCTTGCTCCGACTTCCACAGCAAAGAGATCAGTCTTGAATCCGTTTCTCACAATCCGGTCTACTAAGTTGCAGTACTTGTTAAGTTTGATGTTGTGGTCCTTCGGTATGTTGCTTTCCCATGGAACTGTAAGTTCAACAAGTACTACATGCTTTGTCGCTTTTGAGAATATGAGTATATCCGATCTTAATGCTGTGGTACAGATTTCCGAAGGCATCTGGTAATGCTCCTCATGTGTATCCATCAACAATTCCCAATCTTTTGCTGCTCCCAAAAGACAAATTTTGACGTAATTTGTAGGTATATTAGATGAGAACTTGCAACTGTCCCTGTTGCACGTTTCGGTGAGGTACGAGCACGGGGGAGGTGAATGGAGACACGAGATAGTTCGTTGAAATACCTAAAATGTTATCACGAGGCTGGCTTCCGTCTGGTCTTAACCCCTCACGTACACCGGTCTGCAGGTTCTGTATAAAAGAGAAGATGAAACACTCATACACATCCTTTGTGAATGCGAAGTGCTCATTCACAGTAGAAACTCTATTCTTGAGGGTTATATTTTTAATCTATGCCAAATACAGGCACTCAACCCCAAGAATATGACTCGGTTCATAGCGGAAATCGGACTTGGGGGTGAGCTCTAAAATCGTGGGTTGGGTACAAACATTTCCCTTCACAAAAATAGTAAGATTACGTCTTTTTCGATTTCACAAACTCGCGAATAGATAAAAACCCCCAGTAATGAATAACACATTCACTTCAGAAATGTTGTATTGAGAAAAATTTCGATACTTCGCTCTATGTGCTCGGTCGAAGCATTAATTACAATCCAAAATCAATGGTTCGAAGCATCGAATTTTTTTGCAAATATACTTACTGTTGACTGGTCCACGAGCGTCTTAACTGAAATGTTCCAATGTGCAGTATTCTGTCGACGCACCTGACGCACCTGCGGCTGAAGCACCCCTCGGAGCACGTGTGCGGCGCGTGCGGCGAGGCGTTCGTCAGCAAGCTCGGCCTGCACCAGCACCACCGCATCACGCACGCCGTATGTATCTACTAATATACATAGTGACGTGAGGTGAGGGGAGGGAGCTACAGTTTCACCTGGAATCCGAACCACGGTCAAACTTCAACTGTCGGACGGTCACTCGTCCGAAGTCCGAGTGCGCCAGAGTGCGCTTAAAATCGGCTCACGACTTTTTTTTTTTAGTTTTTCTGACCTAAAATTTACAACTTACCCATACAAATTATATTACCTCAAATACGGCAAACTAATTAAAGTGGGCTTTGAATCAATCACATAAATAAAAAAAAGAACAAGGAACCTTGTGTCAAAGTGACAGCTGTAAGAATTTATTTTTTCTTTATTAGAGTGCCGAATGTTGGTACAACTGTTTGGTGCCTATACAAAGGTGTTTTAACGTTCTATCGAGGTTCCTCTGTCTTTCCTACAGGATTATAACAAATTTGGGGTCCGATCGGTCCCTCCTGAAGTCAACGGTAGAAAAGGTATAGAGGTCGACCGGCCCTTTCTGAAATCAAAGGGTTAAGGATGCATAACTAGCAAGCCAACCAAAGTAACAAGACATTATTACCAGTGATCGGTGTAGGTAGTGCTATTCCCGAGATTTGGTGACCGTTATCTTAACTTTTGTACCGTGTGGGGTCGGTACTTAAAAAGAATAGCCCCACTGCATCTCTCCCCGTCGCATGTCGTAAAAGTCGACTAAGGGATAAGAAAATTCGTCAGCCTCGGTAGCTCAGTGGCGCGGTTGGTTAGTCAACTGTTATTAAGCAACGCTGAGCGCGGTCAGTGATTGGATGGGTGACCGCTCGACCGTTGGAGGCTGACCGTGGATCGGATTCCACGTTAAACTGTAGGTCCCTTCCCTTCTTACTTTACTAGGTGGTAGGGTTTATCCCGGCCGGGTTGGTACCACCGCACTGAACGAAACATCGGTCGAAACGGCTATGTAAATAGTTCGTGTTTTCCGTCCAGTTTAGTGTAGCCGACATGAAATGAAGGGAAGCACTGACATGGCACCTAGTTCACCCTGTGTTATGGGCTGACATCACGGATGTTGTAGGTGATGTAGCCAACCGTGTCAGGTTCCATAAAAAAAAAAAAAAAAAAAAACATGGATATTCCTCAACGTAACTTACCTAGTCCACCTTAGATTTTGTTTTGTTCTTATCTTCATTGTTTAATCATCTTCATATTTCACAAGTTATCATAATAAAAAATAAATTTATGGAAACTGGCACGGTTGGCTACATCACCTATAACATCCGTGATGTCAGCCCATAACACCGGGTGAACTAGGCGCCCCAGATCCCGGGATCATCGATCCCGGAATCCCGGGCCATGTCCACATTAACATCATCATTCATGTTCATTGACCCCAAATGGCACCATCTACGCGGATCACTGATTATTACCGAATGGCGTTAATATTTAATTTGGCAGCTGAAGGAGGACTCGACGCCGACGGCAGCGGACGCGGCCGGTCCGCGCTGCGCCGCGTGCGACATACAGTTCACGTCGCGACAGGCGTGGACGAGGCACATACTCATCTCGCCTAAACACCAGCACGAGCGGTCTACTATATCGTAAGTATCATACATAATACATGCATACATACCGTCATGTATATTTCCAAAAATCAAGGCACGCAGTGTAATCTGTGTTGTGCTACAAGAACTTTTTGACGTGATGACGTCACGTCTTATAAATTGATGAACACCGGCTGCACACACGAAAAAGTGTCACGTTCCATCTGAACCTGTGTGTGCAAGCGAGAGCGCGTAACAAGCGATAGAGAGGCATATAAGGAGAGTAGGAAATACAAAATATATTTGTCCGTCTTTTGCGAGCCTCGAACCCGCGGTCCCTGCCACCAATATTGTGTAACCGACCAGACGTCTTAACCACCCGGCTAAATCGATCATGTACTAGCGAAGCGAATTCGGTCACCAGTAGGTGAAGATTTCATGGCGTTGAGTCTTTTGGAGCGACATCTAGCGTCAATATAGTAAATGAAATACTTCAGCGGTAGTTTACTTGATTAGCAGTTAGGTAGGTGTTGCAACGTTGTATACTGCGCGGGACGGATCTCGGCGTGTCGTCGCCGCAGCGGGCGACCCGCCACACGAATACACTATACACGTACGGTGCGGGTGCGAGGGAGAATACTGACGAACCGCTGCGGCGGCGACACGCCGAGATCCGCCCCGCGCATTATAGTATGCGCTTTTATATGTAGATGGCGTAAATGAGATTTTCAATCAGCATTATGATTGTCCAGAACTGGAGAACCTCTTTACTAGAAATACAAATAGTCATCTCCGAGGCCATAGCTTGAAGCTGAATGTCACTGTCAGCTCAACAAATCCGAGACGAAACTTCCTGTCAAATAGAGCAGTGGAAATGTGGAACAAACTGCCCGAAGATGTCGTACAAGCACCCACCACCAATTACTTTAAAAACAGGCTCGACAAACACCTAAAAAAAAACACCAAACTAAACTAACATAAAAATAACAAAGCACCAGTGAACTTAGACATGAACACATCAGCCTAGGCTGTTCGTTCATCAAATAAATAAATAAATAAATAAATAAATAAATTAAAAGTTTATATTGATAATTAATATTGAGCCGAGAGGCGCGCGCGGCCCTGCGTCCAGGTATGTAACAAGCTGGCGCTGTGCGCAGGAACGGATGCGGCTCTTGCGGCGAGACGTTCGCCACGGCGGAGCAGCTCAAGTGTCACCGGCGCGCGTCGCACCCGCCGCGCTTCCAGAGGCCGCGCGCCTGCGGCCGAGCCGAGAGGCGCGCGCGGCCCTGCGTCCAGGTATGTAACAAGCGGGTGCTGTGCGCAGGAACGGATGCGGCTCTTGCGGCGAGACTTTCGCCACGGCGGAGCAGCTGAAGTGTCACCGGCGCGCGTCGCACCCGCCGCGCTTCCAGAGGCCGCGCGCCTGCGGCCGAGCCGAGAGGCGCGCGCGGCCCTGCGTCCAGGTATGTAACAAGCGGGCGCTGTGCGCCAGGAACGGATGCGGCTCTTGCGGCGAGACGTTCGCCACGGCGGAGCAGCTCAAGTGTCACCGGCGCGCGTCGCACCCGCCGCGCTTCCAGAGGCCGCGCGCCTGCGGCCGAGCCGAGAGGCGCGCGCGGCCCTGCGTCCAGGTATGTGTGCGCAGGAACGGATGCGGCTCTTGCGGCGAGACTTTCGCCACGGCGGAGCAGCTGAAGTGTCACCGGCGCGCGCGTCGCACCCGCCGCGCTTCCAGAGGCCGCGCGCCTGCGGCCGAGCCGAGAGGCGCGCGCGGCCCTGCGTCCAGGTATGTAACAAGCGGGCGCTGTGCGCAGGAACGGATGCGGCTCTTGCGGCGAGACGTTCGCCACGGCGGAGCAGCTCAAGTGTCACCGGCGCGCGTCGCACCCGCCGCGCTTCCAGAGGCCGCGCGCCTGCGGCCGAGCAGAGAGGCGCGCGCGGCCCTGCGTCCAGGTCCGCGCACATACACACTTATAGATCAGTGATCGGCGTAGGTGGCGCCATTTGGGATCATGAATGATGGTGTTTATATGGACATTCCCCGGGATTCCGGGATGCCTATATCGAAATCCTACTTCAATACGTCCGCCTCCCCGCGGGCTGGGACGAATTGAGTTAGGTTAGGTTACGTTAGGGACGTATTGAAGTAGCATTTCGATATACGCTTCCGGGATCGATGATCCTGGGATCCGGGGTACCTAGTTCACCGGTGTTATGGGCTGACATCACGGATGTTGTAGGTGATGTAGCCAACCGTGTCAGTTTCCATAAAAATAAATGGTAGGGTAATACCCCACTGACTTTCTCGCTTGTTTGGTGAACTGAACGTTTTTATGTTCGAAATTCAAAATGTACTGACAGGACAGTTCCGTTGAATTAGTTAGGTGCTCGCAACAAACATTTTGTATGCAACATTTAATAGACAGAAACCTTCGTTTGTATGGCATGGCAGCTACCTTTTTTTGAGTTTTCCTGGAAAAACAGATAACGATATCTTTTTAGACTAGTAATAGGGTTTCTATGTGGAAAATATAATAAAAATCGTTAGAGCCATGTTTGAGAAAATCGACCTCATCGAAATCATTTGTATGAAAGCTACCCTTATTTTTTTTTTAATTAAAAAAAAACTAAAAAAAGGTACCCCTAGATAATCGTTTCAAACTACTAAATATGAATTTTAATAGAAATTGGTTGAGCGGTTGAGGCGCAACGTCGCTGGACACATTGCCATATACAAATTTTGTATGACAGCTACCCTTATTTAAAAAAAAAAACTAAAAAAGGTACCCCTAGATAATCGTTTCACACTACTAAATACGAATTTTGAACGAAATCGGTTGAGCGGTTGAGGCCCAACGTCGCCGGACGGACACACGCACACACACACACTACACACACACACCCTTACATGTTTTTCAAAACCACTTTTTTGGGATCGTTGACAGATATATAGCCCAAATCAATCGAAATCTCAACTTCGAAATTTTGGACGATCACAATACTTCCTTTCTCCTTACAGTCGCTAAATCAATCGAAATCTCAACTTCGAAATTTTGGACGATCACAATACTTCCTTTCTCCTTACAGTCGCTCGAAAGTAAAAAACCTGTTTTTATTATAATAATTTGTGAAATATGAAGATGATTAAAAATGTTGAAGATAAGAACAAAACAAATATTCAAAACACAGCATTATTTATTTGCAGATATTGAAAATCAACAACATTTGTTCACAGAAACAAAATCTAAGGTGGACTAGGTAACTTAGGTACGTTACGGAATGTCCATGTTAAGATAACGAAGAAATATAAAAAGCTAGTACATGCTTAGTACTAATATATAATAAAAAAATAATACAATACTAAAATGTTGCTTAGTGCGGTGAGATGATGGCGAACGCGCGCGACTACTGGACGCACTTCCGCCGCGCGCACCCCGGCGACGCGTACCCGCTGCAGGTGCCCATGTCGCACATCTGCGAACACTGCGGCAAGGGCTTCAGGGTGAGCGGTCTTATTCTCTACATTCACTGTTTATATAAGTTCTTTTCTTTTTAACTGACGAGCCATAAAGGGGGATATATTTCTGATACAGAACATTATCAGAAATAGATCATATTAAAATGATAAAAAAGGGGGTAACATTTTAATTTAGGGGGCTAATTTTAGTACTTTTAATGCTGTATAATTTTAATGTTTTAATATGTGCGTTTTAAAAATATTTTTACTTTATTTTTATGTAACCTTTCAAATAAATTTTCAGTATTTTTTAGGTTTAACTATTAGGTGATCTGTTCTGTGCTTTTCGTTCTTTTGCTTTTTATTATTATTCTGTTGGTTCTATTATTATTATTGTTTTTAAGGTACACACTTGTTTGTTTTTTCTTCTTCTTGTCAATGACATAATTATAAAATAGTGTTAATATAATACTGTTTCTTAATGTGAATGTTATTTATTTTCAAGAATGTGCTAAGGTTTAAGCGTGTTGTTGAGTATTTTTTAATATGTTGAATATGTTGACTTCTTTCAATTTATATTGTTAATGTTTCTAATTTGTTTTGTTGTTTTTATTTTTTATTTTATGTTCTAATTCCGATATTAGGTAGTTATTATTTTAAAACGGGAGCCGCTGAAAATCAGCGCGCAGTCCTACTGCGCCTCAGCTGAGCGGTTTCCGTTTCACCATCCTGGTGTATAATTGTATAAAATTATTGTGTGTACTGCATCGGTGAATAAATATATTTTCTTTCATTTTCTTTTCTTTCTATTTTTATATTTAATTAAATATTTCAAAAGAAAATATAGACATACTCACCTGAACATATTATACACGAAGACATATTATGCTAAGAAACTATGTTTCTATTTCTAATAATTACCGAGATAATAATTGTGAAAGTTTATTAAAGTTCGGAATGCGCCAACGGTTATTGAACTTTGACCTTGGCTCTTTTTAATATTTAATAAAATATAAAAATGTTACCCCCTTTTTTATAATTTTAATATAATCTATTTCCGATACAGAACATCCCCTTTACGGTTCGTCAGTTAAAAAAAGACGTTATATATGTGTAATCTTGATTATTTTTAATAGTACCCATTGGCGTCTGGGGCCCCGATGCTTATGTGCATTGTAAATCATTTTTTTCATTCCTGAGTTACATTACGGTTGTGGATCTGCTAATTTTAAGATTTTCTCGAGGAACTGTACAATTTCTTCTTCTGGAGGACATTATCAGTGCAAACAACGTAAACCAATTTAAAAACCGTTTGGACACTCGTCTGAATAAAGATAAAAAAGTAACTAAGTGAACCAAAACCGAATAAGTGGATTTTTTTTATAATATTTAACTACACCAATGAATTATGAACTAGATTTAGAAACATCAGCCCAGGCTGCCTGTATAAAATAAAATAAATAAATAGATACATAAATAAGTAACAACTCTTGAGGAAAGGAGGCAACGAGGAGACATTATAGAAACCTATAAAATCTTAAAAGAATGCTACGATGCACCAAGTTTACAGTCAATGTACGAAAGGAGCACTGAAGAACATCTTCTCTCAACTCATTAACTCTCATTAAAACTAAAATGGCCCACGCAGAGAACCAACCCCAGGAAGCATTTTCTGACGCACCGGGTCGTAAGGGCCTGGAGCAAATAAAATTATCTGAAGACACATCAGCGCCTCCTCAATTAATTCTTTAAAAACCCAATTAGAAAAAAAATACTTAAAAACAATACAAGTGCACTCATAAATAAAAAAAAAGAATACATGCGTCAGCTGACAGTGTTTCAAATAAATAAATAAAATAAAATAAAATGATCCTGCTATTGTTCAACAAGTTCAACCTGGCCTAAGTGCAAAATGATTGTGTATTCAATTTTTCACTTCAATAAAGTGTTGTCAACAGTGCAACGCGCTGCTCGCGATCCACCGGCACGTGCACACCGGCACGCGCAACTACCAGTGCACTCTCTGCCCCAAGAGCTTCTTCAACCCGCTGAACCTGCGCAACCACCTCGTGTCGCACTCGGAGCGGCGGCCGCACGTCTGCCACATCTGCCGGAAGGGATTCAAGTTCAAGTCCGCGCTCGAGAGGCACATGCGGGTATGTATAGAGAGCTTCTTCAACCCGCTGAACCTGCGCAACCACCTCGTGTCGCACTCGGAGCGGCGGCCGCACGTCTGCCACATATGCCGGAAGGTCTTCAAGTTCAAGTCCGCCCTCGAGCGGCACATGCGGGTATGTATAGAGAGCTTCTTCAACCCGCTGAACCTGCGCAACCACCTCGTGTCGCACTCGGAGCGGCGGCCGCACTTCTGCCACATCTGCCGGAAGGGCTTCAAGTTCAAGTCCGCCTTCGAGCGGAACATGCGGGTATGTATAGAGAGCTTCTTCAACCCGCTGAACCTGCGCAACCACCTCGTGTCGCACTCGGAGCGGCGGCCGCACTTCTGCCACATCTGCCGGAAGGGCTTCAAGTTCAAGTCCGCCTTCGAGCGGAACATGCGGGTATGTATAGAGAGCTTCTTCAACCCGCTGAACCTGCGCAACCACCTCGTGTCGCACTCGGAGCGGCGGCCGCACTTCTGCCACATCTGCCGGAAGGGCTTCAAGTTCAAGTCCGCCTTCGAGCGGAACATGCGGGTATGTATAGAGCTTCGCTGAACGCTGAAAACCCGCTGAAAGAGCCTCTCTTCCACTCTGAAAGGCCACTAGAACTACCACAGGACCTGCTGGTGGTGTACTCACCGTTGTATAGTGGACAGTAAATCCAAAGCCAATATGTTCACCGGCTGCTCGTTCACAATAAAATAATAAATGAATAAGAGTGAGTCCTCTTTGTTACAGACGCACACAGGAGTGAAGCCATACGCCTGTGAGGTCTGTAGCAAAGCGTTCTCTGACTCAAGCGGGTGTCGGGTCCACGTGCGGTCCGTGCACTCGCTGCGTCCGACCCCCGCACCGGGCGCTCCACACCGCGACTAGCACTAGTAGCGCACACAGGAGTGAAGCCATACGCCTGTGAGGTCTGTAGCAAAGCGTTCTCTGACTCAAGCGGGTGTCGGGTCCACGTGCGGTCCGTGCACTCGCTGCGTCCGACCCCCGCACCGGGCGCTCCACACCGCGACTAGCACTAGTAGCGCACACAGGAGTGAAGCCATACGCCTGTGAGGTCTGTAGCAAAGCGTTCTCTGACTCAAGCGGGTGTCGGGTCCACGTGCGGTCCGTGCACTCGCTGCGTCCGACCCCCGCACCGGGCGCTCCACACCGCGACTAGCACTAGTAGCGCACACAGGAGTGAAGCCATACGCCTGTGAGGTCTGTAGCAAAGCGTTCTCTGACTCAAGCGGGTGTCGGGTCCACGTGCGGTCCGTGCACTCGCTGCGTCCGACCCCCGCACCGGGCGCTCCACACCGCGACTAGCACTAGTAGCGCACACAGGAATGAAGCCATACGCCTGTGAGGTCTGTAGCAAAGCGTTCTCTGACTCAAGCGGGTGTCGGGTCCACGTGCGGTCCGTGCACTCGCTGCGTCCGACCCCCGCACCGGGCGCTCCACACCGCGACTAGCACTAGTAGCGCACACAGGAGTGAATCCATACGCCTGTGAGGTCTGTAGCAAAGCGTTCTCTGACTCGAGCAGGTGTCGGGCCCACGTGCGGTCCGTGCACTCGCTGCGTCCGACCCCCGCACCGGGCGCTCCACACCGCGACTAGCACTAGTAGCGCACACAGGAGTGAAGCCATATGACTGTGAGGTCTGTAGCAAAGTGTTGTCCGACTCGAGCGGGTGTCGGGCCCACGTGCGGTCTGTGCACTCGCTGCGTCCGACCCCCGCACCGGGCGCTCCACACCGCGACTAGCACTAGTAGCGCACACAGGAGTGAAGCCATATGACTGTGAGGTCTGTAGCAAAGTGTTGTCCGACTCGAGCGGGTGTCGGGCCCACGTGCGGTCTGTGCACTCGCTGCGTCCACTCAAGTGCACTCAACCAAACCAACATACAAAGATTATATGGTTTCCTCTTCAGTGATTTTGGCATCTTGGTCCCTGGTGCTCCCTCTAGTAAAATAATATCTTTGTTGAAATACGGTCCGCAAATTGTTACACGAATACAAGTTTCAATGTGTTTTGTCCTCAGACGCACACGGGCGAGAAACCATATGAGTGTGACGTGTGCGGGAAGGCTTTCTCAACGTCGAGCAGCGGCCGGCTGCACGTGCGCACCGTCCACCACAAGGAGCCCACTCCGTACTTCAGCAAACCGGCCGCACGTGCAGATCGTGCACCACAAGGAGCCCACTCTGTACTTTAGCAAGGCGGCCGCGGCGTATATGTAGATTATATTAAATTATTTTAATGTATTAAAGTTGTTTTAAGCCCTAAACAAAATAAAGATTAAAAAAAAAAAAAAAAAAGTTGTTTTATTAAATAGATCATAAGAGGTCAGAGACTCAAGAAGTGTACATCATATGTACATATTGGTTACCATAACAACACCAATATTAAATGTAGTCATTTTGAAGGTCTGTAATGTAGTAGGTAATGTAATTTATGACAGCAAATATTTTTTTCAAATATACATATACAGGGTGTCCAAAGTGTGGTGTGGAATATCGAAAGATCGTGATATGTATAGTGTGTAAAGTGCAGTGATGAAAGAATTTTTTTTTATCTCAATTATTTCCAATTTTGCCATTTTCTAACAAAGTAAATGCATACGATAGTGTGAGCGCGCTCTATGCTTGTGCACGGCTGCGTAGGGCTATGCGAGGGACGCGGCGCGAGGCGCGCGGTTCGCGATCGCGCGCGAGGCGTGAGATGCGCGGGCGCGGGGCGCGCGCGGCGCTGATCGGACGAGCGAGAATCATAGATTTCATAAGACGTAGCATACCTACCTACTACACTGCAATTAGGCATGTAGGTGTATGTATGTATGTAGCCAGTAAAAAGTAAATGATTATCTACATACTTCAAATGATGTGAAGGTTTTCTACGTGATCTCCTTGCAGCTCGATGCATTATGACGAGACCCGGGCGATGCAGTAGCGGGTCTAGATTGCCATGTTCCCGTAAACAGTACAATGCACGCACAATCACTTCAGCCAGCACCGGCAGGCTGACGTCTGTTTGGAAATCTTTCACGATAAATGCGTTTGCAGCCCATTTCCGTTTGCTGCTCCTTACGCGAGCAACATATCCACATATTCGTTATTCGTGAATGGAACATTTAACAAACACTTTAACCTGTGGTAGGTACGTATTGTTAAACACGAGCGCGAAACTTTCACTAATTCAATTTACGAATCGAATTACCAAAAATACGTCAACACGGTCGGGCACCCTTGACATACTGACCGACTGACACACATCTTCCGCGCCGCGTGACTGGCTGGACTGACGCGCAATGCAGGTCGGTCGCCCGCAGGCAGCGCGGCGCGCCGCCCGCCGCGCCCGCGTCTCCAGTCTCCTTTGACGGCAGCGTGCGATGCCGACACGGGGCGGCGCGGGGGCGCAACAGCGCGGTGCGGTGCGGTGCTATAGCGAACATTCCACCCGGCCGGCCGGCGCGCCCGCCGCGCTGCCCCGCCTCCTCCGCATCGCCGCGGTCTGGTCACTTAGAGCGCGCATAGATTGACTAAATTGAAAACTTTGAAAATTCATATCTCGAAAACTAGTATGGATAGGATCATTTTACTTTTTTTTAATGTGTTTATTAGATGATATACAATAGCTCATTTCGTTATTCCTGAACAGACCCTGGACACCCTGTATAAGATCAATAATAAATAATAACCTACCTATATACTGTGAGTAAGTCAGTCAGTATGTATGGTGCCTGGACACAATTGAATTGACGGCAACGAAGAAGCCGATCAAATTACTAGGGATTTAGCTGAAAATCCACCCAACAGCCCAGAGCTGATACTTGGAATAACAAAAAGCACATACCGGCAAGAAATCCTTATGTTAAGTATTATTTTATATTGGGTGTGGCTTAAAACCAGCGACTCCATGTAGCTACTTAGCTATTTTTTTTTTATTTTTTTTTTATTGGGAAAACATACAGTCATCGTAAAAAGGAGTAAGTACTAACATTAATTACACAGAGACCAGTAAAGTTTTCTACATAAAGTTATCCGTATTAAGTGCGTTCATGATTAATAAATTAACCTAAAAGAAAGAAAACATCAAAAACTAACTAATACCAACACACGAAAATCAACCAATTACTTAACCATAGGAGATACGTTGATAAGAAGTACATACCTACCATGTACCTAGCAAGAAAACCAACCCAACCTACCCTCACACAATTCTCATCTGCCCGCTTTAACACCTGTTTCATCATTTACTGTTTCGATCGCTGACCTTTTGAGATGGCTGAGTGATACATGAAATAAATCAAGACAGGAGAAGAAGTTGTCATAAGTAGCACAACTCCGGTTAGTAAAAGAATTTTTACTATAATTGGTACTCACTTTGGAGATATGAAAGTGTTAAGACATATCGTTGCCTTAGTAGGGCAACGAAAACTTAACTTACTTAACAAATATATAGAGTCACATGCTGTGTCACATCCTTTACCGGTCATGGGGGTGGGCACTGTATATATATCTTAATTTTTTATGCTTTATATTGTCAACTTGTTATTTTAATGTCTATATTGTACTGCCTCGTGATCGAGAATTAGACGTTTTTTACTATTTTTACTTTACACCTGTATGCTCCCGCGTTATAATATGTCTACAGCCCCCAGACTCCCGCATGGGCGTGGCCCGCGGACGGCGCGCGCGCACATGAGCGCCGACCTCGACATAAACGCAGATATTTCGGAAACTAATAAAGTTAGATCTATAAACTCTTCTGTCCTAGAAAGCCTAGAAAATTTCCTAAAATCCATGTGAAACAGTGAGGCTTACCTTGTTTAGAAGTACCAGATATTTTAGGTAGAAAAAAAAATCCCAATTTTTTTTTGAAAAATTCATTATAAAATAAATTCAAAACATACCTTTACAATATTTATATCAGAATACTCGTAAAGAAACATACTTTTAGAAATAGTAAAGTATAATATACGTTTTCTTTACAGAAATCAGCGAAATCGGATGTTCAACATGAACATCCTGGGACATTCCGTAAACTCCGAGATGGCACGCGCGTGATATTTTTTCCCAATTTTATAAATATATTATTTGAACTAAACCTTCTTTTATTTTGCAACTGATCGTATGTTTGTATAATAATGCGAAGAAAATTAGAAAAATAAGCTATATTTCCATGAAAAATATGCCCTCAAAGTCATTGTTTACACATTTCATACAAAAATAAACAAACATTTTTGAGCGACGAAAAATATGACTTTTGTCGCCACCCGAACTCGTAATGCATCTTCTATTGGTAGAATAACTAATAAATAACACTATTTACTAACCTTTAGCTCATAGATGCACTTGAATACACTTATAATAAATAATTTCGCAGAAGTGCGTCACCTCGAAACTCGTGAGAATTATGAGAACAAAGAAACTGTCAGCTGACAGCTAGCGTTCGTTTTATTATTCATAATTGGTCTTTGGAGACAAGAAAAATGGTTAGTTCATAATTGCCGGTGTCACTTATAGCCCCCATCAACGATTGAAAGAGCAATAGACCAATTCGTGCGACCGTAATTTGAGAATAAAGATGGGGTCCGTTTCGGGCCCAAGATAATTGGCGGAAAAAATATATGGGCTCCGTTTCGTCTCCATAGGAGCATACAGGTTAAATACTTACAGCACTGGTTCCAATAACCCGGGCAGGAGCATGCGAAGGCACTACTTTCTGGGTATTCGCGTAAACACCCAACTCCGAATGGACCTTAGCGACACACCCGTGTGCAGGTTCTGTATAAAAGAGAATGAAACTCCCATACACATTCTCTATGAATGTGAATTGCTCATTCACAGTAGAAGCCGTATTTTTGGGGGTTATATATTAATTGTAATATTTGTAAAAACCTTTTTTTTTCATCACATTTAAAAAAACATGTGATGACTCATACGTGGGAAGGGTTTCATCATTGTAAAGTTTGTAAGAGAGCATCTACAAAAGAACAATATTTGAAAAGACATCTGATGCATACTGAGCATAATTATATCTGATCTAAACTACAAAAATATTATCTAAAAAAAAACTCAAGATGAATTTTACGGGGCTTATCATTGTAAAATTTGTCAAAAATCATATTCGTAAATAAATTCATTTATAAACTCACATACATGAGAAAAACCTCTTCATTGTACAATATGTAAAAGAACTTTTTACACAAATCCAATTCAAATAAGCATGTCAAACTCATACGAGGGAAAAGTCACATCTGTGTAATATTTGCAAAAAAAGCTTTTGCCATCACCACATTTTAAAAGACATAACTCGTATGGAGGAAAGGCCTCAACTTTGTAAAATTTGTAAAACAGCTTTAAAGAGTTCATCAGAATTTGAGTGATACAGGGAGTCTCATTGTAAAAAGCTTTTGTTGCTCTAATCCTGCAACCTAGACCCTTCGTCGAGGGCCTTCGTCTGTGTTTGGTGAGATAGTAGCTTAGCTATCTAGATTCTAGATGGTAGCTATTCAGTGTGAGCGCTCTATCTCACCGAATGTTAATTGCCCTCCTTCTCTCACTGAGCACTGCCTGAGTGGGGTCATTCTCAGCGAGGTATTTTAAAATTGGTAGTCAAGCTTATTGTATCTGTGTGAATGTACAGAGGAATGTATGGATAATTAAAAATACATGTAAGCATTGAACGGTTTTATTTTGAACTATTACTTAAAAACAATACAAGTGCATTCATAAATTAAAAAACAGAATACACGCACCAGCTGTCGGCTGTCGGTGTTTATAATAAATAAAAAAATAAAAATAAATGTTTTACAGTACCCAGCTGTAAATAATGAACATGGAGTTTTAGATAGATACAAGTGTCGTCCCTGTCGCACAGAGACGTGCGAGTTGGTGCGACAGGGACGATGCTCTACAAACGGATTGTCTCTTTCTAAAGCTCGATATTCATTATTTACTGCCGCGTAGGTACTGCACCACCTGCTTCAATTGCAATCAAATCACCACACGTGTCTTTGTTGCAGAGTTGGTAGTTGGAAGAGCCTTCAGTCGTTCTTCGTAGGATAACACTTTCCCTGTCGCACTACTAGTTCGATACGTCCGGGACCCACCGGCGGTCCCAGGCAATGGACACTTTAATTATATGATAAAAAAATTACAGGATTTGTTAGAACGGCTTAGGATTTTGTTTGGACTTTTCAAGAAGGTATCAAATATACAAAACCTCGAAAAAAATATATTTGTAAATCTGTAACCAGGTAAACCTTTTTTTTTTATGGAAACTGACACGTTTGGCTACATCGCCTACAACATCCGTGATGTCAGCCCATAAACCCGGGTGAACTAGGTGCCATGTCAGTGCTTCCCTTCGGTCGTGCCGGCTACACTGAACTGGACGGAAAACACAAACTATTTACATAGCCGTTTCGACCGACGTTTCATTCATTAATGGACCTATGATACAGTCTTAGTTGGACTTGACAATGAAATTTTAGGTCTTGCATGGTGGACAGGGAAGGTGTTAATGTATGACGTAGGATGTTTAGACGGGGTGAGCGGACGCGGGCGCGGCGCGGCGCGCGGGCCGCGCGGGCAGCTTGAGGTGCACGCTCCGCACGTGCAGCTTGCGGCTGCTCGCCTCCGTGAACGCCTTGCCGCAAGTCTCGCACGGGTACGGTCGCGCGCCGCTGTGGTACTGCAGAACAATAGAGCGGCGTAAATTTTTTTTTTTTTTTTATGGAAGTTGACACTGTTGGCTTCATCACCTACAACATCCGTGATGTCAGCCCATAACACCGGGTGAACTTGGTGCCACGTCAGTGCTTCCCTTCGGTCGTGCCGGCTACACTCAACCGGCTACACTTAACACTTTCAAAGCAAAGCTTAGGAGAAGGAAGAGAGAGTTGATAAAGCAGCTAAGGAAGGCTAAAGCCTCAGGAGACAGAAATCTATGCCACCAATTAGCCAGAGCGATGAGATCTATCCTAAAACTCATCCAGAAAGTATCTGAGCAAATTACGGTTGCTGGCAATGAATTTCGAAAGGCTCAGAATATAGCAGCTTTCGAGAAGAACCCCTTTTATTTCGCCAAAAAAGCTTTTAAGGAACAGCAGGGTACAATTAGGTTAAGTACGGACGAGATGTTCAACTACTTTAAATCCACATATACCACCCCGGAGGCAGATATAACTTACAGGGATCCACCAGCTCCAAAACCCAAAGAACCTGCTCTAGCATTTGATGCTGATTCACCGACGATGGAAGAGCTGGAATACCACATAAAAAGGAAACCAAATAGTTCCGCCCCGGGACCCGATGGCATACCATACATCATATACAAAAAATGTCCATCAGTGCGGAAACACATGTTGAACATCTACAAAAGAATTTGGACGAACAGAGAAGTGCCAGACTGTCTTGGTAAAGCCGTGTTTGTTCTTCTACCAAAAAAGAAAGAAGTTACTGATCCCAAGGATATTAGACCTATAGCCCTTACGAACACAATTTCGAAAATATTCTTCTCCATTATACAGGCCAGACTACTCAAACACGAAGGTGTGGATCTAAGCTTGCGATGGCTTCACCGAACATATCCGGGCCCATCGGCAGTAGAGGAGGGTATTAATCGAGGCCGGGACTAGCGAGTGGCCACTCTAAATTTCCCGCGCATGCTTCACGTTTCGGCTCGCTTCAAGCCCTCGTCAGCTAGTCTGCGTTGACTAGGACGCGGGGAAACCACCAGTCCCGCTCTCGACCTCCCTCTCTCTACCTATCCATATTCTGTAGGATGCTTCCAGTGACGTTTTTGAAGCTCTCTCCATATATGAGCTTAGCGTCGATCTTGGGAGCCCTAGATTCTTGAAGAGACTGTAGAGCGACTTCGCTGGTAGTCCTCTTGCTCCGACTTCCACAGCGAAGAGATCAGTCTTGAATCCGTTTCTCACAATCCGGTCTACTAAGTTGCAGTACTTGTTAAGCTTGATGTTGTGGTCCTTCGGTATGTTACTTTCCCATGGAACTGTAAGTTCAACAAGTACTACATGCTTTGTCGCTTTTGAGAACATGAGTATATCCGGTCTTAATGCTGTGGTACAGATTTCCGAAGGCATTTGGTAATGCTTCTCATGTGTGTCCATCAACAATTCCCAATCCTTTGCTGCTCCCAAAATGGAAGAACGTTTAGTCCTGTCTTTGGGCAGCTTATTGGCTCCAGGTTTCACAAAGTTGACCTTCTGGAAGCCGCTACTGGTTTGCCCTTTCCTGGTCCGTGCAATTGACAGGTTGATGGCCTCTCTGATGATTTGGAGGACTTTATCATGACGGTAGGAATACTGGCCTCGCTCAAGTAGTATTTTGCATCCGCATAACAAATGTTTGGCCGTGCCTACGAACTCCTTACATGATGGGCATAGTCTATTTGTATATTTCCCCCATCTAACTAGGTTACTCGGGTCGGGGAGAGTAAGCTGGAATGCATTTAGGTAGAACTTAAGCAGCTCAGGGGACCAGTTGTATATTATGGATTTCCACTTCAATGCAGGAGGGATGCAGAAGTCACCCACTGTTAGCCAATCATTCTGCATTTCTAGGTTTAAGGCGTGAAGTTTGAAGCCTTGTTCCATGTCCTCCTGAGCAAAACCTTTCAGTATTTCTTTATCAGACTTTGCTGTTTCTATGCCCAATCCAGATCTATTGGTGCGTGTGCCAACTTGGAATGATTTGTAGAAGTCGAGTCTCGATTCCAGTTCATCTGATAGTGATGTGTTGGGTAAGGCTTGAATAGCGCTATCATTGGAGTCTTTGAGTATACATCGTTTGGCTATTCTCGCCTTTTGATAAAATATCGACGGTTTCTTAATGTTCAGTCCAAAGTTATTGTGAGATCTGTATAGCGTTGACGAGTCAGCCGGGTGAGCCAGTCCAAACCATGATTTCAGGAATCTGGTCACATACGAGTCTAATTTAGTCAGGTTTTGCTTTGTGAAGTCGTAGACGAGAAATGGCCATGAAAGTTTTGATGTCAGGTAGTTATCGTAAATCCATGCCTTTTGTGTACCCAGGAGGGGAAGATTGTCAGTTTGGCGGAGGCTCTCTTCGAAAAGTGTACCAACGACTACTTACCGAAGAAGTACCAAAAAGGTTTTCTCCCAAGAGTTGCAGGGTGCCTCGAACATAATTCTTTGCTGACTGAATGTCTTAGAGATGCAAGGAAGAATGAGAGACAATTAACTGCCACGTGGTTAGACTTTGAAAACGCCTTCGGTTCGGTGCGCCATGAGTTACTATTAAAGGCGCTAGAGTGGTATAATGTGCCACCTCTGATCTGTAATATAATAGCCTCCTACTACAAAAAACTTTCCTTTGTAATACAAGTAAAAGGCGAAACGGAGAAGATACCGGAAATTCGTTACGGCATAGGACTTTTCCAGGGTTGCTGCCTCTCTCCTGTCACATTTAACATTGTTATCAACATTCTAATTGATACGCTTGTCGTAAAAGAAAAGAAATGGGGATACAGGTTCAAATATGGAGACACATATATGGCGGCCATCCTGGCATTTGCGGATGATATTACGCTGTTAACCCGCATTCCAAAACAAAATCAGTCGCTTCTTAAGGTGGTGGATGACTATTGTGAATGGACCAAAGGGATGAAGATAAAACCAGCGAAGTGCTACTGTTTGAGCTTAACCAGGAAAGGTTCAAAGTTTACCTCGAGCAATCCAGGTTTGACAGTAGCCGGAAAACCAATCGCAACCGTGGCTGATGAAGCTCCTTTTAAATTCTTGGGCAAAAGGATCACCAGCAGAGGAAAGGAGCATCCTACTGATGATATTGTCCAACTTTTCGAAGAGAGCCTCCGCCAAACTGACAATCTTCCCCTCCTGGGTACACAAAAGGCATGGATTTACGATAACTACCTGACATCAAAACTTTCATGGCCATTTCTCGTCTACGACTTCACAAAGCAAAACCTGACTAAATTAGACTCGTATGTGACCAGATTCCTGAAATCATGGTTTGGACTGGCTCACCCGGCTGACTCGTCAACGCTATACAGATCTCACAATAACTTTGGACTGAACATTAAGAAACCGTCGATATTTTATCAAAAGGCGAGAATAGCCAAACGATGTATACTCAAAGACTCCAATGATAGCGCTATTCAAGCCTTACCCAACACATCACTATCAGATGAACTGGAATCGAGACTCGACTTCTACAAATCATTCCAAGTTGGTACACGCACCAATAGATCTGGATTGGGCATAGAAACAGCAAAGTCTGATAAAGAAATACTGAAAGGTTTTGCTCAGGAGGACATGGAACAAGGCTTCAAACTTCACGCCTTAAACCTGGAAATGCAGAATGATTGGCTAACAGTGGGTGACTTCTGCATCCCTCCTGCATTGAAGTGGAAATCCATAATATACAACTGGTCTCCTGAGCTGCTTAAGTTCTACTTAAATGCATTCCAGCTTACTCTCCCCGACCCGAGTAACCTAGTTAGATGGGGGAAATCTACAAATAAACTATGCCCGTCATGTAAGGAGTTCGTAGGCACGGCCAAACATTTGTTATGCGGATGCAAAATACTACTTGAGCGAGGCCAGTATTCCTACCGTCATGATAAAGTCCTCCAAATCATCAGAGAGGCCATCAACCTGTCAATTGCACGGACCAGGAAAGGGCAAACCAGTAGCGGCTTCCAGAAGGTCAACTTTGTGAAACCTGGAGCCAATAAGCTGCCCAAAGATAGGACTAAACCTTCTTCAATTTTGGGAGCAGCAAAGGATTGGGAATTGTTGATGGACACACATGAGAAGCATTACCAAATGCCTTCGGAAATCTGTACCACAGCATTAAGACCGGATATACTCATATTCTCAAAAGCGACAAAGCATGTAGTACTTGTTGAACTTACAGTTCCATGGGAAAGTAACATACCGAAGGACCACAACATCAAACTTAACAAGTACTGCAACTTAGTAGACCGGATTGTGAGAAACGGATTCAAGACTGATCTCTTCGCTGTGGAAGTCGGAGCAAGGGGACTACCAGCGAAGTCGCTCTACAGTCTCTTCAAGAATCTAGGGCTCCCAAGATCGACGCTAAGCTCATATATGGAGAGAGCTTCGAAAACGTCACTGGAAGCATCCTACAGAATATGGATAGGTAGAGAGAGGGAGGTCGAGAGCGGGACTGGTGGTTTCCCCGCGTCCTAGTCAACGCAGACTAGCTGACGAGGGCTTGAAGCGAGCCGAAACGTGAAGCATGCGCGGGAAATTTAGAGTGGCCACTCGCTAGTCCCGGCCTCGATTAATACCCTCCTCTACTGCCGATGGGCCCGGATATGTTCGGTGAAGCCATCGTAAGCTTAGATCCACACCTTCGGACGGAAAACACAAACCCGGTGGTAACAATATATCTATAAGAAGCAAGTAGACACAGAGACTTACATACAGCATGACTCGGTCGGATGACTATGGTAAGGTGACAGTCGGCTATCCTGTCGCCTTTTAGCACAAGGGCCGCCATGCACGAGCGACTCCGGCAATTATAATCTTTTCTCGATATTAATGATTAACCATATGAAATGCAGTGTTTTTATGTAATCCAACATGGGTGGATGTGCCGAGCGACTAAAGGTACAGACGACAGAGCCAAAAACACCTCTCCTCGCAAACCACGCTCAGTTAGGTGCCATTCCAGCAGATTTGCGGACTGTTGCTAGGCTGTCTAGCCTGGTGATGCATGCAGCAGTATGCCGTCGTGAGAGCGTGAGTAGATATAGAGACCCGCACGTGTCTGCTGAGAGCCGACTTCTCCTTGAAGGCCTTGGGGCACAGGTGGCAGGCGTGCGGCCGCCGCTCGCTGTGCACGCTCGCGTGCTTGTCCAGCTGCGCGCGCGTCGGGAAGGCGCGCGGGCAGAGCGCGCACGCGTGCGGCAGTGTACCGTCGTGAGAGTGTGAGTAGATATACAGACCCGCACGTGTCTGCTGAGAGCCGACTTCTCCTTGAAGGCCTTGGGGCACAGGTGGCAGGCGTGCGGCCGCCGCTTGCTGTGCACGCTCGCGTGCTTGTCCAGCTGCGCGCGCGTCGGGAAGGCGCGCGGGCAGAGCGCGCACGCGTGCGGCAGTGTACCGTCGTGAGAGTGTGAGTAGATATACAGACCCGCACGTGTCTGCTGAGAGCCGACTTCTCCTTGAAGGCCTTGGGGCACAGGTGGCAGGCGTGCGGCCGCCGCTCGCTGTGCACGCTCGCGTGCTTGTCCAGCTGCGCGCGCGTCGGGAAGGCGCGCGGGCAGAGCGCGCACGCGTGCGGCAGTATGCCGTTGTGAGAGCGACGGTGGTATGTGAGCGACGCGTTGAACTGTACATACATTTTAAATTCAATTCATCAACAGCTGCCAAGCTCTTCACGTGGTGTCTCGGCAACGAACATTTTTCAACTCATCGTTCTTTTCTTCTTGCGCGAAGATTAGAAAGAAAATGGAGGGTAGGCAGTAAAAATCTACAGTTTACGTGCGAAATTTGAATGCCAACTGCCAATCTTTACAAACCAGATGTTCCGCTCTCCTAATCACTCCACTCCTGGCTACCTTTTTTAGGTCTACCTTCAAAATCTCTAATACGTATACCACAAAATTGTAAGAATTAAGAATAATACAAAGAATATTTGGCCGTGTCGTGTTGTGCCGCTCCGCTGCAGTGCAGTGCCGCTTAGTTTGTCACAACTTTAGGTGGGACACAGAACATATTTCTAATCTGTCAACTGTCATAGGCTGCTTGGCTGACTGGACGATACCGGCAGGGCGACGCGTGACGGTGCAAACTGAGCAGTTTGTTATTGTTGTCGCAACAGGCGACGGCTCACCTTGAAGTCGCGGCCGCACAGCTCGCACACGAACTTGTTGTCGCTGGGGTAGCGGAGGCCGGGGTGCGACTGCCGGATGTGCCAGTAGTACTGCAGCGCGCTCCGCACGGGCTCCTCGCACTGCAATTTTCGGTCGAGTGAGAGGGGCCGTAATATAATAACGGGAGGGAGTGGGAGAGTGGGGCGAGGAAGATGGAGGGGGGTGAGGAACATGGAGGGGGCGAGGAAGATGGAGGGGGCGAGGAAGATGGAGGAGGCGAGGAAGATGGAGGGGGCGAGGAAGATGGAGGGTGGCGAGGAATATGGAGGGGGCGAGGAAGATGGAGGGGGCGAGGAAGATGGACGGTGGCGTGAAATATGGAGGGGGCGAGGAAGATGGAGGGGGCGAGGAAGATGGACGGTGGCGAGGAATATGGAGGGGGCGAGGAAGATGGAGGGTGGCGAGGAATATGGAGGGGGCGAGGAAGATTGAGGGGGCGAGGAAGATGGAGGGTGGCGAGGAATATGGAGGCTGCAAGAGAAAGGGAGAATGGGGGAGAGGGAGTCAAGTAGAAGAAGCAAGCATCCGCATAGCCAAGAATAAGAAGTAAGAGGGATTGCGCAAGAGCAATCTTATTGGAAATTGGGAGAAAGTTCTGCAAGCGTCTGAGAGAATATATGAGCAGAAGACCATTCTTCCTTCCGTACCGTGTTGGGTCGGTACATAAAAACCGGGTTCATACCACCGCACTGAATGAAACGTCGGTCGAAACGGCTATGTAAAAATAGTTCGTGTTTTCCGTTCAGTTCAGTGTAGCCGACATGAGATGAAGGGAAGCACTGACACCCCGCCTAGTTCACCTGGTGTTATGGGCTGACATCCCGGATGTTGTAGGTGATGTAGACAACTGTGTCAGTTTCAATAAAAAAAAAATACGACTCGCAAACATCCAAAGGTTTACTGGGAGAAATCCCTGTAAGGGACACGTCCACCTTTGTCCTTCACGTAGATTATTTATTGTTTGTTACTGTAAAATGTTTTGGAGTTTAACTGTCGAGAAGCTCCTGTGAGCCTCTATCGGTTTACAGGGTAGCTAACACTGCGGTGGACGTTGAATGAAAGAGTTCGTGAAACTATAGAAATGTTGTTGTTGATTTGGTTTGGGGTTGGCTCTAGGCCTGCAAACTAATCCCGCTTGGTTGGGGACCCTCGTGCAAAACCCCGCAATCTCCAGCTACCACAGCCAGCCTATGTCTTCCATGAAAGCCACAGCGGTCCTCAGACCGGGGTGTCTGCAGGCCGCTACAACTATAGAGATGTATTTAGAGCAACAGACAAACAACCTGGACTTTACATGGGGTCACAGGAAGACTGGCGCGACGTGGCCGCCACGCTCGCTGAGGTGAGCGGCGGAGTGGGGAAACGTAAAAGGTCGTTGATGGCCAAACACTGACGTGTACGTCCGGCACAGGAGCAATAAAGAGGACTACCATCGAAGTCGCTCTACAGTCTCTTCAAGAATCTAGGGCTGCCAAGATCGAAGCTAAGCTCATACATGGAGAGAGCTTGGAAAACGTCACTGGAAGCATCCTACAGAATATGGATAGGTAGAGAGAGGGAGGTCGAGAGCGGGACTGGTGTTTCTCCGCGTCCTAGTCAACACAGACTAGCTGACGAGGGCTTGATGCGAGCCGAAACGTGAAGCATGCGCGGGAAATTCAGAGTGGCCACTCGCTAGTCCCGACCTCGATTAACACCCTCCTCTACTGCAGATGGGCCCGGATATGTTGGGTGAAGCCATCGCAAGCTTGGTTCCCACACCTTCCTCTTTCTATTTATCTATCTATCCTATCACAAATTCGTCCAACACTTAGCTAGAGCTAGAATACAAAGTGAATGACAAAGGACTGACGTGCTCGCACTGTCGGGGCTGCTCCCAGGTCTTGCTCGCGTACCGCTTGTGCCGCTGTCGCTTGTGCCGCTGGCGGTAGTGCTCGCGGTACTCCTCCCGGCTGGCGAACGTCTCGCCGCAGTGCCGGCAACCGTTCCTGCACGTATAATTCATTCAACTGCAGCACGTGTGAGATAGAAGAGGACCTACTCCATATACTGTTGAATGAACCAAGAACTGAGGCAGAAGCTATTAAGAGACTTATATCTGACAGACTCAACCTGTTTTTAACCGACTTCAAAAAAAGGAGAAGGTTCTCAATTCAACTGTATTTTTTATTTATGTTTGTTACCTCAGAACTTTCGACTGGGTGAACCGATTTTGATGATTCTTTTTTTATTTGAAAGCTGGTGCTTCCCGTGTGGTCCCATTTCAATTTGGTCAAGATTGGAATGGAAAGCGCGGCGAGATTCCGCCGAATACATTAATAGCAAAAAATTACTAAAAAAACTGTGAAATACAAAACTATTCAAGTGTGTGTTGTCGCTATCGTGTCTCAGTTTATGTAGATTGAGTTAGTCTAGGTTAGGTTAGATAATGTTTATGTCACGTAACTCTTTTTTTTTTTATGGAAACTGACACGGTTGCGTACATCACCTACAACATCCGTGATGTAAGCCCATAACACCGGGTGAAATTGGTGCCACGTCAGTGCTTCCCTTCGGTCGTGCCGGCTACACTGAACTGGACGGAAAACACAAACTATTTACATAGCCGTTTCGACCGACCTTTCATTCAGTGCGGTGGTACCAACCCGAGCGGGTTACACCCTACCACCTAGTAATATAAGAAGGGAGTCATATCCCTAAGTCGCCTTTTACGACATACACGGGGAGAGATGCAGTGGGGCTATCCTTTTGAAGTACCGGCCCCACACGGTACAATACCGGCCCCTCACGTCACACTCACCCAAACTCGGCGTTGTCACGATGCGACAATACCATGTGCTGTTTCCACGCGGCGAGCGACGCGAACGGGGAGAGATGCAGTGGGGCTATCCTTTTGAAGTACCGGCCCCACACGGTACAATACCGGCCCCTCACGTCACACTCACCCAAACTCGGCGTTGTCACGATGCGACAATACCATGTGCTGTTTCCACGCGGCGAGCGACGCGAAGCGAACCGAGCACGCGGCGCACTCGCGCTCCTCACCTCCGCCCGCCTCAGTGTTGCCATCCTGCGGCGAAACTGCACGGTAATCAAAAACCGGCCAAGTGCGAGTCGAACTCGCGCACCGAGGGTTCCGTATCGCCATGTCGCTAACTATGTCGCTAACTATCTGTGAGCTGTGAGCTGTCGTGTGAGTGATCCACGTAAGTGATCGTTCGTATTCATTGTGTACATTAGTTTGAGATAATAAATAATAAAAAAATTATAATAGTTTAAAATTTTAGCATTTCTACTGATTTATAACAAGACTAGCTTTTGCCCGGAGCTTCGCTTGCATGAAATCCGTATTTAAAAAGAAACAATTATCTTAGCGTAACCGGAACTGAAGTTTATTGAGCCTATCCTGTGTCCAGTATAGTTAAATGTGCTCGTATTAAGTTTTATCGAATTCGGATGATCGGTTTAAGAGTTATGAAGGAACATACATACATACAGAAAACAGTTATAAAAATTGTCATTGTAGTTTTTTGTATCATACATAGAGTCTACAGACGCAGTATCTAATAAAACAAAGTAACTTACTGCATGACCATCCCTTACAGATTTATTATTAGTATTGATATTCACATATAGGTGGCAGTGGTGGTTCCCCAGGTGAAGCAAGTGAAGCACCGCCTCACTTATCTTGAAAGTAAAGAAAAAAAAAACATTTCAAAATATCAAGAAAGAAAATTAAAAAAAGTCTAAGTAAGTATATCCGATCCGAACTGATCACAATATTAGCGCGGCGGAGCGGCGGGCGCAGCGCGGCGCGGAGGAGCGGAGGCGGCTGGTGCGACGCGCGCGATGAAATACGTTAAAGATGTGTTAGTGCATCAACACCACCACAGCACGCACACACACACAGACGTGATGTGTGACGCGTCACGTACGGCATGGCATATGGTGACTCACCTGCGGGCGGTCCGGTGCCGGTGCGGTGCGGCGACGAATCGCTTATTTTGATATCGCTTCACCAAGCGTAAAGACTACAGGTTGACCTTGGAGGCTTTGGATGTAGGGAGCAGCTGAGGCTCTGATAAATGGCGCCGAACGAGACACCTATATCCAATTAAAAGAATGCAGAGCGAGATGGGGCGATTCACATTTTCTATATAAGTCGGCTTGTTTTACCTCCGTGATTAACCTGATGGCGAAATTCGCATTAGTTAGGCTAAGTTTCATAGCTCAATGGTATATGCTTCGCTTTGCAATCTAGTGTCGTTGGTTCGAATCTCACTTTTGCGAATTATTTTTTGTTTTGTTTTTAGGGTTCCGTATCCGGTACGGGTACGGGACCCTATTACTAAGCCTACGCCGTCTGTCTGTCTGTCTGTCTGTCTGTCTGTCTGTCCGTCCGTCCGTCTGTCTTTTTTTTATGTAATCCGGTATGGGTGGCTGAGTCGGAGGGGCCAACCAAAGCGCATGCTCCGACCAGCCAATATCACCTCCGAGAAGGTAGGTGCCATACCGGAGACTTCCCTGGATTGCTGGCTATACTGGACTAGAGGAGAACACAGCCGAGGCTGCTATGCGGCCATCTTACATCCAGTACGGTGGTAACAAACAACCCAGTCGGCTACAATTTGAGCCTACCACGTTGCCTACCTCCTAGTAAGGGGCAAGGGAAGGGACCTACAGTTTTACACCGGTTCCGAACGGTGAAGCAGCAGGTGTAGGTATGCACGTAAATTTTTTCGTCAGAAAAAAACTCATTGTTACACGCCGACCGGATTCGAACCTCGCACCTTTCGCATTTGAAGCCGATGCCCAAACCACTCGGCCACGGTCACCCGCCGCTTGTCTGTCCGTCCGTCCGTCTGTCCGAGGCCTGTATCTCTTGAACCGTAATTGGTAGCCCGTTGAAATGTTCACAGAAAATGTGTTATTATGGCCGATATAACAAAAAATAATAGAAATAAGAAAAAGTAATGGATGGATGAGAAGAGCGGAAGACCGCGTGTGGTGGCGTGCCTTTGGGAGAGGCCTATGTCCAGCAGTGGACCGATACAGGCTGATGATGATGATGATTGATATTGATGATGATTGACAAGAGCGAGTTTTACCTTGTGCATGAGCCTGGCGTGCATAGTGAGCCCCTTGTCGCTGACGAACGAGCGCCCGCACGCGACGCAGATGTGTCGCGACGGGTGCTTCAGTCGCACGTGACTCAGGTGCGTTGTCACTTTACTGCAACACACCATTTATTTTTATCAAACTAGCTTTTGCCCGCGGCTTCGCTCGCGTGAAAATCGTATTTAAAAAGAAGAAAGTGAGTAAGCCCGCTACCGTACCTTTATTTCGGCGCGCGGAACAATTCGGTTTGTATGAGAGCCACACATCTTAGCGTAACCGGAACTGAATTTTATTTAGCCTATCTTGTGTCCCGTATAGTTAAATGTGCTTGTAATAAGTTTCATGGAATTCGGTTTAAGAGTTATGGAGGAACATAAATACATAAATACAGAAAAGATTTCTAAAAATCATCAAGAGACGCTCGGTCCGTGGAGTTCTGGTGCCAGGAGTTTCCTGAAGAAGCTCGGGAAGCTTCTAGTCGATGTAACTGGTGTCCCGCAATCGAAGGCTTACTTCATCCAACGAGTTAGCCTTGCCATCCAGCGGGGAAATGCCGCAAGTGTGCTAGGTACTTTTACCTTAGATTCATTTGATAACTATTTTAATATTGTTTAGTTTGAGTTTTCATTATGTTTTTATAGTTTCTTGTTCACTGTATGGCCCTAGTTGGCTGAAATAAAGTATATTTAGTTTTAGTATCATACATGGAGCCTACAAACGCCGTATCTCATAAAACAAAGTAACTTACTCCATGACCATCCCTCACAGATTTATTATTAGTATGAGATGATAAAGATGATTATTCTTAATTTGTCAGCCTCCGTAGCTCAGTGGTGCGGTGGGTCGACTGTCGGTCGGATCATAAGCACACCTGATCAGTGGATGGATGCGTGACCCCTCGACCGTTGGAGGCTAACCGGGGTTCAGATTCCACGTAAAACTGTAGCTCCCTTCCCTTCTTACCTTGCTAGGGGGTAGGGTTTATTCCGCCCAGGCTGGTACCACCACTCGCACTGAATGAAAGGTCAGTTGAAACTGTTATGTAAATAGTTCGTGTTTTACATCCGCTTCAGTGTAGCCGGCACGACCGAAGGGAAGCGCTGACGGGGCACCAAGTTCACCCGGTGTTATGGGCTGACATCACGGATGTTGTAGGTGATGTAGCCAACCGTGTCAGTATTATTTGTATGTAGTATCTATGTTCTATCTAGGTATTTTCATAAAAATCAAAACACATATTGCTCCTCCATTTTGCTTGCACGACCCATACTTCTTTCTCTTTATTTTATTCCTCCCACCCAAAGGTTGACTGGAAGAAATCGCTCACAGTGATAAGTCCACCTTCGAAATACTCCTGTATTTCTTGTCTCATGTCGTGCTGACTGTTCTTCTTTCAATTTGTGTGCAATAATGAGTTTATAATCTATTCTATTTTGATAAAAAAAAATTAAGCTGAGTGAGAGAGAGTTGAGTGAGTTGAGAATTCAAATTCAAGACTTTTATTTGCAAAGAAATAAAACAGAAAACATAAAAGAAAAAAAAATACATATTAAAAACAAAAATAATTATATAATACACATTGTTCGCGAACAGGATGCGGCACAGCTCTTATTCCTACGGCGAACCATAAGAACGCTGATTTTAAGCCTAACCCTAAGATGTTCACATAATTTACACTACTTACTAATAAAGAAACTAGTTTAAAAACGCAATAAAACCCAAAAAATACATAAAAAAGGGAAGAGAAAAAAAATAAAGAAAGGAAGAAAGTGACAAGTGTGTGTTATAGTGAGAACAAAAAAACAACAAAAAGACAACAAAATAGGTAAATAAAACGTATTTTTTTTTTTTTATGGATACTGACATGGTTGGCTACATCACCTACAACATCCGCGATGTAAGCCCATAACACCGGGTGAACTTGGTGCCACGTCAGTGCTTCCCTTCTGTCGTGCCGGCTACACTGAACTGGACGGAAAACGCAAACTATTTACATAGCCGTTTCGACCGACCTTTCATTCAGTGCGGTGGTACCGACCCGGGCGGGCTAAACCCTACCACCTAGTAATATAAGAAGGGAGTCATAACCCTTAGTCGCCTTTTACGACATACACGGGGAGAGATGCAGTGGGGCTATTCTTTTAAAGTACCGGCCCCACACGGTACCCCACACGTAGATAAAAATAAGAGAGTTGAAGCGACAACGCGCAACAAGTACAGACTCACTTGGAGACTTCGCCGCAGACGGCGCACTTGTAGGTGACCCCGGTGTGCCACTTGTGATGGTTGGTCGCCTGATCCCTGCGGTACAAAGTTTATTTCTTTACTTATTGTTTGTAAGTACTGTGATACTGATACAAGATACTGCGCTAAAGGGCGACAGGCTAGCCACTTCTCACCTTGGCGCAGTCCTTCCACCTAGTCATGCAGCAGGTGGGTTCTTCGTGTCCTACTTGCTGCTTGATAGTTGTCTTGTCCGTATACTGTGCTAAACGTGGTGGTCGGTGTTGTGCTGTAATTTACCAGAGTCCTTATAGCACAACACCGATTACTCTGCTTACCCTGATTGTCGGGATACGGCGTGTGTTATGTATGTATGTATGTAAGTACTGTGTGGGGCCGGTACTTTAAAAGAATAGCCCCACTGCATCTCTCTCCATGCATGTCGTAAAAGGCGACTAAGGGATAAGGATAAAATGCCGTGCTAAAGGGCGAAAGGCCCGCCACCTCTCCCCTTGGCACGGTACTTCCACCGAGTCATGCAGCATGTAGGTCTTCGTGCCTTACTTGCTGCTTGATCAAATTAATCTTGATCGAATACTTTGCGAAACGTGGTGGTCGGTGTTGTGCTGTAATTTACCAAAGTTCTTGCAGCACAACACCGATTACTCTGCTTACCCCGATTGTCGGGATTCAGCGTGTGTGATATGTATGTATGTATGTTTGTAAGCCTGTTTGTCAGCCTCGGTAGCTCAGCGGTGCGGTCGGTCGACTGTTGTTAAGCAACGCTGAGCGCAGTCAGTACTTGCATGGGTGACCGCTCGACCGTTGGAGGCTAACCGTGGTTCGGATTCCACGTAAAACTGTAGGTCCCTTCCCTTCCTACCTTACTCGGTGGTAGGGTTCAACCCGCCCGGGTTGATACCACCACACTGAATGAAACGTCGGTCGAAACGGCTATGTAAATAGTTTGTGTTTTCCGTCCAGTTCAGTGTACCCGGCACGATCGAAGGGAAGCACTGACATGGCACCTAGCTCACTCTGTCTTATGGGCTGACATCACGGATGTTGTAGGTGATGTAGCCAACCGTGTCAGTTTCCATAAAAAAAAAAGCAATCAAAACACAACGCAAACAACAAGAGAGTACTACGCGAGTTTTTACGAACCGCGAAAACGTGGAACGCACTCACTGCTCATCTATTTCTTCCCAAGTACAGCCTGGGGTTTTTCAAAAGGGGCGTGAAAAGGCTCCTGTCAGGCCGGCATGACATTCGCAATCGCCGTGCATCACAGAATGTCCATGGGCATCGTTCGAAACCTACTTGTAGGTGAAACGCAGTGGCGGCTCTGGCCAATGAATTTTGGTGAGGCACCACCTACATAATAGCATTTTATTAATGTTGTATTGCAGTTTTCATTTCGAGGACAGGACATGCCCAAAGTCTAGCAATAAATAAACATCCATGTTGATTTTTTTTTCTTTACCTTCAAGATAATTAAGTGAGGCGGCGTGAGGCGGCGCCTCACTTGCTTCACCTGGGGAGCCGCCACTGGTGACACGATGCCACGTGTCGCGCTATCTGTCGTCATATCCACATGACAACTTGAACCAACTTCCAGAGGAAGTAATAAGCGCACTTAGTACCAACCAATTCAAAAATAGACTAGATAAATATCTAACAAATAAAACATAATCTCAAAAAGAGTGCTCAAGAACGATAATAAAAAAATAAAAAAATAAAAAATTAAAAAATCTAAGATAATGACAAAAACAACAAATTTCAACTGGATTTAGACATATCAGCCTAGGCTGCCTGTCTAAATTAAATAAATAAATAAAAATAAATAAATATCCATAAAACAAAAAAAAACCACGCGAGACTCACAGGCCGGCGCTGACGTGGCCGCACGCCCTGCAGACATACTTGGTCGCGTGCACCGCGCAGATGTGGCTCCGCACGTGACGCTTCAGCCGAAAGCGGATCTTGCACACGTCGCATTCAAAGTCGCCGCTGACCTGCGGCCGACACACGTGATGCAGTCTGTTGAATGTTCTGGAGGCGAGAATGTCGCAGATTTATTTTTTAATGCTTTTATGGAAAGACACGGTTGGCTACATCACCTACAACATCCGTGACGTCAGCCCATAACACTGGGTGAACTAGCTGCCATGTCAGCGCCTCCCTTCGGTCGTGCCAGCTACACTGAACTGGACGGATAACACAAACTATTTAGATAGCCGTTTCGACCGACGTTTCATTCAGTGCGGTGTACCAACCCGGGCGGGTTGAACCCTACCACCGAGTAGGGTAGGAAGGGAAAGGACCTACAGTTTTACGTGGAATCCTAACAACGGTCAGCCTCCAACGGTCGAGCGGTCAACCATCCAAATACTGACCGCACCCAGCGTTGCTTAACAATCAATAGCAACAGTCGGCTGTCTGCACCACTGAGCCATCAAAGTAAGTGATACTGTACTTACTGCTCGATGTTTCAGCGTGTGATTTTCATACGCCCTTTCCTCCATAAAGCCCTTGTGGCAAAGCGTACACTTGTGGCGCGACTGCTTATAAGACGGCGTATCTTTCCGCCTCTGTATTTCCTGCATCTGCTCCGCGTGCGACACGGATACGACTGTTGCAAAACTCTCGCAGGATTTCCTCGCGGATATAAGCGAGCGTTTCGTTGGAGCACGCTTTTTTTTGCAACGATCGCTGTTGTCTTTGCGTTTTATTTCTTTTGCCTTTCGTCTTTTCGACTTCCTTGATCCGAGACGGTGTTGCATGCTGCATTTTAAAATTATATAAAATATAAATTTGTATCCCTTATAACTAGCCCTTTCCACGCAACCTTGCAACGCTCACTATTGTCTTTGTGTTTTATTTCTTTTGCCTTTAGCCTTTTTGACTTCCTTGATGCGGGACGGTGTTGCATGGTGAAATAAGGTATGACGAAATGTGGTCATGAATGCCAAGTCACAGCTGAAAGTTAGGTTATGTTTCGGCGAACATGTGGGTTCATCATCTTTTTGTCATGTCCTTTAGAGAACAAAAAAGTTTAACTCTGTATGACCTTCTCTTAACTGTTTACTTCCAGTGTTAAAATTGTTAACCCCCCCCCCCCCCCCGCCCCCCCCCCCCCCCCCCCCCCTCACTTGCAGGTGTCTTCGGCGCGCTGCGGCTTGGCCTCAACCTCGAGCGCTGACCTTAATACAAACTTAAATAATTCGTAAAAATAATTGAGCTAGTTTTTTGACATTAATTTGTTATGTTTGTATATAAATTCGAAAGAATAAAACATTTCGGAAGAGAATGAGTTATTATTGGAGGTTTTTGTCCTTTGTGTCTAACATCACTATATTTGTGAAGGGAGATGTTCGTGCAATGTTCAACTAGTAAGTTGAACATTGCACGAACATCTCTCTTTTGGAATCAAAACAAAGGTGAGTGAACTGTAGGATATAGATAACTTTGTTAGAAATGTTGTAACGATTACAACCAAGCCCAAATTTGCTATAGGTGTTCTCTATATTTTTTTTTTAGAAACAAATCTCTCTTTGCATAACGAATAGCTGTCGCGAATATGTCGGACGTTTGACGGAGTCGGAAGTCGTGCGGGGCCGTGCGAGCAGTTGAAACGTACCTGTTCTTTTTATTCCCAACGTGCGACACGGATTCATCAACGAAATCGGGGACCGCTTCGTCCACTGTCTCAATTTCTTCTCTCTTGACTATATTCAGGTCCACAAAATTGCCGCTTTCTTGATCGCATCCCCTAAAGTGGGAGATGCTTTCTGATTTGTCATCGACCGGGTTGTAGTGATGGGCGGTGACTGCACTTATTGAGTAAGGAGATGTCAGTTTCGAATGCGTGCGATCCGTTTCTTTAATGTTGTCATGCTGAAAACAAATGCAATCAAAGAATTGGTAGAATAAAGAAACAGATAGGTATGTAATATAAATAAATATGTACGTGCCGAGTACAGAGCGGGCGTGTGCTCAAAATACAAATACAGCCAAGCAAGTCGAACTCGCATGGAGAGGGTGCATGAGAGCTTTAGGACTTAGGATTTTCATTTAAACTATAAGAGAGGTCCTATATTTTAATTTTGTTTTTTTTTTGCAATTCCTTCATTTACGCTAAAGATACATGCGTGTTTGGGTCATTAAACTTTATTACTCGTATGTGCCAAATTTCAACTTTTTTCGTCCAGCAGATTAGGCGAAAATAAGATGTGACAGACTGTTGGTTGTAGGTTGTAGATGTCCTGCAGCAGTAGATAGGCTGGCTGTGCTGTAGAAAGAGACGGGTGGCGGAGGAAGTGGGGGAGGGGAGGGAGGGAGTGGTTGGGGGGGTTCGTTTGGGGGTATACCTCCCCCCCGCGGAAGGGGACGGGGGTAAGTGGGGGAGGCAAAAATAAGTATCTCATGAATAATCCCTCCCCGATTCATTGGAGATATAATTATGCACTTTTCGGTACTTATCAGTTTACTACACAAAAGAGAAAATATAAAAAAACTTAGGATTGCCTCTTCTCCGGCGATGCGGGAAGTGCAGCCCCTCCATCCTTGCGTAACAAAGCGCAGACACCCATGCTCACCTCCGCAGCTTCGGCTTTTTGGTCGCCTTCGGCGACCAGCCTCATCCGGGTCACACGAGTGCCTGCGCTTTGTTACAGCGGATGGGGGCTGCACTCCCTCCGCACCTCCGACTTATAAAAAACACTCTAGAGAATAGCCATACTAACAGGTTACGTCGGGGCGATGAATTTTGTTTCCGTAATGTACATTAAATTTTTTTTTATTTCAAATTTTAAATTTTTCTCCAAAAGTATAAGTCTCCGGCAAAAATTTCTTTTTGCTAATAATTCCTTAGACCCTCACCTACCATTCCCAGCTACCAGCAATCGTCTACTAAACCCGCCTCTTTCTACAGCGCACCCGATAGGCTCTCTCACACTTTTGTCTGAACAAGTTGAACTTGTTCATGAGTGCCGCACACTCCCAGCACAACTTCTGAGGCAGGTCCAGTACACATACCTCATCATGTTGGTTGTAGATGTCCTGCAGCAGTAGAGAGGCTCTCTCACACTTGTGTCTGAACAAGTTGAACTTGTTCACAAGTGCAGCACACTCCCAGCACAAATTCTGAGGCATTTCGTCACCTACCTAGAATTTAAGAAATTCCAACTACATTTATCTAAACTTACAGACAGTTAGTCTATAGTAACCTTTATCAGGTTGAAGGCTAGAACAATATGTGAAGAACCTTTTGAAAAATAATGTCAATGTACCAGCAGTCCAGAAACCGTTTCATATTTTCGCTTCAAATCGTGTTTGTGTAGACTGAATGTTTTCATGTCCGGTGCCAGGCAGGCCACACACGCATCCAGCGACATAACCTCTGACTGCTGCTCCGCTGCTGTGCTGTGAGCTCGCTCGCTCGCCTTGCTCACTCACTACAACAAGGAGAAAATTGAAAAATTACTGTGGATTGGTGATTGGTATTTGGTACTCATTACTGATTCTGACTGACAAGATTTTTTTTTCCAATGGCAAGTGGCTTCTTGCTTGACTTTGCTGTTGATGCTGCCAGTGCCTGTGTTCTAGGATCCAAGCGAATTCAAACAAATTATTGGGATAATGTCTAAAAATATGACTACTAAAAAAGATGATAGTGTACGCACAAAACGAGGAGGGTCGTCGGTTTTGCTACAACAGTAAATTTTTTCCATACATTACGGATATTGGCACCTGGCAACACTGACTGGGCGCCACAGACACAACAGATGGTCTATACCATAGCCTCCTTCACATTTCGCTTCGGAAGGAGGATATGTTCTATACAAACTCGGATCCAAGATAATAAAAAATAAAAAAGAGAATCAATCATTCATTTCATTCTTTCAGACCAAAGATTATCAATATATTTATTTTCAGACAAAGAGAATCAAGCAGAGAAATGATCAGTTGAGTGAGTCGCTTTATATCAGAAATAGTACCCACAGAGTAAATAATCACTTGATTTGATAGTACCACCAGTGCCTGGACACTTCAAACAAATTTGCGATAGTACCGTGCCAGGTACTCATTTATGCCAACATAAGAAAAAAATGTACAATTCGTCAGTGTCGCCATACATACGGATTCATAAGGATTTTCAAGAAAGATTACGGATTAAGAATACGCGAGTTTTCAGCGAAATTTATCACTTACCTATACGGATTTTTACGCAACTTGATTTGTAAAGGACTTTTACATAAAATAAAATAAAATAGGGATTTCCTGTAAAACTTTTAATAGAAAATACGAATTTCGAAATATCTAATACCGATTTTACTCCAATTACGTCTGGCAGCGCTGCATGTCGGTCGACCTAAACATTATATTCTTTGGCCTAAACTAATACGTGTGCCGTGCTGTGGAGAAATACGTTATTTTATCAATCACTGTGTCTGTCTATTTTGGCTTTCGATACGAATTATACGAAACAACGTTCTTCTGCTGTGACTTTGTGCTTGGGAAATTTAACAACTTTGGCTTTACTCTGGACTTCGAAAATCTCGCTAATACGACAACCTGTGGCTTTGAACCTGACTCCGATCATCTGGCTTAAACGTACGTTCTGTGGCTTTGCTCCTGGACTCTGACATGCCGAAGCATCGGGATAATATTATGTTCAAACACGGTGAATTGCAGGACCCATTATTGTTATTTATTATTTTTAATTCATAGATACTAAGGTGTTGAACTTAGCTTACAATAGCTTCACCGAATATATCCGGGCTAATTGGCAGTAGAGAACATACAAACAAATAAAATGCTTTAATTCAAACTTATAATTGTTTAATTTCCCCTTTTTAAAATAAAAACATAACCTGTATGGTCATCTACACGGGTACATCTGTGTGTGTGCATGTATTAATGTGACTACGTATGTGTGCGTGGTTTTAGTTTTTTCATGTTGGTACTTCAGAAATACTCCATGCATAGAAACGCTTGTTTTCTTTTTTTGTTCGCGAGTGCCGTCTCTTAAAACGCAGTGATTATTTACTCTGTGAGTACCACTACGGTAGCTTAGCAAGAGTCACTCTAGGTAAATCTTCCGAAAAAAGGAGAAGATCCAGCGTGGTGGCGAGGGCTTGCCTGCTCAACATCGAACGCCCCGAGGTAAATATTTAAAATCTGTTGGCATATACAGGTTATAATAGTAATGCGTAACCCCCCAGTCTCCCATGCCACTTTCGGCGGGGCGCGCGCGCACATATAAATAGGTATTTATTAAAATAATAAAGTCCGATCAATACGCTCTATTGGCACATAAAGCCAATGAAATTACCGACAAAACCATGTGAAACAAGTGAGGATTCACTTATTTAGTAGCACAGACTTTTTTTACTCTAGCAAAAACAAAACAAAAGATGCTCGACATTTTTTTCCCAATTTTTATAATCTAAAATTGACAATTCCCTCATACATTTTGTGAGAATGCGAAAAGATTGACTGTATGTAAAATCAAATCAATGTAAATATAAAATAAGTAAGACCAAAAAATTATTAGATTAACTGGAAAGATAAAACGAAACGGACAGAGTGCCTTGATTTTGAGGGTAGCGGTTACCTTCACTGGTGCCGAAGAGGTGCCATGCCGCTACTCTCCGCCGGTTAGGGGCCCCGCCGAGGATTGTGTGGGACACGGGCACTTATTTTACGGCAACCAGTGAGCAGTGATGCGAAAGTAATTAAATAAATTTTGTTGATGAAAATATGACGAGAAGGTACAATGAAAATGCAAAGTAAAACAAAACGAAGTGTGGCTCGCTTGGCCTCATCGAACAGAGTGTATAAGTAAAGTAGTTCGATAATTTACAACCACGGAGAAATAAAAAAAAGAACATTCTTGTTAAAGTTCCCGTGCTTTTCGCAAACTTGTCAAAGGAAGTTTTGAAGGCGAAATATTTGTCAGCATACTAAGATGTAAACTGAATACATTTTATTATCAAAAGGCCGCAACTAATGAAAGAGTGTCTTAATCCATCCCACTAATGAAAAAAACCAGAAACCTGGAGGCGACATGACATCACTACTGGCGAAATCTGAAAAAATTTCAAAACTTTGATGACTCATCACATCTTACATTATCAATAATACTTGAAATGAAATGAAATTAATAACTTTTATTTCCTTGTTTAACACACACACGAGAGTTTAAATAACACATAGAACAGTAAATAGATAGACAAGAAAAATTGGACCTGACACAGCCTTGGTCCCTCCCCACCGAGCCCTGGAGCTGGTGAGAGGGACGCTGATTTTAAGTCAGGCCCAGGTACGCAATACACTAATAAACCTTAACTAACCTATAACTATAACTATAACTATAACTAAACCCTAACTAATCACAGTAAACAGAAGAAAAGAATAATAAGGAAGGTAAGAGCACAGTTATAAACGCAATTACAAAACGCACACAACACAACATACACAATACATTCGTCCGTCCGTCTGTCTGTCTGCATGTCCAATTAACAATTTTGGGGGCATAAGGCCTGAATTTCTAACAACATTTTGTATAGTACATTACATGTCTAACTGCTGGGCAAATATATATTTTCTTAGTTTCCATTTGAATGTACCATAGTTGGTAATCTCTCTGAGAGGAGGCGGGAGGTCGTTCCAACACCGAGATGCCGCATATTTGAAGGAACCTTCAAATGCGGCACCTCTGTGCTTAGGAGCTGCCAGCAGTTTACCTACAGATCTCGTGCCATAGCAGTGCGAGTCTCCCAACCAGGAGAGTTTTTCGTACAACCTAAAGGTTGTTTTTTTTTATAACAGCATGTACCAGGCACGAGAAATGTAGGCGCCTCCGGTTTCGCATATTCAGCGCGCCCAGCCTGTTCAGAATGGGAGTAATGCGAGCCCGTCGCTTTGGCCGCTCGCAATACCTCACACACGAGTTCTGGACATGCTGAATATGTTTGGCCGTCCTCTCGAGAATACAAGGACCGAATACCACGTCACAGTAATTAAAATTAGGCAGGACGAGGGATTCGGCCAACTGTCGCCGGACCTCCACACTGACACTGTTCCGAAATTTATATAAACTCTTTAGCTTGCCAGAAGATCTACGAATTAATTGCTCCACGTGGGCTTCAAATCTCAAGCCACTGTCAATCAACACGCCGAGATCCCTGGCCGACGCAGCGATGGGTATGGGGACGTTATTTAATTTAAAACATGGACTGAATTGCATCATTTTAGATATTGCGTGTTTGCTCCCCAGCACAACTATAATGGTTTTACTTGGGTTCAGGCCCAAACCGCACTGCTCTAAGTTCCTATCTTTTTATTTTTTTAATACCTACCTATGTAAAGTGATGACTCAATAAAGCTTAATGAACTTCAATACATCAAAAAATTTAAAAATTAAATTGTTTTGGTCGAAATACAAATTTTTAGCTCCGATGTTGTAGGTATATTTCTCTAAACAAAGAAATGACAGGAACGTAGATTGGACTGTCCTTAAGACAAGAAAAAAAAATTTAAAAATTGGATATGGTTTAGGGGGCTAGAAAAAATAAATGCTGAAAGACTATTTTGTATGGAGAAAGTTAACCGCCGTCTCGTCTTAAGGTGTGTAACGACGCCCATGGACATTCAGTCGTGTACGGGGTTGCCTATACACACAGACACTCACACACATGGCAGCGGCTGAAAATCAGCACCAGGGGAAAGGAAGCACTGACATGGCAACGACCGAAGGGAAGCACTGACATGGCACCTAGTTCACCCAATGTTATGGGCTGACATAACGGATGTTGTAGGTGATTTAGCCAACCGTGTCAGTTTCCTTAAAAAAAAAAGGAAAATATTTCTGGTCTGTCCAATTTTGCATTAAATTAAGATGTGTACTCATATAAAATGTAAATAGGTTAAGGTTATATGCAAAATAAACATCTGATCTTATTCACAGCCCTCTTTAAGGACTCGAGACTGTACTCGGGGGAATTTTAAGAATTTTTACATCCGTTCTGAATGGTGAAGCGAGTAGGTGTAGGTTGTTGTTGTTGTTGTTTGGACTCGTTCTCTGCGCTTAAGCCCACCATTGTGGGCATTTTGTGCGTCCTACGGCCTTACTCCAACCAGCCGAGTTATTTCAGGAAGCGGCACACTCTCTCTGGTTCTCGGCACGCCTCTCGAAGTAGTCGGGCCTCCCAGCTCCTTTGCCCTTATGTCTGCCACCTCCTCGCACTATAGCAGCACGGGGTGTCTCGTCTGCCTGCAGGCATGCTCTGCACAGTGGACTGTCCGCTACTCCAATTACATACTGTGTGAAGTGTGCAATGACCAGAGTAAGCGAATCTATAATCATACGTAGTTTTGCTCTGCGCACATGGAGCAACGTCTAGTTGAGACGAAAATCATACCTCGACATCGCCTCCCTCGCCTGTCTGCAGTCGCTGCCCACCGCCCATCTGTCTATGTGTAACTTCCTTACCTATAATAAAATCCAACGTCTGCTTTCTGTCCGTCTGTCCGCTTATAACTCGAGAACCACTGAACCGATTTTAATAAAACAAAATTCTACGGATAGCTTGATTCTTCCCATCAACTATAGGCTACTTACGCTAAATGGCTTATGAGGTTAGCAGTGAAGTGAAATATGAGAGCGGGCGGAGGCGCGGGCACTTTTTTTATTTTTTTTTTTCATATATTTGTGGATCCTACTTTTCAGTTGGTTGTGTGCTAGTGCTACTAGAGTCCAATGGGAGATTTTTTTTTATGGATACTGACATGGTTGGCTTCATCACCTACAAAATCCGTGATGTCAGCCCATAACACCGGGTGAACTAGGTGCCATGTCAGTGCTTCCCTTCATTTCATGTCGGCTACACTGAACTGGACAGAAAGCACGAACTGTTTACATAGCCGTTTCGAACGACGTTTCATTCAGTGCGGTGGTACCAACCAACCCAGGCGGGATGAACCCTACCACCTAGTAAGGTAAGAAGGGAAGGTACCTACAGTTTTACGTGGAATCCGCACCACGGTCAGCCTCCAACGGTCGAGCGGTCACCCAACCAATTACTCAGGGTTCCTTAACAACAGTCGACCAGCCGCACCACTGAGCTACCGAGGTTGACAATATGCATGGTATACATACGGTATGCATGCTTGCCCAAGTCCGATTCGCGAAAGTGGCTATTAGCGAACCTGACACGGCGCGGACACCCCGTGAAAAGAACCACCTTGCGCGGACCATAATATAACGGCTTGTAATATACGCTGAGCAGAAAATTTGCAAAAAACTATTGTTTCAGATACTGCTCAGTGATGGCAGATAAAAAATTGGTAATTAACAAAAGTGACAACATTCAAGATGACCGCAGGACTTCCCGCCCGGATGCAGTCTCTACTCTGCATAATGCTCTCCCCGATAATGTATGTCTGCTGGAGACGGCTACTGCTATCAAAATTGAGCCACCTGATTTTAACGATGATGTCTGCTCGACGGATGATATTGTGAATGTAAAGAACGAGGTTTCTAAAGTTTCGGATAAAGATTACTTCCTGGAAATAGATATTGCTGTTAAAAATGAGCCATTAGACATCAATGATGATGTATGCTCACTGGACGGTGTTGGTAATGTGAAGGTCGAGAGTTCTGAAGTTCGGGATGGAGTCTGCCTGCTGGACACGGCTGTTATAGTCAAGCAGGAGGTGGACATTGAACCCACAATGCCGCAGTTACCAGATATCAAGTACTCGATGCTGCCGTGCCAGCCCGATCCGGAGAATAATGTTTCCCAGTGAGTAAACGGATTTTTTGTTTTATGTTTTTTTTTTTTTAAACTGAGTAGGGTGGTAAAACACAGTCGGCTACAATTTGTACAGATGGTCTTGCACCTTACCATCTGTACAAATTGCGTAACGTAACATTACGTAACGGACTTACAGTTGGTTGGTTCTCCGGGTTGGTACCCTCCCACTGAATGAAACGTCTGCCGAAACGGAAACGGTCTATGTAAATAGTTCATGTTGTCCGTCCAGTTCAGTATAGTCGACGTGAAATGAAGGGAAGCACTGACATGGCACCTAGTTCACCCGGTGTTGTGGGGTTACATCACGGATGTTGTAGGCGATAAGTCAACCGTGTCAGTTTACATAAAAAAAAACGGTTTTTCACCAGTTCCCAACTGTGAAGTTGCAAGTGTAGTATTGTTAGGTTTTCACGAGCATTGAGAATGCAAAGTAAACTCAGCTCTTCAACCAAACATTTATTATTTACTGAGCGACAAACACACAATACAGAGCGGACATTTTGCAGCAGAGCAGAGAGAATAGAGCACAGCATAGACAGTTATACTTTGTGACGTATATTTTGCTTGCTCTTATTTTAACAAGTATGCCAGTACATTGTTCAGGCCCGTCTCTGGAGTAATAGGTGCCCGGGGCAAAAACAAGCCACCCCGCTCACTGCTGCCGCTCGTGGCGCGCGTGGCGCGGCTAGACGCTCCCCGCGCAAATCAATTTATTATTGAAGTAGCCCAAAATTACACTAACATTTGTCGGAGTCGCCCAAATTGAGACCAGACCGCGCAATATACTTATGCCCAATACTGAAGAACGCACACTTGCGCTGCGTGATCCTGTGTCTTTTTTGCGTCGTGTAGTTTTACACGGAGGCGGTGGAAAGCCTGTGTGGCCTAACAATCGGTGCGCTTGCGGCTCCTCTAACGCAGGATTCCCGAGGCGCCCGCCCCGCTCGCCCGGCCCTTGAGATTGTTTAACCAGAACTAATTCTTGCATGTCAGCCCGATTCCAGTCTCGGACCTCAGATAAGTAGTCTGACGCCAAGACCGCTTCAACCATTATACAAAAAGAATAAGAAACAATGAGACAATAGTCACTAGTCGGATCAGAATCACCTTGGGCATGAAGTATGTAGGCTGTGTCTGAGTCTCCAAACGTCGAGCTCGGTGACCCAGTCCGGCTACTACACTTTATCACACATAAATCTGTACCACAGCATCTGACCGGACATACTCATATTCTCAGAAGCCATAACGCATGCAGTACTTGTTTAACTACAGTTCCATGGGAAAGTAAAGCCGGGTCTCCTGCGTATGTTTTTTTGAAACAATACACAAAAAACATGAAACATTATTTCTCTATGGTTTTCATACAAATGTGGATGGCCACGCCCCAATGTTTCGATGTTTCTGTGTAATGTTTCGAAAAAAACATTCGCAGGAGACGCGGCTTAACATACACCACACCACACATTGCAACTTAGTGGACAGTGAGAAACGGGTTCAAGACGATCCCTTCGCTGTGGAAGTAGGATCAAGAGGACTACCAGCGAGGTCACTCTATAGTATCTTTAAGAATCTAGGCCTGCCTAGATCGACGCTAAGGTCAAACTTTGAAAATGTCCTAGGCAAACGTTCGAGGCATCCTACAGAATGATTAGAGAGAGGTAGGTCGAGAGCTGGACTGGTGGTTCTCCACGTCCTAGTCATCGCAGACTAGCTGACGAGAGCTTGATGCGAACTGATACGTAATGCACGCTGGAGAACTACATAGAGTGGCCGCTCTCTAGTCCCGACCTCAATTAACAGCTTCCTCTACTGCCAATAGGCCCGGATATGTTCGGTGAAGTCATCGCAAGCTCAGTTCGACACCTTCTAAAACAATGAACTGGTTTTTGTAGCTTCATCACTTGTAATTTGTCAGTTCTTCTAAGCATTGAAATACAAGCGTATTTTACCTACCTATGGATGAAATTATACAATAAACAATTATGTTTTCAGAATTTCTCAGCGGGATAGTGGGACGGAGGCCAAGGGGAGCATCGACCAGTCTGCGTGTACACAGTCACATGGTCTACTTATTGGTAACAATTGTTCAGCGAAGGATAAACCTCATCCTTGTGATATCTGTAATAAAATTTTTACAAAAACGTCACGGTTAAAGAGACACATGTTAACTCATACGGGAGAAAAGCCTCATCAGTGTACAATTTGTAAAAAAGGTTTTATGGCATCATCTTATTTAAAAATACATGTCATGACTCATACGGGCGAAAAGCCTCATCATTGTGAAATTTGTAATAAAGCTTTTATGACGAAATCAGATTTAAGAAAGCACACCATGACTCATACTGGTAAAAAGCCACATCATTGCAAAATATGCAACAAAGTTTTTAGTTCTTTATCAAGTTTAAAAACGCACATAATGATTCACACGGGAGAAAACCCTCATCACTGTGATATTTGCGAAAAAGGTTTTATACAAAAATCACAATTAAAAATACATATTATGACACATACGGGGGAAAGGCCTCATCATTGTGGAATTTGTAAAGAAGATTTTATGTCTGCATCACTATTAAAAACCCACATAATGAGTCATACAGGCGAAAAGCCTTATCCATGTGATATTTGTGAAAAAGCTTTTATAACGAAAGCGTATCTAAAAAAACACAAGATGACTCATACTGGGGTAAAGCCATATCAATGTGAAATTTGTAAAAAAGCATTTTTAAAAACATCAAATTTAAAAGCACACATGATGACTCATACGGGGGAAAAGCCTCATGATTGTAGAATTTGTAAAAAAGCTTTTATTTCATCTACACTATTAAAAACACACATAATGACTCATACAGGCGAAAAGCCTCATCATTGTGATATTTGTAAAAAAGCTTTCATTACAAAATCTGATTTAAAGAAACACATATTGACTCATACGGGAGAAAAGCCTCATCATTGTAAATTTTGTCAAAAAGTGTTTAGTGTATCATCAAATTTAAAAGCACACATAATGACACATACTGGGGAAAAACCTCATCAATGTAGAATTTGTAAAAAAGCTTTTTCGTCGTTTTCATGTTTAAAAACACACATAATGACACATACAGGTGAAAAGCCTCATCATTGTGATATATGTAAAAAGGGTTTCATAACGAAATCGAATTTGAAAAAACACATGGTATCTCATACTGGGGAATAATAGCCTCATCATTTTAAAATTCTTAAAAATAATTTTGTAAATAAAAAACCCAAAAGAAATACCTGATAATGTAATTAAAAAAAGGAACCATGTAAACAAAATATAGAATGTTTATTTATTACAGCATCTTTGCTGTATTTTAAAATTCCCTATAATTTCTGTATTGTAGGTATTTTATAATTCTTCTATTAAAGGTTTTCACTTTAAAATTTTGAATAGTTTAACATCTTTAGATAATATATAATAGTTTAGTTTATAAATAGATGTAACTGTAACAGTATAGTATAAGTTTTTCGGTTATGCGGTATAATTAAAGCGACTCACTTTTACTAGTCGACGTTTCGTCCCTCGCTCCGGGGACATCGTCAGGACTCGCGGAACTGCGACGACCTGGAGGACACCCGACACGTCGTCCAGTCAGATGTAAACTGCCGGTCGCTGCTGACATAGATTGTAGCGAGGGACGAAACGTCGACTAGTAAAAGTGAGTCGCTTTAATTATACCGCATAACCGAAAAATTTATACAATGTAACAGTATAGGTTTGCACCTACCTGTAAAATATATATTAACTAAAAGTAAACAACCATTTTAGTATGATTCCAATACTTTGGAAATTTCCTTTGTATTAGGAACTTAATTGGATAAGAAAAATGTACATAATTAATTTCAAAGATTAAAATGAAGCATTTAAAAAAGGGCGAGAAGGTTGTTTAGCATGCAAGTGTCAGCAATAAAGCGTTGAACAAATTTGGATGACAGCTCCTCAAGTATTCTTAATCTTTTTCTGTACACCCTCTTTGCACTTTCCTCCCGGCGGCCATGGTTGCAGACATTTTGACGTGATAACGTCACATCTTATAAATTGATGAACACCGGCTGCACGCACGAAAAAGTGTCACGTTCCATCTGAACCTGTGTGTGCAAGCGAGAGCGCGTAACAAGCGATAGAGAGGCATATAAGGAGAGTAGGAAATACAAAATATATTTGTCCGTCTTTTGCGAGCCTCGAACCCGCGGTCCCTGCCACCAATATTGTGTGACCGACCCGACGTCTTAACCACCCTGCCAAATCGATCATGTACTAGCGAAGCAAATTCGGTCAACAGTAGGTGAAGATTTCATGGTGTTGAGTCTTTTGGAGCGACATCTAGCGTCAATAGTAAATGAAATACTTCAGCGGTAGTTTACTTGATTCGCAGTTAGGTAGGTGTTGCAACGTTGTAGTATGCGCTTTGATATGTAGATGGCTATATTGATAATTAATATTATTAGTTTTTAAAGTACTCACATTTGCGATTTAAGAATTAAACTTCTAAGCACGATAAAGACTGATTTTGTATCTGACTTCGCACTTTATATTATTTTGCTAATAGTTTTTATTTAAGTTCATATTACTTTGAAATAACACTTTCACTTACTGTTCTAATAACAGGCATTATGTTTATAACGTTTATTTTCACTTTTATAGACGTTTTGTAATGAATTTTGTGATTTATTCGACTGCTTATTAATTTGACTGACTGACTGTCTGACGTAGATTCAGTCCGAAGTCGCATTGCCTCAATTTCTTCTGCCCTGGTACTTTAGAACCGTTCCCAGTAGTCTTGCCACTTTATGACGTTATCACGTAAAACTATCGTCCGTAAACCAACTTTACAGACAACCAATTTTTTATTTAATAATATTTTTTATGTTTATATGTTAGTACTAAGCACGTACTCGCTTTATATATATTCATATATTCATAAGGTTCAACATTGAACCGTGCAAGTTGACTGTTCGCAAAAATTATGCGACATCATCATGAAGGTGCAAGAGAGCGAAAATTTGGAGATAAATAATACGTAACGGTCCGGTGGCGTAGTTGGTTATCGCGTTGGCGGCTCAAGCCAAAGACCCAGGTTCGAATGCTGGCCGGGATGTATTTTTTCCAATGATTTTCGCTTTGCATTTTTCTAATAACAATTTTTTATTTGTTTTCTTTTGTGAGGGTTTTCCATCCCATACCTATGTTTTAAGTCCTCCCACATCGTATTCGGCGCACCAAATGTGACAATGTATGTTGATGGCGCGTCGGCATGAAGCATTTGTTATGTAGGTAGTGAATGTTAGTAGTTAAGTTACTGATTTACTTATTCAATATGAATAGAATACAAAAGTATAATACTTACACCTATTAATCATTTTCATAAAATTTAAATTGTATCCACGATTGTTTAATTTCTTCACTCCCACTAACTGAAGTGAATTTATTTTTCACTGAAGTGCAATGAAAGGTGTAGGTATTGTCACGTAGTGCGGGGCCCTGACCCCTCGCTACGTATGATCGTCTTCCATTTAGGCCAAGCTCCCCTGTAAAAACTAACTTACTATGTATTATACCGTCAACCTCCGGCGGCACCGACCTATCGTAGGATCCCGTCGCCTAACGTCGACCACTCCGGTTCGCGCGGACGTACGGATCCCCCGCCGCCGTGCGCATGGAGTGATGGCGGGAGGCGAGGTTATATAAACTCGGGCGCGCGGCTGTCGGTCACTATAGTCCTACCGCAGCCGCCCCGACCGGGGCTCGCCTCAGGGCTCGCCGCCGCTCTTCTGTGAATGCTGCTTCGGCGGGGGCTCGCCTCAGGGCTCGCCGCTGCTCATCTGCAAACAAACGCTTCGGCGGGGGCTCGCCTTAGAGCTCGCCGCCGCTCATCTGTGAACTACTACCGCTTTGGTGGAGGCTCGCCTCTCGGCTCGCCTGCTGCGCTGCTGTACGTCGCTTCGGCCCGGGCTTGCCTTCTTGGTTCGCCCCGCCGCTACTGCCTGCCGGTGCCGGGACTCTGTCCGGCCCGGCCACGTGTGAGACCGCGTCCACACAGTCTTGCCGACCTACGGCAAGGCCTTCTGCTGCTCCAGAAGAAGCCGCTGCACGGCCTACGGCGGGTGCGCCTACCGCTCCCACCGCACCTCGAAGCCTGGCTTCACATACCTGCAACTTTCCCGGACCTACCGGGGAGATCCTCGCCACAGCATTGAAGATAAGTGCTGTGCAACGGACTCGGATACTCTCGCTTCGATTGCTTAGCCGTCAAATCAGGCCCCATCAAGACAAGAACTAAACTCTATAACTGTACTACGATAACTACCGCCTCACGGTCTAGCTCTGTAATTAGAACATAAGAACTATACTTAATAAAATTGTTACAATAGAACTAGATCGTCTCGTCATTGACTTCTCCCTTCCCAAGATCCAGATACCATGCGGGGTCAGAACCCGAGCCTGTAACCACTGAGAGACTAATTGCGCACCTAACCAGGGTCACGCTCTGTATGGTGTGACAGTATGTATTACTATAGAGAATTATCGTTTTTTTTTATAGACAATAGTCATGATGTGGTTAGTCGCCATCCATAAATTTATCGATTAATGGACCGCTGAAATTTTATAAACTCGAATATTTACCTATTGGATTTGATCGACAAAATGTTTAGCTAAAAGTTAAGTTGGCAGTGTCACTGGCGTATAGAAATGTTACAATACATACCTAGTTGTTGTCTTTTCAGCTCGAAAATTATTTGCGATTAGATTAAAAATAACTGGCCATCGTGATTGAGGCATGTTAACAGATCGATGAAATCGCTCAAATCTTCGCTCCATATAGTAGTTACTCATTTATGGTATAATAATGGACATGGAATCATGGGCAGACATATAATAATCGTGCAAGTACATAGAGTGCAAATGGCCTGACGTGGCGCTGACGGGGTTTCGTCAACATTTAAATGGTTGCCATTTTCTAAGTTACGTTAAGCTAAGTTAGTTTTCTAGTTTAATTATAAAAAAAAAAGTTTTAAAGGAAAAAAACGCTCGTCGAGACCTATCATTTCCTCCAGCAGATGAATAGTCTGGGATCAGTAGTTTCAGAGATATTCCCTAAAAAAAAAATTAGTTTTATCTCGTCGAGACTTATTATTTTCCATATGGGAATGAGTAGGCTGGGATCAGTAGTTTCCGAGATATGCCCTCTCAAAGTCTTTTTCCTTTTTTTTCGAAACGGTTGAACTGATTTTGAAAACAAAAAACATTAAAAGAGATTTTTTTTTACGGAAAGAAACAAATTTCAAGTTGATCCGACCAGTAGTTTAGGAGTTATAGGCATTTATAGATTTTTGAAGCCTTTTTTGTAAAGGCTATGACATCAATAATTGATGTCATAGCCTTTACAAAAAAGGCAACAATTATTGTTCATATTCATTGACGTTGCCATAAGGTGGAGCCGGCCGAGTGACTATCACCTGACACCTGGTTTGCTGGGATTGGCTGAACGGTTCGTGAAATAGTGGTACCTATGCCGAAAGTACATTAAAAACGACAGTCGATTTTTGCAAATGGCACGGGTAAGACATTACCTAAGGATTCCATTCCATGTCAAAAGAAAAAAAAAACGTTTTTGCTCTTATCAGAGCAAGTCATAATATGTATTACTGAGGATGTACTGAGCACAGATTACCAATATATATGTCTTTGGACAGATGGGACAGTCTTGAACATAGCAGCAACCCATAGAGCCATTGGGTCGCCAAGACAAACGACCAATCACAGACGTGACAGCTGCCCAATCAGAAGCTAGACTTAGTGAGGTGAAACCACGATAGAATCATTATCGATATTAGGGATGTCCTCCTAATATCGATAGATATACTCTTATGAGAACTGTTGAAATCATTATTTTAGCCAAAAATGAAAAATGCCTCATATTTTCAATATTTTCCTTCGAAGCTATGTTTTTTGTGTTCATCTAGAGAGAAACTAAAAACTTAAGAGGCATTTTTCATAGTTGGCCGATAGGTTAGGTGAGTAAATAATGAAAATATGTAATATGACCAATGTGTTTATTTCAAAAAATTACAGAGTAAAATATTTTGAAAACAATGAATAATAAATAACATATTGAGGCTGTACTTCATGGAGCCAGTGGGTGTCAGCCTCGGTAGCTCAGTGGAGCTATCGGCCGACTGTCGTTCGTGATCATAGGCACACCTGGGTGCGGTCAGAACTTGGATGGATGACCGTTCAACCGATGCGAGGCTGATCGTGACTCGCACGTAAAACTGTAGGTCCCTTCCCTTCTTACCTTATTAGGTGGTAGGGTTTAACCCAGCGGTGTCCAACCGGTAGTATGCGGGCATCCAGTAGCACGCAGCCTTATTTTAAGCGCCCACTCACACACGTTCCAATAAACATAAAATTGAAATAATACCTCGAAAGAAATGTATAAAACATAAATTTAGAAATACGTTAACTCGAGAACATGTTAAAAATTGCCTAATGCTTTCATGCTGTCATATGGATTTATAGCAGATTTTTTAATTTAGAAAATAAAAATTGCCAGAGCCAGGTATCCCATTAAAATTCACAGAAATATCGAAGTAGCTCGTCGGCGAAACCAGTTGGACAGCACTGGTTTAACCGGTCCGGGTTGGTCCCACCACCCGCACTAAATGAAAGGTCGATCAAAGTGGTATGTAAGTAGTTGGTGTTTTCCGTCAAGTTCAGTGTAGCCGGCACGACCAAAGGGAAACAATCATATGGTACCTAGTAATCCTCGCCAATTTAAATTTCAGAAGAAAAAGTCAACTAACGATGCAATAGCGTGCATGCTTAATGTGATATTGCACAATTTGGATGTTGGTCTTGATAGTATAGATCAGGGAAGGGCAAACTTTGTTCTACGCGGGCCAATATTTACAAATATAATCTATGTGGGGGCCAGGTTTTTGAATTTTTAGCTATATCTAATATAATACTTATCAAAATATTTGTATTTTCCGAAATTAAGATATTTATTGACCCATATGTTTCAACAACATTAAAAGTTCTCTTATTTATATACAAAATTAAATTATGTGAACTATATATAGTATCTGCGCTACAGTCTGAGAATAGCGGTCATTCACCCCTTCCTCTCAGCACGCACACATGCGCAGAGAGGCGTGTGAATCATAACATAGTACGAACGGCAGCGGCCGCCCGGCTACCACAATAAGCTAGCGACAGTAATTTCGCTCGATACGCAGAACATAAGGAAGTATCGCTTCCGCAAATACGAGTACATTCGTAGGAAGGGGTGAATGACCGCTATAGATATCGAATCAGGTACATACAGTGTACCTGGTTCACTATTAAATAGGGAAATATATATTTATTGCAGGTAATCTATAAAATAGGACAAATATTTATTAATTAAAGTAACAAATTACACTATTAATGTTTGCTGAATGTTTCCATGATTTATGTTATTATCTACTTCTGGGTCGATGGTCGCGCGCTGGATTGCAACCGTTCGCGGGCCGGAGATGGCCTGCGAGCCGTCGTTTGCCCATCCCTGGAATAGATAGTCACAGCCTTCTCTTAATAATCCTTACATACTTAAATACTATTTTACTATCTATTACATACACATATATTTATATAGCTTTTGCCCGCGGCTTCGCTCGCTGTTGACTCGATTTAACACCAAATTTGATTTAAACGCAAATATAATAATAAACTATTGTTTCTCTTATATTCTCCCTCTCCCTCTCGATTTTTGCGACGAATCAAAGGCATTTGACTGCTTAAAATATACCATCTTAGTGACAAACTGGAACCTTAAATGGAATCAGAGGTATAGAACTAAATCTAGCTGAATTATATCTATCGAATAATGTACAATATATTTACACAAATTCAAACAAATGAAATCGTATCCAGCGCAATAAATGTCACATGTGTGACAAATAAGTGTCACATTCCTCCGGGATCCATACTGGGTTCCCTGGTATTCCTTGTGTATATTAATGATTTACCAGCTTGTCTCACACATGACTGAGGTAATCTTATTTGTAGATGACACATCAATACTTATGAAAATAGAAGAACCGTGTGGGGCCCGTACTTTAAAAGAATAGCCCCACTGCATCTCTCCCCGTGTACGTCGTAAAAGGCGACTAAGGGATATGACTACCTTCTTATGTTACTAGATTTGATACCACCGCACTAAATGAAAGGTCCGTCGAAACGGCTATGTAAATAGTTTGTGTTTTCCGTCCAGTTCAGTGTAGCCGGCACGACCGAAGGGAAGCACTAACGTGGCACCAATTTCACCCGGTGTTATGGGATGACATCACGGATGTTTTAGGTGATGTAGCCAGTGTCAGTTTCCATAAAAAAAAAATAAAAAAAAAGCATGAACACTGTCCGCTTAATATTAATGAGGCGCTGTTAAAAGCACATAATTGGTTCCAGAGTGTAATGTCCTGGAGAGCTCCGATGGGTTTTATCTTAGGGATGCACGTAGATACGGATAATAACGAACACAGCAGTCACAAGCAAATTACTTTTAATGGCTGACATAAACATAAGACAAAACCTCCTTATATAGACGATACAGTATTGCCACCTGTCAAATACACTCCAATACTCTCCACTCAAAGTTGGAATCTACTAGGTGGCTTTATAGTTCTCTTAGGTCTAGAATTAATATTAAGCTCGGAACTGACAATGGTCCGCTTAGGACTAACTATGGGTTCCATGGTTCTAGATTCTCGTACATCATTGCCATCTGGCACAGAAGGTGCTGGAGGCTGTGACACTGATGTCGGAGGTAGCAGCTCCTGCAACCCTGGTGTCGGTCGCTCTATTACAATTTCAGGCGTTGCCGATTCTGACACCGTAGAGCTGACATTACTACCTTGATCATTTATCGATCGTATAATTTGGTTTAAATGCCTTTTCCAAATTATATTTTCATTCCTTACTCTACAAAGATAAATGCGGTTACCTAACACCTCGTCGATTGTACAAGGTACCCAGTGTTTCTTGTTAGGGTTACGGTAATCCCTACAGTATACGGATTCTCCTTCAGCAAACATTTCATTTCTTTTTCCTACAGTTACACAGTTTGGTTTCTTCTCCTCATGTTGGTTTAGCAATAAGTTAAATCTAGTGCGTAGGGGTCGCTGAAACATTCGTTGAGCTGGTGACTCAGTGACTCAGTGGTGCAATGCACTGCGTTCCTATAATGAAACAGATATCTATTCATTAGGGTTTCAAAAGACACAGTTCTATTACCCCCATCCTTCAAAGCTTTTAACAGGCCACTCTTAAAGCTTTTTACTGAGTTCTCTACAAAACCATTCGAGGCTGGATGTTTGGGTGGTGAAGTAATATGTATAATACCATTTAAACTACAGAACTTCGAAAATTCACCGGACGTAAAGGTGCTACCATTATCCGTAACCACCGCAGTAGGAAGACCGAATCGACCGAAACATTCTCTAAACTTTTCTATATTAGTGTTAGCTTCCAAATTTTTAACAATTGAAAGATAGGTTTAAGCTTGACCGATAATGAAGGAATAAATTTTGAATAGTAATTTACCATACCGAGCCACGAGCGCAGCTCAGGGACGTTTCGTGGACACGGCACTTGTAAAATACCTGCCACCTTTGTGCTATCCCTTTCTAATCCATTTTTGGATATAATGTGACCTAAATATATTACTTTTTCTTGCATAAAAAGGCACTTCTTTTTATTTAAGCGAAGCCCTACATTATGAAGTCTCTTTAAAACTTCCTTCAGGTTAGCCATATGTTCCATATCATTTTTACCCGTGACAATTATGTCGTCAATAAAGTTGACCACCCCTTTGGCTCCCAACAAAACTTTTTCTAATTTAGCTTGAAATATAGAACATGCTGGTTTAGTACCGTATGGCAAACGCGTTATTCTGTATATACCCTTATGTGTGCTCCATGCTAGTAAATAGCTGGTTTCCTCATCTACAGACAGCTGATTGTATGCATTTAATAAATCCAGCTTAGTGAACTTTTCACCTCCCTCTAGTGCTGTAAATAAATCTTCAATGCGCGGTAAAGGGTGATTCACGTTTTTGAGATACTTGTTGATTGTTATTTTGTAATTAGCGCATAACCTCAACCTTTTTCCATCAGGTCTGAGGACTGGCACCAATGAAGTGCCCCAGTTTGATGTTGGTACTTTTTCTATTACCCCTTCATCCTCGAGCCTGCCCAGTTCCTGTTCCACTTGTTCTTTGAAGGCGAAAGGAACGGGGAGTGGCTTGTGAAATACCGGCCTCGCCTCGCTCTGTATGTCTAAACTTACCGGATCATCCTTCAAAATACCAAGTGAACCATCAAATAGTAGATCGTAATCCTGTAACAATTTTTCCAAACCTTGAGATTTCATATCAGTTACGCTAAATATACCCAGCCGTTGTTTCACTTTTAAATCAAATATCTCACATAGGTCACGTCCCCATAACGTAACCCTACCTTTCTTAACAACAAGCAGCTTACACCGTTTATTTGCTTGCTTATATTCCATTGTAACTGTGATTGTACCTAACGCATGGAATTTTTCACCCAGATACGTAACTAGATTGACCCCCGTGGCTTCCATTTTTACATCATAAAAAAATGTTTCATACATTTGCAATGGAATGCATGAAGGTGCAGCGCCTGTGTCTAGCTCCATATCCATATTTTTGCCATTAATTTTACATTGTATAATTATCGGTGGGACATATGTGATTTGGTTGACTGCATCGACCACATTTTCTACCATAAACATGTCAAATGTATCCTCACTACTTGAATTTGTATCCGTCGTAGCCGCCTGGGCGTTAGTGTGTATCTGATTAACATTATACATTTCACCTTCGGTGTCGCTACTGGACTCTACTTGTACTAGGTGAGTAGCCGCCTTGGCTTTACATACTTTAGCTAGGTGCCCTACTTTCTTACATATTTTACATGTATATGTTTTATACTTGCATTTTGAAAACTCATGCGAGCTATTCCCGCAATGATTGCATAGCATTTTCTTCTTATCTTGAAATTGTCCTTTTGATTCCCGCTTGAACATCACTTTATTCACCGATTCAGACCCCGCACGCCTGACACTGAGCGAGAGCTCTTTACTGAGAGCGATCTCTAATAGACTGCTCACACTCGCACTAACCTGCTCTTCGCACAAACGCTCTTGTATCTTCCCTGGTTGGAGGCCCGTCACAAACTTGTCCTTGACGCGCTCGTCCAACGACAGACCGAAGTTGCAGTCCTTTGCCGCTTCGCGTACCCGAGCGTACCACTGTGCGATAGTCTCAGAGTCCCTTTGCGTGAGCTTGTCGTATGTGATGCGTTGCCTGAAATGTAACACCCGGGGTGCGAACTGTAATTTCAACAGGTTTACAAGCTCGTTGTAGGTTCTTTCCTTGGGGAGTTTTGGGAAACATATGTTTTTGAGTATTTTATAAACATCTTCATCAAGTGACACCAATAAAACTGCTATTTGTCTGTCCTTTTCTACTTCATTTGCTGAGAAAAATTGTTCCAAACGCTCCAGAAATATATCTAGATCGTCGCCTTCCTTGTAACTTTTTATTGATACTAAATTTGCCATTTTGACTACTTGTGATTGTGATTGAATAAAATACTCTTATCTTATGTGTAACATCCGGCGCAAGCAACCTCCTCGGCTGCCTCCCGGCCCTTGTCTTCACTCCCAATGTGGGCTTGCCGCCGCCGCTGTACCGCCAGGGGCACCCTCGTGATCGCCTTGGCCGCCGCCGGGTCCCTGGGGCTGTCGGTCGCCGTGACTGGTCTTCTACGCGTGCAAGTCGCGACCGCCGTGGCCACTGTAGTATAGTATCCTTGCGATCTCCTTGACCGCTGCCGTAGCTGTACGAGCGCCTTGCTCGAGTCAAAAGCCGCCTCCTTGGCCGCTCTGCTCTCCCCGACAGACGGAAAAGCACGCCCCTTGCGCAATTCTTCCGAGTGCTGTCACCGTGACAACTATTATACATCCGTGCAAAGAGATTTTATGTATAGAGTGAGCACTACGAAGAAAGAATACAGAGAAATGACGGCCAATAGCTGAGGTATGAGGTAAGGTAGCGGGGTGGCGGAACGCTGAGCCGCGCGGGGCGGGAAGCGAGCGGGAGAGGGGCTAGCTAGCGAGCGACTAGCGGCTAGCGGCCCGGCCGGCCCGGCCGGTCAGTCAACACGTGCATTGGAATACGTAGGGTTGTCACTTAGTCTACCAAAAATATATTTTTCGATTTATTATTTTACGAGTAGGTATTATGGTTAATTGTGCCCGTAGTCTAGTGGTAACGCTTCTCAATGCAGAAGTTGCGGGTTCAAATCCCGGGCACTAACTAATGTACTTATTTATTTCCTTGATAAGGATTGATATACGTGCATTTCATAACGAATAGGTACGATCGGTCCGATGAAGAAAAATAAAGTTAGGTAACTAGTGCACACTGGTCTATGAAAGGTATTTTTGTGTAAACTGCTTCTGATTTCCACTGGTCACCATGTACGAGTAATCGAACCGGATATAACAAATTGTGACAAGTTCGAGTGCAATATGACTGCCATAAGAATACTCAATAAACAATAAAACAACAACAATAAAAACAATACCTCCTATGTCAGTGGGCAGAGTCCGTGCCTAGCAGTGGGACGTTTTAAAGGATTACAGAAGAAAACAGATAGTGAATTTCATCGAAAAAAACGTTTTTATGTATTTAAACTTAAAATACAGAACTATAATAACTTGAAATACATACCTAAACTTATATGGGTTTTTAAATTACCGTGGTTATTTGACATTTTAAGAAGTAACAACGGCTTTACTCGCTATCGAAATACGAGCTGTGTGGCTCGACATTTCGGCCAGAGTGCTCATGATGATGGGCCATACGTTTGGCCCGAAACGTCGAGCCACAAAGCTCGTATTTCGACCGCGAGTAAAGCCGTTTTGTATTCTTATAATACCTACACTTAATAACTAGAATAATATCTAAAAAACTAAACTTAATAATAAAGAATTCATAACTGCGGTCTTGGCCTTGGACTAAACTTAAAATCTCCAAACCAAACATACATAAAATAAAGAGTGCAGCATTTATTTAAAAATATATATATATATATATATAACTAAAAAAACCATTAGGTATTGTCACGTAGTGAATTTTAATAGCGGACTGTCGAAATGCCGTTTACCGAAGTGTCAGAGACACATTGCCAGTACGGAGGAAAATACTCCGTACTAAGGCTACGGTACACGTGAGGCGTCCGTTACTATTCAATATTATTACTGCCAACCTACATCTTTGAAAATTCAATCACACATATCTCGGCGTACTACACTCTCACTACGTAACCGAGCACACATTCTTGCATCATTTACCGAGCGTGAATTTCCACGATCTCTTTCCGCTGTCAGCCCATACTAAAATTATATATTGTTTGACGTAACGAAAAAGATAGCGAGCGTCGGTATGGAATTTCTGTTTGCTGTATTTGGCAACACCGCACATCGCGGTGTTGATTAATGGGTTGCCATGCGGTTAAAATATATCCCAAATAGACGGGAATTCACATTCACCTCGGTTGTATTTATCTTACATATTAATTCAGACATCATCGGAGGACCCCTAGTAGAGGTCCATTATTACCAACAAATGGTGTTACAGGCCTTCAGCCACTTAGATTCAGGTAACCACATACAGTGCGCGTCATTGCGTGCTAGCCGACTTCATTCCGCAGCCACACCACAAACGCGCGCTGTCACCTATAAAAGCGGTACTCAGTCAACCAAGACTTCACTTCTTCTGTTAAATAATTCTCCGCTGCAAGATAAAATATAACGCGCTCGATCTGCCGCCGTGAGTTACACTAGTTTCCCTCGCGACCGTGCCATTGTCAACGAGCCGCGGCGCTGTACCGCCGCCGCCGTCGGACGCTTCCAGCCGTTCATCTCAGCGTTGAGACAGGAGTCCCCACAGCCAGGGTTACGGGTAACATTACAATCTCTCCAGCTCTGCCCTGCCTGTCGCTTGTGAGACACCGCCGGCCTAGCGGTTGTCGTTGCGCTTCACGCACAAAACGTATAACGCCCATCTGTGTATTTTCTCTCTTCCCATCCACAGGGCACCTTGATATGTGTGCATTATTTAATGTGGGTGTGTTTGTGTGTGTGTGTGTACAGCTTCTACGTCTGCACGTAGATCCTTCTACGTTACACGTAGACTTCCACGTTCTACGTTCTCCGTCCGAGGACGCCTGCATCATCTGCGACGGCATAGCCGGTACGAGCCACCTGGGCCCTACTCCTCGTCCGGCTGTTCCGAAGCAGAACTTTGTGAAGAGGGTGGAGATCGAGCGACGCGTCGGAGACTTCGTGTCGGCCTTCCTGCGAAGACCTTCGTCTCCCCTTCCGAAGCTAAGTTCTCGGACAGAATTATAGCTCTAATCGATTAGCTCGGTCGTCACCCCTACGATGCTCAAGTGATTCTGATAACTCACACCCTGTCTTTTTACATCGTATATTTGTGTTTTTTATGAAATAAACGATAAATTTATATTTATGAGCCGTATTCTATTATTTAAGTCCCCTTTTTCGTCTCAGTATACTTTGGACTACACACACAAACACAACTAAAATAACTCTTCCTCCGTACTTAAACAAAATAATTTAAATTTCACTTTACACAAATTTAAATTTTCACTTTCCCTTAAACAATGTATCATCTTGGACTATTTTTATCCATCTTTCTCGTATTGATCCCTTAGTAGGATGTGGAAACCTTGTAAAAAAAAATATTTTCTTGAAAATTTCTCAATTACTTACTAATAAAAAAAAAATAAAAGAATAGCGACAACCCTAATTAGCGGTCAATTCACTCTCATATTTTAACGTGGTTTAATACATATTTATTTACTTTCATACATGATATCCCAGAACTCTATTTCTAATCATTCATATGTGGCAGCCCTAATGAGCGCGTTCAATTTATTTGTTTAATTAAATAATGCTTATGTTATTGCAATGCGAGGTCAATACATAAAATTTACAAAATTTTCAAATTGAAGTAGCGTTGTGACAGCCCTAATTGGCCAGTTGAACCAAATATTTCTAAGCACATGGAAAACAAGATATTATATATAAGTTCTTTCAAAATTAGTTAATAGTACGCTAAGGGGGGGTTCTGTATCGTAAATAAATCACTTTTGAGGAACAAAGATTTTTGTTTACAAAAAAAAAATTTATAATAATGTAAAATGTAAAAAAAAATTCTTTTCTTAATCGTTTCAGTTTCATGCCAGGAACAAAAAAGTCTTTCAACACATAGATCTCTATCTTTCAGAAATTGTGAAAACCACAATTTTAGTTTTATTAGTATGGAATAGAAAGAATTTGATTTTTTTTACCAACTTACACGTGTTACATCAAAATGGTAATGAAGAATTTTTTGTTACTGTTATGAAAATGAATCGATTAGGCTATAAAAATCAACCACATATTTTTTTACATACATAGATTTTCATACATAAAAAACATTTTTCATAAAAAAAGCCCAAGGTCCAAAAAATTTTATATAGGTTTTACTCCCTATATGATGCAGAACCCCCCCTTAGCGTACTATTAACTAATTTTGAAAGACCTTATATATTAAGATCACAATGAAGTGACCTATGAAATGAGATGCCATCACTTTTCCCAATATTTTTGGTATGATTTTTGCAATATCGCAACACACAACCGGGCATAATGACTGGCGCGATGCGAGCCGCAGACGGACGGCAGCGAGCGCGCGGACGGCGCGTCCGCCGCGTTCGGTCGCTCGCGAGCTACTAGTCTCAAGAGGGTCCCTCCGCGAAATGGTTACTCCACCGCGGTGGAGCGAAGGCTGTTGCCCGGGTAAGAGGTCTAGTAGAATACATGATACGTCATTGCATCCGTGGTTTGAAATTCGCTTTGCCTGCACAACCAGTTTTCCTCGTCGCCAAATTGTAATGTCCTGGACAGCTCCGATGGGTTTTATCTTAGGGATACACGTAGATACGGATAATAACGAACACAGCAGTCGCAAGCAAATTACTTTTAATGGCTGACAATTGACATAAACATAAGACAAAACCTCCTTAAATAGACGATACAGTATTGCCACCTGTCAAATACACTCCACAGAGTAATCAACTAGTACTTATAAAACACAGTATATGACATTTTCCCTGAAACACAGCACCAAGACGTACGACATTCAGGTCGGAAACCTTCAAGGAAAGAATCTCGCTTCAAAATGTCTATTGCAAATTCTCTTCATGCGGAGTTGGTTCGGAGTCAAACTAGAGAACTCCGGGCGTACACATCTGAGGTAGGGCATCCACAGCGTCAGCAGGGGCACGCTCCGAGGCAGCCTGTTGGCAGCTGTGTCTGTCCCGAGGCAGGCACAGCTGCACTCGTCCTGCTGGCACAGCCGGGTACGCAGCACCTCACGTACGGCATCGTCACCTTGCCTCCGCCACAAATTACTGACATAAATGTATATACGCGCTCGCAAAATACCACAAATCACAATAATAACAAAACTGCACCGCACCGCAATAACAACACCTAGGTACCTACATACACCAGCCAGCCGCCATTACTTTTTTTTTGCGAGCTTCAAACTGACGGCTCGATTTCATTGGTCGGTTGTGTTGGCGACCCTCAAAATGGCCGCCGGCTTACGGACGAGCGAGATTGCCACTATGAACTGTCACCCCCGTGGTACTGAGGCGTTGGTTGGTTGATTGACAGTAATTCATTCATTGTGTCGCCATTGTAGACTACGCGGGACGGATCTCGGCGTGTCGTCGCCGCAGCGGGCGACCCGCCACGCGAATACACTATACAAGTACGGTGCGGGTGCGAGGGAGAACACCGACGAACCGCTGCGGCGGCGACACGCCGAGATCCCGCGCATTATACATACCGACATATTTGTTTGCTACGAGTATATTTTTTATGTTAATCCCAGGTTTCTCACTCCTAAAGTTCGTTCTGTACTTCTGTAGTAATTTCTTTTTCCTAAATTTACCCTATACTCCTAACTGGTAAAAACGTGGCAAAATTGTGAATTGGCTGTATGGTCACATGATCTTTGCCTAGTTATTTACGGCGAAAACAATAACAATAACAACAACAATACTGGTCTGTGGTATGCAATGCATGGCATTGCATCGCAATCGGCATGCCATGCATGCATGACCGGTACGACACCTGAAAGCCTTTGTCGTGCCGCTGTTCCTTCACTCCTACTCCTTCGCCCGGAGCGAACCAATAGAAGCCGATATTCATTTGGTCGGTTAAGTAACTTGTTAGCTCAGTGGTAAGCGTGTAGGGTTTGCATTTTTTGGACCATGGGTTCGAATCCCACAAAATCTTTTTTTTCTTTTTTAAGCAATGTTGGGTGTTCAAATTTTTTTAGGGTGTTTAGTATTTTTTATAACCACTTAAAAGCTTTATTTTCGGAAATACAAACGTAACAAAAACGACATGCACCGCCTCAAAATTAGGTTATAGAAGATGCGTTAAAGTTAAAGCATTCCTTAAACGGCGGATTAGTATTGAGATTCAGAGGGGTAACGCGGCGAGCGTACTGGGTACACTTGGCGTCGGCAGAGACGGGGCTTCGGCGGACTTTTCAGAAATTTATTTTTTGTAGGTTTTCTGGATATTAATTTTAGATTAGTTTTAATTTTAGTGTATAGTTTACTTAGTTGTATTTTGTAGGCTGTTGTGTATTGTGTATATTTTAAAGTCTGAATAAATCTTAGATAAGTAAATTGAAGATGCGTCGCGCGACGCATCTTCTATATATTAACCCTGGTTATTTTTTTTTTAACCACCAATTTATCACTTCAATTCAAGGAGTGGTTCCGCAGGATCGCATGAACAGCAGGCACGGCAATGGCTTTCAGGTGGCGCACCGTGCGGTCGGTCGTGCCGTCGTGCGTGACACTGCTGGCTGAAGGAAAGGAAGGACAAAGAGATTATATAAGCAAAGCACTCAAGCAAGGAACAATATATTCCATATAAGTTACTCTATGATATATTCTCTGCAAGGAACTTGGCAAGGAAGGAAGGCAAATGTAGTGAAATGACAAATCGCTACGCTTTTTTTTTTATGTCTTTCTGTTTTATTAATTTGTTTACAAAATTTTAACTTTGTGGTCCTATCACACCTGACACTGGCATAGTTCGCTTATGCGAGACTGCGAGACGCCAAAAAAAAAAAAAAAATAAAAATACGCTATTAGACAAATGACTATTATTATTCGAGGCTAACTCATGAAATTGGTGTTTCCCTGAAAGAAATCTGTTAATGACGTACATATAATGAAATCATTCATACGAGCGGGATTGTCGACATTGTCGATTACCTACCATGAAATACATTTAGACAGTTTGTGAACAACCCAAAGAGTTCCCTTGTAATTTACCAGGGAACAACCTTACACGGTATGTGTGACGTGAGAGTGTGCGTCGCGTGCCTCGCTACCGACGTGAGGATGTACAGCATGAGCGCCAGCAGTCTGCTGCAGCCCTACCAACTGCTCACAGGAAATGAGGTTAGAAACTGAAAATTTCTGTAGTAAATTTGTTTTACGTTCGCAAATATTTAAAAAGTTGCTCTATACAGTTCCAGACGATAGATAAAATGCCTCAGAAGTTGTGCTGGGAGTGTGCGGCACTCGTGAACAAGTTCAACTTGTTCAGACACAAGTGTGAGAGAGCCTATCTACTGCTGCAGGACATCTACAACCAACATGATGAGGTATGTATACTGACCTGCCTCAGAAGTTGTGCTGGGAGTGTGCGGCGCTCGTGAACAAGTTCAACTTGTTCAGACACAAGTGTGAGAGAGCCTATCTACTGCTGCAGGACATCTACAACCATCATGATGAGGTATGTATACTGACCTGCCTCAGAAGTTGTGCTGGGAGTGTGCGGTACTTGTGAAAAACTTCAACTTGTTCAGACACAAGTGTGAGAGAGCCTATCTACTGCTGCAGGACATCTACATCCAACATGATGAGGTATGTATACTGACCTGCCTCAGAAGTTGTGCTGGGAGTGTGCGGCACTCGTGAACAAGTTCAACTTGTTCAGACACAAGTGTGAGAGAGCCTATCTACAGCTGCAGGACATCTACAACCAACATGATGAGGTATGTATACTGACCTGCCTCAGAAGTTGTGCTGGGAGTGTGCGGCGCTCGTGAACAAGTTCAACTTGTTCAGACACAAGTGTGAGAGAGCCTATCTACTGCTGCAGGACATCTACCGCAGTACCGTGTGGGGCCGGTTCGTACCGTGTTGGGCCGGTACTTTAAAAGAATAGCCCCACTGCATCTCTCCCCGTGTATGTCGTAAAAGGCGACTAAGGGATATGACTCCCTTCTTATATTACTAGGTGGTAGGGTTTAACCCGCCCGGGTTGGTACCACCGCACTGAAGGAAAGGTCGGTCGAAACGGCTATGTAAATAGTTTGCGTTTTCCGTCCATTTCAGTGTAGCCGGCACGACCGAAGGGAAGGCTGACGTGGCACCAAGTTCACCCGGTGTTATGGGCTGACATCACGGATGTTGTAGGTGATGTAGCCAACCGTGTCAGTTTCCATAAAAAAAAAAAAAAAAAAAAAAATCTACATCCAACATGATGAGGTATGTATACTGACCTGCCTCAGAAGTTGTGCTGGGAGTGTGCGGTACTTGTGAAAAACTTCAACTTGTTCAGACACAAGTGTGAGAGAGCCTATCTACTGCTGCAGGACATCTACATCCAACATGATGAGGTATGTATACTGACCTGCCTCAGAAGTTGTGCTGGGAGTGTGCGGCACTCGTGAACAAGTTCAACTTGTTCAGACACAAGTGTGAGAGAGCCTATCTACTGCTGCAGGACATCTACAACCAACATGATGAGGTATGTATACTGACTTGCCTCAGAAGTTGTGCTGTGAGTGTGCGGCGCTCGTGAACAAGTTCAACGACTGCGTTTAAAATTTCCAAAAAAAAAACAGTATGGAATATATAGTATAGGGATGCAATCTCTGCCCAGAGCGCGTTGTACGGAGGTGGAAAGGGGACGGCGGAATCGCGTTAAACAGCTCCTCCGAGCACTCCCCGTGGAATAAACGATAGAACACACTTAGGGCACGGACATCCCTCCGAAGTTGCAGTGGTTCTAGATCGCGGGACACGTCGGGGTAATCCACTGGTCGCACGGCTCGACGCTGGATCGAGTCCAAAGGCGCAAGCTGAGCCATCCCACAAGTCGAGCAGTGCTCACGCCTTATAATACACTGCTGTTAAAGTGTTTTGCAAACAGACAAAATAGAGATTTTTTTAATTATCAATGTCATTCTAATCATCTTAACTTCTTACAGACTATAAACCTACCCACCACATTAAAACTGAAAATATAATTTTTTTTTTTCAGATAACTGAAGACAATTTTAGACAAATTGATCGCAACAGCCTTAATTTAACTTCCCTTTACGGATTTACCGAAACATCCAACTGTCATTACCTTGATAACGAACCAGACTCCACAAACTATGAAAGCAAAAACAACTCTAAATTTGTCATTTACGACACGAAGCCTGAATCAGATTTTGAATCATCAATTGATGTAGAAGATATAAAACTAGAATTAGATACAGAAGATGAACAACCACTTTTAAGTCTGAGTCAAGAATTGAAGTCTTTGAAAAAGAACTCCAGAAAATTGAGATGCAAATCCAATAATAAAATTGACTCAAAATCTACCTTACATGTAAAAAGTGATAAGTTAAATCCAAATAAAGAAATAGAAGAAGCAGAAAGTATAAAGAAAGAAGTACCTGCCATTGTGGAACATGGAAATCTTAGCTTTCCCATAAACGCAGTCAAAGAAGAATCCTCAAAATCGAGAGTTCGAGAATACAAGGCTACAGACAATAGAAAGAATGGTTTAAAAAAGAGGAAACTGCCAAAGATTGAAATTGAAAGAAAGAACAAGGCGAAAAAGAAGGAAAAGAAGAAGAAGAAGAATAAGAAGAAGCAGATAAAGGAACTAAAGAATGGGGTGAAGGTGGACGTTAAAAGAGAGCCGTTGAATAAGAAGGTGGATTTTGCAGATTTTGCCACAGCTGTTATTCTTACACAGGTAATAATTTTTTTCTATATTATTGTTGTTCTTTATAGTTCTGATTGTCATCTCTTCTCTCTCTCTCTGCTACATCACTCCCTACGATCTCGCTGTATCCCCATATCAATACTAATAATACATTTTCAAGGGATGGTCATGGAGTAAGTTTTTTATGAGATATTGCTTTTGTAGACTCTATGTGTGATGCTAAAACTAAATTGACGATTTTTAGAAATATTTTCTGTATGTATGTATGTATTTTCCTACATGACTCTTAAAGTGATCATCAGAATTCGATGAAACTTAGTACAACCACATTTAATTGTATATGACACAGGATAGGCTACATGAAATTCAGTTCCGGTTACGTAAAGATGTGGCTTTCATACAAACTGAATTGTTCCGCGCACCGAAATAAACATACAGTAGCGGGCTTACTTTCACACGAGCGAAGCCACGGGCAGAAGCTAGTATATGTATAAGGCAGGAGGACAGTTACCTACCTACATAATGACTGTGGAAAGATTAAGGACCATGTTGAGGTGAGAGGTGGCTATCCTCTTGCTCTTTACCATAGCATCTTGTACTTATTCCTTAGTCGCTTTTTACGACAAGCACAGCGAGAGGTGCAATGGAACTATAATTTTTTTGCTTATTACTTATTAGAAGAAGTGCTGTATGGGGACACGGCATAACAAAAAGTCTCTCTATTCCCTGTTACCGATTATTACATAAATAGCCGTTGCCGCAGATCTGTCTCACTGGACGCATTGAAAAGCCTGTTGGAGTGAGTAAGACGGATCATGAGATGTTGTTGTTGTTGTTGTTGTTGATTTGGGGTTGGCTCTAGGCCTGCAAATTAATCCCGCTTGGTTGCGGACCTTCGTGCAAAACCCCTATCCCTTAGTCGACTTTTACGACATGCGACGGGGAGAGATGTAGTGGGGCTATTCTTTTTAAGTACCGACCCCACACGGTACTGTTGGATCATGAGATGCTAGCACCATTGAATTGCTAATTGGGAATAGCCACGCGGGAATCAAATCTTTTTTTTAATGCAAAAATAAAAAAAAATACTTTTCCAATTTGATTGTTATCTTTGAAGATATGGAACCCTCTAGAGATATCTTAGTGTTGTCTCGCTCACCGGAGCCGCGTGTCGTGCCGACAGGAACAACAAATGGAAGAGATCAGAAAGAGACGGGAGACAGCGAGCTATAAGGAGGCGTTCTTCAAGTGCTCGCTCTGTTACAAAGGGTTTGTCAATGACAAAGCGTATGGCAATCATATGAGAAAGCACGATCCGGTAAGTTGTATCAACAGGCTGTTTTATTATTATTTTATCTCTTTATTTACATATTTACATTAATTTTACATATACAAAGTATAAACATACAAATATATACCTAAAATTAATAATAAAAATATAAACGGAGATTCCACCACCGGCGGCGGAGCGAACCCAGGCTACCGATGGTTGGGACCCAAAGAGAGAAACCTCCGGACGATGCGTGCAGTGTCCAGCAGGGCTGCCTTCTGGATCTGGCCCTTGACCCAACCACTCAGCGAGAGCCTCTCAAGGTGGTCGTCGAGGCTCTTCTCTATCAGCCCATGCGCTGACACGACTATGGGCACAACGATCGTCGAGTCGACGGGCCACATTTTGGTAACCTCGTGCTGCAGATCCAGATACTTTAACATCTTCTTTGCTTCCTTACTGACGAGGTTACCATCATGCGGCATTATTATTATTATTGATGTACTAGCAGATTTAAGCTGATGCGTTCATAGAATGATCAAATTCGAGTTTCCTATATTGGCAACACTGTAAGTTTGACAGCTGCCAATAATGGCGCGTGTTTGAAACGTCAAAGTTAGTTTGACGTAAAGTGGTTATATTCTCTTTGGTGCGAGTGATTATATTCTCTTTGGGAAGATTTGAAAATGATGGTGGATGAGCACGTGTGCTAAACACACGCGCTCAGCCACCACGCGCCGCTAATAATATTATTTTTGCATTTCTCGCGATTACGAGAAAAATTACAACAGACAAGAAAAATTACAACAGAAGAGGCTGTATGGTAGGCAAATGATCTTTACTTGGAACGGATTAAAACAAAACAAAATTTTTGTTTGACGATGTTAGTTCCAAAATTGGTTTAATGTTAGTTCCAAAATTGCAACGGCACCGAAAGGTGATTGAAACGTTGCATTCCAATTTCGAAACAGCAGAGCGGCCGAATTTCGATTTTGAAATACAAACTCTTTGAATATTGGGATAAGGCTCATTATGCTTCTAAATAAAGGTGAAAATATGCCCTACTTGATCTGATTCACTTTGGCGCCAGCCTAGAGCAAAATACTAACGGATTTTTCTGTTGATTTCGAGACTTGGTGATGGGCGCCTGAACTCGGCGCGCCGCTGCATTATATAAAACACATTTTTGGTATAAATTCGAAACAACATAATATTTGTGAAGTTTTTTTGTGTTGCGCAGGCGACGGGCGAATATCAGTGCGACGTGTGCAAGAGCAGGTTCAAGAAGCGTTACTACGTCGCGGACCACATATATAAAGTACACATGACCAAATATGTGTGCAAGTTCTGTCCGTTTGTCAGTCAGTGCGTGTAAGTATTTTACTATAGTCAGTAAAATTAACTGTTTGCCTCGAAATAAGTAATATATTTTTGGGGCTACGGTTCCGAGGCATTGTTACTGCGCGTTAATTTGCGAAATTTGTCACTCCAAATATTATTAAAAACCTCTTGGTTTCCGGAAAGGCCGGCCATCTCCCAAGCCGCTTACATCCGTTGACTTCTGAATGGCGAGTCGGCCCAAAAAAAAAATGAATTTCTATGAATGTTTCTTATTAAACCGAGTGAGAATTCAGGGCTGTACGGATAAAAACCTTTGCCTTTCCTATAGAACACGCTTTGAAAATATTCCCAGGTCCTGAGAAAAAAAAACTTTTTTCTTAGGACTTGGGAAGTATTTGAAGATTCGCTTATTTGTAAGCACATTCGGATTTTTTTTTCGCCAGGAAAAACAAAAACACTTGATATTTTTTTATTGAATTTTTCTAACCTAAAATTTTTCTTTGTGAATCATATATCGAAGTTTAGATCATGAATTTAACTATGAATAGTTATAAATAGCATTAGACTAGAAACCAATTGACCATCCTGCCAGAAAGGGCATAAGTATAAATTGACAGCCGTCAAAATAATTCTTTTTCCCTTAGAATGTTTATTTCGGAGTATCATATGTTTAGTGCTTGCTTTGTCGGTTCACAGGTACCAAGCCAGCACACACTACAAGTGGCATAAAGGAGTTGTGTACAAATGTAACATTTGCACGGAGCAATTCACGTAAGTTCTCAAAAGTGAAAAACATGTTGTTAAACAGCCTCGGTAGTTCAGTGGTACGGTCTGTCGACTGTCGGTCGTGATCATAAGAACACCTGGCCGCGGTCAGTACTTGAATTGGTGACCGCTCGACTGTTGCAGGCTGACCGTGGTTTGAATTCCACGTAAAACTGTTAGTCAGGATACCACACATGGTCACAGGGGGAAGGGTCCAAAAGTGGCCTAACATCGGTCATGTGGTATGGGAACGTTCCGTAAGCGTAAACCATTCATATAGGTAACATGTTGGTGCCAATTGGAGCCGGCCAGTCAACACAAACAGCACCCGTTCACGAGCATCACGCCAGGGCCAGCCATCGCCTCCCTCAACCATATTTGAAGGTGAGAGGCGACCCTTATGTGAAGCAAGGGGTTAGAATGCCACGCCGGCCTGACGGGAGCAATTATCTGCAAGCAAAAATGTGACAAAAAATTACTGCACAAATATCCTTAACTTTAATGATTGATTTTTTCTCACCGACAGCACCAAGTCAACGTTCCTGAGTCACAGACGTATTAAACACGCGTCGGAGCACGTGTGTCCTGCTTGCGGAGAGTCATTCGTCAGCAGACTAGGTCTACTGCAGCATAATAGCAGGCTGCATAAGGTTGGTGCAACGTATGAAACTTGGCACGGTCGGTTACACAGTTGCTGAGTCACAGTCGCGTCGGGGCACGTGTGTCCTGCTTGCGGAGAGTCCTTCGTCAGCAGACTTGGTCTACTGCAGCATAATAGCAGGCTGCATAAGGTTGGTGCAACGCATGGAACTTGGCACGGTCGGTACACAATTGCTGAGTCACAGTCGCGTCGGAGCACGTGTGTCCTGCTTGCGGAGAGTCATTCGTCAGCAGACTAGGTCTACTGCAGCATAATAGCAGGCTGCATAAGGTTGGTGCAACGTATGGAACTTGGCACGGTCGCTTACACAGTTGCTGAGTCACAGTCGCGTCGGGGCACGTGTGTCCTGCTTGCGGAGAGTCCTTCGTCAGCAGACTAGGTCTACCGCAACATAATAGCAGGCTGCATAAGGTTGGTGCAACGCATGGAACTTGGCACGGTCGGTTACACAGTTGCTGAATCACAGTCGCGTCGGGGCACGTGTGTCCTGCTTGCGGAGAGTCCTTCGTCAGCAGACTTGGTCTACTGCAGCATAATAGCAGGCTGCATAAGGTTGGTGCAACGCATGGAACTTGGCACGGTCGGTACACAATTGCTGAGTCACAGATGCGTCGGAGCACCTGTGTCCTGCTTGCGGAGAGTCATTCGTCAGCAGACTAGGTCTACTGCAGCATAATAGCAGGCTGCATAAGGTTGGTGCAACGTAACTTTGCACGGTCGACTGCACAGTTGCTGAGTCACAGACGCGTCGGACCACGTGTGTCCTGCTTGCGGAGAGTCATTCGTCAGCAGACTAGGTCTACTGCAGCATAATAGCAGGCTGCATAAGGTTGGTGCAACGTAACTTTGCACGGTCGACTGCACAGTTGCTGAGTCACAGACGCGTCGGACCACGTGTGTCCTGCTTGCAGAGAGTCATTCGTCAGCAGACTAGGTCTACTGCAGCATAATAGCAGGCTGCATAAGGTTGGTGTAACGTAACTTTGCACGGTCGACTGCACAGTTGCTGAGTCAGACCACGTGTGTCCTGCTTGCAGAGAGTCATTCGTCAGCAGACTTGGTCTACTGCAGCATAATAGCAGGCTGCATAAGGTTGGTGTAACGTGTGGAACTTGGAACGGTCGGTACACAGTTGCTGAGTCACAGATGCGTCGGGGCACGTGTGTCCTGCTTGCGGAGAGTCATTCGTCAGCAGACTTGGTCTACTGCAGCATAATAGCAGGCTGCATAAGTTTGGTGCAACGTATGGAACTTGGCACGGTCGGTACACAGTTGCTGAGTCACAGATGCGTCGGGGTATGTGTGTCGTGCACTTGTTATTGCAAATAGCGCGAGGTCAAGCGGGGATTTTTTTTTTTTTTATGTAATCCGGTATGGGTGGCTGAGTCGGAGAGGCCAGAGCGCACGCTCTGACCAGCCAATATCACCTCCGGGAAGGTAGGTGCCATACCGGAGACTTCCCTGGATTGCTGGCTATACTGGACTAGAGCAGAACACAACTGAGGCTGCTATGCGGCCATCTTACATCCAGTACGGCTGTATCAACCCAGTCGGCTATAATTTGAGCCTACCACCTCGTAAGGGGCAAGGGAAGGGACCTACAGTTTTACACGCGGTTCCGAACGGTGAAGCAGCAGGTGTAGGTATGCACGTAAATTTTTTCGTCAGAAAAAACTCATTGGTACACGCCGACCGGATTCGAACCTCGGACCTATCGCATGAGAAGCCGATGCCCAAACCACTCGGCCACCCGCCACTTTTGTGTTTGCATTGCACTTGGCATGGAAAATGTCGGTGTAACATTGCTTAATACAAGTTGTTTTCAGAACGCGTCAGCATCGGAGGCAAGCGGGCCCTATTGCGAGGAGTGCAAGGTGCAGTTTGCGTCGCACGAGGCGTTCACCAAGCACACCGTGATATCACCACGACACGCCGCTGATCCTCAGTTACAGTGAGTTTTTTTTTATGGTAACTGACACGATTGGCTACATCACCTACAACGTCCGTGATGTCAGCCCATAACACCGGGTGAACTAGGTGCCATGTCAGTGCTTCCCCCTCTGATCGTGCCGGCTACACTGAACTGGTCGGAAAACACAAACTATTTACATAGCCGTTTCGACCGACGTTTCATTCAGTGCGGTGGTACCAACCCGGGCGGGTTAAACCCTACCACCAAGTAAGATTAGGAGGGAAGGGACCTACAGTTTTACGAGGAATCCGAACCTCGGTCAGCCTCCAACGGTCAGCGGTTACCCAACCAACATATTAACATTTGTACAACAACTTGTACAACATTTGTTTGTAACATATTTAAAATTAACATCATTTGTACAACGTCACTACAATAAAACCTTAATTTATTAGGTACCTTAATTTTTAAAATCTTATTTTTTTCACAACCTTAGTTCAACTACAATTTCACATTATTCACAAACCTATCTCTAACAGCGCTAATCTACACATAAAAAACTTGTTTAGCAATATTAAAAAAAAAAAAGATTTTAAAATTTAAGGTAATCATCACTTTTTATTGTAGTGACTTTGTACAAATGATGTTAATTTTGAATATGTTACAATTGTTACACCACTACAATTTTTAGTCTGGACAATTTTGATATGTATAGGTAGTTTTTAAGGGCATTAGCAAATCTCCGGTAGTACTTTTATTTTTCACAGTGATTTTTCAAAAATTAATCAATTTTAATGTAAACTGAACAAAAATTCACTGATTCACTGAAAGGGCTATAGCAACAGTAAAGTCTAGGAATAAACATAAAAACTATTCATTATGTGCTAGCTACATGTCTACTCTACTTCCATACCTAATTTTATTCGATTTTGTGAAATAGATATCCAACTAGAGCAGTTCATGTGACTAAAATAGAGAAATTTCAAAAAAAGTTTAAAAAAATCATAACTTCTAAACTATTGATTTTCGCGGAACTAATGTTTTTTTTAATGACTCAACATGATGTCCTCTATCTAAAAATAAATTTTGGACCACTATAACTGGGCCACCCTGGATGTACTTATAGTGTACCTTTGTTTTTATTCCAAATTGTGAATTGAACAATGTTATATTATTTCCAATTTGTACACAAACACATCAAACTAATGACTAAAAACACCTTCAATAAATTTTTATTTGAGGCGTTGGCGCTGTCGCGACTTCCCCAAGAGTATACGAAAGTTGCATTATTTTTTCTTCAAAGTTGACATTAAAGTGAATCAGTTCAAGTAGGGCATTTTGACGTGAATACGTCTTTAAATTTGCTTCCATAGTGGGAGCCAATCCAAAAAACGGATGATAACAAAATCGGGGGATACAGTTTGGTGATTGCAGCTTCATATCTATCATCTACATCCAAAATTTAATTACACCACTCGATAGCTAAAGGATCAAAGAATTAGTCACGTTGAGTGATGACTGTGACGCATCGCGGGCGGCGCAGGGGGAAGCGCTGCGTTACTAACACATATTCACGTAAAACACACGTCAGTGTCCACGACACAGCCACACCCCGATTTTTTTTCGGCAATGTTATCCGGTTGAATGTTGTGGCGAATGTTGCAGGAGCGGGTGCCGCGACTGCGGCGCGACGTTCGGCTGCGCGAAGGAGCTGCGCGCGCACCGCGCCGCGCGCCACCGCCGGCTGAAGGTGCGCGCGGCGCGCCGCGGCGGCCACGCCGACGGATACCCGGTCAAGTGCGCTCAGGTATATCTGTATTTGCTTTCTTCAATGTTGAAAACGTACGGGCTGGTTTTAAAGAATACAACCACTGCATCTCTCCCTGTGCTTATTTATAAAAGGCGACTAAAGGATAAGGACAAGATTCCGTGCTAAAGGGCCTAACCTAACCACCTCCCACCTTGACGCGGTTCTTCCACTTTTCTCTCGGCCTCAAGCCGTATGGAAATGCTGTATTCCGCCGACTTACTAGGTGTCATCATTCCATCTGATGCGTGGTCTTCCCGCGCTCCGTTACTCTGTCCACGGTTGCGAGTGTTGTGTAGTACCTGTTTACTCCACAACGGTCGTCATCTCATTGGCTAACGAGCCCAGCCCACTGCCACTACGAGGATAACGTAAGTCAAGAAAGAAACAACAGATATTCATAAACAAAAATTTTGTGTCCGCCAGTGTTCGGAGATAATGGAGAGCGCACGCCGGTACTGGCAACACTTCCGCCGGTCGCATCCCACAGAGCAGTACCCGTCCAGCAAGCCGGCTATCTGCGAGTACTGCGGCAAGGGTTTCAAGGTGAGCTGTTGTTTTTAGAGATACTGGCAACACTTACGCCATTCGCACTTCACCGAGCAGTGTCCCTCCAGCAAGCCGGCTATCTGCGAGTACTGCGGCAAGGGTTTCAAGGTGAGCTGTTGTTTTTAGAGATACTGGCAACACTTACGCCATTCGCACTCCACCGAGCAGTGTACCTCCAGCAAGCCGGCTATCTGCGAGTACTGCGGCAAGGGTTTCAAGGTGAGCTGTTGTTTTTAGAAATACTGGCAACACTTACGCCATTCGCACTCCACCGAGCAGTGTACCTCCAGCAAGCCGGCTATCTGCGAGTACTGCGGCAAGGGTTTCAAGGTGAGCTGTTGTTTTTAGAGATACTGGCAACACTTACGCCATTCGCACTCCACCGAGCAGTGTACCTCCAGCAAGCCGGCTATCTGCGAGTACTGCGGCAAGGGTTTCAAGGTGAGCTGTTGTTTTTAGAGATACTGGCAACACTTACGCCATTCGCACTCCACCGAGCAGTGTACCTCCAGCAAGCCGGTTATCTGCGAGTACTGCGGCAAGGGGTTCAAGGTGAGATGTTGTTTTTAGAGATACTGGCAACACTTACGCCATTCGCACCCCACCGACCAGTGTCCCTCCAGCAAGCCGGCTATCTGCGAGTACTGCGGCAAGGAGTTCAAGGTGAGCTGTTGTTTTTAGAGATACTGGCAACACTTACGCCATTCGCACCCCACCGAGCAGTATACCTCCAGCAAGCCGGCTATCTGCGAGTACTGCGGCAAGGGGTTCAAGGTGAGCTGTTGTTTTTAGAGATACTGGCAACACTTACGCCATTCGCACCCCACCGAGCAGTACCCCTCCAGCAAGCCGGCTATCTGCGAGTACTGCGGCAAGGGGTTCAAGGTGAGCTGTTGTTTTTAGAGATACTGGCAACACTTACGCCATTCGCACCCCACCGAGCAGTATACCTCCAGCAAGCCGGCTATCTGCGAGTACTGCGGCAAGGGGTTCAAGGTGAGCTGTTGTTTTTAGAGATACTGGCAACACTTACGCCATTCGCACTCCACCGAGCAGTACCCCTCCAGCAAGCCGGCTATCTGCGAGTACTGCGGCAAGGGGTTCAAGGTGAGCTGTTGTTTTTAGAGATACTGGCAACACTTACGCCATTCGCACCGCACCGAGCAGTATACCTCCAGCAAGCCGGCTATCTGCGAGTACTGCGGCAAGGGGTTCAAGGTGAGCTGTTGTTTTTAGAGATACTGGCAACACTTACGCCATTCGCACCCCACCGGGCAGTATACCTCCAGCAAGCCGGCTATCTGCGAGTACTGCGGCAAGGGGTTCAAGGTGAGCGGTTGTTTTTAGAGATACTGGCAACACTTACGCCATTCGCACTCCACCGAGCAGTGTACCTCCAGCAAGCCGGCCATCTGCGAGTACTGCGGCAAGGGCGTGTATGTCGTAAAAGGCAACTAAGGGATATGACTCCCTTCTTATATTACTAGGTGGTAGGGTTTAACCCGCCCGGGTTGATACCACCGCACTGAATGAAAGGTCGGTCGAAACGGCTATGTAAATAGCTTGTGTTTTCCGTCCAGTTCAGTGTAGCCGGCACGACCGAAGGGAAGCACTGACGTGGCACCAAGTTCACCCGGTGTTATGGGCTGACATCACGGATGTTGTAGGTGATGTAGCAACCGGTTTCCATAAAAAAAAAGGGTTTCAAAGTGATCTGTTGTTTTTAGAGATACTGGCAACACTTACGCCATTCGCACTCCACCGAGAGTGTACCTCCAGCAAGCTGGCTACCTGTGAGCACTGCAGCCAGACTAACGCGGAGGTGTAGTCCGACAGCGCCCACGGGCATTCGGATATTTTCAGGGGCTGCGAATACCATGTCGGCCGGCTAGGTGCACCTTCACATTATGTTTGAAGGACCCCAGACTGTACATTGGAGGGAAAGGATGCAGATGGGAGTGCATTCCAAATGTTGGCAAACCTGTAAATAAAGGATTTACAGGATCAATTTGTCCTAAGCGGGGGGATGTCGACAGTGTGTGCATGCATTCCCAACCTGTTGCGCGTGGAGCGATGGTAGAATGGGGATGGAGGGATCGCATCGTCCAGCTCCATGGTACAGGTTCCTGCACAGAATATTGCCCGAATTGCATTACAATACACACTCTTTCAATAAGGGGATAAGGCTCAATTTCTGTAGTGAATGTGTTATTTATTATTGGCGGTTTTACCATTTGTGAGTGTGTGAAATAGTTAAAACTATATTTGTGCAGTGCAGTGTTTGTGCACACACTATTTGGAATCAAAACTAAGGTAGGTGCAGTGTATGTTATAAATTACTTTGTTGGAAATGTTGTAAGGATTACAACCATACTAAATTTGCGTTCGTTGCGTAAATGGTGTTCGTTCATATTTTTTTTTCCGAAAAAGTGTATTTCCCCTAAACCTTACTTAACGAATTGCGCGCGCGAAAACCTCCGACGTTTTATGGAGATGAGGTCGCGGGTGCGCCGACGCTTGAGGTAATATTGTCGTTATAATTACCATGTTTGTTGGGACAGCTTATGTGATTTGGGGGACATCTGCCAAAAAGTGGGAAGCCCGGTCACATTAGTAACATATTATAGTCGAATTATATCAACAACCAGAAGTCAACAAATATTGTTTTGTTACAGTGCAAGTCGGTGCTTGCCTACCACCGCAACACGCACACCGGCAAGCGTAACTACACGTGCAGCGTCTGCCCGAAGACATTCTTCACTCCGCAGAACCTGGACAACCATCTCAAGTCGCACTCGGACAGCCGGCCGTACGTCTGTGACTTGTGCAGCAAGGGCTTCAAGTTTAGTGTGGCCCTGCTGCGACATCGAAGGGTTAGTACATATAACTACACGTGCAGCGTCTGCCCGAAGACATTCTTCACTCCGCAGAACCTGGACAACCATCTCAAGTCTCACTCGGACAGTCGGCCATACGTCTGTGACTTGTGCAGCAAGGGCTTCAAGTTTAGTGTGGCCCTGCTGCGACATCGAAGGGTTAGTACATATAACTACACGTGCAGCGTCTGCCCGAAGACATTCTTCACTCCGCAGAACCTGGACAACCATCTCAAGTCGCTCGGACAGTCGGCCGTACGTCTGTGACTTGTGCAGCAAGGGCTTCAAGTTTAGTGTGGCCCTGCTGCGACATCGAAGGGTTAGTACATATAACTACACGTGCAGCGTCTGCCCGAAGACATTCTTCACTCCGCAGAACCTGGACAACCATCTCAAGTCTCACTCGGACAGCCGGCCGTACGTCTGTGACTTGTGCAGCAAGGGCTTCAAGTTTAGTGTGGCCCTGCTGCGACATCGAAGGGTTAGTCCATATAACTACACGTGCAGCGTCTGCCCGAAGACATTCTTCACTCCGCAGAACCTGGACAACCATCTCAAGTCGCACTCGGACAGTCGGCCGTACGTCTGTGACTTGTGCAGCAAGGGCTTCAAGTTTAGTGTGGCCCTGCTGCGACATCGAAGAGTTAGTACATATAACTACACGTGCAGCGTCTGCCCGAAGACATTCTTCACTCCGCAGAACCTGGACAACCATCTCAAGTCTCACTCGGACAGCCGGCCGTACGTCTGTGACTTGTGCAGCAAGGGCTTCAAGTTTAGTGTGGCCCTGCTGCGACATCGAAGGGTTAGTCCATATAACTACACGTGCAGCGTCTGCCCGAAGACATTCTTCACTCCGCAGAACCTGGACAACCATCTCAAGTCGCACTCGGACAGTCGGCCGTACGTCTGTGACTTGTGCAGCAAGGGCTTCAAGTTTAGTGTGGCCCTGCTGCGACATCGAAGAGTTAGTACATATAACTACACGTGCAGCGTCTGCCCGAAGACATTCTTCACTCCGCAGAACCTGGACAACCATCTCAAGTCGCACTCGGGCAGTTAGTGTGGCCCTGCTGCGACATCGAAGGGTTAGAAATAATATATATTGCATGTTTGGAACCAAACATAATTTTTATATATTTGCACTGGCAACAATTTTGCCCTGTTTTACGTGGCTAACTTCGGTCGGCAAGGCGGCCATTTCTCTTCTCCGTCAGATTCCCCTTGTATAAGTCGGTGTGTGTGTGTTCCATAACAATGAAATTTCTCAGCAAAAGTGTTTGTTTAGTGTTCATTCCAACATACCAGCGACCTATAAAAACCCATAACATCAATAACAAACTAAACAAAATGGTCCTTCGAGCCGGATTTGAACCAGCGACCTATGGATAGTTGGATACCAGCGATAAGTGACGGAATTTATCAACGTCGACGATATGGTCGGGGCGTCATTCGAAGGTGCCCCCGAAGCGTTCTGCTACCACTTTCCTGTTGAACAGTCATCAAGAATAAGGGCCGCAGGGAAGCCCGACCCCATTCGGCTAATATAACTATTTTATGAACACTCACTGTGTCCCGTCCACCGACCTCTTTTAGTTTTTTTGACCGAATTTGTTTTTTTTTTATTGAAAGCGCAACGTTTGGGGCCCAGCCACTGATAGGTGTCTGACGACACCAGTCCTGGATTTCCCATTAGGCCGTATAGGCCGCGGCCTAGGGGCGGCATATTTCCGAAGGCGCTATAGAATATTACAAGTAACACTTGTGCTTTGGTATGTGTAAACCGTCAAGTTCGTGTGCGATTATAGACGCAATACTCAAACATGTCACTTGTGGATAGAGTTTTCGATCTATTAAATACTAAATATCATTTGGGTGAAGGTTTTAAGTCCCCATTGCGACTTAGTAATACTCCTATCCTATGTTATTTATGTTTTGTGCGGGCTGCGAAAGTCAATTGGCCTACATATACTTAAGAACAGTACAAGTCCGGCACTAGACGACATTTGTTAATGTTTTTATTTCATATTCCACTGTTTGTATGTTGTGATGAAACATAATATAATAATGATGCATTTATTTGGTTTTCGTCTTCAGATCCACACGGGTGAGAAGCCGTACGTTTGCGACGTTTGTGGAAAGGGCTTTACGGACTCGAGCGGTCGGAAGGTCCACGTGCGAACCGTTCATCTCAAGGTAGGCATTTCTTACTTCTGAATGATTGTTTTTAGGGTTCCGTATACGGTACGGGACCCTATTACTAAGGCGCCGTCTGTCTGTCTGTCCGAGGGCTGTATCTCTTGAACCGTAATAGATAGCCCGTTGAAATTTTCACAGAATATGTGTTATTATGGCCGATAAAACAAATAATAAAAATAAGAAAAAGTAAAAAATTCACGGGGTTTCCCATACAAGAAACTAAAATACACCTTTTAGTTTCTTCTATGGGAACCCCCGTGAATTTTTTACTTTTTCTTATTTTTATTATTTATCTAGCCATCTACCAAAAAGAGTATGAAGCATTTTAACTAATCATGAATTTTAACTAATATGAAGCATTTCATAAACACGCCATAGATGGCGTGAGTGGCGCTGACCATGACATGGCGATACGGAACCCTCAGTGCACGAGTTTGTCTCGCACTTGGCCGTTTTTTTTTTATAGTAACTCTCTGCGATCAGTCTTCAGACTATAAGCAGGTGTGTGGCATGGCGTATTCCATGGGGAATGCTCGGAGGAGCTGTTTAACGCGATCCCGCCGTCCCCTTTCAGCCTCCGCACAACGCGCACTGGGCAGGGATTGCATCCCTATACGCTGGACTTACCACGAATGCGTACCAATCGCTTCTGCAGATCTTTCCTCCACAGAACTGGTAAACTCTGGAACGCTCTCCCTGCCCACATATTTCCCCCCAAGTATAGTCTCGGGTCCTTCAAGAGAGGCGTGAATAGGCACCTGTCAGACCGGCATGGCAATCGCAACCCCCGCGTACGACCGAATGTCCATGGGCGTCGTTAGACACCTTATGATTGACTCAGCGCCACAAGTCGCACTTACTATAAAAAAATATTATTCAGACTTGATTAGTGCACCCTCCATCGAAGATGCCTAGATTATACAGCTGGGATTTTTTTTTTTTATGGAAACTGCCACGGTTGGCTACATCACCTACAACGTCCGTGATGTCGGCCCATAACACCAGGTGAACTAGGTGCCATGTCAGTGCTTCCCCCTTTGATCGTGCCGGCTACACTGAACTGGTCGGAAAACACAAACTATTTACATAGCCGTTTAGACCGACGTTTCATTCAGTGCGGTGGTACCAACCCGGGCGGGTTAAACCCTACCACCAAGTAAGATTAGGAGGGAAGGGACCTACAGTTTTACGAGGAATCCGAACCTCGGTCAGCCTCCAACGGTCAGCGGTCACCCATCCAAGTACTGACCGCGCCCAGCGTTGCTTAACATTCAACAGCGACAGTTGACTGTTTGCACCACTGAGCTATCGAGGCTGGCAAATTGGACTTCTGGTCACAGCTCCAGGATGGCTTCTCTCTTGAGCCTCTTTTGATACGGGGGTGTAGTAAGCTGTCCGGCCAGCTGGTTGGTTGTGGTGGGTGTTGCCTTGGGTAACCTTTGTTTATAAGCTTTGGTGACAAAAGCGATTTCGATCGATTAGGTACAATTTCGCACATAGGAATCGGCGACGTGAAAGAGTAGGTTATTAAAGCGGTAGGTATGGAAGATTTTCTGTGGAGTAATTTATCTGTTACGTAGTAACTATTAAGTATTCTGTGGCAGCGCTCAGAAGTCGCTAGGACGCAGCTATAATTAACTAGACAACCTCAAATTGGTCCACAGGAGCCGACGCCGTACGTCAGCAAAGCGCGGCTGGAGAAACGACGCCAAGCTGACACGGCCAAGAGCACGCAAGAACAAAACTAGACCCAGCGGCTTACTTCGGACTTATTTTTTTTTTTTTATTGTAACTGACACGGTTGGCTACATCACCTACAACATCCGTGATGTCAGCTCATAACACCGGGTGAACTTGGTGCCACGTCAGTGCTTCCCTTCGGTCGTGCCGGCTACACTGAACTGGACGGAAAACACAAACTATTTACATAGCCGTTTCGACCGACCTTTCATTCAGTGCGGTGGTACCAACCCGGGCGGGATAAACCCTACCACCTAGTAATATAAGGACTTACAAGATATCATCTGTATTGAAGACTGGACACAGTTGAAAACCAGGGTTGTGTGTGTGTGCCTATGTCCACAGTCCATTTTGACGTGAATTTGATGAAACGAAAATTTCTGTAACGAAGTTACAGAAAGCTGAGGCATATTGTCCTAAAGGTAGGTCTTCTGACTTGCTAAGACGACATACCCGAGAGTCGTACATCAAGCCCTTCTATAAATATGGCCCTTAATAAATGCTTATAACTCTTGAACTACTGGTCAGATCGATTTGCAATTTGTTTCTTTTCGTATAAAAAATTACTGTTTTGTAAATAGTTTTTTTTTTCTAATCGGTTCAGCCGTTTCGGAAAACGGCCGTTTCGTGTCTCCGACAGCCCACTCGTTTTCTTTTTTCTCGGATGCCGGCGTTTTGACGGAGATGTGATCTCGTTTCTCCACTGCGTCTGATTCCAGACGATCCAAATGCTCAAGCGCTCAAAAACGTCCGTCAAAACGAGGGATCCTGCACCCCGGACGGTACCCGTTTTTTTTGCCTCCGAACTGGGTGGCTGTGCCCGAGGTCGAAGTCTCAGGCGCACAGTGGCGTGCACAGACATTCGAAACCGGGTAGGCAGGCATGAAGATTCAAACTAAGTACTTAGGGGATTTAAAAACAAGTTCAATTGTATTTTCTCTTACCCTTCCATTATTAGCGTGGTTTTTATCTGTCACATCATCATGTTCACATGAAAATGTTCAACCAGATAATTTTTTTTTCAATGCCAATCGATTACTGCATTGCGAACCAGCCAACCAAGAAAATTTACTGTAATAATGCTTGTTGAAATGGCGGAGATTAGTACCTTTCTTTTGGGTGAGCTCAATTTCGGCTGTGGGCCTGCCGATTGATACTATTTTTGCTTGAAAAACACTTGACATTCTAGACCCTCCATTCTACTTTTATGAGAAAAACACTATTAAACGCACTCACGGGTACTCACAAGTTATCGAGATCGAGTCTGCTAAAACACCGAAATACAAATTCAACATTAAACCGTCAATTAGGCGAGCGACACATACAGTGTAATTACACAATGCATGCATAGTACTTGTGTTCGTATGTGTGTCGTTCGGGTTAAGTCGTGTTGTCAAGTGCACGGCCGAATCACACGCGGGAACGATGCTAGCTAGACCAGCCAGCTACACCTACGTTACGAGGCATTGTTGTGGTGTTAGTGAAAGGCAGTCCTGCCCTGGCCTACTAAATCGCGCATCGAAACACGCATACAAACGCACAATTCCAGCGTACACTACGGATTACTACGCAGGATTTGAGTAATAGTGTGAGTGACCACCAGGTAGTCCTGTTTTCTGCCTTCTCCGCCGGGCCGGGGCGGCGTTGCGTCCGCGCTGACGGGCGCAGTGCTCGACAGCGAGACACTTGAGTGCTGAGCGCGCGGCAAATTTTAAATTATTAGTTTTTTAGTGAAGTCGAGTAGTTCTATACGTTTTAATTAGATTGTTTGGGTGGATGGAATTGGGACTATACTCAGGGTAGGCAGTGCTTTTCTGCCTCTATGGGATGCACGCCCCTGCAGGCGCAGCCAATTTCACCACCGAGGAGGTGCCAGTCCGGCTTGGAGGTGGACTAATGTTGCTGGGGAAAGCCTATTAACCCGCGATTTGAAGATCTGTGGATTGTAGGAATGGGGAAAGATATTCCCCGGGAGCCCGTTTCCACATCTTTGCAGTGTGGCACAAGAACGATTTAGAGAATCCTAAAAAGTACTTATCATAATTCAAACTCAAGTCAGCTTAGAAGCTAAGGGAATGTACCCATACCTCATGACCGATTTTTGGCCACTTTTGGAAAGTGTGACGCGTGGTATCTTGACTTGAGATGATACTTGTTTTAGTTTTAAGTCAGGTCCTAAATTATTGTCAAAAATGAACAATACAATGTACAAGTATTAAATATTGACTTTTATTGTGATTTCATCCATTAAAACTAGCTAAAAAAAAGGTTAAACACTAAGTTATCTTGAAAAATTTTTTGTAAGTACACAATTTATTCCCAGAGTGAATTTTTTTTTCAATTATTAAAAAAAATCACATTTTAGTAAGAAATTAATCCAATACAGATTTTATGCGAATTTTAGGCAGCTTTTGGCAGATTTTTAGTTTTTGAACCTGGCGACAGTGGTGGTTAGTGTTGTGTGATAATTTGCCAGAGTTACTGTATTATGTAATTACTTATGTAAATAAAATTATAAGTTACTTATGCCACAATATTGTTATGTATTCGTGAGATAATCCTATGATTAGTGGCACCCAAGGCAATCAAAGAGCACAACACCGATTAGTCTGCTCACCCCGATTATCGGGATATATCGTAATGAATAATGATATGTAGTGATGTAGTTATCGTATTGTACATAGTATAGTAATATTCATTGCTGTGTTGCCATCATAGATCAACTGACTTCACCAGTTTTTTATAAATCAAATTGTCGACCTTATTTACATGTATAAGTATTCTTAATTTATAAATAGATGAATAAATAAATTTTGCATGCGTTGCATATGGTGTAGTTATTTAAAAAATTGTTTTTCTTAAAAAAAATAGCCCCACTGCATCTCTCCCCGTGCACGTCGTAAAAGGAGACTAAGGACAAAATGCCGTGCTAAAGGGCGGCAGGATAGCCACCTCTCACCTTGGAACAATCCTTCGACCGAGTCAGGCAGCGGGTGGGTCTCGTGCCTTACTTGCCGCTTGATAGTTATCTTGTCCGAATCCTTTGCTAAACATGGTGGTCAGTGTTGTGCTGTAATTTACAAGAGTACCTGCAGCACCACTCTGATTACTCTGCTTACCCCAATTATTGGGATACAGCCGGTATGGTATGTATGTATTTTAAATGTTATTATAGTGGCGGTCGGTGTTTTGCCGTCATTAACCAGAGTCCTTGCGGCACAACACCGATTACTCTGTATAACGCGATTGTCCGGATGCATAGCGTGTGGTGTGTATTTTAGATTTTCTCTGAGGAATAATTCAAATAAAAGTCCAATGAACATTTCAACAGAAAATGTTTTGTAATTAATAAAAAATACAATACAATATTGCCGGCAGTAAGCTAACAAAGTTTCCACTTTCCAACGCAAACGGTTACACTAACGGAACTTATTTACACTATTGGACACTCCGACTTTACACACCCTATATTTTGTCTTGTCAGTATTAACTTTACACACCCTATATTTTATCTGTCAGTATTGAGTATTGATGCAAACATTGATAGTGTGAATGAAGCGCTAATTAACTAGCCTGTCAAACAGACTGTCAGTAAAGCATGTTGTGTTCCTTGGTGTACAATAAAGTATAATTTTCCTATTCTTTTGGTTGCCACCATTTAAAAAAACAAGAAGAAGTATATTTTGATTTGATTTGATTATTTTATATCTATATGGGAAGGAATTTTACCTACTATTTATTTGTAAGGTATCACGGTGGAGTTTGAACTTAAATATACTTTCTTAACTTTGAAAATTGAAAAAATAAAAATCTATAAAAACACATATAAACCCACATAAATTGCTACTTACTGGGTTACAAAACGCAAGAGAAAGTATAAAAATAAAAAAAAATGTAATATAATTTCATTCTTTCATATACAGAATAATTTGTTGTAAAAATTATCATACAGAAATCTCCTTACACTACTACACAAAAGAATATAAAATGTCTTTTTAAAAACAATTAAACCGAAATATTCGACTGATTGGAGTCGCAAATTCGTCGAGCGGGACAATCTTTAACAGTGTGTTCCGTCCGAACACTGTTCACACACAAGAGCGTACTATAGCTATTCCCTTCACACAGTTCGCCGCTGCTGTCAACGTTAATTGGATGAATAAACTTTTTCTTGTTTTTGGTATCTGTCTAAAAACAGAATATTATCTTGATAATCCTTATTTTAATAGTTACAGCAACTCTCTCAGATAAGTAAATGATTAATAAGAAAGAAGCTGCACAAAGAATTTTGAGTAATTTAAAAAAATATATTGGTTACCCTGAGGACAGCCCCTTTTTTTTCCATACAAAACTGGGGACAAAATTGTCCCCTGGGTCACCCCTAAAAATTTGGTTAATGTTATCTTTTAAATAGTTCTCTACTTTTATTTCATTTGCCTATCAACCTAAGTATTTTATACTTATTGATTTTCAACTAAGTAATAAATTGTAATAAACGTTTTTATTTTATTTGACTTTGCAGCTGGTTTTACTTTACAAGAAAAAGTTGATCCACCTAATTAACGTTCAATGAACATTTTATAAATTATTTTACTATAAAACAGTTAAGATTTAAACTTCTAAATAGTTTTCATGCAGTAAGGACTGAGTTATCAAATTTACAATTGTTTTTTTTTTTTGTTAAAATAAAAGTGTTTCGTTTGTATAAAAACTTAACTTATGTAACTTCCGGTCATATCACTCCATCTAGTGTATTTGAGTGTGGAATAGCTGAGGTTCTGTCAGCTGCAATTTTTTGTTCAGTTCTGTTGCACGTTTTACAATATAACATAATATGGTTGAATCAACTCAAGTCTGTTTTAACCACAGAAGGAAGGTGTGGAACTAAGCTTGCGATGGCTTCACCGAACATATCCGGGCCCATCGGCAGTAGAGGAGGGTGTTAATCGAGGTCGGGACTAGCGATTGGCCACTGTAAATTTCCCGCGCATGCTTCACGTTTCGGCCGCATCATGCCCTCGTCAGCTAGTCTGCGTTGACTAGGACGCGGGGAAACCACCAGTCCCGCTCTCGACCTCCCTCTCTCTACCTATCCATATTCTGTAGTATGTGTACGTAACATTTTTTTACTCAGAAAAATTCCCCACGCGCCTTGGTTCACAAAAACTGAGGATATACATTTAAGAGCCCACTGTATTAGAAGAATTTTTGTCAGTACACCTGGGCGCGGTCAGTACTTTGGTGGGTGACCCTCGACCCTCGACGTTGGAGGCTGACCGCGGTTCGGATTATACGTAAAACTGTAGGTCCGTTCCCTTCTCACCTTACTAGGTTGTAGGGTTTATCCCGCCCGGGTTGATACCGCCGCACCGAATGAAAGTTCGGTCGAAACGGCGATGTATATACGGTGTTGCAACCCCAACCATAAAACCCAAAGGGGGTGATTCTGTACGTGAAGTAGAATAACTTTTGCTCTACTTTTTAATTTGAAGAAAAAAAATATTTTTTTCTCCTTACATTTTGAGAATCGGTATTTAAAATTTGTATGGAAAAAATATTTTTTGTTTGTTTCAAAAACGGTATTATATACTAATTCTGTATGTATGTCATTATAATACAAATTCTGAAAAAAAAAGGTAAATTATGCGGTGATACGGAAACCTGTGCGAGAGTGCGACTCGCACTTGGCTGTTCTTTTTGACTCACATTTGGCTGTTTTTTTTTTTGACTCAAACATGGCTGTTTTTTTTTTGACTCGCACTTGGCTGTTTTTTTTTGACTCACACTTCGCTGGTTTCTTTTTTTGTATGAACGAGATCAAAACTAAAGACCAAAATATACACGCTGTCTCATTTTATGCCTTAACCATAAGCCCTCTTCCATCTTCTCCGTACTGTGGCCCCGCACGCCCCCCCCCCGACATTCTATCCTGAACACATCGTAGCTAGCCAAACGTGATTATTTAGGATTACACCCCTTTGGGACATCATCAGAACTTCAGAGACTTTGCGAACAGCGAAGCCGTCGCTTGCGTTTTATCCCCGTTAAATCTCCGCAGCTCGGCTATGACTTGCTGTCTCGTAAAACCGAGCGCTATTATTTCTTTAACGTCGCTTTCCGCGAACGTATCGGTCGGCAGGATAAGGTTACTGGGATCACCGATACCGAGGCGGTGGCTCGCCGAGCTGGCGTTTCCCGTCGAAGTGATCTGCGACGTCGTCGGCTGATTCTGTGTCGCCTCATGTTTTGACTTCTCGATCGCCTCCTTGACTTCTTTGTTCTCGAATTCGGACACGGACTTATCGATGGCGTCCTCTTCGGTGTGACTGGAGAGCCGAGCGCAGTCGGGCAGTTCCGATTCGGGCAGAAACGGCGTTTCAGTGCCGGTTGTGCCTGAAATGAGACATTTATTGTTAGGGCAGATGGAGATGGCATGCGAAGGAGATTCTCGACTTTTCGTTTGTGGGTCGCGCCGGCCCCCTTTATGGATGATTATGATTACGATTTAAATTGTGGGAGCATGTATTTTAATTTCTTTTTTTTATTGTTAGCTCGACATATCGTCGCCTAAGTATCAACACCGCGGAAGACATTTTCGGCCATTTTACAGGAACAACAAAAAACCTATTATTTCGCAAGTTTTTCAAGCATCTTTATTTTCTCTTTTCTCTTCCGTTTTTAAAGTATATTCCGTAGTTTTCAATCGTCGAATACACAATCACACCCTCGCGCGGCGAACACTATGGTGGACTGATGACATACGCTGTGTTTGCCAAAACAATCCGAAACAGGTGACTTCCGCGCTGTACATTCTTAGCCATCTACGGCATCTGATTGGTCGTTAGGCATTTGAGCAACCAATTAGAAGACGCGTCTTTGAATCCTCTATCCAATGACATTAAAATGTTTTATCCGTTTAAAAATGGCTTCCGCTGTGTTGACACTTAAGCGACGATATGGCCGAGGCACGAGGCAAGTATGTAAAATTAATGTAAATATGTAAATGTGTAAATAAAGAGATAAAATAATAATATGTGTATAATAATGTCTCTATACCTATCTGGAGGACGCTCCGCTTGAGGTCGATGTTGCACTGGTGACGCTTGAGCATGTCCAAGCCGAGCAACATGTCCATCGGCTGCTCCTCGAGCACAGAGAACGAGGTCGTGAGGAAGTCCTGCTCGATCTGCATCTGCACCATGTGGATGCGACCGATTATCCTGCAACATTGTTATATTATTATTGGCTTACCGTGTGGGGTCGGTACTTAAAAAGAATATCCCCACTGCATCTCTCCCCATGCATGTCGTAAAAGGCGACTAAGGGATAAGGACAAGATGCCGTGCTGAAGGGCGACAGGCTCGCCACCTCTCACCTTGGCACGGTACTTCCACGGACTCATGCAGCAGGTGGGTCTTCGTGCCTTACTTGCTGCTTGATCGATTTAATCTTGTTCGAATACTTTGCGAAACGTGGTGGTCGGTGTTGTGCTGTAATTGACCAGAGTTCTTGCAGCACAACACCGATTACTCTGCTTACCCCGATTGTCAGGATTCAGCGTGTGTGATATGTATATGTATGTATTATTGGCTTACATTATTACTAGGTAGAGTAGGGTTTATTGCAATTTTATGTTTTTTTTAGTACGGTAGAAGAGTTCAGTGTAGCCGGCGCGAAATGAAGGGAAGCACTGACATAGCACCTAGTTCACCCGGTGTTATGGGCTGACATCACGGATGTTGTAGGTGATGTAGCCAACCGTGTCAGCTTCCATAAAAAAAACAAAAAAAAAAAAAAAAGAGTGGGACTGGTGGTTTCCCCGCGTCCTAGTCAACGCAGACTAGCTGACGAGGGCTTGATGCGAGCCGAAACGTGAAGCATGCGCGGGATATTTAGAGTGGCCACTCGCTAGTCCCGACCTCGATTAACACCCTCCTCTACCGCCGATGCGCCCGGATATGTTCGGTGAAGCCATCGCAAGCTTAGTTCCACACCTTCCCTAATACAAACAGGATTGCCAGATGGTCCAGATAAAAAAAGAAGGCATTTTTCAATATGATATGCAATATGATTTATCTAAGATAGCTAAAGCATTTGATGTCTCCAATGCAATGCAGCCTTACAAGGTCGCGCCGTCGACAATTTTAAGTCGGCGCGCCGTCGCCGATCGTGTGGTTATCGTTACTCATATCTGGTCTCGAGAGCTCAGTGACGCGGTTGGTCGACCGCCAGCCGTGATCATAAACACACTTGGGTGCGGTCAGTACTTGGATGGATGACCACTGCACCGTTGGAGGCTACCGCGGTTCAGATTCCACGTAAAACTGTAGGTCCCTCTTCCCTTCTTACCTTACTATGTACCCGGTTTGGTACCACCGCACTGAATGAAACGTCGGTCGAAACGGCTATGTAAATAGTTCGTGTTTTCCGTCCAGTTCGGTGTAGCCGATATGAAATGAAGGGAAGCACTGATATGGCACCTAGTTCACCCGGTGTTATGGGCTGACATCACGGATGTTGCAGATGATGTAGCCAACCGTGTCAGTTTCCATAAAAAAAATTTAAAAAAATTATTACACATAAAATTATAACATTATATACCATACGCTGTATCCTGACAATCGGGGTAAGCAGAGTAATCAAAGTTGTGCTTGAAGTAGTCTTCTAAATTACAGGACCACCACCATGTTTAGCAAAGTATTAGGAAAGTATTCATGACTCGGTGGAATGACCGTTCCAATGTGAGAGGTGGCTAGGATTTCGCCCTTTAGCGCGACACCGTGTGGGGCCGGTAATTAAAAAGAATAGCCCTAAATTTAATGCAAATCTCAAAGCCCATTGCATGCACCTGCGCTAAAAAGAGATGAACGAAATTGGTTTCGTCGAGGACTGAGTCATCGCGCAAAATTAAATTGTGTTGTGTCATTGCGATTAGTAATAACTAGCTTTGGCCTGCAGCTTTAGTCAGTCAGCGTGTAAGCATCCACTGCTGGACATACGCCTCTCAAATTCTCCTCCAGTCATCCCGGCCTTCAGCGATACGGAACCACTGCTTTCCGCTGATGTACTTGATGTCTTCGTCCCACCTGGCGGGTGGTCTTCCCACGCTCCACGGCCGCCAGTGTAGGACACGGTTACTCCAACGGTCATCGTCTCTTCGGCTAACGTGCCCAGCCCACTGCCACTTGAGTTTAGCCACCCGGTGTCCAATAACTACTACTTTGATGCGTCGGATTCAGTTCGCCGCTTCGCTCGCGTGAAATTCGTATTTTAAAAGAAGAAAGTAAGTACTTAAGCCCGCTACCGTAATTTTATTTCTGCGTGTGAAACAATTCCGTTTGTATGTGAGCCACATCTTAGCGTAACCGGAACTGAATTTTATTTAGCCTGTGTCACGTATAGCTAAATTGTCTTTGTACTAAGTTTCATCACATTCGGATGATCAGGTTAAGAGTAAAGCTAAGCGCAAACTGGCGCGATCAGGGCGATCACGGCGGTGGCGGTGGCGGTGGCGATCAGATAGGTTATATGCAATTGTGTGTGCAAGCGCACACTGGCGCGGTCGGTCGCTGCACGCGTGCGGTCAGTGCGCGGTCCGATCGCGGCGGTGGCGGCGGTGGCGATCAGATCGCGCCTGCAGCATCTGATCGCGTGATAATCATAGGAACTGACGAAAGGATGGAGGAAATAATTATAAACGAGGTCTACAATCACTTAATTCTATACAATACTGCTCACGCGGAATTCAAAAACAGTGAAACAAAAGTAAAAAATAAAAAATAAAGTTAAATTTTAGAGTAAAAAAAGTAAAATTTCTTAAATTTTGTAGTTAAAAGTACGAAAATTACCAAATTACGCAACCACCGCGGCACCACAGCCGTCGAATCTGAACGCTCTGATCTGCGCGACTTTTAAAAGCCACCGCCACAGCTACATTGGCCGCCACCGCTATGACCGCCACCACCGCGCCAGTTTGCGCTTAGCTTTATAGAGGAACATAGATACAGAAAAGATTTCTAAAAATCATCAAATTTAGTTTTAGTATTATACACCGTCTACAAACGCATTTCATAAAACAAAGTAACTTACTCCATGACCATACCTTACATATTACTTAAGGAAGGAAAGCAAGACACAAAATTGTTCTCTGCTATGAACGTGCGATGCATCGACGTTTGCTCGGTCGGTCGGCCACGTGAGTACCATTGCGTTACGACAGCGCGGGGACTTTTAAAATAGATTACGATTTAAAGTGCGAGAGTTAGGGCCCCCGAGCCCCTGTTGTCACTGCGACCTGGGAAGATCTATTGTGATCTCTCAAAAGTTTACACCTCACCCGCAAGTCCGATTTCCGCTACAGCCCTCGGACAGACAGACAGACGGCGTAGGCTTAGTAATAGGGTCGCGTACCGGATACGGAACCCTAAAAAGGATAAAGCAAAGCAGTAGACAATAAAGTACCTAGTCAATGCATTTTGACAAACCTCTGAACGCCCACACCCTTCGCTATGCCCGTCCACCTGGTATCGACGAGACGCATGATGTTGCATCTCTCCGCGCACGCGGCCGACATTATCGTCGTCTGCGCGCCCGAGTCTATGAACGCCTTCACGGGAAACCCGTTCACGTGACAATTGATGTACAGCATCACCACGGTTCCAAACGTTTCCGGGTTGTATTCCATCGCCGCTTCCATGTTCGCCTCGATGTTCTTCTGGCGGATCTCCTCGGCGATCAGACGCTGCGCTTCCGTGTCGAACGGATCAGACTTCATCATACGCATCCGCTGCTGCTGACGCTCCGTTCTAGCTGCGATCTGCTCTTGCAGCACTGAGGAAAAATTCTCCACGTTACCAGAGAGCAACGCGTCCGCTAGCCGCGGATTGTTCTGTTTCAACAAGGCAAGCTGCTCCGGGTTAGCCAAGAACATATCTCTGATCAAACGGGGATCTTCTATAGGGTTACCGGTGTTGGTGCTCGCGCTAGGCACTTGAATGTTGCTGAAATCCAAGCCGGAGACGAATCCTTGCGGTGGATTAGGGCGGAGAGTAGCGCCGGCAATGTCGGAGGCCGAACGTTGCACTCGCAGTAGCACTATTACGTCGCCGTCTCGCACGCCGTGTTGTCTTAGAGACTTCGTACCGTCCACCAAGGGGCGCCCGTCGCAGTGGAGTACAATTTCACCGGCCGGATAGCCGGACTCCACTTCGCAGAGCGCCTTGAAGTTGTCCAATTCGAGTTCGTCGGACACGTCCAGTGCGAACATGTCGTCCGTGAGGGTGGTTACCGTGACGCGCATCGTGGCCGCTTGTATATCGATTGTTGCGTTTTTTTTATGCTTTGCAGTGTGATGAACTGATGACGGGCGAAATTCTTTCTTCGCGAACACGTAAACGAAAATGAATGAAATTTTAATTTGTAAACATCCAGCGAAGTCATGGATAGTGTTGGGATTATCGATAGTTTCGCTTTTAAATATATCGATACGTTAGTGGTATACGATACGTTACCTGTCTGTCACAGATGGATTTCGATTAAAAATACTATATTGTTGGTATTGTGATGATCTATTGCAAATATTTAGGGCGGAATTTAGAAACACCGGTAGCAACAAAGAGGGCAATCAAACTAGTTACTTTTACCAATTTTTGTTACCGATATCTACATGAGAAAATACTGGACGAGCATCTATTTGAAAATGGTGTCTCGCAATGTTGCTGACATTCGAACATTAATTACCAACATTTGTTTTTATATTTATTCGTCCCTTTTCGGGACGCATATATCCAAAGTCTATAGGGTGAGTTGCTCTGATTGGTCAATGCCAGTTTGGCGGGAAATTTAAATTTCGTCTGTCTCCGCCTCCGGCACTCCTAGCGAACCTACTGAATCCGATATTCGTTAGGTCGTTTATGTGATTTGGTGGCTCTGTGGTACGTTGTAGGGTTTTTATTTTTTCGATCTCGACCTGGGTTCGTGTCCCGTTTGTCAAAATGTGTTTTGTTTTTTTTTAAGCAATGTTAGGGTGTTAAAATTAGGTTATGTTTTTTTTTTATAAACACCTAAGAAAACTTTATTTTCGGAATTACAAACGTAACAGAAACGACATGCGCCGCCTCAACATTAGGTTAGGTTAGGTTAGCTACGCGACGCATCTTCTATAATTTAACCCTGGTTATTTTTGACGTAATAACGTCATATAAATTGATGAACACCGACTAGACGCACGAAAAAGTGTCTGGTTCCATCTGAGCCTGTGTGTGCAAGCGAGAGCGCGTAACGTACCAAACGTACGGTAATTGCCGTATCGTACGGTAATCGAGGCTAGAAATCGACAAATGTACGGCGTACGGCAGCGATAGGGGTGCCGTACGAAAAAATACGGTAATTCTTATAGCTGTGTTTCTTTATGACGTTATCACGTAAAACTATCCGTAAAGTCCGTAAACCGACTTTACAGACAACCAATTTTTTTTTTACATACATACATATACATATCGCACACGCTGAATCCCGACAATCGGGATAAGCAGAGTAGTCGGTGTTGTGCTGCAAGAACTCAGGTATATTACAGCAAACCGACCACCACGTTTCGCAAAGTATTCGAACAAGATTCAATCCATCAAGCAGCAAGCGTAAGGCACGAAGACCAACCTGCTGCATGACTTGGTGGAAGTACCGCGCCAAGGTGAGAGGTGGCGAGCCTGTCGCCCTTTAGCACGGCATCTTGTCCTTATCCCTTAGTCGTCTTTTACGACATGCGCGGGGAGAGATGCAGTGAAGCTATTCTTTTTTAAACCACCAAAACGGAGCAAACTTGTATAGTGCAGTTCAAATACTTCCGAAATTTCAATTTCCCGCCAAGCTGGCATCGATCAATCAGAGCAACTCACCCTATAGACTTTGGAAATATGCTTTTGGGACAGGCAAACAAAACTAATTACTTAGAGTATACAGCCTTTTCTGATGTACTTATTATATCTGTTGTTTTCTTCTCGTATTGCGAGAATCTCAAAAATATATACTTTTAACGTGAATACGTCTTTAAATTTGCTTCCATAGTGGGAGCCAATTCAGAAAACTGATGATAACAAAATCGGAGGATACGGTTTGGTGTTGTAGCTCATATGTATCATCTACATCCAAAATTTAATTACACCTCTCGATAGGTAAAGGATCTAAGAATACGTTCACGTATTCACGTAAAAAACACTGCCGTGTCCACGACACAGCCACACCCCGATTTTTTTTATTTACGACCACGCGGCAAACAAACTTGTTCAGCCGCCATCTTTTCTTTCATTAGTGCTAAAGATAAACCTTTTTTTATGGAAAGCGCACATATGGCATCTTTTTACTTACGAGCCCATGGACATTCTGTGATGCACATGTCAATATTTCCCTCACAATAATTATATTTTACTTAATTTTTTACCAATAAGTTGGGTAGATGAACTTATAGCAACACTATAAGTCGGAAAAATATAATTTCCGTAGAGATGCAAATTATTCAAAGCTTGAAGAATGCAGAAGAATGTAATATTTCTAAAGCATCTTTTTAGTTATTTTATTAGGAATAAAATAATAGGTGCATATTCTGTAAAATCATAGTACTATCATACATAAGTACAAGCTAGACATTTTTCATTGTATATATGAAAAGATACCTAAAATAAGCAGTGCCGGTTCAAGTATTGGCAACATGAATATGATAGCCTTGCTGATGTTTGAAATTATCAAGACACTGAACGAGCTGTCACTGTCACTCGGACGGACGGACGGACGCCCGGCCCGACCGAACCGAAGCAGATAGATCATTTTATTCTGTGTACTATTCGTTTATATTCTTTGCTATTCGTAATCAAATTTTCTACTATCGAAGCTGTGACTCCAGAAATGATGAGTGAATAACTAAAGTATAATGTGGAACGTGCGCATGTGCGTGGCGTGCCTCGCCACCGACGTGAGGATGTACAGCATGAGCGCCAATAGTCTGCTGCAGCCCTACCAACTGCTCACAGGGAAAGAGGTTAGAATCTCATAGTCCTGATAAATTGATGTTTTACGCCCCCAAATATTTAAAATGTTGCTCCGTACAGTTACAGACGGAAGACAAAATGCCTCAGAAGTTGTGCTGGGAGTGTGCGGCGCTCGTGAACAAGTTCAACTTGTTCAGACACAAGTGTGAGAGAGCCTATCTACTGCTGCAGGACATCTACAACCAACATGATGAGGTATGTATACTGACCTGCCTCAGAAGTTGTGCTGGGAGTGTGAGGCGCTCGTGAAAAAGTTCAACTTGTTCAGACACAAGTGTGAGAGAGCCTATCTACTGCTGCGGGACATCTACAACCAACATGATGAGGTATGTATACTGACCTGCCTCAGAAGTTGTGCTGGGAGTGTGAGGCGCTCGTGAACAAGTTCAACTTGTTCAGACACAAGTGTGAGAGAGCCTATCTACTGCTGCGGGACATCTACAACCAACATGATGAGGTATGTATACTGACCTGCCTCAGAAGTTGTGCTGGGAGTGTGCGACGCTCGTGAACAAGTTCAACTTGTTCAGACACAAGTGTGAGAGAGCCTATCTACTGCTGCGGGACATCTACAACCAACATGATGAGGTATGTATACTGACTGCACCGCTGAGCTACCGAGGCTGATAAAGACCTCCTAGTGTTCGTCATCTCAAGAAATTAAGGTTTTTTTTTTCTTATCCTTTCAGAACTCCAAGCTTAGTGGGGAAAAAATCGACCGAAATCACTACGGTCTGTTGTCACCCTACTCCATAAGCGCTGTAAAGATATTCACCTTCGATCCATGCTCGGATGAAATTGAAGAGAAATTTGATGAAAAACTGGGGAACATTCTTCGAGGTAAACTTCTATGTACATACATCATACCACACACGCTGCTTTCCGATAGTCGGGGTAAGCAGAGTAATTGGTGTTGTGCTGCAAAAACTCGTAATGTGTTTTTTTTAATAATATAATATCCATAAGGTGTCTAACGACGCCCATGGACATTCGGTCGTACGCGGGGGTTGCGAATGCCCTGCCGGCCTGACAGTTGCCTATTCACATTATGTAATGTGTAGGAGAGCCAGAACTAGTGTTTATCCCACCCCGGTTGGTTCCACCGCACTGAATGATACGTTGGTCGAAACGGCTATGTAAATAGTTCGTGTTTTCCGTGCAGTTCAGTGTAGCCGACATGAAATGAAGGTTAGCACTGACATGGCACCTAGCTCACCCGGTGTTATGGGCTGACATCACGGATGTTGTAGGTGATGTAGCCAAATGAGTCAGTTTCCATAAAAAAAAAAAAATTGGTCCCGTGCTACGTAATTTATTTCCATTCTTTCAGATGGCCCACATTCTGTATCCGACATCGAGGCGGATATTGGCTTCGAAGTTGATATAAAGAAAGAGGAAGAATTCGACAACGACTTACAAAATGAGATGTCCGTAAGCTTAGCGTGCGTTAAGGTCGAACAAACGGACGGACGGAGATGTAGGAAGAGCAGTAAAAGTAAAAAGCACAAAAGAAAAACGCCGAAAGACACAAACAAGTGTAAAAAGAAGAACGTCAATAAGAAGACGGTCGTTGATAAAATAATAAGAAGACTGAAGAACGAGAAATTGCGGAAGAGCAAGGAGAAGAAAGCGGCGGTCGGTCGAAAGCGCGCGCAGCCCAATAAGAAGATAGACGTCGAAACGTTCGCTACGGAAGTTATGCTCACTCAGGTAACCTGTATGTATATAAGTATCTATTGTTTATTGTACTGTGTTTTTTTTTTATTGTCAGCGCGACATATGGCGCCGAGCCACCCATATGGTGTCTAACGACGCCCATGGACATTCGGTCGTATGCGGGGCTTGTGAATGCCATGCCGGCCTGACGGGTGCCCATTCACGCCCCTCTTGAAGAACCCGAGACTGTACTTGGGGGGAAATATATGGGCAGGGAGAGCGTTCCAGAGTTTACCGGTTCTGTAGAGGAATGATCTGCAGAATCGATTGGTATGCATCCGCGGTCCAGCGTGTAGGGATGCAATCTGTGTGAGGCCTTAACTTAAAAAGAATAGCCCCACTGCGTCTCTCTCCTTGCATGTCCTAAAAGGCGACTAAGGGATAAGGACGAGATGCCGTGCTAAAGGGCGACAGGCTTGCCACCTCTCACCTTGGCACGGCCCTTCCGCCGAGTCGTGCAGCAGGTGGGTCTTTGTGCCTCACTCGCTGCTTGATAGTTATATCTTGTCGGAATACTTTGCTAAACGTGGTGGTCGATGTTGTGTTGGAACCCGTGCTGCTTGATTTGATTGCAGCCACACATACTGGTTAACTTAAAAAGAAGTCCAATTGTAATAAAGTATATTGACAAACCTCCCCCTCCCACACAGGAGCAGCAAGTGGAGGAGGTGCGAAAGAGACAAGAGACGGCTGGGTACCGCGACGCGCGCTTCCAGTGCCGGCTCTGCTACAAGGGCTACATCGACGAGAAGACATACAGCAATCATATGCTCAAACATGATCCGGTGAGTTTGTTTTATTTTTATGGATACGCGAGACACTTGTTTGTTTGCTGCTCAGCCTCTTGGACCTTAAGACGGTCCGTTGTACGTTGGCGCCCGGGTAGTGCTACTCCAGCTACGCAAGCTATTTTATATTTCACTACACTACACTACACTACACTACACTACACTACACTACACTACACTACACTACACTACACAACCACCACAAAACACTACGCTACAGCACACTACATTACACAACTAAAAAAAATGTGCGTTACAGGTGAGCGGGCAATATCAGTGCGACGTATGCAAGAACCGTTTCAAGCAGCGGCGTCACGTCGTCAACCACATATACAAAGTGCACATGAGCAAGTTCATCTGCAAGTTCTGTCCGTACGTCAGCCAGTCGCCGTGAGTACCGTTGTTACTAGTGATCGGCGTAGGTAGTGCCATTTGGGGTTAATGAAAATGAATGATGATGTTTATATGGACATCCCCCGGGGTTCCGGGACTGATGATCCCGGGATTCGGGGCACCTAGTTCACCCGGTGTTATGGGCTGACATCACGGATGTTGTGGGTGATGTAGCCAACCGTGTCAGTTTCCATAAAAAAAACCTCTCTTATTATAATAATATGTGAAGATGATTAAATAATAAAGATAAAAGAACAAAACAAATATCCAAAACACAGCAATATTTATTCGCTTATATTGAAAATCAATAACATTTGTTCACAGAAACAAAATCTAAGGTGGACTAGGTAACTTACGTCAGGCCTCATGCACTCTATGTACTTGCGCGCGCTAACTACCTACCACGCGATGGGGCGCCGGCGAGCATAATTCAGTGGAAATTCGACAGCTGCGCGGATACCTACCTACACGCGCGCCCACGCTACTGCGCGCAGCTGCAAAGCAATAATCAATTTACACTCGATCGTTTAGGTAAATTTTCGCACGCAGCGATTGGCGACGTGAAACATTAGACTATTAAAGCCGTAGGTATGCAACTTTTTCTATGGAGAGATTTCTCTGTTACGAAGTAACTATTAAGTAATCTGTGCTTACTTTAAGGAATATCCATGTTAAGATAGCTGTCACCAAATCCCGGGAATAGCACTACCTACGCCGATCACTGATTATTACACACGGTTTATTCGAACACACCTTTAATTCGAAAACATTGTTAATTCGAAACACACCTTTCATTCGAACAGAGCGTTAATTCGAACATAACCGTTAATTCGAACACAGCGTTAATTCGAACACACCGTTTATTCGAATGCCCCCTGTGTTTTTTGGGGTTCTAAATAGCGCTGCTGTACTGTACACATTGAAATAAACAATAAAGCCTTGTGTGAAGCCAGCATTAGGACGGTTATGGGATACGTGTCGCCGCGGGAATAGCTGTTGAAAGTGAATGTGACATCGGCAGGGAGCAGGCGAGCAACCACAACAAGTGGCACACCGGCGTCACCTACAAGTGTGATCTGTGCGGGGAGGTGTTCACGTGAGTCTACACTCGCTTAATATGCCATTTTTATATCTTTATTTATTTTATTATTATATATTTATATACACTAGCAGCTTGCAGCTGATGCGTGTACTTCACGTGTTGAGTGCACTGTTTTATGAAATTATGATATATTTTATTTTATTTTATTTTATTTTATTATATTAGTTTTTTTTTTTGTTAAGATTTACCAAATGTTTGTCAAGCTGATTTTTAAAACCATTCACTGAGATAGCACTTATCAGCTTGTTCCAAGTTCCAAGCGGTAGCTTGTTCCAAGAGTCCACTACTCGGTTAGTTAGAAAGTACTTTCTTGGGTTGGAGTTGGAAGTGTTTCGGTTTAATTTTAAAGAATGTCCACGGAGTCTCTCGTTGGTGTAATCATACTATGTGAACCGGCTAGGCTTAAATTCAGCGACAACTGGCGCAAGCTAGATGTCAGACGCTGTGCCTAGACCCCTTTCTTAAGATGCTTTATACATTATGTTATCCATTTATTTACACATTCTTTTTATATTAATTTTACATAATATTTACAAACTTAAAATCTACCGTGTGGGACCGTGTGGGGCCGGTACTTAAAAAGAATAACCCCACTGCATCTCTCCCCGTGCATGTCGTAAAAGTCGACTAAGGGATAAGGACAAGATGCCGTGCTAAAGGGCGACAGGCTCGCCACCTCTCACCTTGGCACGGTACTTCCACCGAGTCATGCAGCTGGTGGGTCTTCGTGCATTACTTGCTGCTTGGTCGACTGAATCTTGTTCGAATACTTTGCGAAACGTGGCGGTCGGTGTTGTGCTGTAATTTACCAGAGTCCTTGCAGCACAACATCGATTACTCTGCTTACCCCGATTGTCGGGATTCAGCGTGTGTGATATGTATGTTAAAATCTAATACATTATGTTATTATCAATATTTCTACCTACTAAGATTTTAATTAAATTATCATTTTCAATGACACCACTCCGCACGAAACCACGCTCCGAGTGTGTATTAAATTGGCAGTACATACATACATACCACACGCCATATCCCGACAATCGGGGTAAGCAGAGTAATCGGTGTTGTGCTGCAAGTACTCTCATAAATTACAGCACAACACCGACCACCACGTTTAGCAAAGTATTCGGACAAGATAACTATCAGGCAGCAAGTAATGCACGAAGGCCCACCTGCTGCATGACTCGGTGGAAAGACCGTGCCAAGGTGAGAGGTGGCTAGCCTGTCGCCCTTATGCACAGCATCTTGTCCTTATCCCTTAGTCGCCTTTTACGACATGCACGGGGAGAAATGCAGTGGGGCTATTCTTATTAAGTACCGGCCCCGCACAGTACTTACGACATGCACGGGGAGAAATGCAGTGAAATTGCGAGTATCCAGTGTTATCTTGATATTATCGTTTTCAGATGAAGTGGCAACATAACATTGTCAGCTAAGCGGCGGGTGGCCGAGTGTTTTGGGCATCGGCTTCTCATGCGAGAGGTCCGAGGTTCGAATCCGGTCGGCGTGTACCAATGAGTTTTTTCTGATAAAAAAATTTACGTGCATACCTACAGCTGCTGCTTTACCGTTCGGAACCGGTGTAAAACTGTAGGTCGCTTCCGTTGCAGCTTACTAGGTGGTAGGCTTAAATTGTAGCCGACTGGGTTGATACCACAGTACTGGATGTAAGATGGCCGCATAGCAGCCTCGGTTGTGTTCTCCTGTAGCTACTACCACATGTATAAAAAAACCTGCCTCACTGCCATGTTCGTAGCGTTCCATGTTTACTTTTTCATTGGTCTGAGGTGACGTCATGGTTCTCTCTCGCGCTTTACTTTCGTAGACTTTTTTTTTTTATGAATGCTGACACGGTTGACTACATCACCTACAACATCCGTGATGTCTGCCCATAACACCGGGTGAACTTGGTGCCACATCAGTGCTTCCCTTCGGTCATGCCGGCTACACTGAACTGGAGGGAAAACACAAACTATTTACATAGCCGTTTCGACCGACCTTTCATTCAGTGCGGTGGTACCGATCCGGGCGGGTTAAACCCTACCACCTAGTAATATAATAAGGGAGTCATATCCCTTAGTCGCCTTTTACGACATACACGGGGAGAGATGCAGTGGGGGTATTCTTTTAAAGTACCGGCCCCACACGGTACAGATAGCGAGACAGAACTGCGCCGTCGTTGTGAAATTACTTCCATCGTTTGACAGGTGGGTTCCGATGCCACTTCATCTGGAAACAATATTATAGACGGATATATTTTAATATGCACCTGCCAAAAACTATAACTGAACGCATCATCTTCAAGTGTCATCTCTGCTCTCAGTTTGTTTTGAGTGAGTAAGTGAGAGTGACAACCCGCCACTGGGTGCATCCTTACCTATAATAAAATCCAACGTCTGCTTTCTGTCTGAGTGTCTGAGTGTCTGTCTGTCCGCTTATAACTCGAGAACCACTGAACCGATTTTAATAAAACAAAATTCTACGGATAGCTTGATTCTTCCCATCAACTATAGGCTACTTACTATCACGCTAAATAGCTTATGAGGTTAGCAGTGAAGTGAAATATGAGAGCGGGCGGAGCCGCGGGCACAGCTTGTAGATAATAAAAATGCAGTGTGCCTAGTGTGTCTGTTTATATCTGTGTTTTGCCATAACCTCACTTTCAACTGTCACACTGACAGCGATGTCAACAACACTTTACCGCATTTCGGTATACAGCACTTGTTATGCCCATTTTTTACAAGAACGTGTGGTGGCAGGAAGAAATCTACTCATCTGTCGCACGTCCGGATCAAGCACCCTTCGCAGCACATCTGCGGAGCTTGCGGGGAATCGTTCGTCAGCGGCCGCGGTCTAGTACTGCACGCCAGTCTCATGCACAAGGCGAGTAGAAGGAAAGGAAGGAACTAAGACAATATTGTCAGCCTCGGTAGCTCAGTGCTGCGGTCGGTCGACTGTCGGTCGTGATTATAAGTACACCTATACGGTATTGTACCGTGTGGGGCCGGTACTTAAAAAGAATAGCCCCACTGCATCTCTCCCTGTCGCATGTCGTAAAAGTCGACTAAGGGATAAGGAAATTCGTCAGCCTCGGTAGCTCAGTGGTGCGGTCAGTCGACTATTGTTAAGCAACGCTGAGCGCGGTCAGTATTTGGATGGGTGACTGCTCGATCGTTGGAGGCTGACCGTGGTTCGGATTCCACGTTAAACTGTAGGTCCCTTCCCTTCTTACCTTACTAGGTGGTAGGGTTTATCCCGGCCGGGTTGGTACCACCGCACTGAGCGAAACGTCGGTCGAAACGGCTATGTAAATAGTTCGTGTTTTCCGTCCAGTCCAGTGTAGCCGACATGAAATGAAGGGAAGCACTGACATGGCACCAAGTTCACCCGGTGTTATGGGCTGACATCACGGATGTTGTAGGTGATGTAGCCAACCGTGTCAGTTTCCATAAAAAAAAAAAAATAAACCTTGGCGGGGTCAGTACTTGGATGGTTAACCGATTGACCGTTGGAAGCTGACCGCAGTTTGGATTCCACGTAAAACTGTAACTACCTTTTCTTCTCACCTTGATTATGATTATGCTTTAAAGTGTGAGAGTTAGGACCCCTGAGCCCTGTTGCCACTGCGACCTATATAAGGTGTTTCGTTAGTCATGTCAATAACTTCGGGAGGGTTACATACACACTCAAATAAACAGGTTAAGCAAAAATAATTATGTTTTTAGCATTACTTTTTGAGAAATTTAACAAAACATGTTTGCTACCTAAACATTAACCTGTGTGTAACAGTAGGTAACATGCATTGTACGGGGTCAATGACCGTACTATGTTCAAACGCAGAACAGCTGTTTATTGTAAGTGAGTCACAAGGTCACTATGATTGGTTTTTACAGCTACTTATTTGATTTTATTTTTTTTTGTTAGGAGATAAAATGCTCCTATAAACATATGTTTTTTTTGCATAAAGTGTTTGTTTGAGTGTGTATGTAACCCTCCCGAAGTTATTGTCATGGCTAACGAAACACCTTATATAGATCTATTACAATCTCTCAAAAGTTTAGAGCTCATCCCCAACTTCGATTTCTGCTATGAACCAAGTTATATTCTTGCGGTTGAAGTTATATTCTTGGGGTTGATCATTTTTAGCCCATGCCAGTATTTGGCATGGGTTAAAAATGTAACGGCTTCTACTGTGAATGAGCACTTCACATTGATTCTTTTTTATACAGAACCTGCACACCGGTTTGTTGCAAAGGCCCATTCGTGTTGGAACCTGTATGCTAGAAAGATAGGTGTTTAGTCTGCAGTGTCCTGATAAGGTCCTTGTTAGGATTCTATATCCCTTCTTACCTTACTAGGTTACCTAACCTAACCTAACCTAGGTATAGTTTGAATATCTTTGTTTTGTCCCAATACTTGAGTCGTCTAGTTGCAAAACCCGCCATAACAGTTTTGGCAAAATGTTCAGAAACGAAAAAAAAAACATTTTTATTTTCTTTGGGATCAATGTTCTAACACACTTATAATTATAGCGGATTTTGCGGCAAACTGTCAACTTTATAATAGATTTTGTATACGAAATAGCAGATTTAAACACAAATTGTATGGACGGAACTGTTTGCGTTTACACACAGATTTAAATCCAATTTGAGTCAAAATTCATTATAGTGGATTCTGCAACTAGACGACTCATTTTTGCTAAAGTTATATTGATGTTTGCTCTGCACACCTGACAGGAGTCGCCGGCGGCGGCGGCGGCGGGCGACGCGGCGGCGGCGGCGGGGCCGTACTGCGCAGAGTGCCGCGTGCAGTTCACAACGGTGGCCGCGTGGAAGAAGCACATGATCATATCTCCGCGGCACGCTGACGATAAACAGTTTCGGTTCGTCTAAGATCATGTGTCTGTGTCGTCTGTTCATCCGAGGGCTGTATCTTTTGAACGGTAATAGGTAGCCGGTTCAAATTTTCACACTTATGCACTATTATGGCGGATATACTGACAAATAATAAAATAAATGGTAGGGTAATACCCCACTGACTTTCTCGCTTGTTTGGCGAACTCAAGGTTTTTATGTTCGAAATTCAAAATATACTGACAGGACAGTTCCGTTGAATTAGTTAGGCGCTCGCAACAAACATTTTGTATGCAATATTTAATAGAAAGAAACCTTCGTTTGTATGACAGCCACCTTTTTTTGAGTTTTCCTGGAAAAACTGATAATGGTATCTTTTTAGGCTAGTAATAGGGTTTCTATGTGGAAAATATAATAAAAATCGTTAGAGCCATTTTTGAGAAAATCTGCCTTATCGAAATAATTTGTATGACAGCTACCCTTATTTTTTTTAATAAAAAATAAAACTAAAAAAAGGTACCCCTAGATAATCGTTTGAAACTACTAAATATGAATTTTAAACGAAATTGGTTGAGCGGTTTAGGCGCAACGTCGCTGGACACATTGCCATAGACAAATTTTGTATGACATTTACCCTTATTTTTTCGAATTTTAAAAAACTAAAAAAAGATACCCCTAGATAATCGTTTGAAACTACTAAATACGAATTTTGAACGAAATCGGTTGAGCGGTTGAGGCGCAAGTTCGCTGGAAGGACACACACACACACACATACACACACACACACACATACATGTTTTTCAAAACCACTTTTTTGGGATTGTTGAATGATATTTAGCCTAAATCAGTCGAATTCTCAATTTCGAAATTTTGGACGATTACAATACTTCCTTTCTCCTTACAGTCGCTCGAAAGTAAAAAGCAAAAAGTAAAAAAATTTAAGAGGGTTACATACATTTATCGTAATATCAGCAAGGTGCCATCTACTGAATGATCATTTAACTATCATTTTTAATTACAAAAGTATGAATGGGCGTTTCTTCATTGGCCGGCCCGGCACCGACACAAGACCGACACCGGTCTTGTTTGTGGACCTAAAATTTTATGAAATTGTACGACACACTTACTGGCCGGCCCGACGCCGACATGTCGGTGCCGGCGCCGACATGTCGTCGACAGCAAGTCTCCCCATGAAGCCGGTCCGGCAAATTTATGTATGCGTTGCGTACATATGCAAGTTTACATTTGTGCGTGCGAGTGACCACAGACAGTCGCTTTGTTATCGTTGACACGCTGACCGACTGACTGACTGACATACGCTGCCATCGCTTTACACACCACCAGTGGCGGCTGGTGACCTATGGGACTGGGTGTGCGCTAGGTACTTAGTACTATACCCAAACGTGAATCTAATGGATACCGCGGTCTTGAGTTATTTGCTAAAATTATGTACCCACCCAGAGTCCTAATTTCTCGAAGAACCAAAGCGACACTTCACTGCGCGCGCAGTGGCCGCGAGCGAGCCGCGGTCGGGGTGCGCGCGAGGCGTGCCCGGAGCGCGCGCCCGCGCCCGCCGGCCAGACAGCGTGCGGTACTGATATTAATGTTTGTGTCGGTGTCACGTTCTTGCCGCGCCGGGCAATGAAGAAAACTTCACAATGTACATGTTAACTGACGAAAAGTCGTTCAAACTGCTAAAAAACTGATTTGCAAAACATCCCGGCGCGGCGATTATCGGTCGACGCGTCACGCGACGACGGGTCTCGCCCCGAACTGAGAGAGATGGCGCGGCGCGGCAAACAACGCCTGCCTAGCTCTTTGGGTGATTCCATTTTTTTACTTTAACTAAAATAGCGAAATATTGTCGTAACGCATTAATGTTTGTCGTAACATTCGAATATTTTATAAATTACCATTCGAATATGTATCAAATCGATATGCAACAGCGTACATGTACCTAGGTACTTAGCGCTTGTGTGTGTGTGACTTCGACCCAGAGTTTGGATCGCCCCCGGCGCGCCCCCGCCCGCGCGTGCCTGCGGTCGGGTTCACGATCTCGGACTTCGGCTCATCGTCGGCTGGCTCGGTCGCGACGTGTCGCACGCGCGTCTATCCACAATATACTGTCCTTCTTTTTCCGTCGTGTGTCACACGCAGAATGCAACCTTCTTCCACACATAATCGTATGAAGAGTGTTTTGTTTCACGCGGCGGGGCAGTGGAGTTTGACATTTTCTCATAGTATCAATACAAGACACGTTCGCGGTGTTTTGTAATGCACTCGGCGGCGGCGAGCTCGGCGGCGCGGCGATGCGTAGTATGTAGTACGTATTACGTACAGCAAAATCGTGCCTTGTTGTCTAGGAAATAGGAACGAATTCAGTTTGATATTTTTACTTCGATGGGTGATAATCATGGAAATGTTTAATATTTTAATTTATTTATTTCTTTCGGGTGAAGGAAGGCGCTATGTAGGCTTACTGATCCCAAGGATATTAGACCTATAGCCCTTACGAACACAATTTCGAAAATATTCTTCTCCATTATACAGGCCAGACTACTCAAACACATGTGTACCAACGACTACTTACCGAAGAAGTACCAGAAAGGTTTTCTCCCAAGAGTTGCAGGGTGCCTCGAACATAATTCTTTGCTGACTGAATGTCTTAGAGATGCAAGGAAGAATGAGAGACAATTAACTGCCACGTGGTTAGACTTTGAAAACGCCTTCGGTTCGGTGCGCCATGAGTTACTATTAAAGGCGCTAGAGTGGTATAATGTGCCACCTCTGATCTGTAATATAATAGCCTCCTACTACAAAAAACTTTCCTTTGTAATACAAGTAAAAGGCGAAACGGAGAAGATACCGGAAATTCGTTACGGCATAGGACTTTTCCAGGGTTGCTGCCTCTCTCCTGTTACATTTAACATTGTTATCAACATTCTAATTGATACGCTTGTCGTAAAAGAAAACAAATGGGGATACAGGTTCAAATATGGAGACACATATATGGCGGCCATCCTGGCATTTGCGGATGATATTACGCTGTTAACCCGCAATCCAAAATAAAATCAGGCGCTTCTTAAGGTGGTAGATGACTATTGTGAATGGACCAAAGGGATGAAGATAAAACCAGCGAAGTGCTACTGTTTGAGCTTAACCAGGAAAGGTTCAAAGTTTACCTCGAGCAATCCAGGTCTGACAGTAGCCGGAAAACCAATCGCAACTGTGGCTGATGAAGCTCCTTTTAAATTCTTGGGCAAAAGGATCACCAGCAGAGGAAAGGAGCATCCTACTGATGATATTGTCCAACTTTTCGAAGAGAGCCTCCGCCAAACTGACAATCTTCCCCTCCTGGGTACACAAAAGGCATGGATTTACGATAACTACCTGACATCAAAACTTTCATGGCCATTTCTCGTCTACGACTTCACAAAGCAAAACCTGACTAAATTAGACTCGTATGTGACCAGATTCCTGAAATCATGGTTTGGACTGGCTCACCCGGCTGACTCGTCAACGCTATACAGATCTCACAATAACTTTGGACTGAACATTAAGAAACCGTCGATATTTTATCAAAAGGCGAGAATAGCCAAACGATGTATACTCAAAGACTCCAATGATAGCGCTATTCAAGCCTTACCCAACACATCACTATCAGATGAACTGGAATCGAGACTCGACTTCTACAAATCATTCCAAGTTGGTACACGCACCAATAGATCTGGATTGGGCATAGAAACAGCAAAGTCTGATAAAGAAATACTGAAAGGTTTTGCTCAGGAGGACATGGAACAAGGCTTCAAACTTCACGCCTTAAACCTAGAAATGCAGAATGATTGGCTAACAGTGGGTGACTTCTGCATCCCTCCTGCATTGAAGTGGAAATCCATAATATACAACTGGTCCCCTGAGCTGCTTAAGTTCTACTTAAATGCATTCCAGCTTACTCTCCCCGACCCGAGTAACCTAGTTAGATGGGGGAAATCTACAAATAGACTATGCCCGTCATGTAAGGAGTTCGTAGGCACGGCCAAACATTTGTTATGCGGATGCAAAATACTACTTGAGCGAGGCCAGTATTCCTACCGTCATGATAAAGTCCTCCAAATCATCAGAGAGGCCATCAACCTGTCAATTGCACGGACCAGGAAAGGGCAAACCAGTAGCGGCTTCCAGAAGGTCAACTTTGTGAAACCTGGAGCCAATAAGCTGCCCAAAGATAGGACTAAACCTTCTTCAATTTTGGGAGCAGCAAAGGATTGGGAATTGTTGATGGACACACATGAGAAGCATTACCAAATGCCTTCGGAAATCTGCACCACAGCATTAAGACCGGATATACTCATATTCTCAAAAGCGACAAAGCATGTAGTACTTGTTGAACTTACAGTTCCATGGGAAAGTAACATACCGAAGGACCACAACATCAAGCTTAACAAGTACTGCAACTTAGTAGACCGGATTGTGAGAAACGGATTCAAGACTGATCTCTTCGCTGTGGAAGTCGGAGCAAGAGGACTACCAGCGAAGTCGCTCTACAGTCTCTTCAAGAATCTAGGGCTCCCAAGATCGACGCTAAGCTCATATATGGAGAGAGCTTCGAAAACGTCACTGGAAGCATCCTACAGAATATGGATAGGTAGAGAGAGGGAGGTCGAGAGCGGGACTGGTGGTTTCCCCGCGTCCTAGTCAACGCAGACTAGCTGACGAGGGCTTGAAGCGAGCCGAAACGTGAAGCATGCGCGGGAAATTTAGAGTGGCCACTCGCTAGTCCCGGCCTCGATTAATACCCTCCTCTACTGCCGATGGGCCCGGATATGTTCGGTGAAGCCATCGCAAGCTTAGATCCACACCTTCCTGTGGTAGTGCGGCGCACGAGCGCACTTAAGGGCCAGCCGCCACTGCACACCACCGAATATTAATTATGCGCCGCCGGGTCGGGTCGGTGTCGTCCAATGAAGAATGTCTCTGTCGGTGTTGTGTCGTTGTCGGTGTCGGTGTCGGGTCGGTGCCGGCCCGGCCGATGAAGAAACGCCCAATAGGGATACAACGGACCCAATATATCAATACAAAATAAACTATGCTGTAATTTGGCAATTTTAGGTGAGAAAAATTCTAAAAAAATGTTTACCATGTTAATGTTTTTTCCTGGAGTTACAAAAAATCTGTCTTTTACTTTATTTTTTACTAGGGTAGGGTGGGGCTATTTCGTCAAAAAATCATGTTTTTTGGATGCCATTTCTTGCATTGTCAACTTTTACGTAGTTTAATTATTTTATTCTTCCAAATGGCCATTTGGCTATTAAATTGCAGTAAAAAAAAAAATTTATTAGTAAACTTTTATATTTTTAATAAATTAAAAACAAAAGGCTGTCAATGCTGGCGGAATAGCCCCACGGTGGGGCAATTCCGCCGGTCTCGTTTTTGAGCTGTATTTACCTTTGGAACTTTACTGGTCATATGCATAATTATGTATAGCCTCAGTAATACTGATTCTGATGATAAAATCCCGAGTTTTCGATATCGGTGAAATAACCCCACGGCCCCATCGTGGGGTTATTTCAGGCTAGGTAAGTGAGGGTAGGAAAAAAACAATTTTAATAATGAAATGCAACCTTCGATATATTGTATTCTAAAGTACTTATAATAGTTTCACACCATCTACAAAAAAAAAACATTTATTGAAATGTCAGAAATAACCCGATAAACATGCCTCATTTAATTTTTTTTTTGCGCGTTCATATTAATTTATTAAAAAAAAAAACAAACCTATGTCAAGTTATAATTACTTCTAATTTGGAATAAATAAGGTTTTGTATTCATTGAAAAAAAGTTTCATGTCATTATCTTAGAAAACAAAAAAGCTACAGCGATTCAAATAACAAAGAACGGGTTGCCGGAGGAATTGCCCCACCGGTGAGATAGCCCCACCCTACCCTATACTTTTACGTCATTACTTTACTGTATATTTGACCCCTTAAAAAGTAAAAAGTAATAAGTAATTTTGAGTCGGGGGACCGCTAAGTAAATAAATTAATATAAAAACTCAGAGCTTCGCCGGTATTTACTTAGAGGTCCCTTGACTCTTTTAAGTAACTAAACGGAAATTATTTTTTAATTTTTAAGGTGTTGCGGGGTTTTTTAAATTTGTAATTTAACTTTTATCAAAATTACTCGTGTCGTGCGCGCGGTGCAGCAACGGTTGCCGCGAGTGCGGCGAGAGCTTCGCGTCGTCGGCGGCGCTGCGGCAGCACGCGCGCGCGCACGTCAAGAAGCGGCGACGCGTCGTGCGCAACGCGCCCGTACAACACTTCCCCGCCCAGTGCGTGCAGGTAATCTCATTAGGCGTCCAGTGTCACTCCAGTACTGTGTGCGGCCGGTGCAGCAACGGTTGCCGCGAGTGCGGCGAGAGCTTCGCGTCGTCGGCGGCGCTGCGACAGCACGCGCGCGCGCACGTCAAGAAGCGGCGACGCGTCGTGCGCAACGCGCCCGTACAACACTTCCCCGCCCAGTGCGTGCAGGTAATCTCATTAGGCGTCCAGTGTCACTCCAGTACTGTGTGCGGCCGGTGCAGCAACGGCTGCCGCGAGTGCGGCGAGAGCTTCGCGTCGTCGGCGGCGCTGCGGTAGCACGCGCGCGCGCACGTCAAGAAGCGGCGACGCGTCGTGCGCAACGCGCCCGTACAACACTTCCCCGCCCAGTGCGTGCAGGTAATCTCATTAGGCGTCCAGTGTCACTCTACTGCATTCCTTGAAATTGTCTTTATTCAAACCTTGGTTTAAATCACAGCTGTCGAAGTGCCTCAAAAAATGCTTATTTCACACATCATACATGGGTCATTCTTTGATCACGTGAGGCTTTTTAGGCTACTTTTTTAACTCACATGTATTTTTTTAATGAAAATACCTTAAAGATATTTCAGAATCTGTTTTAATTACTTTAATAACTTCACCAGACAGCTTCTAACACAAACATCCGAAAGCACTTCATAACAAATCGAGTGGTGAACGCCTGGAATAAACTCCCACAGGATATGATTGACTCCCCAAACATAAACACCTTCAAAAACCGATTAGATAAATACATAAAAAGTACATCAACAAACAAATAGCAACAGTGCCCAAGTACGAAAACTAAAAAAAAACACAAAAAAAAACAATATTCATTATAAAAAAAAAAGACTGATTTGAACACATCAGCTAGAGCTGCTTGTTCAAAAATAAATAAATAAATAAAATAAAACAAATATCATAAAATCTGATTCTGAAAATCATTATATGAATAAAATTAAGTATAGTAAAATACATGTGATTGTTACAATACAATTACAAGTCGACGACCAGACCACTAGGCCATCCACTGTTTAGTTGGTTAGGTTACCGCTGCTAGTAAGGGACAACGGAAATGCATTCGTATTACATGAATTTGGTATACAACAGTAATTATAGCTGGCGACACTGCCCGCAGTGCTCGGAGACAGTGGACAGCGCGATGCAGTACTGGCAACACTTCCGACGCGCTCATCCCGACCAGAAGTATCCGGCCCAGAACTCTGTCATCTGCGAGTATTGCGGTAAGGGCTTCCAGGTGAGTTCAGAAATCAGTCAAAAAATATATGAACACCTATAGAAAATTTTGCATGGTTGTAATCCTTACAACATTTCCTACAAAAATATGTATACCTTACAGTGCACTGACCTTTGTTTTGATTCCAAATTGTTAGTTGAACATTGCACTTCATAAATGTCAGTCAATGTGTAAGCGTCCACTGCTGGACGTTGTTGTTGTTGTTGTTGTTTGCTGGCCAGCCTCTTGGGAAGACGGGTGGGCCATTCTCCGCACTGAGACCTCAAGACGGTCCGTTGTACGTTGGCGCTCGGGTGGTGTTACTCCAGCCACCCGAGCTCTTTCATGAAGTGGAGCACTCTTCTTGGACGCTTCCACACTCCATGGGCAGTTCCCACGTTCCCAAGAAACTGCAGTCGTACTTCTGCCACCACCGGGCACTCCAGGAGCACGTTGGTGGCTGATTCGTCCTCCGCCATGCAGCCTCTGCACAGGGGACGGTCGGTGACACCTATTGTAAACAAGTGTCTGTTGAGTGGGCAATGACCCGTAAGAAGTCCTACTGCCATACGCAGTTGACCTCTGTGGAACTGTAGCAGGCACTTCCTGAGTCTCAGGTCTGGTTTGGGAATGGCTTCCCGGGATTGCCTGCAGTCCCTGGTGTTGGCCCAGAGATTTTCATGTTTAGATTTTGTAAGTTGATGTAGCCAATATTTGAACTGGCTGATTGGTAAGGGTACATACGGTTCTGGGCCTTCTGCACTCCAGCTGGAGCCCCGTTTAGCCAGCTCGTCCGCCGCATCGTTCCCGTAGGAGCCGCTGTGCCCCCTGATCCACTGTAGGGTTACCTTGTTGTTTACCGCTATACCCTCTAGTGCCTGGTGGCACTGGAGTATCAGTCCGGAGTTGATTGTCACGGTGTTTAGGGCTTGTAGCACCGATGCGCTGTCTGACAGTACTCTGATCTGGTAACCAGTGATTTCTCTGTTGCGTACTGCCGCTGCTGCCTCTATTATTCCGATGCACTCAGCCTGGAAGATTGAGTTGTGAATACCTAGAGTGATTGTCTTATGTATGTTTAGGTCAAGTGAGAAAGCTGCTGCCCCTGTTCCCGACCCTGTTTTTGACCCATCGGTGTATATTCTTACCTCGGACCCCGAATAGTCCTTAGGTTCCTCAGCTAGTTCTACATAGTAGTGTTTGTCAAACACGTGTGTTTTCCTGATTCTATCACACGGTGCCTCTATCAGGGGATGTTTTTTTATGATTTCCTGAAGTATGGTCGTGTGTGGTGTTTGTGTACTAGCCCTCCACAGTCCTAGGACGTTCAGCCTAATTGCTGCGGCTGCCGCCTCTTGTTGTATGAAAAGTTCAAGAGGCGGAAGGCACAGCATGGCTTCCATCGCTGCCGTGGGTGTTGTGCGCATGCACCCTGTGGTCGCAACGCACGCTAGACGCTGGAAACTTTGAAGTTTGTTAATAACTGTGCTGAGTTTGGTCCTGGGCCACCATACTACTGCACCATAAGTTACCATAGGTCTTATTATAGCTGAGTATAGCCACAGCGTAATGTTAGGGTTGAGTCCCCATGTCTTACCTATGAGTCTGCGACATTGCTAAAAGGCTATACGAGCTTTATTTATTTTAAGATTAAGATGTTTGGCCCAGTTTAGCTTACTGTCAAGTGTGATGCCCAGGTATTTGACTTCTGTTACCAGGGGTATTGGGGTGCTGAAGAGTTTTGGCAGTGTTAAGTCGCCTAACTTCCGTTTGTGTGTAAAGAGAACTAGCTCAGTCTTATTGGGATTGACGTTAAGCGAGAACTCTTTGCACCATCGTTCTATGATTTTGAAGGCATCTTGCATCAAACTGCATTGGGTGCTTTCGAATTTGCCGTCAATCAGCACAGTCAGGTCGTCTGCACATCCTACCGTGTAGTGCCCTGCTGTGTTTAGACGTCTGATGAGGTCATCCACCACAAGATTCCACAGGAGTGGTGACAGGACTCCTCCTTGAGGGCATCCTTTGGCTACGATGCCTCTAGTTCCCTAGTCCACTGCTGGACATACACGGTCCAATTTTCCTCCAGTCCTTCCGGCCTTCAGCGGTACGGAGCCACTGCTTTCCGCCGACATACTTGATGTCGTCGTTCAACCTGGCGGTTGGTCTTCTCACACTCCGTTTTCCTGTCCACGGCCGCCAGTGTAGGACACAATTACTCTAACGGTCATCGTCTCTTCGGCTAACGTGCCCAGCCCACTGCCACTTGAGCTTAGCCACCCGGTGTCCAATATCAATTACTTTGGTGCGTTGGCGGATTGCCTCGTTACGCACCATATTCCCAGCATCCCATAAATAATAGTGAGGTTAAGTTTTTTTTTTCGATTTCACACACTCGCGAATGGATAAAAACCTCCAATAATAATCCATTCACTTAGAAATGTTATATTATTACGAACTTATACACAAATACAACAAATTACTGATTAAAAACACCAAAAATAATTTTTATATGAGACGGCGGCGCTCCGAGTTCGCGCGCGAAAATCGCGTCCGTCACCAAGTCTCGAAATCAACTGAGAAATCTGTCAGTTTTTTGCTCTAGGCCGGCGCCAAAGTGAATCAGCTCAAGTAGGGCATATCTTCACCTTTATTTAGAAGCATAATGAGCCTTATCTCAATATTCAAAGAGTGTGAAGGTGTGGAACTAAGCTTGCGATGGCTTCACCGAACATATCCGGGCCCATCGGCAGTAGAGGAGGGTGTTAATCGAGGTCGGGACTAGCGAGTGGCCACTCTAAATTTCCCGCGCATGCTTCACGTTTCGGCTCGCATCAAGCCCTCGTCAGCTAGTCTGCGTTGACTAGGACGCGGGGAACCACCAGTCCCGCTCTCGACCTCCCTGTCTCTACCTATCCATATTCTGTAGGATGCTTCCAGTGACGTTTTCCAAGCTCTCTCCATGTATGAGCTTAGCGTCGATCTTGGCAGCCCTAGATTCTTTAATTTAATTTATTTTCTTTAATTTCTTTTAATGCTAAAAGTTGTCCGGGTTCAGATGGCCATGTTCTAGCTGTTTTGTCGACAGACGAACGCGTTGCTCGTTTATCACCGGCACACGCACACGGGCAAGCGCGCGTACCACTGCTCCGCCTGCCCTAAGAGCTTCTTCAACCCGACGAGCCTGGCGACGCACGCGCGCTCGCACGACGACACCAGGCCGCACGTCTGCCTCGTCTGCAGGAAGGCTTTCAAGGTGAAGCCGGCCTTGGCGAGACACGCGCGGGTGAGCGTCATTAAACAACTCATACGTACACAACGTGCGTTGTATCCCGACAATCGGGTTAAGCAGAGTGCCTGTCTAAAATAAATAAATAAAAAAGAAAATGTGTAAATAAACAAATAAATAATAAAAATTAAGAGAAAAAATACGTCCCGACCAGGAATCGAACCTGGAACTCCAGCTTGAGCTGACAGCGCGTTACCAATTCCGCTACCGGGCCGCCGACGTATTTCTTCAAATTTTCGAACCGTTGCTTGCATTTTTCTAGTAGGTATGCCGCATATTCCTGAATAATGAAGAAATATAAACCGCGCACCGTACACCTGAAGGAGCCGTCGCCGCAGTGCGCGGGCCGAGCGCGCGCCGCCAGGCGACCGCTCCGCTTGAAAGTGTATTATTATTAAACGCGAGCTGTGTGACACTCTACAGATCCACACGGGCGAGAAGCCGTACGGGTGTGAGGTGTGCGGCAAGGCGTTCTCGGACGCGAGCGGCCGCAAGCTGCACGTGCGCACCGTACACCTGAAGGAGCCGTCGCCGCAGTGCGCGGGCCGAGCGCGCGCCGCCAGGCGGCCGCTCGGCTTGAAAGATGCCGCGTATCCTTATCAAGTGTGATGCATGTTTTACGGGAATGATGCGCGGCGGGGTTTTTATGGGGATGATGGTCATTTGGTATTTGAAATGTAGTAATGCTCGGTCGATTTGCTGAGAAGACAATAAACTGAACTAAATAATCGAAAAGGCTGCTTGCTCAATATACGATAAAGACACGGCAACCTTAGCGTCACGACCACTGTGCGACACTTGTGAGACAAAAATGTATGAAGTCGGGTGTTGTGATAACTATCAAGCAGCAAGTAAGGCACGAAGACCCACCGGCTGCCTGAATCGGTGGAGGAACGGTGGCTACCTGTTGCGCTTTACGACGACCTTGTCCTTGTCCCTTAGTCGCCTTTTACGACATGCACGGGGAGCAGGGTTGCCAGATGGTTGTTGAAAAAAAAAACGGACATTTTTCATCAAAGGGCGTACAAGTTTCATAATTTTTTTTATATTGAAATAACTACAAAATTTTTCATGGCCTTTACTTATTTAAAAATCTGTCAAGTACGAGTTTTACTCGCGCACGGAGGTTTCCGTATTTATCCGCTATCAATAATATCCGCCTATCCGCTCAGGTGGCATAGCCATAGCGATCAGAGAGAAGCCGCAATGAGGCCGATGGCAATTGACGGTGGGAAAATGACAGCACCTCAATGAGTTCGTTGGTAATTGAGTGGCTATCTTTTGTCTTACAACAATGCAATGTATAAAAGCCTGTGGCGCCATCTATTATTCAGTAGCGTGACTAATAGATTTTTCGCACGTCTGTTGTATCGGAGCCCCCCCTTAATTTTTAACATTTTCTTTTTTTGATTATTTGTTATATCCGCCATAGTAACACATATTCTGTGAAAATTTCAACGGGCTACCTATTATGGTTCAAGAGACAGACAGCGGAGCGGAGACTTAGTAATAGGCTTCCGTACGGGATACGGAAACCTAAAAATGAATGGGAGATAGAGTAATAAATAAAAGTGCTGAATTGATCGAACTGACTGCAAAATCGAAGAACACAGTAAGATCAGTATTAAAATGATCTGAAAAAAACAATTTAATATTTGCGCTATATAAGGTCTTTCAAAATTCATTGTGTATCATATAGGGAGTAAAACCTATATACATTTTTTGGACCTTGGGATTTTTTTTATGTAAAATATTTTGTTATGTATTTAAATTTAAAAATAGGTGGTAGATTTTTATAGCCTAATCGATTCAGTTTCATGACAGTAACAAAAAAGTCTTCATTACCATTATGATCTAACACCTGTAAGTTGTTAAAAAAAAAATCAAATTCTTTCTATTCCATACTAATAAAACTAAAATTGTGGTTTTTCACAATTTCTGAAAGAAAGAGATCTATGTGTTGGAAGACTTTTTTGTTCCTGGCATGAAAGTGAAACGATTAAGAAAATATTTTTTTACATTTTAAATAAAAAAAAATTTTTTTGTAAAAAAAAATTTTTTGTTCTTCAAAAGTGATCTATTTCCGATACAGAACCCCCCCACCTTAGCGTACTATGAACTAATTTTGAAAGACCATATATATGAAAAAAAAAACGACGTTTTGATGTCCGGTTTTTCATTATTTTGGAGAACAGACACAAGGCTCAAAAACCGCACTGTCCGGTCCAAAACCTGACTTCTGGCAACCCTGGGGGAGGGATGCAGGTTTATTTTCATAATAACAGCATTTTTGCCGGAGACTAAAATTGCTCGTGTGCTGTCTTAAGGGGGGGTACTAGGCAAAACATCACATCATATTATCCTAACTATAGCCATATTTCAATAGATATAACTATAATTTATATGCTTATAGTTAGGTAAAGGTTCAAGGTATAATGTGTGATAGATTATTGTAATTTAATCTTGTAAATTCTCTGAAAAATAAGTGGGTGAAAAGTGGTAAAAACGTTCGAAAACGCATTTGCTATTTCGTCACAAATACGTCCATACAAAAAACGCTCGCGCACGGCAACGGCCCAAAATTTAGAATGTTCAAAGATAGTTCAGTGAAAAACCATTTATTCTGTAAGCGTTTGAGTTTATTTAGATGGTTCTTAGTCTTATTGACTCTAAGCTCAATGAAGCATTTTTCGTATTAGATGCATTTGTAAAAAATGGCGAGGGAAATAGCAAAGGCATTTTTTAACGATTTTACCACTTTTCAACCACATATTTTAAAAGGAATTTATAAAATTAAATGAAAAATAATGTATTCACATTATACCTTGAATCTTTACCTAACTATAGGCATATAAATTATAGTTAAATCACTTGAAATATGAGTATGGTTAGGGAAATACGAAGTGCTTTTGCCTAGTACTCCCCCTTAAATATGAAAAAAACCTTAGCAACTTTATTTTGTTCTAATCCCTGGCTGGGAAAGTGTTCATAGGTAATTATTTTTTATCTATCAAGCATAAATGAGTCGTATAGTTCCAGAACCCGCCAAATCCATTTCTCTAAAAAAAATTGTTATAAACAGTTTCGAATACAGTGTCAAATTTGTCACTTATCTGTAAAGACATTATGTTCCTAACACTGTCCAATCCAGAGTGAATCGCAAAGAAAAATTAGCAATATTTCCAGCTCAATTGCAGTTTGTATGGGCGGCTATTTATCAAGGTCTAGCTTTTTCGTCTTACTGTAAAATCGTCCGAAACGTAGTTGGCGGGTTCTGGAACTATACGACTCAAATGTGAGTTAGTGGTGAAATGTAAAAGGATTCTAGTCAATTTTAATGTGTATGTTGTGGAACTATTTAGCCGAATTTAAATTGTATTGTGATCTCAATTAAATCTATCAATTCTGACTGTTTTTTTTATTATTTATTTGCAAACTCTTGAAGCTAAAACCAAAGAAAATAAATATAATCTTTTTGTTGTGCACACATTTGAAAAAAGTCATGACAATACCTACAGCGTGAACTTTTTACATAGGTAGTTGTTTCGACCGACCTTCTTTCAGTGCGCTGATATCAATTCACACTGGTTAAACCCCACCAACTAGTGAGGGAAGGCCTACAGCTTTACATAGTATCAGAACCACGGCCAGCCTCACTAACGGTACCAACTGCAGTCAATTGTTTTTTTTTTTTATGGAAACTGACACGGTTGGCTACATCACCTGCAACGTCCGTGATGTCAGCCCATAACACCGGGTGAACTAGGTGCCATGTCAGTGCTTCCCCCTTTGATCGTGCCGGCTACACTGAACTGGTCGGAAAACACAAACTATTTACATAGCCGTTTAGACCGATGTCTCATTCAGTGCGGTGGTACCAACCCGGGCGGGTTAAACGCTACCACCAAGTAAGATTAGGAGGGAAGGGACCTACAGTTTTACGAGGAATCCGAACCTCGGTCAGCCTCCAACGGTCAGCGGTCACCCATCCAAGTACTGACCGCACCCAGCGTTGCTTAACATTCAATAGCGACAGTCGACTGTCTGCACCACTGAGCTATCGAGGCTGACAGGTTACTATTTAAAAACCATTAGGGCAATTCCTAAGACAACTGGTCTCGATAACTAAAAGTCAATCAAAATAGCTGGTTTTTACGAATAAAGATGTTCTAATGTACCTTTTCTAACTACACAAAATTTTTTTTTTTTATTGACAGCGCGACATATGGCGCCGAACCACCCATAAGGTGTCTAACGACGCCCATGGACATTCGGTCGTATGCGGGGGTTGCGAATGCCATGCCGGCCTGACAGGTGCCCATTCACGCCCCTCTTGAAGGACCCGAGACTGTACTTGGGGGGAAATATAAGGGACATTCATTTGTGTTTTTATTCATCAAAATTCTCTCCAGTTTGTTACTTGTCCCACCCGTCACAAACACCTGTCCCACACGTCACAAACTTTCAAAATTCACAAAAAATGTGTCACAGTAACATTTATTTATTATATAAAAAGGATGCATTACTAAAAGGATGTTTTCTTTTTAAAATAAGAAAAAAATCGGAGTCATTTGTTTTTTATTATATTTACAAACACCTGTCCCACACGTCACAAACTTTCAAAATTCACAAAAATATGTGTTACAGTAACATTTATTTATTATATAAAAAGGATGCATTACTAAAAGGATGTTTTCTTTTTAAAATAAGAAAAAAATCTGAGTCATTTGTTTTTCATTATATTTACAAACACCTGTCCCACACGTCACAAACTTTCAAAATTCACAAAAAAATGTGTTACAGTAACATTTATTTATTATATAAAAATGATGCATTACTAAAAGGATGTTTTCTTTTTAAAATAAGAAAAAAATCTGAGCTATTTGTTTTTTTATGATATAAGCATTTTTTGAAATATTACTTAATATTTTTTTGTGATAAAACTATGGGCATTTCGGTTTTATTTGGGATATTGATCAATAGCAGAGTGATTTAGGCTACCAATAAAAAATAAATCACAATTATATTTGCAAATTTGTAGTCGTAGTACCTAAAAATGTTGTACGAAACGTTTTTCAAAAAATGCTCATATCATAAAAAAATTACTCCGATTTTTTTTTTTTCTTATTTTTCCCTGGATAGTCATATTTCATAGTTCTCGCTTGACGTTGAGTTTTGGGGCACGTTGTATATAATTCAGCTACCATCATAATTTATTAGTGCATTTTTAGCAATCAAATTTTTTTACGAATTCTCTGTTTTGTATATAGATAGATAAAGGTAGCTCGATTGAAAAAGTAAGGCAGTAAGGGTCCCAACCCGTCACAAACATTAAATCAAATAGTGATGTTAGATATACTTCAAGTTTTCCTTTGGTAAAATTGCTACAAGTATTCTTATATTTAAAAATTATATGACTACATACTGTTTATAAACACAAAGTAATTCCAAATAATATAAATATATTCAATCCTGGGTCACAGTGTCCCACCCGTCACTATGGAATGACCCATTAATAGGTAACTAATTATACCAGACGGCATATAACTTGGATCAGTTTGTGCAGTTACGGAAGTGTATTTGGGAGCGAACGGCGCGCGCGCGGCGCGGAGGGCGGCGGACGACTGGCCAACCAATCACGCGGTCTGCAGGCGCTCTTCCCTCCGTCGAATCCCGCGCCCTCCACCAAAGATACCCTAAAATCGGCTACAAGTCATATGCCGTCTGGTATACCATGTACAGTACATAAATCATTATTAGGTGGTTTAACCACTTATTATTAGGTGGTTTAATACTTACAATCGACAACATTTTTAATTTAAAATTGCAACATTTCTTTTCCCTTGCCTCCCAACACTAGGTGGACATGGGGTAGGCCCAAAAATTTAGTAAGACTGGATTGATACCACCGCACTGAGCCTAAGATTACGCATAGCAACCTCGGCTGTGTTCTCATCTAATCCATAGCCAGCAATCCAAAGGTAAGTCTTCGGATGCATTGTCGGAATCAGCCACCCATACCGGATTACATTCATATATAAATACAATCATTTACATTTCTAAGAGTTTTGCATGAAACTTTGCATATATATAGTCTTTCATTAGTAGGTAACTTTACGCTAAGGGGTAAGGCGAACGTGATCCGTATCTGATACACATACTGCCCTTAGAGTAAAGTTACCTACTAATGAAAGACCTTATATATTTATTGATAAATAATAAGTAATATGTATTTACAAAATTTACTTAATCGGGGGGTACTAGGCAAATATCACATCGTTTTACCCTAACCATAGCCATATTTCAAGTGATTTAACTAGGTATAATTTTAGTTAGATATAATAAATATTAAAGTATAATGTGAATACATTATTGTAATGTAATCTTCTAAATTCTCTGAAAAATAAGTGCGTGAAAAGTGGTAAAAACATTCGAAAATACACAGGCGCAGCGCAAGCCCTGTTCGGCCGCGCGCCGCCATAGAAAAATGTATGAAACACTCACGCCGGCAACGGCCCAAAATTCAGAAAGTTCAAAGATAGTTCAGTGAAAAACCAATTACTCTGTAAGAGTTTGAATTTATTTACATGATTCTTAATCTTATTGATTCTAAGCTCAACGGAGTATTTTTCATATTAGATGTATTTGTAACAAATGTAGATTGCAATAGCAAAGGCATGCCTTGCTATTGGATGTTTGCCTAGTACCCCCCCTTAAATGGACTTGCTTTTTAATCAGCTTCCTATACATTTCCTGTGCATAGTTACACATCCTCCGCTTTATTATAGTGAAAGTTACTCTGATGATGGCATCCGCGGAATACCAGCTTCGTAGCTTGGTTGCATACCAGCCGAGCGGATCCCATTTCACACCATCCTAGTGGATAATTCGAACTTTGTAAATGAATTGTAATTAAATACTGCAATGGATTTGAGATTTCTTCTTCGATCGATTTGCCATTTACATGTCTGACTTTCACCGTGCTCGATGAAAATCAACCCCCTTCTTGTTAAATATTCTTGTTATTCGGACTCGTTCTCCGCGCTTAAGCTCACTCCATTGTGGTTCTTTTGCGCGTCCTACGGCCTTACTCCAACCAGCCGAGTTCTTCCATGAAGCGGCACACTCTCTTTGGATCTTGGCACGCCTCTCGAAGTGTAGTCGGGCCTCCCAGGTCCTTCGCCCTTAAGTCTGCCACCTCCTCGCAATCTAGCAGCATGGGGTGTCTCATCCGCCTGCAGGTATGCTTTGCGCAGTGGACTGTCCGTTACTCCAATTAAATAGAGGTGTCTGTTAAGTGTACTGTACAATGACCAGTAAGCAACCCTACCGCTACACGTCCAACTGCAAATAAGCGCAATAGACGACGTCGTTGTCTCCTATTGCATATGCTGAGTTGGGCCCAATTTGTCGCCAATTGTTTGATGTGCTATGTTAAAATGGCGACAAATAAACTCTCATTTCATTTCACCTTTCGCCGCGCGAGAACTGCCTCCGTAAAACGCCGCGACCTTTTTGGGGCAGCGATTCGTTACTCAAGGAGATAATTTTTTTTCCGAAAAAAATATACCTATAGGAAATTTATACACCTATAGCAAATTTAGCATGGTTGTAATCCTTACAAAATGTCCTACAAATTGACCTATAACTTGTAGTGCACTGTCAATCAAAACAAAGGTTGTTTTGATTCCAAATTGTGAGTTGAACATTTCACTTCCCAAATATAGTGATGTTTTGTTTCGATTTTATGCACTCGAAAATGGATAAAAACTTCCAATAATAAATAACACATTCACTTCAGAAATGTTGCATCCTTTCGAATTTATACACAAATATAACAAACTAATGACTAAAAACACCAAAAATAATTTTTATTCGGGGCGGGGTCGCGGCGAATTCGCGCGCGAACATACGTTCGTCGCTCGAAACAACTGAATAGATCGTAAATTTTTTTTCTAGCTTGGCGACAAACTGAATCATATCGAGAACGACACAATTTCACCTTTTTTAAGTATAATAATTTATACTTCAATTATTGTACCTTATCCCCACATTGAGAGTGCGTTAAATGACCAGTCACGTTGGCGCAGATCCGCACTTAGGCAATTAGAGGGGGGTGCCTGGATCCGCGCTTAGGCATACAAAAGGTGAATTTATACGTAGTTTCGCTCTATGGACACCCCATTACAGGCTCAGAAAAAACTTGTCTTGTTATTATACTTCTGTTTCAGCGCATCAATGTGCTGTTCAAACAAATGCTCTTTCAATGTTACCTTCTGCAAGAAGGTCTCATTACAAGCGTAACACGCATACTCGTGACTCTCCTCTCTCATGTGCTGCTTCAGATCCTTTATATCCTGATACGACTCATTGCAAAGGTGACAGGCAAACGGTGCGTGACTCAGCATATGTTTATTATAAGCATCATTTTTTCGTCTAAAAGTCCTGTTACAAATCTCACACTGATGCGGCCCGTGCGCCTTATGAGACTGCATATGTTTCAACCATTCCCTTTTATCTTTATAACCATTCGTACACGTTTCACATTTGTACGGCAAGTAATCGGGGTGATCTTTCAAATGTTTAAAAAGGTCGTTGTTGAAGGCAAACTTCCTGTCGCATAAATGACACTCGTACAATTCTAAATGTAGTTTCGTATGGGCGTCCCATTGCTTTCGATTGACGAAGAATACTCCACAATCTCTACATTCGTTTCCGATCGTGTCCGTATGGGATCGTGCGTGTGTGGTCAAATTTTTCTGTCGCATAAAAGTTGCTTCGCAAAAATCGCACTTTGTCGTAATGGCGCTCTGGTGATTTGCCTTTACATGCTCGTTGAATTCGTCTCGAGTGTCAAAGAAAATTTGACACAAATCACACTCAAATTGATCGTCGTTGTCGCGTGTATGCACTTTTGAGTGTGCAATCAGATCGCTATGCAATTTGAAGGATGCGGAACAGATTAAGCAAAGTGGCCTACCGACTGGTCCGTTTGCATTGCTTTCCGCATTGATTTCAACTTTTAAGCGCTTCGTTTTTGACTTAGCTGCATCCGTTTTAGAAGTTTTACGTTTAACACGATCGGCAACTGTTTCAGATGTACTTACTTTATGTACATCTTGATGTTTAGTTGTCAATCTTTGTCGCAAAAGTGCTGAAAGTATACTTTCCTTAGGTTCTTCCACAGAACTGGCATCCGTTTCGGACTTGATTGCTTTGACTTCAGGCATCAAAGTCATGTAGCAACCCTGAGTACTGGACGTAGTTTTAATTTTAAACATTTGTTGTAATACATCAGGTCCAACGCTGAGCTCTGTTGATATCTCTTTACTTGCTCGTTGCCCTCCAGCTGTCAAACTGTTGGTGCCTGAAATTAAATTAGTTCTAATGGCCATATTGTTGGTCCCTAAAACGGGTCCTGATGCCGAATTGCTCGCCCTTAGCATAACCGGCGGCTCAGGTGCCAAATTGTTTGTCCCTGTTACAACAGAACAAGGTGCCTTAGCTGTTCCTTGCGGCAGAATATGCTGAGGTGTCTTATTGCCTGTTCCTCGAGACAAAACTGATCCAGGTGCAGTATTGGCAGTTCCTTGTGGAAGCATAATAGTTCCAGGTGTTCCACTGTTTATTCCTTGTGCCGAAATTGCAGCAGACTCGCCTTTTCTTGGTCCCTGCGTGACACAGGACGGCAACACGGGCTCCGGATTGAGACCATATGCAATTTGTTGCGTTTTGGTATTATCATACATTTTGTCAGATAATTTTTCACTACACTGCGGTGTTTTCTTCATCTTCTTTTCTTGTGCAATCGTCTCTTCAGTTCTGGAAAGAAATTGTGCGTTTAGATCACTTAACCCTTGGAGTTTCCACTTATGAATAAATATGCTTACACCGAAAATTCTCGAAATTTTGCTCATGCACTCACAAACGCAAATATTTTGTAAAATAAATTATACTCTATTGAAAAAAAATATTGGTATGGAAGTGATTTTGATTTGGAAATAATTTTTGGGATTTTTAATGAGGTATTCATACATTATAGCAAATTAATAGTGTCAAAAGTTACTAACTATATCACTACCGAGAAATATTTTTTAAATCCCAGAATTCCTGGAAATTTTTCAGAATTACCGAAATATGTGGTTTGAACCACTCCATATTATGTCTTCTCGCCAACATTAGGTATTTATACTATACCTATTCCAATCTCTGTTCATAGTTATTCACTTATTCTTCAAGAATCTAGGGCTGGCAAGATCGACGCTAAGCTCATACATGGAGAGAGCTTCCAAAACGTCACTGGAAGTATCCCACAGAATATGGATAGAGGGAGGTCGAGAGCGGGACTGGTGTTTCCCCGCGTCCTAGTCAACGCAGACTAGCTGACGAGGGCTTGATGCGAGCCGAAACGTGAAGCATGCATGGGAAATTTAGACTGGCCACTAGCTAGTCCCGACCTCGATTAACACCCTCCTCTACTGCCGATGGGCCCGGATATGTTCGGTGAAGCCATCGCAAGCTTAGTTCCACACCTTCAATATGTACAGGCCATCCGTACACCGGACGAACCCGCTCTCATACAATCATCTAGCTTAGACAGTCCGTCATTATATGATCCCTCATGACCAGATCGGCGTAGGTAGTGCTATTCCCGGGATTTGGTGACCGTTATCTTAACATGGATATTCCTTAACGTAAGTTACCTAGTCCACCTTGGATTTTGTTTCTGTGAGCAAATGTTGTTGATTTTCAATATCTGCGAATAAATATTGCTATATTTTGAATATTTGCTTTGTTCCTATCTTCATTATTTAATCATCTTCATATTTTACAAATTATTATAATAAAAAAGGGTTTTTTTTAATGGAAACTGACACAGTTGGCTACATCACCATACATCGGAATCCGCGGGGCACGAATGATTCAAGGTTGTTTAGTGATGGGACAATGTATCCACAAATATCGAAAATTGATCGTTATTTTAGAATAATATGGAATAATGTCGATTATTAAAACTAAGAGTATTTCTATAGAAAATAAAATATAATAAACAAATGTTGTATTTACTTTGTAGGTACAATACAAATCTGTTCAAACCACAATATTAGTTTTATTAGTATGGAATAGAAAGAATTTGATTTTTTTTACCAACTTACACGTGTTACATCATAATGATATTGAAGACTTTTTTGTTACTGTTGTGAAACTGAATCGATTAGGCTATAAAAATCAACCACCTATTTTTTTATTTAAACACATAAAAAATATTTTACATAAAAAAAAGGCCAAGGTCCAAAAAAATTAGTCTTATGAAATTAGTTCATAGTACGCTAAGGGGGGGTTCTGTATCGGAAATAGATCACTTTTGAAGAACAAAGAATTTTTTTTTTACAAAATTTTTTTTTTTTTATTTTAAATGTAAAAAAAATCATTTCTTAATCGTTTCGGTTTCATGCCAGGAACAAAAAAGTCTTCCAACACGTATATCTCTTTCTTTCAGAAATTGTGAAAAATCACAATTTTAGTTTTATTAGTATGGAATAGAAAGAATTTAATTTTTTTTACCAACTTACACGTGTTACACCATAATGGTCATGAAGACTTTTTTGTTACTGTTATGAAACTGAATCGATTAGGTTATAAAAATCAACCACCTATTTTTTTATTTAAATACCTACATAAAAAAATTTTTTACTTAAAAAAAGCCCAAGGTCCAAAAATTTTTATATTAAAATAAAATTTTTATTACTCCCTATATGATTATATGATACAGAACCCCCCCCTTAGCGTTATATGAACTAATTTTGAAAGACCTTATATAAATATGTATTATATTTACTTAATCCTTAACATAAAGTATACATGTTTATATAAGTACTGTAGGTATATAAGTATTCAGGTCTGAAATATGAAATGAATAAAATACAATAAACAAATAAATATGAGTATCGATAACAGTGTCGATTGTTTATTGATCGCCGTAGTCAATCCCTAACAAGGTCGTATTCGTGCCCCGCGGATTCCGATGTCTGTACATCACCTACAACATCCGTGATGTCAGCCCATAACACCGGTGATCTAGGTGCCCCGGACCCCAGGATCATCATTCATGTTCATTGACCCCAAATGGTACTACCTACGCCGATCACTGCTCATGACAGACGTTGTGGAAAAACGGCATTAGAGTATCAAAGCTGCATACGTCAGTTTTGCATGTGGCGGATATCCATTCGGAATTTGCGAATTATTTTGCACGAGACCATCACTCAATTTGTTCGTCACTCCTCGACAACGAGCTATTATTGAAACATACAAAATCCTAAGTGATTACTATCACCTCGGATCTACGATTTTTCCGAACCGGGGCAAAAACTTGAAACTGGCGACCCTCCCCTCCAGCATTTGAAATTAGTGATTTCAAAAAACTCCCAAAACAAATATACTAAGTGGGATTTTTTGTGACCGGGGGAATAAACACCCTTAAATAAATTTGTACTCTTTATTAAACATTTGCTACAACTTTACACGCCGAGCTTTCAGTTCCGCGAAAGAACTTCCACTTTTTTTCGATGGCTAGGATCGCGAGGCCAGACAGACGATCCTGACTCATTGTTGAACGTAGGTAGGTTTTAATTATTGTTAGTTTGTTGGAACTTCGCTCACAGCTTGCAGAGGTCGTCGGTAACGTGCAGTATATTCTTAAAGCTATACTAATATTGCGAAAAGCTTCTTGCAAGTCTAGTTTACATATATGTTGCAGCAGCTCGAATGCACTTGTCTTTTCGTTGATTCCTATTACAAGTGGAGCTTGCTTTTTTAACCAACTTCAAAAAAAGGAGGAGGTTCTCAATTCGACTGTATTTTTAAATACAGCAAGTTCCTGACAGAAATCAATTGCATTTAAATCTCTGTATTATTTTCGAGCCAGATTGGCTCCAGTTTTTTGCAGATCTTCTGTGGACATATTCATAAACATGTGGCAAGGACAAGATGCCGTGCTAAAGGGCGACAGCCACCTCACCTTGGCACGGTACTTCCACCGAGTCATGCAGCAGGTGGGTCTTCGTGCCTTACTTGCTGCTTGATCGATTGAATCTTGTTCGAATACTTTGCGAAACGTGGTGGTCGGTGTTGTGCTGTAATTTACCAGAGTTCTTGCAGCACAACACCGATTACTATGCTTACCCCGATTGTCGGGATTCAGCGTGTGTGATATGTATGTATGTATGTGGCCATTGAGAAAGGTGAAATTTTCATTCAGATTCTTCGCGCTATCTACCCTATCCTTATAAAATTTAACGATTAAAAATCTGGTACTTCTGAACAAGTAAGCACTCTTTTGCTGTTTTTTTTTCACATTGATCCATAGACAATTTAATAGACTTTATGGATCAAAAGAGTTTTTTCATCTAGCTTCAGTATTTCACGAAATATTTGAGTTTTTGTCAAGGTCGGCGGTCGCGATCTTGGCACGCCGGTAACACGTGAAAATTAGGGAGGGAAGAGCATTTAATTGAGGTGATATTTGAAGGGCTAAATAGGTTACTTACTCCATTCGTTCCACTTTAATTTCAACATTGATGTTTAAATCAGAGTTCATTCCCAGGGGATCTGCTGGTTCATTCATACTGCAAAAAAAAACAACATAAGATGTTTTTTCAGAAATATTTTTATGGATACTAACACGGTTGGCTACATCATCCAAAACAGTGTTTCCCAAACCTTTTTTTCCATGATCCACATTGTCAGCCACAGACCACCAGCTGTCAGCTGTAAATGTTTAAAATGTATAAATAAATAAATAAATACTGACTGGGATAGACTCATGTTATACTGTGTTGTGTTACCAATTAATTTTAGTGGGCGCAGTGTTTATCGTTTATTGATCATTCATAAGGCAGTTAGACTGCACTCGAACTTGTAACAATTTTTTCTAACCGGTTCGATTACACCCACGAAGAAGAACCGACAGGAAACCAACTTCGCAGGGTATTTTTTTTTTCATACATAATATGACAAGTATTTGAGTGACTATCCACTGGAGTTGTAACGAGTCGAGTGATAATACTCGTATGACTCGAGTCAAGCCTAAAACTCATCAACTCAAGGTGGATTCGGAGTGAAACCGAGTCGGACTCGTATTCGTATGGACAGGCAGTCAGTCAGTCAGTCTGTCACTCTCGTTCGTCACTCACTCGACTCGAGTCGGTCTACTTGAGTTTGTTCAGTAGGTCGCCGTTGCGCCGTCAGTCCGTCAGTCAGTCTCTCAAAGCCGCGAGTCGCCGAGTATTTTGTATTCGTTCGTTAAATCGCATTCGCATACAGTTGTCCGAGTGGGTGACGCAGTCTGCCGCCGCGAGTCAGTTGAATTCATTTGATTGAACTGGTGCACGCGCTGTACGAGATTAGTGAATTCTTAATATCTTAAAATTGTTTTAGGAGCCATTATTTAAGATAGGGTGGCCAATCGTCCCGGATTCTGCGGGACCGTCCCGCAATAGCAGTTGTAATCCCGCATTGCAATAACTGATAAAATAGTCCCGTAAAACGTCTAATGCGTCCCGCATGTCGCGCATTTTCCATATTTCCAAGTCATTCAAAAATTGCCTGGCCATCGTCCAGTACCTTCTTTGTTTGCCAGGCACGAACGCACCTACTGAACGAGTATTTTCGTTGATGAATGCCTTATGGACATGGGAAAATCGTCACTTAAAGTTGAAATGTTGCGTGCAATGCTTGTTGTAAAATTTTATATGGGCAGTTGTGAAAACTTTTATGACATTCTTAAGCAAAACCCAGAATATGATTTTAAAAATAAATGATAACTTCAGTAAGTGCTCCGACACACCCTGAGTCAGTCCTTCACACTCACACCCCCTATACCCAAGAATGTCCTGCATTGACTTTTCATAAGGTTGGCTGCCTTAATTTAAGACATTATTTCTATTTAGTCTTGGAGACATTATTTAAATAATGCCTCCAAGATTAAATAGAAAATCTATAGAAGGTCGAGTTTTGGTATTCAAGTTGCAACTCGACCAAGTATTCGACTTGTAACATGACTACTATCCACATAATAACATCGCCCACGATCTATCGGAAACACAGCTTGAGTTGAGAGCAAGATTAACAACTTTACTGAGAGTTGTGACTACAAAGACTTATTAATTTAGTGTATCATTATCAGTGATCGGCGTAGGCAGTGCTATTCCCGGGATTTCCCGTTTTGCTATGCCCGTCATGTAAGGAGTTCGTAGGCACGGCCAAACATTTGTTATGCGGATGCAAATACTACTTGAGCGAGGCCAGTATTCCTACCGTCATGATAAAGTCCTCCAAATCATCAGAGAGGCCATCAACCTGTCAATTGCATGGACCAGGAAAGGGCAAACCAGTAGCGGCTTCCAGAAGGTCAACTTTGTGAAACCTGGAGCCAATAAGCTGCCCAAAGATAGGACTAAACCTTCTTCAATTTTGGGAGCATCAAAGGATTGGGAATTGTTGATGGACACACATGAGAAGCATTACCAAATGCCTTCGGAAATCTGTACCACAGCATTAAAACCGGATATACTCATATTCTCAAAAGCGACAAAGCATGTAGTACTTGTTGAACTTACAGTTCCATGGGAAAGTAACATACCGAAGGACCACAACATCAAACTTAACAAGTACTGCAACTTAGTAGACCGGATTGTGAGAAACGGATTCAAGACTGATCTCTTCGCTGTGGAAGTCGGAGCAAGAGGACTACCAGCGAAGTCGCTCTACAGTCTCTTCAAGAATCTAGGGCTGCCAAGATCGACGCTAAGCTCATATATGGAGAGAGCTTCGAAAACGTCACTGGAAGCATCCTACAGAATATGGATAGGTAGAGAGAGGGGGGTCGAGAGCGGGACTGGTGGTTTCCCCGCGTCCTAGTCAACGCAGACTAGCTGACGATGGCTTGATGCGAGCCGAAACGTGAAGCATGCGCGGGAAATTTAGAGTGGCCACTCGCTAGTCCCGACCTCGATTAACACCCTCCTCTACTGCCGATGGGCCCTGATATGTTCGGTGAAGCCATCGCAAGCTTAGTTCCACACCTTGACATAGTCAGCCTCGATAGCTCAGTGGTGCAGACAGTCAACTGTCGCTATTGAATGTTAAGCAACGCTGGGTGCGGTCAGTACTTGGATGGGTGACCGCTGACCGTTGGAGGCTGACCGAGGTTCGGATTCCTCGTCAAACTGTAGGTCCCTTCCCTCCTAATCTTACTTGGTGGTAGGGTTTAACCCGCCCGGGTTGGTACCACTGCACTGAATGAAACGTCGGTTGAGACGGCTATGTAAAATAGTTTGTGTTTTCCGACCAGGTCAGTGTAGCCGGCACGATCAAAGGGAGAAGCGCTGACATGGCACCTAGTTCACCCGGTGTTATGGGCTGACATCACGGACGTTGTAGGTGATGTAGTCAACCGTGTCAGTTTCCATAAAAAAAAAAACCTTCCTACATGGATATTCCTTAGCGTAAGTTACCTAGTCCACCTTAGATTTTGTTTCTGTGAACAAATTTTGTTGATTTTCAATATCTGCGAATAAATATTGCTGTGTTTTGAATATTTGTTTTGTTCTTATCTTCATTATTTAATCATCTTCATATTTCACAAATTATTATAATAAAAAAGGTTTTTTTATGGAAACAGACTGGCTACATCACTTACAACATCCGTGATGTCAGCCCATATTACCGGTGAACTAGGTGCCCCGGATCCCGGAATCATCAATCCCAGAATCCGGGGGGATGTCCATATAAACATCATCATTCATGTTCATTGACCCCAAATGGCACTACCTACGCCGATCACTGATCATTATTAATTCAGTGTTTGTCAAATTTTGATACGTAATTTATATCAACTTAAATGGAGAGAGCTTCGAAAACGTCACTTGAAGCATCCTACAGAATATGGATAGGTAGAGAGAGGGAGGTCGAGAGCGGGACTGGTGGTTTCCCCACGTCCTAGTCAACGCAGACTAGCTGACTAGGGCTTGACGCGAGCCATCGCAAGCTGAGTTCCACACCTTCTTAGTATATGTATGGAAACTCTTCCCGGTTGCCCCCAAAATTTGTTGATAATACTATACATACATGCTCTAGTATAGCCTCTATTAGCCGCGGCACGGTCATCAGAAACTGTGGCACGTGACGACCGGCAACCCGTTTTTTTTGGAAATGCTGGCCTATAATATCTGTGATGTCAGCCCATAACACCTTGGTGAATGAACTAGGCGCCACAACAGTGCTTTCGAAGTGGACGGAAAACGCAAACTATTCACATAGATGTTTCGACCGACTTCATTCAGTGAGGTGGTACCAACCCGGGCGGGTTAAACCCTACTACCTAGTAAGGTAAGAAGGGAAGGGACCTACAGTTGTTGTGGAGTGCGAACCACGGTCGAGCGGTCGCCCATCCGAGTTCTGACCGCGCCCAGGTGTGCTTATAATCACGAACGGCAGTCGACCAATCGCACTAGTGAGGCTTAACGTTCATTCAACTGCTCTGAATTAAACTAGAGCATTGATTGGCATAAATGAAAACACACAAAAAACCAATTAATTTTTTTGTTATTTATTCGTCCCTCTTCAGGACAGGCAAAACTAATTAAGCTATACAGCCTTTTCTCTTGTACTTCTAATGTCTGTTGTTTTCTTCTCGTATTGCGAGAATCTCAAAAATATATACTTTTTTTTTACAACGACGCCGCGCCTCAGGGAAACATGGTTATACCCAAAAAATCAATTCATCTCTGACCGACAAGGATTTGACAGACATTTAGTTCAAACAAATATACGGGGTCAAGCTAAATCAATCGTATATTTGTGCACACCTGCGATTAGAATCCCCGCCGCCGCCGCTGCTGCCTCGCTGGAGGCGGGCCCCAATCCCGATGGATTGGATCTTCTGTCTGTGGGCGAGTTGGTGACGCTGGCTCCCAAAAAATTTAATAAATGTACCTATGTAATGTACACTTTCCCGCTTTATTTCTCTATTCCTTCGTGGTGGTCTTCAGAAATCAGATCAGTCGATTCGATAGCAGAAATAAATGTCTCCCAGAAATGTGCACAGACAGAGAGAAATGTCCGTTGTTGTTGTTGTTGTTGTAGAGTCCACAGATGTTGTGTTGGCGCTTTTGGTAGACAGGCAAAGGTCATCTTATTCCCAATTTTTCATAATTTAGGGGCCCCGTACACGGCCGATTCTTCTCTACTAAACTGCCCTGTACCGGCGGCGCGCGGCGCGGCGGCAGCGGCGCAAGGCGGCGCGCGGCGCGGCGGCAGCGGCGCAAGGCGGCGCGTTACTCACTCGCCAATGTGAGTATGAAAAACGATCTCTCTCCACCAATCAGAAGGATTGGTGGAGAGAGGAGACAAGTACTGCAACTTAGTAGACCGGATTGTGAGAAACAGATTCAAGACTGATCTCTTCGCTGTGGAAGTCGGAGCAAGAGGACTAACAGCGAAGTCGCTCTACAGTCTCTTCAAGAATCTAGGGCTCCCAAGATCGACGCTAAGCTCATATATGGAGAGAGCTTCGAAAACGTCACTGGAAGAATCCTACAGAATATGGATAGGTAGAGAGAGGGAGGTCGAGAGCGGGACTGGTGGTTTCCCCGCGTCCTAGTCAACGCAGACTAGCTGACAAGGGCTTGAAGCGAGCCGAAACATGAAGCATGCGCGGGAAATTTAGAGTGGCCACTCGCTAGTCCCGGCCTCGATTAATACCCTCCTCTACTGCCGATGGGCCCGGATATGTTCGGTGAAGCCATCGCAAGCTTAGATCCACACCTTCCTTCGGACCCTTGTCCGTTCCATTGTACTCTGTACGTCCAATGTGAGACCTAAGGGTTGTGTTGGGCCACTTTGGGACAATGGGAGAGATACATCCATATTACATACATACATACCGTGTGGGGCCGGTACTTTAAAAGAATAGCCCCACTGCATCTCTCCCCGTGTATGTCGTAAAAGGCGACTAAGGGATATGACTCCCTTCTTATATTACTAGGTGGTAGGGTTTAACCCGCCCGGGTTGGTACCACCGCACTGAATGAAAGGTCGGTCGAAACGGCTATGTAAATAGTTTGTGTTTTCCGTCCAGTTCAGTGTAGCCGGCACGACCGAGGGGAGGCACTGACGTGGCACCAAGTTCACCCGGTGTTATGGGCTGACATCATGGATGTTGTAGGTGATGTAAGCCAACCGTGTCAGTTTCCATAAAAAAAAAAAAAAATTCTGATCAGTGTTATCGTTGGAAGAAGGTTTGTGTAAAAGCTGTGGGAGGTCTAGGGTTGTGTAATTTGGAGAGGAGGAGAAAGGCGGGTTAGGTCTGAGTCGTTTTGTCGAACACTTTGGTTTGTTCGGGTCGACGTCTTCGGGCAGATTGTGTACTTCGACGGGGGGGCATTTGATTAGCGGGGGTTAGATCGAATATTGCTGGTATGCTTATTGTGTAAGCCGAGTTGAAAGATGAATTATAGAGAAAGAATTGTTCGCCGGAAATGCGTAGTTTCGGAGAAAAACACAAAATTCCCATACAAAATTAATTATTGATACAAAATGAAAAAAAAAAATTTTTTTTAAGGCACCAAAACATTGGTTTTTAATATAAATGTATGTAAAAACAAGGGAAGTGGTATGAGTGAATCTTTTGGTGGTTTAAAAAAATAACCAGGGTTAATTTATAGAAAATACAGAACAACTGAGTACCTACGAAGAACTTATCGAGCAGTCAGTTTCGAATTTCGATACATCCGTATCCGTCACCGGTCCGCCTCCTGAAAGCCTTTATCAATCCTGTTAATCCTTCCAATTTCGCTGTCCTGTCTATGGTTAAAAATAATATCATCATCTGTGTAGTCATGTGGGTTATCAACAATTTTTGGCAACCGTGATCTAACCGATATCTGTCTTCAATACCGATATTGATATCCGTTGCCAAATATCAGTATCAAAAACTCTGATTCTCAAAAAAAAAAAAAAAAAAAAATTGCTTGCTGATCGTATCGTAAATTTCTGCTTACAATAATTACATATAGCGAAATATAGCGAGTCCACACCACACCTTTTTTGTTGGCCATTATGATGCCTTTCTTTTTAACATTTTAAAAGTAAAGTTCTGTCTTTACATAATTTATTTTAACACTAATCAATTTTTTTTATACACTATGTTCACGCACTATGTCATTGTTTATTAACGAAAAACCTACACACTAAGAAGAGTTGCACCTACACACTTAAATACACAGTAAAGTATAAACAAAGTTTCTGTCCTGAACTACGTAACTCAACTCAACGTTCTGCGTGTCCGGCCCGGCGTGCCTGCGCGGCGCGACGCCGGAACGCACCGTGTGGCATACATCACTATTCACAAATCACAGTCACATCACAGCACAGCACGTACGCATCGATACTATGGATATCTCTCCGCGCAGCGGCACCGCTCGGGCAGCGGCGCCGCGCGCCGCACCGGCCGCCACCGAAACCGTAACGCACCGCACGCACCGTCCGTCACCGTCCGTACCGCACCGAGTGTATCGGTAATCTGAGGTGGCTGGCTAGTGGCTACTGGCTCGATCGGCCGGCACTAAAACTAACTGAAACTGACTGGATTGACACAACTGGTTGTTCTGATATCTAAATAACTGACAACTGTTCTAGTTGTCAGTTGTCAGTTGTCATCCGCGCCGTTAGATATTTCGTAAATATCTAAGATATTCGTAGATTTCCAACCCAAATACGACCTTATTGGTTCTACCATAAAGGTAATTTTTCCATGAAAAGATTTATTTGGTGAAACTAAAAGGAATCGCACGTGCTCTTTCTTGCATTTGGGGACTAACTTAAAGAGAGAGGGAAGGCATAATAGTTGTCGGATATCAGTTGTCTGTCAGCCTGCCTGGCATACGCTGTTCGTTCGCTCGCTCGCTACCTACCTATACAGTATACTTTGGTTGGTTGGTTGGTTGGTAGCCGATAGCCGATAGCCGATGTTTGCTATGACAATACCGATGCGATACGTTAGAGGCATGGCAACGGTTTTCAGCTACGTTTCGCTGTAGCGGACACATGAGTACATCTGTGGAAAAAAAAGCTTGTCAAGATGGCGGATGGACAAGTTTGTTTGCCGCGTCGTCGTAAATAAAAAGTATATATTTTTGAGATTATCGCGATACGAGAAGAAAACAACAGACATTAGAAGTACAACAGAGAAGGCTGTATACTTTAATTAGTTTTGCCTGTCCCGATAATATAAAATATAAAGATGGCGGACGACGGCGGAAGTTTGTCGCGTCGTCGTTGTAATTAAAAATATATATTTTTGTGGTTCTCGCGGTGCGAGAATTATACAACAGACTTTAAAAGCTACAACAGAATTGGCTGTATACTCTAATGAGTTTTGCCTGTTTCGGGAGAAGACGAATTAATCTAAAAAAAAAAAAACAAAAAAAAATTCTATGGCTGTGTGTTGAGTGGTCCGGAAGGAATTTTTTGTCAACTCTGTTTTGTCTTCGTGATCCCGTGAGTATATAATTTGTAGCTAACAACCTGTTATAATATGTAAACCACATGGGAGACGCCAATCGAGAGAAGGAGCCTCCGGATCCGGGCGGCTACAGCTACTCCACTACCAGCTGGAAGCTCTTGTAACAACGGGGGCGCGCGATGTGCAACACCGAACGTCCCAGAATCATTCATTTAACGTGCAATATGATGTACCGTCCCCAGCCCAATTTGTCGAAGTGGCTGAGTATTCGATTAGCGGGGGTTAGATCGAATATTGCTGGTATGCTTATTGTGTAGGCCGAGTTAAAAGATGAAATATAGTGAAAGAATTGTTTGCCGGAAATGCGTAGTTTCGGAGAAAAAAAAATTTTGAAAAAATTTTTTTTTAAGAAATTAATTTTTGATTTTTTTTTAAAGCACCTAAACATTTATTTTGAATAGGAATTTATGCAAAAACGACATGCGCCGCCTCAACATTAGGTTAGGGTTAATTTATAGAAAATGCGTCGCGCATTTTCTATAAATTAACCCTGGTTATTTTTTTAAACCACCAAAAGATTCACTCATACCACTTCCCTTGTTTTTACATACATTTATATTAAAAACCAATGTTTTGGTGCCTTAAAAAAAAATTTTTTTTTTCATTTTGTATCAATAATTAATTTTGTATGGGAATTTTGTGTTTTTCTCCGAAACTACGCATTTCCGGCGAACAATTCTTTCTCTATAATTCATCTTTCAACTCGGCTTACACAATAAGCATACCAGCAATATTCGATCTAACCCCCGCTAATCAAATGCCCCCCCGTCGAAGTACACAATCTGCCCGAAGACGTCGACCCGAACAAACCAAAGTGTTCGACAAAACGACTCAGACCTAACCCGCCTTTCTCCTCCTCTCCAAATTACACAACCCTAGACCTCCCACAGCTTTTACACAAACCTTCTTCCAACGATAACACTGATCAGAATTTTTTTTTTTTTTTTATGGAAACTGACACGGTTGGCTTACATCACCTACAACATCCATGATGTCAGCCCATAACACCGGGTGAACTTGGTGCCACGTCAGTGCCTCCCCTCGGTCGTGCCGGCTACACTGAACTGGACGGAAAACACAAACTATTTACATAGCCGTTTCGACCGACCTTTCATTCAGTGCGGTGGTACCAACCCGGGCGGGTTAAACCCTACCACCTAGTAATATAAGAAGGGAGTCATATCCCTTAGTCGCCTTTTACGACATACACGGGGAGAGATGCAGTGGGGCTATTCTTTTAAAGTACCGGCCCCACACGGTATGTATGTATGTAATATGGATGTATCTCTCCCATTGTCCCAAAGTGGCCCAACACAACCCTTAGGTCTCACATTGGACGTACAGAGTACAATGGAACGAACAAGGGTCCGAAGGAAGGTGTGGATCTAAGCTTGCGATGGCTTCACCGAACATATCCGGGCCCATCGGCAGTAGAGGAGGGTATTAATCGAGGCCGGGACTAGCGAGTGGCCACTCTAAATTTCCCGCGCATGCTTCATGTTTCGGCTCGCTTCAAGCCCTTGTCAGCTAGTCTGCGTTGACTAGGACGCGGGGAAACCACCAGTCCCGCTCTCGACCTCCCTCTCTCTACCTATCCATATTCTGTAGGATTCTTCCAGTGACGTTTTCGAAGCTCTCTCCATATATGAGCTTAGCGTCGATCTTGGGAGCCCTAGATTCTTGAAGAGACTGTAGAGCGACTTCGCTGGTAGTCCTCTTGCTCCGACTTCCACAGCGAAGAGATCAGTCTTGAATCTGTTTCTCACAATCCGGTCTACTAAGTTGCAGTACTTGTTAAGTTTGATGTTGTGGTCCTTCGGTATGTTACTTTCCCATGGAACTGTAAGTTCAACAAGTACTACATGCTTTGTCGCTTTTGAGAATATGAGTATATCCGGTCTTAATGCTGTGGTACAGATTTCCGAAGGCATTTGGTAATGCTTCTCATGTGTGTCCATCAACAATTCCCAATCCTCTGCTGCTCCCAAAATTGAAGAAGGTTTAGTCCTATCTTTGGGCAGCTTATTGGCTCCAGGTTTCACAAAGTTGACCTTCTGGAAGCCGCTACTGGTTTTCCCTTTCCTGGTCCGTGCAATTGACAGGTTGATGGCCTCTCTGATGATTTGGAGGACGTTATCATGACGGTAGGTGTTCAGGACGACGGCCAGCCGGAGCGGCGACGACGGACCCCGGCCTGGGACACGACGCGCACGTCGTCACCCCCGTAGCATGAAAAAGTAGGAAGCGGCCGGCATAGCTTAGTTAGGTAATTTTAAGATGTAAATATAAGATAAATAAGTTAAAATAAGTTAAACATAAGTAAATAAATATATACAAAACTGTAGATTAAGTTAGTTAAGATAGGTAAAGCTAGATTAAGATAGGTAGATCTAGCTTAAGATAGGTAAATGTAGCATAAGATAGGTAGGCATAGTTATAAGATAGATAGAATTAGATATAAGTTATACGGAAAATAAATATGTTGCCGCGTACTGGTTTTCATTTGGGACGAGCGGAGATGTGCACTCGCCAAAGTAGTTGGAGGAATGAACCGAGCCGAGGCGCGGCGGCGGGCGCGGCGCGCTGTGATTGGTCCACGCGGACGCTGCGAGATCTGCAAACTCAGATCGCAGCATCCGCGGCGCGCGCCGCTCCCGCATGTATACAAATATAGCGCGTTTCGGCCGGTTCAATCAGTACTCGCCCAGCATCCAACACGAGAAGTCGTCTAGAGCAGAGCTCGACGCACCGGTCGACCGAGGAACGAATAGTCGGAAGAGACTTGCTTCAGAACGTAACGACTCCCTCGGCCGATCGGACGGCTTCTCCGGCGAGTGCTCCACCCCCGTACGTCCCGGGTGCGACCAGTGCGTGGCTACACTGAAAACCGCAAACGTTGTTTCTTTGTTACGCTACGCTACGCTACGCTACGCTACGCTACGCAACGCTACGCTACGCTACGCTTTCCCTCCCTGCGCCCCGCGGCGTAACGGTCGAGGACTACCTCCCTGCGCCCCGAGGCGTATAGGTCGAGGACGACGCGAAGCACACCGGGTCGACCGATCGCACCACCCGTGAACGACCGCCGCGAGTGATCTCTCCGCGCCGCACGCCCGTCTGCGCCGGCCGCGAGAGAGAGAGACCGTCGCCGCGTCGCCGAGTGAGCGAGACGGTCGCCGTACCGCCCGAGAAGAGGTTAAGCACACCCGGTCGACCGATCGCACCACCCGCGAACGACCCCCGCGAGTGACGCTGCCGAGCCGCACGCCCGTCTGCGTCGGTCGTGCAGAAGCGAGACGGTCGCCGAATCGTGCGAAAGCAAGAAAGAAGGTTTCCTGTCTCCGGCCCTTGCAAACGCTCCGTGAAGACTGGCAGCTCAAGTGAACGGGTGAAAATATACAGTCCACACCTGAGCTACGTGCCCAACATTTGGTCCTATCGTTCGCCGGATTGGAGATGCCAGTCACACGGAGCCAGAACAACGGGCGAGGGCGCACCACGCCGGTGCCGACTCCGTCAGAGCAGCGAGTGCTGCCCCCGAGCGCAGAGGCGACCGAACCGCAGCTGCAACCGGGCGCCGACCAGACGACGGAGCCGACTACAAGTGCGCCTCCGACGAGCATGGAGACGGAAATCAAGACGTGGTCGTCACACGAAACGACGGCCACACCAGTCGCGACAGATTCAGAGATTCGCGAGCGCGCGCGTACCGACACCGACGCGCGCGCACCGAGCCGCGCCCGCACGCACAGCGGCGCGCGCGCGCCGAGCCACACCTCACGCTCGGCCGCGCTCGAACGAGTGGCGACCGCACGCACCGTTAAGGACGGGCGGAGCAACCACTCTGACCGTTCGTCCAAGTCGGTGCGTCGGCGCGTAATTGAACGAGAATTACTGCGCGCACGCCAAGAAGAAGTGCGACGGGCGAGAGAAGAGGCGAGACAAGCCAGAGAGGAAGCACGGCTCGACAAGGAAGAAGCGAGACTCGAAACGCAAATCATCGAGTCTCGCCTCCGCGACTGCGATGAAGAAGACTCATCAGACGAAGAGGATAACCAAGAAGCGGCACGCAGCGAGCTTGTTGCGTCATGGGTCGAAACACAGGCAGATTTACACCGGCGGGAGGCGAGTGAAACCGCTCCGCACGCAGCGCACGCCACCGCGTCCGCCGCCGCGCCGGCGCAGCCGACCGCCTCCCACTATGAGCTCCCCACCGCTGCCTCCGTCGCCGCCCCCCTCCGCGCGGACCCCACCGCTGCTGCCGTCGCCCCTCCCCTCGACGCAGCCCCCACCGACGCTGCCTCCGCCGCTCCCCTCCACGCGCCCCGCGCCTCGGCCGCGGAAGCCACGCCCCCCTGCGCTGCGCTCGCCGCCACACACTACAACATAGAGTAACTTATATGGTGGGGTTTAGAGGCATCAGCTTCACTCGTCATTATACGCCATCTATTGATATAATCTCCAAGTAGCTCATATCTATCTATAACTTTCTATACTAGATAGTACGTATGCTTAGGTAGGTATAGGTACGTAGGTTCATAACCTCAATATTTTCTTATTTTTTTAGGAATGGAAAGAAATTAAACAATTGAATGAATAAAATATATCATTTAATGTTTATTTTTTTGTTTCCTAATAACAATGCTTCTCTAGGATGATATCACCTTATAAATTTTTTTCCTGCTGCTATTTCCGCTGATCAGTCCAATAAACGTAACCGAGGTCGGAGTCGGAGAGAAAGTAGAAACCACCAAAAAAACAAAGCCGGGTCACAGGTAAGTATCACAAATAATCGAAGAAAACACCATGAGCAAACAAAACATATAAAAACCACAAACTACGCTTATCACACAAAATTATAAACTATCTATACCGCACCGTACCTTCAGTGTTCCCAGATCAGTTATACCAAATCCCTCCAAACCATTAGAAAAAATGTTTCCCATATTTTCTAAAATGAAAACCTCTTACATTAATTCTCAAAAAAGGATAGGTACCTACTTACTAATAAGCAATGATATTATAATATAAGTTAAAAAGAAGTAGATAGATTATCTGAGCTTCCAAGCGGCACAACAAAAGTAAGATCACAGTTCGGACCGCTAACCACGAGCCGTTCACCGCGAGGCGCTACACATCGAAAATCAATGATATTTCGAAGATGCCGTCGTGTGTAGTGATATTCCGCACTAATTCTTCGAGAATCGCTACCAAAAATCAAGGAATCACATATCATGTGTAAATATTATTATTTCCACCATTATATTTATTATTTTTCACAAATTCAAACACTACTTCCATGAAATATTGCGCATCAGAAAAGATACTCCCTCTCTCTCCCTCCCGCGCTGTGCCCCCATACGCGATCTCATTCCCACTACGCGGACTGTGATATGTAGGGCGACGCAAAGCAACATATACTTGTCTCTTTTTTTCTCTCAACCTTAGACGTGCCGTCCGTCTTCTTCTCGCAATATTGTTGGCTATGATAATAGTGATGGGTCAATTCGATTGTTTAAAACGTAAAAATTAAATTGCAATCTCATCATCATCAGTCATCAGAGTCAGTCTCATCACAGTTCATTCGTCCGGCAGTCGGAATGATGAATGTCACTCCGGTTGAATATAAATAATTTACGAATGCAAACGCTGAATCGGAATCGCCGCCGCGACGACTGTTCGAATGCATTCGAAGTGGAGAAAAATTCTAATAATTGGAATAAGACTATTCGAGTCGGCGCATCACTTTATAGTTCTTCCTCTCAACTTTTCAAGGACGTGCCATGTGTGAGCACTGAATGTCATATAGATAACCTATCTTTACTAAAATATCATTGCTAATAAGGATAATAGGGAAAGGAAGGATGAACGAGTGAAACTAAACTATTGTTAATTATAACCATCTAAATACAACTCGTGAAGTTGTAGTTCACGACATGTTTTTACTGTATAATGAAAACCTCCGGAAAACCTACATTTTTACGAAAATCCTTCATTCCATTGATTTTATCTTCTTCCAGAAACCCGAAAACGAAATACCTCCATTTTTTGAGGAAAAGCTCCAGATCTGACAACACTGCGTTCCTTGTCCTTGATTGACCCGCCATCTATATATATGGTCTCAAAGTACTTTTGCACATACAATTTTCATAGAAATAAATTTTGTACTGACTGCAAACACCCTGCACTACAACGAGCAGCCGGCCGCACGCCTCAGCGCGCCGCCGCACGCCGCCTCCGCCTCCGCCGCGACCGAGCATCTATGTGCGCCTGCCGCCGCCGCCGCCGCCGCACCGAACTCGCACGCGCCGCTCGCCGCTGCGACGATAACGGTTGAGATGCTCGCCGCCGCGCTGGGCCGAGCGGAGCACAGCAGACCGAGTGCTCCGCCCAAATACCTACGGGAGCTACCATTTTTCGACGGTTCCGCGGGAGAATGGCTGCAGTTCGTCGCCGCGTACCGCGAGACGGAACATTATTTCTCGCCGGGCGAGAACGCGGCCCGCATACGACGCTGCCTGCAAGGCAAGGCGAAGGAGGCGGCCTACAGCCTGATGCTGTCGACGCCGGAGCCCAGCCGCGTGTTAGCTGCGCTGGAGCAGCGCTTCGGGCGGCCAGACTTTCTCGTGCTAGGGGAGCTGGACAAACTAAAGTGTCTCCCCAAGATTAAGGACTCACCAAGTGAATTAAATGAGTTCGCAAGTAAAGTGCACAATATTGTGGCCACGGTCGAAGCACTAGGCCGGCCGCAATATTTGCACAGCCCCGAAACGATGCGACTACTCGTCGACAAGCTGACGCCGCTGCGTCAGGCCCGGTGGTGTGATTTTGAAGACCGGACGAGCGACGACCGCCCCGCACTAACGAGAATGGCGGCCTTCCTGAACGAAGAAGCCCGCAAGTGCGGTGCGTACGCCCGCCCGGACGCCGCCGCAGCTACTGATGTGTCGACGAGTGACAACCGCCGCGTCAACCGAGACCGCCGCCCAGCTGAGAAGGCCTACACCGCCAGCGAAGAAGAAGCCAGTGACGACGAGATGCCGAAGTGCTCGACGTGCGCTGAGGCACACTATCTTCTGTCGTGCCCAAAGTTTATCGAGGCCGACACGGACGACCGCTGGCGGCAGGCCAAGGAAGGCAAAATGTGTTTCCGCTGCCTCAAGAGCAAACATCGCAGAACGAAATGCAAGGCGAAGCCGTGTGGGGTGCAGGGCTGCACGTTTGGACACCACCGGCTGCTACATCACGAGCGCAGCAAAGCAGAGACGTCCGCCACCGCGGTCACAGCCGCCGCCCGCTCGGACTCGGTTTTACTAAAGATCGTCCCGGTGCGACTGAGCGGGCCGAGCGGCTGCGTCGTCGACTTCTTCGCTCTCCTGGACGAGGGGTCCACCGTGACAATGGTGGACGTCGCCGTGGCCGACTTGCTGGGTGCGCAGGGCACGACGGAGCCGCTGCACGTCGTGGGCATCGGCGGCGGACGCGTCGCTACTAACTCGTCGCGCCGCCTCAATTTGCGCATCCGCGGCAAGTATGAGTCAGAGGAGCACGACCTCGTCGGAGCGAGGACCGTCGACCGACTCAACTTCCCGCCCCAGACCATAACGAAGAAATGTCTGGAGGGCTGCGACCACCTCGCGGAGCTCGCCGGAATGTTGGCATACACGGACGCACGCCCGAGACTACTCATTGGCCAGGACAATTGGCCACTGATAGTCTCGCGGGAGATGAAGTGCGGCCGCCGCGACCAGCCGGTTGCTTCGCAGACCCAGCTGGGCTGGGTGCTCCACGGTTGCCGGACATCGAAGGCCGAGCCCACACAGCGCTGCGCCTACTCGACAGCACGATCGGTGCATCGCTGCGCCAACGCCATCGCGTTTGCGGGCGCCTCCGCGCCGGCCGCCTCCGCGCCGGCCGCCTCCGCGCCCTTCTGCGCGCCATCCGCCGCCGCGCTGCCGCACCCGAACGCGCCGGCGGCGCACTTTGCAGCGGCGAGATTGACGGCGCCACCTGCCAGCGGCTCGCCGACTGCGAGTCGCTACGCGCCGGCCGCCGCCGCGCCCTTCTGCGCGCCGGCTGCCGCCTCACCCCACTGCGCGCCATCCGCCGCAGCGCCGCCGCACCCGAACTCGCCGGCGGCGCACTCTGCAACGGCGAACTGGACTGCGCCACCTGCCTGCGGCTCGCCGATCGCGAGTCGCGGCACCCAGCTGCCGACCGCGGCTGGTCACGTCGTCGCGCCGCCGTGCCCGAACTCGCCGGCGGCGCACTCTGCCTGCGGCTCGCCGATCGCGAGCCGCCGCGCACAGCCACCGAACGTGGCCCATCACATCGCCGCGCCGCCGCGCCCGAACTCGCCGGCGGCGCACCCCGAGGCGGTGCAATGGTTTGCGCCGCCCGCCCGCGGCTCGCCGCCCGCCCGCGGCTCGCCGCCCGCCCACGGCTCGCCGACCGCGAGCCGCCCCGCCCAGCCGCCGACCGCGGCTGCCTACATGGCCGCGCCGCCGCGCCCGAACTCGCCGGCGGCGCACTCCGAGGCGGTGCAATGGTTTGCGCCGCCCGCCCGCGGCTCGCCGCCCGCCCGCGGCTCGCCGCCCGCCCACGGCTCGCCGACCGTGAGCCGCCCCGCCCAGCCGCCGACCGCGGCTGCCTACATCGCCGCGCCGCCGCGCCCGAACTCGCCGGCGGCGCACCCCGAGGCGGCGCAAGGGTTGGCGCCGCCCGCCCGCAGCTCGCCGCCCGCCCGCGGCTCGCCGCCCGCCAGCGGCTCGCCGATCGCGAGCCGCCGGGCCCAGCCGCCGATCGCGGCTACCTACGTCGTCGCGCCGCCGCGCCCGAACTCGCCGGCGGCGCACTCCACAGCAGCGCAAGGGTCTGCACCACCGGCCAGCGACTCGCCGCATGCGAGTCGCTACGCCCAGCCGCAGAACGCGGCACCCTGGCCCGCTGCGCGCCACTGCGCGCCGCCCGCCGCCGCGCGCCACTGCGCGCCACCCGACTCTGCGCGCCACTGCGCGCCGCCCGCTGCCGCTGCGCGCCACTGCGCGCCGCCCGCTGCCGCCGCGCGCCACTGCGCGCCGCCCGACTCTGCGCGCCACCGCGCGCCGCCCGCTGCCGCCGCGCGCCACTGCGCGCCGCACGCCGCCAACGCCGCTGCGCGCCACTGCGCGCCGCCCGCCGCCAACGCCGCTGCGCGCCACTGCGCGCCGCCCGCCGCCGACGCCTCTGCGCGCCACTGCGCGCCGCCCGCCGCCGTCGCCGCCGCTGCGCGCCACTGCGCGCCGCCCGACGCCGCGCGCCACTGCGCGCCGCCCGACGCCGCCACCGCCGCGCGCCTCTGCGCGCCGCTCGCCGCGCTGCCGACATGGAGAGACTGGTGCACGGAGGCGAACCGACACCATGACGTCCGCCCCCACCCCAGACCGACGCCGATGACAACAGCGCCACAGCGCTGCACGCAGGCGCACCACGACTGGCGGACGAGCTGCCCCTCCGGTGGGCGCGAGAGCGCCAGAACCGACGCCAACACCGGCGGGAGCCTCGCCACAGCGGACGAGCGCCTGCGGAGGAAGACGTGGTCATCGCCGTCGTCGAGCCGAGCCGGGGTGCCCGCCCCTGCCACAACACCGGCGGGAGTTTCGTGGAAGAGTCCTGGTCGCCGACCCCAGCCGGCCGCGGAAGACCGGGCCACGAGGCAGGGTCGAAGCCATCCGCCCCGGAAGAGACGATGCCGTACGCGTCGTGGACGTCTGCCCGGGAGACAAGCTGCTGCGCCGGCCGATCAAGAGGAGCGTCGTCCTTCCGACTAGGAGATCGCCGAGGGAGCGACGGCGGGAGAATGTTCAGGACGACGGCCAGCCGGAGCGGCGACGACGGACCCCGGCCTGGGACACGACGCGCACGTCGTCACCCCCGTAGCATGAAAAAGTAGGAAGCGGCCGGCATAGCTTAGTTAGGTAATTTTAAGATGTAAATATAAGATAAATAAGTTAAAATAAGTTAAACATAAGTAAATAAATATATACAAAACTGTAGATTAAGTTAGTTAAGATAGGTAAAGCTAGATTAAGATAGGTAGATCTAGCTTAAGATAGGTAAATGTAGCATAAGATAGGTAGGCATAGTTATAAGATAGATAGAATTAGATATAAGTTATACGGAAAATAAATATGTTGCCGCGTACTGGTTTTCATTTGGGACGAGCGGAGATGTGCACTCGCCAAAGTAGTTGGAGGAATGAACCGAGCCGAGGCGCGGCGGCGGGCGCGGCGCGCTGTGATTGGTCCACGCGGACGCTGCGAGATCTGCAAACTCAGATCGCAGCATCCGCGGCGCGCGCCGCTCCCGCATGTATACAAATATAGCGCGTTTCGGCCGGTTCAATCAGTACTCGCCCAGCATCCAACACGAGAAGTCGTCTAGAGCAGAGCTCGACGCACCGGTCGACCGAGGAACGAATAGTCGGAAGAGACTTGCTTCAGAACGTAACGACTCCCTCGGCCGATCGGACGGCTTCTCCGGCGAGTGCTCCACCCCCGTACGTCCCGGGTGCGACCAGTGCGTGGCTACACTGAAAACCGCAAACGTTGTTTCTTTGTTACGCTACGCTACGCTACGCTACGCTACGCTACGCTACGCAACGCTACGCTACGCTACGCTTTCTCTCCCTGCGCCCCGCGGCGTAACGGTCGAGGACTACCTCCCTGCGCCCCGAGGCGTATAGGTCGAGGACGACGCGAAGCACACCGGGTCGACCGATCGCACCACCCGTGAACGACCGCCGCGAGTGATCTCTCCGCGCCGCACGCCCGTCTGCGCCGGCCGCGAGAGAGAGAGACCGTCGCCGCGTCGCCGAGTGAGCGAGACGGTCGCCGTACCGCCCGAGAAGAGGTTAAGCACACCCGGTCGACCGATCGCACCACCCGCGAACGACCCCCGCGAGTGACGCTGCCGAGCCGCACGCCCGTCTGCGTCGGTCGTGCAGAAGCGAGACGGTCGCCGAATCGTGCGAAAGCAAGAAAGAAGGTTTCCTGTCTCCGGCCCTTGCAAACGCTCCGTGAAGACTGGCAGCTCAAGTGAACGGGTGAAAATATACAGTCCACACCTGAGCTACGTGCCCAACAGTAGGAATACTGGCCTCGCTCAAGTAGTATTTTGCATCCGCATAACAATTATTCATGCTTTCCGATCCGAAGCTGACCCAAACAGAGGTACTACAATACGCCCAATTCACTTTGGTAAATTCCTGCAACAAGGCAACATAGCTAACATTACGCAGGGGGGAGTAAACAGAGTTGGCAGGAACGGTATATCCGTTGAGTTTAAGACGGCTGACGCAACAAACAAATTCCTAAAAAATCAAATCATAGGAAAAAACAAATACAAGGCAGTAATACCAACTTTTAATGTAATAAAAATGGGAATTGTGAAGGACGTGCCTACAGACTTTGATGATGAGGAACATATCAAGTATACAATTACTCCAGAAGGCTTCGGCCACGTGATTAAAGCTAGACGACTGAATTACAAGACGCAGCTGGATGGGAGAACCACATGGCTACCTTCCAAAACGGTGGTACTTACCTTGGATGGACAGAAACTCCCTCCACGTGTGTTTTTATTTCAATCTTCTTTACCGGTTGAAAATATACTTACCCTACAATACAATGTTTTAAATGCTGCAGGTACGGTCACACAAAACACAGTTGCAGATCCAAAGCCAGATGTTTTAAGTGCGGTGAGGAACACGTGGGAGATCAATGTGAAATCACAGAGGCCAAGTGCATATCATGCTCAGGTAGTCATGTTGCCACAAGTAAGGCCTGCCCTGAATACGTCCAACAAAACAATATAAAACATATTATGGCTGATGAGCCCTTTTCTTACTCCGAGGCATCAAAGAAGGTTCCGGCATCCAAAAAATCATATGCAGACATTTCAAAGGGCTACAGGAGAACAGACTTTTTTGTGTCAGAGATGATTTAAAAACAAAACAAATATTAGTTTGAAATTTTGTGCAATATATGGAATTATTGGTAAATTCGTAAAATAAATCAGGATGATCCTCAATCCACGTGAGAACTTCCTTCACTCGTCGTGCCATCTCGTATTGATGAAACACACCAAATAATTAAACACGAGGTATCTTCAAAACGGCAGGAATGAAGCAACCTGAACAATCAAGAGAGAATAAAGAAGTGAAACTCTATAACTTTACTTATCTCAAAAATAAAGTGAAAGTAAAGATTCACGATTTTGAAATAGTGGCCTCCATTTTAACTTTTTAGTTACAGGACCGATTGCTTTTAAAATCGATATCTGGGTGTCTGTGTGGGCCCTGAATACGAATCTGTTGTCAAAATTTATAAAAAGTGGCCGCCATTTTGAAATTTTTAGTTACTGGACCGATTGCTTTCAAAATCGATATCTGGGTGTCTGTGTGGGCTCTGAATACGAATCTGTAGTGAACATTTAAAATAGTGGCCGCCATTTTGAACTTTTTAGTTACTGGACCGATTGCTTTCAAAATCAATATCTGGGTGTCTGTGTGGGCTCTGAATACACATATTTTTTTTATGGGAACTGACACAGTTGGCTACATCACTTACACCATCCGTGATGTCAGCCCATAACACCATGTGAACTAGGTGCCATATCAGTGCTTCCCTTCATTTAATCAAATAAAGCAAATATGGATGACCCCAAAATATTACATACCTAGCTGAGCTCGCGACTTCGCGTGGACTAGAGGTTATGCATAGTCTGTTATTAAAACAATGAAGTTATTGTTGCAGACACTTGCGAGGATATCTCGGAAATAAAGTGACCAATGGCAGAGCCCGCTGATGTTCCTGGTGTTGCCGGCTCACTGGACATGGATACTACAGTGAAGAGTGAACCAGCAGATGTTGACGACCACCTCGACGAGGTTCTTACTTATTTAATTTATTTTTGTGGATCCTGACGTAGTTGGACAGTTGGAGTAATCGCGTCCTACACTGGCGGCCTTGAGCAGGAAACCTGAATGTGGGAAGACCACCCGACGGGTGTCCGACGACATCAAGTGCGTCGGCGGAAAGCAGTGCTTCAGTACCGCTGAGGGCCGCGAGGACTAGATAAATTGGAGAGGCGTATGTCCAGCAGTGGACCCATACAAGCTGACTGACTGACATGATGCACCTACTATACCCGCGATTTCAGCCCACAACACCTTGGTGACATAGGTGCCATGGCAGTGCTTTGCTTTGGTCGTGTCGGCTATACTGAAATGGACTGAAGATACATACATAGCCGCTTACTCCGACCTTCCATTCAGTCAGTCAGTCAGCGTGTAAGCGTTCATTGCTGGACATACGCCTCTCCAATTTTCCTCCACTCTTCCCACACTCAGTTTTCCTGTCCACGGCCGCCAGTGTAGGACACGGTTACTCCAACGGTCGTCCTCTCTTCGGTTAACGTGCCCAACTCACTGCCACATGAGCTCCATTCAGTGTGGTGGTGCCAATCTGGACGGGTTGAACCCTACCACTTAGTAAGGTGAGAAGGGAAGGAACCTACAGTTTAATGTGGAATCTGAACCACGGTCAGTCTCAACGATCGAACCTTCACCCATTCAGTTTCTATCTGTGCCTGGTTGCGCTTAACTTTACGAATGGCGTTAGACCTATGGCCCCACCGAGCTTCCGAGCCAGACGGTACAAAGTTTCTGTCGGAAATGTGTTTACCTGCTTATATTTTGTTTTTTTTTTTAATTTACTTTAGGTCTTAATAATGGACTAAATTTAAATTGTATTTTTTTTTTTATGGAAACTGACACGGTTGGCTACATCACCTACAACGTCCGTGATGTCAGCCCATAACACCGGGTGAACTAGGTGCCATGTCAGTGCTTCCCCCTTTGATTGTGCCGGCTACACTGAACTGGTCGGAAAACACAAACTATTTACATAGCCGTTTTAACCGACGTTTCATTCAGTGCGGTGGTACCAACCCGGGCGGGTTAAACCCTACCACCAAGTAAGATTAGGAGGGAAGGGACCTACAGTTTTACGAGGAATCCGAACCTCGGTCAGCCTCCAACGGTCAGCGGTCACCCATCCAAGTACTGACCGCACCCAGCGTTGCTTAACATTCAATAGCGACATTTGACTGTCTGCACCACTGAGCTATCGAGGCTGACGAATTGTATGTTAGGATTTATTTTTCTTTTATTGTATATTAAGTTTTTAAATATTCTATTCTAATTTGGCCTTATATCTTTATTCTTTATTTTAATTTGGAAATGGGTTTACTGAATGAATTTAATTGTTTATATAAATTAATTGAGTATAAATTGTTCAGCATTGTGTGTGTATTTGTCGAATTTACTTCATAGTCTTGTCTTCAAGAAACCTGATTGCATGGACACAGGTGAAAACCCAGCCGTGCACTCGGGACAACTATCAAATGTGGTTTTGTTTTCTATGTCTACTCTTCTCCTCCTTCTCTCCTTCTTTTCCAAACCTTTTGTGATAATGAATGATTAATAAATGAAATTGTTAGTAACCTTCTAAACAATAAAAAACTTGGAATCAAATTGCTGGTTAATAGACTTTCCCCAGTGAAATTTTCAAAAGGGTCGTGAAAAGGCTCCTTTCAGACCGGCATGGCATTCGCAATCCCCGTGCATCACAGAATGTCCATGGGCATCGTAAGTCACCTACTCGTAAGTGAAACGATGCCACATATCGCGCTTTAAAAAAAAACAAAATTTGTCCGCCTTGAAGCCGGACTGACATCTCCTCGCAGGTGAAGTTGGCTGTGCCTGGCGCTCCGACCTCGAGCACAGCCACCGAAATCAAAATCAATAAAAAAAATATTAAAAAAAACTCCAAGTATGAGTCGGACTCACACACCGAGGTTTCCGTACCACCACGTGATTAGACAGTTTTGATTACCTATTTGTTCTTTTACTTTAGACTTTGCACTATAATCCCACCAAGTTTGACGCTTGTATGGGTTACCATTTTTACAATAGAGCAAAAACAAACAAAAAAACTTGAAAAATAAAACATGCCGTCAGACAGCGTAGTTTTACGGATATGGAGACAAAAATATACAGAAGAACAATAGAAATATACAATAATACACGGAGATACGAAACCACAATAGCGCACAAAGGCGGACTTATCACTAGAAGACGTTTCTTCCAGTCAACCTTTGGTTGATATATTTCATTTATTTTATTTGGAAAGATCAACATACAATTTAATCTACAGTAATGAATGCTCCGCGGGCAACTCACATTCAGACTGGAGTGCACTTATGAAAGTGGGAATTAAAAGCAGAGGGATGCACGCGGAGCGGTGTGTGGAGTACTGAATGTACGGTGCGGATGTGCAGGATGATGTCTACTCGGTCAAGCGGGAGCTGGACATCGGGCCCGAGGTGCTGCAGCCGGCGGACCTGCAGTACATGCTGCTGCCCTGCAAGCCCGAGCCCGCCGGCGATGCCGCGCTGTGAGTCACCCTCGTTCTCTTATACACCACTTGCACCGACCCGCAGCTTCGCTCCCCGCATTGTCTGCTCTCTGAAGTATTAGGAGCAGTTAGATATAATATGATGCTGCGAAGCAGTTTTCCACATTGTTTTATGGAAACTAACATTGTTGGCTACATCACCTACAAACATCCGTGATGTCAGCCCATAACACCGGGTGAACTAGGTGCCATGTCAGTGCTTCCCTTCATTTCATGTCAAGTGGGCCACCACGCCTCCCTCCCTCATACCTTATCGTGCCTACTCGTATTACTACTTTAATTCTTTGAAACTTTCTTCTTAGCAAACCTCTAGTAATAGATCTCGATGTTACAGATACATTTTATAATATATATTTTGAGCAACGCATTGCTTTGACACCTCTTCCAGACAATGTTTGCTCACTTACTAGATGCATTAGTTGCTTGTCTTGCTGGTCGGCTTCAGAGAAAAGATATTCCTCCACAAGTATACAAACGCTTTGTCCTCGTGAAATTTTGTGTAAAACAAAATAATGTGAGACAATTGTGCTATCATGTCTATGTTGAAATATTTATACGCAATTTTATGACATTTACAGAATCGAACCAGATATCATCAAAAATGAGCCAAATGCAGCGCTCACACAAGACAACAGTGGTGCTGTGCCAAGTCCGAGCAGGGCTCAATATATATGTGATCTTTGTAGTAGAAGTTTTGTACGTAAGATGACCTTACAGCAGCACTTAATAACTCATACAGATGGACGACCATCTAAGTGCCATATTTGCAAACAGGTGTTTACGCAGAAAAGTAATTTAAGTAGACACATGTTAACTCATAAAAATGAACTACCATATAAATGCAATATTTGCAAATATAGTTCTACACAGGAATCCAGTTTGTATACCCACATGTTAACTCACACAGGTGAACGACGACACAAATGCGATATTTGTAAATATAGTTCTATAAAGAAATCTCATTTAAACACCCACATGTTAACTCACACAGGTGAACGACCACACAAATGTGATATTTGCCATTATAGTTTTACACAAAAAGTCAATTTAAATAGGCACGTGTTAACCCACACAGGTGAACGACCACACAAATGCAATATTTGCAAATATAGTTTTGCACGGAAAACACATTTAAGTACCCACATGTTAACTCACAAAGGTAAACGACCACACAAATGCGATATTTGCAAATATAGTTCTACACGGAAAACAGAATTAAACATCCACATGTTAACTCATACAGGTGAACGACCGCACAAATGCGATATTTGCAAATATAGTTCTACACGGAAAACACTGTTAAATACCCACATGTTAACTCACACAGGTGAACGACCTCACAAATGTGATATTTGCAATTATAGTTTTACTCAAAAATTCGATTTAAAGAGGCACATGTTAACCCACGCAGGTGAACGACCACACAAATGTGATATTTGCAATTATAGTTTTACACAAAAAGTCAATTTAAATAGGCACGTGTTAACCCACACAGGTGAACGACCACACAAATGCAATATTTGCAAATATAGTTCTAGACAGAAAAATCATTTAAACATCCACATGTTAACTCATACAGGTGAACGACCGCACAAATGCGATATTTGCAAATATAGTTTTACACGGAAAATATATTTAAATACCCACATGTTAACTCACACAGGTGAACGACCACACAAATGTGGTATTTGCAATTATAGTTTTACACAAAAATTCGATTTAAATAGGCACATGTTAACCCACCCGGGTGAACGACCACACAAATGCAATATTTGCAAATATAGTTCTAGACAGAAGTCTCATTTAAACACCCACATGTTAACTCACTCAGGTGAACGACCACACAAATGTGATATTTGCAATTATAGTTTTAAACACAAATTAATTTTGACTAAACACATGTTAACTCACATAGGTGAAGGACCACACAAATGCAATATTTGCAAATATAGTTCTAGACAGAAAAATCGTTTAAACATCCACATGTTAACTCATACAGGTGAACGACCGCACAAGTGTGATATTTGCAATTATAGTTTTACACAAAAATGCAATTTAAATAGGCACATGTTAACCAACCGCTGTGGCTACGCGCCCGTCTAGACGTGCGTTTCTTCGGTACCCGTCCATCCACTTTAATAGGTGAAGTGCAGAATTTCTGGAAAGGATGGGCGCGTCGGAGCGCACTAATGTATGTGTGTGGAGCGCACCACACTAAAAGAGGCAGTCCAGGACGGGGTAGTCGCCTGTTTCTCCTGTTTTGTACAAAAACGACATGCGCCGCCTCAACATTAGGTTAGGGTTAATTTATAGAAGATGAATCGCGTAGCTACGCATCTTATATAAATTAACCCTGGTTATTTTTTTTAAACCACGAAAACATTCACCCATACCACATTCCTTGTTTTTACATACATTAGACGTTCATTTTATATAGATGGGCGCGTAGCCACAGCCGTTAACCCACACAGGGGAACGACCACACAAATGCGATATTTGAAATGATAGTTTTACATACCAATTCATTTTGATTAAACACATGTTAACTCACACAGGTGAACGACCACACAAATGCAATATTTGAAAATATAGTTTTACATAAAAATGCAGTTTAAATAGGCACATGTTAACCCACACAGTACCGTATGGGGCCGGTACTTAAAAAGAATAGCCACACTGCCTCTCTCCCCGTTGCATGTCGTAAAAGTCGACTAAGGGATAAGGAAATTCATCAGCCTCGGTAGCTCAGTGGTGCGGTCAGTCGACTGTTGTTAAGCAACGCTGAGCGCGGTCAGTTCTTGGATGGGTGACCGCTCGACCGTTGGAGGCTTACCGTGGTTCTGATTCCATGTTAAACTGTAGGTCCCTTCCCTTCTTACCTTACTAGGTGGTAGGGTTTATCCCGGCAGGGTCGGTACCACCACACTGAGCGAAACGTCGGTCGAAACGGTTATATATGTAAATAGTTCGTGTTTTCCGTCCAGTTCAGTGTGGCCGACATGAAATGAAGGGAAGCACTGAAATGGCACCTAGTTCACCCGGTGTTATGGGCTGACATCACGGATGTTGTAGGTGATATAGCCAACCGTGTTAGTTTCCATAAAAAAAATGCTATATTTGCAATGACAGTTTTACACACAAATCCATTTTGAATAAACACATGTTTATTCACACTTGAACGACCACACAAATGCAATATTTGCAAATATAATTCAAGACAGAAAATTCATTTAAACACCCACATGTTAACTCACACAGGTGAACGACCGCACAAATGTGAAAGTTGCAATTGTAGTTTTACACAAAAATTCAGATTAAATAGGTACATGTTAACTCACACAGGTAAACGACCACACAAATGCAATATTTGCAGTTATAGTTTTACATTCAAATCCATTTTGAATAAACACATGTTTACTCACACAGATGAACGACCACACAAATGCAATATTTGCAAATATTGTTATAAAAAATAAAGCTCATTTAAACAACCACATGTTTACTAACACGGGTAAACCAACACACAAATGCGATATTTGCAAATATAGTTCTACACGGAAAACATATTTAAATACCCACATGTTAACTCACAGGTGAGCCATGTTTACTCACACAGATGAACGACCACACAAATGCAATATTTGCAAATATAGTTATAAAAAATAAAGCTCATTTAAATAACCACATGTTAACTCACATGGGTGAACCAACACACAAATGCGATATTTGAAAATATATTTCTACGCGGAAAACACATTTAAATACCCACATGTTAACTCACAAAGGTAAACAACCACACAAATGTGTATTTGCAAATATAGTTCTACACGGAAAACACATTTAAATACCCACATGTTATCTCACAAAGGCGAACGACAACATAATTGATATATTTGCAAAACATATTTTGCAAATATATCAAGAGATTCTTTCAAGCGTCTTCAAAACTTTATTCCTACAGGCACAAAAATCACGCTTGTTCAACCCTTTTACTCCCCATTCTCGACTATGCAGATGTGTGTTATTTAGACTTAAATGAAGATCTTCTAAACAAACTTGACATACTCTTAAACATGTGCATTTGCTACATCTTTGGTCTGCGCAAGTATGACCAAATTTCCGAATATCGCACGCGTTCACAATGGCTCGATATTCGAAGTCGCAGGAATAGCCACGTATTATTTCTTCTCTTCCGTACACTGAGCGACCCTGCTGCTCCGATATGCCTAAGTGGGCGGTTTAATTTTCTCTGTTCTCATGGTCTCTCTCTGACTGACAACTTACTCCTAGCAAGCTCACTCGAGTTCGTTCTATACTGACTCATTTACAGTCAGTGCGGCTCGCATGTGGAATCAGCTTCCTGAGCAGATACGTCGCTCCACTACTATCCACATGTTCAAAAAACGTATCGATAAACGATTTCTGATACCACATGGCAATGAGTAGGTAAAATAAATATAAATACTCATCGATGCCCTTGCATCTTGATCCTGTGATAAGCCATCAATTAATTCAAGATAACCTCGACCACATCGTGCAATGGACGAAGGATTGGCTTCTTACACGAAACGTAGCGAAATGCACCGTACTGCATATAGGTCCTAAGAATCCGCGTCACAAATACACGATCGAGGGAATCCTTGTACATCCAGTTAATACACAGAAAGATCTCGGAGTAACTGTTTCACATGACCTCAAATGGGAACCACATATAGTAGAAGTTGTAAAAAGAGCAAACTCACTCCTTGACATGATCAGAAAAGCTTTCTCCTACATAAACCCAGACTTGTTCATCAAACTCTACAAAACGTATGTCCGTCCTCTCCTCGAATACTCTTACCAAGTGTGGAACCCCTACTTCATTAAGGATATTGAACTTCTGGAGAGAGTGCAGAGGCGGGCAACCAAGATGGTTCCATCCCTGAGGAACAAGTATTACGAAAGCCGCACTTAGTATTACTACACTAGAGCAAAGAAGACAAAGAGGGAACCTCATCGAAACATTCAAAATTTTCAATGGCCATTACGACGTAGCCAACCTTAATTCAATGTACACAATGAACACCAACGAGAGACTCCGTGGACATTCTTTAAAATTAAACCGAAACACTTCCAACTCCAACCCGAGAAAGTACTTTCTAACGAACCGGGTAGTGGACTCTTGGAACAAGCTACCACAAGAAATGATAAGTGCTATCTCAATGAATGGTTTTAAAAATCTGCTTGACAAACATTTGGTAAATATTAAAAAAAAACAAACACTAATATAATAAAATAAAAAATAAATAATAATATAAAATATATCATAAAACAGTGCACTAAACACGTGAAGTACACGCATCAGCTGCAAGCTGCTAGTGTATATAATAATAATAACAATCTTCAATCCAGTTGAAATATATGTAAAGTATGTATATAAGTATGTATTTATGGTATATAATAGTTGATGTAGGTATATTATAATATTTGTTTTTCTTATTGTTGTATATATGTAATTATGTATATGTAAGGATTTATATTGAATGTATGTATCTTTGTACTTTTTGTATATGTGTGTATTTATATTTCATACTACTGTTCCCTCTTTAGTACTGCATTGTCCGCCCCTACGTGTTTTCCACATCCCAAAGGTTAGTTCGTAAAGAATGCCGCCAGGCATGCCTTTTGTAACCTTTTTATACAATGGTGTACAATAAAGTATGTTCCTTTTCATTTCATTTCATATTTTGCAATAACAACCTCTTTTCAAATCGAGGCGTCGAGGGGCTAGGCCTCCGGCTGGTTGAGTGCAAAGACCGACCACGTCCGTCGAAGAACCGGTGCGATCAATCGTATTCTCCCCAAGTCAGCTGACTAGGTAGGTAGGTAGGATTTTGCCGTCGTGCGGATTCTTCGCACGCCGAGGATTTGTGTCTAATCGAGAGATCCTATTAACTATTAAACTTTAGTCATAAAATAAATCTACAAGTTGTACACCTGGGTTTTATTTAATATTGCCATAAAAATAGACAGGCGACAGTATGTAATTTAAATAAAATAATATTTTTAATATATGTCGAAGTAGCTATGAAAATATGCTGTATTTTCCATCCAATTCAGTGTAGCCGGCGCGACCAAAGGGAAGCACTAAGTGGCACCTAGTTCACCAAGGCGTTTTGAGTTGACTTCAGAGATGGTCTTTTTTTTATGTAATCCGGTATGGGTGGCTGAGTCAGAGGGGCCAAAGCGCATGTTCCGACCAGCCAATATGACCTGCGAGAAGGTAGTTGCCATACCGGAGACTTCCCTGGATTTCTGGCTATACTTTTTTTTTATTTTTTTTATTTATTTTGGAAAAACAAACAGACATGTACATAAAATAAAAAACAATAGCAAACATAATAACAAAGAATAAATACATGCCCAGCAGCGTTTTTCACAAAGAAGATTATAGAGGGACGTTACAATTTTACTTATTTAAAAACTAGTAACAATAATCCTACCTAAAGAAAAGAAATCATGAGAGAAAAAGGCAAAGGCAAGTACACAGCATACAAAACAGCAAATTACGATTATAATGAGGAGCAGCAACCACACACACAGGTAAGAGAGTAGGTGATAGATAAAAAGAAAAGAAAATAACATACTTATCTTACTTATTATATATTACTGGACTAGAGGAGAACCCAACCGAGGCTGCTATGCGGCCATCTTACATCCAGTACGGTTGTACCAACCCAGTCGGCTACAATTTGAGCCTACCACCTAGTAAGGGGCAAGGGAAGGGACCTACAGTTTTACACCGGTTCCGAATGGTGAAGCAGCAGGTGTTGGTACATATGTACTTAAATTTTTTCGTCAGAAAAAACTCATTGATACACGCCGACCGGATTCGAACCGCAGACCTCTCGCATGAGAAGCCGATGCCCAAACCACTCGGCCACCCGCCGCTTGGTGATGTAGCCAACCGTATCAGTCTTCAGTATCCAATATTGTATGAGTAATTAATTAGGTAGATAGTAAGAATACTATACTTTTGAAAAATAGGTGACAACATGACAACACGATGCGAGTGCTATATCCGCAAGGATGGTGCGCTCGGAAGGCGGTGGGTTTGAAGGTTTTGAAAAATAGGTACATACATAGCATCACGCCGTTTCCCGGTGGGGTAGGCAGAGACAACGGATCTCCACGTGCCACCTATATAAAAATATGTTTTATAAAGAAAAAACTAGGTAAGCTTGTTTTATATATTGTTAAAAAAATTATTGTTCAAAATTATACATAGAATGCTTACATATCGAAGGTAAGCGTACCTACAGTTATGTGTGATTGCATATTTCGTACCCTGCTCACTGGGTAGGTCGTATCAGGCATATGGTAGGTTCAACTTAAGTCGAATGCTAACTTTTATTTACTTTTTATTATTACTGCTGACATTCGTTAATTTTTTTTTGGCGGATCGCATATCTAAGCCACTATGCCAGTGTCAAGTGTGATAGGTAGGATCACAATGTTAAAATTTCGAAAATTATCAACTCTGATTTCTAATAATACTAATAAATAAAGAAAGATATTTATAATTTTATATTATGAAAAACACTGTGGCTATGCGCCCGTCTAGACATGCGTTTCTTCGGTGCCCGTCGATGCAATTTAATAGGTGAAGTGCAGAATTTCTGGAAAGGATGGGCGCGTCGGAGCGCACCACACTAAAAAAGGCAGTCCAAGACGGGGTAGTCTCCTGTTTCTCATGTTTTCATCCTGTTTTATACAAAAACGTAATGCGCCGCCTCAACATTAGGTTAGGGTTAATTTATAAATAGCGACGCATCTTCTATAAATTAACCCTGGTTTTTTTTAACCACCTAAACGTTCCGTATCGAACCCTAGAGTTGAGGGTAGTGCTAAAGCAAGCAAAAATTATGCATGAAAGAAAACATGAGTGGATGATATCCTTTGTGATTTGTGTAGCCTTCTTTAGCACCGCCTTCAACTCTAGGGTCCAATTTATTTTATTTCATACATTTTATGAAGGCGGTTTTTATATTTTTTTAAATAGTTTTTTTGGAAGCTTATTTAAATCACACATTGTGATATACGCTTCCATGAAAATAACCATAACCTAATTTTAACACCCTAACATTGCATAAAAAAAAACAAAACAAAACAAATGTTGATAAAAGCATTGACTTATATGGACAAAAGGGACACGAACCCATGGTCGATATCGAAAAAATAAAAATCATACATATCACACACGCTGAATCCCGACAATCGGGGTAAGCAGAGTAATCGGTGTTGTGCTGCAAGAACTCTGATAAATTACAGCACAACACCGACCACCACGTTTCGCAAATTATTCGAACAAGATTCAATCGATCAAGCAGCAAGTAAGGCTCGAAGACTCGCCTCCTGCATGACTCGGTGGAAGTACCGTGCCAAGGTGAGAGGTGACGACCCTGTCGCCCTTTAGCACGGCATCTTGTCCTTATCCCTTAGTCGCCTTTTACGACATGCACGGGGAGAGATGCAGTGAGGCTATTCTTCTTAACCCCTTACCGCACACGAAGCCACAGGTGATCACCTCCACTTTGACTCAAATAAATTTCAACTATGATTATTTTAATTCTTTACTGCATACTAATCCTCAGCAGGCGGAAATTGGCTATAGGTTGAGACCCTTGCATCCTTAGTACCATGATCCGATAGCAAGAAAAAAATAAAACTGTCTGTCATTTCGGAATTTTCGTTGAAAGATAAAATTGCTCGTGTTTGGACCCGAATTACGTCGAAATTTCTCAACGTTTGGTGGTGTTTTATACACCAAATCAAAGCCCAGCTCATCGCGCTGCTGATCAACGTATTTGCCGTAAGTTATTTCATATTTAATACAAAATTACGAAGCTAATTTATAACGTCCACTTGTGGCTTTACATGAAGTTGGGTGAATTTTCGTTCTGCACAGGTGGCGTTTCATGCAGCATCGGCTATTTGCATTATTGGCGTTATATGCATTCACGGCAAAGGCCGTACCAAACCTAGATAGACGCGGTGCTCGATCCGTATTTTCTCGACAATCATGCTCCAAAAATCGTAGAGCGGAGAAAGGCGAAAGAAAACTATTTGTCTCTTTTTCACGCATTAGGGCCTTATGCATCGCTTCGTCTTAACTCTTACCTCTCTCTCTACAAATCATATTCCTTTTTAAGAAATTGGCACAAATATCACCATTTTGTTACAGAATAATGGATCCAAGAAGATTTTATGCCAATATTCCATCTGATAGCGAAGACAGTGATTTATCAGATGATGAACGATACCAACGCGGTAGAAGAACAAAGAGACAAACCAATGTCGTCATTCCAGATTCTGATGACGAAGATCCTTATGCATACATGGATGACGAGACAGCTGACCCAGACTACATTGATCCATTAGAAATGAAGGAACAACATGTGACTGATAGCGAAGATCTGGAAAACTCTGGTGCAGAAAACGAAAATCCAAGTACCGACGTCTGCGGAAAGAAGAAAACAAAAAAATCAAAGAAACAAGTACACAACTATGTATGGAAAGAGGGATCAATGCAGTACAAAGAAGAGGACATGCAATTTTTGGGGGACGAAACCCTTACCGACGAAATAAAAAAATTGGAGACACCATACGATTTTTTTATGTACATGTTAACTGAAGATATGGTGAAATACATAACTGAACAAACAAATTTGTATGCCACCCAAAAATGCCCAGATGTAAATTGTAATATCACACAAACGGAAATATTGAAATTTTTGGGTATTATCGTTTATACGTCCGTAGTTCACTTACCGGCAACAAGACACTACTGGAGAGAAGGTATTAACTTTGAACCTGTATCGATGAGCCTGACCTGCAATCGATTTGAAGAAATTAAACGTTTCCTTCATTTCGCTAATAATGACGACAACCCTGCGACCTCGAGCTCGAAGAATGACAAGCTCCACAAAATAAGACCCATTTTGGACAAACTCAAGAAGCGAATGAACGAAGTTCCGAAAGAAGAGTACCTAGCAGTCGACGAACAAATCATTCCTACAAAGGCCAGAATCTCAATCAAACAGTACAATCCAAAAAAACCCCACAAATGGGGTTATAAGGCATATGTTCTGAGTGGCGCGTCTGGATTTAGCTATGATTACGAGATATATGCTGGATCGCAATCTAATACTGTTCCAGATAACTGTCCTGACCTTGGCGTTAGTGGAAATGCCGTTTTAAGAATGGCTTCTACTATTCCGACTCATGTTAATCATAAAATCTACTTCGATAACTGGTACACCGGGCTTCCTCTTGTAGCATATTTGCACAACGTAGGCATACTTCCACTCGGGACCGTCAATAGAAATAGACTACCCGGCGCAAACGAAATCTTACCAAGCATTAATGACATGACTAAACAAGGAAGAGGAAGTTCTGCTGAAATTCTTACCACAGTAAATGACGTCGATGTGTCTGTTGTCTCATGGTTGGATAACAAGCTTGTCAACCTATGCTCCAGCTATGTTGGAAACGAACCAATGGGAACTGTAAAAAGATTCATAAGAGAGAAAAAAATATATAAAGATTTTCCTTGCCCTAAAGCTGTTCTTCAATATAATCGTTATATGGGTGGAGTAGATCTCTTAGATTCAATGCTCGGATACTACCGAATAAAAATTCGCAGCAAGAAATGGTATTTACGTATCTTTTTCCACCTGGTCGATCTCGTTATGGTGAACGCCTGGATTCTTTGGCGCAGAAAGAACACAGACACATACATGCCGCTGCTGGACTTTAAATTGTTGGTGGCGGAAACGCTCACAAAAATAAGCAGCAACCCCATCGACACTCCCACAACACGAAAACGGGGACGACCTGCAAACCAGGACTCTCCCAGTTTCTTGAAGAAACGGAAGAGGTTGGCGATGCCCAGTAGGCAAGTAGCAGAAGATGGTCACGACCACTTGCCAGAGTGGTGTCAGTCTCGTATGATGTGTAAGAATCCTGGGTGTTCAGCCAGAAGTTTCATCATGTGCAGAAAGTGCAGAGCACATCTTTGCTTGAAGAAAGGCAGAAATTGTTATGCAGAATTTCATACTAAACTTGACTCCAATAATTCCGCATGAGTTAAGAGGCGTTTACTTAAATACCGGAAATTTCCGATACAATTTTTTTAAGAACTTGTATTTTTTTTTCATTTTAAAAATAATTCCAAAAACGCTGGTCAGAATGTTTTATTTTTTAAATAGTGTGTATAAATACCTACATAAAAACCGTTACAAAATATACCTACCGATATTACTCATACTACATAGAAGACCATTTATGGCTTGTAAGCTAAAATAACCGGCACTGCATATGGGGCCAAATATGGCTTTCCTACATTTTCAGGTTTTTCTCGAAAAAGGCTGGTTCAATATTTTTTTCCTTATTTTTGCTATGAACTACAAACTGAATTTAACAACATAGTTTTTTTTTATTGAAAACAAAAATCCCATGCAGTAAGGGGTTAAGTACCGGCCCCACACGGCACTAATAAAAATCCTACACTCTTATACCACTGAGCCAACAAATTACATAAACGACCAAACGAATATCGGATTCAGTTGGTTCGCTTTCGAGCCGAGTCAACCCGAGTGTTTCCGAAAGGAGCGTAGGAAGAGGCGCAGGATCAGCCAGAGCTGTCAGGTGTCAAACCCTATTTTACCACGTTTTTTTTTAGATTAATTCGTCTCCTCCCGAAACAGGCAAAACTCATTAGAGTATACAGCCAATTCTGTCGTAGCTTTTAACGTCTGTTGTATAAATTCTCGCACCGCGAGAACCACAAAAATATAATATATTTTATAATTACAACGACCAAAGATTTGCAGTTTTTTTTTAAATGGCATGTGGCTTCTAGAATTTTCTTTCTAATTTTCGATTGAGGCTCAATGTGCCAGTGTCACGTTGTAGGATCCCAGCTAATTCCAAATATTGTGTATACAATGTCCAAAAACCGGCCAAGTGCGAGTCGAACGAACTCGCGCACCGAGGGTTCCGTATCGCCATGCCATGGTTAACGCCACATATTTCATTAGGTTATACAGAAAGAAGATGTGTCCGCGACGCATCTTCTCTTTATTGACCCTGGTTATTATTTTTTAAACCACCAAAACATCACTATTACATACCACACAACATCACTCATACGGTATGAGTGATGTTGTGGTATGGTATGAGTCATACCCACAGAGCATAGAACTGCGCGCGCATTACTTCTCATGCTCTGTGGTCATACATACCACACATTCCTCCTTCGAGCCGAAGTTTGCCTAAAGGAGTAGGTTGCAGGATCGAGCAGGTCTTTCAGGTGGCGGACCGGGTAAATACGTAGGTACGCAACGCAACGCATACATACGTTTGCCACGCACATAGTACGCACTTTGAGTACTTACGCACCTTTCCTACGCACATAACAAACAGTGCGCGTTTTGTTCAAAGAATATAATATACTGCGCGGGACGGATCTCGGCGTGTCGTCCCGCAGCGGGCGACCCGCCACGCGAATACACTATATACGTACGGTGCGGGTGCGAGGGAGAATACTGACGAACCGCTGCGGCGGCGACACGCCGAGATCCGCCCCGCGCATTATACTACTAGGGCGTTTTGTTTTTGTTCTGTCTGTGCTGTGCGCGTGCATTGCGCAGCACAGAGTACATGGTGCATTGCAGTCGTCTGAAAGGCGCTGTTATATCTTTTTATAACTAGTTCGGGCGGCGGCATGATGCGTCCGCAGGTTGATTCGGACAGTGAGGACGAGCTGCCGGGCGGCTGGGAGCAGAAGACTACAGCTGATGGCAACGTTTACTTTGTCAAGTAAGCGCGAAACCTCAACCTACCTACAGGTCCTTTTCAACTTGCACACACCACACGCCGTATCCCGACAATCGGAGATTTCACTATAATTCATCTTTTAACTCGGCCTGCACAATAAGCATACCAGCAATTTTCTAATTAGCAGGCCTTATACTACAGCGCAACCCGGTGTTGTGCTGCAAGTGCTGTGGTAATTGGTCCCCGAGACGATCAAGTCCACTTGTCAAGTCTACGTGATTGAAGCGAATATTGATCGTTTACCGCGTTGACTTGACGCTACCGTCAAGTGGTCTACTGCTTGATCGAAATTGACAGACATTTTGATTGACGGTACTTGATGCGCTTGCGCTTGACGCGATTTGACGGGGACTTGACAAGCTTTTTTCATTTGCGGCCGCAACATCGAAGATGGCGGACGACGAACAGGACGTAGACGTGGCCTTGGCGGGAAGCGCCGACATAATTACCGAGCGTGATTTTATCCTATTGCTAATATCTCTCTACAGGGATTTTCCTGTACTATGGAAAAAGCATGGTGTCATCACTTCGAATCTACAAACCCACCTACACCGAAGAATTATTGAAGAAAAATGCCATATCTGCGTTGGAAATAATTTTTTGCGACAACTTTCTTGGGCACAGATCGGTAGGCGACTGTGGACTGGACGTCAAGTCTCCCGTCAAGTCTCCCAATCTCCCATCAAGTGAAACCGTCAATAACGTAGACTTGACAAGTGGACTTGATCGTCTCGGGGACCCATAACGCCATGTTTAGCAAATTATTCGGACGACATAACTATCAGGCAGGAAGTAAGTGGCGCGGTCTTTCCACCGAGTCATGCAGCAGGTGAGCCTTCGTGCCTTCGGAGTTATCTTGTCCGAATACTTTGCTAAACGTGGTGGTTGGTGTTGTGCTGTAATTTACCAGAGTACTTGCAGCACAACACTGATTACCTCGATTATCGGGATATGGCGTGTGATGTGTACAAAACTTTAACTTAATATTAAATTGGGACCTATTGTGTTACCCAGCACCATATCCCACAAATTAAATATAAGAGGTATCCAAGGTTACAGAGAATCCTCACAAGCTAATCTGACAAGAGCACTTAAAAACTAATTTCGGCAAGAGAGAGAAAAAAAAAACACAAACTAAAGCTAAAGCTACTCCACACACTATAAATAATATAATACTATGTATAATATAAATACTAGGTAACAATTTTTTTTTATGGAAATTGACACGGTTGGCTACATCACCTACAACATCCGTGATGTCAGCCCATAACACCGGGTGAACTAGGTGCCATGTCAGTGCTTCCCTTAATTTCATGTTGGCTACACTGAACTGGACAGAAAACACGAACTATTTACATATATAACCGTTTCGACCGACGTTTCGCTCAGTGTGGTGGTACCGACCCGGCCGGGATTAACCCTACCACTTAGTAAGGTAAGAAGGGAAGGGACCTACAGTTTAACGTGGAGTTCGAACCACGGTCAGCCTCCAACGGTCGATCGGTCACCCATCCAAGTACTGTCTGCGCTCAGCGTTGCTTAACAACAGTCGACCAACCGCACCACTGAGCTATCGAGGCTGAACTTAAAACAAATCATACAATTAGGCAACACAGATAGTTTTAGGCAGATTTTTTTACTATTCTATGATTTATAAGAATCACTTTAATTCCGGTAGTTCGTTTGAAAAGAAGACGCAGTGGACCCATCCTCGCACCGGTCGTAAGAAGGTCGTTCCGGCCGAGATGCCGTTCGGCTGGAGGCAGACTCAGGATGACAGCGGCCGCACCATCTACATACATAAGGTATTACGTATATTATCTATGGTGAATCAGCAGGTACATGTTCTCTTTTTTTTAAATTTTATTTTATGTACTCGTAACATTATAATGTCTAGTCCACGGGGAGCCAAGTCCAGTCCGGCTGTCGTGGCCTATGTTTGAAATTATATTCTTTGGTTTTGAAGGTCAATGGCCACATTTCGAGAGAGACAGCTCTACAGAAAATTCGCGCAAAATGAAAGAGACAACACTGCACTTCCCCGCTATTACTGAATTGCCAGTTCCAGGGTTTTATGGGGAAATTTATTCAAATTAATTACACGAAGTAAGCACGTTTTTAACAGTTACACATCTGTAAAAAAATACGGAACAGTAAAATATAATATTTTCTCCACTTAATTGCTTAAATCAGTAATTTCAGACAGTGATAAGAAGGTTTTTTTATTCAATTCAAATAAAATTGAATTGAGCATTTTTACATTTTTTACCTGGCAACATTATGGATTCCAGCATTTACGAAATTTTACCCAAACAAAAGAATCAACCACGTAAAAACACGAGTTATGCCTTTTACTATCATTTTTCGTTCGAAAACGAATGCACCAAGCTTGCAGCAAACAGTAAAAGTATTTGCGTGAAGTGCAGTGTACCTACAGCTTCACGGAGGTAAGAAAAGTGCTTTTGATACTTTTCGATATTTCAAATTTTTCCACGATATCTCCTATATTTTCCAAATAACATAATGTTACAGCATGTTATTTATTGGATGCTTGCCTTTGTCTGTAATACAGAGTAAGTTATTACCCAAGTAGGGTTGTAGTGAAAATTGTCAAAATAAACATAACCTCTATAAAATTTGCAGTATCATCCATACATATTATGTATGCCGCACGCCTTTGTGTTCAGGAAATTGAAATGCGCCTCTAGTTCCCTATTACGAGAGATCCACAATGAAAAAAAAACAATGCTGCTGGTTAATTAGGTAAGGTTTTTATTGACTCAGTCCTATCCGATAAATGTACTGCAGCCTTAGAATATATTTATGACTCCCCTATGATTCAACTCCTGCAGTAGCAAACCAATTTAGGTTACTGTCTACAACGGCCGACCACAAATCAAAGTATGTAGGTACTAATAATCTTATAAATAAAATCTTGGTGTGTTCTTTCTCAGATAACACCATAGAAGTCCGTAAAATGTGGGGCGTCTTCTGCAAAACATGCGGTCGAAGCAGCACGATCATATCACAGATTTCCTTCACCTAACTTGAAAAATTTCGAAAGGTAAGACCAATGGTATGTACAATACTTATGGAAGTCAATCAGAACGGTACAGAAAACATGTGTGTGAAATTGACAGCATAAGCGATGAGTCACTCAGTATCTGGGGCTTTACTGGCCTCTCAAGCGCGAGGTTGTGGGTTCGAATCCCAGTCCTTGTAAAAATCTTTACAATTTGCCCGTCGTCGCTCCGGCGAGTGAAGGAAAACACTGCAAGGAAATCCTTTCCATCATTACAAGGTGGTAGGACTTACAACTGAAAATCAATCAATCAATCAATCTGAATCCAATCAATCAATTTACTTCTACGTCACGGCATGCCGTTAGCGGACTGAACAGTTAATATAAATGCGCACGCAGTCACGGGTAAATGCTAGTATTATATACATTCATGCTCATTACTCCTAATATGTTACAGGTGAGCTGCCCCTGCAAGCAGTGACAATGGTGAATCTCGTAGAAGAGTGGGGCGTCTTCTGCAAAACACGCGGTCGAAGCAGCACGATCATATCACAGATTTCCTTCACCTAACTTGAACAATTTCGAAAGGTAAGACCAATGGTATGTACAATACTTATGGAAGTCAATCAGAACGGTACAGAAAACATGTGTGTGAAATTGACAGCATCAGCGATGAGTCACTCAGTATCTGGGGCTTTACTGGCCTCTCAAGCGCGAGGTTGTGGGTTCGAATCCCAGTCCTTGTAAAAATCTTTACAATTTGCCCGTCGTCGCTCCGGCGAGTGAAGGAAAACACTGCAAGGAAATCCTTTCCATCCTTACAAGGTGGTAGGACTTACCACTGAAAATCAATCAGTCAATCAATCCGAATCCAATCAATCAATTTACTTCTACGTCACGGCATGCCGTCAGCGGGCTGAACAGTTAATATAAATATGCGCGCATCACGGGTAAATGCTAGTATTATATACATACATGCTCATTACTCCTAATATGTTACAGGTGAGCTGCCCCTGCAAGCAGTGACAACGGCGAACCTCGTAGAAGATGTGGACCAGCTCTTTGGGCAACAACACAGGCAAGCCATTAAACATTGAAAGTGGTTAGGAGCGAGGGCCACTCCACCTACCCACAATGAGTGGGTTGCTACAATAGAAGCACTTGAGCGTTTGTTTAAAATGTTACAACGTCTAGACTTTTATTTAGTCTCAACGAACTGTCTAAATCAAGACAATTTAGAAAACATGTTTGGGGGCGTAAGATCGAGCTGTGGAAATAACAACAATCCCACAGTCCAGCAATTCTTGCTGGACTAAAAACTGTGACGATTAGTGGCATAGTGGCGCACAGTCTTAGTACAAAATGTATCTTACAAGGTCAGTCACATTTAATAAATAATTTAGAAAACTTCATTTGTAAAGCGCCCCAGCTCAAATAGATAAAGACGAATTGTTTTATGAAATGTTCGAGGAAATCGTGCATTTGTAATTATATGTAACGGTAATATTGTAAGTATGTAGTAATATGAGGATGTTCATTATATATAAGCATTGATTTATGAGTTATTATGTACATACTTGTTATAAGCCAAGTTGTTGTAGGCGAATTTAACCATATAAAAAATTGTTAAGAGAAAAAAAGATCGTAAAACAAACTTATTATGTACAGTTTCCTATGTAGTACGGTTTGTGCCAATTATTTGGATGAAATTGATTATTTACTTTAATATTTACTTGTGTAATAGTTTACTTGTACAAACACTTCATTTCGTAATAAAAGAGCATTTGCTGTGTACTCATGATGTTATTTATTTGGCACATTTAGCTAAACTGTGACCATGTCACATTGATAGTTCTAAAATTGTCAGTTCTGCCTGCTCAGTCAGAGTGGGCTGACAATTTTAGAAATATCAGTGTGAAATGGTCACAGTTTGGCTAAATGTGCAGTACCTACTAAAAATAAATTTAATTCGAAATTCCCGCCAATTCCCGCCAAGTGCTAGTTCTGAAGGACGCCGGTGGCCGCATTTGGCGCCACCAAGGTTAAAACATAGGCAAACAAATTTTGTATGGGCTTGTGCTTCTTCTACGCCCTAGTAGTATTATATTCTTTGGTCTAGTCGGTTCTTTGTTTTTAGCTATAATATTTAATGTTTATTATTATTGTTGCTTTTTAATGTTTTAAAGGTAGGTAGTTTTAAGTACTGGTTATTTTTTTTTTCTTTTTTCTTTTCTAAATTCATTAATATTGGTTATTTTCTGTGTTCTTGTTGTTTTAATTAAAATATGGTGAGATTTTTTTTTACTGTACTTATTAAATTTTTACATGTTCTTAATGTTTATGTTTTTTGTTTGTTTTTATGCTTTTATTTTATTTTTGAAAATTGTAATAAGTAATATTTATTACTGTGTGTATTGATGGGAGCCGATGAAAATCAGCGCGCAGTCTAACTGCGTCTCAGCTGAGCGGTTTCCGATTCACCGTCCTCATGTGTAATAATTAGGTATATTAAATTATTGTATTGTACTGTCAATGGAGTGTGGAAGCGTCCAAGAAGAGTGCTCCACTTCATGAAAGAGCTCGGGTGGCTGGAGTAACACTACCCGAGCGCCAACGTACAACGGACCGTCTTGAGGTCTCAGTGCGGAGAATGGCCCACCCGTCTTCCCAAGAGGCTGGGCAGCAAACAACAACAACAACAACAACTGTCAATGGATAGTGAATAAATATATTTCTTTCTTTCTTTCTTTTAGCGATTCATCTCTATTAGGAGTTTTTCATGATCAGTCTCACTCACACCAAATGATCTTCTTAATGCGTCTAAACCAGCGGTTCCCAATTATAGATTAACCGGTACCACTTTGTGAATTTTGTGAGACCAACAATTTTTTGTAGTATAAAAAACTAGCTGTGCCAGCGGCTCCGCCCGCTCTCATATTTGACTTCTCTGCTTACCTCATAAGCCATTTAACGTGATAAAAAGTAGTCTATACTTGATGGGAAGAACCAAGCTATCCGGAGAAGCAAACTGTATTAAAATCGGTTAAGTGGTTCTCGAGTTATAAGCGGGCAGACAGGCATACATACATACAGACAGAAAGCAGACGTTGGATTTTATTAAATAAAAAAAATTGTGCATAGTAATACCTATGTACATAATATATAGGTAGTACGAATACTAAACTAAATAATAAACTGCAATACTAAAGTATTTCAAAAGTACACGGTGAGATACGTTGAGCTGAGTTTTAAATAGATTCTGATTCTGCATTGTTAAATTTTGGGGCTTGCTCTGTAGTAACAATGCAATATATAAATAAATAAATAAATAAATACCATTCATTAGCACATTACCAAATGGAGCAGGCCAGTCTTCACAAACAGTACCCGTTCACGAGCATCACACCAGGGCCAGCCATCGCATCCCTCAACCATAATTGTGGGTGAGAGGCGACCCGGACCAAGCATCACTGTAAGCAATCCAGGGAAGTCTCCGGTATGGCACTTACCTTCTCAGAGGTGATATTGGCTGGTCGGAGCATGCGCTTTGGCCCCTCCGACTCAGCCACCCATACCGGATTACATAAAAAAAAAACCTTAAAGCGATGCAATACCCCAGCGGCAACATGTCATTTTTACGACTAGTGCCATTTTACTGAGCTGCTCTGACTACAAAGACTAATTAATGAAGTGTATCAGGTGTAAACAGCCTTTGTCTAGCATTGACTAGACACATTAAGAAGCCCATTTGAGCGAGTGAGTTATCCTGAAGTTTTACGTTGAATCCGAACCAACTGGCCTCAATGGTCGAACGGTTCAAAAGAATATAAGGGCCGGTACTTTAAAAGAATAGCCCCACTGCATCTCTCCCCGTGTATGTCGTAAAAGGCGACTAAGACCCCCTTATATTATTAGGTGGTAGGGTTTAACCCGCCCGGGTTGGTACCACCGCACTGAATGAAAGGTCAGTCGAAACGGCTATGTAAATAGTTTGTGTTTTCCGTCCAGTTCCGTGTAGCCGGCACGACCGAAGGTAAGCACTGACCTGGCACCTAGTTCACCCGGTGTTATGGGCTGACATCACAGATGTTGTAGGTGATGCGGCCAATCGTGTCAGGTTCCATAAAAAAAAAATTCAAAGTCCGACCATCGCCAGCCGATCCAGCCCCTGAAGCTTGACGTAAAAGACATCTCTCCATTGTATTTCAGGAGGACGGGCGCAGTTCGTACGTGGACCCGCGACTGGCGTTTGCGCGCGACGAGAAGACGCACGTGCACGACTTCCGGCAACGTTTTGACTCTTCTTCTACGGCATATCAGGTTGGTGGACGCATCGACCGACCACAGCGCTGGATATGTGACCCCATACTAAGCACGTCAGAAAAGCAGACCACATTTAATATACCGATATTATTATAACCGTTTAACTGCTGAATGCCTTTAAAATGCCACCAAAGCTTTGACCGAAATCAGTGTATTGCCTTTAACCGCTCACACACCTGCGGACACACCACACATGTGTCTCACTCGCTACCCCTCGAAATCCGTCTGTCCCAGTCAGTACCTATTTATGTTTAAAAAGCGTTATTATAAAAAGAGTTTAGCGTATTCTGTCATAATTTCTGGAACCATAAAATTACTTGCAAATTGGTTAGAGTCTAATGCTAGTTTTCTCTGTATATTTTATTTGTGTATATTATTATGTTTGTATTTATATATTTTTATCTGTTTATTTGTATTTATGTTGTATAATTTATTGAAATTGTAAATATACATCATTCTTATTTATTCTCTGCCACTCACTCTACACTCATTCATGATAACCCAAAGGTTGGCTGGAGGAGAACGCCTACGGCGTTAGGCTGTACTTTTTGTAAATTTTTAAAAGTGAAATGAACATATTTTGATTTATTTTGATGTGGAATACATGTTGGAGACAGGCTTGCCAGATGTTGTCCGGTTTTTGAGGCTTGTGTCTTCAAAATAATGACAAACCGGACATCAAGACATCAGGCTTTTTTCTTCACATAACGCAAATATTTACTTTATGCAGAACATTTTCATACTTTATCTTACTGTGTTCTTGGATTTTGCAAGCAGTTCGTAATTCCAACCCTTTTATTTATTACTCTTATCTCCCATTCATTTTCAAAAGTAAAGGTCATGAAAAATTTTATACCTGAAAAACCAAAGCACACCTAAAAACACCTAAACCGAATGGGCCTTAGCGACACACCGGTGTGCAGGTTCTGTATAAAAGAGCATGAAATGCCCGTACACAACCTTTGTGAATGTGAAGTGCTCTTCACAGTGGAAGCCATATTCTTGGGGGTTATATTTTTAACCCATGCACAGGTACTCAACCCCAAGAATATAAGTGGGTTCATAGCCGAAATCGGACTTGCCGGTGAGCTATAAACTTGAGAGATCACAATAGATCTTCCTAGGTCGCAGTAACGACAGGGCTCAGGAGCCCCAACTCTCACACTTTAAATCATGAACATAATCATTCCCTAAAAAGTTGCAAAAAAATTTCGTAAGCGGTTTCCATACTTTAGTGACTTTTCGTGTCGAGGTGCTCCACGGCGTGGACTTATCTGGGAAGACCGCCGTGGTCACGGGCTGCAACGCCGGCATCGGATACGAGACTGCCAAGTCGATGGCGCGGCACGGATGCAAGGTAGGTACAACTGTTTTGTTTAAAAAAATATTTGTCCGCCTTGGGCAGCATCGCCATTATGTATGTATAATAAATAACAAGCATACCATAGATTCAACTGGGTTGGGCTGGGAGAGACGAATTCAACTGGGTTGGGCTGGGAGAGACGAATTCAACTGGGTTGGGCTGGGAGAGACGAATTTAACTGGGTTGGGCTGGGAGAGAAAAATTCAACTGGGTTGGGCTGGGAGAGACGAATTCAACTGGGTTGGGCTGGGAGAGACGAATTCAACTGGGTTGGGCTGGGAGAGACGAATTCAACTGGGTTTTGCTGCCTTTGGAAAACTAAAATTCGTCCTGAAGTCTGACCTTCCGCAGAATTTAAAGACCCGTATATATGACCAGTGTGTCCTCCCGGTTATGATGTACGGGTGTGAAACGTGGACTCTGACGGTCGCTGTTGTCCAAAGGTTGAAAGTTGCCCAGTGAGCAATGGAGCGAGCCATGCTGGGAATATCGCTACGTGATATGGTGCGTAACGAGGCGATCCGCCGACGCACCAAAGTAGTCGATATTGGACACCGGGTGGCTAAGCTCAAGTGGCAGTGGGCTGGGCACGTTAGCCGAAGAGACGATGACCGTTGGAGTAACCGTGTCCTACACTGGCGGCCATGGACAGGAAAACGGAGTGTGGGAAGACCACCCGCCAGGTGGGACGACGACATCAAGTACACCGGCGGAAATCAGTGGTTCCGTATCGCTGAAGGACTGGAGGAAAATTGGAGAGGCGTATGTCCAGCAGTGGACGCTTACACGCTGACTGACTGACTGACTGACATACCATAGATTATAATCTATAATTTTTATGTAATCCGGCATTTGTGGCTTAGTCGGAGGGGCCAAAGCACATGCTGATGGTATGGTTTAATTATTTTTAAGTTACTACATACAATGTTGTGTTAGTACCTTATACATATATTATATGTATAAGATACAAGTCACAAAACATTGTGACTTGCGAAGTTTGTTTGTCAGTTCTTCTTCTTGAATTTAGAACTGGCGCAATTTGATACAACACCTGATACACTTAATTAATAAGTCTTTGTAGTTAGAACTCTCAGCAAAATTGTTAATCTTGCTCTCAAGCTGTGTTTTCGAATGCGAAGCGATGTTATTATGTTGCTAGTTACTAAAATACTTGTAATAAATAATATGTACCTATTAAATAATATACCATGCGATGTTTCTTGCCGGTTCTTCTTCGTGAGTGTGATCGAACCGGATAGAACAAATTGTGACAAGTTCGAGTGCAGTCTAACTGCCATATGAATTCTGTGATGTCAGCCCATAACACCGGGTGAACTTGGTGCCACGTCAGTGCTTCCCTTCGGTCGTGCCGGCTACACTGAACTGGACAGAAAACACAAACTATTTACATAGCCGTTTCGACTGACCTTTCATTCAGTGCGGTGGTACCAACCCGGGTGGGTTAAACCCTACCACCTAGTAATATAAGAAGGGAGTCATAACCCTTAGTCGCCTTTTACGACACACACGGGGAGAGATGCAGCGAGGCTATTCTTTTGAAGTACCGGCCCCACACGGTACAAAATTATGGTTGGATATTCATATTATGGTTGGTGTTTGGCGTCACTGTGGCCGACGTTTCGGACTGGCGGCGCGTGCAGTCCTTCCTCAGGACGAGTGCCTGGCTGTGTTCGGGCCCGCGGTTAACAGAACAGGTGTTAATTAACTTAATGCCTCTAGGCATTTTCTAACAGAATACCTTACAACCAACCATTTGATGAAAAATGTCTGTGCTGACCCATCTGGCAACCCTAAGTGTATCCAGGGCTTAAATCATTCCAGGTGGTGATGGCGAATCGCAACATGGCTGCGACAAACGAAGCGATCGCTCAGATCGTCGCGGAGACGGGCGCGTCACAGGACAACCTCGTCCCCATGCTGGTGGACCTCGCCTCGTTGGCGTCTGTGAAGAAGTTCGCACTGCTGGCCAAGACTAAGTTGTCTGGGTGTGTGATTTTGAAGTTGCGTTTTAGTCCTTCGAGAGCGGCGTGAATAGGCACCTGTTCAGGCTGGCATGGCATTCGCATACGATTGAATGTCCATGGACGTCGTTAAGACACCTTATGGTGGGGATGGGCGCCACATGTAGCGCGTTCAATAAAAAGATTATTTTTTCTTTACGCTTATTATAAATTCCCTACCTCGATTGACACCCTCCTCTACTGGCAATGGGGCCGGATATGTTTGGTGAAGTCATCGCAAGCTCAGTTCGGCACATTCCCTTTCTCTTCCTTAGGCGCGTTATGAAAATGGGTAATTTTTTTTTTTTTTTTTATGGAAACTGACACGCTTGGCTACATCACCTACAACGTCCGTGATGTCAGCCCATAACACCGGGTGAACTAGGTGCCATGTCAGTGCTTCCCCCTTTGATCGTACCGGCTATACTGAACTGGTCGGAAAACACAAACTATTTACATAGCCGTTTAGACCACAGTATAATCACAGGGTAATCACAGAAAAAAGTCACCTTCATGCGTTATTTTGAGGGATCGGAATAGGTAGAGTATAAATAGGTAATGGTGGCGGGAAGACATAACATGGAGTGGTTAAAACCACTTCTTTCGGGAATTCTGAAAAATTCCTGGGAATTCCGAGTTTTGAAAAATCTATTCTGGTAGTGATATAGTTAGTAACTTTTGTAATGGTATGAATACCTTATTAAAATCCCAAAATAACTTCCATACCAATAACATGATGCACCGGGTCGTAAGGGCCTTGAACAAATTATCCAAAGACACCATCAGCGCCCCCTCATTTAAATCTTTAAAAAACCAATTTTTTTTTTCTGCTACCGAACTGGGTGGCTCTGCCCGAGGTCGCAACCTCAGGCGCAGCCAATTTCACCCCCGAGGAGGTGCCAGTCCGGCTTGGAGGTGGACTAATGTTGCTGGGGAAAGGCTATTAACCCGCGATTTGAAGATCCGTGGATTGTAGGAGTGGGGGAAGATATTCCCTGGGAGCCCGTTCCACACCTTTGCAGTGCGGCACAAGAACAATTTAGAGAATTGTGCAGTTCGAAGTACTCTTCTGTCGACTACAAAGGGGTGTTCCGCGAGAGTATGGCGGGTTTGGCGAAGGCGAACAGGAGGAGGAGGGTTAAGGGAAGCAAGTTCGTCAGAGCAGCGGCCATAGTAGTACCAATAAAACAGGCTTAATGACCCAAAGATACGTCTGTGCTTTAGAGGTTGAAGGTCCTTTGTGAGTTCAGAGTCACCAATGAGGCGAATGGCTCGTCGCTGAATAGAATCCAAGGCTGAAAGAAGGTACTCAGGGGAACCCTCCCAAACATGACTGCAATATTCCATCACCGGTCTTACTTGTGCTTTGTAGAGTGTAAGCAGTTGGACTGGCGTGAAAAATCGCCGACATCGGTAAAGGATCCCTAATTTTCGAGACGCTAGTTTCGCCTTGGACTCTATGAACGATCGAAACCCAACGTCCCCTGGACACCTCCATACCCAGGACGCCCAGACTACCATCGTTGGGGACTTGGCTGCCCTGAAAAGTGGCTTGGAGAGGAAACGGATCGGCCTTATTAAAGAAGGCGCGAGCTTGCGTCTTGGCTACGTTGAAGTTGACCAAGTTCTTCTTCCCCCAAGAGGATACTTTTGCGAGAACCTGGTCAACCCGAGCAACAGTTTCGCGTCTCGCGTTTGCTGCTGAGGCTTCTCTACTCTTCCAGTCCTTGATGAACCCTTCGTGCCCCGTGCTGTCGTCCGCGTAACAATGTATTTCGCCGAGCGAGAGCACGTCATTCATGAACAATAGAAACAGAGTAGGCGACAGCACGGATCCTTGTGGAACACCAGCATTGATTAAGTAGTCGGCCGAGCAGGCACCATCTAGGGTGACAATTAGACAAAATAAAAACACAAAACAAAAATAGTTAAAAACAATATCAGTGCAATCATTAATTAAAAAACAGAATACACGCACCAGCTGTCTGTGTTTCAAATAAATAAATAAAAATAAAATAATAATTTTTTTTTCAAGATGTGGTTATTTTCAAAATAATATTATATTTTTCTTGTTTCAGCGGCATCGACCTGCTGATCCTTAATGCAGGAATCTTCGGTCTTCCGTACGGCGAGACCGAGGACGGCATCGAGACGACGACGCAAGTGAACCACGTGTCGCACACGCTGCTCGCGCTGCTGCTCGCGCCGCTGCTCGCGCGCCGCTCGCGCGTCCTGTTCCTCTCGTCCGAGTCACACAGGCGAGCATCGTACGTCAGTTGTAGTGAACCACGTGTCGCACACGCTGCTCGCGCTGCTGCTCGCGCCGCTGCTCGCGCGCCGCTCGCGCGTCCTGTTCCTCTCGTCCGAGTCACACAGGCGAGCATCGTACGTCTGTTGTAGTGAACCACGTGTCGCACACGCTGCTCGCGCTGCTGCTCGCGCCGCTGCTCGCGCGCCGCTCGTGCGTCCTGTTCCTCTCGTCCGAGTCACACAGGCGAGCGTCTGTTGTCGTCGGTATATGTGCATATCGCAGCGCCGTCAGCCAGTGCGGTTTCAGCTTGAACTCTTTGATCTCAAGGTCTCAGGTTCGATTCACCAATGAGTTGGGGATCATTCTAAGCAATGAGCAAGCACTATTAAGCTATTTACACATTATTAACTATGATCAAAAGTGCGAGAGTTACGGCCCCTGAGCCCTGTTGTCACTGCGACCTAGCAAGATCTACTGTGATCTCTTAAAAGTTAGAGCTCACCCGCAAGTCTGATTTCCGCTATGAGCCAAGTTATATTCTTGGGGTTAAGTGCCTTTATTTGGCATGGATTAAAAATGTAACCCCCAAGGTTTCAACTGTGAATGAGCACTTCACATTCACGAAGGATGCCACAGCATGAAACTAAGTCGAACAATCTTTAACAGCAATACTCGCAAACATTTTATAACAAACAGAGTGGTGGACGACTGGAACCAACTTCCAGAGGAAATAATAAGCGCACTTACTACCAACCAATTCAAAAATAGACTAGATAAATATCTAACAAATAAAACATAATCTCAAAAAGAGTGCTCAAGAACGAAAAAAAAAACAAAATTAAACAAAAAAAATCTAAGATAATGACGAAAAACAACAAATTTTAACTGGATTTAGACGTATCAGCCTAGGCTGCCTGTCTAAAATAAATAAATAAATAAATAAATAAATAAATAAATGCGTTTCATCCTCTTTTATACAGATCCTGCACGCTGTTGTGTCGCTAAGGCCCATTCGGTGTAGGTGTTTCTTTAGTCTGCAGTGTCCTGTTGAGCACTATAATATTACACAAATAAAATAAACCACCTATGAACAAATTCCGCTCCCACTGCTCGTTCATTAAAATATAATAATACAAATGTTTTCCACAGGATGGCGAGCTTCAAAGATGGTTTTTCTTCGGGCAGCCTCTCACTGTCACCAGAGAAGTACAGCGCAATGATGGCGTACAACAACTCTAAGCTCTTCAATGTACTGACTGCTAAGGTCAGTTCTGTATTGTAAGTCCGTTCTGCGTTCTAGCTTCAGTTCTGTATTGTGATAGTTCTGCATTCTAACTTCAGTTCTGTATTGTGATAGTTCTGCGTTCTAACTTCAGTTCTGTATTGTTAGTCAGTTATGTTTTCTAAAATCAGTTCTGTATTGTTATTCAATTCTGTGTTCTAATGTCAGTTCTTATTGTTAGTCAGTTCTGCTTTCTAACTTCAGTTCTGTATTGTTAGTAAGTTCTGTGTTCTAAAATCAGTTCTGTATTGTTAGTCAGTTCTGCGTTCTGAAGTCAGTTCTGTATTGTTAGTAAGTTCTGTGTTCTAAAATCAATTCTTTATTGTTAGTCAGTTCTGCATTATGCCGTCAGTTCTGTATTGTTAGTAAGTTCTGTGTTCTAAAATCAGTTCTATATTGTTAGTCAGTTCTATAAGTAAAATTGCTAGTTTAAGCCCAGAGTGTACTTAATTATAGTTTGTAAGAAAAAAAGTGTAAACTAAGTTAAGTTATAGTGAAAATAAATCTTATTCTTAGGTATTCTTATTCTAGTTCTGCGTTCTAACGTCAGTCCAATGAGGGACTCTGGGCCCTAACTGATAGGGAAGATGAGTACTATGGGGCTGATATTAACAAATCATTGTTAAAAGCCCTAAAAATAAATTTAGTCTAAAATAAATAAACTGTTTGAAAAAATGGTGGTCAGCTAGCGCATCCGTAACAGTGTAATAATTGTTTTTAGTTCATAATCGGCCCATTCGGTCCACTGCTGGGCATAGCCCTCTCCCAAGGCACGCCACCAGACGCGGTCTTCCGCTCCTCTCATCCATCCAATCTCGGCTACCTTTTTTAATTTGTTTGTCCACCTAGCCGGGGGGGCTTCCCACGCTACGTTTGCTTGTACGTGGCCTCCATTCGAGCACCCCCGTCTACACCGGCGGTTGTCGGATCTGCGACAGATGTGCTCAGCCCACTGCCACTTCTGGTTGCCAATTTTCTTAGCAGTGTCGACGTGAGTTTAATTTGTCGCTTGTGCGTTTGCGCGCAGGTGCTCAGCGAAGAGTTCCGCGACCGCGACATATACGTGAACTCCCTCCACCCCGGCAACATGGTGTACACGAAGCTCTGCAACACGTGGTGGCTGTACCGTCTCGCCTTCCAGCTGGTCCGGCCCTTCACCAAGTCTCTGGTATGTTGTATGCTCTGCGTCTGATGCCCTTGAATTTTACTATGTACTGTGATGATTATGATTGTTGTGTTGAGGACATATTTTTTTATTTTTATGGAAACTGACACGGTTGGCTACATCACCTACAACGTCCGTGAGGTCAGCCCATAACACCGGGTGAACTAGGTGCCATGTCAGTGCTTCCCCCTTTGTTCGTGCCGGCTACACTGAACTGGTCGGAAAACACAAACTATTTACATAGCCGTTTAGACCGACGTTTCATTCAGTGCGGTGGTAGCAACCCGGGCGGGTTAAACCCTACCACCAAGTAAGATTAGGAGGGAAGGGACCTAAAGTTTTACGAGGAATCCGAACCTCGGTCAGCCTCCAACGGTCAGCGGTCACCCATCCAAGTACTGACCGCACCCAGCGTTGCTTAACATTCAATAGCGACAGTTGACTGTCTGCACCACTGAGCTATCGAGGCTGACAAAATAAATCCAGTAGTTGACAGGCAAGCTAGTCTTTGCAGACTATCAAGGTTTTCCCTGCATGTTCTCTGTCGGGTCTTTTTGTACGCAATACGTCCGTAGGTTACCACGATGTCAGCCTCGATAGCTCAGTGGTGGAGACAGTTGACTGTCGCTATTAATTGTTAAGCAACGCTGGTCCGATCAGTATTTGGATGGGTGACCGCTCGACCGTTGGAGGCTGACCGCGGTTCGGATTCCACGTAAAACTGTAGGTGCCTTCCCTTCTTACCTTACTAGGTGGTAGGGTTCAACCGGCCCAGGTTGGTACCACCGCACTGAATGAAACGTCGTCGGTCGAAATTACTAGGTATGTAAATAGTTTGTGTTTTCCGTCCAGTTCAGTGTAGCCGGCACGACCGAAGGGAAGTACTGACACGGCACCTAGCTCACCCAGTGTTATGGGCTGACATCACGGATGTTGTAGGTGATCAAGATCATCAGTGCCAGTTTCAATAAAAAAAAAATACCGCCCAACCACGGTTGTGCTGTCAATGTTTGCTTGTGTTCTGGCGAAATTAATATCGGGATGTGTGTTGCAACAGCAACAGGCTGCGGCGACGACGGTGTACGCGGCGGTGGCTCCGGAGCTGGACGGCGTCACCGGCCTGTACTTCAACAACTGCTTCTACTGTCAGGTGCGTGCGTAGCGTCACGCCTGCCCCGCGCACGCGTAGGCGGAGGCGACAGGTCTCCAGGTCTCCAGGTCCAGTGACACAGTGCCGATGCGCAGACAAGAAGTCATTGAAATGTGAATTTATTAAAATGTTTTTCCAAGAATACAACACTGTGACTATGACTAGCCAAGTCATGAGACTATAATCCCGTTACTTTAAGTGACCTAAACTTGTATATATACAGGGTGCCCCGAACTGGTGTATTTCCTTTAAGCAGGCTATTCTACGCTTAGTAACAAGCATAATTAGTAAAAGAAGTAGGGTTCTAGGTACGCCCGTTGCGGAGATCGACAACAGTCGACCGCACCACTGAGCTACCGAGGCTGACAAACTAAAACATTAATGTAATATCTGCAGGAATCACCGCTGGCGCGCGACGCAGACCTCGCCCGGATGGTATTCTCACTAACTCTGTCGCTCATAGAGCGGTGCGTCGGCCCCGAAGGCATCCAAACTTACCTGGACAAGTACAGTGCGGCGACCTAGCGCACGGACAGACACACTGGCCGGTCTATTCTCCATTAGCGATGGTCGCAACAATGTCTCACCAGATGCGTCGACATGCTGGATGATGGTCTAAATAAAAACCTACTTGGATGTATCTAATGCATACAGTGCCTTGCAAAATTTGTGGCATTCTTCAAGATCAAAGGAGTGCAACTTCTGTACACTACGAGGTACGCTAGCTAGGGAGCGTTCATAAACCATGTGACGGATTCTCGGCTAATTTTGGATATCCGTTGCAACACTAGTTTTAACCACTTCATGTTATGTCTTCTCGCCGACATTAGGTATTTACACTCTACCTAGTCCGATCCCTGGCATGTGTGTTGAGATGCCCATTGGAGCAAGTGAGACGGATCTTGAGTAATTGCTATCGGCGATGAATTGCGAATAGTGAATAGTCTCTGCAGAAGGTCAGCACAAGTTTGATTGTTTTGTTATTAAGGGTTTGGGTAAGTTATGCTTTTATTTAGAATTGTTTCCATTGGGTTGGGCATTTATGGCTAGCGTCAACCTGTCGGCAACGCACGCACCGGACGGATCGCATCAAACGAATTTTAGTATTCTTTGTATAGTACATCCACCTTTTTTTTTTATGGAAACTGGCACGCAAGAACGTTTGAAGAGGTAGGGACGTCGGACCTTCCCCGCGCCAGCGTAACACGATATTAGTAAAAACATACCAATAACATTTGTTGGTCTCCCGCTGCCCACATAGTGTCAACCTTCCCCCACGCGATACCACCCAATCAGAGCGCACGCCGTCCCCACCTATCCGCATGGTCCGAACCGCACACGCCGGACCGTCGGCAATTGCTCGGAGGGCAACTTTTGCGATGTGTGTCGATGATGTCATACGGATAGTCGGCAGGTGGACGCAACGTCCGCGCCGCCGCCGGCCGGCATTGCATTCGGCACTCGGCTCGCTACGAAAATCCTTATGCTAATGTTGTAAATCCATTTGCAAATGGCCGCCGCGTCGGCAATCCGATTGGGATGCTCGATCCGTTTGATTCATGCGCCCGCAGCGTACGCAACGATCAACGGTGGATTCTTAGCCTTGGGAGAGGGGGGAGAGTTAAAATTTGTTAATAGTTTGTATAAAAGGAACCATTGCTGTACAGGCAGCGTGAAATATGTATGTGTGTGTGTGAAAATATGTAATGCGAAATATACTATTTTGTATTATTACTTTAGACTTGTTTTTATTTACCCGAATAAGGCGAAGCCAAAATCATCGCAAATAAGAACATTGTAAATGTAAAAATAAAAAATCTTTTATGTATTTTTATTATTATTTATTTAGAAAATCTACAGCTTAGCCACAGATTAGATAATAGTTACTACGTAACAGATACTTCAATCCCATACAAAAACGAAAATACCTACGCTATAATAGCCTACAAAATCCAAATAATAATAGCAAGCGTTCGTTTCTAGGGGAAAGGTACCTTAAATATACACATGCCGAGAGTCGAGAAAGCATTGCCCACCGCGCTACCTTCAAGTGGGCGTGTCTTCCAACAAATAACGCTAGGGTTGTAATGGTGGCACTTCACTTGGCTTAGCGTATTCGCGATTGTTGCAAACATTTTAGTTTTATCTCGCTCTAAACAAGCCATTAAAGGGAGACGAAACGGAAATTTTTGCCAAATATTTGTGTGCATACAGCCAAGTGAAGTGCCGGCATAAAATATGTATACAATAAATAAAAGGCTTAAAACTATGCAATAAAATTATTTGTTTGTAAATTATATGTAAGTATTTAACTTTTATGAAATGATAGATGTTTTGTAAAATTAACAATCCTGTACACAAAAAATGGTCATTGCGTAACGCATCTATAAAACACATATTAGCAAAATATAATTAATTTTATTATATAAAAAAATCTATATTAAGTAACATAACATATAAATCTATTATATTAAACTAACAATCTTAAAAATTTAAATCTAAATGAGGAAGGTGGCGCAAATACAAGAATAATAAAAAATAAAAAAAACATTTGTAGGCACAGTGAGTCATACAATTTGGAAGATTTTTTTTCATTTCGTTTCAAAAGTAACCGTGACAACCAGATTTTTTTTATATGTTCGTTTAGGCCTTTACCGCTATTACACATTGTAGAATTTTTTCGGCTAAGCAACCCCCCATTAATATTTTCAATACTAAATTAATTTTTCATAGAAAAAACACCCATCCTTCTCCTCGGCCCTCAGGCAGACGGGGAGGGGGTAAATCAATACCCCCCCCCCCCCCCCCCCCCCTCCTCCGTAATCGCATAAGTTTTTTGAATAGTTATTTAGAATTACGTTACTTAACACACTAAGAACCATCTATACTAATATTATAAAGAAGTAAAGTTTGTAAGTTTGGATGTAGGAGTTAATCTCCAAAAATAAACATCCGATTTTAAAAATTATTCGACCAATATTTAGAATGGACCTTCAGGATGGACATAGGCTATGCCATTGAGGCCGCGGGCAAAAGTTAGTTTTGTATGAATCAAGAAAAGGCCGTGAGCATTCGCAACATGATCCAACTAGATCCACAGAGAACGCTTCATCTCTTACACTGTTCAGTGTGAGATGGAAGATGTCTTTGCATGTGCTTTTTTAAATTACTTTTCAATGAGAAGTTCTTATTGCATACGTCACAGCGATGTGGTCTTTCACCAGTGTGAATCAACATGTGCCTTTTTAAAGTAGTTTTTGTTGAGAAATTCTTACTGCATACATCACAAATGTTCTGTTTGAAACTAGATAGACTTTGACCGAAGTGAATCAACCTGTGCTTTTTTAAAGAACCCTCTTTTGAGAAATGCATATTGCATCCGTCACAGCAGTGTGGTCTTTCAGCAGTGTGAGTGTGAAATAGCAAATGGTGTTTTTTCAAATTTCTTTGTATTGAGAAAGCCTTGTTGCAAATGGTGCAGTGATGAGGTCTTTCACCATTGTGAGTTAACATGTGCTGTTTTAATTGGTGTTTGAATAAGAAGTTCTTATTGCATACGTTACAATGATGTGGTTTTTCACCAGTGTGAGTTAACATGTGCTGTGTTAAATTACTTTTGATTGAGAAATTCTTATTGCATATGTTACAGCGATGTGGTTTTACGCTAGGGTGAATAATCAACATGTGTTTTTTTAAGGTACCCTTTTTTGAGAAATTCTCATTGCATACATCGCAGCGATATGGCCTTTTATCATTGTGAGTTAACATGTGACGTTTTAAATAATGTTTGAATGAGAAATTCTTATTGCATACGTTACAGCGATGTGGTCTTTCACCGGTGTGAGTAAACATGTGCTGATTTAAATGACCTTTGATTAAGAAGTTCTTATTGCATATGTCACAGCGATAAGGTCTTTCAGTAGTGTGAGTTAACATGTGCTTTTTTAAATTACCTTTCATTGCGAAGTTCTTATTGCATATGTCACAGTGATGTAGTTTTTCACCAGGGTGAGTGTGAATTAAGATATTGTGTCTTTTCAAATGTCCTTGCTGTGAGAAACCCTTGTTGCAAATGGCGCAGCGATGAGGTTTTTCAACATTGTGACTTAACATGTGCTTTTTTAATGTACTTCTGATTGAGAAGTACTTATTGCATACATCACAGCGATGTGGTCGTTCAACAGTATGAGTTTGTGATTTTAAAGTGATTTTCTCAAATACATTTGTGACGTTCTGTGACGTTTCGCTCGTATGATCGGACATGTCATTTTGAAGAGATAATTTCTGCGGGTAATTATTATAGCAAATATTGTAGTTATCTGCTCTTGTATGAGTGAGCAAGTGACGGTCAAAATCAGATTCTAGTATAAAACTCGTGCTACAAACATTGCAATAATACTCATCACACTTTCTTCTCACACCAAGATTGTCTTGTTTGATAGTAACATTGCCCAGTAGATGTGATTCCATTCTGAAAACGTAAAAAACTAGTTAAAAAAAAGAGTCCTAGCGTAAAGGACCATGGGCCAAAATGTATGAAGACTGGGCTCACCCACCAACAGAGATGAGCTAACTTTTAATATATTTGTTCTACCATAACTATGAAAATATCAATTCATTTTTGTACAGAATGGGGTTATCTTGTTATTAAATATTTATCTTTATTCTGCAATGTAATTGAACTGTACGGTACCTTAAGTAAAAATGTACGAACAGAGTTGGACACGCCCCAATTCTCGCATATGACTGAGCCCAATTTGACGCAAGATCATTTGTAACTATTGAGTTTAGAACTAAATTGAGAAGAGTGGGTAGGGTGAGAAAACATAACGTCAAGCATGTCTTCCACCCAGTGGGGTAGGCAGAGAGAAAGGGATCTAATACACAGGTCACGAACCTGACATACTTCTGAAATCTCAGAAATTTTTACTCATAAAGTTTTTCAAGCGTATGAAATTTTCTATATATTTATGAAAGTAATTATTGTTCCTATGCAATCATCATTGTTGACCATTTAAAGTAATAAATCACCCTAACCCTTTATAACTCCATAACTAATTTTATTTCATTTTAGTGACAAAGCATTAGAAATATCTTCCTAGTAATGGGAAAAACAATAAAACAAATATTTTTTTAAGAAAATTATTATTTATTTCAAAATGTTGGTATGTTGCAGAATTACATCATTGCCTTATTCAGTGTGAAATCGCTTAAAACAGTTATTAACCTTGTTGTAACACAAGGCTACAGCACACTTCCCACATTCGGTTTTGGTATAGCCCGTGCACCCTGGAACTTTACATCTCAGTCTCCGGTCCGTCCACTTGGGCCAGTGCCCACACTGATCCCTACGTACTTCTTTTGGTGGAACTTTCTGAGCAGGACCCTTTCTTTTTTTCTCTTGGATAGCTATTTCTATATCGGATCGCCTCTTGTTCTCCCTCTCTATTGTACCAAATTTACATAAAGCTTCAGCTACTTCTTCCCTAAAATCAGCAGAATCTAGGGTTTTGCCCGCTCGACCACTTTGGTTATGGATTTTTCTGTACAGTAGCCACGCGTTACACATCGTCAAGTCGAGGAAATGATAGAATAGACGAATGTACCATCTCTTGCTCCGTAGCTTGATTTTGTAGTGCCCCATTATGCAGTCCAGCAGATCGACACCCCCCATATGTTTGTTATACTCTTCTACCACAAATGGACGTTGGACCTGGATGTACTGTTTTCCAGCTTTATCGAATCTTCTTACAGAGGATGAAGGGTTCTTTCCGGCAAAGTTAGATGCTAGGGTTACTATTTTGTTGTCTCTCCAAGCAACTACAGAAATGTCAACATCATTATGTCTGCCCACCTGTTCCACAGATGAACCACGTGGCTCTTTTTTGAATGTTTTCTCGTCAGGGAGTTTACAGTTTGGAATACGGTTTTTTCTTATTGTTCCCAAGGTCAAAATTCCTCGGTTGGCCAAATATTCAATCAATGGCAGAGATGTATAGTAATTATCAAAAAAGACACAGTAGTTTTCGTCAGAAGGAATCATTCTCGTCAGCCTTACGACCACGTTAGACGATGCACCTAATTGAGGTTCTCCATCAGCTAGTTTATTTTCTTGGCCACTGTATACTTCAAAGTTATATGCGAAACCACTTACCCCGCTGATGACGAATAGTTTATAACCCCATTTGTGGGGTTTGTCTGGGAGATACATCTTTAGAGAACTTCTGGCTTTTGTCGAGCACATTTGCTTATCTACTGATAAGTGTTCTTCTAACGGCACTTTAGCAAAACTTTTATTTAGGGTCGCTATCAGGGGTCTGATTTTGAACAAACAATCCCCGTTCGGATGGTCATATAGCAACATTTTGCTGTTGTCATTGAAGTGAAGTAGTTGCCTTAGTTGTTCAAAGCGATTTGATGTCATTGTATTTTTTATGGGCCCAAACCCAATTTTTTCCGACCAGTACTTCTTCACTTTGCTCATACGAACAATAGACATATAGTAAACAATGCCTATGAACTGTCTTATTTCTGTACTAGTAACGTTTACAGGTCTACCTGGGTCCTTTTCTATACTGTAGAGATTAGTTTGTTCTGTGATTATATCGATAAGCTTACTTGGAAACAAATGGAAAAATATTTGAAACGGTGTCTCCAGTTCTAGGATGTCATCTGGCAATACAGTTCGTCCACGAAATTTGAATTGGTCGGCTTCAAACTCCAATGATTTAGTCTTCCATATCACGTTCACCTGGAATTTTTTTTTAAGTAATTGATTAGATATCAGTGGCGGGGCAAGACCTAAATTTGATGTGGGCAAGATATATTCTGCGAGGCCCTCTCTGGTGGCACTAGAGGATGGATTTTATAGATTTTCACTGTTGAAATGGATTTCCGGTATACCGACCAAATCAAACATTTTTGTCAGCATACCTTTCGTCGATAAAAGTAAACATAATCAAATAGCAATAATACAGCCTTCACTGCCTCTGTCCTACTTTCCCATCTTGTGTCTGATAAAGGTTTTATAGTAAGCTTTAGTTTGCCTATGATTAGGTCTAAACATGTTTACTCTAGGTCTCTTTTAATAGATCCTGCTGATATTTTTCATGAATCAAAGCTGCCTGAACTTTCAAGGCGCGAGGCCCCTCGGGCCGCGAGGCAGTGGGCGGTCGCCCACGTCGCCCACGCCTTGCGCCGCCTCTGTTAGATATTATATTATTTTAGCTAAGCCATGATTAGTGGTTGGATACAGATATTTATTTCGCCATAAAGAACACACAACAATAACAATATTACCTACTTTGAGACATATGCATATTCAGTATGCTTCGTCATAGTTTTTGTTTTTGTTTGCAAATTGTTAAGCGGAGCTTTCGGCTTAGCTTTTTAAAAAAATTAAATTAACTGTTTTTATAAACTTGAACGTTTATTGTAGATAAGAACTTAATTATTACACCATTTGATTTAGAACTATTTCGTAGATTTTAGAATTAAGGAATTAGCACTTAATTAAGGAACACTTGTAGATATAGGAAATTAATAATTATTTGGGCAGGGCTTCGCCGTAGGAGAGTGATGGAATTCGACTGACTTAGCCGGCTGTCGCGCGCTCGCTTATATAAGGTAAAAGTGCAAGCGAGGTCTGTGTGCATTATTAGGGGTGTAACAAAATGCAATATTTTATTGAAAACCATACCTTCGCTGGTTTGCTTGGCTGAACATTCGATGATGCACTCGTGCTAGGCTGGGTAAGTGACGGCGATGTGCTTCCTGTTGGCTGGCTCGGGCTTGGAGTGCTGGCGCTGGGGTCATCAGATGTTGTTGGACCATCGTCGTCTTCGTCATCCATATCATAGCGCTCATTCAAGTGGACATCATATGTAGGATCCGCTATATCATCATCGTCAGAATAATCAAGTCCATCTTCGCTGTCATTCCAATCATTTACTATTTGGTTAATTTTCTTGTCCGTCAGAGGCAGATTAGAATGGTCCATGATGCTTCTGGAAAAAGTTTTCATGTAGTAGGAAGTTCGAATAAAATTTAACATAATAGGGCCGTGATGCATTTCTGCACCAAACCTATTTTCGATGATAAAACAATCAAAAATACATTCTCAACACATATTCCACTCTAAATACAATCAATAAGGACTTACCTTTAGTCGACATGCGTTTTTTCAACTGATATCTTCCAAATAACACACTTTTACTTTTTTTGAAATGTGACGTATGTGACGTCACGAAAAAATTTGAACTGTTAGTTTCAAACTTTAAAAACTGCATTGTTGCGCCACCTAGGTCGAGCCAGAGGTATTACTTCATTGGACTGGTTGATATACTCTATACTAGATGGCGCTTCTAACCACTTTTGATGTCGGTGGCGATTTCAAACGACTTTTATTAGTATGTTGCAGTTATGCACCATGGCAACATAAAGGGCTAATATAAAATTTCCAACCGCATTAGTTACTCACTGTGAAACAGCATTCTCAGGATCGGGCTTGCAAGGCAGCATCTTGTAATTTAAATCTGACGGCTGCAGCATTGTGGGTCCAATGTCTATCTCCAGCTTGACAATAGCAGGCGTGTCCAGCGGGCAGAATCCATCCCGAACATCAGAACCACTACTGATCTTCACATTACCAACCCGGTCCCGTGAGGAGATATCATCGTTGACGCCCAATGACTCAATTTTAACAACAGTAGCTGTCTCAAGCGGACAAAGATTATCGGTGAGCGCATTATGCGGAGTAGAGACCGCGTCCGGGCGTGAAGTCCTGCCGTCATCTTGAACATGCTCACGTTTTATATTTATAAATATTTGATCTGCCATCTCTCACAATTATCTGTAACAATAATTAGTATTTTATTAATAGTGTTTCCCTTGCCCCTCACTACGTGGTAGGCTTATGAAGGGTGAGGGCCTGTTCAGTTGATTTATGACCCCACCTCACGCCAGAGGGGGGGTGTTTAGGAAGGGCGCCATACAAAGTACCTCCGAAAAGGGGTGCACAAATGATAATGACGCATACAAAACAATGAGGGGGGGCAGGAACCATTCTTAGTCACACACCCCTCCACCCACACCTCGCCAAGAGCACAAGTAAGTAGTTGGTTTGAAACAAAACCCCTGAACTATTATCTTACCTTATTTAGGTGGGGGAGGGGGAAACTCTCCCCCCTTCCCCAGTCAAACCTACCCTTCGCGGAGACGTGTGGTTTCTGAGATAGCCATGTTTGAAATTTGAGGTGAAATTGGCCACTGAAAAGTTGTTTTAACTAAAATTAGGCTAATTAAAAATAGAGAGTCGGTTTTGGCACACACCGTTGTGGTCGCCAGTTCTAACGTAACCTAACCATTATTTTAATAAATAAATAAAAAATCTCAGAATGTGCAATTCTGGCAAAAAATTATTCCACAAATATAATATAGATGTAGGTACCAGTAATTTGCTACTCGTGCCTCAAGTTAATAATCCTCACCCAATGTAGGAGTCCCCGTATGTAGACATGAACGTAATATGTAGGTATAAATTAAACACAAAATTACCTAGGCACTAATTACTAAATAATATATAAAGCTATAACCTATTTATTATTATTATAGCCTAATGCGCTTCGTTTATAATTTTTTAAATTTTTTAATTTAAAACGCTACACCCTATGCTGGGCTTCGGCCTCTCGTGCTCGCGAGGTGCGGTCTACTCTCCCTGGCTGACCAGGCCTGTCTGGGAAAGGTTTCTTTCAATACAAATAAGAAAATATTCTAAACACAATGTACATAATTTACTTATAAAAAATAACAATATGAATAATATTGAAGAAAGTTATAGGAAGTGCTTTATGTTTTTTTTTTGTCTTTTTTTTTTGCATATTCTTGTTTTTTTTTCTTTGTCTTTTGTTTTTTTGTTTTTTTCTTGTTATTTTATTAAAAAAAAAATTTTTATTTATTTTTTCTTTTATATGGTGTTCTTTGTTTCACATTGTTTTTTTTTTTTATTTTTTTTTCCTTCAACTATAACCTTCCTTCAAACTATAAACTATACTATAATAATTATAATGTGGTATTCTTGATAATGTTATTCCACGTTCGACGGTCCTGTGCGACACGCCACCATCGTGGACAACCTCTATACAAAACTTAATAACCCTCCTCCAGGTGGGACCATGTGGGCACTGTACCGAGGACGCTAGCGGCGTGGCCAAACTGATATGCTGCCTCAGGAGCTCGAAAGAACATTGTTCTCCCGAAGCAGCGTACAGGGACATCCCGATGTCTATCGCGAGTTGCTTTGCCTCCTCAGACAATGCCCCCATCGTCTCTACCGAAGATGTGCTGGTGTGCCACAGATCGAACTTTATTGGGTCTGCTTATGGCGGGCTACAGTTTCAGCGGCTGCGCAGGCGTACTTCGAGCAAGCATTAACATGACTGCTGCACAGAGTATCGGCCAAAGAATATAATATGTATCGGCACTATGCACTCAGGTAGGTTAGGTACCTTACCTATAGCTGCATTATATTAGTAGTATTCAACCTATAGAATATTTAACCCTTTGCCTTCCACAACACTTAACGCTACAGTGGATAAAGGGCCACAGCGGATCCCGGGGGAACGATGCTGCTGATGAACTCGCGAAGAGGGGATCCAGCAGCAAACCAGAAGGACCCGAACCTCTAGTACCACTACCACACAACCAACTGAAAAGTTGGATACACAAACGTACGTATCAACTACACATAGACAGATGGGCAGCGGGCAGTGACTGCAGACAGGCGAGGGAGGCAATGGCGAAGCCGGACCTCCGTCTCGCCAAGACGCTGCTCCGTGTCCATAGATCAAAACTACGCATAGTGATAGGTATGCTTACTGGTCACTGTACACTTAACAGACACCTCTATGTAATTGGAGTAACGGACAGTCCACTGTGCGGAGCATGCCTGCAGGCGGACGAGACACCCACCCACGTGCTGCTGGAGTGCGAGGAGTTGGCAGACATAAGGGCGGAGGAGCTGGGAGGCCCTACTACACTTCGAGAGGCGTGCCAGGACCCAAGGAGAGTGTGCCGCCTCCTGGAAGAACTCGGCTGGATGGATTAAGGCCGTAGGACGCGCAAAAGGCCTGCATGGAAGCGGGCTTAGGCGCGGAAAACGAGTCCACTATCATCATTCCACAACACTTCAATAGGTCAATATACAATATATGAAGTTATGTTGGTTACATTATCTACATTTTGTATTATTATTTTTTTTTATGGAACCTGACTCGGTTGGCTACATCACCTACAACATCCGTGATGTCTGCCCATAACACTGGGTGAACTAGGTGCCATGTTAGTGCTTACCTTCGGTCATGCCGGCTACACTAAACTGGACAGAAAACACAAACTATTAACATAGCCGTTTCGACCGACGTTTCATTCATGATGAACATTTATTTTATAAATCACATCACATCACAGTACAGACGATCGATTATACGACAGTTTAATAATTACCATACACCTGAAATTGTGCTGGCGGAATAGTTAGTTTTATTGCAGGTACTAACCCTGTTCCCCTTGCCAACATCCTCTGCCTATGAAATATAACATACCCGTTGATCGGGATCGACTGGTCGATTTAGGTCGAAAGCTGAAAAGTAAAATTATCAGAGCAAAAAGTCACTCATAATATTCATAATTCATTATATATTTTATGTGGTTTAACGTTTTCCGGGTGGTGGTGATTTACAGAAAAATACCCAAATTAGATATTGTTTTTTTTTTTATGGAAACTGACCCAGTTCGCTACATCACCTACAACATCCGTGATGTCAGCCCATAACACCGGGTGAACTAGGTGCCATGTCAGTGCTTCCCTTCATTTCATGTCGGCTACAATGAACTGGACGGAAAACACGAACTATTTACATAGCCGTTTCGACTGACGTTTCGTTCAATGCAATGGTGGTACCAATCCGGCCGGGATAACCTACCACCTAGTAAGTTAAGAAGGGAAGGTACCTACAGTTTAACGTGGAATCCGAACCACGGTCAGCCTCCAACGGTCGAACGGTCACCCATCCAAGTACCGACCGCGCTCAGTGTTGCTTAACAACAGTCGACTGACCGTTATTACTATTATATTATTACCTACATATATACACCACTTTGGATAATTTATTATAATTAGGCTAACAAAAATAACTATAAATTATCGAACAGAACAAACAAAAACGTTTGGTACAATCATAGACACCGACTTTTCCAAATTGTTGTGGGTGCTCGCTCGGTGCTATAATAAATTACTGGATTATAATATTTAATCGGACACATGCTACTACCAGGGACGTATTTCGGATTTCTGCGTCCTGGGCAAATACGATTGGGCCGCCCCTATGGGGGCGGCCCAATCGTATTTGCCAATCGGCCAACCCGCGCGGCTGGTGGCGGTATACGCAAACAACTTGTCGCTCGCCTGACTCTAGCCCGTGGTTTTGGGCCAAAATGTTACTTGTACTAAAATTTTTGGCTGACTGCCATATTATAACTATGATTATTAATTTTGTAAGTTAAGTAGTTGAAACAATTAATATTTCTCGAGACGGGCCGCCCTTCGGGACGGGCCGCCCCGGGCGATCGCCCGAATGACCCTATGGAGAATACGTCGCTGCATGCTACTCCGATCATAGGTGGGTCATAGGCTGACTGTTGTACTGTCTTTGTACTGCACAAAACTCTACCGAAAAGCGGGTTTTGTGGGATTTTTTGTGTGGGTGCTCCGCACCCCCACAAAAATTCTTGTGGGTGCTCGGGCACCGGAGCACCCCCAGAGTCGGCGCCCCTGGGTACAATTGTCAATCTCGCAACCTTTAATTTTTGTAGGTAGCTCTTCATTGACAAAGATATAGGCACCACTGATATATAGCAAGTAGCGAAGCGACGAAGCGACACCTACCACCAAAGCACCGCAGGTTTGAGGTTACTGCTGATAATATCAACGGAGATCGGTCGCATATAAACATAAAAATGTGCTAATAGTAAAAAACCTATAAACTGACGGACACCAACTGTGATAAATTTCTCTAGTCTTTTCTAGCCATTCACAATTTTCTCTATTCTTATTTAATTTGATATATTCTTGTGATCTTTGACCTAATTCTAATTTATATTTTTAATGTGACTGAAATAATTTAGTTTTTAACTGTATTTTTAATTCTCGTAAATTTTTTGACAATTGTCATTTATTTCGTACATTATTTTGACGAGTTATTTTTAATTTTTAATTATTTATTTTCTTGACATTTTGTTAGTTATAGGTGCGTTATATATCGTTATATAGCTTAATTAATTAATTCTGTGTTGTGTATTGAATTTTTGACGATGGCCCATTTTTTGCTTAAAACTTAAATGACGAACCTAAGTGTATCTTGTGTACCTACAGATGATGAAGAAATAAATAAATATAATGTATGCGGCCACGCGTCCGATCTCCGTTAGTTTAGTTCAGTTTGCAAAGAATTTATTACTATACAATTGTTTGCTTCGTTCGGCTTCGTTTGTTGTTTTTGTTTACCATCTCGCTTGATTGGGACAACATGGGTGGACAACGTGAATGGAGATCTTCTCAGTCATCTGCGTTTCGCCGATGACATTGTCTTGTCAAATTCCCGAGATCAGCTTCAGATCATGCTGGAAAATCTTTATACAGCGTCGATGAAGGTTGGTCTGAGGATGAACCGGGACAAAACCAAGGTCATGGCGACCGAGGTTATGACGGGAGGACAAATCGTTATTGGCGGAGAAGTGATCAAACAGGTTGAAGAGTACGTATATCTCGGTCAAATTCTGCGGCTTGGTAGACAAGGTCTGCAAAAGGAGGTCGAGAGATGAATTCAACTGGGTTGGGCTGCCTTCGGAAAGTTAAAATTCGCCTTGAGGTCTGAGTCTGACCTTCCGCAAAATTTAAAAACCCGTATATATGACCAGTGTGTCCTCCCGGTTATGAAGTACGGGTGTGAAACGTGGACTCTGCCGGTCGCTGTTGTCCAAAGGTTGTTGCCCAGCGAGCAATGGAGCGAGCCATGCTGGGAATATCGCTACGTGATATGGTGCGTAACGAGGCAATCCGCCGACGCACCAGAGTAGTTGATATTGGATACCGGGTGGCTAAGCTCAAGTGGCAGTGGGCTGGGCACGTCAGCCGAAGAGACGACGACCATTGGAGTAAACGTGTCCACCACTGGCGGCCGTGGACAGAAATACGGAGTGTGGTAAGACCACCCGCCAGGTGGGACGACGACATCAAGTAAGTACGTCGGCGGAAAGCAGTGGTTGCGTACCGCTGAAGGCCGGGAGCACTGGAGGAAAATTGGAGAGGCGAATGTCCAGTAGGGGACACTTACACGCTGATTGACTGACTGACTGTACTATTGAACTAACTGATGAAACGTGCGTGAATACATGGCGCCATCGCATTGCATCGTAATGATGACATTCCGCGCGACATAACTTTTTAACCCTTTGCCTCCGACGACCTAATGAAATATGCTTACCCCCTTTCAGTTTTTATGTCATTTTCGCCGTGCTAAAATTCGCGAAATTTGGAAGATTTTTTTATTTTTTATTTTTCTAACCTAAAATTAGACCATAGAATTACCGTCTAATCTAAGTTTTGTCAGCCTTGGTAACTCAGTGGTGCGGTCGGTCGACTTATTAACACTTTCACTGACACTGTGATGATTTTAGTTTTCATGATATGACGCTAAAAATTTTCATACAACGAACGGCGAACTGTCATATCGAAAAGGTTTAAGTTTTTTTTTTTATGGAAACTGACACGGTTGACTACATCACCTACAACATCCGTGATGTCAGCCCATAACACCGGGTGAACTAGGTGCCATGTCAGTGCTTCCCTTTGGTTGTGCCGGTTACACTGAACTAGACGAAAAACACGAACTATTTACATAGCCGTTTCGACCGACGTTTTATTCAGATCGGTTGCATACCAACCCGGGCGGGTTGAACCCTACCACCTAGTAAGGTAAGAAGGGAAGGGACCTACAGTTTTACGTGGAATCCGAACCACGGTCAGCCTCCAATGGTCGAGCGGTCACCCATCCAAGTACTGATCGGCCCAGCGTTGCTTAACAATCAATAGCGACAGTCAACTGTCTGCACCACTCAGCTATCGAGGCTGACAAAAGTACCTGTGATATGACGGTACGTCCACAGCTGTTACCGTCCACTGGCTGTATGGGTAGCTTACGGCCACAGCCGTAGCGTCGTACTACGCAGTATCTATAGTGTGTGAGGTGAGGGGAAATAATTCTAGATTTGTTTCATATGACACAAATTCAAAGTCAGTAAGTGCAATACGACACAAGAACACGTGACTCCATAGTAATCTATACAAATTCGCTCGCCCCTCGCCGCTTCGTCAGTTTTAGCTTGCTTAAGTTCACCGGCCACAGACGTGGCGTCGTACCGTACTCGAACAAGTAACCGCCTTTCGACAGGAGTGTCAGTGAAAGTGAAACCCAGCGCAACCCTGGGCGGAGTAAGTACTTCGATGGGTGACCACTCGACCGTTGGAGGCTGACCGTGGTTCGGATTCCACGTTAAACTGTAGGTCCCTTCTCTTCTTACCTTACTAGGTGCTAGGGTTTATCCCGGCCGGGTTTACACCACCGCACTGAACGAAACGGCTATGTAAATAGTTCGTGTTTTCCGCCCAGTTCAGTGTAGCCGACATGATATGAAAGGAAGCACTGACACGGCACCTAGTTCACCCGGTGTTATGGGCTGACATCACGGATGTTGTAGGTGATGTAGCCAACTGTGTCAGTTTCCATAAAAAAAATGTACTCAATACCATACAAATTATGTAAGTCCGCATTTTTCCTATACTAACTATAACTATGTTTTATGGGTAGAAGAAGAATTACTTCGGTTTATTAGTCGTCTGTTTCCAGAACGCACCCGATGAGGGTTATGACGTCACAGCTAGCGGTACCGTAGACAAAAAAGTCAGATAGACGAATGCTCCCGCCACTAGGTGTTAAACTGAACTGTCGTTCTTCGTATTTCAAGCTTAGAAGTAATATGTACTACCATGTAATAATAATTCTACGTAATTAAGTGACATGACTAGTGAGGCTAGCGCACACGTAATAATCATATTACTTGTCCTTTTTTTATTCATATTGGCATTTAAACACAACGAAATGTTAGTAATTAAAACAAATAACACAAAAAAACACAATTCGTACACGCGCGAGGGGTAGGTAGCTCAATTACACATATAATACGAACGTGGCTACGCGGTATTATATTCTTTGGCTACGCGACAGCGATACTAACGCTACTGAGCTGGGCGTCAGCGGGTGTAGGGTGAGGCGCGATGTGCGGAAGCGCGGGCCGAGGTAGAGGCAAACCAGAAGAAGACAAGTAATATAGTATGATATTCCACTTACCTTCACTTGAAGTAACTTTATTCTAACTAGAAGACTTTAGCAGACTTTATAAAACGAAACGATACCTACGTCTGTCGACAAAACTTCAACTCGGACGGAAATAGTGTTTGTCTCGCTCGTTCGGCGCAGCAAGCAACGATCCCCGCCCCGTGACAGCGTGTCAGGAGCAGGCAGCAGCAGGGGGGTGCTTTCACTGGCTTTCACTTTGCTTTCACTCCCATAGAGTTGAGTTTGTCTATGAAGAAAAGAAATCGCCTATAAAAGTAGTTAACAGACATTTCACTAGATGGCGTTACTTTGATCTCGGTCTGACAGAGAGCTGTCTCACTCAACCACGTGTGAAGTGAAGGAGAAGAGGGCAGGCAGGGCAGTGCAGCCGAGCGAGTGCGCTCAGCGAGCTGCGAGTGCTGCGACTAGGAAATATATTTCTGAAAATAATTCTCGTGATTACACGAAAAATATTGTAACAGACGTCTGAAGATTAAAGATTGGCTTAAAATTGTGTATCCAAAGCAAATAAGCGTTTAATAATTGTACTTTGCGCCCTCCTGCATTTCTTGTTTCTTGTCGTGTACTATTCTTCTTTCAATTTGTGTGCAATAAAGAGTTTTTGTTCTATTCTATTCTAAAAATATATTCAAATATTTCGTACAGGGAAATAGTACGAACCAGTTATGGCAACATAGAGCTCAGGTTAGCCAACTTGATGGCTAGAGGTAAAATAACTGTGAACGGTCTTTAAATACGATCCTTTCCGCTCGAGTGCGATAATCTTTGGTGAACAGGGTGAACTTGAATCCAACACTGACAACAATCATCATGTTTGAATGAATCATGGATTTTTTCCGCTATGGGTGGCTAATGGCTACGCGTTTCTTCGGTGCCCGTCCATCCACTTGAACAGGTGAAGTGCAGAATTTCTGGCAAGGAAGGGCGCGTCGGAGCGCACCACACTAAAAGAGACAGTCCAAGACGGGGTAGTCTCCTGTTTCTCCTGTTTTATACAAATACGACATGCGCCGCCTCAACATTAGGTTAGGGTTATTTTAATTAAATTAAATTAACCCTGGTTATTTTTTTTTAATCAAGAAGCAAGTCACTTGTGTATAGAGTTTTCGATCTATGCTAAATATCATTTGGGTAAAGGTTTTAATTCCCCATTGCGACTTAGTACATAATACTCCTATTCTAGTTTTATTTATGTTTTGCGCGGGCGGCGAAAGTCAATTGGCCTATACATAAGAACAGTACAAGTCCGGCACTGGGGTCACCATACTTCAGGATTTGTCGTTCGTGAAATGTCAGGATTTTTAGGCTCTTGTCAGGATTGCGGCCGGATTTTGGAACTCTCAGGATTTTTCGATTTTTCATTTAAGTGCAGCAGATTTTTTAATTTGTTTTTTTTTTATCTGAAAGTTATACAAACGGTAATATAATTACTAATTAGAGTAAATTACACAACACAATAAACTTAAACAAAAACATAATCATCTTTACCGATAACTGTGGTAATATTAGGCAAATTAAGTCAGCTTATTACTATACATTTTTACCATCTTTGGGTGGTGTTGAGTTGAAACGAAATGAAGTTTGGAAATTGAGTTGAAATGTAGTTCGACCAGTGAGTCCTGCCCCCGCGCAAAAGCATAAACAAATATTTGAAACTTTAGGTACTTATAAGTAGGTAGGTACGCAGTTGTTAATTACGTTTGCAACAAAATGTCAGGACTTCTCTATGGAAATGAGGCTTTTTGTCAGGACTTTTCAATTTTCCATCTGGTAACCCTACATGTGGGGGAAAACGTTGCTGCATCGCCTGCATCGGCATAGCCGGGGTAGGGCTACCGCCGACCACCGACGCTACACCTTCACCCGACCATTACGAGGCAGGAGCCTGTGAAGAGGGTGCTGATTGGTGAACGAGCTACTCGTCGACCCTCCGCGCCGCGCTAACCCCTGCAGCTAATTTCTTAGCGGTGATATTAGGTAGTAGTAACTCGCTGCGCTCGTTCGTCACACTCTCGATGATTACCTTGCTCAAGTAATTTTTTTTTAAGCACGCTTGTGGATGTTCCTCAAGCGTGCAGTAAATTCATAACCCGAATATTTTAATTTAGTAACATTCTATGTCTATTCCGTGTATTACGCTCTTCAACAAATATATGTATTAAACTTTTCTGAGTCTTCTTTTAACTCCCCCTCAAGTCTCATCGTCTCACCAGGATGGATAAATTATTATTTAATTTCTTGTAAAGGATTACTACTTTTGCATGATTAGCAACTTATCTTGATCGTGATTTAACATGTGCCTTTTTAAAGTACTTTTTGATGAGAAATTCTTACTACATACATCACAGCCATGTGGTCTTTCAACAGTGTGAGTTAACATGTGTTTTTTTAAAGTAACCTTTTTTGTGAATTTCTTATTGCCTACGTCACAGCGATGTGGTCCATCACCAATGTGAGGGTGAAATAACAAATTGTGTTTTTTCAAATTTCCTTGTCGTGAGAAACCCTTGTTGCAAATGGCGCAGCTATGAGGTCTTTCGCCATTGTGAGTTAACACGTGCTGTTTTAAATGATGTCTGAATAAGAAGTTCTTATTGCATACGTTACAGCGATGTGGTCTTTAACCAGTGTGAGTTAACATGTGCCTTTGTAACTTACTTTTGATTAAGAAATTCTTATTGCATATGTCACAGCGATGTGGTCTTTCACCAGAGTGAATCAACATGTGTTTTTTTAAAGTATCCTTTTTTGAGAAATTCTTATTGCATATGTCACAGTGATGTGGTCTTTCACCAGTGTGAGTATGAAATACCAAATTGTGTGTTTTCAAATGTCCTTGTCGCGAGAAATCCTTATTGCAAATGGCGCAGCGATGAGGTCTTTCACCATTGTGAGTTAACATGTGCTGTTTTAATTTGCGTTTGAATATGAAGTTCTTATTGCATGCGTTACAGCGATGTGGTCTTTTACCGGCGTGAGTTAACATGTGCCGTTTTAAATAAGCTTTCATTAAGAAGTTCTTATTATTGCATACGTCACAGCGATAACATCTTTCAGTAGTGTGAGTTAACATGTGCTTTTTTAAATTACCTTTGTATGAGAAGTTCTTATTGCATATGTTACAGTGATGTAGTTTTTCTACAGGATGAGTGTGAATTAACATATTGTGTCTTTTCAAATGTCCTTGCTGTGAGAAACCCTTATTGCAAATGTCGCAGCGATGAGGTTTTTCAAAATTGTGAGTTAACATGTCCTGTTTTAATTTAATTTTGATTGAGAAGTTCTTATCGCCTACATCACAGCGATGTCGTCGTTCAACAGTATGAGTTTGTGATTTTAAAGTGATTTTCTCCAATACATTTGTGACGTTCTGTGACGTTTCGCTCGTATGATCGGACATGTTCTTTTTAAGAGATAATTTCTGCGGGTAGTAAGTATAGCAAATATTGTAGTTATCTGCAATTGCATGAGTGAGCAAGTGATGGTGAAAATCTGATTCTAGTATAAAACTCATGCTACAAACATTGCAATAATACTGAACATTACATTTTCTTCTCACGCCAAGAATGTCTTGTTTAATACAAACATTGCCCAGTCGATGTGATTCCATTCTGAAAACGTAAAAAACTAGTTAAAAAAAGAGTTCTAGCGCAAAAATTTATGAAGACTGGCTCACCCACCAACAGCGATGAGATAACTGTTAATATATTTGTTCTATCATAAATATCAATCAATTTTTGTTATTAAATATTTGTTGAGATATTGACGTATTGAGTTGAGTAAATGTATTGAGATAGGTTTCTCTCCTTGATTGCTATGTGCTAATCTTTGTTCTGCAATGGAATTGAACTCGGTACCTTAAGTAAAATTGATGTATGAACATAATATTCTCATATGACTGAGCCCGATTTGACGCAAGGTCCTTTGTAACTATTGAGTTTAGAACTAAATTGAGAAGAGGTGGTAGGGTAAGAAAACAACGTCAACTAAGTCTTACACCCAGTGGGGTAGGCAGGCAGAGAGAACGGATCTACACAAGTCACGGTCCCAACATACTTCTGAAATTACTACTCATAAAGGTTTTCTTAAATTTTAGTGAAATTTTCTGTATAGTTATGAAAGTAATTATTCTTCCTATGCAATCACCATTGTCGACCATTTAAAGTAATAAATCGACCTCATAAAACATGTCCAACCGCATTAGTTACTCACTGTGAAATAGCATTCCCAGCATCGGGTTTGCAAGGCAGCATCTTGTAATTTATATCTGACGGCTGCAGCACTGTGGGTCCAATGTCTATATCGTGCTTGACAATAGCAGCCGCGTCCGGCGGGCAGAATTCATTCTGAATATCAGAACCACTACTGATCTTCATCGTTGACGCCCAATGACTCAATTTTAACAACAGTAGCTGTCTCCAGCGGACAAACATTATCAGCGAGCGCACTATGCGGAGTAGAGACCGCGTCCGGGCGTGAAGTCCTGCCGTCATCTCGAACATGCTCACGTTGGTTATTTATAAATTTTTGATCTGCCATCTGTCACAAGTATCTGTAACAATTAATAGTATTTTATTAATAGTATTTCCCGGACAGGGCTATTCGTAGGTATGAGGTTTATAAGGTTTATGAGGTTTTTCACAGCATCTCCTCGGAGTGTCCTATTTTATTCCCTACGAATAGACCTACAACGCGGGCCAGTGCTATTCGCAGGTATGAGGTAATTCGGGATAGGCAAAGATTAGTAACCGTACAACCTTGCTTCAGTACACACAATATTCCATGCATATATTGGCATCTAAAACAACAGCATTGTGAATGTGTTGGTGGATTGATGGTTTAAAAAAAAATAACCAGGGTTAATTTATAGAAGATGCGTCGCCCCTAACCTAATGTTGAGGTGGCGCATGTCGTTTCGTTTCAAGCCCTGTCAGTAAACGCCTTATGTATGGACAGGGCTATACCTGCAAATAGGTAAAGCACGGCACATAAAAATTACATTTGCTTGAAAACCTCTTTTTGCAAATATCACACTTTCTGTGTTACGAACATGTGAATATTTAAATTACATTTGTCTGAAAACCTTTTTCTGCAAATATCACACTTCGCAGAAATACCTGCAAATAGGTAAAGCACGGCTAGTAGTCTATTCGCAGGGAATCAAATAGGACTGACACTCCGAGGAGACACCGTGTTTTGTTTTCCTGCGAATAGCCTCGGTATGACATGAGGGCATGCAGGTATACCTACGAATAGACACTTCCGTATTTCCCTTGCCTCTCACTAGGTGGTTTTTTTTTGGTGATGTAATCCGGTATGGGTGGCTGAGTTGGAGGGGCCAAAGCACATGCTCCGACCAGCCAATATCACCTCCGAGAAGGTAGGTGCCATACCGGACTTCCCTGGATTGCTGGCTATACTGGACTGGAGAACACAACCGAGGCTGCTATGCGGCCATCTTACATCCAGTGCACGCATCCGTATGCACGTAAATTTTTTCGTCAGAAAAAACTCATTGGTACACGTCGACCGGATTCGAACCTCGGACCTCTCGCATGAGAAGTCGATGCCCAAACCACTCGGCCACCCGCCGCTTAGCGTCGGTAGGCTTAATTTTTAGCCCATTGAGCTATAGCTTCACCGTTCGGAACCGGTGTAAAGCTGTACGCCCCTCCCCTTGGCCCTTATTAGCTGGTTAGTTGGCTCAAATTGTAGCTGACTGGGTTGGTACCACCGTACTGGACGTAAGGTGGTCGCATAGCAGCCTCGGCTGTGTTCTCTAGTCCAGTCTTGCCAGCAATTCAAAGTTCTTTCGTGCGGAGTTCAGTTGGTAGATGTGCATAGTAGCGATTTTATTAAATGTAACGCTTCGTTCAGAACTTCCTCCCAACTTGCAACTAGTTTCGGAAAATTACCCTTAACTATTTTCTTACCTTATTTAGGTGGGGGTGGGGGGGAGTGTCTCGTCCCACCAAACCTACGTATGTAGGAGCCTCCGCATGTTCACATACATGTAATATGTACAGAATAAACACAAAATTATCTAAGCACTCAGGTCTATAGCTGCATTATATTATTAGTATTCAACCTATAGTACATTTAATTTATATATTAGTTTCTCTTTTGTACATTAAATAAATATACTAAACGAAAATGTGCGACCATGTATTCCCGATGTGTAAAAGCTGTATGGGTATTGTGGAAGGCAAAAAGTTAATTGGAGTGGTGTTAAATTGGTAAAAAAAAACATTTCATTTGCGCTGGTAAGTATTTAATAATGTAGGTACTTAGGTAATATATATTCTATAAAAACAGTTTATATTAGGTATGCTCTTCACACTTTTGGACTTCTGGGCTTCACAGTGCCGCTTTCTTATCTTGCTGAACAGTAGGTAAGTATATATTTGTTTATAAAAGTGAAAAATATAAATACTATTATTTTGAAATTATTTTTTGTCTTTTATTTGCTGTTGGCCGCCTTTGTCTCCGCCTTGAGATCGTCGTACGACATTTGGTTCTGAAAATTAAAAAAAACAAAATTGTATTGACTCTTCCTTCACCGACATGCCCGTCGGCAATGGGACCACAGGTGAACAAGGTTCTTACAGTGAACAAGGTAGATACAGCAGACAAGTGAACAGCGAACTGTGTAGATAATTGATATTATAACGTATCAGTGTAGGTTTGTGAACAAGTTTCTTACTGTGAACAAGGAATAGATGCAGCGACAAGGCAGTTAAAGTAAACAAGTTACAATGAACAAAAAGATAGACCAGTCGGAACGTGGGAAGACAGTAAAACAAGGTTACAGTGAACCGGGTAGGTATATACAGTTGACAAGTTTCTTAGTGTGAACAAGGTATAGATGCAGCGTATGTACTACAAGTTTCTTAACATGAACAAGGCAGATAAAGTAAACAAGTTACAATGAACAAGAAGGTAGACAAGTCGGAACGTGAACAAGAGGGAAGACAGTAAAACAAGTTACGGTGAACCGGGTAGCTGTATACAGTGAACAAGTTTCTTAGTGTGAACAAGGTATAGATGCAGCGTACTACAAGTTTCTTAACATGAACAAGGCAGATAGAATAAAAACAAGTTACAATGCACAAGAAGGTAGACAAGTCAGAACGTGAACAAGAGGGAAGAAAGTAAAACAAGTTAATGTGAACCGTGTAGCTATACCTATACAGTGGACAAGATTTTTAATGTGAATAAGGCATATATGCAGCGTACTACAAGTTCGTTAACATGAACAAGGCAGCGATAAAGTAAACAAGTTACAATGAACAAGAAGCAGGTAGACAAATCGGAACACGAACAAGACAGGAAGAAGGGTACTTACAGACAGCCTGCCTGCATAGTTAGTTAACGTTTGATTAGGAAAATTTGTAACTACCTCAATTTTATTAATCCACTAGCTTTTGTCCGAGGTTTAAGTCGTGCGACAGTTCGACACCGAGGACCCCGAGGTGGTCACTTAATTTAAGCGAAGTATTTTGAAAGGAAGGAGCTGGTGTGAACGCCGTTCTTTTCGCACTAAAAGCGCACACTTGTGTCTTCGATGCGTTGAACACGACCAAGTTGCTACGGCCCCATTCGGCAATCGACTCGAGGGTTTGCTCGAGTTCGGACACAAATGTTCGCCTCTTCTCGTCCACATCACTCCGTCTGGCTGAAGGGTGACTAGTGTAGGATCCATGCGCCGTACTGTCGTCTGCATAACAATGTATGTTGCCGAGTGGCAGGATATCATTGATATGCAGAAGAAACAGCGTGGGAGACAACACAGATACCTGTGGTACACCGGAATTCACTGACATGGCGTCCGACGAGCATCCGTCCACGAGGACCTGAATGCTACGCCCATGTAGGAAGGCGGTTACCCAGTCACAAAGGCCAGAGGGGTTTCCGTACGCCGGCAGCTTACTCAAAAGCGCCTTATGCCAGACCCGGTCAAATGCCTTGGCAATATCGAGTCCAATTGCCAAGGATTCACCGTGCCCTTCAAGCGCTTCCCCCCAAAGGTGAGTAACGTATGCTAGGAGATCACCAGCTGACCGGTTTGGCCGGAAGCCGTATTGCCGATCGCTGATGAGGTTATTCGTCTCCAGATACGTCATGAGCTGCGTGTTAATAACGCGCTCCATCACCTTGCAGAGGAGGGAGGTAATTGCTATGGGTTTCGGTAGTTTGACGGGTCAGAGCGATCGCCCTTTTTAGAGAAAGGCTGAACGAAAGCTGATTTCCAAGCTGCCGGCACGCGGCCAGTAGAGTACGAGAGGCGAAAGAGGCGCGTCAGTACTGGAGCCAGCTCGGGAGCACACTTTTTCAACACCAATGCAGGCACTCTGTCCGGCCCACTCGCTTTCCTGACGTCTAGGGTAAGAAGCTCCTTCCGCACAGTTCTCTGTCAGAACTGTACTTCTGGCATGGAGTTCTCACACCTAGGTATGGATGGGGGAGAAGCTCCCCCATCATGTGGGAATTCCCCGCAAAAAGAGATACCAGAAGGTCGGCTTTATCTTTTGCGAAGTGAGCGAGTGATCCTCCAGTGCGCTGCAGAGGTGGAAGTGAGGAGCGGCAGAAATTCGACTCGACAGATTTGGCGAGAGACCAGAACTCACGGCTCCTAGGGGTAGCGGTTCAGCCTATCGCCAATTCTGCCGATATGTTCGAATTTAGCCCTGGCGATAGCCCTCTTGCAGGATCTGGAGAGGCGGTTGTAGTTCTTCTTCAATTCGGAGATATTTGGATCACGTCTGGCACGAGCGCGTGACCATGCTCGATATGCCACAGCTTTAGCCGCGGCAGCATCGGCACAGTCCCGGCTGTACCAAGGTTGGCTCTTACCTCCGAGGCGAAGGGAGGCATTGGGGCATTTACAATATACTATATAGCAGTATAAGTAATGTAACATTATTGAGTTGATACAAATTAAAATTTGACATCTTACACCTGAAGTCGGAACTCTCAGTAAAATGGTTAATCTTGCTGTCAGGCTGTATTTTCGATAAACTTTAAGCTATGTTATTATTATGTGCATAGTCACTAAAATAAATATTACTTGTACTTAATATTCATTAAAAAAAAATCTAAATTCATTTCGAAGTATCTTGGCGGTTCTTTTTTGTTGATCTAATCGAACAGGACAGAGCAAATTGTGACAAGTTCGATTGCAGTCTTACTGTCTTATGAACGCTCAAGAAAACAGCGAACAAGTTACGTACAATGTACAAGTTACAGTGAATAACAGTCTTACAATGAACAACAGTCTTACAATGAACAACAGTCTTACATTGAACAACAATCTTACAGTGACCCACAGTCTTACAATGAACAACAGTCTTACAGTGAACCACAGTCTTACAATGAACAACGGTCTAACAGTGAACCACAGTCTTACAATGAAAAATAGTCTTACAATGAACAATAGTCTTACAGTGAACCACAGTCTTACAATGAACAACAATCTTACAGTGAACCACAGTCTTACAATGAACAACAGTCTTACAATGAACAACAGACTTACAGTGAACCACAGTCTTACAATGAACCACAGTCTTACAGTGAACAACAGTCTTACACTGAACAAATCGGAGTCCCACGAAGGGAAGAGGCGTTTGAACAGGGCCGGCTCCTTGCCCTGCTTCACGGTGACCACTACAGCCGATTCGTCGCGCTCCAGTGCGTCGCTCTTTAGGTATTCCTGTCGAAATACAATGAATAGAATAGATGTATTTTTTAATGTAATCCGGTATGGGTGGCTTTGTCAGAGGGGCGAACGCACATGCACCGACCGGCCAATATCAGCTCCGAGAAGGTAGGTGCCATACAGGAGACCTCCCTGGATTGCTGGCTATACTGGACTAGAGGAGAACACAGTTGAGGCTGCTATGCGGCCATCTTTCATCCAGTACGGTGCTACCAACCCAGTCGGCTACAATTTGAGCCTACCACCTAGTAAGGGGCAAGGGAAGGGACCTACAGTTTTATACACCGAAAAAAATTTTGAGGAATTTTGTAGTCAGCAAAAACTCATTGGTGCATGTCGGGCGAAATTTAACGCCGGATCTAGCTAGACCAAATGTAGAGTTGAGATCAGTGGCGGTGCTAGACCAAATGTAGACGTCAGCGACACCAGGTTTGCGAGGCCTCTTTCATTTCTCAGTCAGAAAGGAAACGATAAATAGAATGAGACTGATGTATGAGCATATGAGTTTTATTGCTAATCAAATTTAACAAACATTACATGAACAATCACAAATTAAAATAAATAACCCAACAAGCAATAGCCCAAAGTGTGCGACAATCTTTGATGAGAATTTTTGGGATCGCGCGATCCCAAAGGGAGTCAGCTGGGGTAAACGAATTTTTGCGCGGCCCCCTCAGGCGCGAGGCCGTCGTCGTCGGCGGTCGCCGACGTCGCCGACGCCTAGCGCCGCCACTGACTGAGCTACTGAGGCTTACCTCGATGATAGTGTTCTTGGCTGCCTTGACACGCTCGGGCAAGTTGACACCGCGCCAGAAGTAGAGCTCCTCACCTGTGTCCAGGATATAGGCACCGTCTTGCGAGAGGTCCTGCAGGTACAAGGTAATTAATCAAATTGAGGCACAAAAGGTGTTATAAGACGGTCTGAAAACAGTATTACTCTATTACAAATAAAATACTTAAAAATAATTAAATCTAGACTTATTTAATAACATACATAACTAGAATCACCAAAGTAAAACATAAAACTAAGCTAATAAAATTTAAACTAAAAAAAAACTTTATGTTAAAGAAAAAAAATGTCCTCCAATTCGACCGTCGACCCCCCAGCGGAACCCAGCACACTGGCTGCGTAAAAAAAAACTAAACTAACTATAAAAATAAAGCTAACTATAAATAAAAATAATCGTCCATAGGGAGTAGGGACCACAGATTTCTGTGGTAGGGACCATAAGAATGGTCCCCATGACTGAAGTGGCGTTGCCCCTCTGGATCGCCAGGCTGATCCGCTGCTTGAAATGCGCCCGGGCACGAATCCTAATTTCTTGGAAAAACCGTCGTGGTTCGTGGAAAGTCCGGGCTGCATATTTCCTACTACGCGAGTTGCTCTGATTGGTGGAGAGACGAGTCTGGCTCCGCCTCCGGCACCCCCAGCGAACCTACTGGATCCGATATTCGTTTGGTCGCATTATGTACTTTGGTGGCTCAGTGGTAGAGTGTAGGATTTTTATTTTTTCGATCTCGGCCATGAGTTCGTGTCCCTTTTGCCAAAATTTGTTTTGTTTTACTTTTTTTTAAGCGATATTAGTGTGTTAAAATTAGGTTATGGTTATGTTTTTTTATAACCATCTAAGAAAACTTTATTTTCGGAAATACTTCCGAAATTTATGTTTCTCGCCAAAGTTGAGAACGACCAATCAGAGCAACTCGCATACTAGACTTTGGAAATATGCATCCGGGCTCGCCAAGCGACCGCCAATATGGATTTCGCCCAAATCGGTCAGCTGGGGAACTTCTGGTTCACGTATGTCACAAGATGGGTGATGTGCTCGAAAATCACGGCGAGGGCATGGCTATCGGGTTGGACGTTAATTTTGACACCATAATTTTGGACGCCACATCGAGGAAAAGGCTAAGGAAGGAGCTCAAGGAAGCTGGGTGTCCTCAACAAGGTGCGTCAGTACTTTACGCCGAGCCAAAAACTGCTGCTTTATAAAGCGCAGATTCGCTCATGCGCGGAGTGCTGTGCGCTGTTCGCATCTGTGAGACGGATCCGCAAAATACCTGCTTGGCTCCTTAGACTCGATTCAGCGTCGCGCTGACCGCTTCGTTGACGACCCCTAGGTATCCCGGAACTTAGAGACCTTACAAGTCCGCAAGGACGTTGGATCTTTGTGTGTGTTCTATCGCATGTACCACGGAGAGTGTTCCATGGAGCTGCAGGATGCGATCCCTCCATCCCCATTCTACCATCGTTCCACGCGCAACAGGTTGGGAATGCATCCAAACAATGTCGATACTCCCCCACTTAGGACAACTCGATCCTGTAAATCCTTTATTTACAGGGTTGCCAACATGTGGAATTCACTCCCACCGGCATCCTTTCCTCTAATGTACAGTCTGGGGTCCTTCAAACATAATGTGAAGGTGTACCTAGCCGGCCGACATGGTATTCACAGCCCGCGCAAATATCCGAATGCCCGTGGGCGCCGTCGGACTACACCTCTGCGTTAGTTTGGCGCGCGCCATGTCTTGCTTCCCATAAAAAAAAACTAAATGGTTATTCAAATTGGTGAATCGGATGTGTTAGAAGATACTGCGAACTAAATTATTGTTGCCATTGGTGGATTAATTATGAATACAACTGAGTACGCTCGCCCGAGTAAAATTGGAGAACGACTTGGCTGAGTTGAGCATAAGAAGCGATTTGAGCACGCTCTGTGTAAGAGTAAGATTGGAAAACGACGTCCACTGAGTTGAGCGTAAGAAGCAATGCGAGTACGCTCGCCCGAGTAAGATTGGAGAACGACTTCACTGAGTTGAGCGTTATTCATATTGGAGGATCAAAGGAGGATCAGAAGATATTGGATAATAAATGATTGTTTAAATTGGTGGATTAGATGTATTCAGAAGGTAGGAGCTAGAAACTTAATGTTTAGTTATTCAAATTGGGGGATAAAAGTTCTTCAGAAGAAACTGGAAAAAGAATGGTTGTGGCAACAGGTTGGGAATGCGTCCACACACTGTCGACATCTCCCCACTTAGGACAAATCGAACCTTTAAATCCTTTAGTTACAGGGTTGCCACCATATGAAATGCACTCCCACCTGCATCCTTTCCTCCAATGTACAGTCTGGGGTCCTTCAAACATACATAATATTGTGAAAGTGCACCTAGCCGGTCGACATGGTATTCGGAGCCCCCGTAAATATTTATTCGAATGCCCGTGGGCGCCGTCGGACTACACCTCTACGTTAGTCTGAGGCGCGCGCCATAAGTCGTGCTTCCCATAAGAAAAAATATGGGTGGATTAAAGGTATTCAGAAGGCAGGAGCTAGAAACTTAATGTTTATTCAAATTGGAGGATCAAAGCTGTCCAATGAAGATACTGAAACTCACCTCCTGAGTGAACTGCGGCACCTTCTCGAACTTGACAGCTCCCTTGAGGTTGACGATGACGTCATACAGCGCCGTCTGCGCGTTCACACGCCGGTTCAGCTCAGTCTGCCAACCACTGCGCCCTCCGTCCGACTCCACAGATCCACCTGCAAGCGGTTTTTTTTTCGGTATACGATCGGGACCCTATTAAGAAGCCTCGCCGTCTGTCTGTGTGTCTGTCCGTCCGTCCGTCCTACCTTATGCTGATGCGCTGCATAAAAATAAAGAGTCCTTTCCATCTTACTTTGTTCATATTTATCTCTTTTCCTTGGAGTTTTATCTGTATTCAACACTTGTCACTTTTAGGGTTGCGAAAAAAATCCACCATCTTGAAATTGGAATTGAAAAATTGGACCCTATTGCTAGGCCGTCTGTCCGTCTGTCCGTTAACTTTAATAATTTTTTTTAAGGAAACTGACACGGTTGGCTACATCACCTACAACATCCGTGAGGTCAGCCCATAACACCGGGTGAACTAGGTGCCATGACAGTGCTTCCCTTCATTTCATGTCGGCTGCACTGAACTGGACGGAAAACACGAACTATTTACATAGCCGTTTCGACCGACGTTTCGCTCAGTGCGGTGGTACCAACCCGGGTGGGATAAACCCTACCACCTAGTAAGGTAAGAAGGGAAGGGACCTACAGTTTAACGTGTAATCCGAACCACGGTCAGCAACCTTTAAAGGGCAGTATCTTTTGAACGTAATAGGTAGTCGGTTGAAATTGTTCAAAGAATATGTATTATTTTCATTTATTTACACATCTATTTTCAATAATTTTACATATAACTATACCTAAAATATACAAAAATTATATATAACATTATTATAAAATAAATGGAGTTTCCACCACCGGCGGCGGGGCGGACCCAGGCTACCGATGGTCGGGTCCCAAAGAGAGGAACCTCCGGACGATGCGTGCAGTGGCGAGCAGGGCTGCCTTCTGGATCTGGCCCTTGACCCAACCACTCAGCGAGCGAGAGCCTCTTAAGGTGGTCGTCGAGTCTCTTCGCTATCAGTCCATGCGCTGATACGACTATGGGCGCAACGATCGTCGAGTCGACGGGCCACATTTTGGTAACCTCGTGCTGCAGATCCAGATACTTTAACATCTTCTCTGCTTCCATCGAGGTTACCATCATGCGGCACGGCGATATCGACGAGCGTTGCGCGCCTCGCCTCCCGGTCCACTATCACAATATCAGGTCTATTCGCGAGAATAGTCCTGCTGATAATGGACCGGTACCAGTAGAGTGTGACATGGCCGTTCTCGAGAACTGGCGGTGGAGTGTACATATAGTAAGGCACCTCAGTACAGTACCCACAAGGTTGAACTTTAGGGCAAATTGCTGATGGATGATCCTGGCTACAGGTTGTGTCTATGCAGATACTCGGTGTTGGCAAGCTGCGAACAACCGGAAATCATATGTCTGAGGGACTCACGTACAACATCCGTGATGTCACCGCATAACACGTTGGTGAACTAGGTGCAGTGCCAGTGCTTCCTTTCGTCGTGCCGGCTACACTGAACTGGTCGGAAAACACGAACTATTTACATAGCCGTTTCAACCGACCTTTCATTCAGTGCGGTGGTGTGGTATCAACCCAGGCCGGTTAAAATATAGACCTAAACCAAGCAAGGTAAGAAGGGCTCGACAGTGTAGGAGGCTGACCGCGGTTCGGATTCCGCGTAAGACTTTAGGTCTCTTCCGTTCTTACCTTACTAGATGGTAGGGTTTGGCCCGTCCGGGTTGGTACCACCGCACTGAATGAAAAGTTCGTCGAAACGGCTATGTAAATAGTTCTCGTTTCCCGCCCAGTACAGTGTAGCTGGCACGACCAAAGGGAAGCACTGACATGGCACATAGTTCACTATGTTGATATGGGCTGAAATCGAAGTTAGGTATTGTAGGTGCAGCCAACGGTGTCAGCGTCCAGTGATAAAAAAAACAATAGAAACCCACCGAGCGCCTCCCAGAACTCATCCGGCTCGTCGCCCTGGTCCACGGCGATCACCTCGCGCTCCGCCGGCGAAATGTGCTTCACGAACTGCTCGGCTGCCTCCTTCTCCTCCTCTGTGGACTCCTGGAGGCGAAAAATGCAGCAATCGGTGTGCGAGCGTAGTGCATTGCCAGCTGTACGACTGACGACAGACTGAGAGATAGATGGGGACACCTTCCGGAGCCGGTGCGCTCTAAGGAGGGGGGCCCAGAACGCCTCGACGGGCAGTGGCGATGCTAGACCAAATATAGACGTCAGCGACATCAGCTTTACGAGGCTTCTTTCATTTCCCAGTAAGAAAGAAAAGGATAAATAGAATGACACTGATGTATGAGTATATGAGTTTTATTGCTAATCAAATGTTGACAAACATTACATGAACAATCACTAATTAAAATAAATAACCCAACAAGTAATAGCCCAAAGTATGCGACCATACTTTGATGAGAATTTTTGGGATCGCGCGATCCCGAAGGGAGCCAGCTAGGGTTTTTGCGAGGCCCCCTCAGGCGCGAGGCCGCTGTCGGCGGTCGCCGACGTCGCCGATGCCTAGCGCCGCCACTGTCGCTGGGCTCGTGTGGGATTGGACCGCTGTATTTGCGCGTCTTCGATCCGGCATCTGCTGTCAAGGCGGCCGATCGACTGCAATCCCTGTGTGTGTCGGATGATAACTTGCTTTGACGAGCGATGGATGGCAATACCATGCGAGTGCTATATATTTTTTTTTATGAAAACTGACACGGTTGGCTACATCACCTACAACATCCGTGATGTCAGCCCATAACACCTGGTGAACTAGGTGCCATGTCAGTGCTTCCCTTCATTTCGTGTCGGCTACACTGAACTGGACGGAAAACACGAACTATTTTCATAGCCGTTTCGACCGACGACGTTTCATTCAGTGCGGTGGTATCAACGCGGGCGGGATAAACCCTACCACCTAGTAAGGTAAGAAGGGAAGTGACCTACAGTTTTACGTGGAATCTGAACCACGGTCAGCCTTCAACCACAGTCGAGCGGCCACTCATCCAAGTACCGACCGCGCTCAGGGTTGCTTAACAACAGTCGACCGACCGCACCACTGAGCTACCCGCAGTGTAGTGTAAAAAAACTTACCCACACCCTATTCCCACCGAAAGAGCTAGGCCCGTATACGCAAAGAATTCTCAGTCTTAGCTTAGCTCGGCAAAAAATCGACCTCAAGTCGTAATTTAGCGTACACAGACAATGCTTAAAATACTACACAACTTCTAAGTACTCACAATAATCTCGGCTCAGTCAGGTCGAACCCAAAGTCTTGAAAAATTGCGACTTAGCAAAATCCTGTACACTTTCTAGAAGTTCCCATAATTTACATTATTAATCAATGAGCATGATTGAAAAAAAAAACATTAAACGCAGGCAGCAACAACACTTTGACATGTGTCTATGAATACGATTGAGTACGCTCGCCCGAGTAAGATTGGAGAACGACTTCACTGAGTTGAGCGTAGGAAGCAATGCGAGTACGCTCGCCCGAGTAAGATTGAAGAACGACTTCACTGAGTTGAGCGTAGGAAGCAATGCGAGTTCGCTCGCCCGAGTAAGATTGGAGAACGACTTCACTGAGTTGAACGTAAGAAGCAATGCGAGTTTGCTATATGTGCGTGTCCACTACAGGCAGACTCGGGGCGAGGCAGCCGCTCGACCCGAGGCCGCACAAGTGGAGACGCTGCCTCAACCAGAGGCACGCCGCGCCATGAGGCAAATTCGTCGCCTCGGGCCGAGCCATATTTTGTCGGGTTTTTCCGCGCTCAAAGGAGCCTCAGTCCGAGGCGTGCACTTGGTCCGTGTCTCACCTTGATCCGCAACGTGCCTCGAGACTATGCCTCAGAGTGAGCAGCCTCAGTTTGCTTCAAGTGGAGGCTGCTCGGCCTGAGGCTGCTCTAATGGATACGCAGCTTATTGGCCTGAGTGGGAGTTGCATATCAGCGCGTTGAAGCGACAATTTCTCACCTTCCCCTTCCACACGTAGACGAGCGCGGGTGTCTCCAGCACGAACACACCGTCGTCCTCCAGGCTGTCCGCCTGCTCGGAGACCTGAAGCGCGCGCATGTCCACGCCCACCTGTGTGCCGCGAACCTGCGCACATAGAATATCTCTATGTATTCATGTTCTTGTTCATGTTTAGGGAACGTAATCGCAAACTGTTTCTATTTGATTCTGATGGTGACGACTGACGAGTAACATAATTAAATTTTACTTTATTAGGTACGTTTTTTCTTATTTTTTTTTATGGAAACTGACACGGTTGGCTACATCACCTACAACATCCGTGATGTTAGCCCATAACACCGGGAGAATTTGGTGCCAGGTCAGTGCTCCCCTTCGGTCTTGCCGGCTACACTGAACTGGACGGAAAACACAAACTATTTACATAGCCGTTTCGATCGACGACGTTTTATTCAGTGCGGTGGTACCAACCCGGGCGGGTTGAACCCTACCACCTAGTAAGGTAAGACGGGAAGGAACCTACAGTTTTACGTGGAATCCGAACCACGGTCAGCCCCCAACGGCGAGTGGTGCGGAAACCTCGGTGCGCGATTCCAACTCGTACTTAGCCGGTTAAAGCTAAAAACTCATTGGGCCCACGTACGCCGCACACGCGAATCTGGGCGCGTCGGTCTCCATACATTTTATATGGAAGAGTGCAGTACGCAGTTTCATTGCGCCCACGCCACCCTACGCTACGCGACACACTGCGTGCTGCACTCTTCCGTATAAAATGTATGGAGACCGACGCGCCCACGTACGCGTGCGTAGCGTACGTGGGCCCAATGAGTTTCTAGCTTAAGTCTTTCCTAATTTAACGGCACCATTTGTATAGCGGTTCATAGAATACACCTTCCTTCCATATTTTATCTATAAAATGCCAATAGTACAAACATACATACATACACACCCGCGACTATCAAGGTAAGCAGAGTAATCGATGTTTTGCTGCAAGAACTCTGGAAAATTGCAACACAACATCGACCACCACGTTTAGCAGAGTATTCGGACAAGATCGGAAACCATCAAGCAGCAAGTAAGGCACGAAGACCCACCCGCTGCATAACTCGGTGGAAGGTCCGTGCCAAGTCGAGAGGTGGCAAGCCTGTCGCCCTTTAGCGCGGCATCTCGCCCTTAGTGCCCACAGTGGCTGAATAAAATAGCTGTGACATACGGACAGACAGACGGGACGGCACGAAATTATAAGGGTTCCGTTGTTGCTGTGTTTTTTTTGTTTTTTTTTTTATGGAAACTGACACGGTTGGCTATATCACCTACAACATCCGTGATGTCAGCCCATAACACCGGGTGAACTTGGTGCCACGTCAGTGCTTCCCTTCGGCCGTGCCGGCTACACTGAACTGGACGGAAAACACAAACTATTTACATAGCCGTTTCGACCGAGCTTTTATTAAGTGCGGTGGTACCAACCCGGGCGGGTTAAACCCTAGCACCTAGTAATATAAGAAGGGAGTCATATCCCTTAGTCGCCTTTTACGACATACACGGGGAGAGATGCAGTGGGGCTATTCTTTTAAAATACCGGCCCACACGGTACAAAATGTGTGTCTACGGAATCCTAAAAAGAGACCTAATGGAGACCGCACGACACGACTCACCTTGAACAATCTGACTCCGTCTTCGTCGAAGGAGCCCTTGCTGTTGGCTCCCCTGTACTCTGTGCTGCTCCCTCCCATCAGGATCAAAAGGTTTCCTGTCACATTTTATTAAATATTATTTTTTTATAGAAACTGACACGATTGGCTCATACTTCACCTAATACATCCTCGATGTCAGCCGATAGCACCTTTTTTTTTTTTTATGTAATCCGGTATGGGTGGCTGATTCAGACGGGCCAAAGGACATGCTCTGACTAGCCAACATCACCTCCGAGAAGGTAGGTGCCATACCGGAGACTTCCCTGGATTGCTGGCTATACTGGACTAGAGGAGAACACAACCGAGGTTGCTATGCGGCCATCTTACATCCTGTACGGTGGTACCAACCCAGTCGGCTACAATTTGAGCCTACCACCTAGTAAGGGGCAAGGGAAGGGACCTACAGTTTTACACCGGTTCCGAACGGTGAAGCAGCAGGTGTAGGTATGCACGTAAATTTTTTCGTCAGAAAAAACTCATTGGTACACGCCGGTTGGATTCGAACCTCGGACCTCCCGCACGAGAAGCCGATGGCCAAACCACTCGGCCACCCGCCGCTTGGTGAACTAGGTGCCGCGTCAGTGCTTCCCTTCAGTCGTGCCGGCTACACTGAACTGGACGGAAAACACGTTCAACCGACCTTTCATTCGGTGCTGTGGTAGCAACCCGGGCGGGTTAAACCGCGGTGACAGCTCTACCGTTAGAGGCTGACCGCGGTTCGGATTCCACGTAAAACTGTAGGTCCCTTCCCTTCTTAACTTACTAGGTGCGTAGGGTTTATCCGGACCGGGTTGGTACCACCGCACTGAATGAAACGTTATCGGTCGAAACGGCTATGTAAATAGTTCGTGTTTTCCGTCCAGTTCAGTGTAGCCAACATGAAATGAACACAAATGGCTCACAAAATGTCGTTGAAACGGTAAAGGAAGCAGATTTTTAGAATTTTCTACCAGTCTATTAGCTTACCGTGCCTTCTAGAACTGCGGAGAGACACTCACCTTTGAAGACCTTCAGGAAGTGCTTAGTCTCCTTGCCTTGAGGCACCTTTACGATGGTCGCCTCTCCGTCCAACTGCAAATGTTAAATCGGTCAAGTGTGAGTTTTATTCGAGCATACAGATATTTATTCGGGACGTGCAGCGACATCATACCGAAGACGGATGGATTGTCTAAATTGTCCCAAATACGACCATACAGCAAGAGGAAGAAATGGGGGGGAGGAGTACGTAATTATATTTTGAGAACTGGCAGCAAATACAATTTGAATAAAATATTCATTCGAAATTTAAAAATAAATAGATACAATGAAAATGACAGTTTCTTCTTTTTTATAACTTGAACACAATAGTCTATACATATCTATTCTTTCTATACATATAATAAAATCGTAAATGCAAAAATGTCTGTACGCGCATCTCGCAAAAACCACTGAACGGAATTTGACGAAACTTTTTATAGTGACAGTGTATATCCCCGATTAACATAATTAATAATTAAAAAATATAATAAAAATCACGTAATCCAATGTAAAGGTAAAAAACAATTTTAAATGTAATGTTGACAACCGGAGAACTGTCATCTCGACGTGAGCTGGTGACAAATTGTTTGATAAATAAAAAAAATAATTTAAAGTCGAAGTTATGTCGCTGTCATTGGTGCAATAAAATTTATATATCTGTTGTCCGCGGCTTCGCTCGCGTGAAATTCGTGAAAGTAAGTAACTAAAGGCGGGCCCGAAGGCGGATCTGCGCTCACGTAAACGATATTCTTTCTCGATGAAAGTAACTAAGGGCGAGGCGGAAGGCGGAACTGAGTTCAGGAAGAAGAAAAACATTCTTGAAGAAAGTAAGTAACTAAGGGTGAGGCCGAAGGCCGAGCTCTATTCTGGAAGACCATAAACCTTTTCGAAGAAAGTAAGTAACTATGGGCGAGGCCGCAGACCGAGCTGCGTTCAGGAAGAAGCTAAACCATCTTGAAGAAAGTGAGTAAGTAAGGCGAGGCCGAAGGCCGAGCTACGTTCGGATAATTGAAAAACCATCTCGAAGAAAGCAAGTAACTAAGGGTGAGGCCGAAGGCCGAGCTGCGTTCAGGAAGAAGCTAAACCATCTTGAAGAAAGTAAGTAACTAAGGCGAGGCCGTAGGCCGAGCTGCGTTCAGGAAGAAGGTAAACATTTTTGAAGAAAGTAAGTAACTAAGGCGAGGCCGAAGGCCGAGCTACGTTCTGACAAATGATAAACCATCTCGAAGAAAGCAAGTAACTAAGGGCGAGGCCGAAGGCCGAGCTGCGTTCAGGAAGAAGCTAAACCATCTCGAATAAAGTTAATTAATATTAAGATTGAGTTAATTTAATTTAAATTTTATTATAAAGTCCACGCTTCTGACGGCAAATATACCGTGCATCCTAGAACCTCGCGGTTATTCCCGGCTGGATGGCAAGAGGCCCGATGCTATCACCTTAGTGCCATGGACTAAGGGTAGTTCTTTGATGTGGGATGTCACTTGTGTTCTCACATTGGCTCCAAGTCACGTTAGGACATCTTCAAGAGCGGCTGGCGTGGCTGAGGCTGGGGCGGAGAGCCTCAAACGCAACAAATATAGAAATATAATTCAAGATTTCGAATTTGTTGCGTTTGCGGTTGAAATCCTCGGTCCGTGAAGCAGTGAAGCCAAAAGAGTCTCTGGCCCCTGCTGGTTGACGCAACTGGTGTCCCGCCATCAAGGGCTTATGTACATCATTCAAAGGGTAAGCCTTGCCGTCCACCGGGGTAATACCGCAAGTGCTCTAAGAACATTTGAAAATGCCCGTTTTGATAGTTATTTTAATGTATGTTAGGTAGTTTTTAATTCTTTAGTTATTAATATTACTTTTTATTTTTTATGAAATAAATAGATTGAGTAAACGATATTATATTCTATCGAAGAAAGGAAGTCTTTAAGGGCGAGGCCCGAAAGCGGAAGAGGGTTTTTGGTTTACCTGAACGCAGCTCGGCCTTCGGCCTCGCACTTAGTTCCTTCCTTTCTTCCAGAAGGTTTATCGTCTTCCTGAACGCAGCTCGGCCTTCGGCCTCGCCCTTACTTACTTCCTTTATTTGAGAAAGGTTTATCGTTTACCTGAAAGCAGCTCGGCCTTCGGCCTCGCCCTTAGTTAGTTACTTTCTTTGAGAAGGTTTATCGATTACCTGAACGCAGCTCGGCCTTCGGCCTCGCCCTTAGTTACATACCGATCAAAGGTGGGTAAAATCGGTTACGTAGTATAGGTACCCTAAGTAACTGTACATTTCTTCTCAGCCGAAGGGTCGTATATGCAACCATTCCACTTACATACAAAATATGGATAGTTGTAGAGTTCAACGTTGTACGGGTATCGGCCATACGACTTCTTATAGAAGAACCTATCGAATTTACGTTGGATCTTCTCCACCAGGAATATATCAATACCTACTACTAAGTAATAATACATCTGTAAGGGATGGTCATGGAGTAGGTTAGTTTGTTTTATGAGATACTGCGTTTGTAGACTCTATGTATGATACTAAAACTAAATTGACGATTTTTAGAAATCTTTTCTGTATGTATGTTCCACCATAACTCTTAAAACATACATACATACATACATATCACACACGCTGAATCCCGACAATCGGGGTAAGCAGAGTAATCGGTATTGTGCTGCAAGAACTCTGGTAAATTACAGCACAACACCGAACACCACGTTTCGTAAAGTATTCGAACAAGATTCAATAGATCAAGCAGCAAGTAAGGTATGAAGACCCACCTGCTGCATGACTTGGTGGAAGTACCGTTCCAAGGTGAGAGGTGGCGAGCCTGTCGCCCTTTAGCGCGGCATCTTGTCCTTAGTCCTTAGTCCTTAGTCGCCTTTTACGACACGCATGGGGAGAGATGCAATGGGGCTATTGTTTTTACGTACCGGACCCACACAGTCTTAAAACGATCATCCGAATTCGACGAAACTTAATAAAAGCACATTTAACTATACGTAAAACAGGAAAATAAAATTCAGTTTCGGTTAAGCTAAGATGTGGCTCTCACACAAAAGCGAATGGTTCCGCGCGCCGAAATAAAGGTGTACGGTAGCGGGATTACTAACTTTCTTCTTTTTAAATACGAATTTCACGCGAGCGAAGCCGCGGGCGAAAGCTTGTAATAGTGTAGTGTATGTACCTCATCGCTCATGTCCCCTGCGAGAGCCGCGGCCGATTTCTTCTCGTCGGAGCTAACACCGGTGCCCTGCAACCAAAAACAATTTAAATAAACAGTTTTGTAAAGAATATAGAATAAACAAATTTTGTAAATAATTCGATAAACAGTTTTGTAAAGAATTAGATAAACATTTTAGTAAAGAATTAGATAAAAAATTTTGTAAAGAATTACGTAAACAATTTAGTAAAGAATTAAGATAACAATTTTGTAATGAATTACGTAAACAATTGAGTAAAGAATTAAATAAACAATTTTGTAAAGAATTAAGTAAACAATTTAGTAAAGAATTAAGATAACAATTTTGTAATGAATTACGTAAACAATTGAGTAAAGAATTAAATAAACAATTTTGTAACGAATTACGTAAACAATTAGATAAACAATTTAGTTATTAAGATTTCCAATTTGTTGCGTTTGCGTTTGAATGAAACCCTCGGTCCGTGGAGCAGTGAAGCCAAAAGCTTTTGGCAGTGAAGCCAAAAGCTTCTTGCCAAAAGGCCCTCTGCTGCTGTCCCGCAATCAAGGGCCTACTTCATTCTAAGGGTAAGCCTTGCTATCCAGCGGGGTAATGCCGCAAGTGTTCTGGGAACATTTGAAAACGCCCTTTTGTTGATAGTTATTTTGTTTGTTACGTAGGTTTTAATTCTTTAGTTATTAGTAAGTATTACTTTTTTCTAATATATGAAAATAAATGCTTCAATATTTAGTAAATAATTAGATAAACAATTTAGTAAAGGATCGGCGCCACCGGGTCTCTGGCGCCCCACGCTAGACCACGGTGATTTAGATCTGCAACCCGCGCCGCGCCACGCGCCAGTTGCCTTTCGGTCGCCGTGAAGAATGGTTTTGTGTGAATGACAGCCTGGCGCGGCAGCCCGCTACGGGCCACAACACGAAGATATGTATACACGCACCGCCACGCTGCGATGCCGACACGCTGCGCCAGGCCACAATAGTTCATCATGAATTCACGTCAAAAGCTGTAGGTCCCTTCCCTTCTTAACCTTACTATGTGGTAGCGTTTATCCCGCCCGGGTTGGCACCACCGCACTGAGCGAAACGTCACTCAAAACGGCTATGTAAATAGTTCGTGTTTTCCGTCCTGCAGGTCTATTCTTGTAAATTCTGACAGCGGAATCAGCGCTGTTGTGGCGCTGAGAGCCACTTACCAAAGTGGCTCTCAGCGCCACATCAGCGCTGATTCCGCTGTCAGAATTTACAAGAATAGACCTGCAGTTCAGTGTAGCCGGCGCGAAATGAAGGGAAGCACTAACATGTCACGCAGTTCACCCGGTGTTATGGGCTGACATCACGGATGTTGATGGTGATGTACATGGTGGTGGTGATGACCGGTGATGTAGCCAACGGTGTCGAGTTTCCATTAAATTAACTCACGATCCAGTAGTACAATATGAAGGCGTCGCTACCGTCTTCGTCGGCGTACTGGTACTTCACAATGAAAGCGTTCTCTTGATAGAACGCACCGACGCGGACTCCGGTCGACACTTGCCAGTCGCTCTCCGATGTGTACGCTTCTACGGCCTCACCGTCCGTTACCCTGCATATAGAAAATAAGAATATAATAGGAGCGGGGAGGGTGAGGTGAGCGCAGCGGGGGCGGGTGGGCTGCACTGAAATGCGGCGTTAGGTTCAGGCGGCCAACTTTATGAAAAGTCAATGCGGGACATGCTTGGTGATAGGGGATGTGAGTGTGAAGGACTGAGGGTGTGTCGGAGCAATTACTCACTCACACTTACTGAAGTTTTGGTTAAGAATGTCGCAAAAGTTTTCACAACACTGCCCACATGAAATTTTACAACAAGCATTGCACGTAGCAACAAGGTAGCCGGGAGTGGATGGATGAGAAGAGCGGAAGACCGCGTGTGGTGGGTGGTGTGCCTTGGGAGAGGCCTATGTCCAGCAGTGGACCGATACATCTAATACAAATGTCCAACTCACAGACTCAACATCACTCACGAGCGTAGAAAAGACAAAACTGCTGGGATTCAATATTGACGCTGCTCTCACGTGGAAGCAGCACGTCGATGGGCTGTGCGGGAGGATGGCGAGTGGTATATATGCAATGAAGAAACTTAAACCACTTATATCTGAAGAAGCACTAAGACAGACCTACTTTGCATATGTTCACTCCCTCCTGTCATACGGCATCATCCTGTGGGGAAATTCCACCGACAGCGAACGTGCACTTGTTATGCAAAAAAGAGCAATAAGGGTCATGGTTAAAGCTAGAAACTCATTGGGCCCACGTACGCTACGCACGCGTACGTGGGCGCGTCGGTCTCCATACATTTAATATGGAAGAGTGCAGCACGCAGTGTGTCGCGTAGCGTAGGGTGGCGTGGGCGCAATGAAACTGCGTGCTGCACTCTTCCATATAAAATGTATGGAGACCGACGCGCCCAGATTCGCGTGTGTGGCGTACGTAGGCCCAATGAGTTTCTAGCTTTACACTGACAGAACTACATCGTGTAGAAAATATTTCAGGGATCTAAAAATTATGACCTCTGTTTCTTTATTTGTTCGTGAAATAATCATGTATGTAAGACAGAATATTGAAACATTTGAAGTAAATGAAACAGCATACTCTACAAGGAACACGGGTCGCCTACGACCAGTTCCGCATCGGTTGGCAATGGCGGAAAAGCTGCCTAGGGTAATAGGTCCAAAGTTGTATGAGATTCTACCTGAGAACCTAAGAAGGGAAATAGATGACAACAAATTCCGCACCCGTCTGAACAATCTGTTACATGAAAAATGCTTATATAAGCTATGCGAATTTATAAAGTGAATTGATAATGTATTTAAATTTACATAACAAATAATATAACGAATAGGTACACAATTTGTATCCAAAGTAAGTGTTTTAAGCGGCGGGTGGCCGAGTGGTTTGGGCATCGGCTTCTCATGCGAGAGGTTCGCGGTTCGAATCCCGTTGGCGTGTACCAATGAGTTTTTTCTGACGAAAAAATTTACGTGCATACCTACACCTGCTGCTTCACCGTTCGGAACCGGTGTAAAACTGTAGGTCCCTTCCCTTGCCCCTTACTAGGTGGTAGGCTCAAATTGTAGCCGACTGGGTTGGTACCACCGTACTGGATGTAAGATGGCCGCATAGCAGCCTCGGTTGTGTTCTCCTCTATTAGTCCAATATAGCCAGCAATCCAGGGAAGTCTCCGGTATGGCACCTACCTTCTCGGAGGTGATATTGGCTGGTCGGAGCATGGGCTTTAGCCCCTCCAACTCTGCCACCCATACCGGATTACATAAAAAAAAATACTTACGAGTATGTATTGACGTGCCTCATGGAGTGTACGTGCACTGTATATTTTCAGCTCTGTATTTGTGTGCTCTATGATTTGCTAATAAATATCTTTGTCTTTCTCTTTGATACAGGCTGATGATGATGATGATGCTTGCACGTAAGGGCGCGTTCATTTGACACAAATTATTTCGAGCGGCCGCCGCGCGTTTGCCGCGCGTTTGCCGCGCGTTCGCTGCGCTCTCGTGGTCAGAAACGGCGAATGTGGACTTTATGTACCACGCACAACATTCAAATTCCTCGCAATCATCTAACCACGCGGCGGTCGCGTGAAAAACGCGCGGAGGACGCGCGGACGCCGCGCGGACCCCGCGTGGTTAGATGATTGCGAGGAATTTGAATGTTGTGCGTAGTACATAAAGTTCACATTCGCCGTTTCTGAACACGAGAGCGCAGCGAACGCGCGGCAAACGCGCGGCGGCCGCACGAAAACTTTCGCGTCGTTTAACTGCAGCCGAACGTTTCAACTTTATGTGAAGATTTTTCCGATGTGCCTAAGGCATTCCTCAACGAAAATACTAGTTCAGTAGGTGCGTTCGTGCCTGGCAAACAAAGAATGCACTGGACGATGGCCAGGCAATTTTTGAATGACTTGGAAATATGGAAAATGCGGGACGTGCGGGAGGCATTAGACGTTTTGCGGGACTATTTTATTAGTTATTGCAATGCGGGATTACAACTGCTATTGCGGGACTAGCGGGACGGTCCCACAGAATCCGGGACGGTTGGCCATCAGAGGCGGCGCAAGGCGTGGGCGACGTGGGCGACCGCCCACGGCCTCGCGGCCCGAAGAGCCTCGCGCCTCGAAAGTTCATGCAGCTTTGATTCATGAAAAATATTCAGCTAGATCTATTAAAAGAGACCCGGAGTAAACATGGTTAGACTTAATCAAAGGCAAACTAAACCTTACTATAAAGCGGCGGGGGGGAGGGCGGGGGGGGTTATAGGGAGTGCGCGCGGGGCTTAAGAATTCGGAAAGAGCCAATCACAACACACATACACTTAGGACGTCCGAGCTGACTTTGCCTTGCTGTAATGTTTAATTGATTGCGTAATTTTCCGTAAAAACCAAAACGCCCATGTTCAGCAAGCAGCGGGCAGCCGTTCGGTCTGGGCGTCGGCTTCTCTTGCGAGAGGTCCGAGGTTAGATTCCGGTCGGCGTGAACCAATGAGCTTTTTCTGATGGAAAAATGTACTTGCATACCTGTGTACCTGCTCGGAACCGTTCGGAACCGGTGTAAAACTGTCGGCCCCTTCACGTGCCCCTTGCTAGGTGGTAGGCACAAATTGTAACCGACTGGGTTGATACCACCGTACTGAATGTAAGATGGCCGCATAGCAGCCTCGGCTGTGTTCTCTTCTAGTTCAGTATAACGGGAAACAGAAATCCAAAGGGAAGTCTCCGATATTGTACCTACTTTCTCGGAGGTGATATTGGCTGGTCGGGGCATGCGTTTTGACCCCTTTGACTCAGCCACACATACCGGGTTGCATAAAAATAAAACAAGCCACATGTTCTGATTATGAATGTTTGTTTCAGATATGTGCGTCGTGCGTTTTATTTGTCCGATTGCTAGCTTTTGTCCGCGGTCTCGCTCGCGTGAAATTCGTATTTAAAAAAAAAAAAAGTAAGTAAGCCCGCTAGAGATGTGGCTAGTGAGAGGTGGCTAGCCTGTCGTCCTTTAGCACGGCATCTTGTGCTTATCCCTTAGTCGTCTTTTACAACCTGCACGCCGAGAGATGCAGTCGGACTATTCTTTTTAAGTATACCGGCCCCACACGCCACACGAAACACGACACACGGCACACGGCATACGACACACAACACACGGCACACGGCACACGACCCCCGGCACATGGCACACGGCACACGGCACACGGCAAACGACACACGGCACACGGTACACATCACACGGCACACGGCACACGACACACAACACACGGCACACGACACACAACACACGGCACACGGCACACGCCACACAACACACGGCATACGTCCCCTGGCACATGGCACACGGCACACGACACACGGCAAACGACACACGGCAAACGACACACGGCACACGGTACACAGCACACGGCACACGGCACACGACAGACAACACACGGCACACGGCCCCTGGCACATGGCACACGGCACACGATACACGGCAAACGACACACGGCACACGGTACACAGCACACGGCACACGGCACACGACACACAACACACGGCACACGGCACACGGCCCCTGGCACATGGCACACAGCACCCGACACACGGCAAACGACACACGGCACACGGTACACAGCACACGGCACACGGCACACGGCACACGACACACAACACACGGCACACGGCCCCCGGCACATGGCACACGGCACACGGCAAACGACACACGGCACACGGCACACGGCACACAGCACACGGCACACGGCACACGACAAACGGCACCTACTTGTAGACAACGAAAGTGCCGCTTCCGTCATCAGGCATGAACCCGCGGGCGGCGCCAGTCTTGCCGATCTGCTTCGCGCTGGCGGCGGACTCGGTCGCGTCGCTGGAGTAGTAACCCTCGTCTGTGAACCGAAACAACTGTAAGTGTGTGTCTAGATTGTGCCGCCAGCATGCCCAGACTGCGAATATATTGTGCCCACAGTGTGCCCAGGGCGTGCCCAGGAGGTGGATAGATTGTGCCCAGAGTGTGCCCAAGGCGTACCCAGGGTGTGGATAGATTGTGCCCAGACTGAGCCCAGACTGCGAATAGAGTGTGCCCAGAGTGTGCCCAAGGCGTACCCAGGGTGTGGATAGATTGTGCCCAGACTGAGCCCAGACTGCGAATAGAGTGTGCCCAGAGTGTGCCCAAGGCGCACCCAGGGTGTGGATAGATTGTGCCCAGACTGAGCCCAGACTGCGAATAGAGTGTGCCCAGAGTGTGCCCAAGGCGTGCCGTCCATCCAGCCGTTCTCAAGTGATGCGGTTACAAACGAACTGCATATACATATATATAATATTTTAATCAACGATTTTAATATGTGCAATTAGTTTTAAGAAATGTGTGAATAAAGGAATGAAATGAGAAAAAGTAAAAAGTTCACGGGTCCCATAGAAGAAACTAAAAAGTGTATGTGCGCAATGTACGGAAAAGACTATGAAGAATTTTAACTAACCATGAATTTGAAATAATATGAAGCATTTCATAAACACGCCGTAGATGGCATGAGTGGCGCTGACCATGACATGGCGATACGGAACCCTCGGTGCGCGAGTTCGACTCGCACTTGCCCGGTTTTTTTTTCCTTTTAAGTTACGGTAACCATAAAAAGGTTGAAAAATACTGCCTTAGAAGTACTTACATCTACCCACATTGCTCTTTTTTTTTATTTTTATGGAAACTGACACGGTTAGCTACATCATCCGTGATGGATGTCAGCCCATAACACAGGGTGAACTAGGTGCCACGTCAGCCTTCCCTTCGGTCGTGGCGGCTACACTGAACTGGACGGAAACACAAACTATTTACATAGCCGTTTCGACCGACCTTTCATTCAGTGCGGTGGTGCCAACCCGGGCGGGGTAAACCCTACCACCTAGTAATTTAAGAAGGGAGTCATATCCCTTAGTCGCCTTTTACGACATACACGGGGAGAGATGCAGTGGGGCTATTCTTTTAAAGTACCGGCCCCACACGGTTCTACGGCTCTACTCGAGTTGAGGTATTTTTCTATCGATTTGAATCTGTGGTTTTGAAAAACAATGGTTTATTATATTTATTTCTGATCTTTAGTTACTGCGCGCTAATATAATAGCAAAACATAATATTATAATTTCGTATTAAACAAAACGTTGCAAGTGATATGATAACACTCCAAAGAACACAGATAAATATGAACAAAATAAGGTGGAAAGGACAATTTTTTTTTAAATAGAAACTGACACGGTTGTCTACATCACCTGCTTCAGCACAACACCCTGGTGAACAAAGTGCCATGTCAGTGCTTCCCTTCGGTCGTGCCGGGTACAGTGAACTGGACGGAAAATGCGAACTATTTCGAACGGACATTTCAATCAGTGCGGTGGTATCAGTCCGGGCGGGTTAAACGATTTAACCTTACTACGTGGTAGGGTTTAACTTAAGGGGGCTCCTTCCTAAATCTACCCTCTCTTTCTAACATTGGCCGTTTTTCACACATTCTATTTTATTATGAAGAAAGTATACAACTTATAATAAAAAAATCCTCTGGGAGAAACATGCATGAAAAAATTATTAATGTTTTTCAATAAAAAAATTTGGTACTCCACTATAATAATTGAAAAAAAAAAACCAAAAGTTTATTAAGTTTTAGTTTTTTTTTTATTATTATAGGTATGTGGAGTACCAAATATTAAGTACGCCCCCCCCCCCCCCCCCGGGTTAGTGCCAAGTCACATAGTTAAAGTTATATTTTACAATATATTTAATTATTTATAAAAAAAAGTAATTTTAAACTTCAATATGGGAATATCTTGTCCAAAGTTGTTGGAAAGAAAATACCACGGTCAGTCACACACAGGGCACGGGCACTGTCTTGAGGTCTCAGTGCGGAGAATGGCCCACCCGCCTTCCCAAGAGGCTGGGCAGCAAACAACTACAACAACAAGGACGCAGATGCCGCGCTATAGGGCGACAGGCTAGCCACCTCTCAGCTCGGCACGGTGCCTCCACCGAGTCGCGCGGCAGGTGGGGTCTGCGTGCCTTACTTATGCCGCTTGATAGTCATCTTGCCCGAACTACATATTGAGAGATCACAATATATCTCTTTACACCTGATTCACTTAATTAATAAGACTTTGTAGTCAGAACTCTTAGCAAAATTGTTAATCTTGCTCTCAAGCTGTGTTTTCGATGGACTGTGGGCAGAGCCTGATTTACCAATAGGCTGAATTAGGCTCTAGCCTAGGGCGCTAGTATTTAGGGGCACAATGTAGGGCCTGTGCAGTGCGGGATATACTCGAAATTCAGGAGTCCACGACGATGCCAAGAATCCTGAATCGTGATTTCTGACGGCGGCGCGGAGGCGAAGGGGATTCCTTCGCCGGCGGCGGAGGCGACCAAACCTCTTATTTTTTGTTTATTACAAACGTTTTTATTCGAAGTAATATTCCCTGCCTTACGGGCGCTACGATAATCTAAGCATAGGGCGAGAAGAATCCTTAATCAGACCCTGACTGTGGGCGGTGTTATTATGTGGCTAGTCACTAAATACATGTAAAAATATAAAAAAAAAACCTGCGAGTTTCTTGCCGGTTCTTCTTCGTGGGTGTAATCCACAGAGCATCAAATGCGCGCGCCCCTCCTAGAGGCGCCCTGAGCGCGATTACTCTACAACGCCGTTGAAGCCTGTGGGCGTGGCCTATGACTTACATATATGTGTGTTGTGCGTGTGCATTTGTTTTGTGCGTGTGCCTAACTTGCTCCTCTTTGTGTGTAGTGTCGATACTAGCACACACACACACATACGAAGCGCTAGCAGCTCAGCGTACGGTTATTGGGTTTCAAATATCATCGCTTAGGGCGTCTCTAGTAGGGGGCGCGCGCGGTAGGTATTTGATGCTCTGTGGTGTAATCGAACAGGATAGAACAAATTGTGACAAGTTCGAGCGCAGTCTAACTGCCATATTATGAGTGATTATTGATTAATAAACAATACAATAATACAATACAATTTATCTAGGTTGGAGTGATAATAGGTCTCAGTTGAAGACACGCTATTGACATTATAATTTGACACTTCTGATAAAATGAAAGCGTGGCTTGCTCTTTGTACGTTCCAAGCGTATGTGCTAGGTACCTACTCTTGGATCTCACGATCCAAGAGTCCACTTGTTATTGCAAAGGCGACAGGTCATGTGAAATGTGCTTCGACTTAATATAATGTTTATACTTAATAATAATAGGCACCTATGCATTTTAACACTGTGAACGGTGTCCGTGATTTAGTTCATAATTCCAAGGTATTGTAATTAAAGGCGTTAAAAAGTTAAATACATACATACATACATATCACACACGCTGAATCCCGACAATCGGGGTAAGCAGAGTAATCGGTGTTGTGCTGCGAGAACTCTGGTAAATTACAGCGCAACACCGACCCCGCCACGTTTCGCAAAGTATTCGAACAAGATTAAATCGATCAAGCAGCATGTATGGCACGAAGACCCAACTGCTGCATGACTCGGTGGAAGTACCGTGCCAAGGTGAGAGGTGGCGAGCCTGTGTAAAAAGTTAAATTATATATTTTAAAACCCCCCGACCCTTTAAAAGTCTAAAATAATTTCCGCTTACTTACTTAAAGGAGTCGAAGGACCGCTAAGTCAATACCCGCGTAGCTCTGAGTTTTTATACTTTATTTACTTAGCGGTCCCCCGACTCCTTTAAGTAAGTAAACGGAAATTATTTTTGACTTTTTAAAGGTCGGGGATTTTTTAATTTTTATTTAACTTTTATTTCAAGCTTGAAAAAAAAACCGCATGCAAATTAGTCCACTTTTTAAGATATTTTTTTTTATTTTGTTGTATTTGTTGTATGAATGACTTGATTACAAACATAGCTAACAAGCATCCTGATTAAACCAGATTTCTATTAAAGAATTCTCTCATCCGTTTGGGAGCTACGATGCCACAAACAGACACACCCATACACACACTCTAATCTTATAACACCCCTCTTTTTGCGTTGGGGATTAAATATAACACATAATAAGATATTGTGTGGCCGTACGGAACCCTCGGTGCGCGAGTAGGCACTTGGCCCCTTTTTATATTATGCTAGCTTTTGCCTGCGGCTTCGCTCGCATTAAATTTGTATTTAAAAAGAAGAAAGTAAGTAAGCCCGCTATGAAGGTACTCATTTCGGCGCGCGGAACAATTCGGTTTGTATGAGAGCCACATCTTAGCGTAACCGGAACTGCATTTTATTAGCCTATCCTGTGTCCCGTATCACAGAATACTAAAGAGGTAATGTCGTACCCCGTATAGTTAAATGTGCTCGTACTAAGTTTCATAGAATTCTAATGATCGGTTTAAGAGTTATGGAGGAACATACATACATACATACCTACATACAGAAAAGATTTCTAAAAATCGTCAATTTAGTTTTAGTATCATACATAGAGTCTACAAACTCTGTAACTCATAAAACAAAGTAACTTACTCCATCACCATCCCTTACAGATTTATTATTAGTATTGATTGATTATGATGATTGATTGATTGATGATGGAGGAACATACATACACGCAGAAAAGATTTCTAAAAATCGTCAATTTAGTGTTAGTATCATACATAGAGTCTACAAACTCTGTAACTCATAAATAAAACAAAGTAACTTACTCCATCACCATCCCTTACAGATTTATTATTAGTATTGATTGATTATGATGATTGATTGATTGATGATGGAGGAACATACATACACGCAGAAAAGATTTCTAAAAATCGTCAATTTAGTGTTAGTATCATACATAGAGTCTACAAACTCTGTAACTCATAAATAAAACAAAGTAACTTATTGCATCACCATCCCATACAGATGTGTTATGTATGTACTTAGATGATATTGATACAAACATTTTATTTTATTTTTATTTTATAATATTAGGAAAACATACAGTCCTCGTAAAAATAAAAGATAGGTTCTTACATAAGTTTCACAGAGACGAATCAAGTTTTTTACTTATAGCTATGTTCGTGCATATACCTACATGATTAACCAATTAACCTAAAAAATAATAAAAAATATATAACCTAAAAAATAACGTTACATCATAACAACCAGAAACCAACACACTTAAAAAATATGGACACGCACTCAACCATTGGTGATACATTAATATGTAGTTACATACATTTTACATACATTTTATGTTCGTTTCTTTCTTTTCCAGAATGTCATTCGAGTCGAGAAACGCTGCAAAATGAAGACAACTTACGTCCTCCTATATGTTATTTTCATGCACACAATAGCTTGTGCCAAAACAACCGAACACCAATCACAATACAAACTTCCCATCTTTACCATGAAACATCAACCAGAAATAAAAAAAATTTACAACACTTTTAATATTGAAAATCTAAACAACGTCCCTTTGAATAACGCTGCAGAGCATTTGAAAACTGGACAGAAATCCAACGAAATACGATTGGAAAGGCCCCCTTCTGAAGTGACAGAAATCACATTTTTTTCCGAACAGGAATTGAGTTCGGGCCGTTTGAAACTGACCACAGAAAAAACGGCCAACGCAATCGCTATGGGAATAAACCCTCTTCCGAAACATCCCCATCGTTCGAAACGTTTCAAAGAAAACATGGAATATATAATCGGTAAATATGACTGCCCAGACGGCCAGGCAATGACCGAAAGTGGATGTGTGGATGTCAGCATATTGTTAAAACCATATTTGGAACCATATGATTATTACAGTGACGAAGATTATTACTTTTAGACGACTTCAAAAAAGGAATGATTCTCGATTCGACCGGTACGTATTAAATAAAAAAGGAGTTCTTTCGTAATTTTATTATTTTTAATCATAAATAAATTTCCTTCCGCCAAAGGGACAAAGAAGGTTTTACCACTTTGCTGCATTCTGTAAGTGAAGTGTAAACCATACATCCCTAAGTATAGTAGGTACAACCTTTAATTTAAAACTGTGCGGTTATTTTTCAGAAAACCGCATTTTGGCCAATCTGAGCGACCGAAAACAGAGACTAAATGTCGAAATATACTGACGGACGGACATACGATACGAAGGAAGTTTCTAAGGAATCAAGTGCTAAAGTGTCAAAGGAATCAAATCGCAATAGCGGGGTAATCATTGGAAGAAGTTGTGGGCTTCAAGCTAGTCGCCATAGCTAGTCGCAGTGGGCTGGGCAGTACTGGTTAGCAGCTTCACCCGACTAGACAGCGACCGTTGGTTGGAGTAACCGTGTACCACACGCTGTATCCCGACAATCGGGGTAACCAAAGTAATCGGTGTTGTGCTGTAAGTACTCTTGTAAATTACGGCACAACACCGGCCAACACCGTACCTATTATGAATTCTGTGCCACCACGTTTAGCAAAGTATTAGAACAAGATAACTATCAAGCAGTAAGTAAGACACGAAGACCTGCCGCATGACTCGGAGGTGGCTACCCTGTCGCCCTTTAACATGGCATCTCGTCCTTATCCCTTAGTAGCCTTTTACAACATGTACGGGGAGAGATGCAGTGGGGCTATTATTTTAAGTACGCGCCCCCACACGGTTTATTATGAAATGAATTAAAGTAAAGTAAGTTTAAAAATACCTATAAGTAACATCGTAAGTTACAAAATATAAAAAATAATTAATATATCTAAGATATTCTTTTCTTTTCCTCTACTCACACCCATCTAACCCAAAAGTCGACTAGAAGAAATCAGTAAAGGTTATCAATATCATCAATCATCAATCAATCAATCAATCAATAGTAATAATAAAACTGTAAGGGATGGTCATGGAGTAAGTTACTTTGTTTTAGGAAATATTGAGTTTGTAGCCTCTATGTATGATACTAAAGCTAAATTGACGATTTTTAGAAATCTTTTCTGTATGTATGTATGTATGTATGTATTTTCCCTCATTACTCTTAAAACCATCAATGCTTAAAACCATCATCCGAATTCGATGAAACTTAGTACAAGCACATTTTACTATGCGGGACACAGGATAGGCTTACTAAAATTCACTTCCGGCTACGCTAAGATGTGGCTCCCATACAAATCGAATTGTTCCAAGCGCCGAAATAAAGGGCGGCGCGGTGCGGAGGGGGTTAGTAGCGCGGCGCGGCTGACGGAGACTGGCGGCGCGGCGGCGGAGGCGCGGTGCTCGGCGCGGGGTGCGGTCTGGCGGAGCGCGGTGCGGTGTGTGTATGCACTGTCTTGAGCAGAGTTTCGATTCATAATATGTAATATTATGTAGGTTTACTTCGTTAGGTATCTATTTGATTAATTTTAGGTGCAAACCTACGTAAAAGTGTTGATGCGAGTCGATGTTAGCGGATATTTACTTCACTGAAGTTCCTATTTGATTTAAGTTAATTGATCTATGTTTATTATATTCTACTTAGGACCAATTGCACCAACACGAATTTAACGATATAAATCAGTTTGACTCGTTAAGCTAGTACCCGTTGACTGTGGGAACCGCGTTTAAATCCATAATTCGCTACTTAACTCTAAATTCGTGTTGGCGCAATTGGGCCTTAGTGTATTATGCGCGGAATATTAGCGAAAAGATTCTTATTTTTACCCGACTACGGCGAAGGGAAAAGGAGAGTTATGTTTTTGACCGGTATGTATGTATGTATGTATGTATGTTCATCTGTTCCCTCATAACTTCGAAACTACTTATCATAATTTGGCAAATGAGGTATCGTTGGATGCGTCTTGACCGTCCGCTGGTATAGGCTATGTGACGTCTATAGGCTATAGGATAATATCCTATAGCCTATAGACGTCACATACAAGACGACATGAAGTCATGATCTAAAAAAAAATTTTTTTAATGCAGCCGTGTTGGGTATCAAATGAAAGGGCTTAATTAGCACATTTCAAAAATTTATATATTGTTAGCTTTTGCTTTCGGATTTGCTTGAATGCATCCGATAATTGGGAATAATTTCTAAAATCAGGCCTCTCTCCAAACCTACCCAAAATAAATCCTACTAATATTATAAACGCGAAAGTTTGTGAATGAGTTGCGTTCAGGAAGACGATAAACCTACTCAAAGAAAGTAAGTAACTAAGGGCAAGGCCGAAGGCCGAGCTGCGTTCGGGAAGACTATAAACCTTCTCGAAGAAAGTAAGTAACAAAGGGCGAGGCCGAAGGCCGAGCTGCGTTCAGGAAGACCATAAACCTCGAAGAAAGCAAGTAACAAATGGCGAGGCCGAAGGCCGAGCTGCGTTCAGGAAGACGATAAATTCTCGAAGACAGTGAGTAACTATGGGCGAGGCCGAAGGCCGAGATGTGTTCAGGAAGAGGATAAACCTTTTCGAAGAAAGTAAGTAACTACTTTCTTCGAGAAGATTTATGGTCTTCTTCCTGAACGCAGCTCGGCCTTCGGACTCGGCCTCTGTTACTTACATTCTCCGAAAAGGTTATCCTCTTCCTGAACGCAGCTCGGCCTTCGGCCTCGCCCTTTTTTACTTACTTTCTTAAAGACTAGCTTTTGACCGCGGCTTCGCTTGCGTGTAATTCGTATTTCAAAGGAAGAAAGTAAGTAACTAAGGGCGAGCTGGGTTCAGGTAAACGATAAACCGTCTCGAAGAAAATGAGTAACTTTTTGAGGCCGAAGGCGGAGTTGCGTTCAGGAAGACGATAAACCTTCTCGAAGACAGTAACTATGGGCGAGGCCGAAGGCCGAGCTGCGTTCAGGAAGAGGATAAACCATCTTTAAGAAAGTAAGTAACAAAGGGCGAGGCCGAAGGCCGAGCTGCGTTCAGGAAGAGGATAACCTTTTCGAAGAAAGTAAGTAACTATGGGCGAGGCCGAAGGCCGAGCTGCGTTCAGGATGAGGGTAAACTTTTCGAAGAAAGTAAGTAACAGAGGGCGAGGCCGAAGGCCGAGCTGCGTTCAGGAAAACGATAAACCTTCTCGAAGACAGTAAGTAACTATGGGCGAGGCCGAAGGCCGAGCTGCGTTCAGGAAGAGGATAACCTTTTCGAAGAAAGTAACTAACAGAGGGCGAGGCCGAAGGCCGAGCTGCGTTCAGGAAGACGATAAACCTTTTCGAAGACAGTAAGTAACTATGGGCGAGGCCGAAGGCCGAGCTGCGTTCAGGAAGAGGATAATCTTTAAGAAAGTAAGTAACAAAGGGAGAGGCCGAAGGCCGAGCTGCGTTCAGGAAGATCATAAATCTTCTCGAAGAAAGTAACTTCTTTGTTACTTACTTTCTTCGAAAAGGTTTATCCTCTTCCTGAACACATCTCGACCTTCGGCCTCGCCCATAGTTACTTACTGTCTTCGAGAATTTATCGTCTTCCTGAACGCAGCTCGGCCTTCGGCCTCGCCCTCTGGTACTTACTTTCTTCGAAAAGGTTATCCTCTTCCTGAACGCAGCTCGGCCTTCGGCCTCACCCTTTGTTACTTTCTTAAAGATGGTTTATCCTCTTCCTGAACGCAGCTCGGCCTTCGGCCTCGCCCTTTGTTACTTACTTTCTTAAAGATGGTTTATCCGATTCCTGAACGCAGCTCGGCCTTCGGCCTCGCCCATAGTTACTTACTGTCTTCGAGAAGGTTTATCGTCTTCCTGAACGCAACTCCGCCTTCGGCCTCAAAAAGTTACTCACTTTCTTCGAGACGGTTTATCGTTTACCTGAACCCAGCTCGCCCTTAGTTACTTACTTTCTTCCTTTGAAATACGAATTTCACGCGAGCGAAGCCGCGGGCAAAAGCTAGTACTAAATAAAAATAACTAATGGCCAACTAACCAGCAGCGCTCATGTAGAACTTGGCGACCCCGCCGCCGCTGGGCGTCGAGTCCCACGTCGTGAAGTGTTGCTTGAAGCTGCTGTTCTCGGAGCCCTGCGACACCTTGCTCACGTGCGCCTAATCAATCAACCAATCAATCAACCGATCTATAGATGAATGAATCAGTCAACCGATTGACCAATTAATGAATGAAGAATGAATAATTTTCCGATGAATGAATTAATCGATCGATCGATCAATCAATCAATCAATCAATCAATCAATCAATAAATCAATCAATTCATTTATACGTTTAATTCACTAGTACGTACTTATATATAGTGTATATTATAGGTTATCATAGTTATTTTCCTTAAACTATATTTTACATTCCCACACTCAAGTATTTTGCTACTAACTACCTGCTTATATCTCACAACAGACAACTCTCAAACATTCAAAGGTTGGGAGAAATCCCTGTAAGGGATATAAGTCCGCCCCTCATGTAAACGAGGCAATCCGCCGACGCAACGAAGTAGTCGATATTGGATACCGGGTGGCTAAGCTCAAGTGGCAATGGGCTGGACACGTCAGCCGAAGAGACGGCGACCGTTGGAGTAACCGTGTCCTACACTGGCGGCCGTGGACAGGAAAACGGAGTGTGGGAAGGCCACCCGCCAGGTGGGACGACGACATCAAGTACGTCGGCGGAAAGCAGTGGTTCCGTACCGCTGAAGGCCGGGAGGACTGGAGGAAAATTGGAGAGGCGTATGTCCAGCAGTGGACGCTTACACGCTGACTGACTGACTGACTGACTGACATGTAAATTACTTATCGTTTGTTACTGTAAAATGTTTCGGAGCAATAAAGTATTTCTATCGATCGTTCTTTCAATCATTCAGTCAATCGACCAATCAATCAGAATCAATCATCACTCATCATCAGTCAGACAATTTAAGTAATCATCGTGTCCCGAAAAAGATGATTTAGCAGGTTGTAAGGGGCATCTTTTGGTCTATGTAATGCACCTCACACTTTTCACTAACTTATATGCTAAAAATTAACAGCCGACGTGGGTACATTAAAAAGAAAAAAAAACTTACCCAGCTCGGGTATCCCTTGATATCCAGGTAGCTCTGAGCGAAGCTGTTGTAAGCCTTTTTCAGCTGAAAGTGAAAATTTATAAATATTCATACATATCTTGTGAATATTATAGTATTCAAGCACGAACGATACATATGTCTCGTTAAAGTGTAACTATGCTTTCAAATTAAGTTTTTTTTAAATATATTTAATCCACCGACCGACCGACCAATATCACGTCCGGGAAGGTAGGTGCCATACCGGAGACTTCCCTTTTTGAATTGCTGAATATATATGTTAAGGACCAAGTGATTAATAGGGCATTATGCATAATGCCCGGGCATTTTGAAAAATGCCCAATAATATGAGAGGGCAATATGATGATTACTGTTGAAATAATTGAATTGCCCGGGCATTATGAATAATGTCTATCTCGTATTGGGCAGGATAATAAAAATACGTGTTTTATTTAAGATTATTTTAATGTCCGACAATGAAACCTACGAATAGCCCTCATGTCAAAACCTGCGCCGCCTCAACATTAGGTTAGGGTTAATTTACCCTGGTTATTTTTTTTTTAAACCACCAAAACATTCACCCATACCACTATCCTGTCAACCTCATACCTACGAACTAGGTCCAATAAACATAGGCATGGTCTATCCCCGCGCCCGCGCCCGCGCCTTGCCCGGGCATTATATATAATGCCCTCATTAATCACTTGGTCCATAACATATCTGGAATAGAGGAGAACACCGCCGAGGCTGCCATGCGGCCATAGATCCGTTACGATGGCACCCAACCCAGTCGGCTACAATCTGAGTCTACCACCTGGCAAGGGGCGAGGGAGGGGACCTACAGTTTTACACCGGTTCCGAAAGGTGATGCAGCAGGTACATACAGGCAGTCTGCAATAACCTACCTAAATTTTTCACGTACCTTCACGTGTTGAGTGCACTGTTTTATGATGATAGATCTTATTTATATATTTTATCTTATTTATATATTTTTTTTATATTTACGTTATCCATTTATTTACACATTTTTTTTAATATTAATTTTACATAATATTTACAAACTTAAAATCTAAAATTAATACAGAAACAAATGGAGTTTCCACCACCGGCGGCGGGGCGAGCCCAAGCTACCAATGGTCGGGTCCCAAAGAGAGGAACCTCCGGACGATGCGTGCAGTGTCAAGCAGGGTTGCCTTCTGTATCTGGCCCTTGACCCAACCACTCAGCGAGAGCCTCTCAAGGTGGTCGTCGAGGCTCTTCGCTATCAGCCCATGCGCCGAAACGACTATGGGCACAACGATCGTCGAGTCGACGGGCCACATTTTGGTAACCTCGTGCTGCAGATCCAGATATTTTAACATCTTCTCTGCTTCCTTACTGACGAGGTTACCATCGTGCGGCACGGCGATATCGACGAGCGTTGCGCGCCTTGCCTCCCGGTCTACTATCACAATATCAGGCCTGTTCGCGAGAATAGTCCTATCTGTGATATATTTTATTATTAGTGTTTGTTTTTATTTTTTTGTTTATATTTAACAAATGTTTGTCAAGTAGATTTTCAAAACCATTCACTGAGATAGCACTTATCACTTCTTGTGGTAGCTTGTTCCAAGAGTCCACTACTCGGTTAGTTAGAAAGTATCCTCTTGGGTTGGAGTTGGAAGTGTTTCGGTTTAATGTTAAAGAATGTCCACGGAGTCTCTCGTTGGTGTTCATTGTGTACATTGAATTAAGGTTGCCTACGCCACAATAACCATTGAAAATGTTGAATGTTTCGATGAGGTCCCCTCTTTGTCTTCTTTGCTTTAATGTAGCAATACCAAGTACGTACAAGCGGCTTTCGTAAGACTTGTTCCTCAGGGATGGAGCCATTTTGCTTGCCCGCCTCTGCACTCTCTCCAGAAGTTCAATGTCCTTAATGAAGGTCGAATTTGTTTGTTGTTTGCTTGTTTTTGACATTACCTCTGGGTCCACATCGCTGCCGATCCACAAGAAGATGCCAGCATTCGGTGTGTCCAAGATGAAGATACCCTGGAAGATAAATTATCATCATCACAATAATCAACTTCTTTACTATCATTATTATTGATTTACGTTTTGCTTATAGACGTCCAGAGATACCAACCTTGCGGTTACAAAATCCAGACGTCTACACCTGCACTCTTACGAGTACAGTGATCATGTATGCCAGATCCAGAGGCGGACTTTCCATATAGGCCGACTAGGCCCGGGCCTAGAGCGGCCAGATATTAGGGGCGGCCAATCTGTACCTGCTGCTGGAAGCAGTGAGCGCAGGTACAGAATAGAAAGGGTGCCGGCCGGAGCAAGTGCGTGCGACGTGCGGGAGTGGTGGGCGCGGCGGAGGTGATGACGCACTATTTACGCGGAATAAATAATTTTGCTATGACTATAAGGTCAATATTGCCGTAAAACTTGTAAAAAATACTTTTACTATATGTAAAATAAGCCGAGAAATACCTAATATATTTTTGGCAGGTTTAACCGAACGCAATACTGATTTTCATACAACTTCACATTTGTATCTATGCTGTAAACTTGAAAGGGAAAAGATTGAATTGGGGCGGCTGGTACTAAACGGCCTAGGGCGGCTAAGGCTGCTAGTCCGCCTCTGGCCAGATCGATGATCAGATCATCACAATCATCAGTCAGTATCGGTCCACTACTGGACATAGGCCTCTCCCAACTCGCACACGGTCTTCAGCTCTTCTCATCCTGTATGGATGAGAAGAGCTGAAGACCGCGTGCTCCCGGCTAAATTTAAAATAAACCTACGAGGTTACGTAGGTTTAGGTTTTTTTTATGGAAACTGACACGGTTGGCTGCATCACCTGCAACATCCGTCCGTGATATCAGCCCATAACACAAGGTGAACTAGGTGACATGTCAGTGCTTACCTTCACTTCACGTCGGCTAGACTGAACTGGACAAAAACCCGATAACTATTTGCATAGCCGTTTCGACAGACGTTTCATTCAGTGCTGGCTGTGGTATCAACGCGGCCGGGATAAACCCTACCATCTAGTAATGTAAGAGGGAAGGGACCTACAGTTTTACGTAGAATCCGATCCACGGTCAGCCTGCAACGGTCGAGCGGTTCAGACATCCAAGTACTGACCGCACTGAGGTGTGCTTATGACCACGACCGAGAGTCGACCGATCGCACCACTGAGCTACCGAGGCCGACAACATGGCAGTATGGCGTGACAGCGCTATATTAGTAGTTTTTACTGTTAACTGTAGGTAGTTTTACGTGGAATCCGAACGGCAGTCAGCCTCCAAGTCACCCATCCAAGTTGTTTTTTTTATGGAAACTGACACGGTTGGCTGCATCACCATCCGTCATATCAACATCCGTGATATCAGCCCATAACACCGGGCGGTGCCACGTCAGTGCTTCCCTTCGGTCGTGCCGGCTACACTGAACTGGACAGAAAACACGAACTATTTACATAGCCGTTTCGACCGACCTTTCATTCGGTGTGGTGGTAGCAACCCGGGCGGGTTAAACCCTACCACCTAGTAATATAAGAAGGGTGTCATATCCCTCAGTCGCCTTTTACGACATACACGGGGAGAGATGCAGTGGGGTTATTCTTTTAAAGTACCTACCGGCCCTACACGGCACAAAAGTACTGACCGCGCCCAGGTGTGCTTAACAGCAGTCGACCGAGCGCACCATTGAGCTAGCGAGGCTACTTACGTCGGAAGTGAGATGCGCTTGCTTGTACGGCTTGGAAAGTGCGCTCAGCTCAAGATCCTCCGCGGAGTCGCCAGCGCGGAACAGCATCACCGATGTTCCCTCACGCGTGTACGTCTGTCGAAGGCGAAGATATAATATGAGGAGGTAGGTTCAAAAGGTAGCAGATCCACTTTAGACAGTTTTTATTATTTATTGCATCGATTCCACACCTTGTAATTATCAAAATGTATTCAAATCCGATTGATTTTAGCGACCAAAAAGTGACATTGGTTCAAAAGGTAACAAATCCGAAAAAGTCGCCATTAAATTATTCCTCTTAGGCCCACTTGCACCAACACGAGTTTAAAGTTAAGTAGCGAGTTATGGATTTAAACGCGGTTCCCACAGTCAAAGGGTGCTAGCTTAAACTGGTTTAGCGAGTTAAACTGGTTTATATATTAAATTTGTGTTGGTGCAAGTGGGCCTTAGTCTTTACATCAAAAGGGCAACAAATCTAAACCAATTTCGGTGCATAATGCCGCCCTGTGGTTCTAAAAGTAGTTAACATATTCAATTATTTTCGTAATTTTGTGGGGCACACATCCGTATACTTGTGGAATAAAAAAATTTGTTCCTAAACTCCTCATATACATTCAACCGTCCCATTTTTTAACCGACTTCAAAAAAGGAGGAGGTTCTATGTTCGGCTGTATGTATTTTTTTTTATGTATGTTCCGCAATATCTTCCCCAATTGTGAACCGATTTCGATGATTCTTTTTGTGTTCGGTTCAGTCTAGCTCCAAAGTGGTCTCATTTTTTTTTGGTCAAGATCGGATTGGAAAGCGACGCGGAATCGCGAGGCCGAAGGCCGAGTACATTAATAGTAAATAAAAATTACTAAAAAAACTGTGAAATAAAAAACTATTTAAAAAAATATAAAAACCGCCTTCAAAAATGTATGAAATAAAAAAATAAAAATCACTTTATAAAAATGCTTTAGCACCACCGCGGTGGTGCTAAAGCAAGCAAAAATAACCGACCGCCTTTAGGGTTCGATTTTTATTTTTTTATTTCATACATTTTTGAAGGCGGTTTTTATATTTTTTTAAATAGTTTTTTTTTTATTTAATCAGGTATGGATGGCTGAATCGGAGAGGCCAGGGCACATGTTCCGACCAGTTAATCACCCCCGTGAAGCTACGAGAGTACCTATTTGTTAGATTTTGCATCATACTGTGTTTGATCTGTACTGAAAAAAAAAATTTTACATTTTTATTATCTGCTTGTTATTTTATAGTTTTAGCTGAATAAACGTTTTTCTTACTTTCTTTCTTACTAAGTATCAAAACTGACGATTGCAATAAACACCAGATATGGTGTTCAGTTCCATATTCAAATATTTGACAGTTGTGCGTTTTTATTTCTGTTTGTCGTTGTGTTTTGTTTTTTCTTGTCTTCGCAAAGCGACCGCCCTGCCGTGTTGGAAAATAAAATATTTCTACATAATTTAGAGTTTTCTTCATGAACATATGGTAATGCAAATAGGCAGATTGGTCACATTCTTCAGTATTCATGTTTATGCTGTAAGTATTAATGCTCTTGTGAGCGGGTATTAGGAGTTAATTATTGTCAGTCAGTCAGTCAGCGTGTAGGCGTCCACTGCTGGACATACGCCTCTCCAATTTTCCTCCAGTCCTCCCGGCCTTCAGCGATACGGAACCACTGCTTTCCGCCGGCGCACTTGATGTCGTCGTCCCACCTGGCGGGTGGTCTTCCCACACTCCGTTTTCCTGTCCGCGGCCGCCGTGTACAGGAATTATTGTAAATTACTTTAATATAATTCTTATAAGGTAGGTACTAAAAAAAAATTGTGACTTGCGAAGTTTGTTTGTCAGTTCTTCTTCGCATTGAATTTAGAACTGGCGGAATTTTCGACATGTCCAAGCGTCAAACCGATCAATCGAATTGGATGAAATTTAGTACAAGGACATTTTGATTATACGGGACGGGCGGGACACAGGAAGGCTAAATAAAATTTTGTTCCGGTTACGCTATTATGTGGATCTCATACAAACCGAATTGTTCCGCGCGCCGAAATAAAGGCACAGTAGCGGGTAACTATTTAGTAATCTGTGGTAGCGGGCTTACTTACATTCTTCTTTTGAAATACGAATTTCACGCGAGCGAAGCCGCGGGCAAAAGCTAGTAAACCATTTATTGTTTACTAGCTTAGTTTGTTTATTTATTGCGCGTGAAGTTCCGTTGTTTATGCCTACCCCATTGAGAAACAGGCGTGAGGTTGCGCATGTATTCATACCTGATCTTCATCGCTCTCATCTGCGATCTCATCCTGCGATCCAGAGCCGAGAGCCTCGAAGAACGCCGCGATATCCTCATCAGGGGAGAACTCGTCTGAAAATACATTCAATTTAGCATTCAATACCACAAAGGTCAATTTAAATGTCGTAAAAGGCGACTAAGAGATAGGTATTGTATGACTCTCCCTTCTTATATTACATGAGAGATACATTATAGGTGGTAGGGTTTAACCCGCCCGGGTTGATACCACCGTACTGAATGAAAGGTCGGTCGAAACAGCTATAGTTTGTGTTTTCCGTTCAGTTCAGTGTAGCCGGCACGACCGAAGGGAAGCACTGACGTGGCACCTAGTTCACCCGGTGTTATGGGCTGACATCACGGATGTTGTAGGTAGGCGATGTAGCCAACCGTGTCAGTTTCCATAAAAAAAAACTCGGATGAATGCATGACCGTTCGACCGTTGAGGCTGGCCGTGATTCGGATTACCTTCGCGTGCCTCACTAGGTGGTAGGGTTTAACCCGTCCGGATTGATGAATGAAAGGTCGGTCGAAGCGAAGCACTGACACGGCACCTAGTTGACCCCGGTGTTATGAGCTGAGAACACTGGATATTGTAGGTGATGTAGCCAACTGGTGTCAGTTTCCATAAAGAAAAGGGGGGGCGGGGGAGGTAAAATCAATTTCCCTAACAGTTAATAGTGGTAACAATTTGTCAGCCTCGACCGACCGTAACCACTGAGCTGGGCGCGGTCAGTCTTGGATGGGTGACCGCTCGACCGTTGGAGGCTGACCGCGGTTCGGAGTCCACGTAAAACTGTAGGTCCCAAGGTAGGTCCCGTCCCTTCTTACCTTACTAGGTGGTAGGTTTTATCCCGTCCGAGTTGGTACCACCGCACTATACTTGCAGCTCAACACGCGATTACTCTGCTTATATGTGATGTGATGATGCAGCCAACAGTGTCAGTTTCCGTAAGAAAAAAAAACCGGCCAAGTGCGAGTCGAACTCGCCCACCGAGGGTTCCGTATCGCCATGTCATGGTCGGCGCCACTCACGCCATCTATGGCGTGTTTTATGAAATGCTTCATATTAGTTAAAATTCATGATTAGATGCTTCATACTGTTTTAGGTAGATGGCGCGCATACACTTTTTAGTTTCGTCTATGGGAACCCCAGTGAATTTTTTACTTTTTATTATATGCTCATGCAAATGTTTTCTCTTACTTTATACACTGAATATAGAAGAGAAGAAAAGAAGATAGATAAGTATAAAATCCTAGATCAATCATCATCAGCGTGTTGCCGTCCACTGCTGGACATACGCTTCTCCAATTTTTCTCTAATTCTCCCGGCACCCGGCAGCATGGATTCGCAAAACATTCGCACAATGTTTTGCATTTCACGCCGAATTTATACCTACCTTCTCGGAGGTGATATTGGCTGGTCGGAGCGTGTGCTTTGGCCCCTCCGACTCAGCCAACTATACTGGATTACATAAAAAATATATATAGACGTGGGTGCTCCGCACCCATGACTCACCGCTCGTGGGTACTGGAGCCCCCGAGCACCCACGGAGTCGGCGCCTATGATTCCGCATGGGATACGGAAATCTAAAAAACAAGATTAAATCGTCAGGAACCAATGGCCACACTCACCAATGATCTCAATCGTAGCCCTCCCGTTGTGCTCCTCGTCTCGCAGCTGGTTGGCGATGGAGATAATCTTGCGTCGCTGCGTCGCCTTGGCCTCGGCGCTGAGCAGCACGTAGATATCTATCTATCTATCTGTCTAACCTCACACTCACCAATGATCTCAATCGTAGCCCTCCCGTTGTGCTCCTCGTCTCGCAGCTGGTTGGCGATGGAGATAATCTTGCGTCGCTGCGTCGCCTTGGCCTCGGCGCTGAGCAGCACGTAGATATCTATCTATCTATCTGTCTAACGTCACACTCACCAATGATCTCAATCGTAGCCCTCCCGTTGTGCTCCTCGTCTCGCAGCTGGTTGGCGATGGAGATAATCTTGCGTCGCTGCGTCGCCTTGGCCTCGGCGCTGAGCAGCACGTAGATATCTATCTATCTATCTGTCTAACCTCACACTCACCAATGATCTCAATCGTAGCCCTCCCGTTGTGCTCCTCGTCTCGCAGCTGGTTGGCGATGGAGATAATCTTGCGTCGCTGCGTCGCCTTGGCCTCGGCGCTGAGCAGTACGTAGATATCTATCTATCTATCTATCTATCTGTCTAACCTCACACTCACCAATGATCTCAATCGTAGCCCTCCCGTTGTGCTCCTCGTCTCGCAGCTGGTTGGCGATGGAGATAATCTTGCGTCGCTGCGTCGCCTTGGCCTCGGCGCTGAGCAGCACGTTGATATCTATCTATCTATCTATCTGTCTAACCTCACACTCACCAATGATCTCAATCGTAGCCCTCCCGTTGTGCTCCTCGTCTCGCAGCTGGTTGGCGATGGAGATAATCTTGCGTCGCTGCGTCGCCTTGGCCTCGGCGCTGAGCAGCACGAAGATGTCGTGCTCCACCTCCAGGATGAAGCAGTTGCTCTTCGTGAGAGAACTGATGTCCGCGGCCACCTGAAGTGTTCACAAATTGTGATAAATTATGACATACGTCACCTCACGCAGTATTTTTTTTATGTAATCCGGTATGGGTGGCTGAGTCGGAGGGGCTAAAACGCATGCCCCGACCAGCCAATATCACCTCAGAGAAGGTAGGTGCCATACCGGACTTCCTTGGATTGCTGGCTATACTGGACTAGAGGAGAACACAACCGAGGCTGCTATGCGGCCATATTACATCAGTGTCATTGGTCATCTTACATCATTGACATTGGTCTTACATCCAGTACAGTGGCAACCCAGTCGGCTACAATTTGAGCCTACCACCTAGTAAGGGGCAAGGGAAGGGACCTACAGTTTTACACCGGTTCCGAACGTTGAATTAGCACGTAAATTTGTTCGTCAGAAAAACTCATTGGCACACGCCGACCGGATTCGACGCTCGGACCTCTCGCATGAGAAGCCGATGCCCAAACCACTCGGCCACCCGCCGCTTTAGCATCCCGACAATCGGGCTAAGCAGAGTAATCCGCATGGAGTAATCGGTGTTGTGCTGCAAGTACACACACATGTAAATTGCAGTACTACACCTACCGCCGCCGCCGCCGCCGATAACTATCAAGCTTCAAGTAAGGCACGAAGACCCACCTGCTGCGTGACTCGGTGGAAGTACCATGCCTAGGTGAGAGGTGCTTTGAAGTTCAAAGCAGTAAATTTTTATATTTATTCTGTGTGGCCTGGTTTCTCTGAAATACATTTTTGAAAATTGCAAAAATCTCGTTTCTCCTAAAATTTGCATATCGCAGCCTTAATCATGTTTCCGGTTCTAGACGTCTACTTTTGAAGACAACTTCAAAAGTACGCGGTGAGCGAGATACGTTGAGCTAACTTTGAAATTGATTCTAACTACATTGTTAAATTTTGCGGCTTGCCCTATAGTAATAATGTGATATATATAAATAAATAAATTAATTAATCAATTCACCTCGGATATTCTCAGGTTGTCGCTGCCGGTCAGCTTCAGCAGTCGCTTCTCAGCTCCAGCGTTAGTTGTCACCTGGTTGAACCCGCTCTCCAGACCGCCTTCCAGATAACGCACCGCTGCAAACACGAACAACAGAGCGCGCCGTGTCAATATTCTGTCAGCCTCCTCGGTAGCTCGGTGCCGCGTCGATGGTCGCGGATTTTTCGACGGGATAGCCACCTCACGCTTAAATGTGATAAAAGTGATATCGAGGTTCGGAAACATACCGTGGTAGATCCAACGAATTAAAAGTCGTTGGGTAGATCACCCGATCTCACTCCATGTGATTTTTTTTCTATGGGGTTACTTAAAATCAAAAGTCTACTGCAACAATCCACGGACATTAAGAGCGTTGAAAGAAAATATCAGCCGCGAAATCAATAACATTTCTTCGCAACTCTGCAAGAGTGTTCGCGAGTTCGCGCGCACGATTATAAGAGTGCGTACGAATGGACGGAAAACATTTGGACGGAATCATATTCAAAAAGTAAAACCCGCTGAATTTATGAATATTTTGATGTAAATAAATACTTATTAATCCATTAAGTTTTTCTTTTATAACAATTTAAAATATGAACTTTCCCACTGGACATTCTGTATATACCTTCGTGCAATTATTGTCTGTACCAAAGAATCAATCTGTAGAGCTTCTTCTGGCGTGGGCTTTGAGCGAGCTGGTATGTAACCTCCTACAATGATACATTATAGATATCAAAATCTCTCCGAATAAAAATATGAACAGATTATTTGACCTAATTAAACTCGAAGCACATTTTTGGCCGGAACTCAATTCAATAAATTTTTTGGAAATATTTGGCTTGGGTCCAATGCGATGTACTTTTGAAAAGAAAAGTGGTCAGCAGGTGCTGTTTGCCTAAATATAAAAACGCTGCGATCCCTCGCGGGAGGGCACACACAACCACCATAGATTAGATATTTATGGCTGGATGGGTTTATCAAGAACGCCCTGTATGGGAACATAGTGCCGCAAAAATTCGTTCCAAACAAAACATTGCGAGTGCAACGCAACACTGAGCGAAAGAGCAGCGGAACAGCTGTTTAGAAGAGCGGGATCGAGCGGCTGTGTTCGGTCAGTATAGGGTAGCGGTTCAGTTCAGTTAGCTCGGTCGTTCGCTCCCTCCCTGCCCAAATTTAAGACGAGACGGAAGTTAACTTTCTCCATATATCGTCTTTCGGCATTTATGTATTTTAGCCCCCTAAACCTAGGGAACTGCGACCCCGCTGCTCACCCGGTTTCAAGTAAAAACACGACACTCGACCCCGCTGCTCACCCGGTTTGAAGTAAAAACACGGAACGCCGACCCCGCTGCCCACCCGGTTTGAAGTAAAAACACGGAACTCCACCCCGCTGCTCACCCGGTTTGAAGTAAGACAGGAACTCGCTGCTCTCGTGCTTCTGCACCTCGCGGTTGTGCACCGCGCGTCCGCCGAGCGCGTCGTCCAGTACGACCGTCAAGATGGCCGCCGCGCCTTGCTTGTCCTGTGTCGATTCAGCTCCGAGCCAGAAGTGTACGTCGTACGTGAGCACTTCGTCGCCGGTTGTCTGTAAATATAGTATACATTGGGCCCATCCGTATAATAAGTCATTTGAAATTAGTGGGTGGCTCAGGATGATGGTAATATGACAAAGGATTCTGGTCTCCGAATCATGGTAATATGAAGAACGAGTATTGTCTGGTCTCCAGCGGATGGTAATATGATGAAGGAAGGTGGGTGTGGGTCTGGTCTCCGGATGATGGTAATATGACGAAGGAGGGTGGGTGTGGGTCTGGTCTCCAGCTGATGGTAATATGATGAAGGAAGGTGGGTGTGGGTCTGGTATCCGGATGATGGTAATATGACGAAGGAGGGTGGGTGTGGGTCTGGTCTCCAGCTGATGGTAATATGATGAAGGAAGGTGGGTGTGGGTCTGGTCTCCGGATGATGGTAATATGACGAAGTAGGGTGGGTGTGGGTCTGGTCTCCAGCTGATGGTAATATGATGAAGGAAGGTGGGTGTGGGTCTGGTATCCGGATGATGGTAATATGACGAAGGAGGGTGGGTGTGGGTCTGGTCTCCAGCTGATGGTAATATGATGAAGGAAGGCGGGTGTGGGTCTGGTCTCCGGATGATGGTAATATGACGAAGGAGGGTGGGTGTGGGTCTGGTCTCCAGCTGATGGTAATATGATGAAGGAAGGTGGGTGTGGGTTTGGTCTACGGATGATGGTAATATGACGAAGGAGGGTGGGTGTGGGTCTGGTCTCCAGCTGATGGTAATATGATGAAGGAAGGTGGGTGTGGATCTGGTCTCCGGATGATGGTAATATGACGAAGGAGGGTGGGTGTGGGTCTGGTCTCCAGCTGATGGTAATATGATGAAGGAAGGTGGGTGTGGGTCTGGTATCCGGATGATGGTAATATGACGAAGGAGGGTGGGTGTGGGTCTGGTCTCCAGCTGATGGTAATATGACGAAGGAGAGTGGGTGTGGGTCTGGTCTCCAGCTGATGGTAATATGATGAAGGAAGGTGGGTGTGGGTCTGGTCTCCGGATGATGGTAATATGACGAAGGAGGGTGGGTGTGGGTCTGGTCTCCAGCTGATGGTAATATGATGAAGGAAGGTGGGTGTGGGTCTGGTCTCCGGATGATGGTAATATGACGAAGGAGGGTGGGTGTGGGTCTGGTCTCCAGCTGATGGTAATATGATGAAGGAAGGTGGGTGTGGATCTGGTCTCCGGATTATGGTAATATGACGAAGGAGGGTGGGTGTGGGTCTGGTCTCCAGCTGATGGTAATATGATGAAGGAAGGCGGGTGTGGGTCTGGTCTCCAGATGATGGTAATATGACGAAGGAGGGTGGGTGTGGGTCTGGTCTCCAGCTGATGGTAATATGACGAAGGAGAGTGGGTGTGGGTCTGGTCTCCGGATGGTGGTAATATGACGAAGGAGGGTGGGTGTGGGTCTGGTCTCCAGCTGATGGTAATATGATGAAGGAAGGCGGGTGTGGGTCTGGTCTCCGGATGATGGTAATATGACGAAGGAGGGTGGGTGTGGGTCTGGTCTCCAGCTGATGGTAATATGACGAAGGAGAGTGGGTGTGGGTCTGGTCTCCGGATGATGGTAATATGACGAAGGAGGGTGGGTGTGGGTCTGGTCTCCAGCTGATGGTAATATGACGAAGGAGAGTGGGTGTGGGTCTGGTCTCCGGATGATGGTAATATGACGAAGGAGGGTGGGTGTGGGTCTGGTCTCCAGCTGATGGTAATATGACGAAGGAGAGTGGGTGTGGGTCTGGTCTCCAGCTGATGGTAATATGATGAAGGAAGGTGGGTGTGGGTCTGGTCTCCGGATGATGGTAATATGACGAAGGAGGGTGGGTGTGGGTCTGGTCTCCAGCTGATGGTAATATGATGAAGGAAGGTGGGTGTGGGTCTGGTCTCCGGATGATGGTAATATGACGAAGGAGGGTGGGTGTGGGTCTGGTCTCCAGCTGATGGTAATATGATGAAGGAAGGTGGGTGTGGATCTGGTCTCCGGATTATGGTAATATGACGAAGGAGGGTGGGTGTGGGTCTGGTCTCCAGCTGATGGTAATATGATGAAGGAAGGCGGGTGTGGGTCTGGTCTCCGGATGATGGTAATATGACGAAGGAGGGTGGGTGTGGGTCTGGTCTCCAGCTGATGGTAATATGACGAAGGAGAGTGGGTGTGGGTCTGGTCTCCGGATGATGGTAATATGACGAAGGAGGGTGGGTGTGGGTCTGGTCTCCAGCTGATGGTAATATGATGAAGGAAGGCGGGTGTGGGTCTGGTCTCCGGATGATGGTAATATGACGAAGGAGGGTGGGTGTGGGTCTGATCTCCAGCTGATGGTAATATGACGAAGGAGAGTGGGTGTGGGTCTGGTCTCCGGATGATGGTAATATGACGAAGGAGGGTGGGTGTGGGTCTGGTCTCCAGCTGATGGTAATATGATGAAGGAAGGCGGGTGTGGGTCTGGTCTCCGGATGATGGTAATATGACGAAGGAGGGTGGGTGTGGGTCTGGTCTCCAGCTGATGGTAATATGACGAAGGAGAGTGGGTGTGGGTCTGGTCTCCGGATGATGGTAATATGACGAAGGAGGGTGGGTGTGGGTCTGGTCTCCAGCTGATGGTAATATGACGAAGGAGAGTGGGAGTGGGTCTGGTCTCCGGATGATGGTAATATGACGAAGGAGGGTGGGTGTGGGTCTGGTCTCCAGCTGATGGTAATATGATGAAGGAAGGCGGGTGTGGGTCTGGTCTCCGGATGATGGTAATATGACGAAGGAGGGTGGGTGTGGGTCTGGTCTCCAGCTGATGGTAATATGACGAAGGAGAGTGGGTGTGGGTCTGGTCTCCGGATGATGGTAATATGACGAAGGAGGGTGGGTGTGGGTCTGGTCTCCAGCTGATGGTAATATGACGAAGGAGAGTGGGTGTGGGTCTGGTCTCCAGCTGATGGTAATATGATGAAGGAAGGCGGGTGTGGGTCTGGTCTCCGGATGATGGTAATATGACGAAGGAGGGTGGGTGTGGGTCTGGTCTCCAGCTGATGGTAATATGATGAAGGAAGGCGGGTGTGGGTCTGGTCTCCGGATGATGGTAATATGACGAAGGAGGGTGGGTGTGGGTCTGGTCTCCAGCTGATGGTAATATGACGAAGGAGAGTGGGTGTGGGTCTGGTCTCCGGATGATGGTAATATGACGAAGGAGAGTGGGTGTGGGTCTGGTCTCCGGATGATGGTAGGTAATACGTAATATGACGAAGTCGTAAAAAAGTAACATATCCGAAAAAGCCGCCACTAAATTAATTACTCTTAGATCACTTTACATCAAAAGGGCAACAAATCTAAACCAATTTCGGTGCATAATGCCGCCCTGTGGTTCTAAAAGTAACATACCCATTTAATTATTTTCGTAATTTTGTTGGGGCACATGTCCGTATACTTGTGGAACAAAAAGTAACAAATCCATTACTCCAGTACAAAAAGGCACAAATCCAAAATTCAAATCCATGTATTCCTTATTCTACTGCACATATTGTTTTAATTTTTGTATGATACGAATGATCTCTACTAGTAACTAGTATTTTTATATGAAATAAAAAATAAATATTTCTGTAATGGCTTAGGGACCATAATGTTTTTTGTGTTTTCTGAAAAAAAAACCTAAAAGTGGATTTGTGACCTTTTGATCCTGTCAGTCAGTCAGCGTGTAAGCGTCCACTGCTGGACATACGCCTCTCCAATTTTCCTCCAGTCCTCCCGGCCTTCAGCGATACGGAACCACTGATTTCCGCCGGCGTACTTCATGTCGTCGTCCCACCTGGCGGGTGGTCTTCCCACACTCCGTTTTCCTGTCCACGGCTTTTGATCCTAACGTCCTCATTTCATTACATATAGCTAGGTTTACCTTCAGCACGATGTATGCGTCGCCGTTGTAGAACTTTCCGTAGTCAGTGCGTTGAATTGCTACCGGCTCGAATTTCTGCAAAAAAAGAACAAAATATTTACATACATACCGCACGCTGCATACCGAATATCGGGGCAAGCAGAGTAATGTTGTGCTGAAAGAACTCGTCTAGGTCGCGGGATAAAGCTTAGTCAGCAATTTCATTCCTACATCACGCGAATAGGTAGGTATTTCCTTTTTCGTCCAGGTCAGTGTAGCCGGTACGACAAAAGGGAAACACTGTGTGTGATATATCAGACCATGGCGTGGTGTTGCACAATAAATGTTATTTTTCTACTAACAAATTTTACTAAGATGTGTGTGTGATGTATGTATGAGAAGGGTTCATTCATACCTATATCCTTCCCTTGCCCCTTACTATGTGGTAGGCTCAAATTGTAGCCGCCTGGGTTGGTACCACCGTACTGGATGTAAGATGGCCGCATAGCAGCCTCGGTTGTGTTCTCCTCTAGTCCAGTACAGCCAGCAATCCAGGAAAGTCTCCGGTATGGCACCTACCTTCTCGGAGGTGATATTGGCTAGTCAGAGCATGTGCTTTGGCCCCTCTGACTCAGCCACCCATAACGGATTACATTAAAAAATATATATATATATTGCCACCAGGAAGTTATGGTGCGTGGGAAATATGCGAAACTGTCTGCATTCCTAAGAAAGGATGTGAACTTTCGATCGAAAGTTTGTCGATAAATTGTATGACTTAATAAATAATTATCGACAAACTTTCGATCGAAAGTTCACATCCCTAAACTCACATCAATGGTCCAGATCTCGAGGCCCTGCTGACCGCCAGCCTCCGCGAACGCCGGGTGCTCCATCTTTCCTTAGTATCTAAACAAAGAGTAAACACTGAGATAATGTCAAAATATTGTTGTAGTGCGCAACCAAGAACGTTCGAAGAGGTAGGGACGTCGTCGGTCTGACTGTCCAAGGGGGGGAGGTAAAAAATTGAAAAAAACCGATGAGTCGATGACGTAATATGTTTTTTTTTTATGGAAACTGACACGGTTGGCTACATCACCTACAACGTCCGTGATGTCAGCCCATAACACCGGGTGAACTAGTTGCCATGTCAGTGCTTCCCTCTTTGATCGTGCCGGCTACACTGAACTGGTCGGAAAACACAAACTATTTACATAGCCGTTTAGACCGACGTTTCATTCGGTGCGGTGGTACCAACCCGGGCGGGTTAAACCATACCACCAAGTAAGATTAGGAGGGAAGGGACCTACAGTTTTACGATGAATCCGAACCTCGGTCAGCCTCCAACGGTCAGCGGTCACCCATCCAAGTACTGACCGCGCCCAGCGTTGCTTAACATTCAATAGCGACAGTTGACTGTCTGCACCACTGAGCTATCGAGGCTGACAAATGTGGACAATATGTGGACGACATTCTCCATACAAAATCGTCTTTCGGCATTTATGTTTTCTACCTCGGTTTTTTCTACCCCCTAAACCTTATCCCATTTTTACAATTTTTTTTATTTTTTTTTATGGAACCTGACACGGTTGGCTACATCGCCTACAACATCCGTGATGTCAGCCCATAGCACAGGGTGCTTCCCTTCATTTCATGTCGGCTACACTAAACTGGACGGAAAACACGAACTATTTACATAGCCGTTTCGACCGACGTTTCGTTCAGTGCGGTGGTACCAACCCGGCTGGGATAAACCCTACCACCTAGTAAGGTAAGAAGGGAAGGGACCTACAGTTTAACGTGGAATCCGAACCACGGCCAGCCTCCAACGGTCGAGCGGTCACCCATCCAATCACTGACCGCGCTCAGCGTTGCTTAATAACAGTTGACTAACCAACCGCGCCACTGAGCTACCGAGGCTGAGGAATTTTCTTATCCCTTAGTCGACTTTTACGACATGCGACGGGGAGAGATGCAGTGGGGCTATTCTTTTTAAGTACCGACCCCACACGGTACAAATTAAATTGATTAATTTTAATAGGTAAGTAGGCTAAACTTACCAAAGTAGAATATTCCACAGAGTCACTAGAGGCGACCACACACACCGCACGTCAAATGAAATTGAACCAAGGACTATTATGTATTGATCGTGATAACAACACAGTCGGCTGTCGATATCACTATGAATCTAGATAATTTAGCGAATGGCTATTACCTGATAAAGCTGTGAGTCATTGCTGCACGCGATAAAAATTTATATGCACCAATCTATATTAATTCGCAAGAATAAAACCGAAAATACAGGTCAAGTGCGAGTCGAACTCGCGCACCGAGGGTTCCGTACCACCGCGTAAAACGGGCTAGTTTTTAACCGACTTAAAAAAAAGGAGGTTATCAATTCGACCCGTATGTATGTAATATCGTTGGAATTGTGCAATATTTGTATATTTTAGTCTATGTAGGCTTCCAAACAGGTTTTATTTTTATTTTATGGAAACTGACACGGTTGGCTACATCACCTACAACATTCGTGATGTCAGCCCATAACACCGGGTGAACTTGGTGCCACGTCAGTGCTTCCCTTCGGTCGTGCCGGCAACACTGAACTGGGCGGAAAACACAAACTATTTACATAGCCGTTTCGACCGACCTTTCATACAGTGCGGTGGTACCAACCCGGGCGGGTTAAACCCTACCACCGAGTAATATAAGAAGGGAGTCATATCCCTTAGTCGCCTTTTACGACATACACGGGGAGAGATACAGTGGGGCTATTCTTTTAAAGTACCGGCCCCACACGGTGAGAAGGGCCAAATTTCATAAGTGTATGTATGTATGTATGTTTGCCCGTGAATTTCTCCGAAACTATTAATCGGATTATGACCATTTTTGGATTACATTTACTTCAAATTAGGGAACAGTGCAAGTTTCATTAAAATCAGTTTAGTTGTTTTCAAGATATGGGCTGTTAAGTGTGTCAAATGGGCGAATAATTCTATACGAAGACTACGATTTCTGTGATTATTTTTTTATGTGAGATTATTAATAAAAACAACTGTTTAAAAAAACAGATTGAACCGACTTCAAAAAACAACTACTTAGAACTAAAAATTATTAATAATTGAGTTGAAGGCGGTACATTATATATCAAATTTCCGGGGAGCTTTGTACCGCCTTCAAAAAAATTCTGTTCTAAGTAGTTGTTTTTTGAAGTCGGTCAATGTTTTCTTAAATCGTTTTTTATTATTTGTTGTGGCAATCCAACGTTGTCTCACACACCCTATAGCCTGATATCGCCCCCTGCGACTTTTTCTTATTCCCCAAGATGAAGTTGTTCCTCAAGGGAACTGAACTCATCATGGCGGCGCGTGCTGTAACCGCGGTGCTGAATGAGAAAAACTCATCTTCTATGCGAACCTATATTCCTAGCCGTTTCGACAACGGGCCCAAATATGGTGGATTTATCATGTGTAGTTTAGGAGTTCCTATGGCTTTCTTCCGGCTCCATCATCAGGACCCTGGAAATAACATATGACAAGAGTACCTACTTGCGAAGACAAATTCAACGAGCCCAAACACGATGAGCTTATCATGTGTAGTTTATGAGTTCCTATGGCTTTCTTCCGGCTCCATCATCAGGACCCTGGAAATAACATATGACAAGCAAGAGTACCTACTTGCGAAGACAAATTCAACGAGCCCAAACACGATGAGCTTATCATGTGTAGTTTATGAGTTCCTATGGCTTTCTTCCGGCTCCATCATCAGACCCCAATTAACCTTTTCCTTATCCCGACTTTCTCGTGTCCGCTCAGCGACAATATTTTTTCGAATTCCGTAGATTAATTTCCAATGTGCTCGATAGTCGTGTGAGGCACGAAATCTGTGAATTTATTTTTTCAAAAAGGTTGAGCTACAGGGCAAACCCTTAACCCCGATCGTCTTTAGGCTCAAATTGTAGCTGACTAAATTGTCCAGAGGATTTTCTCTCAAATTTTTGATATCATTCTTCTAATTTATTCATCGTTTCCAAAATATCAAGCACCAAAATAAAAAATTCGGAAAAAATGTAATTTTTTTTTCACTATTTCGGCCATAACTTTTTTCATTTTTTACTTATTCGAATAATTATTTTTGCACCTTACTGCTCTCATGAATACGCGTCTTTTGAGCCTTCCTTGAATATCATATCTTTACAACTCTCCGAGATATAAGGGGATCACACTTTTTCGTGAAATCGGGGCCTATACTGGAACGAACGAAAAGACATTTTCAATGTCAAATGTAGGTACACTTATAGTTAATCAGATTACCAATCTCTGCAATTCATAATTTTATCGAAATGTAATTTGAGTTGATAGTAACGATAATTAAGTTACCTACCTACCTAAGATAGTAATATTGTGTATACTACCTAGTATTATATTATATAATTACTATATTGACAATCAAGGCCATACTGTGCGGGACTGTTTTTAGGGTTCCGTATCCGTCGTACGGGACCCTGTTACCTAAGCCTACACCGTCTGTCTGTCTGTCCGAGGCCTGTATCTCTTGAACCGTAATATGTAGCCCGTTGAAATTTTCACAGAATATGTTTTATTATTTATTATTAAAGGGTAGGCTGGCGGAAAATGCCATAGGCATTAAGGGTTACCTTCTGTACGATTTTATGTGCAATGAACGTTTTTTGATTTGATTTGATTTAATTTCAACTATGTTTAATTTTAATTTAATTATATTTTTAATCATATTTAATTATAATTTAATTCCTGAAATTAACTATAGGTAAACTGTATTACCTGAAATAAAGTTTATTATTATACCTTTATTCACACATTATTAAGACCTAAAATTGATATAAAAACAAATTGAGTTTCCACCACCGGCGGAGGGGCGAGCCCAGGCTACCGATGGTCGGGTCCCAAAGAGAGGAACCTCCGGACGATGCGTGCAGTGTCGAGCAGGGCTGCCTTCTGGATCTGGCCCTTGACCCAACCACTCAGCGAGAGCCTCTAAGGTGGTCATCGAGGCTCTTCGCTATCGGCCCATGCGCTGATACGACTATGGGCACAACGATCGTCGAGTCGACGGGCCACATTTTGGTAACCTCGTGCTGCAGATCTAGATAGTTCAGCATCTTCTCTGCTTCCTTACTGACGAGGTTACCATCGTGCGGCACGGCGATATCGACGAGCGTTGCGCGCCTCGCCTCCCGGTTCACTATCACAATATCAGGTCTATTCGCGAGAATAGTCCTATCTGTAATAATGGACCGGTCCCAGTAGAGTGGGACATGACCGTTCTCGAGAACTGGCGGCGGATTGCACTTATAGTAAGGCACTTCGGTACCTACAAGGTTGAACTTTAAGGCAAGTTGCTGGTGGATAATCCTGGCTACTAGGTTGTGTCTATGCAAATATTCAGTGTTGGCAAGCTGCGAACAACCGGAAATCACATGTCTGAGGGACTCGGCAGGTTGGTGGCAGGCGCAGCAGATGTCAATGGTTCCGTCCTTCATTATGTGTTTCCTATAGTTGTTCGTCTTGACAACCTCATCTTGTATTGCAAAGACAAACCCTTCGGTTTCCCCGAAGAGGTCCCCGAAGCGTAGCCAGTGCACGGAAGCAAGTTGGTCTACATCCGGTCCCGTGAGAGACCACCACGTTTAGCATCAATCAAGCAGCAAGTAAGGCACGAAGAACCCACCTGCTGCATGACTAGGTGGAAGGACTGCGCCAAGGTGAGAAGTGGCTATCCTGTCGCCCTTTAGCGCAGTGCACCGGGAGAGATGCAGTGGGGCTATTCTTTTTAAGTACAGACCCCACACGTTATATATAATTTTGTGTTATGTATAGGTATGTGTTTTGTAAAAAAATGCTGAAGTACTTCCTTTCCAACATAAAAATAATCATCAAATTCTGTTATTCGCCTAATTTTCTTGCACGTACCTATATTCTCATGGATCCTAATTCCTATCGTCAGAAATTGAATAAATTTATATGAGACCACCCCTAATAAAAAATTAATAAGTAATCGAGTTCGGTCTATGCGGTAAGGAATTATCGCTGAACATATAGAACGGTGGTGGCCGAGTGATTTGAGCATCGGCTTCTCATGCGAGAGATCCGAGGTTCGAATCCGGTCGGCGTGTACCAATTAGTTTTTTCTGACGAAAAAATTTACGTGCATACCTACACCTGCTGCTTCACCGTTCGGAACCGGTGTAAAACTGTAGGTCCCTTCGCTTGCCACTTAATATGTGGTAGGCTCAAATTGTAGCCGGCTGGGTTTGTACCACCGTACTGAATGTAAGATGGCCGCATAGCAGCCTCGGTTGTGGTCTCCTCTAGTCTAGTATAGCCTAGCTATGCATGGAAGTCTCCGGTATGGCACCTACCTTCTCGGAGGTGATATTGACTGGTCGGAGCATGTGCTTGGCCCCTCTGACTCAGCCACCCATACCGGATTAAGTTAAAAAAACCATTCCAACGAATTGAAAGGTTTTTTCTTGAAGGCAGTTAAAAACAAATCTTTTTATAATTTTTTTTTTTATTTACATTTTTTTAATTGATTTTTTTTTTAATCTTGCATATTTATGATGTCCCTTTCGTCCAGCATATTTGGATAGTTAGATGGGAGAATGCGACAGCAATATAATTTGTTAAATAATGTTTCTTCAAACAATGCCAATTCGGTTAGAATGCGGTCACACTGGAACCTGTGCCAAGTCCGCGAGCGGCAGTGTGTAGTCGGCAGTGGAGGTGACCGGACGTGTCGCGGAGTGGCTAGTGACGGAATCGGTATGCTTTGTCTTTCGAAGAAAAAATTTATAAGGGCGCGGCATACATAATATTTCACCAGTTCTGACACACAAAATTTACCAATTCAGCACCTTTTTTTTTAATCATTAAAATGTACCTTAAAACCTGACGTAATAATATGGCATTTGATAACACTTTCGTTCGACAAATGATATATTCGGACCTCGCCTCGAATTTTTTTCCTCGAAGTGCGTTGTGCTAAAATGTTTAGTGGGAAAATAGTATGGTGGTGTTTTTAGGATAGTGTTTTCGATAGGAATTTAAATAAGAAAGGAATTAGTGCTTCGGAGAAAATTATCTAATACTTTATTTAAAAGAAGATAATAATTCAAAAATTGTACAAGAATTTTGTATAAAAATCTAGATACTAAATTAAAAATAATTAAATTATTTACAAATTCAAAGTACTTATTTGAATAAAATTAAAATTGTCCAAAAAAGTTACTTATGTAGCTTACTAAAATTGTTTTCTTATTGATGAAACTGTTTACAACGCAGCACAGTATGATACAAAAGCAATACTAATTGCATAAATTGCATTAACAATCTAAAACTAACTTATTTATAGTAAAACAATTCATCAACAGCGAGAACTTTGAAGATTCCTCGGTATCAGTTTTAAAATTAATTAATTCACCTGGAATATAAAATAGTTTGTGATGTTTTTTATATATGCAGGCTGTCCAAGGTTGGGTCAGGAATATCGAAGGATCGTGTTATGTATCGTGTGTATAGTGCAGTGATGAAGTATTAGTTTTTTTTTATTTTAATTATTTCCAATTTTACCATTCTCTAACAAAGTAAATGCATACGACAGTGTGAGCGCGCTCTATACTCGCGCGCGGCCGCGCAGGCCTGCTAGGCTTACTTACCTTACCCCACCCCGCCGCCTCCTCCGCGCCGCTTGCGCCTTAGTGGTGCGGTGCGAATCGCTTAGAGCGCGCATTAGTAAAATAAAAAATAGAAAATTCATATTTCTATAAACTAGTATAGGTAGGACCATTTTTTTCTTTTTGTAATATGATTATTAGATTATACAGGGTGTTAAAACGGCGAGTACATTAATTTCGCCAGCGCAATCCTCATGTTTTTCCTAGACAAAAAAGCAAGTAAAGTTTTTCTCTAAAGTGTCTAGTTTTCGAGATGTGAATTTTTTAAATGTATGTTTTCGTCTAGTGTAATTTAAACGTTTTTTTTTTTTTTTTATGGAACCTGACACGGTTGGCTACATCACCTACAACATCCGTGATGTGAGCCCATAACACAGGGTGAACTAGGTGCCATGTCAGTGCTTCCCTTCATTTCATGTCGGCTACACTAAACTGGACGGAAAACACGAACTATTTACATAGCCGTTTCGACCGACGTTTCGTTCAGTGCGGTGGTACCAACCCGGCCGGGATAAACCCTACCACCTAGTAAGGTAAGAAGGGAAGGGACCTACAGTTTAACGTGGAATCCGAACCACGGTCAGCCTCCAACGGTCGAGCGGTCACCCATCCAATCACTGACCGCGCTCAGCGTTGCTTAATAACAGTTGACTAACCAACCGCGCCACTGAGCTACCTGTTGTATAAATATGATTGTGGAAATAGCAAACGTGTTGTTGCCGCTCCGCACCCTCCGCCCGCCGACCTCCAATCCTCCACCCACAAAGCTAACCCCCGCCCCTCCCGCCAACACCTCCGTCCGAGCCGCTCACGTCTCACCCGCTCTTCCCCCCTCCTCGCCGCCCTGTTGTCATAAGATCATTTTTACACTAATATAATCAATTAGTTTGTATGAAAACTGTAACTTTTTATTTAAAGGTAATTCAGAAAAAAGTAATTTGACTTTTTTGTTACTCTTGATCCTTATAATCATTTGCTAAATTTAATGTACCTACTCGCCGTTTTTAAATGGCTCATTTCGATATTCCTGAGCGAACCTTCGAACGAAAGCGTACCGTGTGGGGCCGGTACTTTAAAAGAATAGCCTTACTGCATCTCTCCCCGTGTATGTCGTAAAAGGCGACTAAGGGATACGACTCCTTTCTTATATTACTAGGTGGTAGGGTTTAACCCGCCCGGGTTGGTACCACCGCACTGAATGAAAGGTCGGTCGAAAGGGTTATGTAAATAGTTTGTCTTTTCCGTCCAGTTCAGTGTAGCCGGCACGACCGAAGGGAAGCACAGACGTGGCACCAAGTTCACCCGGTGTTATGGGCTGACATCACAGATGTTGTAGGTGATGCAGCCAACCGTGTCAGTTTCCATAAAAAAAAAAACCTTGGTCACCCTGTATTTTATAATTTCTTATGGATTTATATTTTTATTCAAGAAAATATAAACAAAAGAATACAATAACTGAAGAATTAAAATATACCTAACAAAGATTAAAATAACTATGAAAAGGAGCGTTTTCAAAAGTTCCCAGAACACTTGCGGCATTACCACGCTGGTTGGCAAGGCTTACCCTTTGAATAAAGTAGGCCCTTGATTGCTCGACGCCAGTTGCGTCCGTCCACCGGCAGAGGGCCAAGCGTCTTCAAGGAGCTTTTGGCTTCACTGATCCAAGGACCGAGGGTTTCAACCGCAAACACAACAAATTCGAAATCTTCAATCTTCAAGACATTTCTATATTTGTTGCGTTTGAGGCTCTGTCCGCGGCCGTGCCATGGATATATTTTTTTTTATAGAAAGCACGACACATGGCGCCGAGCCACCCATTAGGTGTCTAACGACGCCCATGGTCGTATGCGGGGGTTGCGAATGCCATGCCGGCCTGACAGTTGCCCATTCACGCCCGTATCGAAGAACCCGAGAGTCCTTGATAAAAATTTTTTTTTTTTTATGGAAACTGACACGGTTGGCTACATCACCTACAACTCCCGTGATGTCAGCCCATAACACCGGGTGATCTTGGTGCCACGTCAGCCTTCCCTTCGGTTGTTCCTTTATTTCAATGTTGTATATTATGCATAAAAGTTAATTAATTAATTGCAGAACAGCGGATCAATCATGGTGGGCCGGCAACAGATAGCCTTGGACGTCCGGCTGGACCGGCTCGGGGGCACGCCGTGGGGCTTCCGGCTCGTGGGCGGCGCGGGCTGCAAGCTACCGCTCACTGTCGTCCAGGTAAACTCATTACAATTGTATAGGAGTTGATATACTGCGCACACAACATGTAGAGTTGGACGTCCGGCTGGACCGGCTCGAGGGCACGCCGTGGGGCTTCCGGCTCGTGGGCGGCGCGGGCTGCAAGCTACCGCTCACTGTCGTCCAGGTAAACTCATTACAATTGTATAGGAGTTGATATACTGCGCACACAACATGTAGAGTTGGACGTCCGGCTGGACCGGCTCGGGGGCACGCCGTGGGGCTTCCGGCTCGTGGGCGGCGCGGGCTGCAAGCTACCGCTCACTGTCGTCCAGGTAAACTTATTACAATTGTATAGGAGTTGAGATACTGCGCACACAACAACACAATTTGTTGTTGCAAACAAAGTATTTGAATTTGGTTTAAATTATTTTCCAGCATGCGTATGTTCTTTAATGCGCCACAAAATTAGATGTTCAGTACGAATATTTCTACAGTATCTGCGAGCGAAACGACAATATGGAAATTTTATAAGCGGGTAGGTACACCCAACGTCGTTGTAGAGTTCACAAAATATATCTACGTCGTTACGCTTATTTTTAACCTACTGCGCGTAACGAAAAGGCGGGTAATGTTTTTTGAGTGTATGTATGTTTGTAAATATGTATGTATGCATGTATGTATGTCTATTTCTATGCCACGCGTTGTAGCCTAAACGGCTTGATTGATTATACCTTTTATATAAATGAGGTGTTGTCAGATTAATCTTAATTGTGGAAGTGCTATAGGCTATAAAAAAATTTAAAATTCGTCATCTTGTGAAACTTTGAAAATAGATTTTCTTTAAACCGAGTGGGGTTGATCATTGTCAAGAGCTCGAAATGGCAATTAATTTGGTTTTTTTATAAAACCTTTATTAAACACGACTGCTAAAAAAATTAAAGAAACAAGGAAAGATCAATAGAAAATGCTGTAGTCGGGCGTATAGTTCAATTCGAAAAGACAGACCGCCCGAATAGAGCATTGTCTACTGATGTTTTCTTGTTTCCTTAATATTTTTAGCAGTCGGGTTTTATTCTCGGTTAATATAATATTTGATGTATAGTACATCAACTTCTACAGATACACAGGAGCAGGGGATGGGAAGCAAAATTATTAAATACATTTGAAAGTAGGTATATTGTGAAGAAAATAACTTTATTCAGACACGAAATTAAGTATTTAAATACAGAAATAATTATTAAATAAACTATAACTACCTATCAAATAAAATTTAAAGACAGCTAAGATAACTAATTAAAAAACTATAACTAAATACCACTAAAAACTATAAATAAATTTAGAATTTTTTTTATAAATTTATTTTTGTATTAGAAGTTATTGTCGTATGCCGCGTTTCTAATGTAACCACAGCTTTATTGTGAATTATACAACATCAAAATACCTACTTATAAATTTAATTACTTGAATATTCGTGCCCACACACAATAAATCTATCTATCTATCTATCTATATTCTATCTATACATATAATAAAATCGTAGACTTACCGTGTCTGTAGGTACATTAAATATTTTTGCAAAACAATAACTGGGGGACGGAAGGAATAGGTAATAGAACGTAAAAATATAGTTTTTGAAATTTTTGTCTGTTTGTTGGTTTGTTTGTTCGTTTGTTCGCGCATCACGCAAAAACCACTCATTGGATTCAAAATCTAATTACAAAAAAATATGAAACTTTATTCCGAGTAACATTTAGTGTTCATTTCATCAAAATCAACCCACAGAATCAAAAGATATTAATTTTTTAAGTTAAGTTAGAAAATATCTTATAGCACCACGCGACCACCGCGCCGCCGCCGCCGCAGCGCTGCTTCGTCGTCGCGTCGCTCGCAGCGCGCCGCCGCGGCCGCCCGCGTCGCGCGGAACTATTGTTTAGTGTCATGGAAAAGAAACACGGTGAAAAATTTCGTGTGTGCAGTTTTTATCTGTTTTTATTTTTATAATTATTTATATTATTAAATAAAAAAAAAACATATTTTTTAAGACATTTCGACAAATTTGTCGTCTTCAGATAAAATTGTTTATATATTTAATAAGTCAACTAACGAATGATAGATGGCGTTGTTATCTGGTAATTACATTTATTAGTTCTTTCATCCTTTCATTTCATTTTTAGGGTTCCGTATCCGGTACGGGACCCTATTACTAAGCCTACGCCGTCAGTCTGTCTGTCTGTCCGTCCTTCCGTCTGTCTGTCCAAGTGCTGTATCTCTTATCTATAACCTGCCCAATTAAAAACACCAAAAAAATTGAATCATACTAACGAACGTACAGACAGAGTCACGTTGCGTTTTATAACAGGCTGAGAAAGATCAAGTCCACGCGGACGTAGTCGCGGGCACAGCTAGTACTAATAATAAATCTGTAAGTGGTGGTCATGGAGTAAGTTACTTTGTTTTATGAGATACTGCGTTTGTAGACTCTACATACTAAATTGACGATTTTTAGAAATATTTTCTGTATGTATCCTCCATAACTCTTAAACCAGTCATCCGAATTCCATGAAACATGAACAAGCACATTTGATTATAACGCGACACAGGATATGCTAAATAAAATTCAGTTCCGGTTACGCTAAGTTGTGGCTCTCATACAAACCGATTTGTTACGCCCGCCGAAATGAAAGTACGGTAGCGGGCTTACTTTTTTTTTTTTATGGAAACTGACACCATTGGCTACATCACCTACAACATCCTTGATGTCAGCCCATAACACCGGGCGAACTTGGTGCCACGTCAGTGCTTCCCTTCGCTCGTGCCGGCTACACTGAACTGGACGGAAAACACGAACTATTTACATAGCCGTTTCGACCGACCTTTCATTCAGTGCGGCGGCACCAACCCGGGCGGGTTAAACCCTACCACCTAGTAATATAAAAAGGGAGTCATTCCCTTAGTCGCCCTTCTTCTTTTTAAACAGGTACGAATTTCACGCGAGCGAAGCCGCGGGCAAAAGCTAGCTGATGAATAAATGGCCGACTGATCGACACAGTGGCTAAGGTCGGGAGATGAATCGAAGCTGTAGTAGCGTTTTCAGTTGACATCTTGCCAGGAGCACGCAACTATTGGCAGGCTGGTGATGGCTTTATACATAGCCCTCGCTATTCGATTGACACCGTTCGATGCTTCGGGGCCACGCACGATCGATATAGTGACCTTGAAAATTACATACATTTTTTTTTTATGTGGACGTGGGCTCTGACGGTCGCTGTTGTCCAAAGGTTGAAAGTTGCCCAGCGAGCAATGGAGCGAGCCATGCTGGGAGTATCGCTACGTGATATGGTGCGTAACGAGGCAATCCGCCGTCGCACCAAAGTAGTCGGTATTGGACACCGGGTGGCTAAGCTCAAGTGGCAGTGGGCTGGGCACGTTAGCCGAAAAGACGATGACCGTTGGAGTAACCGTGTCCTACGCTGGCGGCCTTGGACAGGAAAACGGAGTGTGGGAAGACCACCCGCCAGGTGGGACGACGACATCAAGTACATCAGCGGAAAGCAGTGGTTCCGTATCGCTGAAGGCCGGGAGGACTGGAGGAAAATTGGAGAGGCGTATGTGCAGCAGTGGACGCTTACACGCTGACTGACTGACTTTTTTATGTAATCCGGTATGGGTGGCTGTGTCGGAGGGGCCAAAGTACATGCTCCGACCAGCCAATATCACCTCCGAGAAGGTAGTGCCATACCGGAGATTTCCCTGGATTGCTGGCTATACTGGACTTGAGGAGAACACAACTGAGGCTTCTATGCGGCCATCTTACATTCAGTACGTTGGTATCAGCCCAGTCGGCTACAATTTGAGCCTACCACCTAGTAAGGGGCAAGGGAATATATACACACACACACACACACCCTCACTCACATACATACACACCACAGGCTCTATACCGACAATCAGGGTAAGCAGAGTAATCAGTGTTGTACTGCAAGCACTCTGGTAATTTACTGACACAACACCAACCATCACGTTTAGCAGAGTATTCGGACAAGATAACTATCAAGCAGCAAGTAAGGCACGAATTCCCACCTGCTGCGTGACTCTGTGGAATGACCGTGCCGAGGTGAGAGGTGGCTAGCCTGTCGCCCTTTAGAACGGCATCTCGTCCTTATTCGGGCTTATATTCGTCCATACTCGGGCCCGGGCTATTCTTCCCCACACGGTACCTTGAAAATTTTATTGTCACTGCAAAAAACTATTTAAAAAAATATAAAAACCGCCTTCAAAAATGTATGAAATAAAAAAAAAATCGAACCCTACAGTTGAAGGCGGTGTTGTGATTTGTGTAGCCTTTAGCCTTCTTTAGCACCGCCTTCAACTCTAGGGTTCGATTTTTTTTTATTTCATACATTTTTGAGTAATTTTTTGCTTCGACCTCGCGATTCCGCATCGGTTTCCAATCCGATCTTGACCAAATTAAAATGGGACCACACGGGAAGCACCAGCTTTCAAATAAAAAAAGAATTTTCAAAATCGGTTCACCCAGTCGAAAGTTCTGAGGTAACAAACATAAAAAAAAAATTATAAAAAAAAATACAGTCAAATTGAGAACCTCCTCCTTTTTTGAAGTCGGTTAAAAATCCCACAGAACATGAAAAATCTAATACCAGTAGACAACACGTTTACAAAAAATATACATAAATAAGTCGTCTCCGACTGCAGGCGGAAGCCGGCAGTCCTGCGGCGCGCGGCGGCCTCGCCGACGGAGACCAGGTGGTCAGCATCAGCGGTGTGTCAGCGAGTGACATCACTCACGAGGCGGCCCATGACGTCATCGTCGCTGCGCCACTCCGCATAGAGCTGGCTGTCATCAGGTCAGTAGTTCCGCCTGGTGCAGCCGACTCTGGGAAATCATTCCTGTTGGCTTCCTTTTTTTTTTAAGGAAACTGACGCGGTTGGCTACATCGCCTACAACATCCGTGATGTCAGCCCATAACACCGCGGTGAACTAAAGGTGCAATATCAGTGGTTCCCTTCTGTCGTGCCGGCTACACTGAACTGGATGGACAACATGAACTATTTGCATAGCCGTTTCGACCGACCTTTCATTCAGTGCGGTGGTACCAACCCGGGCGGGTTAAACCCTACCACCTAGTAATATAAGAAGGGAGTCATATCACTTATACTCCGTTCATCCTAGCAACTAATGCCGAGCGGTTTCTCGCTCTCGCAACGGTTATTACTCTTCTTTACACAGGACACAAGATTGTGTTTGTGAGTCATAGGATAGGTGTATGTATGCGAAAGTTATCTCAAAACCATAACGGCGCGTGCGCCACCGCGCCTGGAGTTAGTTTTTCGTTTTTATTCTGAGAAGGTTTCAGGTAGCCAGGTGCAGTCGGCCGGTCAGTCGACACATTACAATCAGTAGCCTTTCCTACGCGTCATAATAATAACGTATTAATTGTTTTGCATATTTTTCACGTGTTATTTTGAAGTTTTGTATATAATTTGTGTTGGTGGGTTAACTTATCCACCTACAATAGAACGAACAGCTGAAGTAAGTAGATTACGCACACAATTTATAATTTTAATATTAAATAATTTACAGTGAAAATATAAATATTTAACTTGATTCCAAGCAAAAAATAAAAATAAACAGGTTTATTGCAAAATTTTCATTCATCAAATAAATAAACAATAATTCAATATATTTTTTTAAATTAAACTATATTCATAACCTCAGTTCACAGTGACTTCAATCACCCTTTGCGAGAGTGAGAAGTACAGAGAAAGAGAAACCGCTCGGCATTAGTTGCTACGATGAACGGAGTGTAGTCGCCATTTAAATTACGACATACACGGGGAGAGATGCAGTGGCGCTATTCTTTTAAGCCCCACACTGTACCTACTTGGATTCAAATTGTTTAACCCGACGCAAAAAACGGATCGGTGTTACTTATTTGAAACGAAGTTCCTATTAAAGCACGTTACATACACTCCAGCCGTACCGTGTGGGGCCGGTACTTAAAAAGAATAGCCCCACTACATCTCTCCCCATGCATGTCGCAAAAGGCGACTAAGGGATAAGGACAGGATGCCGTACTAAAGGGCGACGGGATCGCCACCTCACACCTTGGCACGGTACTTCCACCGAGTCATGCAGCAGGTGGGTCTTCGTGCCTCACTTGCTTCTTGATCCGATTAAATCTTGTTCGAATACTTTGCGAAACGTGGTGGTCGGTGTTGTGCTGTAATTTACCAGAGTTCTAGCGGCGCAACATCGATTGCTCTGCTTACCCCGATTGTCGGGATTCAGCGTGTGTGATATGTATTTAGATACAGCCCTCGGGCAGACAGACGGACAGACAGACAGACGGCGTAGGCTTAGTGATAAGGTCCCGTACCTTACGACGAATACAGAACCATAAAAAGTGTAAGACTTCGAGCGTTACGACCAGGTTACGACACCTTTTCCTGTATAGGTAGTCTAAACCGGTAAACTCTGAACCGCTCATATATTTCCCCCCAAGTCAAGTACAGTCTTGGGCCCTTCCAAAGGGGCGTTAATAGGCACCTGTCAGGCCGGCATGGCAACCCCCGCGTACTACCGAATGTCCGTGGGCGTCGTTAGATTTCTTATGGGTGGCAAGTTTACATATGTCGCGATTTCAATAAAAACAAAAAATTGTGTGTGTTTGTGTGTTTACAAGCGTATGTCTATGCATGGGTATATTGGTCATATCACATATGTCAGCCTCGATAGCCAGTACTTGGATGGGTGACCGCTCGACCGTTGGAGGCTGACCGTGGTTCGGATTCCACGTTAAACTTTAGGTTCTTTTTCCCTTCTTACCTTACTAGGTGGTAGGGTTTAACCCGCCCGGGTTGGTATCACCGCACTGAATGAACCGTCGGTCGAAACGGCTATGTAAATAGTTCGTGTTTTCCGTCCAGTTCAATGTAGCCGGCACGATCGAAGGGAAGCATTGACATGTCACCTAGTTCACCCGGGTGTTATGTGCTGACATCACGGATGTTGTAGGTGATGCAGCCAAACGTGTCAGTTTCCATAAAAATATATATATATATATAAGGTGTTTCGTTATTAATGTCAATAACTTCGGGAGGGTTACATACACACTCAAATAAACAGGTTATATGCAAAAAAATTATAAGTTTTTAGCATTACTTTTCGAAAACTTTAACAAAACATGTTTGATACCTAAACATTAACCTGTGTGTAACAGTAGGGAACATGCATTGTATTGTACGGGGTCAATGACCGTACTTTGTTCAAACGCAGAACAGCTGTTTGTTGTAAGTGAGTCACAAGGTCACTATGATTGGTTTTTACAGCTACTTATTTGATTTTATTTTTTTGTTAGGAGAAAAAATGCTCCTATAAACATATGTTTTTTTGCATAACCTGTTTGTTTGAGTGTGTATGTAACCCTCACGAAGTTATCGACATGACTAACGAAACACCTTATACAGGGTGTAAAAACGGCGAGTACATTAAATTTAGGAAATGATTATTGGGATCAAGAGTAACAAAAAAGTCAAACAACTTTTTTCTGAATTCCATTTAAATAAAAAGTTACAGTTTTCATATGAAAATACAAACTAATTGATTATTTTAGTGTAAAAATGATCTAATGACAACATGGCGGCTCGGAGGGGGGCAGAGTGGGTGAGACGTGAGCGCCCGGACGGAGGTGTTGGCGGGAGGGGCGGGGGTTAGCTTTGTGAGTGGAGGACTGGAGGTCGACAGGCGGAGGGTTGCGGAGCGGCAACAACGCGTTAAATTACACTAGCCGAAAACATACATTTCAAAAATTCATATCTCGAAAACTAAACACTTTAGAGAAAAACTTTATTTGCTTTTTTGTCTAGGAGAAACATGAGGATTGCGCTGGCGAAATTGATGTATTCGCCGTTTTAACACCCTGTATATTACTTTACTGCAGTACCCGTCGCATGTCGTAAAAGTCGACTAAGGGATAAGAAAATTCGTCAGCCTCGGTAGCTCAGTGGCGCGGTTGGTTAGTCAACTGTTATTAAGCAACGCTGAGCGCGGTCAGTGTTTGGATGGGTGACCGCTCGACCGTTGGAGGCTGACCGTGGTTCGGATTCCACGTTAAACTTTAAATTATTAACACCCAGCTCCTAACGTACTTAGAAGCAAATAAACTCCTGGATGACAAGCAGTACGAATTCCGGAAAGCGCGGTCAACAGGAGATCTTCTAACGTACGTTACGCATATATGGGCCGAAAGATTGGAAAATTTTGGGGAGTCGCTGGCAGTCGCCCTGGATATTTCCAAGGATTTCGACCGCGTTTGGCACCGAGGCCTTCCAGGCAAGCTTCCGTCCTTCGGCATTCCACCCAAACTCTGCACCTGGATCGCCAGCTTTTTGGCGGGTCGTTCCATTTTCGTTACCATCGATGGCTCGAAATCGGACGACTTTCCAATTAACGCTGGTGTTCCGCAGGGCTCTGTTCTGTCGCCTACGCTTTTCTTAATCTTTATAAACGACCTACTGTCCTTGGGCATGATACACAGCTATGCAGACGACAGCACGGAGCACGAAGGCTATGTTAAGGACTGGAAGAGTAGAGATTCGCGGCACAGGGAGGCTCAACGTTCAGTTGTTGATAAGGTCGATAACGTTCTCGGAAAAGTAGCTATATGGGGCCAGAAAAAAAACCTTGTCGCCTTCAACGTTAGCAAGACTCAGTGCTGCGCATTATCTGCTAAGGTCGATCCCTTTCCTTTCCAAGCAAGTTTCCAAGGCAGCGTCGTACCTGTCTCGGAACACTCCTGGGCACCACTATTTCCAAAGACGTGGGTTTCCGGCAACTAATCGAGTCTAAGGCCAAAACTGCATCCAGAAAATTGGGAATACTTTTCCGCAATCGGCGGTTCTTCTCACCGGCTCAACTATTCCTGTTGTACAAAACACAGATTAGGCCGGTGATGGAGTACTGCAGTCACATCTGGGAGGGTAGTCCCCATTATCTGCTAGCATCCTTGGACTCGATACAGCGCCGAGCCATCCGTCTTGTTGGTGACCCGAAACTTACAGATGGTCTGGAGTCCCTGAGTCACAGACGATTTGTGGGTTCGCTTAGTCTGTTTTACAGATACTATCACGGATGCTGCTCTGCGGAACTAGCATCCCTTATTCCCTGCCACCCGTCCTATCTCCGCATGACTCGTCGCAGAGAGACTCAGCACCCTTTTGTTGTTGACATTGGGCTTTTGAGAACCCATCGGTTCTCTAAATCGTTTCTTTGTCGCACCGCTAGAGTGTGGAAATGTCTTCCGGCGAGTGTATTTCCTGAATCCTTTAACCTGGGTGTCTTCAAGCGTCGTATTAACGGGCTAGACAGCCTAGCAATAGTCCGCAAATCTGCTGGCATGGCACCTAACTGAGCGTGGTTTCGCGAGGAGAGGTGATTTTGGCTCTGTCGACTGCACCATTGGTCTCTCGGCACAGCCACACATGCTGGTTCACATAAAAAAAAAAAAAAACTGTAGGTCCCTTCCCTTCTTACCTTACTAGGTGGTAGGGTTTATCCCGGCCGGGTTGGTACCACCGCACTGAACGAAACGTCGGTCGAAACGGCTATGTAAATAGTTCGTGTTTTCCGTCCAGTTTAGTGTAGCCGACATGAAATGAAGGGAAGCACTGACATGGCACCTAGTTCACTCTGTGTTATGGGCTGACATCACGGATGTTGTAGGTGATGTAGCCAAACGTGTCAGGTTCCATAAAAAAAAAACCTATAGACGTAATTTTTTTTAATTTTTTTTTTATTTATTCGTCCTTTTTCGGGACAGGCAAACTCATTAAAGTATTTGTTACTCGCAATTGTTGTTAATTTAATTCATTGTGCCTGCAATATAGAAAGGAACTTTGTTCCAACTGAGTATCCCGCGACATTTCTCGTCTTTGTTTTAGCGTTTCGTATCCGGTACGAGACCCTATTACTAAGCCTACGCCATCTATCTGTCTGTCCGTCCGTCCGTCCGTCTCTCCGAGGGCTGTATCTCTTGAACCGTTGAAATTTTCACACAATATGTGTTATTGTGGCCGATATAACAACAAATAATAAAAATAAGAAAAAGTAAAAAATTCACAGGGGTTCTCATATAAGAAACCAAAATGTGTATGCGCGCGCGCCATTTACCGAATAGAGTATGAAGCATTTAAACTAATCATGACATTTAACTAATATGAAGCATTTCATAAACAGGCCATAGATGGCGTGAGTGGCGCTAACCATGTCATGGCGATACGGAACCTTCGGTGCGCGAGTTCGACTCGCACTTGAACGGTTTTTTTATTAGGTTTCCTTACTAGACCCTATTACTCAGACTACGCCGTCGCCTGTCCGTCCGTCTGTCCTTCCTTTAAGAGGGCTGTATCGTTTGAACCGTAATAGTTGAAAAAGAAAAAAATATAAAAACCGCCTTCAAAAATATATGAAATAAAAAAATAAAAATCGAACTCTAGAGTTGAAGGCGGTCGGTTATTTTTGCTTGCTTTAGCACCACCGCCTTCAACTCTAGGGTTTGATTTTTATTTTTTTATTTCATACATTTTTGAAGGCGGTTTTTATATTTTTTTAAATAGTTTTTTATTTCACCGTTTTTTTTAGTAATTTTTATTTGCTGTTAATGTACTCGGCGGAATCGCTCGGCCTTCGGCCTCGCGATTCCGCCTCGCTTTCCAATCCGATCTTGACCAAAAAAAATGGGATCACCTTGGAGCTAGACTGGACCGAACACAAAAAGAATCATCGAAATCGGTTCACAATTGGGGAAGATATTGCTGAACATACATAAAAAAAAAACATACAGCCGAACATAGAACCTCCTCCTTTTTTGAAGTCGGTTAAAAATTGCACAAGTGAGTATGGTGCTATTGTGGCGGATATCCAAGACAAATAAATAAAATAATTAAAATAAAGGAAGTAATGTCAATAAAGAAAACAAGTCGAACGGAGCCACGTGGCTCAGCTAGCAGACAATATAGATTAAAATAAACTATGTAATTTACTAAAATAAGTCATTAATTTAACTAACAATGTTTGGCAACGAAAGTGAGAATAACGCAATTAAATTAAATCGGCGTTCGGTTTAAAATAATTTCGCCATATTAATAGCAGCTCATGATGTTTTGGCAGCGTCTCTGATATGTAAGTATGTAACTAATGAATGACTAATGTAATGAATCAGTATAAGGCCCGATTGCACGAACACATAGGTACTTAAATATCTATAAAGGCCCGTTAGGGGAGGTGTGGAACTAAGCTTTCGATGGCTTCACCCAACATATCCGGGTCCATCGGCAGTAGAGGAGTGTGTTAATCGAGGTCGGGACTAGCAAGTGTCCACTCTAAATTTCCCGCGCATGCTTCACGTTTCGGCTCGCATCAAGCCCTCGTCAGCTAGTCTGCGCTAACTAGGACGCGGGGAAACCACCAGTCCCGCTCTCGACCTCCCTCTCTCTACCTATCCATATTCTGTAGGATGCTTCCAGTGACGTTTTCGAAGCTGTCTCCATATATGAGCTTAGCGTCGATCTTGGCAGCACTAGATTCTTGACTTAGCGACAGCTTAAAATCCGTAACTGAAGTATTCTCTATCGAATTATCTCCTCTATCTTTCGACGTTAAGAAGACAGAGATGGCACCAGCTAGATTGTATAAAATAATAAGGATTTAATAGTCCCAAAAACAAACTGACAGCTGGCAATATTCATTCGCTCTGCAGGGCAGATGTCACTTTGACTTTTTTTTCTTGGGACAGTCCAATCTATGTTCCTGTAATTTTTTTTTTTGTTTAGATGATATATACTACAACACTGGAGCTAAAAAAATTTTTTCGAGCGAAAACAATAGAATTTTCTTATTTTTGATGTCATGAAGTTCATTAGGTTTTGTTGAGTCATCTAGTAATTACACTAGTAATTACCAATGGGATATGCAGAGACAATGGATCTCCACGCGCCACCATCCTTCCTGACACACCTCTGCCGCCTCTTCCATTCTCATAATGTTCTTCATACATGATCGTCGGTTAAAGGCACTATGCAAGACTACTAACTACCTTTTTCGAATTCGTAATAAAACCAATAATAATATGTACCATCTGTGATGTTTAACAACTCTCCACAATTTTGTAATATGACGTCCGGCCGAGTAGTGCGGTCGAAAATATTCAAAATAATAAAAGCCCGATTTTCTCATTTCAGAGTACTAAGTTCAACACCAACTGAAGAGTCGTCAGGAAAATCACCAAATCCCACCATCGATACGCTCCTACCATCGCCGGAGGTACCAGTACCACCGCACGACCGCTCACGCACCTCCTCCCCCTTCACCCACGTCGCAAAACCATTCAGACCATTCTCAGCCGAACCCTTCGATGGCATTCCACCGATAGAAAAACCAATCATTCTATCCCCGTTTTACCATGACGATTTCTCTAAGCTGAAAAAGGAAGAAATCGCACCACCTACCAAGTTCAAGTTGGAGATAAACAAAGATTATGTACCGGAAGGCGAAGACAGAAGTGTAGCGGAGAGTTACAGCAAGATACAAGACACAACGCAACTCACGTCTTTGGAAGAGCTGAACAAGGAATTAGATCTGCAACAGATTGAGAATACCGTTGGCTTCGTTTCGGATTACAGTCTGAAAGCATTGGCAGCTTCAGAAGAGATGAGAACGGTAAATTATGAATCAAAGAGTGAAGACAATGTGAGAATGGAAATAACTGAAGCTGTTGGAAAGACGGTCGATGCCACGAACGTATCGGCCAGTTTATTGGCACAGTTGATTGATCAAACTGCAGATGAAATCAGTAATAGTAAAACAGTGAAAGACATATCAGAAGTGAAAGAATTATTTATAGTTTCAACTGAATCAGAAATGAAAGCATCCTCTAAATTTGAATCTGAAATGGAATCATATGTATCAGAGTCAGTGTCAAAGGAGATGTCTTTACAAAGCGAGGAACATTCAAGTGTAAAACAATCCAGTGAGTTTAGCGAGGAGGTAGAAAAACATCAAGTTGAAAAATCTGAGAAAAGTACAAAACATTTGGTTTCCAAAAGCGAATCACAAACATCTGAAGCCCAACAATCCATTGAAGAGCATTCTCAATCAGCAAAGGAAATAATTCAAAGTATAAATAAAAAAACGATCGATGAAAAGATGGGATCATGCGTAGGAACAGTTGAAGAGAAAAAGAAGCAGGCGAAAAAAGATATTTCTGAATCTAAAAGGGAGGTAACAGTGACGGAGAATAAAAATAAACAACAAATCGAAGGTGCAAAGAGATCGTTGACTGAAATAAAACAGCAAGCTATTTCCACTGCCAACCTTCTTGCGGAGCAAAGGACTTATACACTTGGTCTTCAAACGATCCCAAACATTCAGGGACACGCGCACTCTTCCTACCACTACGACTTACTTCTAAAAACTTTCTTCATACACTTAACAGATGTTATGGTGGCTCTTTCTCGTATCATCCTAGCTGAAGGAGTTTCTAGATCGAACAGTCCCATGCCCGTGAAGAACGAAGAGACTAAACAAGGATCACAACAGATCTCAACTCAGACAACTACACAGGAAGAAACCAGCATCCAAACAAACCAGTCAGAAACAAAAGCTGAATTGGAAACGAAGAAAGTGGCAGCAGCGAAGTTTGCACAGATGTCACAATCGAAGACCGAAGAGATGACCCAGAAGATGGACGCTGTTATAACAGAGTTTAAGAAGGACGTGGAAGAGCAAGATCACATAGAAGTATCTCACAGCGTTAGAGGTAAAAGTATTAGCAAGATAGAGGAGGAGGTTTTAAAAGAACAGGACCCTCTTGAATGGCTGGCAAAAGTTGATGAAAGCAAATCTACTTCTACTAATGAGGCTACGGTAAGAAAAGCTTCTGGTACAGAAGATGATGAAGATCTTGCTGGTAAAATAATATATGTTGCTACTGTCGAAGCTCATCAGATTTCAAATATGGAAGATATTGAATCTGTTCTGACAGAATCCGCCGCCACCGAAAGTAGTGCAGTAGAAATTTCTAGTGAAAAATCCGAAGATATAATCACCCAATCTGAAGCAGTTGTTACGCAAACTGAACAAGTTATCATTCAAGCCGAAGGAGTTACCATGCACGCAGAAGAGGCCAGGACGCACGACGAAGAAATTACCACGTGTGAAGAGAGGAAACTGTCTCAAGAACATGCATTGATAGCGCAAGAAACGTCAATGTCCAGCATCGCACACGAATCTTCTGAATCGGCACAGATATGCTCAATGTCTCAACAAACTATAGTTCAAGAGACTTCAATATCCGAACAGGCATCCCAGTCCATAGCCTTAGAAATGAGCAAACTTGAATCGATGACCCAAGAATCAACGTTGAAAAATGCCATAGCAACTAGCCAAGAGGCTGATGAAAAGCAGAATTCCACTATCGTTGATGAAAGACGCCCATCCAAAGGTGAAACGCCTTTGGAGTCTCGCAAATCGTCCAGCGAAGCCATCGAACTGCCAGAATCGGTAAGAAACCCCGATCTATCGTCTCAGGTTTCAGTGACTAGCGAAGACAGCTATAAGCCTGTCCCCCAAACACCCCTGACAGACGAATATGTGTTCCGTCTTCAGATGCACTTGGACGAGACTAAGAACCCCCTTCCGCCTTCTCCGCCGGTAGAACACGAGGACCCGTATACGGTCAAGAAACCCAAACTAATACCGCACATTGAGACCTCTATCGAATCTGCTCTTTATGCTGACCCTGAAAAAGAGCGGACTGATGCTATCCCTGCTAAAGTAGATAAAGTAGCTGACACCAACGCTTTTCCTGGTAAAGTAGATAAAGTCACTGACACCAACGCTTTTCCTGCTAAAGTTGATAAAATTGCTGATCTCAATGCTTTCCCTGGTAAACTAGACAGAATAGCTGACACAGACGCTCTCCCCGCTAAAGCTATTAAAGAAATGGCTACAAAAACTAACTATAACGAAAGTAAAGGCGCTGCTGCGTTCCCTGGCACAAATGAGACAACTGCACCTCCAGTTTTGAGTACAATCGCACATATCGTAACCTCTGTCGTAGAATCCACAACTAACATAGTGAACTTGAATGCATCTAACATTGAGATTTCGCAAACATTAGCCACTAACATAGAGAAGGGGTCTGCGGCAACGACGCATGGCGCACGAAGTACTTCTGCAAAGCTTGTAGAAGAAGCCCTGGTACAGGTAATTGGTAGATGTAGACTTGAGTAGCTGACGGGAGAAATGGGTCATGCCAAAAGTTAGACGACGCAAAACGTTGGGTGTTTAAAAATTAAGCCTTGGATTCACTAGGGGGCGAATGTCGCGGGACATTTTCCTCGACTTCGAGGAAGTTTCTTCGAGTCCGGGAAGGTTTGGGGTTCAAACCCCCTCGCGACCTATGGGTGGCTCGGCGCCACTTGTCACGCTTTCTATAAAAAAACAATTGTAAACGTCACCTAAGCACCGCAGGTCGACACATAGAGTCCGTCTCACGAAAGCACTCCCGCAGACGCGGAACTACGCTCATACACTTCCATACAATGCCGCGGGACTTCTTTCGTGAGACGGAATCTAAAACGAAATTTTCTACTGAACGAAAGTCCTCGGCACACCCGTGGTTTATGTTATGAGTGGCTCGACGCCACATGTCGCGTTTTTTTTTATAGAAGCAAACTACATATTTTTCGTGTTCGAGTATTATGGTCATTATGTAAGGCATATTTCGCGACATTTGGGAAAAATTTTGTTGCCGCCCAAATACTGTTAAATGTATGAGAAATTACCGAATTATCCCAGACTTAGCAGCAGGTTGTGAAATCGGACCTTAAGCGAGTAATGTCACTAAAACCGACAGATAAATGTTAACCGAACCATAATGAGGAGATTGTCAAATCGGCCCTTTTAACCAGTCAGTCAGTCAGTCAGCGTGTGTCCACTGCTGGACATAGTCTCTCGAATTTATTTGTTTTATTGATATCAGCGCGACATGTGGCGCCGAGCCACCCATAAGGTGTCTAACGACACCTATTGACATTCGGTCGTATGTAATTTTCCTCCAGTCATCCCGGCCTTCAGCGGTACGGAACCACTGCTCTCCTCCGACGTACTTGACGTCGTCGTCCCACATGGCGGGTGGTCTCCCCACACTCCGTTTTCCTGTATGCCGCTAATGTAGGACACGGTTACTCCAATGGTCGTCGTATCTTCGGCTGACGTACCCAGCCCACTGCCACTTGAGCTTAGCCGCCCGCGCGGTGTCCAATATAGACGACCTCGTTGCGTCGGCTGCTTTTCACAAGCTAAACGTTTATGCACGCTCATTTCCAGGATAACCTACTGGAGGAACAAAGGAGGTCCGCCATTTTGGCATCGGCCATAGACACAACGATCGAGAACATAGAGCAATACAAGCGGGAGGTCGGTCTGGAGACGTGTGGACAGTCAAATGGGAGACAATATATCACATCTGTCGCAGGGACAGGCAATGGGTTCGCCTTACAGGTAAGCGTCGCATAGAATACTTATGCAGATCGATAGGAACTTCAAAAGAAATAGGCCCTCTGCATCTCTCCCCGTGCGTATCGTAAATTTCGACTAAGGGATAAGGGACAAGGTGCCGTGCTAAAGGGCGACCGGTTAGCCATCTTGACCAGGGCCGTCTTATGCCATGCAGGGGCCCTTTTAGAAAGCAAAAAAAAAATTAAGAAAATTAGAAAGAAAATGTACTTTTATTAAATAGTGTATGATAAATAAACCAAGGAAACCAAACGATTTATTTATTGAAGTTTGAGATATAAAAATTTTGAAATTGTATCGGCAATTCTTAATAAAATACGCCAAAAATTTTGCTCCTCTCCTCTTTTTCGGTGTAAATAACGACGTCGGCACTTTTGGGGCCCTCACAAAGCCGAGGGCCCAGGGCTCGTGACAAACATAAAATGACAAACTTACATTTTTTTTTAGATTAATTCGTCTCCTCCCGAAACAGGCAAAACTCATTAGAGTATACAGCCAATTCTGTCGTAGCTTTTAACGTCTGTTGTATAGGTTCTCGCACCGCGAGAACCACAAAAATATATTTTTCTTAACTAGTAGAGTTGAACTGCATGTCAACAAAGATAGATAGATTCCAAACACTTAAATTTGAATGACATCAAAAGAAAAAGGAGACTGGACTAGGTCATTGCACTCCCCAGACCTAGTCAGCACTGTTGGCAAATCTTACTGTCCATCGAGTTTTTATTACAATTTTAAATTTTTGTATGAAAAGAAAAATACGGAATTTCGATTTGAGTGATAAGGATTTTTCTTCTAATAATGAGTACTTTATATTCCTGAAGTTTCTCAAGCCTATCCTGAAACAGCCTGTATATAGGGAAGTGTTCTCAGAAATGAAAATGGAGCATAAATTACTTAAAAGCCTAGCTAAATTATGGCACAATAGATTGCGCTGCTAACTGCCGCGGAAGCGGGATGACATTTTCGTTTGTTTTGACAGCCGTCACAATTTTTGAAGGGAAAACTTCTTTAGCGGCGCTTGGCACTTTTTAGGTGGGTAAAAAATGTTAAACTCGCGTCAGATCTCAAATCGTCAAATCGTCAGATTTATTTTTATTATTTAAATGTAACCTTAAGTCATTTCATTAAGGGTTAAGCTACGAGTGGCTCGGGATCAATTCTGTTCGTCTCTCAGTGACAGTAAAGCCGAAAGCGAATCAAGGGAATATTCGTTTGGTCGTTCATGTGATTTCGTGGCTTAATGGTAAGAGTGTAGGATTTGATCCCTCAAATTTTTTTTTGTTTTTTTTTCTTTTGTTTTCTTTTTTAAGCAATGTTACGGTGTTTAAATTTTTTTAGGGTGTTCAGTTTTTCTTATAACCACCTAAGAATTATTTTCGGAAATACAAAAAGTTTTCACTTCTGCCGGCACTCCCGGAGTGCAACTGGGGCTTTTTTTTTATGGAAACTGTCACGGTTGGCTACATCACCTACAACATCCGTGATGTCAGTCCATAACACCGGGTGAACTAGGTGCCATGTCAGTGCACCCCCCTTTGATCGTGCCGGCTACACTGAACTGGTCGGAAAACACAAACTATTTACATAGCCGTTTCGACCGACGTTTCATTCAGTGCGGTGGTACCAACCCGGGCGGGTTAAACCCTACCACCAAGTAAGATTAGGAGGGAAGGGACCTACAGTTTTACGAGGAATCCGAACCTCGGTCAGCCTCCGACGGTCAGCGGTCACCCATCCAAGTACTGACCGCACCCAGCGTTGCTTAACATTCAATAGCGACAGTTGACTGTCTGCACCACTGAGCTATCGAGGCTGACAAGTGTAGACAGTGTCGGCTCGACACATTTCACGCTGTGAACTTCCTCTGAGCTGTAAACAATAATGAAATAAATAATTTCGATATTGCTGTCACACAGGCGCCCTCGGCCAATCAAGAAAGCACAAGGTCTGCCACGCAAGCAACCTTCGTCAAGCAGAACTGCGGCCTTGTAACCAAGAACTACGGCATGGTTACACATCACGGTGGTCTCGTGAAGCGCACCGTGCGAGACGGAGGCGCGGAACAAAATGGCGGAAGAATCGCAAATGGCGGCGGCATCGTAGACGGAACAACGCTGGGGATTGTGGACTCTTTGGAAAACGCTGGCATTTTGGACCAGGAAGTGGCGAGTAAGTACAGATTATTAGTTATTCCTTTATTGACACAAAATATGTCTTTTTATAACAATTTTACATTTTTATAAACTAAAAATTATAATCTAAAATTTATATAAATACAAAAACAAATGGAGTTTCCTTCCGATATAAACGGAAATATTATGATAATTAATTATCACTTCTCTTACTTGGCTTAATTACTTGCTTGTGGGGCCGGTACTTAAAAAGAATAGCCCCACTGCATCTCTCCCCGTGCATGTCGTAAAAGGCGACTAAGGGATAAGGTAAAGATGCCGTGCTAAAGAGCGACAGGCTTGCCACCTCTCATCTTGGCACGGTACTTCCACCGAGTCATGCAGCATAGGTGGGTCTTCGTGCCTTACTTGCTGCTTGATCGATTGAATCTTGTTCGAATACTTTGCGAAACGTGGTGGTCGGTGTTATGCTGTAATTTACCAGAGTTCTTGCAGCACTACACCGATTACTCTGCTTACCCCGATTGTCGGGATTCAGAATGTGTGATATGTATGTATTCTCTTATATTCTCTCTCACTCTCTCCCGTCCATACTTTTTTTAATGGATAGCGCGACATGTGTCATCGTTTCACCTACAAGTGGGTGTCTAACAATGCCCATGGACATTCTGTGATGCACGGGGATTGCGAATGCCATGCCGGCCTGACAGGAGCCTTTTCACGCCCCTTTTGAAAAACCCCAGGCTGTACTTGGGAGGAAATAGATGGGCAGAGAGTGCGTACTATACTTTCTTTCATATTTCTCAGCCCTAAAGCTATTTAGCATGATAGCCTATAGTGAACCTCAAGCAAGAACTACTCTTACCATTTGTGAAAACCGCATAAAAATCTGTTCAGTGGATCCTCAGATTACCTCAAACATACTTACAGACAGACGGACACGTTCCCTTTTATAAGAAGTGAGAATAGAGTTGATGGCAAGGGCGTTGCCAGGAGATTTTGTTCAGGGGTTCAGCCAAGGGAAAACTAATGGTACCTGAGTGGCGGCTCTGGCCAATGAATTTTAGTGAGGCACCACCTACATAATAGCATTTTATTAATGTTGTATTGCAGTTTTCATTTCGAGGACAGGCAGGACATGCCCAAAGTCTAGCAATAAATAAACATCCATATTGATTTTTTTTTTCTTTACCTTCAAAATAATTAAGTGAGGCGGCGTGAGGCGGCGCCTCACTTGCTTCACCTGGGGAGCCGTCACACCGGAAAAATTTTAATTTTAGTATTGGCAGAAACTTTGTGATTTTTCTTTAAAATCAACCAATGACAATTTAACATTGAACTGCGATTTCTGAATGATGAATTTTTATATGATTTTACTTAAATGGAAAGTTGCTTAAAATTACTTATTTAGTCTTCGGTACGGGAGCACTTCGAGCACTTACCCACATCCTGATAGGGGGGGGGGGGGGGGGGGGGGGGGGCGGCGGCCCCTCCCTGCCTGCTACCCTGGCTACGCCCTTGGTTGATGATGAAACTTTGCAGGGCAACTCGGCCGGCCCGGACTGACCGACGACAAGATCGCCGAGCTCATCTCCGGCGAAGCGGAGATGATGAAGGAAGCGCACGTGATCGGGTGAGTCACGTGGCACTTGTTAGGTTTCCCCGTATACCGCCGTACGGAAGCCTATTACTAAGCCTACGCCGCCGTCTGTCTGTCTGTCCGTCCGTCTGTCTGTCCGAGGGCTGTATCTCTTGAATCGTAATAGGTAGCCCGTTGAAATTTTCACAGAACATGTGTTATTATGGCCGATATAACAACAAATAATAAAAATAAGAAAAAGTAAAAAATTCACGGGGGTTCCCATCCCATAGAAGAAACCGAAAAGAGTAAGCGCGCGCCATCTACCGAATAGAGTGTGAAGCATTTTAACTAATCATGACATTTAACTAATATGAAGCATTTCATAACACGCCATAGATGGCGTGAGTTGCGCTAACCATGACATGGCGATACGGAACCCTCGTTGCGCGAGTTCGACTCGCACTTGGCCGGTTTTTTTTAAATTGAAATCGTGACATGTGGTTCCGCGCCACCCATAAGGTGTCTAACTTCACCGATCGATATTCGAACGTATGCGCGAGTTGCGAAGACCTGACAGGTGCCTGTTCACGGCTCTCTTGAACGACGCGAGACTGTACTTCCGCTGCTTTCCGCCGACGTACCTCTGTCGTCCGTCGTGCTGAGCTGAGATGTAATTACATCACTGCGCATATTTAATTAAAGCACGGCATATTAATTTACATCAAGGCAATATTTAATTACATGACATCATATTTAATTACACGACCGAAGGGAAGCACTGACGTGGCACCAAGTTCACCCGGTGTTATGGGCTGACATCGCGGATGTTGCAGGTGATGTAAGCCAACCATGTCAGTTTCCATAAAAAAAAAAAAAAAAATAAATTACATCACAATATTTTGAATACCATCCATCACCATCACAGTATATTTTAATTACATTGCAGAATATTTCATTCATTATATTCACAACATTTAAAATTTTTACCTACATACATCACGGTAATTATAATCAATTCATCAATTCATCACATAATTTCATCAATCGCAGTACGTTTCACGATAGATACTGTAAATTGTTACATGACCAACAATTCTGCCAACACTTCTGTCAACATATCTGTCAACAATTCTGTCAACATATATCTGCCAACAAATCTGCCAAACACGAAACACTGAAGACTCAAGAGGGTGATCGCTTCGCATATGAACCGATTGAACGAGGATGAAGACAGGTAATTTTTTTATTACACTCGGACTAATTAAGTCTGTCTAAAATTGCCAAACAGCCGAGCTTATTGCCACAAGGCATTCCATTCTAACTAATATAGCGTAAGAAAGGGAAGGGACCTACAGTTTTACGTGGAATCCGAAAGACGTTCTGACCGCACCCACGTGTGCTTGTCATCGCGAAAAACAGTCTACCGATCGCACCACTGAGCTACGAGCAGGGTTGCCAGGTGTCCACATTTACCGCGGACAGTCCCATGTTTTCGATGCTCTGTCCACAGTAAAAAACAAGAACGTTAGAGGTAGGGACGTCGGACCTTCCCGCGTCAGCGTAACACGATATTTGTAAAAGCGTACAAATAACATTCGTTACCACCCAATCAGAGCGAGATAACCACCCGATACCACCCAATCAGAGCGCGCGCCGTCCCCTCCGCTACCCGCGGAGCTCGGCGACGCTGGTTCTCATATAAGCATTGGACAGTACGACGTCCAAACTCCTCTAACGATCTTGGTAAAAAATATAAGCATATACATATATGCATAACACTATGAAGTGTTCTTGTTTTTTTAAAGCGATTGTTCAAACTGTTGAAAGAAACGTAGTTGCTGGCGATTTAAAATATAAAAAAAAACAATCAACCCCGAAAAATCTAAGTGGGATCCTTTGGTGAAAAATGTCTACCTTATTATCTGGGCCTCCTGGCAACCCTGGCTACTCGACAGACATAATATATAAGATGTTTGAAGGTCACTGACTCTACTTGAGCGGCGCCGTGAGAGTCAAAGACCTCAAATCAGCTGTTTAGGTACCTAGTGGCACATTTTGATTGTTAGAACATAGGCATGTTTTCTTAAAGTTCTCGAAAATTAATGCTAAAAATTTCTTCTCATAATATTTGCAGTGAATATGGAAACACCTTATACAGGATGTCCCAAAACTCAAAGTCAAGCAGGAACCAGGAGAAGGCCACTTTATGAGTACCCAGGGAAAAATAAGAAAAAAAATCGGAGTCATTTGTTTTTTATTATGAGCATTTTTTGAGAACCGTTGAAAATTTACATTTTTAGGTACTACGACTACAAATTTGCAAATATAATTGTTAAAAAAAATATTGGTAGCCTAAATAACTCTGCTATTGATCAGTATCCCAAACAAAAGCAGAATGCCTGTAGTTTTACCACAAAAAATATTCAGTTAATTTTTTTTCTAAAAAAATAAATTACTCCTATTTAATTTTTCTTATTTTTCCCTGGGTAGTCATAAACAGGCCTACTCCCTGGTTCCCGCTTGACGTTGAGTTTTGGGACACTGTGTATAAGTCCTGTAAAATTAGCGAACACTACGCTAGGCCATGTAGGTACCTGCAGCACACATTGCGAACACGTTCCGCTTATCTATTTAATTTCGCGAGCATAAAAAATCACTACAGTGCCACCAAGAAGTTATGATGCGCGGGAAATATGCGCAACTGCAACAATATGCATTCCTAAGATCCTAAGAAGGGACGTGAACTTTAGAACGAAAGTTTGTCTTTGAAAGTTTGAGATAATTTGGTTATTAGGACAAATTTATCGACAAAGTTTCGACCGAAAGTTCACGTCCGCGTCCCTTCTTAGGAATTAGGACAGTTGCGCATATTTCCCACGCATCATAACTTCCTGGTGGCACTATATATGAAAAGTATGTAATAAAACCACTAAATTCCACACAAGACTCTATCAATGACTCTATGACGTGTTAAAGCGCAAGCTATCTATCTAAACAGTAGTCACAAGTTCACAACGTACAAATGTGGGTCCAAAGGTCGAACCTCTCTTTCCACCTGCGACGCGCGAGCTTTGGACCCACATTTGTAGGTTGTGCCTCTTGGCAGGGCTGCGCGCCCCCCGCACCCGTGCGTGCGCCACGCCTCCTCAACACCCTGTGTGCGTGCTTTGCGTGCGCGTAGAATAGAGAACGAATCATAGGTGCATATAATTTTTTTTAAACGAAGTGATTTTCTATGTTCGCGAAAATTAATAGATATGCGGAACGTGTTCGCTATGTGCTACAGGTACATAGCCTAGCGTAGTGTTCGCTAATTTTGCAGGACCTTATATTATATTTTGTAAGTTGCCCCCGTAATATTTTTTACTGACATAAGGGGGTTGAATTTGTTTTTTTTTTAAACAAAAATTTTTTTTTTCCATACAAATTTTAAATACGTATTCTCAAAATGTATGGAGAAAAAAAATTTTTTTTCTTTAAATTAAAAAGTCGTAGAACAAAAGTTGTTCTATTTCACGTACAGAATCACCCCCTTTCGGGTTTTACGGTTGGGGTTGCAATGCAACACCGTGTATATGTGACATAATATGTATGGCATGGTATGTAAATTATAATAATTCAGTTATGTATACGTTACTTCAATGCAGCGTCGACTTCAAAAAGATCAAACCCCAAATCGAGGCGTTGAAGGACTCCGAGGTCCTGCGAGCTCTCAACGACGAACTCACCAAGACGAAAGAAGAGAAGAAGCGAGAAGACAGAAAGTACACGACCTTCCTACAGAGGCCGGACCGAGCGGTGCCGAGGTCCAGATTCGGATACGTCAAAGATCCTGAGTTCCCAGAGGTCAGTTTAAAAATTTTAGAATTTGCATTTAATCCGGTATCGGCGATAGAGGGGCCGGTACTTAAAGAGTTGCACCACTGCATCTCTCCCCGTTCATGTTGTAAAAGGCGACTAAGGGATAGGACAAGGTGCCTTGATAATGGGCGACAGGGTAGCCATCTCTCACCTTGGCGCGTTCCCAGAGGCGGCGCAAGGCGTGGGCGACGTTGGCGACCGCCCACGGCCTCGCGGCCCAAGGGGCCTCGCGCCTCGAAAGTTCATGCGATTCATGAAAAATATTCAGCTAGATCTATTAAAAGAGACCCCGAGTAAACATGTTTAGACTTAATCAAAGGCAAACTAAAGCATACTATAAAGCCTTTATCAGACTGAAATTATCATTTATCAAATCTGAAATCTGAATCTGAAAGCAGGACAGAGGCAATGAAGGCTGTATTATTGCAATTTGATTATGTTTACTTTTATCGACGAAAGGTATGCTGCCAAAAATGTTTGATTTGATCGGTATACCGGAAATCCATTTCAACAGTGAAAATCCATAAAATCCATCCTCTAGTGCCACCAGAGAGGGCCTCGCAAAATATATCTTGCCCACATTGAATTTAGGTCTTGCCCCGCCACTGCGCGTTCCTTCCACCGAGTCACGCAGCAGGTGGGTTTTCGTGGCTTACTTGCTGCTTGATAGTTATCTTGTTCTAATACATTGCTAAACGTGGTGGTCGGTTGTGTGCTGTAATTTACAAGAGTACTTGCAGCACAACACGCGATTACTCTTCTTACCCCGATTGTCGGGCTACAGCGTGGGGTATGTATGTATGTACATCAGCAGTTGCTATAATTCAATCCTATGCCATAAATTACTTGATGGTTACTACATAACAGATAAATTACTCCATATAAAATCTTCCATACCTACAGCTTTAATTACCCTACTCTTTCACGTCGCCGATCGCTGTATGCGAAATTGTACCTAAAAGATTCGAGCGTGGCCTTAAAACAAACGCAATGAAGCTAGGGGCGGCTATGGATTCTTCTTTCGATAAAAATATAATTACACAATACCTACACCTGCTGCTCCATCGTTCGGAACCGGTGTAAAACTGTAGGTCCCTTCCCTTGCCCCTTACTAGGTGGTAGGCTCAAATTGTAGCCGACTGGGTTGGTACCACCGTACTGGATGTAAGATGGCCGCATAGCAACCTCGGCTGTGTTCTCCTCTAGTCCAGTCCCAGCAATCCAGGGAAGTCTCCGGTATGGCACCTACCTTCTCGGAGGTGACATTGCCTGGTCGGAGCATGCGCTTTGGCCCCTCCGACTCAGCCACCCATACCGGATTACATAAAAAAAAAATATTTCGATACTTACTAAAACATATTCATACTAATATTATAAAGAGGAAATATCTGTGAAATGTAAATTTAAAAAAGGAGGTTATCAATTCGACCCGTATGTAGGTTGTATGGTATGTAGGTGTCGTTGGAATTGCATAATATTCGTATATGTTTATTAATGTGACACATGCAGTTGTCGATCAACAATTAGGTATATCTTTAATACTGGTGTCGAAGTTTGTAGTAGGTACCTACCTATTATTAAAAGAGCGCGGCGCTGGGCCGCTATCCGACCGACGACGACCAATCGAATAGCACCTACTGGTGCCATTGGTGCTATGTTTACTCTAGTTAAGAGACTGTACCTAGAGTTCGTTTCGTACTGTGTGGGGCCGGTACTTTAAAAGAATAGCCTCACTGCATCTCTCCCCGTGCATGTCGTAAAAGGCGACTAAGGGATATGACTCCCTTCTTATATTACTAGGTGGTAGGGTTTAACCTGCCCGGATTAGTACCACCGCGCTGAATGAAAGGTCGGTCGAAACGGCTATGTAAATAGTTTGTTTTCCGTCCAGTTCAGTGTAGCCGGCACGACCGAAGGGAAGCACTGACGTGGTACCAAGTTCGCCCGGTGTTATGGGCTGACATCACGGATGTTGTAGGTGATGTAGCCAGCCGTGTCAGTTTCCATAAAAAAAAAGGTTAGGTAAGCAGCTCGCCCATGAACAATTTAGGATAAATTTAAAATATTTTTTTAGGACACAAACGTGGCGCGGGCCGTATAAAGTGGCGACGCGGGCCGTAGTTTGGAGACCCCTGACCAGATTGCAACAGAATATTTATTTTTGGCAATGCAAGATTAACTTCCTAATTGGCGAGCGATCAACCTGGCGATATTTTGGCATCGATATGTGACAAAAATTTGGCCAAATTATTAGTCAGTCAGTCAGCCCTTACGTTGTCTACTGAACGTTCGTTGTGGAAAAAAGTGTCTTCCGTGAAAATACGAAGGTAATTGAAATGTAAAAAAAACCGCCAAGTTCGTATCGGACTAGCGCAACGAGGTTTTCGCATCACAAAAAAAACACGGTTCTGGTATGAGGACCACCCTTGGTTTTTCACTTTTTAAATTTTTATACTAAACGTGCCACCAGGATGTTATGTATGAGGCGTGGGAAATATGCAAAACTGTGTGCATTCCTAAGAAGGAGACGTGAACTGTTGGTCGAAAGTTTGTGGATAATTATATGACCTAAACCATCGACAAACTTTCGATCGAAAGTTCACGTCCCTTCTTAGGAATGCAGACAGTTTTGCATATTTCCCACGCCTCATAACTTCCTGGTGGCACTATGCTTATCCGTGAAAAATTCAACCGGCTATTACGGTTCCAAAGATACTACCTATATCGGACGGACGAATACAGTCAGACGGACGAGATACAGAATACAGATAGACAAAAGTTGTAGGCTAATAATAGGCTTTCGTACGTACAGGGGGTACGGAAACCTAAAAATTTTATCTGTCAGTTTGCCAGCGTCCATTGCTGGACATACGCCTCTCCAATATTCCTCCTGTACCCCCGACCTTCATCGGTATGAAACCCCTGCTTTACGCCGACTACTTGATGTCGTCGACCCACCTGGCGGGTAGTCTTTTCACACTCCGTTTTCCTTCCGACGGCCGCCAGTGTAGGATACCGGTTACGCCAACGTTCGCAGTCTCTTCGACTGACGTGTTCAGCCCACTGCCATCTGAGCTTCGCCACCCGGTGTGCAATATATTATACTTTGGTGAGTCGGTGGAAGGAGTGGCAAAAAAGTTGAATGTGAGAATTGAAAATAAAAGAATTAATAATAGGTATATAAGACTATTTATTCATACGCTATTAATAAAAATTCGGTAATTTCAACATTTTCAATAAAATAAACTATTTTACTAAATTAACACTAAAGTGACTTTATAAACACAATTTAACATACAAAATGTCTGCCCATGTCTACAAATAAAATATTTGGTTACTTTCAGGATCCATACAGGATACAAATCGTGAAACAGCCTAAGCCGAGGGTGGCACCCGACTACAAGCCACAGGTAAGTGATACAGAAATACATAGCCTACTAAAATTAGGACTACTAAATTATGGTATACTAAACCAAAAATCAGGACGTTCTTCTTATTTTTTTAAATATTGGCCACCAAACCAATCGGAAATTCATTTATGACTGCCAGTATCCAGTGACGGCGCTGCACGGTATAGTGCCACCAGGAAGAAATATGCGCTAAGAAGAGACGTGAACTTTCGGTCGAAAGTTTGTCGATAATTGTAGGTATGACTTAATAACCTAAATTGAAAGTATTATTTTAATAATGTATACACATCTATTACATTTTTTTTTAAATGAAACCTATTATATTATGTATTATTTTAAAATTAGACTTAGTCTACAAAATGAATAAATGCAAATCGCATAAAGGTAAGTTCACAATTATTTTTTTCTAATGCGTGAACTTTCACATAGTTTTAGTGTTATAGCAAGTAATCAATAATCTAAGCCATATGTTCTTTATAACATACCTATGTATATATATTTCTACGTACGTTTTTCATCGCAAAACATCTTTAAAATCGACCATTCTCTCTCGTTCTGAAGAGAAACATTCACTGAAGTCGAATGTTCGCAACATTTACAAAATTTGGTGTGACAATTTCTGGTATCCGCGGGGATACCAGGGAATACTCCGGGTATAATATATTTCGCTAATTATAAACAATTAAAACGACTTAAAAATATATTTAAAATTAATAATATTCCTCCATCATCGGGATTCGGGGCATATCATGGCCAGTAAGTATGGCGCCGCTAGGAGTAAGTATGCGTGTTGCCACTTCTTACCCTGTTTAGATAATATGCAACTTCGTAGGGATGTCGGTAAAGTAAAAAAAAGTAAAAAAAACGTATTTATTTCTGAATGCGTGTTCTATCGCTTATTCCATGGGGAGTACTTGGAGGAGTTGCACTTACAGCGCATTTACAGCGTACCAATCGGTTCTGCAGATCTTTCCTCCACAGAACTGGTAAATTTTGGAACGCTCTGCCCTCATATTCCCCCCCCCCCCCCCCCCCCCCGAGTACAGTCTCGGGTTCTTCAACAGAGGCGTGAATAGACAATGCCGGCACGGCATTCGCAACCTCCGCGTACGACCGAATGTCGTTAGACACCTTATGGGTGGCGCGGAGCAACAAGACGTGTTTTCTTAAAAATAAAAAAAAATAAAATAACCGAGGTCATTGGTAAGCAGGTTCTTCCTGCCCCTCCCCTCCCCCCAAAGGGTGTGAAGGCTCCCCCTGCTCGCCTACCCCCACATGCAAAGTAGGCTGCTCCTGCCCGCCAACCCCCACATGCAAAGTAGGCTGCTCCTGCCCGCGTGCCCCCGGAGGGTGAGTGGGCTCCGCGGCCGCTGCCCCCTCAGCTCCGAACATCTGGTTCAGGACTCGCCACATTTTATGGAATTCGCCCAACATCGCCTCCGACGCCGGATCCGGTGCGCTCGCTGCGGCAAACACAACGAGACATTAAGACAACAAGAGGAATTCAAAAGTAATGGAAAGCCGGCCAAGTGCGAGTCGAACTCGCGCACCGAGGGTTCCGTATCGCCGTGTCATGGTCAGTGTCCACTCAAGCGATCTATGTCGTGTTTTATAAAATGCTTCATATTAGTTCAAATTCACGATTAGTTAAAATGCTTCATATTGTTTTCGGTAGATGGCGCACATACACTTTTTAGTTTCTTGTATGAGGACCCCGTGAAATTTTGACTTTTTCTTATTTTTCTTATATGTTGCCATATCGGCCATAATAACATATATGTATTCTGGGAAAATTTCAACGGACTACCTATTACGGTTCAAGAGATACAGCCCTCGTACAGACGGACAGACAGACAGACGGACGTAGGCGTTTAATAGGGTCCCCTACGACGGATACAGAACCCTAACAATAGGAATTCAAAAGTAATGGAATAAATCGAATGCTCTTAAAGTAAAAAGTCGTAGGTATGCACTAAAACTCAACTTTACGTGAGAGCGATTTTATGGTTCTCTACTTTGAAAGGAAAAACGGAACAATTATAAGATGGTGGTAACCGGTGTCCGTCCGTCTGTCACGGAGGTTATTCTCGAAAATTAAGTAACGTGGAAACTTTAAATTTTGAATATTGACCAAAGAACTTTGTTAAATGTGGTGGTCTATGTTGTGCTGTAATTTACAAGAGTACTTGCATCACAACACTGACTATAACCCTGCTTACCCCGATTGTAGGGACATGGCGCATGTTAGGTATTTCAAGTCAAAGAAAACTTACTCGCTCTGCTGGTGGAAGGCTGGTCTATGGTCTGCCTGCGATGGTGCTCCATCAGATTTCCCAATCCCAATGCCGCCGTACGCTCGTTGAAGCCTTCGCTCTGCTGCGGACGCCTCTTGGCAAATATGGACTGGGGTCTCGGCCCCGCCCAGGTCGGGGGAGTGCCGCCGTCGTCGCTGCCTCTTGGCCTCTTGGATTCGTCGGGGCTTCCTTCGTCGCTTCGCCTCTTCCGTGAATCCTCCTCCTGAAATCAAAGTATTGCCAAAGAATTTTAAAAACTGTTCTAACATGGTCAGTTTCTCATTTTATTTAAGACGCCCTGTCGGGTAATAAGGGTTTATCACGAGATTTAACCTACACTGCGTACTACGCTACGCCGTGTTCTCCGCATCATTTTAGTGACCATACTATACTTTATTTAATACTGCTCAGCCCTAAGGCTATTTAGCATGATGTTATATAGTGAGCCTCAAAACTACTCTTTCCATTCGTGCAAACCGCATCAAAATCTGTTCAGTGGATCCGGATTTTAACTCAAACATGCATACAGACACGTTCCCTTTTATAAGAAGTAGAGAAGAAGTGAACCTCAAGAACTACTCTTTCCATTGGTGCATATCGCATCAAAATCTGTTGAGAGGTTCCGGAGTTCACCTCAAACATACCTACATACATGCAGACATATGTTCCATTTTATAAGAAGTAGAGACATTTTGACCAGTGTCATGCACAGTGTGGACTCGTGGTCGGGTGCGGTAATTTTAAAAATTGTGACTGAACGCAGAGACCAGAGTCTGGAAAACACAAACCAAACAACAAGAACAACAATGTTGTTGGGGAACAACAACTATAATTATAGCTAAACTTATAGCAGGTTCTTGAGGCTCACTATAGGCTATATACCATCACGCTAAATAGCCTTAGGGCTGGTCAGTATAAAGAAGTACTTATATAGTGCCACCAGGAAGTTATGATGCGTGGGAAATATGCGAAACTGTCTCCATTCCTAAGACCGTACCGTGTACCGTGTGGGGTCGGTACTTAAAAAGAATAGCCCCACTGCATCTCTCCCCGTCGCATGTCGTAAAAGTCGACTAAGGGATAAGAAAATTCGTCAGCCTCGGTAGCTCAGTGGCGCGGTTGGTTAGTCAACTGTTATTAAGCAACGCTGAGCGCGGTAAGTGATTGGATGGGTGACCGCTCGACCGTTGGAGGCTGACCGTGGTTCGGATTCCACGTTAAACTGTAGGTCCCTTCCCTTCTTACCTTACTGGGTGGTAGGGTTTATCCCGGCCGGGTTGGTACCACCGCACTGAACGAAACGTCGGTCGAAACGGCTATGTAAATAGTTCGTGTTTTCCGTCCAGTTTAGTGTAGCCGACATGAAATGAAGGGAAGCACTGACATGGCACCTAGTTCACCCTGTGTTATGGGCTGACATCACGGATGTTGTAGGTGAAGTAGCCAAGCGTGTCAGGTTAAAAAAAAAAAAATAAGAAGGTATGTGAACTTTCGGTCGAAAGTTGGTCGATAAACTGTGTGACTTAATAACCTAAATTATCGACAAACTTTCGATCGAAAGTTCACGCCCCTTCTTAGGAATGGAGACAGTTGCGCATATTTCCCACGCATCATAACTTCCTGGTGGCACTACAGTATGTAGTAAGTGAGAGAGAAAGAGATAATATAAAAAGAAGCGATCGTTTATTATAATATTTGCGTTTAAATCGGATTTGCTATTAAACCGAGTCTACCGCGAACGAAGCCCCGGGCAAATAACGAATGAATGGCGAAGGAGCGACTGCAAATTAAAATTCACGGGCGCGCAGCTTAACTTCCGCCGCGTCGGTCGCTTGGCGTCGTCGCGGTGTCGTCCGTCGCCCTCTCATAGCGATTCGCGGAGCTGACACTTATCAAGGCATCGTTGTACGCCGGATATATCGCTGGCGACAAATCTCCGGACAAATCCGCGTGCGAATCTCGAAAGATGTGGCACGGCGCGCGGTGCGGTGCTCGTCAACTGAGTGCTCGTATTGAGTGTGGGCGCTCGGCGCGGGAATCGTGTAGCGAATGCGGAGCTCGCGGCGCTCGGCGCGGGACTCGCGTAGCGAACGCGGAGCTCGCGGCGCTCGGCGCGGGGCTCGCGCAGCGAACGCGGAGCTCGCGGCGCTCGGCGCGGGGCTCGCGCAGCGAACGCGGAGCTCGCGGCGCTCGGCGCGGGGCTCGCGCAGCGAACGCGGAGCTCGCGGCGCTCGGCGCGGGGCTCGCGCAGCGAACGCGGAGCTCGCGGCGCTCGGCGCGGGGCTCGCGCAGCGAACGCGGAGCTCGCGGCGCTCGGCGCGGGGCTCGCGCAGCGAACGCGGAGCTCGCGGCGCTCGGCGCGGGGCTCGCGCAGCGAACGCGGAGCTCGCGGCGCTCGGCGCGGGGCTCGCGCAGCGAACGCGGAGCTCGCGGCGCTCGGCGCGGGGCTCGCGCAGCGAACGTGGAGCTCGGCGCGGGGCTCGCGCAGCGAACGCGGAGCTCGCGGCGCTCGGCGCGGGACTCGTGTAGCGAATATGGGGCTAGTGATTGCCGTCGCTCCGCACAAATCCGTGCAGATACGTGCGAGTTCGTGCGAGTAGGGAATAGACAGATGCTCTACAACCGGATTGTCTCTTTCTAAAGCTGTATGTTTATTACTTCTTGTCGGGTACTGCGGGTCTATTCTTGTAAATTCTGACAGCGGAATCAGCGCTGTTGTGGCGCTGAGAGCCACTTCCAAAAGTAGCTCTCAGCGCCACAACCGCGCTGAGTCCGCTGTCAGAATTTACAAGAATAGACCTGCTGTACTTATGTAACACAGAAAGAATTGAGAGAGAGGAACTTGTACCGTGTGGGGCCGGTACTTTAAAAGAATAGCCCCACTGCATCTCTCTACGTGATGTCGTAAAAGGCGACTAAGGGTTATGACTCCCTTCTTATATCACTAGGTGGTAAGGTTTAGCCCGCCCGGGTTGGTACCACCGCACTGAATGAAAGTTCGGTCGAAACGGCTATGTAAATAGTTCGTGTTTTCCGTCCAGTTCAGTGTAGCCGGCACGAACGAATGGAAGCACTGACGTGGCACCAAGTTCACCCGGTGTTATGGGCGTATCACGGATGTTGTGATAAAAGGAACCTTAATGTCGGGTGTTTCGCGATCGTAGATCTGCTCGTCCAGGGGTTTGTCTTTGATGATGATATCGCCCGCGCGCCGCCGGTGGGGACTCTCCGCGGGGACAGGAGGGGACGGCGCGGGTAAGTTGACCTGCACTCTGGGGTCCCTGAACACTCTGTGGTCCGCGGGCCGCACGGATTGCCTCCTGAAACATCGCAGTTCACATAATTAAAAATAAGTCCCACAAGTAGGTACAAATAAAATAATGAAGGCCCACTAAATCTCTCCACGTGCATGTCGTAAAATGCGACTAAGGGGTAACGACGATAACGACGAGATGCCGCGCTAAAGGGCGACAGGTTAGCCACCTCTCACGTTGGCGCGATCCTTCCACCGAGTCACCGAGTCGGTGCGTCCCCGTTCCTTACTTGCTGCTTGATAGTTATCTTGTCCTAATACTTTGCTAAATGTGGTGGTCGTCGGTGTTGTGCTGTAAAAGAGTACTCGCAGCACAACATCGACTACTCTGCTTACCCCAGTTGTCGGGACACAGCGTGTGATATGTATGCCAGTCCACAGAACCGGTAAACTTTGGACGCCACATATCGAGGAGAAAGCTAAGGTAGCCTCAAGGAAGCTGGGTGAGGTGTCCTCCATCGACATCTATTTTATAGATCGAAAGTCGTACGATGCAACCTGTGCTAGACGTCGGTACAAGTGTGCGTGCACACACACGCAGTATTGTGATACGTGACACGATCCCTACGACGATACTATCGCGCGCTCGCCCCCACCCGCCCACAGATGACAAGAACGAGCGAGAAAGACGTCATGCGGCGCGTTTGCCGTCTTTCCGCCCACTCCCATCACCAGCAGGCAAGCGAGAACGAGAACGCGATACCACCGCACCGTCACACGATCCTATCCGTGACAGCATGGCTTCTTAACACGCGGTAACATGCTCAGGCGAAACAAACAACAACGTTTGTCACTGTCACTCTTTATAACAGCAACCGGGCATGCTGCACACACGCGTCACCGACTCGATACAGACATGCGCGCGTTCAACACGCGCTGCACACGCCGTATGAAGCGGCTGTCCGTGAAATCTGCATTATATGCGGTTCTCGTCGAGAACATATAAGTTCGGGAGTGATGGGCTAATCTATAAAATAGATATCGATGGTGTCCTCAACAAGGTGCGTCAGTCAGTACTTTACGCCGAGCCAAAAACGGCTGATTTATAAAGCGCAGATTCGCTCACGCGTTTTACTTTTCGCATCTGTGGGACGGATCCGTAAAATACCTCCTTAGACCAAAGATGTATTATGTACTAGCGTACTAGATAACTCACTGGGCCAACTAACATATTGTAGTAGTACGATTTTTATTATTATTTTTTTATTGGATAGGGTATACATCGAAGTTGGTCCCATTTAGGGTATATTTGAAAAAGGAGGACATTTACTCTGGAAAGGAACGAATTAGAGAAATGTTATAAATAAAATACTTAAAACATATTTTTGACAAAGAAAGATAGTGTTAAGACACTTTAAAACTTGCTTTAAAAATCCATTTATAAGCAGAAGTTGCACTTCATTTGATAAGATTTGCCAATAGGTCGATATTTTTCATATGAAGCCGCGTATAGACCTAGCGAGCGAGAGCCAGCGAGGCCCCCCAGCGAATGCCCATCGCCGATGGCAAGCGAACCCTCGCTCGCCATCGTTTGCTATCGCTGTTACGGCCACACCGATTCGCAATCGTTCGCGCGCTCTCGCGCGTTAGTGTTCCGGCCAAATGGCAAATACTCCATTCAATAGGGCATTTAAAACACCGTCCACACTGCGCACGGCCGAACGGCTGTATCCGGAGCACGACCGAACGCCACTGAACGCAATCGAGTCCGCGCCTTCGCATTTGCTTAGCGTCGCTGTACCGACCAGACCTGTTCGCGCGCTCTCGCTTGTTGGCCTTCGCGCGCTCTCGCTCGCTAGGTCTGTACGAAGCCACAACGAGGCTTTACGCAACAACATACCTAGTAATCAAATAAAAAAAAATTGTGAAAACTTCTTAAAAGTTCATATTATTTTCATAAACAAAAAAGATAATTATTTTATTTCTAATCTTTTAAAACAAAACAGAACGGATCAATGCAGGGCGCGGAAGGAGGACGTTTCTATTTGATCCGAAAAGGAGGGCATGGCCTCGTTTTGGATACCATCTGGTAACCCTAGTCCCATTCGAATTTTTAAATACGAATTTCACGCGAGCGAAGCGAAGCGGGCACAACGCTAGTAAATAAATAAAACGATTTTAATAAAACACAAACCTCTGAAGCAGCGTGGTGCCTTGACAGGCGCAATCGAAGCTGATGAGGCCCTCGGGTCCGCCGTGGCAGTGGCCTCCCATGTAGGTGTAGTGCGCGCGGTACTCAGTTTCGGTCTTGAAGAGTTTGTTGCAACACTTGCAGAGGGTCGGGCCGCCGCGACCGTGCTCGGTGCGTCTGTGCCCCATCAGCTGATCTTTTGTACTGCAAAGAAGCCAACGTACGTACGAGGGGTTAGTCACTAGAGGAAAAAGTGTACACCAGATTACCTGTAGGCAAGATTACCAGGATTAACTTGTGATTTCCAGATTTCGAAGGATTCCAAAGATTCCTAGGGATTTCCAAGATTCTTTAAGGACGACCAAAGATTTCTAAGGGATTACCAAAGATCTCTAGGATTACCAGAGATTCCGGGATTTCGTAAGATTTCTAAGGACTACCAAAGATTCCTAGGGATTACCAAAGATTCCTAGAGGATTACCTAAGATTACCTGAGATTACCAAGATTTTGATCGGATTGCGAATTATTTCTTTGGGATTCCTAGATTCCCTGGGATTACTCGAGACTGCCTAATTTTGCCAGATTCCTCGGACCTAAGATTACCTGAGATTACCAAGACTTTGATCGGATTCCCAATGATTCTCTTGGGATTCCTAGATTCCTTAGGATTACTCGGGACCGCCTAAGATTTCCAGATTCCTCAGACTTCCACCTAACTAAGGTCACCTGAGATTACCAAACAATTGTACACCAGATTCTGACCATTCGCGTATGTATTTGTCAGCCTCGGTAGCTCAGTGGTGCGGTCGGTCGGCTGTTGATATAGCAACGCTGAGCGCGGTTCTCTGTCTCTTTGGAATTGCACTTCCACCATGATGGGCTCACTACCTGTCAATTGTGTTAGTGTTGTGTGTGTGTGTGTGTGTTTTTTTTATGTAATCCGGTATAGATGGCTGAGTCGGAGGGGCCAAAGCGCATGCTCCGACCAGCCAATATCACCTCCGAGAAGGTAGGCGCCATACCGGAGACTTCCCTGGATTGCTGGCTATACCGGACTAGAGGAGAACACAAGCGAGGCTGCTATGCGGGGCCATCTTACATCCAGTACGGTGGTACTAACCTAATTGGTACCAGTCGGCTACAATTTGAGCCTACCACCTAGTGAGGGGCAAGGGAAGGGACCTACAGTTTTACACGCGGTTCCGAACGGTGAAGCAGCAGGTAGGTATGCACGTAATTTTTTTCGTCAGAAAAAACTCATGTACACGCCGACCGCATTCGAACCGCGGACCTCTCGCATGAGAAGCCGATGCCCAAACAACTCGGCCCCCCGCCGCTACGCTACGCGTGAGTTGTGTGTGACAGCCTGGTGGATCGGCGCAGCGTAGGTAATTATTATAAAAACTGGCTGCAGTTGACCTACTCATGGTGGGGATGAAAGGCGCGCGGTAAATATATATAAATACTAGCTGTGCCCGCGGCTCCGCCCGCTCTCATATTTCACTTCACTGCTAACCTCATAAGCTATTTAGCGTGATAGTAAGTAGCCTATAGTTGATGGGAAGAATCAAGCTATCCGTAGAATTTTGTTTTATTAAAATCGGTTCAGTGGTCCTCGAGTTATAAGCGGACAGACAGACACTCAGACATACAGAAAGCAGACGTTGGATTTTATTATATCCTATAATATATAAACCAATACTGAAAACCGCAAATTGAAACAAGGAGGGAATCGCAAGAAACATAAGTTTATGTCTTGCTTTCCATACTAAGGAAACAGTTTTTTTCTATTTATTCCTTAAGTATTGGTCTAATCGAAAAACATGTAATGACAATATGTATTGCCCTTCAATTTTTTTTTATTTCGTCTTAATTTTTTTTTGGATCCTATGTTCAACGTCTTGTATGGGGACGAACCACTGTGCGGCGCAGCGTAGGTAATTATTATAAAAACTGGCTGCAGTTGACCTACTCATGGTGGGGATGAAAGGCGCGCGGTAAATATATATAAATACTAGCTGTGCCCGCGGCTCCGCCCGCTCTCATATTTCACTTCACTGCTAACCTCATAAGCTATTTAGCGTGATAGTAAGTAGCCTATAGTTGATGGGAAGAATCAAGCTATCCGTAGAATTTTGTTTTATTAAAATCGGTTCAGTGGTCCTCGAGTTATAAGCGGACAGACAGACACTCAGACATACAGAAAGCAGACGTTGGATTTTATTATATCCTATAATATATAAACCAATACTGAAAACCGCAAATTGAAACAAGGAGGGAATCGCAAGAAACATAAGTTTATGTCTTGCTTTCCATACTAAGGAAACAGTTTTTTTCTATTTATTCCTTAAGTATTGGTCTAATCGAAAAACATGTAATGACAATATGTATTGCCCTTCAATTTTTTTTTATTTCGTCTTAATTTTTTTTTGGATCCTATGTTCAACGTCTTGTATGGGGACGAACCACTGTGCGGCGCAGCGTAGGTAATTATTATAAAAACTGGCTGCAGTTGACCTACTCATGGTGGGGATGAAAGGCGCGCGGTAAATATATATAAATACTAGCTGTGCCCGCGGCTCCGCCCGCTCTCATATTTCACTTCACTGCTAACCTCATAAGCTATTTAGCGTGATAGTAAGTAGCCTATAGTTGATGGGAAGAATCAAGCTATCCGTAGAATTTTGTTTTATTAAAATCGGTTCAGTGGTCCTCGAGTTATAAGCGGACAGACAGACACTCAGACATACAGAAAGCAGACGTTGGATTTTATTATATCCTATAATATATAAACCAATACTGAAAACCGCAAATTGAAACAAGGAGGGAATCGCAAGAAACATAAGTTTATGTCTTGCTTTCCATACTAAGGAAACAGTTTTTTTCTATTTATTCCTTAAGTATTGGTCTAATCGAAAAACATGTAATGACAATATGTATTGCCCTTCAATTTTTTTTTATTTCGTCTTAATTTTTTTTTGGATCCTATGTTCAACGTCTTGTATGGGGACGAACCACTGTGCGGCGCAGCGTAGGTAATTATTATAAAAACTGGCTGCAGTTGACCTACTCATGGTGGGGATGAAAGGCGCGCGGTAAATATATATAAATACTAGCTGTGCCCGCGGCTCCGCCCGCTCTCATATTTCACTTCACTGCTAACCTCATAAGCTATTTAGCGTGATAGTAAGTAGCCTATAGTTGATGGGAAGAATCAAGCTATCCGTAGAATTTTGTTTTATTAAAATCGGTTCAGTGGTCCTCGAGTTATAAGCGGACAGACAGACACTCAGACATACAGAAAGCAGACGTTGGATTTTATTATATCCTATAATATATAAACCAATACTGAAAACCGCAAATTGAAACAAGGAGGGAATCGCAAGAAACATAAGTTTATGTCTTGCTTTCCATACTAAGGAAACAGTTTTTTTCTATTTATTCCTTAAGTATTGGTCTAATCGAAAAACATGTAATGACAATATGTATTGCCCTTCAATTTTTTTTTATTTCGTCTTAATTTTTTTTTGGATCCTATGTTCAACGTCTTGTATGGGGACGAACCACTGTGCGGCGCAGCGTAGGTAATTATTTTAAAAACGGGCTGCAGTTGACCTACTCATGGTGGGGATGAAAGGCGCGCGGTGAGTGAGCGATCAAGGACAAGTGCGCGGATCGAGGCGATGCGCGGCGGAGCCGGAGGCGCGGCGTGAGTTCTTTGACCCGGGGCGCAGCTGCGCAGATGGCCGCGGCAGTGCGGGCGGAGCGGAGCGACAACAAACCGTCAAATTACACTTGACGAAAACATAAATTAAAATTTAAAAAAAATCTGTCAAGTACGAGTTTTACTCGCGCACGGAGGTTTCTGTATCTATCCGCTATCAATAATATCCGCCTATCCGCTCAGGTGACATGGTCTTCGAATTTTAATTTCGAAGATATATAGGACGATCGGAGAGAAGCCTCAATGAGGTCGATCGCAATTTACGGTGGGAAAATGACATTTTTGTCTTTCAACAATGCAATGTATAAAAGCCTGTGGCGCCATCTATTATTCAGTAGCGTGACTAATCGATTTTTCGGACGTTTGTTGTATGGGAGCCCCCCTTAATTTTGAACGTTTTCTTATTTTTATTATATTTTGTTGTCATATCGACCATAATAACACATATTCTGGGAAAATTCAACGGGCTACCTATTAATGTTCAATAGATACAGCCCTCGGACAGACGGACAGACAGACGGCATAGGGTCCCGTATGACCCTAAAAAAAGTGTGAATAATTGTGTTAATACATCACTCACCAGAAAACCGTCTTGCAGAGCACACACTGGCTACCTTTTGTTGATTTATGCTTGTTGAGTCCCGCCAGCCTGTTGAATTCTTTGTTGCAGATTTCGCACTTGTAGGCGACAGGGACCAAGATCGGCGGGGCCACTTCTTGCGTTTGAAGGCGTTCGGCCTCTGGCGGACCACTTGTATGCGAGCTTGTAGCCGCCGTATCTCTTACTACATTGGGGCCCTGGCTCGTCTTCCTGCTCGTCTCAGAGGCCTGGCTTACCCGCCTGCACGCCTCAGAGGCCTGGCTTACCCTCTTGCGTCTTTCAGAGCCCTGGCTCACACGTTTGCCGTGTTCTGCACCAAAGCCCTCGCTTACTCTCGCTGTTCCGTTCATTGTGTGCTCGGTTAAAGTAGAGCTGTGGGCCGATCCTATGCGTGCGTTCAGAATCGGCGGCGATTCGTCCTCGTCGTCCGATATCTCGACAATTGACGTAATCGGGGCCGGTTTCGTCTCTTGCACTTCTTCAGTTCTCGCTTCTACGGTGCGTGCGTCGTCTGTTTCGCGTTTATTTTCGGTGTCCGCGGCAAATCGGACTTGCTTCGTTTGGTTGTCGTCTTCGTTGTTTCTTGCGGCGCGTTCGCCGAGGATAATTCTGTTTCGAGTCCGGCGAGGCGGGCTGCCGTTGATTTCGCCATTTTGATTCTGTGGAGTCGCGGCCGCCGACTGTCTGTTAGGGTGGCAGGTTCTGTGGACAATTTTAATATTTAGTCATTAATTACATAGTTAGATCACCTAAAGCTTGACTGGAAGAAATACTAATAATACAAATACTGCAAACCCGGTTCTTTTCTATATAAGACGATACCCATAGCTGGCTGCTTTGCATAGAAAAAGGTCGTAAGTCGGTGTTAGTTTTTAAATTGAAAAAAAATAATGGTAATAAAATTTAAAAATCTACAACAATAGAGTTCTGTGCGTGTGGTTTAGTTATTTTATCAGTGCAATAAAAAATTTCCTTTTATTCATTCACTTTTGCGTCAGATGAACCAAAATATTTAAATTTCGATTTTTGTTCATCTGACGCAAAAGTGAATGAATAAAAGGAAATTTTTTATTGCACTGATAAAATAACTAAACCACACGCACAGAACTCTATTGTTGTAGATTTTTAAATTTTATTACCATTATTTTTTTAAATTTAAAAACTAACACCGACTTACGACCTTTTTCTATGCAAAGCAGCCAGCTATGGGTATCGTCTTAATGTAAATAATTGTGCATAGAATTAATGTAGGAAAAGTGTGTAAATAAACAAATAGGTACTATAAAAATATTATTATTATTTCTTTATTCACACATTTCTTAAAACTAATTTTGTACATATTTAAATATCAAATATATACATATACAAAACACATACAAAATTAACGATAAAAAATGGAGTTTCCACTACCGGCGGCGGGGCGAGCCCAGGCTAACAATGGTCGGGTCCCAAAGAGAGAAACCTCCGGGCGTGCAGTGTCGAGCAGGGCCCAGGGCTGCCTTCTGGATCTGGCCCTTGACCCAACCACTCAGCGAGAGCCTCTCAAGGTGGTCGTCGAGGCTCTTCGCTATCAGCCCATGCGCTGATACGACTATGGGCACAACGATCGTCGAGTCGACGGGCCACACTTTGATAACCTCGTGCTGCAGATCTAGATACTTTAACATCTTCTCTGCTTCCTTACTGACGAGGTTACCATCATGCGACACGGCGATATCGATATTAAAAGTACCTATTTAAGGGCATTTAAAGGCATTTAAATGCATTTAAAGTGCGAACCTCTGGTGCTGATCGAGTTTGATGCAGGTCTTGTTGCACAAGTTGCACAGCCACTTGACGCCGAGTGTCTTCACGTCGAGGAACCTCACCGCGCTGCTGTCGGGCAGGGGCACCTGCGGACAAAACCACTCACATAGCAGGTTTTTTTTTTTTATGGAAAATGACACGGTTGGCTACATCACCTACAACATCCGTGATGTCAGCCCAATAACACCGCGGTGAACTTGGTGCCACGTCAGTGCTTCCCTTCCATTGCGCGCCGGCTACACTGAACTGGACGGAAACACTACCTTGCTTGAAAGCACACTTTGCTGTGTTTCTAGAAGATTTTTGATAGATAAAGGCTAAGGAAGGATAAGGAATTCTGTTAGATAAACGCTTTGTACCCCAAACTTTAATGCTTCGCATATTTCCGGTTACTTCAACTTTCGCGATGAAAAATTGGTCGATTTTGGTTTCAATCGCAAAAAAACAGCTACTTACCAACGGCACCTTAAACACATATCAGCAGGACTCAGGAGCCATAATTTAAGGTAGGTAGGTATCGGGTCGGGAGAATGAACCGTGTGGGGCCGGTACTTAAAAAGAATTGCCCCACTGCATCTCTCCCCGTGCATGCCGTAAAAGGCGACATGGCACCTAGTTCACCCGGTGTTATGGGTTGACATCACGGATGTTGCAGGTAGGTGATGTAGCAAACCGTGTCAATTTCCATAAAAAAAAAATCCTGTCGGAACTATTGAGAGATCACAATAGATGTATCTAGGTCTCAGTGAAAATAGGGCTCAGGGGCCCTAACTCTCAACTTCAAATCATAAATCATCTCGGTAGAAATGGCCAAAAAACTGGTAAACTCTGGAACGCCCTCGCTGCCCACATATTTCGCCCCAAGTACAGTCTCGGGTCCTTCAAGAGAGGCGTGAATAGGCACCTGTCAGGCCGGCGTGGCATTCTCAAGCCCCGCGTACGGCCGCATGTCCATGGGCGTCGTTAGACACGTTATGGGTGGCTTGCCGCCACATGTCGCGCTTTCCATAAAAAAAAAAAAATTGGTGACTCACATTTTTGAGTAATAGCAGTTTCTTGAAGAGGTCGTGAGTGTGTCCCATCTTTAGCTTGCAGGCCGTACACAGCCTGAGTTGACCTTTTGGAATCTGAAAAAACAAAACAAAATTCACTAGAGTAAAAAAACTCAATAGTATGAAAGAATAATATGTATGTATATATTCTTTATTGAACACCAATTTATACAAATTATTCACAATAGGCGAGCTTAAAGCCGCGAAGCATTCTATTCTAATTAATCTTTGGGATGTGGGAGAAGTAGATGCAGACGAACAAGAATAGTTTGTGGCAATGTAATAGCGCTCTAGCGGTCGATATAGACCGCTCCGGCGTCAACGGGTTAAGCAATAAAGCAATATGATAAACTACAAACGAATACTACATAAATACTTTAATACGCATACCTACGCAACTTCACGGTTCGAAAGGGCTCCATATTTGAAGCCGAAAAGCTCTGAAACTTTTCCCCATATTTCATAGTCATTTTATAGTAATTATTCGTGAAAATAGTTTCATCGAGATTTGGTGGACGGTTAACGTCCGACTTTATTAAATAAAAATAAAATGACTAACTTGCATCCATAACTAAAGTATAATTGAACTGCATGTAGGTAAATTCCAAACACTTAAATTTTAATGACATCAAAAGAATAAGGGGACTGGACTAGGTCATTGCAACTCCCTAGACCTAGACAGCACTGTTGCCAAATCTCTCCATACTCACTGTCCAATGAGTTTTTATTACAATTTTCAATTTCTGTATATAAAAAAAAATACGGAATTTCGATTTGAGTGATAAGGATTTTTTTCTTCTAATAATGAGTACTTTCTATTCCTGAAGTTTCTCAAGCTTATCCTGAAATACCTTACATATGTATTGTATGTCAGTCAGTCAGTCAGTCAGTCATCGTGTAAGCGTCCACTGCTGGACATACGCCTCTCCAATTTTCCTCCAGTCCTCCCGGCCTTCAGCGATACGGAACCACTGATTTCCGCCGGCGTACTTGATGTCGTCGTCCCACCTGGCGGGTGGTCTTCCCACACTCCGTTTTCCTGTCCACGGCCGCCAGTGTAGGACACGGTTACTCCAACGGTCATCGTCTCTTCGGCTAACGTGCCCAGCCCACTGCCACTTGAGCTTAGCCACCCGGTGTCCAATATCGACTACTTTGGTGCGTCGGCGGATTGCCTCGTTACGCACCATATCACGTAGCGATATTCCCAGCATGGCTCGCTCCATTGCTCGCTGGGCAACTTTCAACCTTTGGACAACAGCGACCGGCAGAGTCCACGTTTCACACCCGTACGTCATAACCGGGAGGACACACTGGTTATATATACGGGTCTTAAAATTTTGCGGAAGGTCAGACTTCAGGACGAATTTTAGTTTTCCAAAGGCAGCCCAACCCAGTTGAATTCGTCTCTCCACCTCCTTAAGCAGACCTTGTCTACCAAGCCGCAGAATTTGACCGAGGTATACGTACTCTTCAACCTGTTCGATCACTTCTCCGCCAATAACAATGATGTCCTCCCGTCATAACCTCGGTCGCCATGACCTTGGTTTTGTCCCGGTTCATCTTCAGACCAACCTTCATCGACGCTGTATTGTATAGACTTACATAATATGTACATCAGTGGCACTGTTGTTCAACACCATCAACTGTAGGATAGGAAGAGTGCACGGGCATTTATTATTCCTGAGGTTGTATTAGCAATGTTATTGAGCTGACTTGGTGGTAGGGTTTAACCCGCCCGGGTTGGTACCACCGCACTGAATGAAACGTCGGCCTAAACGGCTATGTAAATAGTTTGTGTTTTCCGTCCAGTTCAGTGTAGCCGGCACGATCAAAGGGGGAAGCACTGACATGGCGCCTAGTTCACCCGGTGTTATGGGCTGACATCACGGACGTTGTAGGTTATGTAGCCAACCGTGTCAGTTTCCATAAAAAAAAAAAAAAAGATACTCGTACTTTACGCCTGCCTGACCAAATCCTGCTGCTGTATACATATACAGGTTGTTTCAGGATAGGCTTGAGAAACTTCAGGAATATAAAGTACGCATTATTAGAAGAAAAAAACTGGTCAAGTGCGAGTCGAACTCGCGTACCGAGGGTTCCGTATCGCCACGTCATGGCTAGCGCCAGTCACGCCATCTAGATGCCGTGTTATGAAATGCTTCATGTTAGTTAAATGTCATGATTAGTTAAAATGCTTCATAATCTATTCGGTAGATGGCGCGCGCGCATACACTTTTTGGTTTCTTCTATGGGAACCCCCGTGCATTTTTTACTTTTTCTTATTTTTATTATTTGTTATTATATCGGCCATAACAACACATATTCAGTGAAAATTTCAACGGGCTACCTTTACGGTTCAAGAGATACAGCCCTCGGACAGAATGACGGACGCACGGACAGACAGACAGACGACTTAGGCTTAGTAATAGCATAGTGTAATAGGGTCCCGTACCGGATACGGAACCCTAAAAATCCTTATCACTCAAATCAAATTCCGTATTTTTTTCATAAAAAGATAAAAAATTGTTATAAAAACTCGATGGACAGTGAGTTTGGGAAAAGTGCGGCTTAGGTCTAGGGAGTGCAATGACCTAGTCCAGTCCCCTTTTTCTTTTGATGTCATTAAAATTTAAGTGTTTGGAATTTACCTAAATGCATTTCAATTCTATCTACTAGTTAATCATGTACCTAAGTTAGTAATTTTATTTTTATTAAATAAAGATGGACGTTAACCGTCCACCAAATCTCGATTAAACGATTTTCACCAAAAAATACTATAAAATGACCGAATCTGGAAAATTCAGAGCTTTTCGTCTTGAAATATGAACGCCTTTCGAACCCTGAAGTTACGAAACCCTTCCCTGAAACAGCCTGTATAAGTAGCAGGTGAGGTCATGGGTGGAGTAGAGTATTGCATCTTTGGGGTGGGGCTGCTCAGTATCGACTTGGCTTGTTAGACTCGCTCCAAAGACATGCAGATCGCCAAGTAAGCGAGTAAGTTTTTTGCCATGTATGTACATTTGCTTTCACGAGTCATGAGCACACTTTTCATTGGTCGGTTTGACAGGATGTGACGTCGATGGCGTGACCTATTTTGGCCCCCTTGATGTCGGAAGCCCTGGGCCCCGTGCCCCGTGTGCCCTTATGGTAAAGACGCTATTGTATACTTGTGAGCTGCAACATACCGAAAAGCGCATTAACTGCGTGAACGTCTCCTCAAGGCGCACGCCGCAGGCCATCGAGTTGACGTTCGTCTTGTGACAGCCGGCGCAGCGCCCCGCCTTGCGCATCTGCATCATTCTATCCCACGGCGACAGGTTCGCCATTCTGCAATCCTGCGGAGCAAGCAAAACCATGCATACATACATATACATACTGCACACACGCAGTATCCAGAGGCGGCGGCGCAAGGCGTGGGTGACAGCCCGCGGCCTCGCGGCCCAAGGGGCCTCGCGCCTCGAAAGTTCATGCAGCGTAAATCCATTTAGACAACGAAAATCCATAAGTCAAAGTCAAAGTCAATAATTTTATTCTCGTAGAGTATGGTTTTATAATTATACATAATATAACTATACATACTATGAGATACGTCAATATTTTAATATTTTAAATATCATTTCATTAATTAATTCATTCATACACACTTCATTCATAATATAATAAACAATTTTGATAAAAATAAATTAAAACAGAAATCAGAAACAACAATTAAAAACAATAACAACATTTAACGTAGATATGAAAATATCACAACAGCAAATAAAGTAATTAAGGGGTAGTTCAAAATTCAGGTAATTCATAGGTACCTTATCAAATTAAATTAATAATATGGTCAATCAATAATAATATCGTCAATTTATATCTACGGGGCATCACTGGTGCAGAAATTAATAATATAAAATTCTCTTAAATTTTATAAATTGGATTGTCAAGCAAAATTATCTTTATAGATTTTTTGAACAATATAGGCGATAATAAGCGTATATCCATAAAATCCATCCTCTAGTTTTTTTTATGTCAACAAGCATGGGTGGCTGTGCCGAGAGACCAATGGTGCAGTCGACAGAGCCAAAATCACCTCTCCTCGCGAAACCACGCTCAGTTACGTGGCATGCCAGCAGATTTGCAGACTGTTGCTAGGCTGTCTAGCCCGTTAATACGACGCTAGTGCCACCAGAGAGGGCCTCGCAAAATGTATCTTGCCCACATCAAATTTAGGTCTTGCCCCCCACTGGCAGTATCACGGCAATCAGGGTAAGCAGAGTAATCGCGTGTTGTGCTGCAAGAACTCTGAAAAAGTGCAACTCAACATCGTCCACCACGTTTAGCAAAGTATTCGGACAAGATATACATAACTATCGAGCAGCAAGTGAGGCACAAAGACCCACCTGCTGCACGACTCGGTCGAAGGACCGTGCCAAGGTGAGAGGTGGCAAGCCTGTCGCCCTTTAGCACGACATCTCGTCCTTATCCCTTGTCGCCTTTTCCGACATGCACGGGGAGAGACGCAGTGGGGATATTCTTTTTTTAGGGTTCTGTACCTCAAAGGAGGAAAAAACGGAACCCTTATAGGATCACTTTGTTGTCCGTCTGTCTGTCTGTCTGTCTGGCTGGCTGGCTGGGTGTCTGTCTGTCTGTCAAGACCTTTTTTCTCAGGAACGGCTAGAGGTATAAAGTTGAAATTAATATCAAATACTAAGGTCTACGTTTCCTCGGAGGTGTAAAAAAATTAAGCTTATAGGTCCACGCAATCACTAGATACGCCCATTTAAGTCACATATTTTGCTACCGGCAAACCAAATCAAAACCTATAGAGTACTTCCCGTTAACCTAGAATAATGAAATTTGGTAAGAAGCAAGGTCTCATAGCACAAGTAAAGAAAAAAATTGTAAATTTATAGATATCTGACATTAAAACAAATTTTAGTTTGTTTTGTATGTCAAGGTCCCTTTTTCTCAGAAACGGATCAAGATAACAAATTGAAATTAATATGAAATACTAAGATCTACGATCTCTTTAAGGTGTAGAATATTCAAGCTTCTAAATCTACGGCTATCTATGTCATATTTCATACTCGCAAACTCACCCAAAACAAATCAAAACCTATAGGGTATTTCCTGTTAACATAGAATCATAAAATTTGGTAAGAAGCAAGGTCTTACAGCACAAGTAAAGGAAAAAATCCGAAAATTGTTAAATTGTAGTTATTGACATAAAAAAAAACATTTTTGTTTTGTATGTCAAGGTACCTTTTTCTCAGGAACGGATAAAGATAACAAATTGAAATTAATATGAAATACTAAGATCTAGGATCTCTTTAAGGTGTAGAATATTAAAGCTTCTAAATCAACGTAATCAAAAGATACGGCCATCTATGTCATATTTCATACTCGCAAACTCATTCCAATCAAATCAAAACCTATAGGGTATTTCCCGTCAACCTAAAATCATAAAATTTGGTAAGAAGCAAGGTCTCATAGCACCCGTAAAGGAAAAATTCCTAAAATTTTAAACTTGTAGTTATATGATATTAAAAAAAATTGCTTCTTTTGTGTGTCAAGACCCTTTTTCTCAGTAACGAGTCAAGATATCAAATTGAAATTATGTAATATGAAATACTAACGTCTGTGATCCCTTCGAGCTATAGAAAATGAAAGCTTCTAAATCAATATAATCAAAAGATACGGCTATTTATGGGAAATTTTAATAATTGCAAACTCACTCAAATGAAATCAAAACCTATAGGGTACTTACCGTTGACCTAGCTAGAGTAACGAAATTTGGCAAGAAGCAAGGTCTCACAAGTAAAGATAAAATCCGAAAAGGATATGTCGTTATGTCATATAAGAAATATATTTTTGTATATTTCAACTTCACGAATGCCGCACAGTCAAAAACCATTGCTGTAGTGTTTATTTAGGCGGTTCGGGATTTTCCAAAACAATTGTTTTTGTACATACATAATACCTACAAATATATTGAGTGATGCTGATGATACGGAACCCTCGGTGCGCGAGTCCAACTCGCACTTGCCGACTTTTTTAAGTAAAGGCCTCACACAGTACAAACACAACATCGATCAATCAATACTAATAATAAATGTGTAAGGGATGGTCATGGAGTAAGTTACTTTGTTTTATGAGATTGATTGAACATGAGAGACATCAAAGTAATTAGTACGAGGACAAAACCTGCTACAACGGATAAAAAGTAGGTACCTACCTAAATAGGTACGCATGTTTAAAACATTTCTATAAACTCATAATATGTGTCTTGAATTTTAAATGGCTTATTGCGCACAAAAAACCAGCCGATAACCCTAATCAGTTTGATTGATCGCAGAGGATTCGCAGAAATTCAGTCGCCATAATAACTTGCTATATAGAGATACGAGTCCTAATCTATGTGCAAGCTATTTACAACCTTATGTTTAACAAAATACGAAGTCGCCTCATTCCAACTTATTGACGGACGGATGGTAACAGTCTGCGATAAATAAAACAAATGCGCCATAGATAATGTTGTTATGATAAAGAAACAATTAAGTATTATCGTAAAGTCACGTAGGCTAAAATTCATTAGGTAAGATGGTATTTAAGTAGGTATTCGATGCCTAAAGTGGACGCTTATTATATTATAATCAACAAATTGGAATTTTATGAGTAATTTTATTGAAATGTCGAAAGTGCTCAGCTTTGCAAAGTTTCGAGTAAAGTTTTGAGTTTGCGCTAAGTATAAATAAAAATCTAACCATAGTTAAATGTTTGACTATTTTGTCGAATGATTTATTAATCTTTAGTTAAATTTTATACTAATATTTCGTAATTTATATTATAACAGGTGTTGTTGCCGGGTAGTGTGACAAGGTACCACGCGGGATTCGTAATAATTTCTGTTGTGTCAATATATCATCTGCAACAGTTTATATATTTTAATTTAAGCGTCATTATCGGAATACAAACATTGTTTCGGAAATCAGGTCAGAACTTGCAGTCTGCGCGTTTTTGTGGCATCAATACTAATAAAACTAATAATAAATCTTTGAGGGATGGTCATGGAGTAAGTTAGTGTAAGTTACTTTGTTTTATGAGATACTGCGTTTGTAGACTCTATGTATGATACTAAAACTAAATTGACGATTTTTAGAAATATTTTCTGTATGTAGGTATGTGTGTTCCTCCATAACTCTTACAATGATCATCCGAATTCGATGAAACTTAGTACAAGCACATTTAACTATACGTGACACAGGATAGGTTAAACAAAGGCAGTTCCGGTTACGCTAAGATGTGGCTCTCATACAAACCGAATTGTTCCGCGCGCCGAAATAAAGGTACGGTGGCGGGCCTCGCCCTTAGTTACTTACTTTCATCGAGAAGATTGTTTACCTGAACTTAGCTCGGCCTTCTTTCTTACTTACTTTCTTCTTTTTGAATACGTATTTCACGCGAGCGAAGCCGCCGGCAAAAACTAGTTTCCTAATAGAATCTGAGTTGATATTTTGTTTACCCAACATCACACGCCAGCGCCAGCCGTCACACACACCCATTGTCGGTGACCCTGTGGTGTCCAGCGACCTAGAACACAGCCTAGAACCACTGCAACTCAACCTCAGCGTCGATAGCTCAGTGGTGCAGACAGTCAACTGTCGCTATTGAATGTTAAGCAACGCTGGGTGCGGTCAGTACTTGGATGGGTGACCGCTGACCGTTGGAGGCTGACCGAGGTTCGGATTCCTCGTAAAACTGTAGGTCCCTTCCCTCCTAATCTTACTTGGTGGTAGGGTTTAACCCGCCCGGGTTGGTACCACCGCACTGGATGAAACGTCGGTCTAAACGGCTATGTAAATAGTTTGTGTTTTCCGACCAGTTCAGTGTAGCCGGCACGATCAAAGGGGGAAGCACTGACATGGCACCTAGTTCACCCGGTGTTATGGGCTGACATCACGGACGTTGTAGGTGATGTAGCCAACCGCGTCAATTTCCATAAAAAAAAAACTCCGATGTCGGCTCCCTAAATGTGTTCTATCGCTTATTCCATGGAGAGTGCTCAGAGGAGCTGCGATCCCGCCGCCGCGCCCGCGGCGGCGCCGCCGTCGTCGTCGCCTTTCCACCTTCACGCGAATCGATTGCATCTCTCTCTACACGCTGGACTTACCGTGTGGACGCGGTAAGTCCAACGACATGCACGGGGAGAGATGCAGTGGGGCTATCTATTATTTTTAAATACCGGCCCCAGACGGTACATAATAGGTTTTACTAATTAAGTACTTAGATTAGAAGAATGCCAAAAGGATATATGAAAAAAATCCACAGATCTCGTGCCTCTCACGACCTTCGGGTACATTGAAATTTTTTGTTTAACGATTTGTCTTCTTATTTAAATATTAACATACTTATATATAACCAAACGAATTAACAGATCTAACTGACTAATTCAATCAATAATAATAATATATAATATAATTAACCTAAAATATAATTATAAAATACCTACAAAGTTACACTACTCGTTGAGATTCGGAAACCTCGTATCTCAAAATTGTTGTTTTTTTTTCGTAAAGAGTTCCTCGAAATCATAGCGCATAAGCCACTTTTACTCGTATCTCAATACGATACGTATTAACAAAGATATAAGGACGTATAAATTAAAACGAATAACTCGTATCTCAAAACACCATACAAAAAAAAAAAACAAAAAAATTTAAACACGAAACCTCGTATCTTGTTTTAATTGTGAAACTTTGAATATTTGTATTATATAATATATATAATTATCTGCAAGTTTTGAATGTCTTTACATTATCTAAGAAATTTTCGAAATAAGCATTTTATTCTTAGTTTGGGCACAGTTTGGGACCAATACCTCGTATGTCGGCAATTTTATCGTAAAATTAAAAATACGAAACCCCGTATCTTGCTTTAATTGCAATAACATTATGTTTGTAAGAAATACCTTGAACGACTGAGCACGGTAAGGTTTCTTTTGATATTATCTACAACTTTCGGAAGAACAGTTTTCATGCTTTCTAATAAAATTTCGAAATAAACGGTTTTTTTGCTCTCCTGAAAAATCCCGATTTTTGAGATACGAGCTTTTCGAATCTCAACGACGCACTATGGAACGTTTTTGTAGGGCCTATACGATTACGAACTTTTAAAATTTAACTTCCGTTCTGTAATTTTATTTGTATGCAAATATGTCGAGACAACTTATTTAAGATATTTAATGCAGGTACAGTCTGCATAGAAAGTGTATATATTTTTATAAAAATATTTTAAGATTTTTTTTATATGGTAGCTATGAGACTGTTTGGAACTGTCGAGATGAATCAAGCATGGTTATATGATACGTCCGAAAACATACCTTATTGCGTAAAAACTAGAACCGGATCGATCCGGGAACTTAAGATATGAAAGGTTAAAAAAAATTATTTTTCGTTCGTTTTCTCTGATTTAAAATGCAGTTTGTTATATTAAAATACATTCAAATATGTTATTTGGAACACTAAATCTGTTTATATGTAGTCATATATTAAGAAATTATATAGGTAGATATCATTTAAAACGGAAATTAATGCATTTATTAGAAAATTTAGAGAATGAAGTTATTTCAATTATCGTAGTTGGCCACGGTCCTGTTAAATTGTACATGGTAAGCGACTTATGAAGTTTTGGACCAACCTACAATTTCAATACATACGAAAACTCATCTTGTAGATTTTTTTAATCTGTAGTACTTAATTTCGCAACAATGCGGGTCTTATTGTTACTCATTAACGAGTTTCGATTCCTGAAAATCGAAGGGGGCCTAGAAAAGTAGATTAGCGATAAGGTGATTAAAGCGCTAACTAAGGGATTAACCAGTTTTTAGCAACAACTAATTAGTGACATTACAGACAGTACATGGCACAAGTATATTTCAAACTCAGTATTTGTTAGACAGCCGTGCGCGACAGACATTTGCTTATTACGATTTTGCACGCACGCTGTTTACAAGTGCTTTTTTGTTTGTACATAGTAGTATAAATTATCCTTGCGAAGCTTAAACATTAGTGTAAACTTTCGTATTGATACCAGTCACTATATCTTTGAATAATGGAGGACCTTGTAACTAATTTAGATATTTTTTTGTTTTTAAAAAGTCGTAAAGCTCTTTCAAACCCAACTATACTTTTTGAAAAATGTAACTTTAATTTAAAAGAAGAAGATGGGCGCCGTTTTAAACTTTTTTGCCAAACGTATGTATCCAATCTTACCAAAAAGTGGAAAAGTGCAAGTTATTCAACCAAGACCTTCATTATCAAAAACGGAGAGTGGTTGGATTCGAACATAATCAGGCCTGACTATGTGAACGTGTTCGCTCCGGCTGCGTCGGCAGCTGGAACCATCGTGGAACTACCCTCGACAAGCACCTCAGAAATGCTTGCTGATGAACAACCTTCGGTGAGCGCTTTAGAGATGCTTGCTAAGGAACAACCCTCGACGAGCACTTCACAGGTACCCACAACTGCTACTGCTGCAACGCCTTATCATAAGGTCAGTCCACGAAAACCATTCAGTGAATTGCATTATCAGCAAAAAAGAAAAAGGACTTCAGAGCTATGTGCAGACCAGGACTTCAATGCTCTTGCATACGCAACTACATTGAAAGGCAAGGAAACCGACAATCATGATATTGCAGAAGTCCTGAAGTATATGCTTGAAAATCGAAGTGAAGTTGCAAGAATAAGAAGGTTTATAAATAAGCCTATAATAAAGCCAGTCCAGTATTCACCTGAAGAAGCCCTCGGTCTACTGAGTTCTCTAAAGTTGTCAAAAATGCAATACAATACATTGAGAAATTCTGCGCAAAAAAAAGGCTTCGGCTTGTATCCTTCCTATTACATGGTTCAGAAAGCGAAGGAACAGTGTTATCCACCCAAAGAAAGCATGATGGTCAGCGAGGTGCATGCTAAAATCGATCTCCAAGCTCTTCTCGATCTAACGGTACAGAGACTCGCAAAAGATTTACCACAAGAATTGCGTGATCAGCAACTAACACTCGTTAGTAAATGGGGGTTCGATGGTGCATCTGGTCAGAGCACATATAAGCAAAGGCTGGATAGTGACTGCGATGACTCCAGCATATTTATGTGCTCACTGGTCCCCTTAAAACTCTTATGTGGAGACCAAGTTATCTGGGACAATCCAAAGCCATCGTCCACTAATTATTGCCGACCAATCTTTTTCAAGTTTGCTAAAGAGAACGACCTCGACATCAAGGGTGAAATGATGGCAATCGAGGCAGAAATATCGTCACTGAAGCCATCTCCCATAAAAAGTGAGTCCGTTGTTAGTGTTACTCATAAATTGCTCATGACGATGATCGATGGTAAGATCACATCACAATTGTCGGACACGGCAAGTCAGACATGTGATATTTGCAAGGCCAAGCCCGCGGAAAGGAATGACTTGAAACGTGTTCAAGAAAAAGAGGTTTCCGTCGATATGTACAAACATGGTCTCTCTTCCTTGCACGCGTGGATTCGATGCATGGAGTGCCTTCTGCACGTTGCTTACAGACAGGATTTTAGGAAGTGGACAGCTAAGGGCAGCGATAAGGATACCATGAAATTAAGAAAGGAAGAAATCCAAAAACGATTTAAAAGCGAGCTGGGGCTACTTGTCGACGTAGTCAAGCAAGGAGCAGGTACTACGAATGATGGAAACACTGCTAGGCGATTCTTCCGGAATCCGGAAAAGACAGCTGCGATTACCGGTGTTGACAGAGGGCTAATAGAACGATTTGCAATCATTTTACGAGCAATTGCGAGTGGGGAACAAATACACACTGAAAAGTTTGCTAGCTACGCGCAAGAGACTGCTCAGCTATTTGTTAATCTTTACCACTGGTTCTACATGCCTCCTAGTGTCCACAAACTACTAATTCATGGTGCGGACATAATAAAATACCATAATCTTGTGTCGATTGGAAAATTGTCCGAAGAAGCAGCTGAGGCAAGAAACAAGGATTTCAGAAAATGCAGGGAGCACCACGCGCGTAAATTTAACAGAACTGCGACTAATCAGGATATTTTAAATAACTTCCTGATATCTTCCGATCCTCATCTGACCAGTATTAGACCCAACACAACGGACAAGAAAAAATTGTCTATGCCAGCAGACATGGTATCTCTTCTAATTCTAACTCCAAGTCAAGATAACGAAAACGTGGAATTCATCGACGTTGATACTTTGCCTAGAGAAGACTTCAGTTCCGAATCAGAGTCTGAATAATTTTAGGGTTGGTTTTATTTCATATTCGAATTTTTTTAACACCCTTGAATCATGAATGTAATAGGTATTCCGTGGTTCTTTCTGAAAGCTGAGCCCCCTTCAGTATTGCCACTAACCAACCACTACGGTTGTTCATTTTACTAGCTACATACAAATATGTTGTTACGTAATACAGTTTTTTTAATAAACATGTGCAAAACATACTTTGTTTTATTTTATTATTATATATTATCTGCTATCTTCATACTTTCGTTTTAGATTATTTTATTAATGACCATGCATAAATTTAAAAAAACGTCGAATTTTCTCTACTTACATAACCACACGCTGTATCCCGACAATCAGAGTAAGGAGAGTAATCGGCGTTATGCCGCAAGGACTATTGATAAATTGCAACACAACACCGACCACCACGTTTAGAATCACGTTTAGAATTTCCCTATATTTTCAAATAAAATTGTATTATATTGTAGTTTAGCATTTTTAGCATTCATATGGCAGTCATACTGCATACGAACTCGTTACAATTTGTTATATCCGGTTCGATGTTATGTATCTAATATGTTCTATTTTATCATCATATCGAAATGTATTTAATTGCCTTTTTAAATTGTATATAATTTCTTAATATGGGTAATAACTATATATAAATAGATTAAGTGTTCCAAATAACACATTTGACTGTATTTTGATACATTAAACTGCATTTTGGATCAGAGTCTAAGCGATAAAAATAAAAAAAAATAAAAAATTTTTTAACAGTTCATATCTCAAGTTCCCGGATCGATCCGGTTCTAGTTTTTACGCAGTAAGGTATGTTTTCGGACGTATCATATAACCATGCTTGATTCATCTCGACAGTTCCAAACAGTCTCATAGCTACCATATAAAAAAAATCTTAAAATATTTTTATAAAAATATATACACTTTCTATGCAGACTGTACCTGCATTAAATATCTTAAATAAGTTGTCTCGACATATTTGCATACAAATAAAATTACAGAACTGAAGTTAAATTTTAAAAGTTCGTAATCGTATAGGCCCTACAAAAACGTTCCATAGTGCGACGTAGTATATAATATTTTATTGGCCGGTGAAGTGCAAATATTTTGAACAATTACCGGTATAATACATATTCAAAAGTATAATTGTATGAATTTTACTGTATTGGGTAAACGTTTCGTAAATATATAATAAAGAAACAAAATAATTATTTTTATTAGGTACACATAAAATTATAAGTTAGAATCTCGGTTAGAATTAAGTACTCACAATAATTAATAAGTTTGTTTAACGATTTGTCTTCTTAATTAAATATTAACATACTTATAACCAAACGAATTAACAGATCTAACTAACTAAAGTAACAAATTAATAAATATCAAATATAAAAATATTATTTATTACTATGGCTCTAGTACACGAAACTCACTAGTACGCGCGCGCGCCGCGCGCCGCGAAAACTCCGCCGCATAAAGGTAAAGCTTTCTCCAACCCCATTACAGATAGTGAGGTTCCGTTTTTTGCAAACTGTAGCCCAACTCAATACCCCGAGCGCTTTTTTTTATTTTTTCGATATCGCTTTTCGTTTTCGAGATATCGTAGATTCCAGTTGAGAAGTCGCAAAAAAATTACGTCATTTTTCTACATTTGTAAAACTTTTTCGAAAAAGTTTTTGACTTTTTCACACATTTTTTCACCGTCTTGTAGATCTCGTCAAAACACGTCTTTTCATACCCCATTGACCCGCGTAGCCCCAAAATTGACGACGCCAAAGCGATGTCGCACTTTCGCTGAAAACGGCCCCCTACCAACGCGATCGAAAAAACATTTCCAATGTTAAAATTTATTTGTTATTCTACCTAATAAGTCGTAAGACGTAGTACCTAAATATCAGTTGTGTGTGCCTAAACGGTCGATCGCGATCCACCAGGCGATCCCAAGGGGATTTTCGGTCGATCGCTGAAAATATTGAGCAAAATGTGGCTTGTAAAAACATCAAAGAATTCGTAATATTTTCAAAGAGTTTGTATTACGGAGCGCAGAGACGACGTAATGAAAACTCTTTGAATATTATATGCACTGGCGGCTGGTCCTAAAGTGCGCCCGTGCGCCGCACTACCATACCACGAGAAGTATTCACTTCACTCAAAATAAATACTATCTTACAATACAACATAGGTACCTACATTAAAACCATAAAGAGTACTCCAAATAAATACGAATGTGAATTCGACCATATTTTATAGATCACAAGGCACGTTTTTGCGAGTAAACCCGCGCCCTGTGAGGAATCGAAAACCGCACGCGGGTATCCCATTTGAATGTATGGGGATCGGCAAAACACCGCTGGCGCGTGTGACAAAAGATACTTCATAGAAAAAGTATGGGCCGAAATGGAGTTCTGCGTGCGGCGCACGAGCGCGAAACAAGGACGCTATATCATGAATAGCCGCGCGTGCGATACGTCGCGAGCGATTCGTTTTGCACGAGTCCGTCTACCCAGAGTCAGCACGCTGTCATGTGATGTCACATACCCGTTAGCGCGCGAATATTTAAAATGGGATATGGTTAGGTTTTGTGCTTTCTGTCACGTGATACTGTGAATTAAGTGGTGCCAATATTTGCGTAAGAGTTGGTTAAAGGTAAGGCTTTACAATCAGGTGATCCCGGGTTCAATTCCCACTTCCAAATGTTTTTTTTAAACATTTTTTAAGTATTTTTGGGACATTGCTATTGTTTTCTTTTTGAAAGCTGCAGCAGTGTTGTGGTCTATGGGTGTGTTCATAAAGGTACTATAAATGAGTTAAAAAACTTGTTTGAATTTATTTTCTTGCTTTTTGCAACTCATTGAGTGTCTTGAGAATATTCATACTAGGTAAGTACATAATACAACGCAGGCGTTTAAAAAATTCAGAAGTCGCGATCTTAAAATAACATTGGGAATGTGTTGGGAAATTTGGCAGGTATTTAAGGAGGTAGGTACTTAGCGCACTACCGGTCACTGAGGTCACCAGCCGCCACTGTATAATGTAACATTTTCCGGGTGGATTCGTCTTCCACAAGGCCCGCAATATTATTAACAAATATAAAAGATGTAATGAACATAGCATTCAATTCAAACAAAAATAACTACAAATTATTGAACAACGGAAACTTTTGGTACAAGTGTCGATCTCACAACCTTTAATTTTTTGTAGGCAGATATTCATAGAAAAAATTACAGGCGAAAATAAAAGGCGACTAAGGGATAAAGAGAAGGTGCCGTGCTAAAGGGCGACATGTTAGCCACCTCTCACCTTGGCGCGGTCTTCCACTAAGTCATGCAGCGGGTGGGTTCTTCGTGCCTTACATGCTGCCCGATCTGCGTCTGGTTAGAATTTCAAGAAGTGTACCGCCAATAGTACTCACCTGGCGCAGATCGATAACTTTTGAAAACACGATTTGATGAACATGCCTCTGAATTTAGAAGAATATATTTTATTTGTGAATACTTATAACAAAATCCGTTGCTTTTTACTTTTTTGTTTCGATCCGTAGTTTAAAAAAAATTAAAACCTCATTTTTTATTGATTGACTTTTTTTATCTACTCCAACCAGCGAAAGTTTGAAAGCGGAGTACGGGTGAATACGGGTTGACAGGGCCGGTGCTGTGATGTAATTTACTTGCGAGTTGCGGCACACACAACGCCGATTACTCTGCTTACCCCGATTGTCGGGAGACAGCGTGCGGTATGCATGTACGTATGTATGCACTTGCATGTATGCAAAGCGGGTCTACTTATGTCTGTCGATGCCTTGCCCCTTCTTGTAGTGTCAGTTAATGATAATAGTTTTATTATTGAATAATAAAAACAAACACTTAAGATAACATCGCGTCGGTGCAATGCACTCCGAACTCATAGACGGGAAAAGATGACGCTGCTGCAGCAGGCTGCTCTTGTTCATCGTCGCACGCACTGCTAGCTTGTGCCCGCGGCTTCGCTCGCGGTAGACTCGGTTTGATAGCAAATCGGATTTAAACGCAAATCAATAAGTAATAATAATAAAATGTCTAAGGGATGGTCATGGAATAAGTTACTTTGTTTTATGTGACATTGCGTTTGAGACTGTATGTATGATACTAAAACTAAATTGACGATTTTTAGAAATATTTTCTGCATGTATGTATGTTCCTCCATAACTCTTAAACCGGTCATCCGAATTCGATGAAACTTATGTAGTAGAAAAACATTTAACTGTACGTGACACAGGATAAAATAAAATTCAGTTCCGGTAACGCTAAGCTGTGGCTCGTAGCGCGGGCTCACTACTTTTAATTTCTTCTTTTTAAATACGAATTTCACGTGAGCGAAGCCGCGGGACAAAGCTATATTATTATAATAAGCGATCGCTTCTTTTATATATTCTCTCTCTCGCTCCCGTTCATACTATACTTTCTTTGATCTTCTGCTCAGCCCTAAGATTATGTAGGTACCTACGTGCGTGATGGATGACTGATGAGATGATGGTATATACTACCCTGTAGTGAGACTCAAGAAATACTCTTCCATTGGTGCAAACCGCATCAAAATCTGTTCAGTGGTTCCGGAGTTTACTTCCGACATATGTACCTTTTTTTTTATGTAATCCGGTGTGGGCTGCTGAGCCAGAGGGGCCAAAGCACATGTTCCGACCAGCCAATATCACCTCCGAGAAGGTAGGTGCCATACCGGAGACTTCCCTGGATTGTTGGCTATACTGGACTAGAGGAGAACACAACCGAGGTTGCTATGCGGCCATCTTACATCCAGTACGGTGGTATCAACCCAGTCGGCTACAATTTGAGCCTACCACCTAGTAAGTACCTACATACAGACAGACGTTCCCTTTTATAAGAAGTAGAGATAGAGATAGATATCTAGATAGAGATAAAGAAAAGAGTAGAGACAGCAATCAAGATAGAGATAGGGATAGAGATATAGAAGAGATAGAGAAGAAGATAGAAATAGAGATAGAGATTGCTGGGCTGCACTGCATCTCTCCCCGTGCATGTCGTAAAAGGCGACTAAGGGATAAGGACGAGATGCCGTGCTAAAGGGCGACAGGCTAGCCAGCCACCTCTCGCGTTGGCACGGTCCTTCTACCGAGTCGGGCGGCAGGTGGGTCTTTGTGCCTTACTTGCTGCTTGAGAATTATCTTGTCTTAATAATTTGCTAAACGTTGAGGTCGGTGTTGTGCTGTCATTTACCAGAGTTCTTGCGGCACTACAGCGATTACTATGCTTACTCCGAGTGTCGGGATAAAGCGTGTGGTATGTATGTAGGCAGTAAGACTGCACTCGAACTTGTCACAATTTGTTCTATCCGGCTCGAATCTACGCCCACGAAGAACTAGTTGTGATTTTTTACCTCTTCTGGTACCGTGTGGGGCCGGTACTTTAAAAGAATAGCCCCACTGCATCTCTCCCCGTGTATGTCGTAAAAGGCGACTAAGGGATATGACTCCCTTCTTATATTACTAGGTGGTAGGGTTTAACCCGCCCGGGTTGGTACCACCGCACTGAATGAAAGGTCGGTCGAAACGGCTATGTAAATAGTTTGTGTTTTCCGTCCAGTTCAGTGTAGCCGGCACGACCGCAGGGAAGCACTGACGTGGCACCAAGTTCACCCGGTGTTATGGGCTGACATCACGGATGTTGTAGGTGATGTAGCCATCCGTGTCAGTTTCAATAAAAAAAAATAATAATAATAAGGCAATACCCTTAGTTGCTATTAGATACGTAGTGTAAATCTGTACATATATCTATGCTTTCGTTCAAAATTTCGTTTTCAAGTTTTGTTATAAGAATTTCATAATACACAACTTTAAAAAATCATAGCATTAAATTGAGAACTAAATCTAGGACTTGATTGTTTTAATTTTTCGAATTAGTGTGAATAAGTATCCGAAAAAAAATCGTAAAGTAACACCTAATTTTGATGTTTTTTTCGCTTTAATAATTACACAAGCACTATTTTGATTTAGGAAAATAACCAAAATATTCGTTACATTATTTAGCACGACGCTATTGTTGTTATTTTATGTTAGCTAGTTATTTATGTGGATACTAGCTTTTGCCCGCGGCTTCGCTCGCGTGAAATTCGTATTTAAAAACAAAAGAAGAAAGTAAGTAAGCCCGCTATCGTACCTATATTTCGGCGCGCGGAACAATTCGGTTTGTATGAGAGCTACGTCTTAGCGTAATCGGAACTGAATTTTATTTGGCCTATCCTGTGTCCAGTATAGGCAAATGTGCTTGTAGGTACTAAGTTTCATCGAATTCAGATCATCGGTTTAAAAGTTATGGAGGAACATAGATACATACAGAAAAGATTTAAAAAAAATATTTTTTTAAATAAATTTTAGTTTTAGTATCATAAATAGAGTCTACAGACGCAGTATCTCATAAAACAAAGTAACTTACTCTATGACCATCCCTCACAGATTTATTATTATTATTGATGATTGATTATAACTTTATACCCCTGCGAAGTACCTAGCTTGCCTGTTCTTCTTCGTGGGTGTAATCGAACCGGATAGAACAAATTGTGATAAGTTCGAGTGCAGCCTAACTGCTTTAGGAATACTCATTAAATAACGAACAATTAAAAATATATGTAATTAATTAATTATGTATAATAAATTAAGTATTCTTAACAAATGTGACGTTTTCAAACTAACAATTAGTAAACAATTGAATGAGCTTCTACAAAAGTAATTAGACCGAGCAGTATGAAGGTACCTACGTACTCGTAAGTAAGTACTTAATACCACAGATGGATCGGACGTCTAGGTCACCGGATTTAAATCAGTTAGATTTTTATTATTGGGGCTATTTAAATGAAAAAGTTTACGGGAAACCGGTGGAAAACTTGATAGAGCTCAAAGAAAGAATTACGGCAGTAGCTCACTTTTTTTTTAAATGTAAACTGACATGGTTGGCTACATCACCTACAACATCCGTGATGTCAGCCCATAACACCGGGTGAACTTGGTGCCACGTCAGTGCTTCCCTTCGGTCGTGCCGGCTATTGTCAACTGGACGGAAAACACAAACTATTTACATAGCATAGGTGGACGTATCTGCACTTGCATCGAGTACTTGCTCGACACATCAACCGGGCATTTGTGAGAAGATGTCGAGCTAGCATTTTGTGCACGTGGTAAACAATTTGAACATCTACTTTAACAGGTTAATAAAGACCAATTACTTCAAGTGTTTATTTTATTCCAATTCGTAGTTAGTAGAACAGTTATCAAATTCCGAGGTCCTTTTGCAGTTAAATAACAATATCTCATAAATTATTGGGCAAATCGGTAAGTGATGTACCATTTTAAAAACTACATTAGATGGGCGTATTTTTGTTGTATAATGCCACTTTAGTGTAGTTATTTTTTTTTTTCACCGCGAAGGGCCAAACTCAAGGGATGAAGCTGAAATTTTTTTAACATGTGGCTCTTAAGTCCTTTTTCAGCTAAACAGGATTAAACATGGAAAAATAAATTATACCGCCTGAAAAGTAATTTCAGGAATATTTGACAAAAACTAGATTTAAGAAAATCTTACATTTGTACTTGTGGCATTTAAAAAAATGAGCTGAGCGCAATGACGTATTTTTTGGATTTTTACAAAAATTACAATATCTCAAAAACTAAGCCATTTATACTAAACCTACAATTAGATATTCTGAGAGGTAATTAGCAGCCCATCAGCTGTCAAAGGATTATCGTCGGTTTCTGGGATATCCTGTATAACACTCCTCTGCGCCGGGAGGGTTAAAAATATTGCATTCTATACTCTATTCGGTGAGTGTAGGTTGACAATAATGAATGAATGACTCATTTTTAGCAAATAATAATGAGTCATAGAATAGAGGCAGAACTTTTGTCATCAGAGTTAATCATTTTGAAAAATCAATTAGGTGATATGATAACGTCTGTAAAGAAATAATAAAATAAGATTTAAAAAAAAAACTTACTGAGATTCGTATTATTCTGGGAAAATTGATGGGATGGGCAAAAATGTACGGGTCAATAGAAAGGTCTTTCCAAGAAAACCATTTTGTCCAAAGATACCTAATATGTATTGTTAGTACTTTAGGAGTTATATCACTTTAAGGCCCACTTGCACCAACACAAATTTAATATATAAACCAGTTTAACTCGATAAACCAGTTTAAGCTAGCACCCTTTGACTGTGGGAACCGCGTTTAAATCCATAACTCGCTACTTAACTTTAAACTCGTGTTGGTGCAAGTGGGCCTAAGTTGTATAAACATAGAACCTAATCACTACCTCTGTACGATGATCATCGTTCTAGGAAGGTTAAGTATTTAGAGCGAAACAGTACCAAAATGACCGAGCGGTATTGAAAGCAAAATAAAAAACTATTTAAAAAAATATAAAAACCGCCTTCAAAAATGTATGAAATAAAAAAATTAAAATCGAACCCTAGAGTTGAAGGCGGTCGGTTATTTTTGCTTGCTTTAGCACCGCCTTCAACTCTAGGGTTAGATTTTTATTTTTTTATTTCATACATTTTTGAAGGCGGTTTTTATATTTTTTTAAATAGTTTTTTATTTCACAGTTTTTTTAGTAATTTTTATTTGCTATTAATGTACTCGCCTCGCTTTCCAATCCGATCTTGACCAAAAAAAAATGGGACCACCTTGGAGCTAGACTGAACCGAACACAAAAAGAATCATCGAAATCGGTTCACAATTGGGGAAGATATTGCTGAATATACATAAAAAAAAAATACATACAGCCGAACATAGAACCTCCTCCTTTTTTGAAGTCAGTTAAAAATTGTATTTTAATCATGACGGTTTCAATACCGCTCGGTTATTTTGGTACTGTTTCGCTCTAAGTCCTTACTCTTCCTAGAACAATGATCACCGTACAGAGGTAAGCATATTACTATGATAAAGTTCTATGATTATAGAACTTACAAGTGATATAACTCCTAATGTACTAATAATTGACTTTGGCTGCCATACTAAAAAAAAATGTTCCTTCTATAATATAATAAATCAACCTTTCCATTGATATAAAACTCACAGCTAGAGGAGGGGTAGACAAAACGCCCTTTCCCCTTTGGATGGAATATAATTCAAATAGGTAGGTCTACCACTGGCAACAATGTTAAACGTGTTACGTACCTATCTACGTCAAGTGGCTGGCTCGTCGTCGCATTCCAGAGACGGACCACTTGAAAGGGTCTTCCATCAGTACCTGCCCCGAAGCTTCAGCCAGGAGCTTCAGTCTATTGCCAACTTGAAACTTCGCAAACGCTCAATGTGTCGAGCAAGCATCGCAGACAAATAAATCAAATCACACACAACGGCACACAACCATCAAATAGTTGTCAGCCTTGATAGCTCAGTGGTGCAGACCTGACGACAGTCGACTGTCGCTACGTTGCGCGGTCAGTACTTGGATGGGTGACCGCTCGACCGTTGGAGGCTGATCGTGGTTCGCATTCCACGTTAAACTGTAGGTGCCTTCACTTCTTACCTTACTAGGTGGGTAAGGTAGGGTTCAAGCCGCCCGGGTTGGTACCACCGCACTGAATGAAACGTCGGTCGAAACGGCTATGTAAATAGTTTGTGTTTTCTGTCCAGTTCAGTGTATCCGGCACGAACGAAGGGAAGCACTGACATGGCACCTAGTTCACCCGGTGTTATGGGCTGACATCACGGACGTTTTAGGTAATGTAGCCAACCGTGTCAGTTTCAATGAAAAAAAAAATAAAGGTTTGTAAATTAGTATTTAATCTTTATTATTTAAAAAGTTATTGAACTAGGTATAAAACAGTGTTACATTTGCAACATTGAACGCAATTAAAGATATTTCGCGCGGCGCGCGACCGGCAGAATAGACAAACGCACGCGTCACTCGACAAGAGTCGAGTGACTAGGTCACCGAATGCATGTTCAGTTCACTAGGTATTGTATTCCAACATCAATGTATTCCAAATGAACACTGACCTTGCTTGACCATAGTAAAAGGACTGCTTTTCGTCTCCTTGTAACGGAGACTAGTAGGGTTATTGGAGCCCGTTTTAGTGTTCTGTACGAGTTCCGTATCCGTCGTACGCGACCCTATTACTAAGCCTACGCCGCCGCGCCGCCGCCGTCTGTCTGTCTGTCTGTCTGTCCGTGCAAGTCGGTGCAATGTTTTTTTTAAACAGTTTTTGTAGGTAGATCTTCATAGAAAAAACCGGCCAAGTGCGAGTCGGACTCGCACACCGAGGTTTCCGCCCCACAAAAAAACATTGAAAAAAAAAACACGTTTCTCGTATGGGAACCGCCCTTAATTTTTTACTTTTTATATTTTTTATTATTTGTTGTTATATCCGCCATAATAAATAACACGTATTCTGTGAAAATTTCAACGGGCTATACCTATTACAGTTCAAGTTCAAGAGATACAGCCCTTGGACAGACAGACGGACGGACGGACAGACAGACGGCGTAAGCTTAGTAATAGGGTCCCGTACCGGAGACGGAACACTAAAAAGTATGGGTACCACTGATGTATAGTAACGAGCGAGAGCACAGAGATTACCTCGTGCGAGAGACCTGGGTAGATATTATACCTATGTAGAGCTGAGAACGCTCTAATCTGACGCCGCGCGGTGGAAACACTTCCTGCAGACTGCGATAAGAGGGTCGAACGAATGGACGAGATAAACAAAAGCGGCGGGGGTGGCCGAGTGGTTTGGGCATCGGCTTCTCATTCGAGAGGTCCGAGCCAAGACCGCGCCGACTTACCGCCTATCGCAAGTAGGCGGTAAGCGAGGCGGTAATCCGGCGCGGTCTTAGCTTGGACGCTTGATCTCAGGGCTGTGCTGAGGGTCCGAAGTTCGAATCCGGTCGGCGTGTACCAATGAGTTTTTACTGACGAAAAAATTTACGTGCATACCTACACCTGCTGCTTCACCGTTCGGTACCGGTGTAAAACTGTAGGTCCCTTCCCTTGCCCCTTACTAGGTGGTAGGCTCAAATTGTAGCCGACTGCGTTGGCACCACCGTACTGGATGTAAGATGGCCGCATAGCAGCCTCGGCTGTGTTCTTCTCTAGTCCAGTATAGCCAGCAATCCAGGGAAGTCTCCGGTATGGCACCTACCTTCTCTTTGGTTTTTCAGGTACAAATGTTTCATGACCTTTACTTTTGAAAATGAATGGGAGATAGAGTAATAAATAAAAGGGTTGAATTGATCGAAGAACACAGAAGATTAGTATTAAAAGATTCTTTAAAAAGAAAACATTTGCGTTATAGGTATTATTAAAAAATTATTTCATTATTTTGGAGACCGGACACAAGCCTCAAAAACCGGACTGTCCGGTCCAAAACCGGATATCTGGCAACCCTGGTACATACCTATAAGTCAGTCAATACAATACCTATAAGTCAGTCAGTGTGTAAGCGTCCACTGCCGGACATACGCCTCTCCAATTTTCCTCCAGTCCTCCCGGCCTTAAGCGGTACGGAACCACTGCTTTCCGCCGACGCACGTGATGTCGTCGTCCCACCTGGCGGGTGGTCTTACCGCTTACCACGCTCCGTTTTCCTGTCCACGGCCGCCAGTGTAGGATACGGTTACTCCAACGGTCGTCATCTCTACGGCTGACGTGCCCAGACCACTGCCACTTGAGCTTAGCCACCCGGTATCCAGTATATAGATACGGTTTAGGGGGCTAGAAAACATAAATGCCGAAAGACGATTTTGTATGGAGTAGGTATAGTGACTACAGCCTTGAACTACACAGGTGTAGTCCAAGGCTGTAGTCAGGCCTCTGCCTGTCTGTGTGAATACAGAATTTTCGATGAACTTGCCTTGTTATTTTGATACATTTGTCTAGTTTTATTTTTTTTTTGTTTCTTTATAGGTATTATGGTTTATTTACTTTAATAGCATTAGTTTTGATTGCGATTTTATGTGATAATAAGTATTATGTAATAGATTAGCCTCGTCCGAATTGATACCACCGGACTAACCGGTCGGTTGTAATGGCTATGAATAAAAATACATACCTATATGTAGGTACGTAAGTACATACCGGTAGAAGTGAGAGCGGTCGTTTTTTTTTGAAGTCGCGTAAAAATTGTCCTTGTTTTCCGCCACTGCCACGGCACCTAGTTCGCACAGGAGCTAGCATAAGTAGGTGACGCAGTTCAACCGTGTCGAGCTCCAGAAGAAATCAAACTTCAACTCACTTTGTTTCACTTCCAAATACCTACCTACGCGATCGCGGAGTATATGTACGTAGTATATAAATATAATGTGCACCCACGTCTCACGCCGCACGCCTCACCTCACACGACCGCCCGCCAGCGCCGGTGACGCAGCACTGACTGACTGACTGACCGTCGACGCGACGCGCGCGACGTGCGTGACACTGAGATTATTAATTTAAATTTTACTAAGGGAGTGCGCAGACGACCGACTGTCCAACGACTTGATTAATAATTGAGTCGGGCATTCTCTCTCTCACTCTGCAGGTAGTGCGCGCTCAGGAACAAAGGAGAAGAAAAAGTCGGCGGCGAATCGAGTTGAGTCGGAGAATCATGCTAGTAGTTGTACAGTTTTTGACGTGATGATGTCACGTCTTATAAATTGATGAACACCGGCTGCACGCACGAAGAAGTGTAACGTTCCATCTAAACCTGTGTGTGCAAGCGAGAGCGCGATAGAGACCTGTGTGTGCAAGCGAGAGCGCGATAGAGAGGCATATACAATAGTAGAAAATACAAAATATATTTCTCCGTCTTTTGCGAGCCTCGAGGCTCGAACCCGCGGTCCCTGCCACCATCACTGACCAGACGTGTTATCCACGCAGGCTATCGACCGTGTACTTATCGCTGCAAATTTTCTCAACAGTGTATGTGAATTTCATGGAGCGACATCTAGCGTCCACATCTAGCGTCAATATTAAATTAAATACTTCAGCCAGCGGTATACTTGATTTAGCAGTTTGGTAATTGTTGCAACGTTGAAAATGTAGATGGCGTTACGTAGGTTTTTTATATATAAATTAAACAAAAATTAATAGTCGTTATTTTGTCATATTTTTTATTAGTTATTATCACATCTTTATCATGTACTTAAATTAATTTTACATGGTAAATATCCGCCGGAACTGATTTACTTTATGACATCATCACGTAAAACTATCGTCCGTAAACCAACTTTACAGACAACCAATTTTTTTTCTAAAAGTTGTGGGGTGTGGTCCCAGCTTAAAAATCGGATCGGCTCCGTGTGCGCACTCTCTCTGTAGTTGGGACCGACCGCCGACTTCTTCGCCTAGAGCGGCCGTGGTCGTCGGTTTTAGTTGGCCAACTCGTTTTCTTCTCCTTTGTTCCTGACTGCGCCACTACCTGCAGAGTGAGAGAAAGAATAAACGGTCGTTACCTCGGACCTCAGTGACCGTTTCAACCCGATCCAACTCAATTAAATAATGAAGTCGGTGGACAGTCGGTCGTCTGCGGTAGCCCTAACTTATCTTAATAATTAATTAATTAATTAATTAATTAATTAATTAATTTGTACCAACAAATTGTGCTGCCAGTACTAAAAATCAATATATACCTAAACTATACTAATAGGGATGGTCATGGAGTAAGTTGCTTTGTTTTATGAGATTTGCGTTTGTAGACTCTATGTAGGTATGATTTAAAACTAAATTGACAATTTTTAGAAATCTTTTCTGTATGTATGTTCGTCCATAACTCTTAAAACGATCATCCGAATTCTATGAAACGTAGTACAAGAACATTTACAGTCCACGCGCGAGCTCCGAGGAATCGGTGTTTGTGGAAATTAATTTAATATAGAATTTGTATAGAATTTTAATATTATACATTTGTATAATATTCCTCGCCTAGTATAGTATAATCATCACAAAATGTGAATCTCCATAAAAATTCTATAATAAATTAATTTCCACAAATACCGATTCCGCGAACTGTAGCTATACGTGACACAGGCAGGATAGGCTAAATAAAACTCAGTTCCGGTTACGCTAAGATGTGGCTCTCTCTCATACAAACCGAATTGTTCCGCACGCCGAAATAAAGATACCTACGGTAGAGCGGGTTTACTTGCTTTCTTCTTTCTAAATACGAATTTCACGCGAGCGTAGCCGCGGGCAAAAGGGTAATAAACATTTTCAATATACTAAAATTCTGCTAAGTTTTATTTTTGTGGCTTATTTTATGAAATATTGTGAATATAAACATTTATTTTAAACAAATTTATTCCAAATCAACGGTGTAATCATATTCCATTGAAGTACCTGCACTGCAACCATCAGCCAAACCTTGTATAACGTGATGTAATAAAGAAGAAATATGATTTGATCAAGAGTATATTTTGTAGGATTCATTCATTCGAAAAAAGAGAAAGATTGATAAGTACCTACGTAAAATTAAGACAGCGTAATTAAAAAAATCTGCTTGGAATGTTGAGGACTCGGAAAGAAAAGTGGACTGTATTAGGTAGGTATTGGTCTTGTAGAGGTTTGACTTACCGACCTTTTCCCACCTTCCGCAGCTGCGTCCTGCCTGGCTGGATCGGTCTTCGGTCGGATCGGTAAGCGTGTAACTTGAAAATGATTGGTATAGGCAGCTCGGTAAGGTTTTCTTTCTTGTTTCGTGTTTGTTCTTGGCGCGCGCACTCCGATCGTGGTTATTCGGAAAACTCAACTAGATAATCTCTCCCGCTGTCATCGCGAGAGGATGCGCAGGTGATTTCCAGCCAGTTGCGGCGAACAGTGCCGCTTCCAGTGAATGAAAGGAGGGAAAAGTTCAAACCTCCACAGGTTTCTTGCAAGATAGGTATGTGAAAATGAATGGATAGCAGAATGAAATCTATTTTGTGCAATCATAATATGAATCATGTTCGGTACGGAACATACAGCCCGCCTTGAAATAACCTGGTTGTTTCAAATAGAAACCAATGAAAATAAACTAAAACATTGTGCTAACTTATGCACATTCAAAACGATACTTAGTAACTAAAACACATAACTGACTGTCTACTCAGTCGGGAGTGGGCACACCTTTACTACTGGTCGTTTAACAAAGGTATTTCCCATCCGCAAAGTCACCGCGCGAGTGACGCCGTCTTCTCCAGGGTGCAAACTATGGACAAGAGCGAGTCGCCACTGCAGCGGAGGAAGATTGTCCTCACGAACGAGAACGACGGAACCCTTGCTCACGGGAGCAAGTGTATCGTGAGACCTCCACCACTTGCCGCGCTGTTGCAACTGGTGGAGATACTCTGCAGACCAGCGTTTCCACAGGTGCTGCGTGAATTGTTGCACTAGCCTCCAACGAGTGAGGCGTGATGGGTTGGTGTCGGTGATGTCGGTGTCCGGTATGGTAGTTAGTGGACCGCCCACCAAGAAATGTGCCGGGCTCAGAGGCAGCGGCTCGGGCTCGCTACTGAGCACGCACAAAGGTCTACTATTGAGAATAGCTTCGCATTCGCAAATTAGAGTATTAAACTCATCGTAAGTTAAGGTTTGGTTTCCGACTACTCGATGCAAATGGTGTTTGAAACTTTTTACTCCAGCTTCCCATATGCCACCGAAATGACTGGCGGAAGCCGGATTGAAATGCCAGCAGATTCCTACGGAAACTCCATATTCCGCTATATATTTTTGATTGGCGTTATTGTTCATAAAGGTGTAAAGATCTTTAAGGTAACTGTTTGTGCCGACAAAGTTTGTTCCATTGTCTGAGAATATATCAGTAGGTGCGCCACGCCTGGATACAAAACGCCTTAATGCAGCTATGAATGATTCAGTTGAGAGATCACTGACTAACTCTAAATGTATGCATTTGGTCACCATACACACGAATAGAGCTACATAGGATTTGAAAATTTTCGCGTTACGTATTTTGTTTGCACGCGTGTGAAAGAATCCGCAATAGTCAATACCTACTTTGGAGAAAACACGAGCAGGGCGCACCCTGTCGGCCGGTAGTGATGCCATGATAGATTGCGGAGCGATCGGTTTGGCGCGAAAACACTTTACACAAAGGTGCACTCGTCGACGGATGACGTCACGCGCTGACAATATCCAGAAGCGCTGCATCAGGATGTACTGCAGTGCCTGCGGACCTGCGTGCAAGTATTGTGCGTGCGCACGGTCGATAATAAGAGTAGTTAGGTAGTGAGATTTAGGTAAGATTATTTGATGTTTCATTTCATAAGGAAGAAATGATTTGTTTATTCTCCCGCCTACGCGTAGAATGTTTTCGTTATCTATAAACGGATTGAGACGTCGCAATTGGTTTGAACATGCATTGTTCGTTTTGAGGTTGATCAAATCGTCTTGAAAAACTGAATTTTGTGCCATTCTAATGAGGCACTTCAGAGAATACTTCGTTTTTAATACCGAAATGTACGGAAGGTTACAAATGTCGTCTGATTGTTTTCGACATTTACGATAAAATCGAAATATGTAAGCTACGACTCGAAGTAGTTTATCGAGATTAGAAAATTTTGTGATAACGTCATTATCAGGCATGTCCGGTATTAGTATGGAAAAAATTTGTTTGCGTTTTTCTTCATCAGTATGAAGTATTGTTGGCGACTGAGGCCACTCAGGCGCAGGCAATGTAAGCCAGGACGGGCCTGAAAACCACATTTCATGCTGAATGAATTCCGATGGGTATAAGCTCTAGAAGCTAAGTCTGCGGGGTTGTCAGCCGAGGGTACGTGGCGCCACCTGGAGGCGGGCACGCGGGTTAAGATTTCTGTCACACGATTTGCTACGAACACTTTGTACTGGTGCGCAGATGACGAAAGCCATGATAGTACTATAGTTGAATCAGTCCAAGCATGAACTTTATCGATTTTAATTGTTTTTTCGTATGTGTTCGTAACCAACTCAATAAGTTTGGCCAGCAACAATGCCGCTGTGAGTTCAAGGCGCGGAATGGAAATTATTTTTAGCGGAGCGACTTTAGTTTTCGCAATTAGCAAATAGATAGTAATATTGCCGTTAGGATTGCAATGTCGTAGATACACGCAAGCGCCCATGGACTTTTCAGAACTATCGGAAAAACCGTGAATTTGAACATTACCGTTCGTAGGTAAAACAAGTCTTGGAAAACTAAGGGTTGAAAGTATGGGTAGTTCCGCTGTGATACGATTCCAAATTTCCAAGATGTGACTGGGAGGTACATCATCCCAGCCGGTTTTTGTTAGCCAGAGACTTTGAATCAGCTGTTTTGCAAATACAATAACCGGACCAAGGAAGCCTAATGGGTCATATAATCGAAATATATCGGATAAGATAGTGCGCTTGGTACTTTCGCGCGCTTTGTATTTGATTTCGAAATTGAAGCAGTCCTGTACAGGGTTCCACCTCAACCCCAAAACCTTTACACCGGCGGTGTTGTCGTCGAGGTCTGCAAACACGAGATGGTCGCGGTTCTGCCCGTCTGGCGACTCGTCGGCGAGGACGGAAGAGAGGAGCGCGGGGCTGTTGCTGCACCATTTGCGCAACTCGAAACAACCCGATTTGCAAATAACAATGAGTTCTCTCTGAAGAGACAAGGCCTCAGACTCATTAGCAGCTCCTGTTATCACATCGTCGACGAACACTTGATTTTGTAACACTTTGGCGGCGCGAGGGAATCGTTCTTTCTCGTCTTGAGCGAGCTGTTTGATTGTTCTCAAAGCGAGATATGGTGAACTCCACACCACAACCCGAATACGACAGCGCGGTGTCTGTATGTCTGTATTGGTGATTCTGGTGTGGGACGCCAAAGTATGAGTTGAAAATTACGATCTTGTTCGCGTACAAGAATCTGTCTATACATTTGTTTAATATCCGAAATTAAAACAATAGGATGCAGACGAAATTGTATTAGTACATGTACTATATCTTGGTGTAAGTTAGGTCCCGTTAAAAGAATATCATTTAATGATTTTCCATTAGAGGTTTTGCATCCGCCGTCAAAGACTACACGGACTTTGGTAGTGACAGAAGCGTCACGCACCACACAGTGGTGTGGTATGAAATAGGTATTTGCAACAGAAGGTTTCGACTGGTCGAGCACCTCCATTTGGTTTAAATCCACGTACTCCTGGAGACATTGGTTATATTGATCTCGCAAGGAGGGATTTTTTGATAATCGAAATTCGAGTTTCTTGTACCTAGACAATGCGATGTCGTAGGATTTTCCCAACTGATACGCATCGGGCTGAAACGGCAGGGCTACGATGTAGCGTCCTGTCTGGTCACGTGACACTGTATTCGAGTACAGATTTTCACAGTAGGTATGTTCCTGAGAAACAAATTCGGTTTCTGGTACTGATTCTAGTTCCCAGAACCTTTGCAAAGACATGTCAATGTCATTGGTAAATGAGCTAAGACAAGTCTGAAAATGATTTGGTTTGAGTAATTTGATTTTACCCATAAGTAGGTGCCCAAATATGCTATCGATAGCAGTGGGGGTGTCGGGAGGACCTTTTATTCCGAATAAAACCTCATCCAACAGGTCGGCGCCGATTAACAATTCAATCGGTCTACGTGATTTCAGGTCTGGATCGGCCAGTTGTAAATTTTTTAAATGTGGCCAATTGTCGATAGTATGTAAATTCACATTCGGCCGGTACCGAGTGAGTTTTGATAAAATGAGTGCCTTTACATTTAATATGGCCCGCTTTTGTTATGAGGAGAAAGTTGAAATTGAACTATGCCACGAGTTGGTATAGTTCTATCGATTTCTATGCCTTCTAGAGGTATATTTATATGTTGTCTCGGTAAACGCAAACGGTCCACACAAGCCTCCGTAATGATTGTTGCCTGCGATCCGCTGTCAGTCACACATCGGACAGGTTGTTTAACATTTTCGCCTAGGTGAATATCTGCAAGCGCGGTTGATAATAATACTGTTTTGTAAGTATTTTTCGATGTGCTGTCTACTACGCCGGCGAGTGAAATGTTGGCGACCGAGTCAGACTCAGAAGTACCGGCGAGTAGTGCGTGAGGCGCTGGCAGCGACGCGGACGATAGAGCGGGAGGCGAGGAGGACGGAGGCACCGGCGGCGGCGCGGGGCGGCGGCGGCGGCTGGGGCGGCGGCAGCGGCGGCGCGCGGCGGTGGCGGTGCGGGTCACAAATTTTGAGCGGATGATCCTGGGTTGTACCACAGATTACTTAATAGTACGGCGAGCTTATGGGTGGTGCACCTTGACGCGAGAGCTCGGCGTGCTCGGGTACAGTGATTGCGGACGCGACGAAGGTTGATTCCTCATGCAAGAGCGAGTGATGTTTTTTGTTGCAGGTTCGACATGTAAATTTTGATTTACAGTCTTTGAATTCGTGACCTACATTCAAACAGTTAGTGCAAATTTTCTGCTCCTTAATAGTTTTATGTTTATCGGAGACAGAGAGGCTTAGGAACTCAGGGCATCTGCCGAGTGAATGAGGTGATTTACATAGAATGCACTTGAAGTTACTTTGTGTAGGCGCACTTGCAGCCATGGCACACAATTTTGGTTGAGGTCGAGGTTGAGGTAGTTTTGGTTTAGGTTGCGGATTAATCGCTTTTGCAGAAGAATCAGTATTTTTAGCAGAATTTACTATCTCATTCGCTGCGAGCTCTTTGTTCAGGAAGTTCAACAACTGATCCAGTGTTGGTATGGAGCTGCATGAATTCAAAGAGATTTCAAAATGTTTGTTTTAAGAGTTATGAAGGAACATACATACATACAGAAAATATTTATAAAAATCTTCAATTTAGTTTTAGAATCATACCATAGTGTCTACAAACTCAGTATCTCTTAGAACAAAGTAAAACAAAGTAACAAAGTAACTGTTCAGTTGCCGTTGATATATTGACGAATACGACACCCGAAAGACAAGGCGGCTCCTTTCGTGAACACTCTGCTCGAAACGAAACGTAACAAAACCGACATGCGCCGCCTCAACATTAGGTTAGGGTTAATTTTTTTTAAACCACCAAAACATTCACCCATACCACTTTCCTTCGAGCCGAGTGTTCACGAAAGGAGTCGCCTTGTCTTTCGGGTGTCGTACCGTATATTGACACAACACGAATTTCGCGTGCTACCTTACCTGTAACAATACCTGTTATAAATAAATTACAAAAAATATTACTATAAAATTTAACTAAAGATTAATAAATCATTCGACAAAATAGTCAAACATTTAACAATGGTTACAACAAACATTTTTATTTATATTTATAGTGCAAACTCAAAACTTTACAAAGCTGAGCACTTTCGACATTTCAATAAAATTTGTCATAAAATTTCAATTTGTGGATAATTCATTCATAACAAGCGTTCACTTTAGCCATCGAATGCTACCATCTTACCTAATGAATTTTAGCCTACGTGACTTTACGATAATACTTAATTGTTTCTTTATCATAACAACATTATCTATGGCGCATTTGTTTTATATATCGCAGACTGTTACCATCCGTCCGTCAATAAGTTGGAATGAAGCGACTTCGTATTTTGTTAAACATAAGGTTGTAAATAGCTTGCACATAGATTAGGACTCGTATCTCTATAAAGCAAGTTGTTATTGCGAGTGAATTTCTGCGAATCCTCTGCGATCAATCAAACTGATTAGGGTTATCGGCTGGGCTTTGTGCGCAATAAGCCATTTTAAATTCAAGACACATATTATGAGTTTATAGAAATGTTTGAAACATTACATACGTATGTAGCAACTCTTTGTTCTTTGTAGCACTTTTTGTCCTCGTAATTTCTCTGATCTAAAACGATGTCTCTCATGTTAAGAGTTAGTAGGTAGGTAAATATAAAGGTCTTTCAAAATTAGTTAATAGTACGCTAAGGGGGTGGGGCGGGGGAAGGGGGGGGGGGGGGTTCCGTATCGAAAATAGATAATTTTTGAAGAACAAAGAATTTTTTTTTACAAAAGAAAATTGTTTTAATGTAAAATGTGAAAAAAAATTTTTTCTTCATCGTTTCAGTTTCATGCCAGGAACAAAAAAGTCTTTCAACACATAGATCTCTTTCTTTCAGAAATTGTGAAAAACCACAATTTTAGTTTTATTAGTATGGAATAGAAAGAATTTGTTTTTTTTACCAACTTACACGTGTTACATCATAATGGTAATGAAGACTTTTTTGTTACCTACTGTTATGAAACTGAATCGATTAAGCTATAAAAACCAACCACCTATTTTTTTATTTGTATACATAAAAAAATATTTTACATAAAAAAAGGCTAGGTCCAAAAAAAATTATATAGGTTTTACTCCCTATATGATACAGAACCCCCCCTTAGCGTAATATTAACTAATTTTGAAAGACCTTATATATAATATGTAAAAACTAAGTCTATTTAGTCTATCTTATGTATAATCTTGAAAATATTCATATTTAAAGTTTATCTATATTTTGTATTCCCGTACATGTGTCATATAATTCTACTTATAATATCTACTTACAATATAGGTATTCGGGAATGTTTTATTTAAAATATAAGAACAAATATAGGAATTCGGCAACGGCCAAGGATAGGCAACAAGAGTTCTAGCACACTTCAACTATTACGAGTCCCGGGAGGTACCTTGTCACACTGAAGTAGTACATTGATAGCAATCATGGAGGTACAAAGCCACGCGCGCCCGCGCCCGCTATGGAGAGGCCAAAACGCCACCGAGCCGAGCCACCTGCGCCTACCAATATTGGTCATCGCACGAACAAAAGCGCGTCAGTCTCCGCGGCAGTCTCCATGCTCTTTCTCTTTCTGTCGCGTGCACACTATATCAAGATGGTTGAGATAAAGAAACCCCCCGCTCGGCACTCCTCATACGTCGTTCCTGCGCACGCGTTTAGGAGAAAATAATTCGTCATGCCTTCTCCATAGCGGGCGCGGGCGCGCGTGGCTTCGTAGCTTCATGATAGCAATCTAGAGTCCCGGGTGGTACCTTGTCAAACTAATTACTAATATAAACTATATAAAATATAGGAATTCGGCAAGGGCCGGCACGACCGAAGGGAAGCACGGACGTGGCACCAAGTTCACCCGGTGTTATGGGCTGACATCACGGATGTGATGTAGGTGATGTAGCCAATCATGTCAGTTTCCATTAAAAAAAAAAAAAAAAAAAGGGCCAAGGATAGGGAAGAGTTCTAGCACACTTCAACTATTACGAGTCCGGGCGGGAGGTACATTGTCACACTTTTAGGCAACAATACCTGTTATAAATTAAAAAATATTACTATAAAATTTATTCAACAAAATAAACAATCATTTATCCATGGTTACAACAAACATTTATATTTATATTCAGTGCAAACTAAAAACTTTACAAAGCTGAGCATTTCCGACAAAATTTCAATTTGTGGATTATTCATAACAAGCGTCCACTTTAGACATCGAATACTACCATCTTACCCAATGAATTTTAGCCTACGTGACTTTACGATAACACTTAATTATTTCTTTATCATAACAACATTATCTATGGCGCATTTGTTTTATTTATCGCAGACTGTTACTATCCGTCCGTCAATAAGTTGGAATGAGGCGACTTCGTATTTTGTTAATATATAGTATATTGTATGGTATTGAAACCATTCATATTTAAAGTTTATCTATTTTTGTATTCCCATACATTGTCCATATAATTAGACTTATAATATCTCTTTCCGCCACTCACCTAGCAGTTATCATACCCCAAAGGTATTCTGTTAGAAAATGACTAGAGGCATTAAGTGTTACCTTTTGCCATATTTTATTTGAGTGCAATTAATATATACAATGCAATATACGAGTACCTCAGATCAGTACATAAGGAGAGCGGGGAGGCTAAGGTAAACGCAGCGGGAGCGAGTGGGGCGCACAGGAATGCGGCGGGAACCAATCGCAGCCGGCGGGGGTTGTTTTGGGGGGAGTGGGGTGCGCGCGCGGCTTAGGATAAAAAGTCGATTCAAAGTAAAATGTTTACTCTGTGCCAAATGGTTTTGAAGTGATGATCGTTTGATTTATGATAACAATGGTAAGCCGTAGAGTACAGAATGCTCATAAGTACTGATCATAAGGCAGCATAATTAATTACTGGAAAGCCACGAAAGCCAACGAGAAGAGTCAAAGTTACGTCTTGCGACAACGACCAGGCTTGCATAAGCCGAAGCATCTGCGGCTGGTCCATCCGAACTCCGAAGACATTACTCGAACTACAATGCCGCATGGATAGAAAATTCATTATTACTCCACAAATATTTCGCAAGAATAACACAATGAATACAGGTACATGAGGTGCAAAGGCGGACTTATCCCTTGAAGAGATTTCTGTCAGCCAACCTTTAGGTGTGTAAAATGGTAAAAAAATGGAATGTAGATAGTAGCAAAGATGAGATGTGAAGAATAGGCAACAAGAGTTCTAGCACACTTCAACTATTACGAGTCCCGAGAGGTACCTTGTCACACTAAAGTAGTAGATAGATAGCAAGCAAGAGTGCCGGGTGGTACCTTGTCAAACTAATTAGTCTAATCAACACGTTTCAACACGATTGGCTGGCATAGAATCATCATATCTACGCATTCATTCAGTCGGAGCACGCCACAGCGTCAACAGCTCCTCGAGTTAATACGCGCGCGAGTGAAAACATTTTTTTATCAACTAAATTAAATAATAAAAAATTATAAAAGCCCTACCGTCATACCTCCGCATTCATTCAGTCGGAGCACGCCGCAGCGTCAACAGCTCCTCGAGTTAATACGCGCGCGAGTGAAAACATTTTTTTATCAACTAAATTAAATAATAAAAAATTATAAAAGCCCTACCGTCATACCTCCGCATTCATTCAGTCGGAGCACGCCGCAGCGTCAACAGCTCCTCGAGTTAATACGCGCGCGAGTGAAAACATTTTTTTATCAACTAAATTAAATAATAAAAAATTATAAAAGCCCTACCGTCATACCTCCGCATTCATTCAGTCGGAGCACACCGCAGCGTCAACAGCTCCTCGAGTTAATACGCGCGCGAGTGAAAACATTTTTTTAGCAACTAAATTAAATAATAAAAAATTATAAAAGCCCTACCGTCATACCTCCGCATTCATTCAGTCGGAGCACACCGCAGCGTCAACAGCTCCTCGAGTTAATACGCGCGCGAGTGAAAACATTTTTTTATCAACTAAATTAAATAATAAAAAATTATAAAAGCCCTACCGTCATACCTCCGCATTCATTCAGTCGAAGCACGCCGCAGCGTCAACAGCTCCTCGAGTTAATACGCGCGCGAGTGAAAACATTTTTTTATCAACTAAATTAAATAATAAAAAATTATAAAAGCCCTACCGTCATACCTCCGCATTCATTCAGTCGGAGCACGCCGCAGCGTCAACAGCTCCTCGAGTTAATACGCGCGCGAGTAAAAACATTTTTTTATCAACTAAATTAAATAATAAAAAATTATAAAAGCCCTACCGTCATACCTCCGCATTCATTCAGTCGAAGCACGCCGCAGCGTCAACAGCTCCTCGAGTTAATACGCGCGCGAGTGAAAATATTTTTTTATCAATTAAAATTGAATAATAAAAAATTATAAAAGCCCTACCGTCATACCTCCGCATTCATTCAGTCGAAGCACGCCGCAGCGTCAACAGCTCCTCGAGTTAATACGCGCGCCAGTGAAAACATTTTTTTAGCAACTAAATTAAATAATAAAAAATTATAAAACCCCTACCGTCATACCTCCGCTTTCATTCAGTCGGAGCACGCCGCAGCGTCAACAGCTCCTCGACTTTATAACGCGCGAGTGAAAATTTGTTTTGAATTTAATACAAATAATTTAATTTTAAAATAAATTGTATTTAATTCGTAAGGTGTATAGTGTTTCAAAATGGAGAAGCGCATGACTGAGCTGAAGAAAGCATACAATCGGCTGAAACAGCAGGCTCCGGTAGACCGCAATTCGGTCAAAAAGTTGATTCGTCACAGCACCATCACCTTGCGTAATCTCGGAAAATTGTTGCGAAGGGATGGGGTGTCCGTCGGCGAGAAGCAAAAACTTTCAATGCGCATCGGATACGTAAAGTGCTTGCGAGTGAAACTGAAAGAATTGGCGAAAGTCGGTGGTGCTGATGGCATGCGGCGGCGACGTGAGAGGCGTACTGTGAGAGTGCGCTGGCAAGACCTCGAGTCTGCCTTCAAGTCGAGGATCCGGACGGGGCTTATCGTAAACCTTGCCCACATAGACGTCGCAGCGTTCCTCGGCGATGCGCAAGCGCTCTTCACCAGCCGCATCAGAAACGCTTTGAAGCGGGACAACGCTCTCAAGGTTCCATTCTAATTTTACTATTTTAATTAGCCCTTTCATTTAGTACTGTGTGTGGTCGGTAGGTACTTAATAAGAATAGCCCCACTGCATCTCTCCCCGTGCATATCGTAAAAGTCTCTCACCTTGGCACGGTCTTTCCACCGAGTCATGCAACAGGCGGGCCTTCGTGCCATACTTGGTGCCTGATAATTATCTTGTCGGTGTTGGGATGTACTGTAATTTACCAGAGTACTTGCAGCACAAAACCGATTACTCTGTTTACCCCGATTGTCGGGATAAGACGTGTGGTGTGTGTGTGTGTGTTCAATTAGCCCCTTCAACTCGATTTTCTAAATAATGATTCCTCGTACCATTAATTAATTACTCGTACTTTTTATTTAGCCGATATAATCAATACTTAGAATTTTTTCTACTCAGATTCACCTTAATTTTATTTGTTTGTTTCAGGTGAACGTGGTGTTGGCGGCCAAGTACGGCAAAGTCGGATTCAACAGCGAGGAGGTGTTGGAGGACAAGCACTTCAACACCGCGAACGCACCGATCATCCAGACGACCGATTTGTCCGCGTGGTTCTCTGAGAACGTCGTAAATCCAATTCAACGCGACATGGAGGAGTTCCAGGAGCGGGACAGCGGCTGGACCCTGTCCTCCGTCACCAGCTTGACCGTCAACATCAACCGCTACAACCCCATGCGCGGGAGCAGCTATGTAGAACTCCCACAGACCATCGATTGCAAGAAGGCGTGCGTCAACGTCAAAAACAGCGACGACCAATGCTTCAAGTGGGCTGTACTCTCCGCGCTGCACCCGGCCGACCGCAACCCGAACCGACTTTCAAACTATAAGCCGTACGAACACGAATTGAACATGGACGGAATAGAATTTCCTGTGAGGCTTCGTGATATGAAAAAGTTCGAGCGGCAGAATAACATGTCTGTGAACGTTTACGTACTGCTGAAAAGGGGCAAGAGCCAGGAGGTGTACGAAGTTGTCCCAGCCCATATCACCAAAGAAAAGAGAGATAAGCACATAAATTTGCTGTTCATACAAGACAAATACAGCAGCAGCGGTGACGAGGACGAGGAGGAGGAGGAAGAGGGGGAGGAGGAGGAAGAGGGGGAGGAGGAGGAGCAGGGGGAAGAGGATGAGGAGAAGGAAGAAACCGTCAAGTACCACTACGTGTGGATAAAAAGTCTCTCCCGCCTGGTGAGCAAACAGCTCTCAAAGGAAAACGGTCAGAAATACATCTGCGACCGCTGCCTACACTTCTTTCGTAGCTCAGAAAAGCTGAAAGTGCACGAAGAAGACTGCCGAAACATCATCGCGTGCAAAGTGACGCTACCCTCGCCGCAGAAAGCCACGTTGAAGTTTACAAACTTCAAATACAAAGAGAAGGTGCCGTTCTGCGTATACGCCGACTTCGAGTGCATCCTTAAGAAAGCTGAACCGCAAAACGAAAAGCAAAGCAAAAAAACGGAAATTGTTCAAGTACACGAACCCTTCAGCGTGGGCTACTATTTGAAATGCTCGTACGACGAGACACTCTCACGGTTCCGCAGCTACCGCGCAGAGAAACCCGCCGAGTGGTTTGCTCGAGAGCTGCTGCAGTTGGCTAAAGATGTCGAGACCGTATTTTCGAAACCACGACCAATGAGTCAGCTGACTGCGGAAGAGAAGCTAAACTTCCGCCGGGCCACCACGTGCCACATTTGCGAAAGGCAGCTGCACGGTAAGACGGTGCGAGATCACTGTCACCTCACAGGAAAATACCGCGGACCGGCGCACGCAAAATGCAACATCAAATACCAGGACTCGAGGACGATCCCGGTAGTCTTCCACAACTTGAGCGGGTACGACGCCCACTTCATCCTCAAGGATATAGCCACATGCTTCGAGGGCCGCGTCAACATTCTACCCGTCAACATGGAGCACTACATCTCCTTCACGAAGCATGTGAAGGGTAGCGACATCTCCTTCCGCTTCATAGATTCGCTTCGATTCATGACGTTGTCGCTGGAGAAGCTCGCCTCCTACCTGCCCGAGTGGGTAATCCTCAAGAGCCAGTTTAAATATCTGGACGACGGGCGTTTCAAGCTGCTCACCAGGAAAGGAATATTCCCCTACGAATTCCTCGATTCCTGGGGCAAATTGGACTCGACGACGGAGCTACCGCCGAAAGAGCTTTTCTTCAGCAAGGTCACCGACGCCAACGTCGGTCAAAGAAAGACAAAGAAAGAGGAAGAGTATGAAAACAAAGAATATGAGCATGCGCAGAATGTATGGGCCAGTTTCGAAATTGGTAGCCTGGGCGAATACTCCGACCTCTACCTTAAGACGGACGTGCTGCTCCTCGCTGACGTCTTCGAGAACTTCAGATCCAATTGTCTCAAAACGTATAAACTAGATCCAGCCCACTATTACACCACCCCCGGACTGACATGGGATGCTATGTTAAAATTCACTAAAGTGGAACTGGCATTATTAACCGACGTCGACATGGTGCTATTCGTTGAACGCGGTATCAGGGGAGGCATCAGCCAATGTAGTAACCGCTATGCTCGTGCCAACAACAAATACATCCATAATTTCAAGTCTCAAGAAGAATCCAAGTACTTAATGTACTATGATGTGAATAATTTATACGGTTGGTCCATGACTCAGTGTCTACCACATAGTGAATTTCGGTGGATTGAAAATCCCAACGACACTGAATGGAGTGTTTCGGACGATTCACCAACTGGTTATATCTTGGAAGTTGACTTAGATTATCCTGAAGAAATTCACGATCTACACAGCGATCTACCCTTATGCCCAGAGCAAATGAAACCACCGGGTGCTAGGGAATCGAAACTTCTGACGACTCTGTACCCAAAATCCCGATATGTTTTGCACTACAGAAATTTGAAACAAGCTCTATCGCAAGGTCTGAAACTGACTAAGATACATCAAATTTTGGCATTCCGTCAATCACCATGGCTTAAGGACTATATCGATCTCAACACCGACATGAGAAAGAGAGCTCAAAATGATTTCGAAAAAAACTTGTATAAACTAATGAATAACGCGGTGTACGGTAAAACAATGGAGAATATGCGCAAGCGAGCGAACATCAAACTTGTAACGAAATGGGCTGGAAGATATGGCGCGGAAGCTTCAATTGCAAATCCAAACTTCCACAGTCGTAAAATTTTCGCAGAAAATCTAGTTGCAATCAGGTTGACGAATGTTGAGGTCATAATGAATAAACCGATCTACGTAGGCCTAGCTGTACTGGATATCTCTAAGACATGCGTATATGAGTTTCACTATGGCTACATGCTTTCGCCAAAGCGTGAATTCGAACATCGCCCCAAGCTTCTCTATACCGACACCGACAGCCTAATCTATGAGATTCGTTGTCCTGACATCTATAAAATAATGGAGCGAGATATTAAACACTTCGACACTTCTGACTATCCCGCTGACAACATTTTCAAAATCCCTCAAGCAAATAAAAAGGTCGTCGGTCTGATGAAAGATGAGTTAAATGGTAAAATCATGAGTGAATTTGTCGGCCTACGCAGTAAGATGTATAGTATCCGAGTACAAGGGGAACATCTAAAGTCAGAAGAAGAATGTGAAGTGAAAAAGGCTAAAGGAGTGAAGGCAGCTGTAGTAGACAAAAACATACAGTTTAAACATTATGTTGAATGCCTTCGGGAAAGAACATCCATAGAGAGGTCTCAATACACATTCAGGTCTAAGCTACATCAGGTGCAAACGGTGCGGCAAACTAAAGTCGCATTGAGCCCACACGATGATAAAAGATATTTAATGGCAAATACAGATGATACTCTACCCTGGGGACACTTCAGAATTATAGATAGCAAGATTTCTGAAAAATAAATGTTAGTTTTACATTATTTACTAATCAGAACATTGCGATTGTATAAATCTGTTAATTAGAACTTGTATAAGTATATTAATTAGGACTTTTCATTATTGTACTTTTAGAAATTATGTACTAGGTGTTAATTAGATATTAAAATAAATTTTTAATATTGTTTGCACATACTTATTTTAATTCTATTTACATTTTAATATTGCGAAACCGCCGCGTACTATTAATCAAAACTTCTGTCAATATTACAGAAGTTTTAGAAGTTGTTAATTATTATTTAATCATTAAAATTCAGGTAAGCCTTGCAAATCAGCGCGGTAATACCGCAAGGTGTTCTAGAAGCATTTCAGTTAACCCCTTTATATAGCTATTTACACGTGTTCTAGGTAGTTTAGACATTGAGTTATATAAGTAAAATTATTTTGATGTTAAGAATTTTACTTTATACTGTTATACTTGTATACCATTTTAAACATACAAATCAAGATGCACCTGAGTGCATCGACACAGGCGAAAGCCCAGTGGTGCACACGGGACATCTATCAAATGTGTTTTTGTTTTCTATGTCTATTCTTCTCTTTCTTTTCTAAACATGTTGTGACACTAACCTAGACCTAAGAAAATGAAATTGTTACTAAGCTTCTCTCAACAATAAAATAAATTGGAATTTGGAATTTGGAAAAGATGTTATGAATTAGCTTTATACATATTGTGTGTTGTAAAACTTTAATTAACATTTTTATTGTTTGTATTCTCGCACTGATAATAAATCGAAATATAGTAATACATTGTTTTATTTACCAATATATAATACAATTCAAGCACCATTCATGATGACTCATGAGTGAATACAGCTGACAGCTAAGTCTATGAATGCATATAAATAGCCAACACGTATGCACATAAATAGCAATACACGTATGCACATAAATAGCCAAATAACTAGCCATACACGTAATAGATATAAATAGCCATAATAGTAGTAATAGTAATAGTTAATAGTAAATAGCCACATAAATAGCAATACACGTATGCACATAAATAGCCAAATAACTAGCCATACACGTAATAGATATAAATAGCCATAATAGTAGTAATAGTAATAGTTAATAGTAAATAGCCACATAAATAGCAATACACGTATGCACATAAATAGCCAAATAACTAGCCATACACGTAATAGATATAAATAGCCATAATAGTAGTAATAGTAATAGTTAATAGTAAATAGCCACATAAATAGCAATACACGTATGCACATAAATAGCCAAATAACTAGCCATACACGTAATAGATATAAATAGCCATAATAGTAGTAATAAGATTTTCACTTTATAAATATATATATTTTTTAATTAAATACTAACAACTTTTTGTTGCTTTATTTTTATGTAAAACACATATTTTATTAATAATAATAAAAAAGCACATTTATTAATGAAATATTTCGCCCCGATGTCGGTGGCGTCTTCAGTCAAGTGAGATATAATGATTTGATAGATATGTTTTTTAATATTTTCTTCTTTTTTTATTATTTTTTATATAGAAATAGAAAGCAAATGATGGTTTTATGGATACATGGTGAGTGGATGAACGGACATTTAACAACTGCTTCCACGTCCGTATCATAAAATCATTCTCACCTGCCCTCCCTGAAATAGAGTTGCGTACCCATGAAACTTCATACATATGGATCCTTGGCTCATACCATTCACCAGGCCTCAACGTCATTCACTAAATTAAACATACATCACCAGTATACCTTTCACATCTCATAACTCATATTAATTTACGTTCATCCACTCACCATGTATCCATAAAACCATCATTTGCTTTCTATTTCTATATAAAAAATAATAAAAAAAGAAGAAAATATTAAAAAACATATCTATCAAATCATTATATCTCACTTGACTGAAGACGCCACCGACATCGGGGCGAAATATTTCATTAATAAATGTGCTTTTTTATTATTATTAATAAAATATGTGTTTTACATAAAAATAATAGTAGTAATAGTAATAGTAGTAATAGTAAATAGCCACATAAATAGCCATACACGTATGCACATAAATGTCCGCGGCGACGTAATCGTATCGTAATCGTATCGTACTCGCAACAAGAGTTCTAGCACACTTTTGTAAAATCACAATAATGAAAGTACTAAAGTAAAAAGATTAATTCACTGATACATTTTTTACAAACGCACCTTCTCCCAATTAGAGCGAACGGTTGAATTCTTATAAGTAGAGCATTTATCGAATCATGGCACCGCCGATGATCGCAGCCGAACGCAAACGGAAGCAGCGCGCTCTCGACGCGAGCGCGTTCATGTTTGGCTGCGTAGAGATAGCCGTTCTCGTAGACGCCACAGCATATATATGGCTAAAGCAGTATGGAAACTACGTACAAAACGATCGAAACGACGCACTCGCACAGACGCACGCCTCAACAAGGCCCCGAAGCGAATGTCGCAAACAATCAGTCGCGGGTGCCGCGTCCGAGTGGTCGTGTTTGTTTTTGTTGCATGCGCCACGGATAGTCCGCGATCTTTTAGAATGCAAAAAAATGTTTACCAACGTTTTTCGACTGTTGTCACTTTATATTAACTTTTGACAAATGTTGACAACTTTTGTCAACTTTTCTCATCTTTTGCCAACTTCTGACACATTTTGTCAACTTTTATCGACTGTTGTCAACTCTTGTTTAACTTTTCTTATCTTTTGCCAACTTCTGTCACCTTTTGTCAACTTTTATCGACTGTTGTCAACTCTTGTCAAGTTTTGTAAACTTTTGAGAACTTTTGTCAACTCTCGGTAACTTATGTCAACTCTTGTCAACTTTTGTCAACTTTTCTCATGTTTTGCCAACTTCTGTCACCTTTTGTCAACTTTTATCGACTGTTGTCAACTCTTGTCAAGTTTTGTAAACTTTTGAGAACTTTTGCCAACTCTCGGTAACTTATGTCAACTCTTGTCAACTTTTGTCAACTTTTCTTATCTTTTGCCAACTTCTGTCACCTTTTGTCAACTTTTATCGACTGTTGTCAACTCTTGTTAAGTTTGTAAACTTTTGAGAACTTTTGTCAACTGTCGGTAACTTATGTCAAGTCTTGTCAACTTTTGTCAACTTTTCTCATCTTTTGCCAACTTCTGTCACCTTTTGTCAACTTTTATCGACTGTTGTCAAGTTTTGTAAACTTTTGAGAACTTTTGCCAACTCTCGGTAACTTATGTCAACTCTTGTCAACTTTTGTCAACTTTTCTTATATTTTGCCAACTTCTGTCACCTTTTGTCAACTTTTATCGACTGTTGTCAACTCTTGTCAATGTTTGTCAACCTTGGTCAACTTTTGTCAACTTTCGTCAATATTTGTCAACTTTTCTCATCTTTTGCCAACTTCTGTCACCTTTTGTCAACTTTTATCGACTGTTGTCAAGTTTTGTAAACTTTTGAGAACTGTTGCCAACTCTCGGTAACTTATGTCAACTCTTGTCAACTTTTGTCAACTTTTCTTATATTTTGCCAACTTCTGTCACCTTTTATCGACTGTTGTCAACTCTTGTCAATGTTTGTCAACCTTGGTCAACTTTCGTCAATATTTGTCAACTTTTGTCATCTTTTGTCAACTTTTATCGACTGTTGTCAATGTTTATCAACCTTGGTCAACTTTTGTCAACTTTCATCAACATTTGTCAACTTTTGTCATCTTTTGTCAACTTTTATCGACTGTTGCCAACTCTTGTCAATGTTTGTCAACCTTGGTCAACTTTTGTCAACTTTCGTCAACATTTGTCAACTTTTGTCAACTTTTATCGACTGTTGTCAACTCTTGTCAATGTTTGTTAACCTTCGTCGGCTTTTGTCTACTTTTGTCATCTTTTGTCAACTTTTATCGACCTGTTTCAACTTTTATCGAATGTTGTCAACTCGTGTCAATGTCAACCTAACCTTGGTCAACTTTTGTCAACTTTCGTCAACATTTGTCATCTTTGTCAACTTTTATCGACTGTTGTCAACTCTTGTGGTTGTTTGTCAACCTTAGTCAACTTTCGTCAACATTTTGTCATCTTTTGTCAACGTTTGTCAACTTTTGTATACTTTCTCGACTTTTGTGAACTTATAGCCACTTTCGTCATCTTTTGTCAACTTTTGCCAACTTATCTCAGCTTTTGTCAGCTTTTATCATATTTTAACCACTGTTGTCAACTTTGGTCACTTTTATGAACTTTTGTCAGCTTTCGTTAACAAGGAGTTGACAAAAGTTGACAAGAGTTTACATAAGTTGACTAAAGTTGACAAGAGTTAACGAAAGTTGAAAACTGGACAAAAGATGGGAACAGTTGACGAAAGTTGACAAACAGCTGACATAAGTTGACAAACGTAGACAAAATATGAAAAAAGTTGACAATACTTAGTTGACATTAATTAACAATAGTTGACGAAAGTTGACAAACGTTGACAAGAGTTGACAAAAGTTCACGAAAGCTGACAAAAGTTCATAAAAGTGACAGAACTTGGCAAAAGTTGACAATAGTGGTTAAAAGTTAGTCAGAAGTTAGTAAAAGTTGACAAAAGATGACGAAAGTTGAGAAAAGTTGACGGAAGCTGGCCTAAGTTCATAAAGGTGACAGAAGTTGGCAAAAGTTGACAAAAATTTCCGAAAGTTGACAACAGTCGTTAAAATTTTACAAAAGCTGATAGAAGTTGGCAAAAATTGACAAAAGATGACGAAAGTGGCTATAAGTTAACAAAAGTCGACAAAATCCATAAAAGTAGACAAACGTTGACGAAAGTTGACAAAAGTTGACAAAAGTTGACAAAAGTTGACGAAAGTTGACAAAAGTTGACAAATGTTGACAAAAGTTGACAAGAGTTGACATAAGTTACCGAGAGTTGGTAAAAGTTCTCAAAAGTTTACAAAACTTGACAAGAGTTGACAACAGTCGATAAAAGTTGACAAAAGGTGACAGAAGTTGGCAAAAGATGAGAAAAGTTGATAAAAGAGAACGAAAGTGGCTATAATTTCACAAAAATCGAGAAAAATAGACAAAAGTTGACAAACGTTGACAAAAGTCGACAAATGTTGACGAAAGTTGACAAAAGTAACCAAGGTTGACAAAGATTGACAAGAGTTGACAACAGCCGATAAAAGTTGACGAAAGATGATAAATGTTGACGAGAGTTGACAAAAGTTGACCAAGGTTGACAAACATTGACAAGAGTTGACAACAGTCGATGAAAGTTGAGAAAAGATGACAAAAGTTGACAAATGTTGACGAAAGCTCACAAAAGTTTACCAAGGTTGACACACATTGACAAGACTTGACAACAGTCGATAAAAGTTGACAAAAGATGACTGAAATTGGCAAAAGATGAGAAAAGTTGACAAACATTTACAATGGTTGACAAGAGCTGACAAAAGTTGTAAACAATTTACAAAAGTTAATGAAAGTTGACAAAAGTCGAGAAAAGTTATATCAATTCATATTTATAGCAACCACGTTTTGAACTTATTATTGATGATTGATTATATTGATTATTTGATCATTACATTACAGAACCTAAATAAATGTTTTAATAAATAATAATTTTACAATTTTGCAAAAAAAATTGATTGACATCCCTAACGCTCCAATGGAGCGTAGGTACTTATTTTAACAAATAGGCCTAGTTTCCATACTGCTTTAGCCATATATATGCTGTGTAGACGCCGACGATGCTGTGTGGTTCAAGGCGGTCGACGATTCCGTCGATTACGACGATTACGTCGCCGCGGCTTCGCCGCGGCGACGTAATCGTACGCCTAAATAATAGTAATAAAAATAAATAAAAGCCCCACCGTCATATATCCGCAATCATTCATTCGGAGCACGCCGCAGGGTCAACAACTCCTCGAGTTAATTCGCGTGCAAGTGAAAACCTTTTTTTGAACAATTAAAGTTAAATAAGTAATAAAAATAAATAAAAGCCCCAACGTCATAAATCTCCCGCATTCATTCAGTCGGAGTACGCCGCAGTGTCAACATCTCCTCGAGTTAATACTGAAAGTGAAGAATAATTTTATAATAAATGTTATTTAATTCGTGAGTGTATAGTGTTTCGAAATGAAGATGTGCGCGACAGTGCTGAAGAAAGCCTACAAGCTGCTGACGGCGGCGGCGGACCGAGATTCGGTCAAAAAGTGGATCCGTCACGGCATCATCACCTTGCGTTTTCTTATTTTATTATTAAAACTTTGCAATTGTATAAATGAATTAATGAGATATTTGAAACTTTGTAATATTGATAACTTGTTTTATATATAAATTTGTACTTTCATTATTGTGCTTTTATAAATTATGTAATTAATTAGATATTGAAATAAATTTGTAATATTGTTTGCACATACTTATTTTAATTCCATATTAATTGAGAAACTGCTGCGTACTATAATAAAAAAGTTGAAGTGGGCTAGAAGTATTGTTGCCTACCTTCTACCTACTTACCAAGGTCATGGCGACCGAGGTTATGACGGGAGGACAAATCGTTATTGACGCAGAAGTGATCGAACAGGTTGAAGAGTAGATACGTATATCTCGGTCAAATTCTGCTGCTTGGTAGACAAGGTCTGCTAAAGGAGGTCGAGAGACGAATTCAACTGGGTTGCTACGTGATATGGTGCGTAACGAGGCAATCCGCCGACGCACCAAAGTAGTCGATATTGGATACCGGGTGGCTAAGCTCAAGTGGCAGTAGGCTGGGAGCCGAAGAGACAACGACCGTTGGAGTAACCGTGTCCTACACTGGCGCCCGTGCACAGGAAAACGGAGTGTGGGAAGACCACCCGCCAAGTGGGACGGCGACATCAAGTACGTCGGCGGAAAGCAGTGGTTCCGTATCGCTGAAGGCCGGGAGGACTGGAGGAACATTGGAGAGGCGTATGTCCAGCAGTGGACGCTTACACGCTGACTGACTGACTGACCTACTTAGTGTAACAATAGTGTAACAACCTACCGGGACTCGTAACAGTTGAAGTGTGCTAGAACTCTTGTTGCACACCTACTTACTTGGGGGGAAATATGTCTGCAGGGAGAGCGTTCCAGAGTTTAGGTACAAGTTCTGTGGAGGAAACTCCTTGTAATAGTTGAAGTGTGCTCGTGAACGGGTGCTATTTGTGGCATCGACTTATACCTACATATATATATATGTTTGTGGATACTGGCCTGTTTCATGTGGCAGTGTGGTGGGTAAGTATATGACTTCATACAATTTCATATTTAAAATTTTCCAGTTCAGTTATCTATCAGTTGTCAGTTCCTCTTCGCTGTGATATATAATCGAACTGGTGGGCATATGACAAATCTGAGCGAAGTGTACTGCCAAGAGATGATAAATAAATCAATAAACAACAACAAACAATAAACATTTTCAATAAATGTTTTTCATAAAATGTCAATTTGTGAATTAAGTATAAAATTATAACAAGCGACCACTTTAGCGATTGAAAATATACGCATGCCTAACTATCTTACCCAATGAATGTTAGCATAAGTGACTTTACGATACCCACATTATCTATGACGCATTTGTTTTATTTATCGCAGACTGTTACCATCCGTCCGTCAATATGTTGGAATGAAGCGACTTCGTATTTTGTTAATATATAAGGTTGTAAATAGCTTGCCCGTAGATAAGGACCCGTATCTCTATCTCTATAAAGCAAGTTGTTATTGCGACTGAATTTCTGCGAATCCTCTGCGATCAATCAAACAGATAACGATTATTGGCTGGGCTTTGTGCGCAATAAGCCATTTTAAATGCAAGACACATATTAATATGAGTTTATAGAAATTTTTTAAACGTAACGTATGTAGGTACTCTACCTTATTTTTTTTTATTGCTTCCGAAGTGGGTGGCTCTGCCCGAGGTCGAAGCCTCAGGCGCAGCCAATTTTACCGCCGAGGCGGGGTGCCTGTCCGGCTTGGAGGTGGATTAATGTCGCTGGGGAAAGACTATTAACCCGCGATTTGAAGATCCGTGGATTGTAGGAGTGGGCAAAGATATTCCCTGGTAGCCCGTTCCACACCTTTACAATGCGGCACAAGAACGATTTAGAGAATCGTGCAGTTCGAAGAACTCTTCTGTCGACTACAAAGGGGTGTTTCGCGAGAGTATGGCGGGTTTGGCGAAGGCGAACAGGAGGAGAAGAGATAAGGGAATCAAGTTCAATCAAGATGACTGCAATATTCCATCACCGGTCTTACTTGTGCTTTATAGAGTGTAAGCATATGGACCGGCGTGAAAAATCACCGACATCGGTAAAGGATCCCTAATTTTCGAGACGCTAGTTTCGCCTTGGACCCTATGAACGATCGAAACTCAACGTCCCTGGACACCTCCATGCCCAGGACGTCCAGACTACCATCGTTGGCGATTTGGCTGCCCTGGAAAGTGGCTTGGAGAGGAAACGGATCAGCCTTAGTAGAGAAGGCACAAGCTTGCGTCTTGGCTACGTTGAAGTTGACCAAGTTCTTCTTCCCCAAGAGGATACTTTTTCGAGAACCTGGTCAAACCGAGCAACAGTTTCGCGTCTCGCGTTTGCTGCTGAGGCTTCTCTACCCTTCCAGTCCTTGATGAACCCTTCGTGCACCGTGCTGTCGTCCGCGTAACGATGTATTTCGCCAAGCGAGAGCATGTCGTTGATGAACGGTAGTGGCTCAGTGGTGGTAGGTAGTCACATTAAGATAAAAGAAGAATCATATTCGCTCCCATCCGGACGTGCCTATCAGTAGTTTGTTAAATGTGTGTAGTAGGATAGGTACCTAGATAAGAAGGATAGAATAGGTGGTTTTACAGAATAGGTTTTTGTTTTTATTGAAACTGACACGGTTGGCTACATCATCAGTACCACCACATCCGTGATGCCAGCCCATAATACTTTGGTGAACTAGTTGCCATGTCATTGCTTCCCTTCGGTCGTGCCGGCTACACTGAACTGGATGGAAAACACGAATTATTTAAGTAACCGTTTCAACCTACCTTTCATTCAGTGCGTTGGTACCAACCCGGGCGGGTTAAACCCTACCACCTAGTAAGACGGGAGGGACCACCTAGAAGGGATGGAACTGCAGTGTTACGTGGAATCCGAACCACTGTCAGCCTCCAACGGTCGAGCGGACACCCATCCAAGTACTGACCGCGCCCAGGTGTGTTTATGATCCGACAGACAGTCGACCGACCGCACCACTGAGCTACCGAGGTTGAGAGCTGATAGATTTGCCAACCTCACGGAATTTATGGATGCCCCCATAAATTCCGTATCCCCATAGATCCCTAGCACGTAGTATAATAGGGACCAAATAGAGAATATTTCAACAAACGGATCTGTTCAAGAAATAATCATTAAACGGAGAAAATCTTTTACTGGTGGCAACATAGATAATATGTACTTGGATATGTATCACGTATTGAGAGCGTTTTCCGAAGCATTTTCAAATTTAGAACATGTACCGGTCGCGGGCACTTTGTTCAATTCGAACTACTTACTTCTTCGCTTCCATTGGTAATGTTTAGACTCTTGCGAACTATCCCCAATTTTGGCCACGTAGTGAATGGTTTGTATGACATGTGGTATACCGTTGGAAAGGGCGTAAACTAGGAAACTTTTTAAAGGAAAATGAAGCTTTCGAAATTCTTATTCTGTCATATTTTTACTCGTCCTCGGGACTTTGGGAGGTCATAAGTCCTTTTTAACCGACTTAAAAAAAAGGAGGTTCTCAATTCGACGGTATTTTTTTGTTTGTTTGTTACCGCAGAACATACGACTGGGTGAACCGATTTTGATGATTCTTTTTTTATTTGAAAGATGGTGCTTCCCGTGTGGTCCCACTTCAATTTGGTCAAGATCGGATTGGAAAGCGAGGCGGAACTAAAGCAAGCAAAAATGATGCATGAAAGAAAACATGAGTGGATGCTTGTGATTTGTGAAGCCTTCTTAGCACCGCCTTCAACTCTAGGGTTTAATTTTTTTTATTTCATAAATTTTTGAAGGCGGTTTTTATATTTTTAAAATATTTTTTTATTTCACAGCTTCTTCATGGTATTAACTTCATCAAATGATATTTTTCCTAGAACAAGGATGCATCGTAAAATCAAATCAATTTTATTTCGTGCAGATATAATCATAAACAAAAAAGTTAGAAGGGGTTAAAACTAGGATTTTGGTAATTTTCAAAAATAAAGAAAAGAAATCGTATCCCGATACCTCGTGACACCTGACAAAAGGTATCATAGGTCAAAACCTTGCAAATGACCCCACTTACCTACAAAAAAAAATTTTCGGTCATGTGCTGAAAATCCTGTATATAAAAAATAAAAAATAAAAGAACTACGCACACTCCGATACTTCAATAAGCAACAACGGTTTTTTTTAGGGTTCCGTATCTCATAAGAGGGAAAAAAATGTATATTTTATTTGAACGTTCCTTCCGCGCAGGACTTCGAAACGGGACCCCTGCCGTGGGAAGCGCGAGCCGCCAACGAGCCGCCGCCGCCGCGGGCGCCGCGCGAGGACCCCGTGCTAGTCCCCGAGGAGGCCCCGATCTATCTGGAGGCTTTGGACAATCTGCCAGAGAGCGAGGTTCCCGACCTGGAGGACACAGGTTCGTAATCGTTTCTAGTTGAACCACCACACCATGACCACACCTCACACACCTAAGTATATGCCCTGCGCAGACATAAAAAAACAAGTGCGAGTCGGACTCGCGCACCGAGGTTTCCGCACCACAAAAAAGAACATAAAAAAAATACGTCTCTTGTATGGGAACCCCCCTTAATTTTGTTCTTTTCTATTTTTTATTATTATGTATTTGTTGTTAAATCGGCCATAATAACACATATTCTGTGAAAATTTCAACGGGCTACCTATTACGGTTCAAGAGATACAGCCCTCGGATAGACAGACAGACGGACGGACGGACGGACGGACAGACAGACAGACAGACAGACAGCGGAGGCTTAGTAATAGGCTTCCGTACGGGATACGGAAACCTAAAAACTAATGAAAAAAACCGGCCAAGTGCGAGTCGAACTGGCGCACTGAGGGTTCCGTATCGCAATGTCATGTTCAGCGCCACTCACGCCATCATGACGTGTAGTATGAAATGCTGCTTCATGTATTTTTATTATTTGTTGTTATATCGGCCATAATAAATAACACAATTCATATAATAACACAGACGGACGGCGGCGTAGGCTTAGTTAGTAATAGGGTCCCGTACCGGATACGGAACCCTAAAAATAGGTTTTCTTAATATTAATTATTTTGTCTTCAATTTTAACACTCAACTCTTTTGCTAACTACCTACTTACATATCACTATAACAGTCGACTCTCAAACATCCAATGGCTGACTGGAAGAAATCTCAGTAAGGGATAAGTACGCCTTTGCAGCTCATGTAAATGTTCCAATGTGCTTATTTATGTCAAATATTTCTTGGAGCAATATAGTAGGTATTTTTATCCCCCGACGCGAATGGAGGGGTGTTATAAGTTTAACGTTTGTGTGTATGTATGTGTGTCTGCCTGCTGTGGCATCGTAGCTCCCAAACGGATGGACAGATTTGGATGCGATTTCTCTTTATTAGAAAGCTGGTTTAATCGGGATGTTTCTTAGCTATGTTTGTAATCAAGTAATTAAGTAATAAAAAAAATTATTATCTTAAAAAGTGGACCGATTTGCATGCGGTTTTTGTTAAAAAAGCTTAAAATAAAAGTTTCATTACAAATAAAAAAAACTCCGACCCTTAAAAAGTCAAAAATAATTTCCGTTTACTTACTTAAAAGAGTCGGGGGACCGCTAAATAAATAAAATATAAAAACTCAGAGCTGAGCGGGAATTTATAGATAGATAGATAGAAATACTTTATTGCTCCAAAAAACATTTAACATAAACACACAATAAGAAATTTACATGAGGGGCAAAGGCGGACTTATCCCTTACAGGGATTTCTCCCAGTCAACCTTTGGATGTTTGAGAGTCGTATGTTGCGAGATATAAGTAGGTAGTAGCAAAAGACTTGAGTGTGGGAATGTAAAATATAATATAAGGAAAATAACTATAATATACTATAATATACACTACATATAAGTACATACTAGTTAATTAAACGTATAAATTACTATTTATAGATTAAATTAAATACATACGAATTACAATTTATATAATACATAATACCTAAATATATACATACATACTTGTCCATTCAGAATTAAAGGATTTTTTAGCTTTAGAATTAAAGGATTATTTACTTAGCGATCACGCATAAGTAAGTCAACGGAAATTATTTTTGACTGTTTAAGGGTCGGGGTTTTTTTTTAATTTGTAATTTAATCTACCTATCTACAAATCTCTTCCCGCAGGCATACCACTTCCACCGTCAGCACCAGTGACCTCAGAGGCCTCCGCGTTCCCTACGTCACCGACTGAAAGACCTTCAGAGGAGGAAGAGACTGAAATACCTTCGGAGGAGGAGGAGACTGAAAGACCTTCGGAGGAGGAGCAGAGTGGACGGCAAGACCCAGGGTCAGATCAACAGGAGCCGGAAGATCAAAGCGAGGAGATGCAAGGGCAGCTGGCGGAGAGGATACTGGGCACCATTCAGAGTATGGTCGGTGAGTTATGGATCAATTGATCGCTCGGAGGAGCTGCTTAAGAGGATTGATATGGCAAAACAACGAAAATTTTTATATTTTTTAAAACTTAAAACAAAAATTTAGTTAGACCATTTTTTTTATATGAATAGAAAAATTTACTTCTATGAAGTACCATAATATGAAAAAAAAATTTTTTTTTTTAAACTATATAATAATGTACTAAACACTGAAGCAGGATCTTAAAAATTTACAATATTTTTTCATGGTGAAAAAAATTTCTGAATGTGACTCTATTTTAATTTCTTATGTCGAGCTAGCTCCATACCGGATAATTATTTTGGAATAAAATTTACGCCATTGTATAGGGAATTTAATTTTCTAGACACTAAAGCAGCATTATTTGAAAAAAACAAATCCTAATAATTTTTAAACCAACAAAAACTACAAAATGTACCATATAAACGCGCGCACTGCGCTCGATTGCTCAGTGCCGCCGACTCGAATTTTTGTTTTTAACCCCCGACGAAAAAACGGAGGGGTGTTATAAGTTGGACGTGTGTGTGTGTGTGTGTGATAGGGTGTGTGTGTGTGTGTCTGTCTGTGGCATCCTAGCTCCCAAACGGATGGACCGATTTGGATGCGTTTTTTTTTATTAGGAAGCTTGTTTATGCCATATGAATCAATCCGTATTCACCCGTACTCCTCTTTCAAGGCGCCCCGCTTTCGCTGGTTAGAGTAGGATGCAACACAATCAATCAATAAAACATTAGGTTTGTATTTTTTTATTCCAAAACTACGCATCGAAACAAAAAAGTAAAAATCTACAGATTTAGATAATAATAATATATAAGGTCTTTCAAAATTAGTTAATAGTACGCTAAGGGAGGTTCTGTATCATATAGGGAGTAAAACCTATATAAAATTTTTTGGACCTTGGGTTTTTTTTATGTAAAATATTTTTTTATGTATTTAAATAAAAAAAATTGTGGTTGATTATTATAGCCTAATCGATTCAGTTTCATAACAGTAACAAAACAGTCTTATTTACCATTATGATGTAACACGTGTAAGTTGGTAAAAAAAATCAAATTCTTTCTTTTGCATACTAATAAAACTAAAATAGTGGTTTTTCACAATTTCTGAAAGAAAGAGATCTATGTGTTGCAAGACTTTTTTGTTCCTGGCATGAAACTGAAACGATTAAGAAAACATTTTTTTTTTACATTTAAAATTGAAAAAAAATAATTTTTAAAAAAAATAAATTCTTTGTTCTTCAAAAGTGATCTATTTCCGATACAGAACCCCCCCTTAGCGTACTATGAACAAATTTTGAAAGACCTTGATTTGGTCACGTTGCCTTAAATACGTTTTTATAACTAAATTCAGAGGGCATGTTCATGATTTTTTTTCTATAGAGCGAAGTTAAGCTTTTTGAAAACACAATTTGATGTTTTCAAAAAGCTATCGATCTGCGCTGATAGATGAAGTATTACATACCTATATTAAAAAACTGAATCTGTCAGGTGAGTAAACTTCTTGAAATTCGAGTCAGACGCAGCCTCACGTCACCTTAACGCGAACCCGCCGTCCCCTTTCCACCTCCGCACGACGCGCACTGGGCAGGGTTTGCATCCCTCCCTACACGCTGGACTTACCGCGGATGCGTGCCAAGCGGTTCTGCAGATCTTAACTCTACAGAACCGGTAAACTCTGGAACACTCTCCCTGCCCATATATTTTCCCCCAAGTACAGCCTCGGGGTCCATCAAGATGTCCTTCTTCGTTACGAGGTGGTAGGGTTTATCCCGCCCGGGTTGCTACCACCACCGCACTGAATGAAACGTCTGTCGAAACGGCTATGTAAATAGTTCGTGTTTTCCACCCAGTTCAGTGTAGCCGACATGAAATGAAGGGAAGCACTGACATGGCCCCTAGTTCAACCGGTGTTATTGGCTGAAATACGGATGTTGTAGGTGATGTAGCCAACCGTGACAGTTTCCATGAAAAGACAACACATAACAACAACAACAACCATAACAACACATAACAACAACAACACACAACAAAACCAAACAGAATCAAACAACAACAACAACAACAAAAACAGCAAACACTAACAACACCAACCGCTTTCAGATCCCGCAGCGAGCATGGAGGAGCAGTTGCTACAGATGCGCGCGCAGCTGTCCGCCCTGGCGCAGCTGCCGGGAGTGATATCGCAAACTCTAGAGCAGGTCACCCAACAACTGGGGCAGCTTACCAAGCAGGAGGTGAGAGGACTATGCATGTTCTGTCCTGTCTCGTTTTTGCGTCCGTACCTCATAGGGGTCCATATAGGGTGTGTACCTCCTTTTTAGGGTCCGTACCTCGAATAAAAGTGTGTTAATGAGTAAATTTTGTATTCTTCAAACAAGTTCCCCCGAAGGGGAAGTAAAGAAGTAAAGAGCTCCACGAGTCCAGACCTTTCGGTCCCTGGACTCTTAACGCTTCTCGCACTAACAGGTCCTACGAAATGATACCTCACGCCCATGCAGGAGATAGAGAAAACCAGTGAAAATAATTTATCTAGCCTGTCTTGAACCTAGCCTCCCTAAAGCCTATAATTTCTCGCTCTAAGAGGTCCTACAAAATGATACCTCACGTCCTTGCAGGAGATAGAGAAAACTACTGAAAAGAATTTATCTAGCCTTTCTTGAACCTAGCCTTCCTAAAGTCTATACTTTCTCGCACTAAAAGGTCCTGCGAAATGATACGTCACGCCCTTGCAGGAGATAGAGAAAACCACTGGAAAGAATTAAAGTTTGAATCAGGAATTGTTCTAAATCTCTTATTCTATCATGTAAACATATTTTTATGTAGGATTTTGGGATTTTTAGGGACAAAATTAATTTTTTTTGTAAAGGTGTTCCCAAGGATTAAATTTACAACAAATAAGAGGTAATGAAAATAAGGAATCATTTAAAAAAATTGTTTTGTTTTTATTAAATTTATCACTAATAATCAGTGAATCCACCCCTTACATTAATTACGCATCTACACCTATTGTGCATACTAAAATTAAATTATCATTATGCGCCTGAGGAATTTGGTCCCAGGTCCTACATAAGTGCACAAACAAACAGCTCTTCTCCCGTCGCGATGTTGCCTGGCTGATGCCGCAAAGCTCTTCTCTGGAGCATGTCCCATGCATGCTCAATAGGATTGAGGTCTGGAGATTGAGCAGGCCACGGCATCACCGATACATCACGCGCCTGAAGTTCCGCCGCAACGACCCGCGCCATGTGTGGGCGGGCATTGTCATGCATAAGGACAAAATCTGGACCCATATGCAGTCGGTGTGGCACGATGACAGGTGTCACCACCTGGTCACGATATCTTGCAGCAGTTAGGTTCCCATTTATCAAAATGAGATCAGTTCTTCCACCGCTGCGAATATCCGCCCAAACCATGATGGTGCCACCCTTGTAGGGATGAACCTCTTGAAGGTTCTGGAGGCGATTTACTCATCCAGGTGTCCGCCAGACACGAATTCTTCTCGTATCTGGGGGAAAGCCGAAACAAGACTCATCCGTGAAGAGAAGTGACGACTACTGTTCATTAGTCCAATTTAGGTGAGCAAGAGCCCATTGTAGTCTCCTTGCGCGATTCCCACGTCGAAGCGCTGGGACTCGAAGCGTTCTACGGGCATGAAGGTTGACTTCGTGCAATCGGCTTCTGACAGTTTGGTCGCTGACAAGTAAACCTTATTCTGCCTGCAGCCGTTGGACCAGCTGCATCGCCGTAGCTGTGGGTTGTCTTCTGGCCGCTACTTGGAGAATACGGTCTTGCCTGCGGCTGGTTATGCGAGATCTTCCTTCGTGTCGTTCAGCCACACTTCCGTAGGCACGGTATCTTGTCCACAGCCGACTGATGACATTCTGTCTAGTGCCCAAGGCCTCAGCCACGTCGCGCTGATAGCTGCCGGCTTCCAGCATTCCCACTGCTCGTAACATCTCCTCCCCCTGGTCAAATGACGTCGCGCCATAGTGTCTGAAGTATCGAGTTAACACGCAAGATGAATTTGACTTTAAATTTTGCGGTTAGAGTTAGATGTGTAAAGAATTAAAAAGAAATTGCAACAAGAATTAAAAAGAAGTCACAACTTTAGACTTGGTGCTGCTAATAATGTCTAACAAACTGATAAACTGTCACAAACACAAACATTATTGACTCACGTGATAGAATTCGAGATGGCTAAGCATTCCAAATTCAAACTTGAAAAAAAATATTGGTACTTTTTATTTTACTTGAAAAAATATGTCATATCCCTAGACACTTTTGATGTGTGTATTTTATAGTAGGCGCTGGCTTATTTTCTACCGTAGAATGATGAGCGCCGTGGTGGGACCAGATCCCACGATGTTTATGGTAGATCGGCCGCACCTCCACCATCGGATTCTGGGCCCTCATTCAACGCTAGCGTGAAGCATTCGGAACCCAACAAGCATCCCCAGGCGCAGTCGCATTACCAGCATTAACTTCGATTTAGAAATGCCTTCGTTCATTTCTACACTTGCTTGTTTGTGTAAATATGTTGTATTTTAGCTGAGAGAGTGCAGCTGTCCCTCTTGCGTCTGGCGGGTAGTGCGCGCGGGGAACAGAGACAGCCAAATACCTAACACGTATTCCCCTTTTTTTTTCAGAAGGAAGATGTGATTCAAGCCGAGAGTGGGGTGACTGTCACAGAAATTGAAGAAGACACCATCTGTGTACAGGGTTAGTATTCAAGAGTAGTTGGGGATTATATCGAAAGTGAGAGGTACCTATATCACCTAGACTATATAGATAGATAATACATTAAAATACCTACTTTAATGATTAAATTTGTACTTTAAATCAATATAACACTTGATTTTTAGGATGTCGGATCCCTTAGTGCAGCCATACTCAAAGTGTGCTCCGCGGAGCCCGGGCTCCGCGGAGCCTCTGTGGGGGCTCCGCGAGAATACGAGAAAAAACAATCAAAATACACCTCTCCTCTCTGGCTCGATTCAGCTCGGCTGCGCAGACGTCATGGCGTCACAGTTTCATACCTGTTGTTCATTGTTTTTCTCTTATGTTATATATAATATATATTATAATATTATGTAAGTATCTGTTACACTGTAATATTATTATTAATAAAGAATGCACAACAACAATTTTTTGTTTATTTTAGGGCTCCGTCAAATATTTCGCTTTCCAAAAGCGTTCCGTCACCAAAAAACTTTGAGAACCGCTGCCTTAGTGGTTATTATCGCTTATTCCATATGTGGAATACTCGGAGGAACTTTTAACGCGACCCCTCCGTCCCCTTTCCACTACCGCACCACGCGGATGACGTGGACCGGGCGGGGAATGGCGGCATGGCGGGGATTGCATTCCTTCCTACACGCTGAACTTACCGCAGATGCGTACCAATCTGTTCTGTACACACTAAACAGGTTCTGTAGATCTCTCCTCCAAGAACCGGCAAACTCTGGAACGCTCTCGCTGCCCACATAATTTCCCTCCAAAGTACAGTCACGTCCTTCAAGAGGGGCGTGAATGGGCATCTGTCAGGCCGGCATGGCATTCGCAACCTCTGCATTCAATAATATTTTTTTTACGAACTGACGCGGTTGGCTACATCACCTACAACATCCGTGATGTCATCCCATAACACCGGGTGAACTAGGTGCCATGTCAGTGCTTCCCTTCGATCGTGCCGGCTACACTGAACTGAACGGAAAACACAAACAATTTACATAGCCGTTTCGACCGACGTTTCATTCAGTGCGGTGGTATCAACCCGGGCGGGTTGAACCCTACCACCGAGTAAGGTAGGAAGGGAAGGGACAGCGGAAGGGACTGTGGAAGGGACCTACAGTTTTCACTATTACTGTAGGTGCAAATCAAATAAAGCATTTCATTTTCAGAGTCTGTCGACGTCACGGAAGAGTCCCGCGAGGCGTCCCTCGCGTGCGAGACCAACGTCAACACGCGCGGAGGCGAGGGTGCAGCCGAGGCCGACCCGGAGCCGCGCGCGGCGACCCCGGCTGCGGCGGCGGCGGCGCGCGAGCCGCTTGAGCAGTGCGGTGATGTCGAGCAGGCTGGGCCGGACGAGCAGGACAGGATTGATGCGCAGAAGAAGGTGATCTAGTGCTTAACCTAACTGACATATAATAACCTAACCTAACTGACACATAACCTAACCTAATTGACACCTTTAACCTAACCTAACCTAATTAATTGACACATAATCTAACCTAACTGACACATAATCTATAACCTGGTTATTTGAAGAAAGGGATTGAAAATGGCGACGTTTTACACCTGTACAGTCGGCATTAAAATTTTTTTGTTATAGTAGGTATATTTTTTAAATTTAAAATGTTTGTCTTGGAACAATTGCTTTATATTCTTTAGACGGCAATACTGTGTGAGCGAGAGGCAAATAAGAATGCCACCGTTTTCAATCCCTTTCTTTAAACAACCAGGTAGTCGGTACGTAACATAACTGTCATATAGGTATGACGTAACGTAATCTAAATAATTGACACATAATCTAAATTAGCTGACACATAACCGACCTAACAAAATTGTCACATAACCTAACCTAACTGACAAATAAACAACCTAACCTAACTGATACATCAACTAACTTAACCTGAACCTGGCACATAAACTAACCTAACCTAACTGACATATAAACAAACTTAGAATTTACTAACTAATACATAACCTAACCGATACATAACGTAACCTAACCTAACTTAACCTAACCTAACCTAACCTAACCTAACCTAACCGATACATAACGTAACCTAACCTAACCTAACCTGACCTAACCGATACATAACGTAACCTAACCTAACCGATACATAACGTAACCTAACCTAACCGATACTTAACGTAACCTAACCTAACCTAACCTGACCTAACCGATACATAACGTAACCTAACCTAACCGATACATAACGTAACCTAACCTAGCCTAACCTAACCAATACATAACGTAACCTAACCTAACGGCTTTTAAAAGCGCACGTTCTCGGTTGCAGGAGCTAATGGTAGAGCTACAGAAGGAGCACGAGCAGCGGCAGGTGAAGCAGCGCGCGACACCGCGCCCCAAGCCGGCGTTCGGCCCGCGCGTGCCATCCGAGCGGCCGCTCGTGTTGCCGGGCGGCAGGCGGTGGAGGAACGAGAAGGACGCCTTCAATGAGGACTTCATTAGGGAAACGCTCGCGTCGCAGGCGGAAATTATACAGGGCAAGACGAAAGGGTGAGCATTTTTAATAATTTTTTTTTTTACATCTTACCTCACATGGCCAGATTACCACTGGTTGTTAGCCTATCATCGCACCTAGCTCCGGGCAGCATATTTCCAAAGTCTAGTAAGCGAGTTGCTCTGATTGGTCGTCTCAACTTTGCCGGGAAATATAAATTTCGGAAGTATTTCCGAAAATTAAGTTTTCTCAGGTGGTTATAAAAACAAAATAACCATAACCTAATTTTAACAACTTAACATTGCTTAAAAAAAAGTAAAACAAAAAAAATTGGCAAAAGGGACACGAACCCATGGCCGAGATCGAAAAAATAAACCCTACACTCTACCACTGAGCCACCAAAGTTCATAAACGACGAAACGAATATCGGATTCAGTATGTTCGCTTCCGAAATATATATTTCCCGCCAAAGTTGAGACGACCAATCAGAGCAACTCGCATACTAGACTTTGGAAATATGCCTCCGGGCAGGTACCACGTTATAGTGCATTCGCTGTGGTCATGCTGGCTACACTGGATTGGTCGGAGAGCACGGACAAATTTTCGCAGCCTTTTCGACCGACCTGCAATGCAGGTCGGAAGATGGGTTTAACCATAGACGTACCCATCCATTTACCACCTAGTAAAATAAGTGATGGAACCTAGGTATGTGGGACTAACTACATTATGTAGGTACTACATGCAAGGAAAGATTAAAGGTAAGCGTTCAAAGGTTCGCATCGCACGCATCGGACGGATCGGATCCAACGGACTTTGGTATACTTTATATGGTATGCCATAGAAGTGCCTCTACTCATCCGCATCGGCCGGACCGCACGCATGGGACCGTCGGCAATGTAGACGAGAATTCTCGAAGGCGCAACTTTTCCGATGCGTGCGGATGACGTCATTCGAATGACCAAATAAATCATTCCGTATACTCTGCACGGCCAATGTTGACAGTGACTCATCTTAAATGGGCGTTTACACAGAGGCGAATTCTCTGGACCTGTCCTAATCGATTGCACTTTTTTATCAGGGTTAATCCCTATGAAAAATAAATTTGGTCTTAATTAAGTTTGTAAAGAAATAATGTAGAAATAATTTAATTCCTCAAATAAGATCTTATATCGTGTAGGGCCGGTACTTTAAAATAATAGCCCCACTGCATCTGACCCGTGTATGTCGTAAAAGGCGACTATCGGATATGGCTCCCTTCTCATATTACTAGGTGGTAGGGTTTAACCCGCCCGGGTTGGTACCACCGCACTGAATGAAACGTCGGTCGAAACGGCTATGTAAATAGTTTGTGTTTCCGTCCAGTTCAGTGTAGCCGGCACGACCGAAGGGAAGCACTGACGTGGCACCAAGTTCACCCGGTGTTATGGGCTGACATTACGGATGTTGTAGGTGATGTAGCCAACCGTGTCAGTTTTCATAAAAAAAAAAGATGAAAAAACAACTTACCGAGATTCGTATTTTTCTGGGAAATTTTCTATACCCTCGGTCCTTGGATCATTGAAGCCAAAAGCTCCTTGAAGACGCTTGGCCCTCTGCCGGTGGACGGACGCAACTGGCGTCCCACAATCAAGGGCCTAATTTATTCAAAGGGTAAGCCTTGCCAACCAGCGGGGTAATGCCGCAAGTGTTCTAGGAACATTTGAAAACGCCCCTTTTGATAGATAAGTATTTTCATGTTTGTTAGTTAGGTTTTAATTATTTTGTTATTAGTATTAGGTAACTTCTTTATGTTTTATGAAAATAAATGGTAATATAGATTTGGATGGAATATATTATAACAAACGCTCGCGTCCGCGTCGAGTGACTTGCAAATGAAGACTGAGCTATGTAAACGCGCATTCACCCCCTCGGGGGGTTGGGTTGGGAGTTTGGGAGGAGCGGTAACATGTGATGGGTCACTGTCAACATTATCCTAACAGAGTATAGATTCAGATTCAGATTTTTATTTCGCCATAAAGAACACACAACAATAACAATATTTCATTTAGACATATGCATATTCAGTGTGGTTCGTCATCATTTTTTTTTTGTCATGTCCCGTTTAGCAGTGCAATCTAAGGAAGAACCGGCCGAGAAACCTTACAGAGCTTTTTTTAAATATAACTTACATACTAAGTTTTCTATATACAGTAGAGCCTCGATAATTCGTACTCGGCTAATCCGAACGCCTCTATAATCCGAACAGCGGCAAGTGACCCCCTCTCACTGACGAATCTAGGAATGATTCATCATTCTTTTATTTATTGACGGTTCTCCTAGGTACTCCAAATATCAAGAAAATACCCCACTCGCAAGCCATATCAGCACATAACACTTGCTTGGACTGGGCTGACGAAAATGACCTTTCGTTATCCGAAAAGATGATGCTACGTAATTTGAGGGACAAGGCAATTTATTTGTGAAATAGAACCCGCCAGACTAAAATAGATCAGTTTATAACTGAGTAGGTAACTGTTTTTTTGCGTATTTTATGATTCAGAAGGTCACTCAATATATTTTTTCAAAGTATACAGCTGTTTTATTGAATTTGTCTATATGGACATACTATAATCCGAACGCTTCGTGAGTCCGAACAGGGGTCGTTTTTTGGTAGTTCGGATTATCAAGGCTCTACTGTATAAGCAAAACATTAAAAATTGTTTCGCGAGGAATGGTGTTATTGGCTGTGTCTGATCTTCCGTTGAAGTATTGGGCACAGAAACCCGCGCCGGCTGTCTATAAAAAAAAAATAAAATATTAAGTCAAGTTAAATACCCATTAAAAAGAAAAAGATAATAAAATACAAAACAAAGAACATAGGTTTCAGTCAAGTTATGATAAATAAAATTTGAGTTTATGCATTTAAACAATTTGAAATATAAAATTCAGCAGAATTTTTATTTACAGTAAGAAAAAAAAAATCACTTACTTAACTTAAAAAATGGATTGTCAGCTGAAATATTTTCAGCTGGCTCTGGAACACATTGCCACTATTTATTGATTTTATTGTATCAGGAACATTTTCGTACAATTTGGGTCCAATCACGTCAGGGTCTTTTTCAGTCATCGCCAATTTATAGTATGTAATAAAACATGTCATTCATATTTTCTAGGTGTCAGTACGAAAGCATTCGCCTCCCATACGACGAAAGGTTTGTCATTTCATTATCATGTTCGCATCCATTTTGTTCACCCTTAACATATTTATCAGGTCACCCCTAGTGCACAATTTTGGAACCCATGACCTTTGTATTTTATTGACCATTTAATAATCAAGGCGGTTACTTATGGATGTTTTAAAAAAAATACTATTAGTCATAACAACTAAAAAATTTTAACTTGGCTGTCTAGGTACACAGGTACCTACTGCAAACTATAATGCTTTGTATTGTTCGCAAACGATAATACTTGGTATTGTTTGCAAACGATAACGTTTTGTATTGTTTGCAAACGATAATACTTTGTATTGTTGGCAAATGTTAATGCTTTGGTATTATTAGCAAATGATGATGCTTTGGTATTGTTTGCAAACGATAACGCTTTGTATTGTTTGCAAACGATAATACTTTGTATTGTTGGCAAATGTTAATGCTTTGGTATTATTAGCAAATGATGATGCATTGGTATTGTTTGCAAACGATAACCTTTGTATTGTTTGCAAACGATAATACTTTGTATTGTTTGCAAATGTTAATGCTTTGGTATTATTAGCAAATGATGATGCTTTGGTATTGTTTGCAAACGATAACGCTTTGTATTGTTTGCAAACGATAATACTTTGTATTGTTTGCAAATGTTAATGCTTTGGTATTATTAGCAAATGATGATGCTTTGGTATTGTTTGCAAACGATAACGCTTTGTATTGTTTGCAAACGATAATACTTTGTATTGTTTGCAAATGTTAATGCTTTGGTATTATTAGCAAATGATGATGCTTTGGTATTGTTTGCAAACGATAACGCTTTGTATTGTTTGCAAACGATAATACTTTGTATTGTTTGCAAATGTTAATGCTTTGGTATTATTAGCAAATGATGATGCTTTGGTATTGTTTGCAAACGATAACGCTTTGTATTGTTTGCAAACGATAATACTTTGTATTGTTTGCAAATGTTAATGCTTTGGTATTATTAGCAAATGATGATGCTTTGGTATTGTTTGCAAACGATAACGCTTTGTATTGTTTGCAAACGATAATACTTTGTATTGTTTGCAAATGTTAATGCTTTGGTATTATTAGCAAATGATGATGCTTTGGTATTGTTTGCAAACGATAACGCTTTGTATTGTTTGCAAACGATAATACTTTGTATTGTTTGCAAATGTTAATGCTTTGGTATTATTAGCAAATGATGATGCTTTGGTATTGTTTGCAAACGATAACGCTTTGTATTGTTTGCAAACGATAATACTTTGTATTGTTTGCAAATGTTAATGCTTTGGTATTATTAGCAAATGATGATGCTTTGGTATTGTTTGCAAACGATAACGCTTTGTATTGTTTGCAAACGATAATACTTTGTATTGTTTGCAAATGTTAATGCTTTGGTATTATTAGCAAATGATGATGCTTTGGTATTGTTTGCAAACGATAACGCTTTGTATTGTTTGCAAACGATAATACTTTGTATTGTTTGCAAATGTTAATGCTTTGGTATTATTAGCAAATGATGATGCTTTGGTATTGTTTGCAAACGATAACGCTTTGTATTGTTTGCAAACGATAATACTTTGTATTGTTTGCAAATGTTAATGCTTTGGTATTATTAGCAAATGATGATGCTTTGGTATTGTTTGCAAACGATAACGCTTTGTATTGTTTGCAAACGATAATACTTTGTATTGTTTGCAAATGTTAATGCTTTGGTATTATTAGCAAATGATGATGCTTTGGTATTGTTTGCAAACGATAACGCTTTGTATTGTTTGCAAACGATAATACTTTGTATTGTTTGCAAATGTTAATGCTTTGGTATTATTAGCAAATGATGATGCTTTGGTATTGTTTGCAAACGATAACGCTTTGTATTGTTTGCAAACGATAATACTTTGTATTGTTTGCAAATGTTAATGCTTTGGTATTATTAGCAAATGATGATGCTTTGGTATTGTTTGCAAACGATAACGCTTTGTATTGTTTGCAAACGATAATACTTTGTATTGTTTGCAAATGTTAATGCTTTGGTATTATTAGCAAATGATGATGCTTTGGTATTGTTTGCAAACGATAACGCTTTGTATTGTTTGCAAACGATAATACTTTGTATTGTTTGCAAATGTTAATGCTTTGGTATTATTAGCAAATGATGATGCTTTGGTATTGTTTGCAAACGATAACGCTTTGTATTGTTTGCAAACGATAATACTTTGTATTGTTTGCAAATGTTAATGCTTTGGTATTATTAGCAAATGATGATGCTTTGGTATTGTATGCAAATGATAATGCTTTGGTATTATTAGCAAATGATGATGCTTTGGTATTGTATGCAAATGATAATGCTTTGGTATTATTAGCAAATGATGATGCTTTGGTATTGTATGCAAATGATAATGCTTTGGTATTATTAGCAAATGATGATGCTTTGGTATTGTTTGCAAACGATAACGCTTTGTATTGTTTGCAAACGATAATACTTTGTATTGTTTGCAAATGTTAATGCTTTGGTATTATTAGCAAATGATGATGCTTTGGTATTGTTTGCAAACGATAACGCTTTGTATTGTTTGCAAACGATAATACTTTGTATTGTTTGCAAATGTTAATGCTTTGGTATTATTAGCAAATGATGATGCTTTGGTATTGTTTGCAAACGATAACGCTTTGTATTGTTTGCAAACGATAATACTTTGTATTGTTTGCAAATGTTAATGCTTTGGTATTATTAGCAAATGATGATGCTTTGGTATTGTTTGCAAACGATAACGCTTTGTATTGTTTGCAAACGATAATACTTTGTATTGTTTGCAAATGTTAATGCTTTGGTATTATTAGCAAATGATGATGCTTTGGTATTGTTTGCAAACGATAACGCTTTGTATTGTTTGCAAACGATAATACTTTGTATTGTTTGCAAATGTTAATGCTTTGGTATTATTAGCAAATGATGATGCTTTGGTATTACTTATTACTTTGGATTACTTCCGTTTGGAAAACGGTTGAGTGTGCACCAGTGGTACTGATCTATTAATGTTCAGCTCCAGTGAGAAAATGCCCGCACCCGTTCCGCTGCTTGTCCGTGACCCGTCTGTGAAGATTCTGAGTTCCGTCTCACTAGATGGGCCAGGGTTTCTTGGTCCTATTATGACCTCGAAATGTTTTTCGAAAAGGTGGGTGGTGGGAATCCGATCGGAACCTGCCCTTAATAGGGGTAGTTCACTGCACACCGTGTGAAGGACACTTGTGTGTTTTACCGGTTCGTCCCCTTTCCATAAACCTAGCGCATTGAGCCTCAGTGCGGACGCCGCTGCCTCCTGTCTGACAAAAGGGTCCAGAGGCGTCAGACAGAGCATGGCTTCAATGGCGGCCGTGGGTGTTGTGCGCATACAACCCGTAATACCTATGCAGGCAAGCCTCTGCAGCTTCTCTAATTGCATCGTTGTGGTCCGCAGTTTGGATCTGGGCCACCAGACCACGGGTCCGTATGACAGCATCGGTCTCACTATGGCAGTGTACGTCCACTGGGTAATTTTGGGGGTTACACCCCATGTTTTTCCCAGCAGCCTGCGGCACTGCCAGAATGAGACGGTTGCTTTTTGTATTTTTTGGACCAAGTGCCTACTCCAATTGAGTTTATTGTCAAGAATAATGCCCAGATACTTGACTTCCTCTGACTTTGTTAGCATTGTGCCATTAAGCGTCGGGTATGTAAGGTTCCCGAGCTTCCTCTTGTTCGTGAAAAGAACCATCTCTGTCTTCTTCGCGTTCACCGACAGAGATTGTTCCTTGCACCAGTCCTCAATGATCTTGAGAGCCACTTGGTATACGTAACGTACGCTGTATGTGTAATTTATCAGTGAAAACTCTCATTTTATCCGAGGATGTCAAAATGTTCTCATTACTTTCCTGCGTACTCGTATTTAATTTGTTGAGGTGTTCAAACAAATCAATCAGAAAATGTCATTGTGGATAATATATATATATAGATAGACGATAAATTATGCTTGCTCTTTTCTTCCGCTGTTTTCATGCAAATTTTGAATGAGTTAGGTACTTAGAATTAGCGGCACACTGGTTGAAAATCCATGGTCTAACTAAACAATAACAATGGAAGCGAATTAGTTCGAATTGAACAGTGCCCGCGCGACCGTTACATGTTTTAAATTTGTAAATGCTCCTGAAAACGCTCTCAATACGGGAAGCGACCACCGATAAGTTGGCCCTATTACAAAGTGCCCGTGTTGTCGTTCTGTTCTGCAGGTCTATTCTTGTAAATTCTGACAGCGGAATCAGCGCTGTTGTGGCGCTGAGAGCCACTTACCAAAGTAGCTCTCAGCGCCACATCAGCGCTGATTCCGCTGTCAAAATTTACAAGAATAGACCTGCAGGTCTCTGTCTCTGTCTGTATCTCGATACCGCGTGACACCTGACAAAAGTTATCATGGGTCAAAACCTTGCAAATAACCCCACTCACCCACAAAGAAATTTGTCGGTCGATGTGCCAAACACCCTGTATAACACCTAAAATATACATACAATACTTGTCCATTCGGAATTAAGGTTTCGTTTTTCTGTTCGAATGAAGAGTTTCAATCTTACAGACTTCTATATTATTCTGCAGGATAAACTTCATGAAATGGGAGAAGCCGGTGAAGACGATGGACTATCTGAAGGATTCGGACGTGTACAAACTTGTTCACAACATGGACGCCGCGCCGGGGAGGCAGGTGGAGCGCCTGCCGTCCGTGGTGATGTCCGAGAGCGAGTATAGAGAAGTATGTAACGTTACATCACAATATTTGTTGCACTCATGTCAGCCTGTTACACCGCGGCTTCCTTGTCGAAGCAGCGTTCCATTATCTTTTCTTTGTACCTAGTCTGCAATATGATGTGTGTGTGAGGACGGTGGGGTCGGTACTTAAAAAGAATAGCCCCACTGCATCTCTCCCCGTGCATATCTTGTGGCGACTAAGGGATAAGGACAAGGTGTCGTGCTAAAGGGCGACAGGATAGCCAGTTTGTATGTCTTAGATTGTCTTTGTTTGCATGTATATCTCAGTAAGTTCAGTTAAAGAATAGCCCCCACTGCATATCTCCATGTGCATTTCGTAAAAGGCTACTAAGGATTAAGGACGAGATGCCGTGCTAAAGGGCGACGGAATAGCCATCTATCACCTCCGAACGGTCCTTCCACCGAGTCGTGCAGCAGGTGGGTCTTCGTGCCTTACTTGCTGCTTGATAGTAGTTATGTTGTCCTAATATACATAACTAAACGTGGTGGTCGGTGTTGTACTGTAATTTACGGGAGTACTTGCAGCACAACACCGATTACTCTGCTTACCCCGATTGTTGAGATACAGCGTGTGGTCTGTTCTGCAAGATGGAAAACACAAGCTATTTTTTCCATATCCGATTCGACCAAACTTCGTTCAGTGTGATGGTACCAATCTGTACGCCATGGTACCAAATAATGGAAAACACCTACAGTTTTACGTGGAATCTAAACCATGGCAATTCTCAACTCCAAGTTATTTTTATTTATTAAACAAGAATTATAAAAAATCGGTCAAGGTTTAGACCGGGCTGGAAATACATAAACTCCGTAAGACAATTTTGTATGGAGAAAAATAGTCACGTCACTAATCTGTGTCTGTTCTTAAGTACCATCGATGATTTCTCACCGGTACCCAACCGGTACCTAGTGGATAGAGAAAACCGCCGAGCTATCGAGTCAGACAAACACCCCTTTGTTCCGCATAACGTCGCTCTTTATCTGACCTAGCAACCTCGAATCCGCGAGATTCTCCGAGACAACTCCGCAACGATACCGCTTCAGAAGCATCAAGTCGGTTTCGACCCCAACGTAACCATCTGCGATGCTCCTGCGAAATGCGATCAGATATGCGGAGGCGGCGCGAAGTGCCCCGAAGCGTGCGGTGGCGTTCTTCCCGATGTCTGCGCTGCGAAGCGACACGCTGTGATGTCTCAAGTTTGCGACGCCAAGAAACAGATGATCTGCGAAGCCAACAAGTCTAACATCGCATCGAAAATTCGACCCAGAGACGACACACCGGTTGTGAAAGAGTTGATAGTACCGCGGGCCGCCGCACCGTCTGAGAATATTCAGCCACGTCCGATATCGCACGCCGAAGCCGTCGAAATTGTCACGAACTACCTCGAAACTTACGCGCATGTGCAGTCGCGCGCTTCGTCGGCGATACTTTAGTGAGTCGGTGTTCGTGTGTGGTTGGGCGCCATTTTATTTTGAGAAATGACACCGTGTCCATTTCATGTAGAATTTGAGTGATGGACGCCATTTTGTCATATGAAATGACGTATCATTTCGCGTATCTAGTAGTTGAGTGAGAACGTCATTTTGTCATGGAATGACGTATCATTTCGCTTAGTAGTTTAGTGATGGACGCCATTTTGTCTTCAGAAATGACGTATCATTTCGCGTACCTAGTATTTGAGTGATGGACGCCATTTTGTGTTCAGAAATGACGTATCATTTTTTGTAGTAGTTTGAGTAATTGACGCCATTTTGTCTTAAGAAATGACGTACCTATCATTTCGCTTAGTAGTTGAGTGATGGACGCCATTTTGTCTACAGAAATGGCGTATGATTTTTCGTAGTAGTTGAGTGATTGACGCCATTTTGTCTTAAGAAATTACGTATCATTTCGCTTAGTAGTTGAGTGATGGACGCCATTTTGTCTTCAGAAACGACGTATGATTTTTCGTAGTAGTTGAGTGATTGAAGCCATTTTGTCTTAAGAAATTACGTATCATTTCGCTTAGTAGTTAAGTGATGATGGTAGATGGTACGCCATTAGGTATATCTCAATGTGTTTCTCGCTGCTTGATAGTTATCTTGTCCGAATACTTTGCAAAACTCGATGGCCGGTGTTGTGCTGTAATTTATCAGAGTACTTGCAGCACAGCGCCGATTATTCTGCTTAGGTACCCTTATTGTCGGGATACAGCGTGTGGTATATGTGTTTATGTCAGTATGTATATCACAATGTTTGGTGTGTTGTTACAGAAATGCCGGACGATGACGCCGCCTTGCGACCTCCCTGATGACCAACTCTACTACCTATCACATTAATGTGCTTCCCTTCATGTACCTAATCGCAAAAATTAAAACCGGCCAAGTGCGAGTCGAACTCGCGCACCGAGGGTTCCGTATCGCCATGTCATGGTCAGCGCCACTCACGCCATCGAGCCAATCACAGCGCACGGACGCTTTTGGACGTGCGAGCCGACTTTGCCTTGCAGTAAAAATTGTACTTGCGCAAATTCCACGCGTTCAAAATATTTTGCAAACTACGCTAAAAGGTCACTTAAGTAGGTATTCGTTTTTTCTGTTTTATATTCTTGCGATTAGTACCTATAGTCTGTTGAGTTAATTGCATTGGCGTAATAGAGGGGGGGGGGGGGGGGGGGGGGGGTGGGGGCGGGGGGCGGGTGGGCACGGCCCACCCCAGAAGTGTCTGGTGCCCACCCCAGGATGTTGGGTTGCCATCACAAAATTCTAGGGTGGGCACTTAAATAATTTCACACAAAAAACACTTAAATAATCTACAACTGAGGAATCAACATAGAATTCCATTTCCATTCAGGTAATCAATAAACACTTTTCACAAAAACATTTTTTGTTTAAATTTATTCAGGTAAAGAAACTTTCCGAAATCAATGGCCGAAATACGGCTCAACACTTCAAGTTCAAATTACCTACTTTTATTATACATCGGGCTTCGGCTTCATCTGCCATCCTCTTTCAGGTGCCGGGCCCACCCTGGAAAATAACCCTAGATGCGCCAATGGTTAATTGCGATGTTATTGGCTTTCTGCCGGTGGGTTTTCGCATCACCTTTCATGATCTGTATATGAACGAAAACGTTTGGCCCAATTTTGATTTTAAATGTATCATCGGAATTTTGAAAATACGAGTAACTATGTCATAGAAAATTGTGTATTTTACTATTTTTTCTAACTGCCTACACATTTTATTTTAATATGTTATTATCACAATATGTATTGCTTAAAACCCCCCCGTGAACTTATTATTTTTGTAATTTTTGACATGTTTCTGAATACAAAAAATACAATTACAATAAATGGAGTCTTTTATTTACGAATATTTTTTTTATGGCAACTGTCACGGTTGGCTCCATCGCCTACATACAACCCTCGTGATGTCAGCCCGCAATACCTTCGTGAATTAAGTAGGTGCCGTGTGGGTGCTTCGCTTCATTACATGTCGGCTACACTGAACTGGACGGAAAACACGAACTATTTACATAGCCGTTTCGACTGACGTTTCGCTCAGTGCGGTGGTATCAACCCTACCACCTAGTAAGGTAAGAAGGGGAGGGACCTACAGTTTAACGTGGAATCCGAACCGCGGTCAGCCTCCAACGGTCGAGCGGTCACCCATCCAAGTACTGACCGCGCTCAGGGTTGCTTAACAACACTCGACCGACCGCACCACTGAGCTACCGAGGCTGACCATAAGATGTGCCATAAGTAGCCGCTTTGAGCGACCGTTTATTCAGTGCGGTGGTACCAACCCGGGCGGATTGAGATCTACCACCTAGTGATGTAAGATGGGAAGGGACCTGCAGTTTTCACTACATACCTACTACTAGTCTTTGTAGTCAGAACTCTCAGCAAAATTGATAAGACTGTAAGCGATGTTTTTATGTGATACTTAGTGTAAATACTCGTAGTATGAAAAAAAAAGCCGGCCAAGTGCGAGTCGAACTCGCGCACCGAGGGTTCCGTATCGCCATGTCATGCTAGTGCCACTCACGCCATCTAGATGGCGTGTTATGAAATGCTTCATATTAGTTAAATGTCATGATTAGTTAAAATGCTTCATAATCTATTCGGTAGATGGCGCGCGCGCATATACTTTTTTGGTTTCTTCTATGGGAACCCCCGTGAATTTTTTACTTTTTCTTATTTTTATTATTTGTTGTTAGTTATATCCTATTCTGTGAAAATTTCAACGGGCTACCTATTACGGTTCAAGAGATACCTACCTACAGCGGTACAGCCCTCTGACAGACAGACGACGGACGAACAGACAGACAGACAGACAGACGGCGTAGGCTTAGTAATAGGGTCCCGTACCGGATACGGAACCCTAAAAATGTCCTGCGAAGTTTCTTGCCGGTTCTTCTTTGTGGGTGTAGTCCACAGAGCATGAAATGCGCGCCCGGCAGGTATTTGATGCTCTGTGGTGTAGTCGAACCGGATAGACCAAATTGTGACAAGTTCGAGTGCAGTCTTACTGCCATATTAATGCTCAATAAACAATAGATACAATATATATTCGCCCATTTCACGGGGAGTGCTCGGAAGAGCTGCCTAACGCGATCCCGCCGCCGCCGCCGCCGTCCCCTTTCCACCTCCGCACCACGCGCACCGGGCAGTGATTGAATCCCCACACGCTGGACTTACGCGCGGATGCTTACCAATCAGCTCTGCAGATCTTTCCTCTACAGAATTAGTGAACTGTGGAACGCCCACCCAACCAGGGTGAGCCCATATATTTCCCAAGTACAGTCTCGGGTTCTTGAACCCTCCCATACGACGGTCGTCGTTAGACACCTTATGGGTGGCTGGGCGCCACGTCAACACTTTCAATATAAAAAGGACCCAGAAACATGTCGGACTCAAAGGAGACTCCGCAAGGATTCTATGAAGGTATATACAAATGTATGTATAACCTGGTTTAAAGAAAGGGATTGAAAATGGTCGCGTTTTATAGTTGTACAGTCGTCATGAAATTTTTTTTTTTTTTTTGCATAAGTAGTATGTATACTTATTTTTTTATTTGCAAATGTTTGTCTTCGAACAATTTGCTTTATTTTCTTTAAACGGCAATTACTGTGTGAGCGAGAGGCAAATAGGAACGCCGCCATTTTCAATCCGTTTCTTTAAATAATGTACTGTCAGCGCGCACGTTCGTGGCCTCTGCGGGCGGAGGCCGATAGATCTTCAAACGATTATCCCTGTTTTGTCTTCGTACTTCAACCACGCAATAAAACCTTATTAGATAAATAATTTAATGCCATAAATAAAAAAGAGGTTTCGTAAATGTCGTTACTTTCAGAGATTGATTCACAACACTATATTATATATTCTCGCTTTCCTGCCGGATGCCACGAACGTACGCGCTGACTGTAGTACTTAATAGATAAAAATAAAACACCATTTTATTTTTAAACGATTTATTATCAACTTCATAAGCGTCGTATTACGTACATCGAACACCATACAATTCCCAATTCCATTTTGAGGTTTGTTTATTTCTATTTCAACACTTAACAAATCGATTTATGGGCCTCAAAACAAAAGACTGTCAACCTTCAAAACATTTTAAAACATCCTAGAAAAAGTACTTTTTACCTCGGTTAGAAATGCAAAGCACTTTACCGTGTTTTCTGTGAGAAAAGAATTAATTTTATTTCTTCACGGCTCTTGTTCTGAGTTCTGAGACCCTCATCTCCGCCCTCACTGCGTAATATACATCTTATGTTTAGGTACCGTAGCGTCTTCAAGTGGATTAGTAAATTGGATACAAGAACGTTAGAAGAAGTAGGGACGTCGGACTGTCCAATGCTTGTATGAGAACCAGCGTCGCCGAGCTCCGAGGGTAGCGGAGGGGACTTGGGTGGTATCGGATGGGGGAAGGTTGACGCTACGTGGCCAACGGGCGAGCGAAGAATGTTATTTGTACGTTTTTACTAATATCGTGTTACGCTGGCGCGGGGAAGGTCCCACGTCCCTAACTTTTCTAACGTTCTTAATTGGATATATCGATGGCCCACGTTCAAATTTAAGTAACCAGTCAAAAATTGTGTTTTTGGGTTAAGGGAAACTTTAGACTAACTAGTTGCATCTGCATCTCTCCCCGTGTATGTCGTAAAAGGCGACTTCTTATATTACTATGTGGTAGGGTTAAAAAAAATCAACTACGGAGATCGCACTAGTAAGAGCAACACGCTATAGGTAAAAATCTGGAATCCAATTTAAACATCCCTTCTTACGCGCATCTTTGAACTATGGGGGTGAGCAGCTATTAGTAATACGGACAAAAAAAAAATCTCGTATTACTAGTGGTAGTAAGACTGGTAGTAACACGGGTAACGAAGCAGAGGTACAACAGCTCGTCCCTCGTACTACGTCTGTAAGGCCACTCTTGTATCACACACATGCGCACGACCGACCGCGGCAACAAGATAACTCTTGTCGAACCACTCAAGAATTTCATAACGCAACCACGACGGTATTGAATAACTTGACAGGTTAAATTCTTATAGGTTAGAGTACGAAACCCCATAAGAGCAGACATAGTAATCACGTAGTTATTTTTGTCCATACAGAATCATCTTATGGGGCTTATGTTTTCATTGTTTAGGTAGGTAACCTACGCTTGGACATGTCGGAAATTCCGCCAGTTGTAAATTCAATGCGAAGAAGAACTGACAACCTTTTCCCCAAACTATTTGTCTGTCTCTGTTCGCCTCGCGCACTCCCCGCCAACGCAAGAGGGACAGCTGCACGCTCTCAGTTAATGTGCATACAAATTATGTAGCGAGACATACATGTACAAATTATGTACAACCAGCGAGAGCGGCCCTTTGAAAGAGGTGTACGGGTGAATACGGGTTGACAGGGCCTTAAAGGTCTCAGTGCGGAGAATAAGAACATAACCTAACACAATAGGCCGGGTCAAAAGATTTTGGAAAGAGAAAACATGCGCCATGAACGGCCCCTCGCAGAGGCGGACTAGCAGCCTTAGCCGCCCTAGGCCGTTTAGTACCAGCCGCCCCAATTCAATCCAGCCGCCCCTTTCAAGTTTACACCATAGATACAACTGTGAAGTTGTACGAAAATCAGTATTGCGTTCGGTTCAACCTGCCAGAAATATATCATTTCTCGGTTTATTTTACATATAGCAAAAGTATTTTTTATAAGTTTTGCGGCAATATTGACCTTATCGTCATAGCTAAATTATTTTGTCCGCGTAAATAGTGCGTCGTCTCCGCGCCGCCGCCGCGCTCACCACTCCCGCACGTCGCACGCACTTGCTTCGGCCGGCACCCTTTCTATTCTGTACCTGCGCTCACCGCTTCCAGCAGCAGGTACAGTTTGGCCGCCCTTAATATCTGGCCGCCCTAGGCCCGGGCCTAGTCGGCCTTAAGGAAAGTCCGCCTCTGGCCCCTCGTATCGGAACAGCTGTCGCCAGTGTTCGAACGCGCACAATCACAATTTCATACGGACGAACGCACGTACACATTCGCCGCAACGATTTTTTGCCAATCCAAAGCGCCGCATCCACGTGCGCTCTCGGACAGTCAGTCAGTCAGTCAGCGTGTAAGCGTCCACTGCTGGACATAGATACGCCTCTCCAATTTTCCTCCAGTCCTCCCGGCCTTCAGCGATACGGAACCACTGATTTCCGCCGGCGTACTTGATGTCGTCGTCCCACCTGGCGGGTGGTCTTCCCACACTCCGTTTTCCTGTCCACGGCCGCCAGTGTAGAGCACGGTTACTCCAACGGTCATCGTCTCTTCGGCTAACGTGCCCAGCCCACTGCCACTTGAGCTTAGCCACCCGGTGTCCAATATCGACTACTTTGGTGCGTCGGCGGATTGCCTCGTTACGCACCATATCACGTAGCGATATTCCCAGCATGGCTCGCTCCATTGCTCGCTGGGCTTTCTATCAACCTTTGGACAACAGCGACCGTCAGAGTCCACGTTTCGCACCCGTACGTCATAACCGGGAGGACACACTGGTCATATATACGGGTCTTAAAATTTTGCGGAAGGTCAGACTTCAGGACGAATTTTAGTTTTCCGAAGGCAGCCCAACCCAGTTGAATTCGTCTCTCGACCTCCTTAAGCAGACCTTGTCTACCAAGCCGCAGAATTTGACCGAGGTATACGTACTCTTCAACCTGTTCGATCACTTCTCCGCCAATAGCAATTTGTCCTCCCGTCATAACCTCGGTCGCCATGGCCTTGGTTTTGTCCCGGTTCATCTTCAGACCAACCTTCATCGACGCTGTATAAAGGTCTTCTAGCATGATCTGAAGCTGTTCGTGTTCGCGGACACATCGATAGGTTAATATGGGCAAATCTCCCCATATTACCCAACGACATTCTACTTTCTGGACGGGCCCTCGTCATACATTTTACCGGTAGAAAGGTGCGATTGCAGTTCTTCTATATAATGCCAATATTTGAAACAGCGTAAGTGCGCGAGCGCCTCATACATCACGTTACGTTTCCGCTCTGTGAACGTCGATAGAGTAAGACGGTTAAATGGCAATTTGATACGTATAAAGGAGAGACAACGATTGGAGAGGGTGCTCACCAATAGCGCGCCTCAATTCGGTGCGTTGTATGCCACTTCCCGATAATTTAATTCGTTGATATTACCGTGTCGCGGACACGCCTCCCTTGCATATCTACTCTCCTTCCAAAATCTTTTGGCTGGGTCACTCTCAACAAACTAGTCTCACTCAACACTGACCGAACAGAGTATAAGCGTGCAATTCAGTGTTAATGAAAGGCAGCGTGCGTTATACAACAGTCATATACATCAAACAGTTAAAATATTTTTTTCGAACTCTCTACATCACAATGCAAGTGCTTGTGCAGTGCTTTGACATTAAACTTTAGTAATGTAGTCATGAAAAAAGAGAAATGCTAATTTATACCAGGCGACATGTAAGGGTGCGCTCATAAACCACGTGAGGGATTTAGGCCAATTTTGGCGCACCGCACACGACGCGGTAGTTTTGAGCGCGGGAATTTTTTGGGCACGTGACTCGATCCGACCCCCCCCCCCCCCTCTCTCTAGGTGACGGGAGGTGACAAAAATCTGGACCCCCCCCCCCCCCTCTAAAACCGTCACGTGGTTTAGGAACACTCCCCAACTGCACCGCAATGAAGTTAGCGCGCAGTCGACAGCGACACCCATGAAATTATTGAGTCCACCGTTGAGGGGTGAGGATGGAAGGTTAGGTTCAATCCACACCCGAGACGCGAAGCGACACGACATGAAAATGCAAGAAGCTCGAGAGGCCGCGCGGCGCCACGTGGTGCATCTTGACGTAGTGAAGCGATGTCGAGATGCGTGAAGCAACGTTAGCGTGAGGCGCCGAGCGGCGTCGCGTTGCGTCGCGAGGCGTCGAGCGGCGTCGCGTTGCGTCGCGCGGCGCCGCTCGACGTATGCACGTATCTAGTTCGATTTCGCGCTCTGATTAAAATGTGTATCTTTTTGTGTAGTAAACAAGTTCTATATTTCATCAACGCTTCCCGCATTCCCTTGCCCCTTACTAGGTGGTAGGCTCAAATTGTAGCCGACGGGGTTGGTACCACCGTACTGGATGTAAGATGGCCGCATAGCAGCCTCGGCTGTGTTCTCCTCTACTCCAGTATAGCCAGCAATCCAGGGAAGTCTCCGGTATGGCACCTATACCTTCTCGGAGGTGATATTGGCTGGTCGGAGCATGCGCTGTGGCCCCTCCGACTCAGCCACCCATACCGGATTACATAAAAAAAAAAATCGCTATCTTGAAATGTCGCGTCGCCTCGCTTCTCAGTGTGAGTTGACCCCGTCGCAGCGGCTGACGTCTGCGAACGCACAAGCACCGAACACAGCGCACAAACACGCCGAATGCTCGTCTCCGAATTTGCTTCAACCACCGACGCTATCGCTCAGTCGATCTTGAGAGTACTTTATATGTCTATGGCGCCAGCTTTTTGCGACACATCAATTACTGCGACGCTATCAGACGAATTTCACAGCGGTTAATTTACATGGCGCCTCGGTATGTATACACTGTGATTAGTTACTATTGAATATCTACACAGCCCCATTTCAAAACCACCTAGTAGTAGGTGGTAAACGCAATCAGAGTTTTTGCATAGAGATAATATAACATTTTCAATATTCTCACCCCCAAAACCAAAAACTGATGTAGTAATGTGACTCTGCTTATGCACTTAGGGCCGCTTTCACGACCTCTAATTAAGTCTCGTTAAACAGTTATCCCAGACGTCAACATGGGCGAGATCAGGATTGCTCTAGAGCAGCTTAAAAATAACAAGGCTCCTGGTGAAGACGGAATTACTACAGAGCTTCTCAGAGCCGGGGGCACAACGGTCCTCAAGGAACTACAGAGGCTCTTCAACTCTGTCATACACGGTGGCATTACGCCAGAGTCGTGGAACAGGAGTGTGGTCGTATTGTTCTTCAAGAAAGGAGACAAAACCTTGTTGAAGAACTATAGGCCCATCTCACTCCTGAGCCACGTATATAAGCTGTTCTCGAGAGTCCTCACCAATCGTCTCGCCCGAAGGTTTGACGACCACCAGCCGCCAGAGCAGGCCGGGTTTCGGAGGGGCTACAGTACCGTAGACCACATCCACACCTTACGACAGATTATACAGAAGTCCGACGAGTATAATCGGCCACTGTGTCTCGCTTTTGAGGACTACGAGAAAGCCTTTGACTCTATCGAAACCTGGGCTGTTATGGAAACCTTACAGCGATGCCAAACCGATTGGCGATACATTGAGGTGCTGAAATTCCTTTATAGTACCGCGACAATGACCGTACAAATACAGGACCAGCAGACGAAACCTATCCAATTGCATCGTGGAGTCAGACAGGGAGATGTTATATCTCCGAAACTGTTTACGAATGCATTGGAAGATATATTCAAGCTGCTGGATTGGGGAAAGCACGGCATTAATATTAACGGCGAGTACATTTCACACCTACGCTTCGCAGATGACATAATCGTGATAGGCGAATCGCTGGAGGAGCTGAATCACATGCTGAACGGCCTCAATGTCGCCTCCCGCCGAGTCGGCCTCGGGATGAATTTGGACAAGACGAAAGTCATGTTCAACGAACACGTCGTCCCGGGGCACGTAACAGTTGGAGAGGCGACCCTCGAAGTTGTGCAGGAGTATGTCTATCTTGGACAAACCATCCAGCTAGGGAAGCACAACTTTGAAAAGGAGGCCAACAGAAGGATTCAGCTAGGCTGGGCGGCATTTGGGAAACTCTGCCACATCTTTTCATCCTCCATCCCACAGTCATTGAAGACGAAGGTTTTCAATCAGTGCGTTGGGCTGGGCACTTCTGTCGCAGACCCGACAACCGATGGGGTAGACGGGTGCTCGAATGGAGGCCACGTACAAGCAAACGTAGCGTGGGACGCCCCCCGGCTAGGTGGACAGATGACCTAAAAAGGTAGCCGGGAGTGGATGGATGAGAAAAGCGGAAGACCGCGTGTGGTGGCGTGCCTTGGGAGAGGCCTATGTCCAGCAGTGGACCGATACAGGCTGATGATGAAACAGTTATTTGTCAGTTGAAGAGTGATACTTGGAGTCAACCGTCAGGTACTTTTAGCAGAAGGTGTTGAAAATACAGTCATAACAGTGTACAGTGTTCCCGGCGGCAAATAATGCGTGTGGAGCTTGAAAGAGACCATCCCGGTGGTAGAGCGCCGTCGCTGTCGCTAGAACTCGCACGTCTCTGTGCGACAGAGACGAACAACGCTCTACAACCGGATTGTCTCTTTCTAAAGCTCTATCATCATTATGTACTGCCGGGCACTGTTACGCCCCTAAACTTATGCCGTTAAATAAACCGTTTCGAGTTAAGACACTTTACTTCTAAACATAAAAAAAACTTAAGGCATTTTATTCAATACAATGATGAAATAGTGACACTATTACTCACACATTGATCCTTGAATACACTAGGTCGCAAATACCATTGCATAATGCCGCGCAAAATGGAGCCTACGTGCCCCGGCAATATTGCGGAAAAGTTGCAGGGGGGGGGGGGGGGGGGGGGGCTTGTTGCGGACGATATCTCTACTGGTGCGTTCTGACATGTTCCAAAGATGTTCACAGTAGAATTTGAGAGACATATTTTTCCCCATCGATTGTCTAAGGCTCAACCAATCACAGTGTATTTCCATTGTTCTGTTTTTATCCTACTTATATTAGCGCGTGCCAATGTGCAATAAAATAAATTCACTTAAAATTAGTTCTATTAATGTTAATAAAATATAATTTGCATTGTTCATACGTTCCTAATATACATAAGGATGCATGTACAGGTTTTATTGGAACATGCCTATTTTAAAAACATATCTCAAATAGATTGAAGGAAAACTAAACAAATTAAGGCATACATATTGAATGACACTAAAAGATATGAAAGATTTATAACATTTCTTCACTAGATGCAAGATGCAAAGCCGAAAAAATACGTCCCGACCAGAATCGAACCTGGAACTGCGGCTTGAGTTGTATTCACTTCTTCTGCACAATTTCATGTTTCCATCTGGCAGTAATCTTAATTTTTTTCACATTTCAGATCAGCAAGACTTTGATGAATACATTTGCAAAAATTTTAGGCCATAACTTTGACAAATAAAAACATGCTGTCTCTTTCATTTTCTCCAAATTTAGAGAGAATTCGTCATGTAACCGGTGGTGAAATGGGCACTGAGCAGAGTTTCAGTTTTTCATAAGTTCAATGTTGTTTTTTTTTTGCACCTTTTGTACGTAAAATTATAAAAAAATAATAAAAATATTTCTCCGAAATGCAGGCAAATGGTCCCTTACATTTGGCCAGCCTGTTTTTGTATAAATATATATTTTATATATTTCATTTTTAATTGAAAACATTTTCATATATACTGAATTCTTCTTAATTCCGTAAACCTTATAAGCTAATTTAACGGCCACGAATTACTCTCTGAAGCTAAACTATAAATATATAAACTTGCAAATAATGCTTTTAATGTAAAAAAGAGGACGTAATTTTAAATGCACCAAATTGTTATGCTATATTCTATTTTTCAATTTATTTTCAATAAAGAAATAACATTAATGTAAATACAAGAATACAGATTTTCATTCGACTTTCGACTTATACATATATACCAGAAATTCAAATGAATTGTCAAAAAGTGCCACTTTCTTAATAAACCTCGATAAACTCAAAATTGTCAAATATAATGTTAGGTCACTTTGGCTGTAAGCAGGAACCACAAACCAAAAAATATGGTAAGTATAATGCGCTGGACGGATCTCGGCGTGTCGTCGCCGCAGCGGGCGACCCGCCACGCGCATACACTATACAAGTACGGTGCGGGTGCGAGGGAGAACACTGACGAACCGCTGCGGCGGCGACACGCCGAGATCCGCCCCGCGCATTATACTCATTTGTCAATCTCAAAGTGTTCCAATTAGGCTGCTGGAAAATGTACTTATTTTGAGTTATGCCAGTTTAATAAAGTGTTCATTAACATTGAAAGCTGCATTGTGTGACAGAAATAAAAAGGTCGAATATTAAAAGAAAATTGATAAAACCCTAACTAAACTAATGACAATTAATAAAAAAATGCATACAAAATACAAATGTATTAAAAATTAACACCAATCACGGCTTTACAAAATTCATTTTGTAAAATATAAAATATATTTTCTAAAAGCGAAAATAATCACAAACGTGAAATGGCACTATATAAATTGCAACTCTTGATTAATATACTAAATAAAACGAATGGTAAATCTTTTAAAAAGTTGATTGAACACAAGCTCTTCTCTCAACTATTCTAATGTGCATACGTGTCTCTCCCGTGTCCATCGATGAGCACCTGAAACATTATAATTCGATATATAAGAAGCGGCGAAATAAGTCAGCGCTGTTTGCACAGACAGGGCTTCGTACAAAAAAATCATATTAATAAAACTGTCACTTTTAACTGAAGAATCTCCAATAGTTTGATATTTCAAGGCATATTACAGCTTACTTTAATCACGTTAATAATTCAGTTGTCGGCAATCTACGACGAGGGCTACTATTCAAATTTGGCCACCCAATCGTATTTTACACTTCAAAACATCAATCGGTAGACGATTGGCTGACTACAAGCTTGTGGCGCCCAGGTTGGTTCCGAAAACGAGCCGGGTTATCAGTCACGTAGATAATTTTGCTCAGTCAAAATATGTCACATTGACTGCAAACTGAATTGGCCATTTTTATTTACCGTTCATGTATAAAATGAGACAGTTTTCAACGTTTTAATAAAGACATTCTTTTTTCTTGCATTTCAAGAAGTGCTTTTGTGCTTGTACTTGTGCTTGTGCTTGAACAACATCCGTGATGTCAGCCCACAACACCAAGTAAACTAGGTGCCATGTTATATATTTTTTCTTTGTCGGCTACACTGAACTGTTCGGAAAACTATTTACATAGCCGTTTCGACCGGCGACGTTTGGTAACAATCCGGCCGGGATAACCATTACCACCTAGAGCGCGATCAGTACTTGGACGGGTGACCACTCGACCGTTGGAGGCTGACCGCGGTTCGGATTCCAAGTAAAACTGTAGGTCCCTTCCCTTCTTACCTTACTAGGTGGTAGGGTTTAACCGGCCCGGGTTGCTACCACCGCACTGAATGAAATGTTGGTCGAAACGGCTATGTAAATAGTTCGCGTTTTTCGTCCAGTTCAGTGTAGCCGGCACGACCGAAGTGAAGCACTGACGCGGCACCCAGTTCACCAAGGTGTTATGGGCTGACAGCACGGATGTAGTATGTGATGTTGCCAAACGTGAGTGTTTCCACAAAAAAAAAAAGTTATAGACACTCACCTGTTCACTCGAGGGAGGGCAGCAGTTCGAAGGCGTGGTCGTCCATGTACTCGTCGAAGTTGGCGAAGAGGTTCTCCTGGATGTGGTAGCTCATGCTGTTCACCTCTTGACTCGCGTCCATGTAGCTGTGTCGCGCGTGCCGATATCTCGCCGGTGTGCGTGTGTTTTTATTTGACCAGTTGGGAGTTGATTTTTAGTATGTTTTGTATTTCAAGTGGGGGAGATTTTTTGATAGGATTTTTTTTTTATTACATTTTCAGGATTTGTGAATGTTTTGATATAATTATAAAGTTTTATAGTTTGAAATGTATTCAGGATGTTTCGAGGAAGTATTTACAATAGATGTTTAGTTAGTGAATATTTAGGATTTTATAATAGATGTGAGATTTTCAGTATTTGATGATTTTTGTCATAAATTTTACAATATATAAGACAGTGGCCATATTGTGAATTTTTGTATAAATTTTTACACGTTATTTTCGTAGACAAATATAGTTCCGAGTTATTTTCAATTCAATATTATTTTATAATTGATTGGAGAATTAAAACGGTGTAAATTATAAATAATTAAATTGTTGAGCGATGATAAGTATCGGTGCGGTTCGGTGGACGACGGACGGATATCGGGAAAGAAAGAAAAATGCAACATGTTAGAGACAAAATGGAAATGACGGTCGATGATGAGAGAAATTAAAATACTTTCTGAACATTTTTTTTTTTTCAAAAGGCATCACAGAACAATCACAATTGCGGGCCAGTTATACTTATCTGCTCAGACAAAAAAAGAAAAGAAACGTAAAAAAATAATTCATGAATAAAAACAAAAACGCGTAACGTTCGGACCGTCTGTGTTGCATTTTTCTTTAGGGGGTGGAGGTATGAAAACATTGGTCTTTGAATATTGGAGATTAAATATTCAGAAAATATTTCAATTTCAAAGTAAAAATCTAACCTAAAAACATCAAAACATTTCGTGAAATGATAATGTAGGTTATATATAACATAGACGAACAAATGACACAACATAAATATATTTCTATAAAAAAAAATTTGACACAGGTAAATTTTTGTAGTTATGGAGCTACATCACCTATCACGGCGATGTCGTCCATTTATAAACCATTTGATCTGGTCGTGCCGGCTACACTGTACTGGATGATAAACACGAAAGTCGTGGCTGCTTCGACAGAATTGAGAACGCCGTCTATTTTCTCCAAGTTGGATACCTATTTTTATATAAACGCCTAAGCATCAAAGACGAAATTTTTCATAGCAAAATACGCCGGTGTTCCGGTGCAATAAAAAGTTTAAATTTTTGATAATACCATTTATATTAACATGAAGTTTCATACATTCAACATCGATACATCAACCTATAAAATGTCGCTTCGTACGCTTTCCAAACATATTAAGGCTAAATCTTATCATTGAGACCTATATATTATAACTAAGTAATACTAAAATTTGGACATACTTGATGCTGAAAACACTCAGTGGAGTAATTAATTATTATAGAAATAATAACTAGAAAATTCCCTATCAACCGTCTATACATACATGCCACACGCTTTATCTCGACAATCGGGGTAAGCAGAGTAGTCGGTGTTGCGCTGCAAGTACTCTTGTAAATTACAGTACAACACCGATCGCCACATTCAGCAAAGTATTAGGACAAGATGGCTGTCAAGTGGCAAGTAACGCATCTGCCGCATGACTCGGTGGAAGGCCGCGGTGGTCTCATCCAGGCCAACTTTGGACGTGGAATTTAGCATGACGAGTATTTAGCGAATTTCTTATTTCTTCGTAAAAACAACAGCATATCGTTGTCAGCATCAAATACGACCTTCGCAGGCAATTAGCCAAACTTAAGTAAATTTCATTCTAAATTATTTAGGTATCACAATAGAAGAAATATAAAAAAAAAAATCAATTGAATTTGTTTCTACAATCTCAATCCAAAAGCCTGTTCAATATAAATATATTTTATTTAAAATGTTTTATACCACAGTTTCGCGTATACATATTATGCCAAAATAAATCAACGTAAGGCGACTTATGTGGGGTACAAACTATCACAATATTTTTGGAATTTTTTTTTTGGAGCATCTTCGAAAACATGAAAAAGTGCCCCAAATATGCTGGTTAAATATGTATGTCACATATATCAGGGGGTTAGTCCGCATCGAAAATTAAATGGATACCAAAAAAACAACGAATGGCGAAATAAAAAAAAATATAATTGTTTTTTTGTTGTCGATACATTTTCGTAATACCTAACCTGAAAATATATTGTGAACTAATTATTTTTTTCCAATGTCACATTCTTTTTTGCAATCTACTTAGTTTTTGATACCTACGGATTAACCCGCTGAAATATGCTGCACGATAACAAAATCAACCAGTATAAAACATAGGATTTAAGTGCATAACAAAAAGGTTTATGATCATTCATATGGCAGTAAAACTGCGCTCGAACTTGTCACAATTGGTTCTATCCGGTTCGATTACGCCCACGAAGTCTATTTACATACATCGGACCATTATATATAATTAAACTGACATAAATATAAGAAAATATTATTTAGGATTATTTTTAAAACTACTACATACTTACCTTTAAAGCAAATCGTATGTAGCATTAGTAAGTAGCTATCCAAATTAAACTAATCATATTTTTGTTTAACCATAAAATTATAAAAATATTGCTAGAAATTATCTTTTTTTTTTTTTTGAGTTAGGTCAGTTTAGTTCAATCAGATGGAAAAAAAATTTTAAATTAAAAAGTTTATTATTCTAATAAGCCTTTTGATTAGATATCAAATAATGAAAAAATTATACAAAAACATATTTAGGCAGTAAGTAATTGCGACGATGAGTCGTCTTAAGTAATAATTCATTTTAATTACGTTTTTTATTGTATATTTTATTTATTGTATTGTATATTTTATTTTAATAAATGCACGTCTACCAGCTGTACATTGAAATAGTATATACCCAGTAAAGTCACCCCGTTAGTTTTTCCAGCACTTAAAATGTTTAGTTGTAAAACAATGTAATGAACGTCGTTTTACAATTAAATTTTTATTATTATTTTTACAAATATATAAAATTCACATACGAATTAGCCTCAAACACATTTCTTTTACAAAAAAATTTAATTTAGTAAATTCATCGTTTTAACAATTTACTTTGGCCGAATTAAATCTTGTAATGTTTTAATTCGTCTAATCCTATAATTATATTGATACTGTGGTTTACACATTTTGGAGCAGTGTTTATGGAGCGTAATTTATACATGTTCATTATTAAGACGAGACGGAAGTTAACGTTTTCCATACAGAATCGTCTTTCGGCATTTATGTTTTTTACGCCCCTAAACCTTATCCGAGTTTTACGATTCTTTTTTTGTTGTAATAAGGACAGTCGAATCTACGTTTATTTTTTGAATATTTAAAGTGGGCTCAATAAAGCTTAATGAACTTCATGACATCAAAAAATAAAAAATAATTTTTTTACGGTCGAAATACGATTTTTTAGCTCCGGTATTGTATATTTCATCTAAACAAAAACGTCAATGACAGGAACGTAGTTTGGATAGTCCTAAAGACAAGATTTTTTTTTTTGTAAAAATCGGATAAGGTTTAGGGGGCTAGAAAACATAAATTCCGAAAGACGATTCTGTATGACGATTTTGTATGGAGAAAGTGAACTTCCGTCTCGTCTTAAACATTTTATACGGCGTCCATCACTTTCGTTCTCCGAGCTATGTGGCTCTTCGTTTCATGCAAAATGTATGAAGCCATCCTCGTGAGCACTCTGCCGATGCTATGGTTCTCTAACAACCGTCGCGCCGGCAAAATGAGGACGGGCCAAACGTGTGGCCTGAAACGTCAAGCCGCATGCCACAAGCCGCAAGCCACAGAAAAACGACCGCCGTCGTGTTTCGACCGTGAGTAAACATTTAAAATGTTCAATAATGTATATAAGCCACTGTGAATAAAAAAACCCATAACATGAATAATTTTCTTTGATATGTGTTCACGATAAAACATTATGTTGTGGTAATAATTTTCTATTGTACGCCCGAACTCGAAAATTTTAATATAATGACTTATTATCTTTTTATTAAAATAGTAAAATTATTTCATCGTAAATTGAGGCCAATTTTGAATGTATTGATTTGATCGCCTGACTCATCCGTGTGTAAAAATATTTAAGTAAAAATAAAAATATTAATAAGAATAAGAAAACTGGCTTGCCTTATCTATACCGGAATACATTAGGTTTGTCAGTCCACAGTATTGTTCTCCTTAGCCGACGCTCAGTTAAGCTAACGACACGCCCGTCTCCCAGTGGGATAGGCAGTGACAACGGCCGGTGCCCAACAGTATATAATACAATATATAAATGCGCTACATGGACCGCTCAATTGACACACAGACTTGAACTCTGGCGAAGTATCGCCCATCATATCATGGTTTCATGGGTTACATATAAAGTTAATTAATTTTATTTTTCTGATAAGCACATACAGTTTAAAAATGTATGCATGCGCATCAATTTGTTATTATAATAACTAATACATGTAAATTTTAGAAAAACGTATACCTAAGCTTCATTCAACAGTATAATATATGTATGTACGAGTATATACATATTTTAATCAAATTACTTGAATATAACCACGTAAAAATAAGTAGCTAATTTATGCATGTGCTAGAAATATAATATAGAATGCTAATAAAAGAAGAATGTTAGTAAAGCATAGCGTTTCATCAATTTGTGACAACTTGTAAAAAACAAGTGATTCTGTATGTTTAATCAACTAAACATATTTTTTTTTTACTTTTTTATACATTATTTGACAATAGGAAAATTCATGTGAATCAAAAGTTGTTCAGTTCTACATGCAGAATCACCCTATGAAACATTTTGTCGAACCTAATTTTCAGGTATAGCAGTATAAAATTTTCAATCTTAATTAAAAGTATTATTTTTACATCTTTTAACATTTTGGATTTCTAGTAAATTCATTCAAAGCAAGTAATAGCAGTGCACTAGTTTTTATTATCGCAGTTAGGGCAATCGTAGTTCTTCATTGCCTTGAAGTTAAATCTATATATTTTTTAAAGTTTTATACAGGATGTCCAAGGTTCAGTCAGGAATATCGAAATGAGCCATTGTATATAATCTAATATACACATTACAAAAAGAAAAATAATCCAACCTATACTTGTTTTCGAGATAATATCTCAATTCATATTATGAATTTTCAAAGTTTTAATTTTACTAAATCTATGCACGCTCTAAGCGAGCCGCACCGCACCACAAAGGCGCAAGCGGCGCGGCGGAGACGGCGGGGTAGGGTAAGCCTAGCAGCCCTGCGCGGCCGCGCGCGAGCATAGGCATCACACTGTTGTAGTCATTTACTTTGTTAGAAAATGGTAAAATTTTAAATAATTCAGATAAAAAAAAATCTTTCATCACTGCACTATGCACACGATACATATCACGAGCCTTCGATATTCCTAACCCAACCTTGGACACCCTGTAATTTAATAATTATTTTTTGTATTCCCCTGTTATGTTTAATAGATCAATAAATATAATGTGGATAGTGATACAAATAGAAAATATTCTCTGAATTTGGACGGAAAATTAATAAATTTAATTGACACACTGACACACAAAGTTCCATTGAGTAAAGATGGGAGACACAACACCATTTTAGGATCGCCCTTAACTAATCTTATTTGGTATCCTTACCTTAGAACCAAATTCGATATTTTCGTTAATAAATTTTAGGCGGTAACCAATTATATCTTCGAAATACTTTGGCAACATTTTTAGTCCTTTCACAATTTTTACCGAACACAAATTTCAATATACTTTAGTTAGAGCATCAAATTATTTTTTTTTTTTAACACAATGTATGTGCGAAAATGAATTCCTAAGACAAGCATTTCAATAGAGGCGGGGTAAGAGTAAATAAACTTATGTCACATTTCGAAAGCATTTGTCAAAACAGCTTTTAAAAGGATTTAAACCCGAAAACTGTATGAAAAAAAAAATACGTGTACCCTTCCCAAAATTTAATTAATTGCCCATTTGAGTTGAGTCACTATTAAAATGAAACATTCATAACACTTTTTTGATTGTGTCAGTTTAGTTTCGTGTAATATGCAAACGTATTTTCTGTCTTTATGAAATTTAATGTGTAAATTCTTTAAATTAAACAAGAAAATATTTCACCCAGACTAGTTGTCGCGCTCTACTAACACACCCTTAGGTATTGAATAACTATTATTTCGGAAATCTTAAATTTCACCAATTGATTCAAGTCAATAGACTCCAATGTTTATCACTCAATTATTTAACATCGAAACATCAATAATCAAAATTTAGATTATTCGCTTACAACTATTAAAACATTGTACACTATCCTTCTTGTAAATTCGTTATACATTACCTAACACGCAAATTGCATACGTCAAACGTTTGCGAACTCTTTGAGAATTTAAACCTCAGGGTCACTAGCAATACTGTGAAATTGTGTTCAATTATTTGTGATTTCCAATTAACATTTTATTAATTTTATTATACACATTTTTTATTTTACATATAAAAACTGTGCTCTCACCATTTTTATTCATGTGAATTTTATTTAAATCTAATATTTCTTATTCAAGAACGAACTTTAAATATTTTTATAAGCTCGCATGACAAAGAAAAATAGTTTATATTTTGAATTAGATTTTACCCTGATTTAAGTGTACGTATTATTATTTTCATAAAATCAGTATTAAGTATTAAGTCAAATAGCTTCTATAGATATTTAAGAATTGATTCCATTACGTTGGTTCGTTCCACATATTTACATAAATAATCATTATATATTATTAAAATTTTCCCAAAAAATTCTATCAACAATTTTAAAAGAAATTGGTCATTTTTTCTATAAAATAAAATAATATTTCCGGGCAAGCATGGTATAGCTTAATCATTATTCAATAGCCATGTGCAAAACATTAAATTGTTATTTTAGTCTGAAGGAGGATGGGCAAAAATTTATTGGAGTTGGTCTACCCCTCTAACAATGAATGATATATCAATAGAAAGGTCTTTCCAAGAAAACCATTTTGTCCAAACATACCTACAATACTAAGTATTGTTAGTACTTTAGGAGTTATATCACTTTAATTTATATAAACATAGAACCTTATCATAGTAATATGCTTACCTCTGTACGATGATCATCGTTCTAGGAAGGGTAAGTACTTAGAGCGAAACAGTACCAAAATGACCGAGCGGTATTTGAAACAAAAAAAATTGTATTTTAATCATTACGGTTTCAATACCGCTCCGTCATTTTGTTACTGTTTCGCTCAAGTATTTACGCTTCCAAGAACGATTATCATCGTACAGAGGTAAGCATATTACTATGATAAGGTTCTATGTTTATACAGCTTAAAAGTGATATAACTCCTAAAGTACTAATAATTGACGTTGGCTGCCATACTAAAAAATCAACTATTATTCTATATAAATCAACCTTTCCATTGATATAACACTCACAGCTAGAGGAGGGGTAGACCAAAACGATCATTCTCCTTCGCTCAAGAAAATAAAATTATTTAATTAAATTAACTGAAGGTAATCTTGGGAAACGCCAGTGCCCCCGCCAAGTCGAACAAACCCGGCCGTACCATCATTTTCTCGAATAATACTTTTTCTCACAGATACAACATTGCGCCATGGAGAACATTCGCTACCAATATATATATATATTTTTTTATATTAACTATTAAATTCGAAATGTGCACTTTTCCCGTAGTGTTAAGCCATGAGCTCAAAGATACAATTACAATTTTAATAAATTACAAATTAGCATATTGAATGCTGAATTTTAAATTCGGATTAGTTTTACCAAGTGCTGTATTTGTAATCTTGCCTTTGTGTCGCAAACATTTTTAATGATTTTTCACATTGTGAGAAATTGTTGATCATGTTTTTTTTTTTGCTCAAATGTTATGTTTATGCTGTAAAGTTGGTTGCATGAATAAATTCACAGCGGAAAAGTTTACCCCATGATGAAAATAGCTTGCGGTTAATTTACGTTTAAATTCAACATGCCTATATTATGTTTTTAAGTATTTAGTATTAATAACTTAACGCAGCCTTAATACATGTGTATCGGGGCTAGTGCCGCACTTCATAAAAGTGGAAACAAAATATTTTTACCTGAACCTAACTTTATTGATTATCTTTCGAAAAATTAAATTTCAATAAATTAGCATGACCATTGGAAGTTTCCAAGAATCAACATGTCCCTTAGGAAGTTTCCGAGAATTAACATGCCCCATTGAAAGTTTTCAAGAATCAACACGCCTCATTGAAAGTTTCAAAGAATTAACATGCCTCATTGGAAGTTTCCTTGAATTAACATGTCCCATTCGAAGTTACCAAGAGTTAACATGCCTTATTGGAAGGTTCCTTGAATTAACATGTCCCATTGGAAGTTACCAAGAGTTAACATGCCCCATTGGAAGTTACCAAGAATTAACATGTCCCATTGGAAGTTACCAAGAATTAACATGCCCCATTGGAAGTTACCAAGAATTAACATGCCCCATTGGAAGTTTCCGAGAAATTAACTTGTCCCATTGGAAGTTACCACGAATTAACATGCTCCATTGGAAGTTCCCGAGAATTAACATGTCCCATTGGAAGTTTCCATCGCCGCTGTCATTAAAAAACAGTCTGTCAATATAAACACATTTTCTGATAGTTTCTCGTTGTGATTACAGTTGCATCATGGTTCCTTCGTAGCTTTGAACATTTTTTAATCCACTATTGTCGTCCGCTAGCGGAGAGCCGGAGTCTTGTGCGGTTACAATAGCCGGTCTGCAAGAATCGTGTTCGAGGCCGGTAAAGGGCTTGTACCACACAAATACATGCTATTACAATCAGTGGTAGTACCCGAAATGCTGGTGGTCGGTAGGTTTGCCCGACCACCTAGTTCACCGGTTCCCAATTGAATTTTTATCGGCACCGCTCAGCAAATCTTCTGAGGCCCAAGTAAAATGTTTCGATAAAACAATTTTCATTTGGTTATTTTTAGATAGACAATAATGTTGTTTATCTTTAAGCTCAAGTGACAGTGAACTGGGAACGTTAGCCGAAGAGACGACGCACGTTGGAGTAACTGTGTCTGACTTCCGATCAGCTGATTGCGCGTTATTGAAATTGAAACCCAAAGAAATTACTGATGTGTGTCAAGGCCGAAGTTCAATAAGCGCCACGTAGCACAGATAATGTGCGAAGTTAAGTAGTTAGGTAGCTACCTACCCAACGTGTGTTCCTTATGTATGAATATAAACTTTAATAAACTTTCACAATTATTTTCTCGGTAATTATTAGAAATAGAAACATAGTTTTAGTTCTTAGCAAAAGGTGTTTAATATGTTCCGGCGAGTCAGTTTATATTTTTTTTATATTTAATCAAATATGTAAAAATACCATGTTTTATTTAAAACATTTTACTCAGGCGTACTTGGGCCTCAGAAAATTCGCAAAGGGGTACCCATTAAAACATAATTGAGAACCGCTGCACTAGAATAAAAAGTTACATAAGCAATAAGGTCCATAAAAATTGCGAAATATAACTAAAAATATAATATTAAAAAATACTGATAGAAATTTGTGCACGTAAAATTGGGATTCCCTCTAGTCTTTATAATTCATAAATGTTTGTAAAACCAATATTTTCTACACGCAAATAATATTAAAACTTAAATATAAACTTAATTGCAAAGAAAACATACATTTCTATAAAAATTATCAAAAACTTAAAAATAATAATATTCATATCTGTCTCATAATTCGGGGTCTTTTCCGCTCTTCATTCGATTAAGTGCAGACAGAGTAGGTTAGTCACGTCATTTTTTTTCTAAATACAAAATCGTCTTTCGGGGGTTTATGTTTTCCCAACCCCTAAACCTTGACAGATTTTTTATAATTATTTTTTCTTGTAATAAGGACAGTCTAATCTAAGTACCTGTCATTTTTAGGTTTCCGTATCCCAGGCGGAGGCCTATTACTAAGACTCCGTTGTCCGTCCGTCCGTCCGTCCGAGGGCTGTATCTCTTGAACCGTAACTTGTAGCCCGTTGAAATTTTCACAGAATATGTATTATTATGGCGGATATAACAACAAATAATAAAAAAAATTAAAAATACAAAAATTAAGGGGGGTTCCCATACAAGAAACGTGTTTTTTTTTTCAATGTTTTTTTTTTGTGGTGCGGAAACCTCTGTGCGTGAGTCCGACTCGCACTTGGCCGGTTTTTTATTTAGAATACGACGCCTGAGTTAAAAATTGGTTTTTTGAACGAAAACAATTTATTTTTAATTAGTTGATGTCACAAAGATGTCATTATTGAATCATTTCTTTGGATATTTAAAAAAAATCAAAAAGACAGGTGTAGATTGGACTGTCCTTATTACAACAAAAAAATTATTGTAAAAATCGGATAAGGTCCATAAGGATCGGGAAAACATAAGCTCCGAAAGAGAAATATTTTGACGTAATTTGTATGTATATTAGCTGAGAGCGTGCAGCTGTCTCTCTTGCGTTGGCGGGGAGTGCGCGCGGCGAACAGAGACAGCGATACTTTGTTCAAATACCTAACATGTTGTCACGTGACTAAACTCGGTCTGGTCTTAAGAGAATTTTCTACAAATTTTTACTTAAATTTTAAAATTACTTTTTTACAAATCTTCAATCGAAAAAACTACATCTCAGTTCGACGGTCCCCGCGAGTTTGACAAAGTCGATTTGACAGTTAACAAGAAGAAAATCTCTTCTTTGCTTGAAGCCCTATATGTGTTAGGAATTGGTTTTATGTGTTTTTGGCATTTCTATGGTTTTTGGTTTTCATTGTGTAGATTTAGGAATTAATTGCTGCATTGTTTGGGCAACATGTTCGGGTTGTAGTGGTAAGTTGCTTTTTTTTTATAAGAAAAACATTTTTTTTTTGTATAGTGTGTGTCTGAAAACCAGCGACTCCATGTAGCTCTTAGCTATATGGAGTCACATGCAGTGCCACATCCTTTTCCTGTTACGGGGGCCGGGGGTACTATACCTATTCTTATATTCCAAAGATGTTATTTTAAGCAAAATTTTGTACTGCCTTCTGACTGTGAAATAAAAGATTGTTTTTTTACTTTACTTTACTTAAATAAATATAAAATTGTTTCAATAATGTTAGAGATTCAATCGTTGAGTTACGGGTAAAGTCAAATTTTTAATCAACAGCGGAACTTGGTTTACTGGTTTTCATCAATTTGCTTATCGTATGGTCAAATCAACGCAGGACCGCCCAGTAAAATAGAAAAAAAATTCCAAGAGCCAAAATTACCCCATTCTACGACAAAATAACTTTAAAAATTAACTTAAAAGTTAACTTAAAAAATAGCTAAACAATACTATCGTAAGTAAAAGCACTCGTTATTCGGGAAGCGCCGACGTAAGTCTAGAAATCTAGCATATACCTAGGAGAAAACAAAATGGGCATTAGAAAAAGAATTTTTCATTTATATATATTTTTTTATCGGAAGCACAACATATTATGTCGCGCGCCGCGCCAGACTAGCGCCTCTGCGTTATACCCCTAGTATGTATTTTAATACCTTTTATAGTTTTAATTGAAACTATTAGAAATATTATTCGTCCAGGAACTTTAGCAGTTCGATTAACTGCTAACATAAATTGCAGGATATCTTTTAATAGCATTATTAAGAAGTCCTGGACCTGAATTTCCAAATTATTAAATTTTTATTTTTATTACAATTCAAATTATATTATTAATTCTTGAATCAGCAGTTGCTATTATTCAATCTTATGTATTATTCGGTTCTAATGCTGTTAGGATAATACCTTTTGGAATGGAGCGGCATATGACGTCACGCATCGCCTGTCAGTACAGTTAGCAACGCTGTCTGGAAAGCCGAAAGCGCTAGGCATGGAGGTAACTCCGGTATGAGATTGGATATACGGCATATCATTCCAAGCATAGATATTTATACGAAACGCAACAGTAATTTGTAGTTGTTATGTACTTATGTGCAAAACGCAACGCGATAACTAAACTAAGTAACTGCTGGCTGAGTCGAGTGCCGACGCCGAACCGAAAAAAATGGTTTGTTTTAAATATTGGTTTTACCCGTGCCCGTGACCCGTGCAGCGCTTCAGTGAATGCATAAAAATGCGCGTTTAGTGATAGCGTTACTATCAAGCGCTGTGCTTGCTGGCATGTTCGGATATTCTCGGGCGGGTTTCGGATATTGTCGCGCCGCACGTGTTCGTTCGCTCGACTCGTTCGGCTCGAGCTTCGGTTCATTTCGGTTTCGTTCGTACCGACCGCCTACCGCGTCGCCGAGTCGCGCCGCGTGTTCGTTCTTTCGCTTTCACTCCCGTAAATGAATGAATGGATATAGGATATATCAGTGTGCTAAAAAGACAAGGAAGGATTTCTTTCCGAATTGCGAAGTATATCTACTTGCAAAAAAATAAATTAACTGATTAATATTATTCAGCTGACTGTTTTTCTGACCCTACAAGTCATCACTGTCGCGTAACGCACGCAACTCCAAAAGGTATTATCCTAACAGCATTTGAACCGGATAATAATTAAAATTTTAAGAACATTATATTCTAGAGAAATTAATTAATGACATCTTCTTTATGGTATTGGTTTTGGGCCAACGGTGCCCACGGGCTTTCAAATATTTACGGAGACTCCGAATACCATGTCGGTCGGCTAGGTGCACCTTCACATTATGTTTTATTATGCGGTTGATAAAAATCTTTATTTATGTTCGCTTTTGCCGGCTCCGGTCAAGTCTCGTTGGAGGAGTTACCCAGCAAGATACATATTCGCCGAAATTTTTGGTGAATTTTTTTTGTTCTGTCACAAGAACTTTCTCTTATGCCTTAGTTAAAATTTTTTTTTTTGCCAATCATAGATAAAAACAAAAAAGTCGAGGTGTGTGTGAGGGAGGCGTCGTGGGGCATCCAACAGAAGCGAAGCTTCTCACACTTCGTACATAAAATTATTAATTTAATTTCGATCGGGCTAGCGTCATCTATGCAATATTCCTTTCACCTTATGCAATGGTAACATTTTTATTTATAATTTTATATTTAATCCCTTATTGTTTTATAAAAAAGATTTTTTTAATGATACAAATATTTATATTTTTAATAATATTTATATGTATAAAGTTAAATATTATATAGGTATAGGTAGGTCAACCCGGTTCGTGGCAGTCTCTCGAGAAGTTAATTGTTTTGTTTTTAGATTAAGTAGGTAACTTTAATTTGATATGTAGTTTTAATTAAAATTTTAATTCATATACAGGATGACTGGAAATTCGATCTATTCCTTGAAAGGGGTTATACTAGAGGTTATTTGGAACAATTTAACCCGCATCAACTGGTTTTTTTTTTAATATATATATTTTTTTATAATATTTTACATAAAAATAAAAATCAATGTCATCATAAAAGACCTTTTATTTCTGAGGTATTGAGAATTTTGGGCCGATATTTTTATTTGAAATTATCGATAGCTTACGAGCTTTCAAAAAAAATTCAATGGACTGCCCAAAAATAAGGATATTTTTTACAACTTTTTGACGTGATAACGTCACGTCTTATAAATTGATGAACACCGGCTGCACACACGAAAAAGTGTCACGTTCCATCTGAACCTGTGTGTGCAAGCGAGAGCGCGTAACAAGCGATAGAGATGCATATAAGAAGAGTAGGAAATACAAAATATATTTGTCCGTTTTTTGCGAGCCTCGAACCCGCGGTCCCTGCCACCAATATTATGTGACCGACCAGACGTCTTAACCACCCGGCTATATCGACCATGTACTAGCGAAGCGAATTCGATCAACAGTAGGTGAAGATTTCGCAGTTAGGTAGGTGTTGCAACATTGTAGTATGCGCTTTGATATGTAGATGGCGTTATGTAGGATTATTGATAAAGATGTCTAAGAGTAAGAGAGTGTCTTGGGCCCAATTCTCCGTCTCTCAGTGACATTTGTCCTCCTAAGAAAGCCGAAAGCGAACCAAGGGAATCCGATATTCGTTTGGTCGTTTATGTGATTTCGTGGCTCAGTGGTAAGAATGTAGGATTTGTATTTTTTAACCATGGGTTCGAATCCCAAAATTTTTTTTTGTTTTTTTTCTTTTTTAAGCAATGTTACGGTGTTTAAATTTTTTTAGGTCGCTAGTCCCGGCCTCGATTAATACCCTCCTCTACTGCCGATGGGCCCGGATATGTTCGGTGAAGCCATCGCAAGCTTAGATCCACACTTCTTTAGTTTTTTTTATAACCACCTAAGAATTATTTTCGGAATTCCCAGTAGTCTTACCACTTTATGACGTTATCAATCACGTAAAACTATCGCCCGTAAACCGACTTTACAGACAACCAATATAATTTTTTTTCACTTACAAGTCAGAAATAAAAAAAAATCTTAAAACGCTGATATCTCGCTAACCGCTCATTTCCGACCCCCAGTTGATGGGAGTTAAATTGTTCCAAATAACCTCTAGTATGGGTTCTCAAGGAATAGATCGAGTTTCCAGTCATCCTGTATAATATAAGTTGCTTCGCTATTTATGTCAAAAATTTCGGGAGGGTTACATAGACACTCAAATAAACACGTTACGCAAAAAAATTATATGTTTTTAGCATTACTTTTCGAGAAATTTAACAAAACATGTTTGCTACCTAAACATTAACCTGTGTGTAACAGTAGGTAAATTGCATTGTACGGGGTCAATGACCGTACTATGTTCAAACGCAGAACAGCTGTTTGTTGTAAGTAAGTCACAAGGTCACTATGATTGGTTTTTACAGCTACTTATTTGATTTAATTTTTTTGTTAGGAGAAAAAATGCTCCTATAAACATATGTTTATTTGAGTGCGTATGTAACCCTTCCGAAATTTTTGACATAAATAACGAGGCACCTTATATAATATGACGCACATGAGCGAGCGAGCGTGTGCGCGTCGTGTGTGCGTACCTGCTGTGGACGCTGGGGGTGTCGCGCTGCGAGTCCGGCGACTGCATGTTGTATGAGGGCGAGGAGGCGTGCTGCGGCGTGCCGCCGAACCCGCGCCCCAGCCACGGCAGGTGAGTCACCAGCAGCGGCTTCACGTAGCCGTTGGGCGTCGGTTTCTCTGCGGAGTTAGATAGATAGATAGTCCGGCGACTGCATGTTGTATGAGGGCGAGGAGGCGTGCTGCGGCGTGCCGCCGAACCCGCGCCCCAGCCACGGCAGGTGAGTCACCAGCAGCGGCTTCACGTAGCCGTTGGGCGTCGGTTTCTCTGCGGAGTTAGATAGATAGATAGTCCGGCGACTGCATGTTGTATGAGGGCGAGGAGGCGTGCTGCGGCGTGCCGCCGAACCCGCGCCCCAGCCACGGCAGGTGAGTCACCAGCAGCGGCTTCACGTAGCCGTTGGGCGTCGGTTTCTCTGCGGAGTTAGATAGATAGATAGTCCGGCGACTGCATGTTGTATGAGGGCGAGGAGGCGTGCTGCGGCGTGCCGCCGAACCCACGCCCCAGCCACGGCAGGTGAGTCACCAGCAGCGGCTTCACGTAGCCGTTGGGCGTCGGTTTCTCTGCGGAGTTAGATAGATAGATAGTCCGGCGACTGCATGTTGTATGAGGGCGAGGAGGCGTGCTGCGGCGTGCCGCCGAACCCGCGCCCCAGCCACGGCAGGTGAGTCACCAGCAGCGGCTTCACGTAGCCGTTGGGCGTCGGTTTCTCTGCGGAGTTAGATAGATAGATAGTCCGGCGACTGCATGTTGTATGAGGGCGAGGAGGCGTGCTGCGGCGTGCCGCCGAACCCGCGCCCCAGCCACGGCAGGTGAGTCACCAGCAGCGGCTTCACGTAGCCGTTGGGCGTCGGTTTCTCTGCGGAGTTAGATAGATAGATAGTCCGGCGACTGCATGTTGTATGAGGGCGAGGAGGCGTGCTGCGGCGTGCCGCCGAACCCGCGATCCAGCCACGGCAGGTGAGTCACCAGCAGCGGCTTCACGTAGCCGTTGGGCGTCGGTTTCTCTGCGCGGGCGCGGAGGCAACAGTTAGATATAGCATGGACACGGCCTAACCTGAGGCGAACACACGTACGCACACAAATGCATTTCTCTAATAGAAATGCTTGACATGCACCTATACATGGGCCTGAGCACTACTACACTCGCAAAATTTTATGCTCACCGTCATGCGTGAATGTATTTGTGCGCCTCAGGTTAGAACGAACGACCTTTACATAGATAGATAGATATCCGACGATAGTTAGCCGACGTGAAATGAAGTGATGCACCTTTAATGCTCCAGGAAACATTCAACAGTAATAAATAAGTAGTTGTAGCTCTTTGTTGGTACTTTAGTAATTAATAGTCCTTTTTCAGCCTCGGTAGAACTGTATACAGAATCCAACGTACCCGGCGGCGTGTAGTACTTTCTGAACGCCTGGTCCTTGGGTATGTCCGGGTAGAGGTAGACGCACGGCGCCAGGTCCGACACGCGGTCCGCGACGCCGCGCAGCGTGAGGTCGCGGGACGTGAACTGTATACAGAATGCAACGTACCCGGCGGCGTGTAGTACTTTCTGAACGCCTGGTCCTTGGGTATGTCCGGGTAGAGGTAGACGCACGGCGCCAGGTCCGACACGCGGTCCGCGACGCCGCGCAGCGTGAGGTCGCGGGACGTGAACTGTATACAGAATGCAACGTACCCGGCGGCGTGTAGTACTTTCTGAACGCCTGGTCCTTGGGTATGTCCGGGTAGAGGTAGACGCACGGCGCCAGGTCCGACACGCGGTCCGCGACGCCGCGCAGCGTGAGGTCGCGGGACGTGAACTGTATACAGAATGCAACGTACCCGGCGGCGTGTAGTACTTTCTGAACGCCTGGTCCTTGGGTATGTCCGGGTAGAGGTAGACGCACGGCGCCAGGTCCGACACGCGGTCCGCGACGCCGCGCAGCGTGAGGTCGCGGGACGTGAACGGCTGCAGGCTGAAGACGTCCGGCGGGTTGCCCTCTGCGAGGTCTTTTCTTGTTATTATATTGAACATTGAGAGTGTGGAAGAGGTGTGTCGGGATTTTGATGAGGCGTTTATGTACATGGTTTTTTATTTGTTTACTGTCCAGCCTCTTGGGGGGGGAGGGGAGGGGGGGGGGGGGGGGGAGCATTTTTTGCGCACTGAGACCTTAAGGCGATCTGTTGTACGTTGAAAAATGTATTATGAAATGAAGGTAAGCACTCACATGCCCCCTCCCCCCCCCCCCCCCCCCCGAGGATAATCATGGACATTTCCGTTAGCCCCCGCCCCCCTTCCCCCTTTGTATACGTGGAAAATGCCGTTTATTTTCCCTATAACTATGTGACACACTTTACAGTTTTGAATGATGGACTTCTCAAGAAGAGGCAGGGAGCTCAATGGATGAGAAAGTAGTACTTGCAATTTTTGTAATTATAATTAAAATTTCAATAAAATTGAGGGTAACATAAAATAAAGGGCTCAGAGACATAGCGTGCGGCTGTGTGTGTCTACTCAGGCGAGCGAGCGGCTAGCAACAGCGCAGTCGCGACATTTTAAGTTAAAAAAAAAATCCACGTGGATGGTCCTGTGCCCTCCCCCCCCCCCCCCCCCCCTTTGGGGACAATCGTGGACATTTCCCTCCCCCCCTTTCTGTCCACGTGGTATGTGAACGGTCCCTAACAACATTTGAAAACAAAAACGTTTCTAGACGATCGGCCCTATGGGAGCGAAAGGGTTAGGCCCTGTCAACCCTATTCACCCGTACTCCTCTTTCAAGGCGCCGCTTTCGCTGGTTGGAGTAGGATGCAACACAAACAATCAATCAAAAATTTGTTTTTTTTTTTTATTCCAAAACTACGCATCGAAACAAAAAAGTAAAAAGCTAAGCATTTCAACAAATAAAATATATTTTTTCCAAAGCCTTGATTTGGTTACGTTGCTGCCTTAAATGCGCTTTTATAACTAAACTCAGGCAGGCATGTTAATGATTGTTTTCTATCGAGCGAAGTTAATCAAATCGTGTTTTCAAAAAGCTATCAATCTGCGCTGATAGATGAAGTATTACGTATATTAAAACGAATCTGTCAGGTGAGTAATATTGGCGGTACACTTCTTGAAGTTTGAGTCAGACGCATCCTCACGACACCTTGACCACTGGAGCGTCGGTGTTCCAGCATATGGAACAGCGCAAATAGTACGTCCAGCGTCGCGTTCCATATGCTGGAACAGCAACTTTACCATTGAAATATGCACTCTTATAATATGAGGACAAGGTTCAATCATACTACTAAAAACAGATGAAGATTTGTCCTTCTCGATATGATTCAATATTGCAAGCAATAGTGGCGCCCCTCGGCGTAAAAAAATATATTTCAACGATTGCGCTGAGTCGCGTCCGCTCAGTCGCCATTCTTGTTAGAGTGAAGTGTGTTTCTGTGGACGTGGGACCATGAATCGCGGGCGCAAACGGTAAGTAATTTTTCGTATTTTGATGTTTTTGGAAGCGCGTAATAAAATTACTGAAGTGAATGTGTTTTTATTTGAGGTTCTTGCCATAATAAATTAGAGTGTAGTGGGTCAAAACAATACATCACCTCATCAAGTACCGCATTCAATTTTACCTACAAAGTTATAGATAACTTTGTAGGAAATTTAGCAACGATTTCAACCATACTAACAGACTTTGCTATACACATACTATAAACACTTTATTGCCTACCGGTTAGTCGACTCGTGGAATAGACTCCCAGAGGAAGTGATTAGTGCTACTTCAGTTAACACCTTCAAAAACAGACTTGACATCTATATAGAAGATCACAAACTTTAGAAAAACGAAAAAAAAAACAAAAAAAAAAACAAAACAAAAAAACCAAAAATCAAACAAGTGCACCATCAATTTACCAAGTTCGACGTACACGCATCAGCTTTAACCTGCTAGTGTATCTAACTAATAATAATAATCACGCATCGTCCGGAGGTTCCTCTCTTTGGGACCCGACCATCGGTAGCCTGGGCTCGCCCCGCCGCCGCCGGTGGTGAAAACTCCGTTTGTTTTTATATTAATTTTAGGTTTTAATTTAAAAAAAAAATGTAAAATTTGTATAAAAAGAAATGTGGAAATAAATGGATGAAATAATAATAATATAGGTGTTCATATATTTTTTCCGAAAAAAGCGTATTCTCGTAACCTTCGCGCGGCTCGCGCGACGCGGTAGGCGTTATTTCGAGACGCGCACGTCGCTTGAGTGGTTAAGGGAACGATAAATTTGTGAGCGGTTCAATATAGAAAGGTCATCATAGTACCTGTGACCCAGGCGATGGTGATGCCGCCCGGCTCCGAGTCGGAGAAGCGCAGCAGGAAGGTGCCGGGCGGGCACTGTGCGAGCATGTCCTCCGCCTGCTTCTTCTGGATGAACCCGATTATCAGCCTGCAAGCACGCGCGCGCACCGTTAACCACATACCGCCATACAAATATTTTTGTTTTTTTTATGGAAACTGACACGGTTGTCTACTTTTTTTTTTTTTGTATTTGTATTTGTTCATAAATCATTCGTGGGCAATACTTATTGCTCTTGAACTCGTAACAATTTATAAATTAAATTCGAAACACCCACTCAATCAGAGCCCAATCACGACAAGTACAACTTCACCTACAACATCCGTGATGTCAGCCCCCGTCAGCCGTTTCGGCCGACCTTTCATTCAGTGCGGTGGTACCAACCCGGGCGGGTTAAACCCTACCATCTAGTAAGGTAAGAAGGGAAGTGACCTACAGTTTTACGCGGAATCCGAACCACGGTCAGCCTCCAACGGTCGAGCGGTCACCCATCCAAGTACTGGCCGCGCCCAGCGTTGCTTATCCATCAATAGCGACAGTCAACTGTTTGCACTATCGAGCTATCGAGGCTGACAAGTACTAAGCATGTACTCGCTTTTTATATTTCTTCACTAGATGCAAGATGCAAAGCCGAAAATGAAGACAAAAAAATATGTCCCGACCAGGATTCGAACCTGGAACTCCGGCTTGAGCCGCCAGCGCTTTACCAATTCCGCCACCAGGCTGATGACGTATCTCTCTAAATTTTCCAACCGTTGCTTGCATTTTTCTAATAAGTTTTCTAGTAGGTTTCCTAGTAAGTTTTCTAGTAAGTTTTCTAGAAAGTTTTCTAGTAAGTTTTCTAGTAAGTTTTCTAGTAAGTTTTCTAGAAAGTTTTCTAGTAAGTTTCCTAGTAAGTTTTCTAGTAAGTTTTCTAGTAGGTTTCCTAATAAGTTTTCTAGTAAGTTTTCTAGAAAGTTTTCTAGTAGGTTTCCTAGTAAGTTTTCTAGTAAGTTTTGTAGAAAGTTTTCTAGTAAGTTTTCTAGTAAGTTTTCTAGTAAGATTTCTAGTAAATTTTCTAGTAGGTTTCCTAGTAAGTTTTCTAGAAAGTTTTCTAGTTATTTTTCTATTAAGTTTCTAGTAAGTTTCCTAGTAAGTTTTCTAGTAAGTTTTCTAGTAAATTTTTTAGTAGGTTTCCTAGTAAGTTTTCTAGAAAGTTTTCTAGTCATTTTTCTATTAAGTTTCTAGTAAGTTTCCTAGTAAGTTTTCCAGTAAGTTTTCTAGTAAATTTTCTAGTAGGTTTCCTAGAAAGTATTCTAGTAAATTTTTTAGTAGGTTTCCTAGTAAGTTTTCTAGAAAGTTTTCTAGTCATTTTTCTATTAAGTTTCTAGTAAGTTTCCTAGTAAGTTTTCCAGTAAGTTTTCTAGTAAATTTTCTAGTAGGTTTCCTAGTAAGTTTTCTAGAAAGTTTTCTAGTCATTTTTCTATTAATTTTCTAGTAAGTTTCCTAGTAAGTTTCCTAGTAAGTTTTCTAGTAAGTTTTCTAGTAAGTTTTCTAGTAGGTTTCCTAGTAAGTTTTCTAGTAAGTTTTCTAGAAAGTTTTCTAGTCATTTTTCTATTAAGTTTCTAGTAAGTTTCCTAGTAAGTTTTCTAGTAAGTTTTCTAGTAAGTTTTCTAGTAGGTTTCCTAGTAAGTTTTCTAGTAAGTTTTCTAGAAAGTTTTCTAGTAAGTTTTCTAGTAAGTTTTCTAGTAAGTCTCTAGTAAGTTTCTAGTAAGTTTTCTAGTAAATTTTCTAGTAAGTTTCTAGTAAGTTTTCTAGTAGATTAGTCTCGTTGTGTCATGATGCCTCACTTGTCGGCCCACTGGTGCCGCAGATGCTCGCGCGTGACCTTCATCACCATGTAGAACCACTCCCAGAAGGTGAAGTTGCGGTCCGGCAGCGGCTCCTTGCAGAACTGCGCCCAGCTCACCATCATGCCGCTCAGCTCCGACTGGCTCACCGTGCTCGCGGGCAGGTTCGTTCTGATCCACACACAACAAGCAACAATAAGCAACAATGCTAGTTTATTTTAACCGACAAGGAGGTTCTCAATTCGACTGTATTTTTTTATGTTTGTTACCTCGACTGAACTTTCGACTGGGTGAACTGATTTTGATGATTCTTTTTTTATTTGAAAGCTGGTGCTTCCCGTGTGGTCCCATTTCAATTTGGTCAAGATCTGATTGGAAAGCAAGGCGGAATTCCGCCGAGTACATTAATAGCAAAAAATTACTAAAAAAAAACTGTGAAATAAAAAACTATTAAAAAAAATATTAAAAACGCCTTCAAAAATGTATGAAATAAAAAAAATTCGAAACCTAAAGTTGAAGGCGGTGCTAAAGCAAGCAAAAATGATGCATGAAAGAAAACATGAGTGGATGATATCCTTTGTGGTTTGTGTAGCCTTTTTTAGCACCGCCTTCAACTCTAGGGTTAGATTTTTTTTAAATTCATTCCTTTTTTGAAGGCAGTTTTTATATATTTTTTTTTATGTAAACCAACATTAGTGGCTGTCAGACTTGGCATTCGTGTTGATATTTCGATTAGACACAAAGCAATTCGTGTCGTGTTGCAACACGAATCACGGTCTCCATCACAAAATCACGACGTGTCTCGACGACACGAACGCATCACGAATATGGCGATTTTGGCAGGTTATGCATTCATAAAAAAGGGCTGGTGAAGAAGAAAAGAAGAAAATTATTTAACCTGTTCGCTTCCGCGTCAATAAATATGTCTACTCCCCCTCGCTTCCGCGTGGGTCTGCGCGGGAACGGCGCGCGCGACCTTGAGCGCCGACTTCGACATAAACCCAGATATTTCGGAAACTAATGAAGATAGATCTATAAACTCTTCTGGCCTAGAAAGCCTAGAAAATTTCCTAAAAACCATGTGAAACAGTGAGGCTTATCTTGTTTAGAAGTACCAGATATTTTAGTTAGAACAAAAAATCACTCAAATTTTTTTGAAACATTTTTGTGACTTTACAATATTTATATACCTTTACAATATTTAGATATAGATACTAGTAGATAAACATATTTTTGGAAATAGTAAAGTATAATATACCTTTCCTTTACAGAAATCGCCGAAATCAGAAGCTCAACATGAATAATTTTTTTCAAAATTTTCAAATAATTTTATTTGACGAATGAAAGGAATATACCTTCCTCTATTTAGCAATTGAGTGTATGTTTTTTATAATAATGCGAATTAAAAAGAAAAGTTATATTTCGACGAAAAATAAGCTCACAAAATCACACGAGCAAAATACGCCCTCACTCCCGCGTTATTTTTATATTAGGCCTTCTGTTTCATAGAATATAGACATGTTTGTATTTATTTATAGAAAAAGAACTCTTATTTCCAATGAAATAAGACTCAATATAGGTCCCCATAGTTAAAGTTGATAAGACATATAAAATAAACCACTGCCCCAGCAAAAAAAAAAAAAAAGAAAGCCCAAAGATACACGCAGATAGAAGTATTTTTTGCGATCGAATGCGTTCCGATACTGTCTCCATATTTGGTGTCCAGAGAAAGATAATTTCATATAGATGAATCGTGTCTTTGACACCAATAATGGAGCCTGTCTCCAAGACGAGCAATCGCCAATTTCGTGCTCCCGTTCCACGCGGACCCCGATGGGTCAATATTGACCCCGCGGAACCGAACGGAAGGTAAGCGAATAGGGGTCAATATTGACCCCGCGGAACGGAACGGAAGGTAAGCGAATAGGGGTCAATATTTACCCCGCGGAACGGAACGGAAGGTAAGCGAATAGGGGTCAATATTTACCCCGCGGAACGGAACGGAAGGTAAGCGAATAGGGGTCAATATTTACCCCGCGGAACGGAACGGAAGGTAAGCGAATAGGGGTCAATATTGACCCCGCGGAACGGAACGGAAGGTAAGCGAATAGGGGTCAATATTGACCCCGCGGAACAGAACGGAAGGTAAGCGAATAGGGGTCAATATTGACCCCGCGGAACGGAACGGAAGGTAAGCGAATAGGGGTCAATATTGACCCCGCGGAACGGAACGGAAGGTAAGCGAATAGGGGTCAATATTTACCCCGCGGAACGGAACGGAAGGTAAGCGAATAGGGATCAATATTTACCTCGCGGAACGGAACGGAAGGTAAGCGAATAGGGGTCAATATTGACCCCGCGGAACGGAACGGAAGGTAAGCGAATAGGGGTCAATATTTACCCCGCGGAACGGAACGGAAGGTAAGCGAATAGGGGTCAATATTGACCCCGCGGAACGGAACGGAAGGTAAGCGAATAGGGGTCAATATTGACCCCGCGGAACCGAACGGAAGGTAAGCGAATAGGGGTCAATATTGACCCCGCGGAACGGAACGGAAGGTAAGCGAATAGGGGTCAATATTTACCCCGCGGAACGGAACGGAAGGTAAGCGAATAGGGGTCAATATTTACCCCGCGGAACGGAACGGAAGGTAAGCGAATAGGGGTCAATATTGACCCCGCGGAACGGAACGGAAGGTAAGCGAATAGGGGTCAATATTGACCCCGCGGAACGGAACGGAAGGTAAGCGAATAGGGGTCAATATTGACCCCGCGGAACGGAACGGAAGGTAAGCGAATAGGGGTCAATATTGACCCCGCGGAACGGAACGGAAGGTAAGCGAATAGGGGTCAATATTTACCCCGCGGAACGGAACGGAAGGTAAGCGAATAGGGGTCAATATTTACCCCGCGGAACGGAACGGAAGGTAAGCGAATAGGGGTCAATATTGACCCCGCGGAACGGAACGGAAGGTAAGCGAATAGGGGTCAATATTGACCCCGCGGAACAGAACGGAAGGTAAGCGAATAGGGGTCAATATTGACCCCGCGGAACGGAACGGAAGGTAAGCGAATAGGGGTCAATATTGACCCCGCGGAACGGAACGGAAGGTAAGCGAATAGGGGTCAATATTTACCCCGCGGAACGGAACGGAAGGTAAGCGAATAGGGGTCAATATTTACCCCGCGGAACGGAACGGAAGGTAAGCGAATAGGGGTCAATATTGACCCCGCGGAACGGAACGGAAGGTAAGCGAATAGGGGTCAATATTGACCCCGCGGAACGGAACGGAAGGTAAGCGAATAGGGGTCAATATTGACCCCGCGGAACAGAACGGAAGGTAAGCGAATAGGGGTCAATATTTACCCCGCGGAACGGAACGGAAGGTAAGCGAATAGGGGTCAATATTGACCCCGCGGAACAGAACGGAAGGTAAGCGAATAGGGGTCAATATTTACCTCGCGGAACGGAACGGAAGGTAAGCGAATAGGGGTCAATATTGACCCCGCGGAACGGAACGGAAGGTAAGCGAATAGGGGTCAATATTGACCCCGCGGAACGGAACGGAAGGTAAGCGAATAGGGGTCAATATTGACCCCGCGGAACGGAACGGAAGGTAAGCGAATAGGGGTCAATATTGACCCCGCGGAACAGAACGGAAGGTAAGCGAATAGGGGTCAATATTTACCCCGCGCGGAACTGTACCGACCTGAACATCTTCTCTGCGAGGAAGCGCAGGTTGTCCTCGGAGAGCGGGCTGCTGGTCGCCGAGCTGAACTTGAGGTTGAGCGTCTTCGCCATCACCTCCCACGTCACCTGACACACACGCGGCACACATTACATCATTATACTTCTGTCGGCCTCGCCTCGGTAGCTCAGTGGTGCGGCCGGTCGGCTGTTGTTAAGCAACGCTGAGCGCGGTCAGTGCTTGGATCGCTCGACCGTTGGAGGCTGACCGCGGTTAGGATTCCACGTTAAACTGTAGCTCCCTTCCCTTACTACCTTACTAGGTGCGTAGGGTTTACCCCGCCTGGGTTGCTACCACCACAGTCAGTCAGTCAGCGTGTAAGCGTCCACTGCTGGACATACGCCTCTCCAATTTTCCTCTACTCCTCCCGGCCTTCAGCGGTACGGAACCGCTGCTTTCCGTGGACATACTTGATGTCGTCGTCCCACCTGGCAGGTGGTCTTCCCACACTCCGTTCGAATCCAATTCGGTGTAGCCGGCACAACAGAAGGGACATTCGGTCTTACGCGGGGGTTGGGAATGCCATGCCGGCCTGACAGGCGCCTCTTCACGCCACTCTCGAAGGAGCCGAGACAGTAGGAGCAAGCTTGGAACTTCCTATCTCACCTTGTCTGGTACGGCGAAGGGCGTGCGCCCGGGCGCGGAGAACGCGTTGTCCCAGGTCACGGTGGCCCAACCGTGCGGCTCCTGGTTGCCGTGCACGATCACCACAACCGGCAGCGACAGCGTCCACACCTGCCGGGGGAAACATTCATTTATATTCATTTTAGATAATTATTTCAAGATTACAGTACCACTTTAATTTGTTTTTGTAGAGTACAAATTGACCAGTGGTGGCTGGTGACTTCGGTCAGTGCTCCATCACTCGCTCAAGGTCGCGCGATAAATGCCTACCGGTTCGTGAGTGTTCGAACCCTCAGGAAACAGTGGGCTGCCGCCTGCCGCGACTCAGAGCGAGCGCTTGCACGCACGCACGCCGCGCCGACTCCGCCGCACGGAGCAACGAATTTTGCGATTAGTACTGCACCTATCTAAATAAAAATGCCGAGATCAAGTCACTAGTGTGCAGTGGATGGGTGTGGAAGTAAAAGGACAAATGCAAACTCTTTTTTTACATTTCCGAAAGACGAAGAAAGCCAGCCTATTTTTTTTTTTTTTAATGTATTCCGGTATGCGTGGCTGAGTCGGAGGGGCCAAAGCACATGCTCCGACCAGCCAATATCACCTCCTAGAAGATAGGTGTCATACCGGAGACTTCCCTGGATTGCTGGCTATACTGGACTAGAGGAGAACACAACCGAGGCTGCTACGCTGCCATCTTACATCCAGTACGGTGGTTCAACCTAGTCGGTTACAATTTGAGCCTACCACCCGGTTAGTAAGGGGCAAGGGAAGGAACCTACAGTTTTACACGCGGTTCCCTTTTTTTAGATGAGTAAAAAATGTTAAACTCGCGTCAGATCCGTAGCCTTATCGAAAAAGCGTAAGATTCGCTGAAATTATGGATGAAAGTTGATTTTTCTGAGAAATAAACTTTGTCAGACACTGAAACTGACCGGCAGACATATTGACTGACTGACAGACAGACTGACTGACTGGCAGACAGACTGACTGACTGGCAGACAGACTGATAGACTGACAGACAGACTGATAGACTGGTAGACAGACTGACTGACTGGCAGACATACTGACTGGCAGAATGACTGACTGGCAGACAGACTGGCTGGCAGACGGACTGACTGACTGGCAGACAGACTGATAGACTGGCAGACAGACTGATAGACTGGCAGACAGGCTGACTGGCAGACTGACTCACTGGCAGACAGACTGACTGACAGACAGACAGACTGACTGACTGACGGGCAGGCAGACTGACTGACTGGCAGACAGGCTGACCGACTGGAAGACAGACTGACTGACCTGGAAGACGAGCTCGCCGCCGCCCACGTTGAACTGGCTGGAGAACAGCAGCGTCAGCTTCTCGTCCATCACGCTCTCGGTGCCCTTCTTCTCCGCTCGCTTGATCTTGCGCAGCTGCATGTTCCTGCTCGTAGTCAAATAGTCAAAGTCAAGTCAAAGTCAAAAGTATTTTTTTTCATCGCCGTGCTATAGAAATCATCAATACGTATACATTTACACTAAATTCAAAGCAACATCTTCATCAAACAATTCTTTTCAAGAAATTTTATTCTTCATCAAACAATAAAATTAAGTAATTATAAAAATACATTTAGAATAGGTCGGTCGACTGTGGACTGTGATCATAGGCACACCTGGGCGCCGTCAGAACTTGAGACGGGTGACCGCTCGACCGTTGGAGGAAGGGAAAGTGTGGATCTAAGCTTGCGATGGCTTCACCGAACATATCCGGGCCCATCGACAGTAGAGGAGGGTATTAAACGAGGTCGGGACTAGCAAGTGGCCACTCTAAATTTCCCGCGCATGCTTAACGTGGTTCGGACTCCACGTAAAACTGTAACTACCTTCCCGCAGTAAATTCCTACCTTCACGCGCGCCGTAAAGGAGCGCGCGCGGTAAAAGGGCGCGCGCGGTAAAGCGGCGCGCGCGGTAAAGGGGCGCGCGCGGTAAAGGGGCGCGCCCGGTAAATGGGCGCGCGTGGTGAAGGGGCGCGCGCGGTAAAGGAGTGTGTGTACGTGTGTAAGGGTGTGTACGTGTGTGTGCGGGCGCGAGGCGCGGCTCCGCCAGGTCTGACCTGAAGCTGACGCTGAGCTGCTTGGTCGCCTGCTGGTACTCCATGGTGCCGGTGTTGTTGAGTATCTCGCCGCACATCTCCGTCGGCTGCTTGTTGCGCGCGTCAGACTTGAGCAGCGCCTGAGCTTGCGCCTCCGATATTATCATCACCTGTCACATACGTACATAATAATAATAAGTATCTGCATAGACACAACCTAGTAACCAGGATCATCCGCAACTTGCCTTAAAGTTCAACCTTGTAGGTACCGAGGTGCCTTACTATAAGTGCAATGCGCCGCCAGTTCTCCAGAACGGTTATGTCACACTCTACTGGGACCAGTCCATTATCACAGACAGGACTATTCTCGCGAACAGGCCTGATATTGTGATAGTGGACCGGGAGGCAAGGCGCGCAACGCTCGTCGATATCGCCGTGCCGCATGATGGTAACCTCGTCAGTAAGGAAGCAGAGAAGATGTTAAAGTATCTGGATCTGCAGCACGAGGTTACCAAAATGTGGCCCGTCGACTCGACGATCGTTGTGCCCATAGTCGTATCGGCGCATGGGCTGATAGCGAAGAGCCTCAACGATTACCTAGAGAGGCTCTCGCTGAGTGGTTGGGTCAAGGGCCAGATCCAGAAGGCAGCCCTGCCCGACACTGCACGCATCGTCCAGAGGTTTCTCTCCCTGGGGCCCGACCATCGGTAGCTTGGGTTCGCCCCAATAACGAACGCAAACATTATAATAATCAAGAGGCGGGTGGCCGAGTGATTTGGGCATCGGCTTCTCATGCGAGAGGTCCGCGGTTCGAATCCGGTCGGCGTGTACCAATGAGTTTTTTTCTGACGAAAAAATTTACGTGCATACCTACACCTGCTGTTTCACCGTTTGGAACCGCGTGTAGAACTGTAGGTCCCTTCCCTTGCCCCTTACTAGGTGGTAGGCTCAAATTGTAGCCGACTGGGTTGGTACAACCGTACTGGATGTAAGATGGCCGCATAGCAACCTCGGCTGTGTTCTCCTCTAGTCCAGTATAGCCAGCACTGCAGGGAAGTCTCCGGTATGGCACCTACCTTATCGGAGGTGATATTGGCTGGTCGGAGCATGCGCTTTGGCCCCTCCGACTCGGCCACCCATACCGGATTACATAAAAAAACCCCCTCGACAGTAAGAAATAACTTCATATCAGTAACACACTCAAGTCTCCGTCAAATCAGCCTCGGTAGCTCAGTGGTGAGGTCGGTCGGCTGTTATTAAGCAACCCTGAGTGCGGTCAGTACTTGGATGGGTGACCGCTCGACCGTTGGAGGATGATTGCGGTTCGAATTCGACGTAAAACTGTAGCTCCCTTCCCTTCTTACCTTACTATTAAATTTTTAAATATATTATTACTTAAATTTTATTTCGTGCTGACACAACCATAAACAAAAAAGTTACCAGGGTTTAAAGCTAGGATTTTGGTAATTTTCAAAAATAAAGAAAAAAAATCGTATCTCCATACAACGTGACATCTGACAAAAGGTATCATGGGTCAAAACGTTGCAAATGACCCCACTTACCTACAAAAAAATTTTGTCAGTCGACAGGGGGTGCCGAACATCCTGTATAATTGAAATAAAAACCCCCGACCCTTAAAAAGTAAAAAATAATTTCCGTTTACTTAACGGAGTCGGGAGACCGCTAAGTAAATTCCCGCGCAGCTCTGAGTTTTCATATATTTTATTTACTTAGCGGTCCCACGACTCCTTTACGTAAGTAAACGGAAATTATTTTTTACTTTTTAAGGGTTAGGGGTTTTTTAAATTTGTAATTAACTTTTATTTCAAGCTTTTTAAAAGAAACCGCATTCAAATCGGTCCACTTTTTAAGATAATGCATTTTTTTATTACTTAATTACTTGATTACTTGATTACAAACGTTAAGAGCTAAGAACCATCCCGATTAAACAAGCTTCCTAATAAAAAAAACCCCATCCAAATCGGTCCATCCGTTTGGGAGCTACGATGCCACAGACAGACACACACACTGACTCACCCTCTCACACACACCCTCACACACACACACACGCGTCAAACTTATAACACCCCACCGTTTTTTTCGTCGGGGGTTAAAAATAATAATGATAATAGTATTAGTTAATAATTAGCTCGTTACCTTGACATGAGGCGGAGTCATGTAGACGTTGAGCTGTCCTCCGACGAGCAGGCGCACCGTCGACGTGAACCTGCCCGCAGCGCACACCATTATGCACATCATTTCACTCACATCAATTTTGACAGTTGGATACACTTTGTATTTATAGATTTTTAAAATATAAAATTTTGATTTGTTATAAATTAATACTAAAACTGTATTACCTCCGTCAATGTGAAGTAAAAACCTAAAAAACAAAAACCACTTTTGTTTCATACTTACCTGGATGGACAAGTATGTATGTATGTATATTTATTTGTATATAATATTCTATATATTTAGTAATTTATACGTATTCACACATGTATGGCTTATATTTTACTAGCATGTACTTATTATGTATGTATTAATAAGTATTCTTATTATTATTTTTATCTTCAATTGTCACGCAACTCTTTTGCTACTACCTACTTACATTCCACTATATTATCGAATCTCAAACACTCAAAGGTTGACTGTAAGAAATCTCTGTAAGGGATAAGTCCGCCTTTGCACCTTATGTAAATTTTCCAAAGTATTTGTTACTGTTTAATGTTTACTGGAGCAATAAAGAATTTTCTATCTATCTATCTATCTATCTACAAAATTGTTGTCGACTTGATATATTTAAGTATCAAAATTGATGATGGCACTATACACCAGACAGATTCTTGAGTATTCATTTATTCTTGTATGTCGTATAAGGCGACTAAGGGATATGACTCCCTTCTTATATTACTAGGTGGTAGGGTTTAACCCGCCAGGGTTGGTACAACCGCACTGAATGATAGGTCGGTCGAAAAGGCTATGTAAATAGTTTGTGTTTTCCGTCCAGTTCAGTGTAGCCGGCACGACCGACCGAAGGGAAGCACTGACGTGGCACCAATTTCACCGCGGTGTTATGGGCTGACATCACGGATGTTGTAGGTGATATAGCCAACCGTGTAAGTACTCATAAAAAAAAAATATTATTAATTGAATTAATAGTATTTATTTCCTCTCACCTGGTGTTGGTTTTCATAACTTGCGGCGGTTGTTTCTCGATCACAAACGTCGAGGTCACCAGCGTCGAGAGAAGGTTCGTCACCTGACAAGACACAAACAACAATTTGACAACTGAAAGTCATAAAGTGTGAAAGTCATAAACAAGAGGGTTCCGTAGACATTCTCCTTCTTGCATACGTTTATTTATTTTATTTTATTATTTATTTTTTAATGAACAAGCAGCTCTAGGTGATGTGTTCATCATCAGTTTTTTTTTTTCAGATAATGAATTATTATAATAATTTTTTTTGTTTTTAGTTTTCGTACTTGGGCACTGTTGCTATTTTATTTTATTTATTTATTTATTCATAAATGTTTTAAACACACATTTTTTTTTTCTTCTAAAATACTTTATTTCAGCCAACTAGGGCCATACAGTGAACAAGAAACTATAAAAACATAATGAAAACTCAAACTAAACAATATTAAAATAGTTATCAAATGAATCTAAGGTAAAAGTACCTAGCACACTTGCGGCATTTCCCCGCTGGATGGCAAGGCTAACTCGTTGGATGAAGTAAGCCTTCGATTGCGAGACACCAGTTACACTGGTGTCCCGCAATCGAAGGCTTAGTTCACACACATTTTTTTGTTATACATATGCTCTGCACTAGAATTATTATCTGTCTCGCAGAGGCAGTTATTGACAATATAAGGCAGACATTTGTGCGCTTATCTAGACAACATTAAATGAAGTTAACACTATAGAAATAAAATAATAAAAGTAAAAAATTAACAACAATATTAATTAAAATCTAAATAAATATTAAGAATAATTCTTACATGCTTCATTTGTTTGTTGATGTACTTTTTATGTATGTATCTAATCGGTTTTTGAAGGTGTTTGTGTTTGGGGAGTCAATCACATGCTGTGCGAGTTTATTCCAGGCGTTCACCACTCGATTTGTTATGAAGTGCTTTCGGATGTTTGTGTTAGAAGCTGTCTGGTTAAGTTTTTTGCTGTGACCACGAAGGTGATAGTTCTGGTTCAGGTACACATAGCGAGCGAGCGGAGCGCGTCACGAGCTGCCGCTTGCGCGTAATTTGCGCCCAAAACAAGCGTGCACTGCGTTGTCCCCTAGCCTAGCACACAACGACACGCTCTGCTTGCTCGGGAGGTGTGCATTATTATTAATATTTATTTATATACACTAGCAGCTTGCAGCTTATGTGTGTACTTCACGTGTTGAGTGCACTGTTTTATGATAGATCTTATTTACTACTCTGTCAAGAAAGTACCGGGAAAAGGTCAATAATACACAAAATATTAATTATTTTTCCAAATTTATGCTATCGCCTTCAATGTAGGCCCCTTCCGAAATAATACACTTACGCCAACGAATAATCCAATTATCAAAACATTTTTTAAACACATTTTCCGGAATCGACTTCAGTTCTCGCCGCGAATTCTCTTTTATGTCTTCTATAGAGTGAAAATGGGTGACTCGAAGTGGCAAAGTCGGCCGGAGTCATATCCGGTGAATACGGTGGTTGTTCGATGGTATTTGTTGAGTTTTTGGCCAAAAATTCGTTCACAATGATGGTCTTACGCGATTGAGTTTTTGAAGAAAATTCAAATCTATCGGGACTAGTCGAGCGGCAACGTGTTTCATGCCCAAGCGATCGTTTAAAATAGTACGAATCGATTCGTGAGACACAGAAAGTTGAGCGTCTATCTCTCTCAAACTTGAATGAGGATTTTCAGTCACCATTTCCTTGACTTTAGCGATATTAACTTCAGTTGAAGACGTTGATGGCCGACCAGAGCGAGGCAAATCTTCCACCACATCTCGACTGCTTTTGAATGCACTGTACCACTCATATACACGTGTTTTTGATAAAGTCGATTCACTGTAAGCTTTCTGTAACATTTTCAGCGACTCGGAATACGAAATTCCATTTGCGATGCAAAATTTGAGACAAACTCTTTGTTCGATATTTTTACCCATTATAGAAATCGCAAAACACACTTGAGATGAACTAACAAAATCGAGCACTGTAAACAAACTAAATGGCAGATGATGTTCAAACCCCGCGCCAATATAGAAAACAGTTGTGCCAACTTAGTGACAAAAATAATTGTTTGAATTGAATTTGGAATTAAAGTAAATGATCAATTCCCGGTATATTTTTGACAGAATGTATAAATATTTTTTTTATAAATTATTGTATTATTAGTGTTTGTTTGTATTTTTTGTTTATATTTAACAAATGTTTGTCAAGTAGATTTTTAAAACCATTCACTGAGATAGCACTTATCACTTCTTGTGGTAGCTTGTTCCAAGAGTCCACTACTCGGTTAGTTAGAAAGTACTTTCTTGGGTTGGAGTTGGAAGTGTTTCGGAATAACTTTAAAGAATGTCCACGGAGTCTCCCGGATGCAGAAGTGTATACACTTAAATGTTTAACACCTTCCCTGTCCACCATGCAAGACCTAAAGTTTCATTGTCAAGTCCAATTGAGATTGTATCGTAGGTCCATTAATAGGTTTACCTGGCGATAGATTTACAAATATATTTTTTTCGAGATTTTGCATATTTGATACCTTCTTGAAAAGTCCAAACAAAATCCTAAGCCGTTCTAACAAGTCCTACAGCATTTTTAATAATCTAAAGTGTTCGTTTCCCGGGGCCCACCGGTGGGTCCCGGACGTCTCGAACTAGTAGCGGGTGAGGGGAGGTGTTAAAATTACTGAATAACCGTTTAAAATATAAACCTTAAAATAGTTTTCATGTCGTAAGGACTATGGGCTGCTTCGTAGATTTTTTTAGACTGACGGAGGGGCGGACAGACGGACAGACGCCTGATAGATTGTTTAGGGTCCAAGAAGCATACCTGCTTGGCGAGGTCCTGCAGCAGCTCAGGCTGTCCAGGAGTCTTAATGCATTCCAACTTGGACGACAGCCGTTCCGCGTCCTTCACCTGTCACACAGAGCGAGAGGCATCAGAGGCGGGTCGGGATTGTGACACACGGAGATCAAAAGGGGGGCGGGATTGTGACACACGGAGATCAGAGGCGGGTCAGGATCGCGACACAGGGAGATCAGAGGCGGGTCGGGATAGTGGCACACGGAGATCAGAGGCGGGTTGGGATCGCAGCATATGGAGGTCAGAAGGGGGGGGCTAGATCGTGGCATGCGGAGATCAGAGGCGGGTCAGGATCGCGACACAGGGAGATCAGAGGCGGGTCGGGATCGCGGCACACGGAGATTTAGAGGCGGGTCGGGATCGTGACACAGGGTGATCAGAGGCGAGATGAGATTGCGCCATGCGGAGATCAGAGGCGGTTCGGGATCGTGGCACGCGGAGATCCTGTCTGCCTACCGCATTGGAACACGCAGACATTAGCTCCGCGCGGCATTATTATAAGTTGTATGACATAAATATTGAAATATTAAAACAAATTAACAATAATTATTAACATGGGATAGATTAGCGTAGTGATCAGACTATTGAGACGGACGGACGGAGACAAGTGACGCCGGAGGGTGTGGTCACCTGCTGGCGACTCTGCCAGGTGAGGTCGGCGAGATGCTCGCACCACTCCTGGATGGTGTTCAGGTAGCTCGGCATCTGAGCTCCGTTGCCGCTCAGCTGCTGCTCGCGTTTCCATCTAAACATATACATTCGTCAGTTTATAGTTTAATAAATGTAGCCTAAATACTGACACACTATACTAGACACTAGAGCGGTGGTGCTGACCATCATACATCATCATATAGATATCATGAAATAAGCTTCACATCACCCGATGCGATCCACATCACCCGATGAGCTCCACATCACCTGATGAGCTTCACATAACCCGATGAGCTCCACATCACCTGATGTGCTCTACATTATCCAAGGAGCTCCACATCACCCGATGAGCTCCACATCACCCGATGAGCTCCACATCACTCGATGAGCTCCACATCACCTGATGAGCTCCACATCACCTGATGAGCTCCACATAACCCGATGAGCTCCACATCACATGATGAGCTCCACATTATCCGAGGAGCTCCACATCACCCGATGAGCTCCACATCACCCGATGAGCTCGACATAACCCAATTCAATTCATTTATACTCTTCAGGTAACAATATACACTTAGATTTTTTTAAAGTATTACAATAAGGTACTTAAATGTTTATAGTTCTATGGTTCTATGTTGTGATCCAAGAAAGAAACAAGTGATGTGGACCGATGAGGTACACATCACCCGATGAGCTCCACATAACCCGATGAGCTCCACATCACCCGATGAGCTCCACATCACCTGATGTGCTCTACATCACCCGATGAGGTCCACATAACCCGATGAGCTCCACATAACCCGATGAGCTCCACATACCCGATGAGCTCCACATAACTCGATGAGCTCCACATCACCTGATGTGCTCTACATCACCCGATGAGTTCCACATAACCCGATGAGCTCCACATAACCCGATGAGCTCCACATACCCGATGAGCTCCACATAACCCGATGAGCTCCACATCACCTGATGTGCTCCACATCACTGCTCCACATCAACTGTAGACCTCCACATCACCCGATGAGCTCCATATCACCTGATGAGCTCGACGTCCAGCACCCGGCTCTGCAGCTCGCCGAGCGTGTCGATGTTGCTCTTGAGCCGGCTGGACAGGTTGAGCTGCGCCTGCACCAGCTGCGGCACCATGCTGCTCAGCTTGCGCTCGAGGCTCTCGATCTGCACGCGCAGCGCGGCCTCCATCTCCCGCCGCTCGTCCGTCATCGGACGCGACTTGAGATAAATCACCTGATGAGCTCGACGTCCAGCACCCGGCTCTGCAGCTCGCCGAGCGTGTCGATGTTGCTCTTGAGCCGGCTGGACAGGTTGAGCTGCGCCTGCACCAGCGGCGGCACCATGCAGCTCAGCTTGCGCTCGAGGCTCTCTATCTGCACGCGCAGCGCGGCCTCAATCTCCCGCCGCTCGTCCGTCATCGGACGCGACTTGAGATAAATCACCTGATGAGCTCGACGTCCAGCACCCGGCTCTGCAGCTCGTCGAGCGTGTCGATGTTGCTCTTGAGCCGGCTGGACAGGTTGAGCTGCGCCTGCACCAGCGGCGGCACCATGCTGCTCAGCTTGCGCTCGAGGCTCTCTATCTGCACGCGCAGCGCGGCCTCAATCTCCCGCCGCTCGTCCGTCATCGGACGCGACTTGAGATAAATCACCTGATGAGCTCGACGTCCAGCACCCGGCTCTGCAGCTCGCCGAGCGTGTCGATGTTGCTCTTGAGCCGGCTGGACAGGTTGAGCTGCGCCTGCACCAGCGGCGGCACCATGCTGCTCAGCTTGCGCTCGAGGCTCTCTATCTGCACGCGCAGCGCGGCCTCAATCTCCCGCCGCTCGTCCGTCATCGGACGCGACTTGAGATAAATCACCTGATGAGCTCGACGTCCAGCACCCGGCTCTGCAGCTCGCCGAGCGTGTCGATGTTGCTCTTGAGCCGGCTGGACAGGTTGAGCTGCGCCTGCACCAGCGGCGGCACCATGCTGCTCAGCTTGCGCTCGAGGCTCTCTATCTGCACGCGCAGCGCGGCCTCGATCTCCCGCCGCTCGTCCGTCATCGGACGCGACTTGAGATAAATCACCTGATGAGCTCGACGTCCAGCACCCGGCTCTGCAGCTCGTCGAGCGTGTCGATGTTGCTCTTGAGCCGGCTGGACAGGTTGAGCTGCGCCTGCACCAGCGGCGGCACCATGCTGCTCAGCTTGCGCTCGAGGCTCTCTATCTGCACGCGCAGCGCGGCCTCAATCTCCCGCCGCTCGTCCGTCATCGGACGCGACTTGAGATAAATCACCTGATGAGCTCGACGTCCAGCACCCGGCTCTGCAGCTCGCCGAGCGTGTCGATGTTGCTCTTGAGCCGGCTGGACAGGTTGATCTGCGCCTGCACCAGCGGCGGCACCATGCTGCTCAGCTTGCGCTCGAGGCTCTCTATCTGCACGCGCAGCGCGGCCTCAATCTCCCGCCGCTCGTCCGTCATCGGACGCGACTTGAGATAAATCACCTGATGAGCTCGACGTCCAGCACCCGGCTCTGCAGCTCGCCGAGCGTGTCGATGTTGCTCTTGAGCCGGCTGGACAGGTTGAGCTGCGCCTGCACCAGCGGCGGCACCATGCTGCTCAGCTTGCGCTCGAGGCTCTCTATCTGCACGCGCAGCGCGGCCTCAATCTCCCGCCGCTCGTCCGTCATCGGACGCGACTTGAGATAAATCACCTGATGAGCTCGACGTCCAGCACCCGGCTCTGCAGCTCGCCGAGCGTGTCGATGTTGCTCTTGAGCCGGCTGGACAGGTTGAGCTGCGCCTGCACCAGCGGCGGCACCATGCTGCTCAGCTTGCGCTCGAGGCTCTCTATCTGCACGCGCAGCGCGGCCTCAATCTCCCGCCGCTCGTCCGTCATCGGACGCGACTTGAGATAAATCACCTGATGAGCTCGACGTCCAGCACCCGGCTCTGCAGCTCGCCGAGCGTGTCGATGTTGCTCTTGAGCCGGCTGGACAGGTTGAGCTGCGCCTGCACCAGCGGCGGCACCATGCTGCTCAGCTTGCGCTCGAGGCTCTCTATCTGCACGCGCAGCGCGGCCTCAATCTCCCGCCGCTCGTCCGTCATCGGACGCGACTTGAGATAAATCACCTGATGAGCTCGACGTCCAGCACCCGGCTCTGCAGCTCGCCGAGCGTGTCGATGTTGCTCTTGAGCCGGCTGGACAGGTTGAGCTGCGCCTGCACCAGCGGCGGCACCATGCTGCTCAGCTTGCGCTCGAGGCTCTCTATCTGCACGCGCAGCGCGGCCTCAATCTCCCGCCGCTCGTCCGTCATCGGACGCGACTTGAGATAAATCACCTGATGAGCTCGACGTCCAGCACCCGGCTCTGCAGCTCGTCGAGCGTGTCGATGTTGCTCTTGAGCCGGCTGGACAGGTTGAGCTGCGCCTGCACCAGCGGCGGCACCATGCTGCTCAGCTTGCGCTCGAGGCTCTCTATCTGCACGCGCAGCCCGGCCTCAATCTCCCGCCGCTCGTCCGTCATCGGACGCGACTTGAGATAAATCACCTGATGAGCTCGACGTCCAGCACCCGGCTCTGCAGCTCGCCGAGCGTGTCGATGTTGCTCTTGAGCCGGCTGGACAGGTTGAGCTGCGCCTGCACCAGCGGCGGCACCATGCTGCTCAGCTTGCGCTCGAGGCTCTCTATCTGCACGCGCAGCGCGGCCTCAATCTCCCGCCGCTCGTCCGTCATCGGACGCGACTTGAGATAAATCACCTGATGAGCTCGACGTCCAGCACCCGGCTCTGCAGCTCGCCGAGCGTGTCGATGTTGCTCTTGAGCCGGCTGGACAGGTTGAGCTGCGCCTGCACCAGCTGCGGCACCATGCTGCTAAGCTTGCGCTCGAGGCTCTCGATCTGCACGCGCAGCGCGGCCTCCATCTCCCGCCGCTCGTCCGTCATCGGACGCGACTTGAGATACTCCTGGTGCGCTGCGCGACAAAACCAATATATTGTATTATATAGTGTATATGCGCCACTGTAAAAGTATGGGCGCCACTGTATTACACAGTGGCGCCCATACTTTTTTCTATGAAGAGCTACCTACAAAAAATTAAAGGTTGTGAGATCGACACTTTTACCAAAACTTTTCATTGTTCAATAATTTGTAGTAATTTTTGTTTGAATTTCAAAGCTATGTTCATTACATCCTTTATATTTGTTACTAGTCCTGTAAGGACTTGACTTGAGTCCTTGTCCACCCGGAAAATGTTTCGTCACATGAAATATTATGAATTTCTTTAATGTTTCTACAAGTCACTTCTTGCTCTACATATTTTCAGCGATCAACCTAAAAGCCTCTTGCGATTAGTGTCCGACCGAATATTCGGTTTCGGCTTTCGGCTTTTCGGTCAATATTTGCCACATTCGGCAAACTTACGGTTTCGGCCGAAAGTAGTGGTCACTTTCGGCCCAACCGAAAGTTGTTAGACAGACATACCTTGTTTGATTTTTCATTATTAATAATTGTGCATATAGTTTTATGCATTAAATAAAAAAATTCCCATAATTATAAATAACTTTTATTGTCACTTGCATATCCTTCTACCTTAAAATGCATAACAAACTAACTAGGTACTTAAATACCATACATACTTTCGGCTACGGCTTTCGGTTTTGGCTTCGGCTTTCGGCTTTCTGCCGAAAGTAGAATTTTGCCGAAATTCGGCTACGGCTTTCGGCCGAAAGTGAAAGTACACTTTCGGTCGGACACTACTTGCGATCGACCGTTTGGGCACCTCCTCCAATATCGTGGACCAATCCCATAGAGCGGGCTATTATTGCGCAAAATTTCAAAATAAATACTTATTAACTTAGGTTAGATAACGACGTGTCAGACTATTAAGACGGACGGACGGAGACGAGTCTAAGGGATAAGGACGAAATGCCGCGCTATAGGGCCGACAGGCTAGCCACCTCTCACCTCGGCGCGGTGATTCCACCGAGTCACGCAGCATGGTGGGTCTTCGTGCCTCAACGCTTGATAGTTATCTTGTCAGGAACTATTGAGAGATCACAATACATCTAGGTCGCAATGATGATAGGGCTCAGGGGCCCTAACTCTCACACTTTAAATCATAAATCATCAGTCAGTCAGTCAGTCAAGTCAGTCAGTCAGTCAGCGAGTATGCGTCCACTGCTGGACATACGCCTCTTATATTTTCCTCCAGTCCACCTGACCAGTTCACCGGTACGGAACCGCTGCTTTCCGCCGACGTACTCGATGCCGTGGTCCCACCTGGCGGGCGGTATTCTCACACTCCGTTTTCCTGTCCACGGCCGCCGTTGTAGGACGCCGTTGTTACTCTGATGGGCGCACGCCTCTACGGCTGACGTGCCGAGCCCACTGCCACTTGAGCTACTGTGTGGGGCCGGTACTTTAAAAGAACAGGCCCACTGCATCTCTCCCCGTGTATGTCGTAAAAGGCGACTAAGGGATATGACTCCCTTCTTATATTACTAGGTGGTAGGGTTTACCCGCCCGGGTTGGCACTACCACACTGAATAAAAGGTCGGTCGAAACGGCTATGTAAATAGTTTGTTTTTCCGTCCAGTTCAGTGTAGCCGGCACGACCGAAGGGAAGCACTGACGTGGCACCAAGTTCACCGCGGTGTTATGGGCTGACATCACGGATGTTGTAGGTGATGTAGCCAATCGTGTCAGTTTCCATAAAAAAAAAGCTATACAGACGATATTATTTATTTGTATCTATCTGAACGTAGGCTGGCCTCACGCACTCTATGTACTTGCGCGCGCTAACTACCTACCGCCCGACCGACCGGGCCGCCGGCGGTCTTATACCAGCATACCTACACGCTCGCCCACGCTACTGCGCGCAGCTGCAAAGCAATAATGCACTTTACACTCGATCGTTTAGGTACATTTTCGCACGCAGCGATTGGCGACGTGAAACAGTAGGCTATTAAAGCCGAAGGTATGGAACTTTTTCTATGGAGTGATCTATCTGTTACGAAGTAACTATTAAGTAATCCGTGACGTAGGTGGTACCTTTATGCTTGGTGCACTCGTGGAACTGCAGAGCGAAGGACTCCTGCTGCGACTCGATGTGCCGCACCTCCTGGTTGGCCGTGCCCACGCTCAGGTGCATGTTCTGCAGAGCGTTCAGCAGCTGCACCGAAGAGCACACGCACACACTCTCAGTATTCACGACATGACATGAAGGGAAGCACTGACACGGCACCTACAGTATTGTGCAAATTAATGGAATCATAGGCAAAACCGTTTATTGCTTGCTTGAAAAATAATATTTTTACTGAATTATACAACGACCATTATGCTAATTAATAGGAAATATGTGCCCCTTTGGCTTGCTGCTTTTACTCGTTTTAGTTTTTGACATCGGAGATCCTCTCATACCGATACCAAGCCTGAATGACTGCTTCTATCATATTTGTTTTTGTAGTGCAGTCGATTTTGCACAGTATAGCTTTGAAAATGGCCCATAAATTCCCTATAGGGTTCAGATCGGGTGAATTGCCGGGCCAATCTAGAACAGATATCCCCTTATCCTGGAAATATTTGAACACTTGTGGCAGGGAGCAGAGTACTGTTGAAGAATTGCTCCTCCTTGGGGTTGGCACAAGTTCTTTGTTCAAATGCTGTTCCCACATGCATTTGTATTTTTGGCTATTCATCATGCCTTCGATTGGCACTAAAGATCCAACCTTCATGTATGAAATACACCCTCAAAACATTGAAGTGTTGCAATATGCAAAAAATGTAGAAAATCTGGATGATTCCATTAATTTGCACAATACTGTACTTCACCCTGTCTTCACCGGTGTCGTCAAACGTCGTATTAACAGGCTTAACAGCCTGGCAACAGTTCGCAAATCCGCAATGGCATGGCACCTAAATGAGCGTGGTTTCGCGCAGAGAGAGTTTTTTTTTGGCTCTGTCGATTGCACATCGGTTAACATAACAAATTTAAAATAAATATTGCGCCTTGAGGACCTTCAGGTGTCGTGGTATGTCACCCTCGGTAGCTCTTTGGTGCGGCCGGTCAACTGTTGTTATAAGCAACCCTGAGCGCGGTCTGTACTTGGATGGGTGACCGCTCGACCGTTGGAGGCCGACTGCGGTTCGGATTCCGCGTAAAACTGTAGGTCCCTTCCCTTCTTACATTACTAGGTGGTAGGGTTTATCCCGCCAGGGTTGGTGCCGCCGCACTGAATGAAACGTCGTTTGACACGGCTATGTAAATAGTTCGTGTTTTCCGTCCAGTTCAGCTTAGCCGACATGAAATGAAGGGAAGCACTGACACTGTACCTAGTTCACCCGGTGTTATGGGCTGACATCAAGGATGTTGTAGGTGATGTAGCCAACCGTGTCAGTTTCCATAAAAAAAAAGTCCATGTATGCCCAGAGGAAGTAATAAGCGCACTTACTACCAACCAATTCAAAAATAGACTAGATAAATATCTAACAAATAAAACATAATCTCAAAAAGAGTGCTCAAGAACGATACCTAATAAAAAAAAATAATAATAATAATAAAATCTAAGATAATGACAAAAACAATAAATTGTAACTGGATTTAGACGTATCAGCCTAGGTTGCCAGTCTAAAATAAATAAATAAATAAATAGATAAATAAATGTACCTCGCTATGCTTGTACTCGGGCGCTGCTTCTGGCTGGAACTCGATGGACTGAGGATTGTTCACGAGCTGGTACTCCTTGCTGAGGCAGTTCTGCAGGAACATGTACAGCTGCGTCGGCTGGATGCTGCAAGCCACCATACTGCACTTTTAGCACAAAGCAATGGTTTCTGCTGGATCTTTCCTCAGTACCGGTAAACTCTGCAACGGCTCTCCGTGCCCACATATTCCCCCCCCCCCCCCCCCCCGCGCTTTCAATCAAAATCTCTGCCCAGCGCGTGCGGTGCGGAGGTGGAAAGGGAAGGGCGGGATTGCGTTGAACAGCTCCTCCGAGCACTCCCCATGGAATAAGCGATAGAACACACTTAGGGAGCCGACATCCCTACGGTGTTGCAGCGGTTCTAGATCGCGGGACACTTCGGGGTCACCCACTGGTCGCACGGCTCGACGCTGGATCGAGTCCAGAGGCGCAAGCTGGTATTTGGCAGAGCCATCCTACAGCCTTATTGAGTCTTGATGCACCGTACCGTGTGGGGCCAGTACTTTAAAAGAATAGCCCCACTGCATCTCTCCCCGTGTATGTCGTAATAGGCGACTAAGGGATATGACTCCCTTCTTATATTACTAGGTGGTAGGGTTTAACCCGCCCGGGTTGGTACCACCGCACTGAATGAAACCAATGTACAACGGACCGTCTAGAGGTCTCAGTGCGGAGAATGGCCCACCCGCCTTCCCAAGAGGCTGGGCAGCAACAAACAAACAAACAAACTGAATGAAATGTCGGTCGAAACGACGTAATAGTTTGTGTTTTCCGTCCAGTTCAGTGTAGCCGGCACGACCGAAGGGACGCACAGACGCGGCACCTAGTTCACCCGGTGTTATGGGCTGACGTCGCTGATGTTGCAGGTGATGTAACCAACCGTGTCTGTTTCCATAAAAAAAATAAAAAAAGCTTGTACCTGTACTTGAGGCGGAACATCTCGGCGGCCTCCATCAGCTTCATCTTAGTGACGAACATCTCCTGCGAGTGCATCATGTCCGCGCGGCTCTGCAGCTCCGTCACCAGACCGTCGAGGAACTGGCGCGAGTGCTCCTGCTGAGCGTGCTCCGGGATGTTCGCGTAAGCGCTGCGCACCCACACATGTTACAATGTTAGCTTAGTGACGAACATCTCCTGCGAGTGCATCATGTCCGCCCGGCTCTGCAGCTCCGTCACCAGACCGTCGAGGAACTGGCGCGAGTGCTCCTGCTGAGCGTGCTCCGGGATGTTAGCGTACGCGCTGCGCACCCACACATGTTACAATGTTAGCTTAGTGACGAACATCTCCTGCGAGTGCATCATGTCCGCGCGGCTCTGCAGCTCCGTCACCAGACCGTCGAGGAACTGGCGCGAGTGCTCCTGCTGAGGGTGCTCCGGGATGTTCGCGTACGCGCTGCGCACCCACACATGTTACAATGTTAGCTTAGTGACGAACATCTCCTGCGAGTGCATCATGTCCGCCCGGCTCTGCAGCTCCGTCACCAGACCGTCGAGGAACTGGCGCGAGTGCTCCTGCTGAGCGTGCTCCGGGATGTTCGCGTACGCGCTGCGCACCCACACATGTTACAATGTTAGCTTAGTGACGAACATCTCCTGCGAGTGCATCATGTCCGCCCGGCTCTGCAGCTCCGTCACCAGACCGTCGAGGAACTGGCGCGAGTGCTCCTGCTGAGCGTGCTCCGGGATGTTCGCGTACGCGCTGCGCACCGAGAGATGTTACATGTCAATGCCGGTCTGCTGAGACCCTGGCCGCCTGGTGACGTAGTTCGTTCGTGGAAGACGTAGGGTGGTTGGTAACCTTTGGGAGGGCATAGGGCGGTTGGTAACCTTTGGGAGGGCATAGGGTGGTTGGTGACCTTCGTGGGTGGTATATGGTGGTTTGAGACCTTCGTGGGTGGCATAGGGTGGTTGGTGACCTTTGGGAGGGCACAGGGCGGTTGGTGACCTTTATGGGTGGCATAGGGTGGTTGGTGACCTACGTGGAAGACATAGTCTGGTTGGTAACCTTTGGGAGGGCATAGGGCGGTTGGTGAGCTTCGTGCGTGGCATAGGGTGGTTGGTGACCTACGTGGAAGACATAGGGTGGTTGGTAACCTTTGGGAGGGCATAGGGCGGTTGGTGACCTTCATGGGTGGCATAGGGTGGTTGGTGACCTACGTGGAAGACATAGTCTGGTTGGTAACCTTTGGGAGGGCATAGGGCGGTTGGTGACCTTCGTGCGTGGCATAGGGTGGTTGGTGACCTACGTGGAAGACATATTCTGGTTGGTAACCTTTGGGAGGGCATAGGGCGGTTGGTGACCTTCGTGCGTGGCATAGGGTGGTTGGTGACCTACGTGGAAGACATAGGGTGGTTGGTAACCTTTGGGAGGGCATAGGGCGGTTGGTGACCTTCATGGGTGGCATAGGGTGGTTGGTGACCTACGTGGAAGACATAGGGTGGTTGGTAACATTTGGGAGGGCATAGGGCGGTTGGTGACCTTCGTGCGTGGCATAGGGTGGTTGGTGACCTACGTGGAAGACATAGGGTGGTTGGTAACCTTTGGGAGGACATAGGGCGGTTGGTGACCTTCGTGGGTGGCACAGGGTGTTTGGTGACCTAAGTGGATGGCGTAGGGTGGTTTGTGAGCTTCGTAGAGGAGACAGAATGATGTAAATAGCATGGACTGAGTCTATTCGGTGGCCGGCCATTGTGGAGGACATAGGGTGATTGAAATTGCAAGGATCGAGGCTGAATGGTGACATTCGTGAAGGGCTTGGCGACCTTTGTGGAGGACATAGGGTGGATGAAATAGCAAATATCTGGGGCGACCTTCGTGGAGAACGTCCGGGGTTAAAGATGTCCTGGGCGCAGCATACATCTAAGCGGCGGGTGGCCGAGTGGTTTGGGCATCGGCTTCTCATGCGAGAGGTCCGCGGTTCGAATCCGGTCGGCGTGTACCAATGAGTTTTTTCTGACGAAAAAAATTTAAGTACCTACATAACTACACCTGCTGCTTCACCGTTCGGAACCGGTGTAAAACTGTAGGTCCCATCGCTTGCCACTTATTAGGTGGTAGGCTCAAATTGTAGCCGACTGGGTTGGTACCACCGTACTGGATGTAAGATGGCCGCAAAGCAGCCTCGGTTGTGTTCTGCTCTAGTCCAGTATAGCCAGCAATCCAGGGAAGTATCCGGTATGGCACCTACCTTCTCGGAGGTGATATTGGCTGGTCGGAGCATGCGCTTTGGCCCCTCCGACTCAGCCATCCATACCGGATTACATAAAAAAAAAATACGATGGATGTCATAATTCTCGGCATCGTTTATTTTGGGTCCAGCCTTCAGAAGGTTCTCTTTTCGTGAGAGCAGAATGATTCAGGGACTCACCACATGCGCTCCTCGATCCATCCCGCCAGGAAGTGTCGCACCTCTATGGGGAAGTGATCGCCGTACAGGGCTTGCACCTAGGCACAATACACATTCACATTGACATATTTTTCAGAAAAGTTTATACATATACAGGGTGTTTCAGGATAGGGTTCTGTAACTTCAGGGTTCGAAAGGGTTCCATATTTGAAGAGGAAAAGCTCTGAATCTTTTTTCCAGATTCCGTCATTTTGTAGTACTTTTTAGTGAAAATCGTTTCATCGAGATTTGGTGGACGGTTAACGTTCGCCTTTATTAAATAAAAATAAAATGGCTAACTTACATGCTTAACTAGTAGAATTTAACTGCATGTAGGTAAATTCCAAACACTTTATTTTGAATGAAATCAAAAGAAAAAAAGGGGACTGGACTAGGTCATTGCACTCCCTAGACCTAGAAAAATCTCTCCGTACTCACTGTCGATCGAGTTTTTATTATAATTTTAAATTTTTGTATGAAAAAAAAGTATGGAATTTCGATTTGAGTGATAAGGATTTTTTTCTTCTAATAATGAGTACTTTCTATTCCTGAAGTTTCTCAAGCCTATCCTGAAACACCCTTTATAAACAATTTGAATCATCAGTCAGAAGAATTTTATTTATAATAAAAAATTCACTATTTAAAACTACGGTAAATAATACCTATGATTTTATGGGGGACCCTTTTATTGTGATCATCAATACGGAGGCAGTAGGGAAAAAGGGCTTAAATAATGTATAGACAATGTAGGTATTTCAATATATTTTTTTTCATTAGTAGGTAACTTTACAGTAAAGGGTGTATGTGCATCAGATACTGATCAGATCACGTTCCCATACCAATTTTTTTTCGGATATCACATACCTACCCATTCTACTAAAATAATAGTTTATTAGACAATTATTTCATAGCATGATGGGTAGGTATTGATATCGTAAAAAAATTAATTGGTATGGGAACATGATCAGTATCTGATACACATACACCCCTTAGCGTAATGATAGTAATGAATGATAGACTTTACAAAAAAAAATCGACTTTCAACAATTTGAACAACCGCTTGAGTATGCGCGCCAAAATAAAAAAAAAATATCAGCCAAGTGCGAGTCGAACTCGCGCACCGAGGGTTCCGTATCGCCATATCATGGTCAGCGCCACTCATTTCATCTATGTATTAGTTAAAATGCTTCATACTATTTTCGGTAGATGGCGCGCATACACTTTTTAGTTTCTTGTATGGGGACTCCCGTGAATTTTTTTACTTTTTCTTATTTTTATTATTTGTATATCGGCCATAATAACACATATCCTGTGATAATTTCAATGGGCTACCTATTACGGTTCAAGAGATACAGCCCTCGGACAGACAAACAGACGGCGTAGGCTTAGTAATAGGGTCCAGTACGACGGATACGGAACTCTAAAAAAGGTGAGCAAGTCGGAGCAAGAGGACTACCAGCGAAGTCGCTCTACAGTCTCTTCAAGAATCTAGGGCTCCCAAGATCGACGCTAAGATCATATATGGAGAGAGCTTCGAAACGTCACTGGAAGCATCCTACAGAATATGGATAGGTAGAGAGAGGGAGGTCGAGAGCGGGACTGGTGGTTTCCCCGCGTCCTAGTCAACGCAGACTAGCTGACGAGGGCTTGATGCGAGCCGAAACGTGAAGCATGCGCGGGAAATTTAGAGTGGCCACTCGCTAGTCCCGGCCTCGATTAACACCCTCCTCTACTGCTGATGGGCCCGGATATATTCGGTGAAGCCATCGCAAGCTTAGTTCCACACCTTCCTTCTTCTTTCTTGTTGGACACCCTACAGAAGCGAAGCTTCTCACGACACTTGTACATAAAATCTCAATTATTAATTTAATTTCGATCGGGAGAACGCCATCTGTGATATATTCCTTTCAATGGGTATTTAAATTACCGCGGTTGTTAAGACATTATTTTAAATCGAACAGCTTTACTCACGGTCATAGCGCCGCTCAAGAGAAGAAGACACGACGGACACGACCAGCCGGAAGTGGACACCGTCAGCGCCTTCTGTCTCTCCGCCGAGATCCGGAAGGCACATGAACCCTCGTCTACGGAAACTACCCGCACTAGCCACCGCTACAATCTTCGTCAACGACGGACGGAGATCTGACAGTTCTCTGCCAACCTGAATGAAAGGTCGGTCGAAACGGCTATGTAAATAGTTTGTGTTTTCCGTCCAGTTCAGTGTAGCCGGCACGACCGAAGGGAAGCACTGACGTGGCACCAAGTTCACCCGGTGTTATGGGTTGACATCACGGATGTTGTAGGTGATATAGCCAACCGTGTCAGTTTCCATAAAAAAAATAAAAATAAATAAAAACTGCCGCACAAGGCAGAGTGCTCATGAAGATGGGCAATACGCTTGGCGCGAAACGTCGGGCCACATAGCTCGGAGTGGAACCGTGAGTAAAGCTGTTCGATTTAAAATAATATTCCTTTCAACTTATACAATAGTTCAACTTCAAAAAAATCTCATATATGACGCTCGGGGCAACAACACGCGCTGGCCGGCCGACGAGGAGCGTTGCAACTTCCGTTCGTACTTTCGTGACGTTTCACTTTTTCTGGTATAGGTCCCCATCACAAATGTGCGTTAAAAAAATTGGCCAACCTTCTGCAGCGACTCGTGAGGCAAGTGTTGAGCCTGCGCCCACAGCGACATCTCTTTCTCTGCGAACACACAACAAAATATTATTAATAATAACGCCTAGGTTATTCTAGTGGCACAACCAAACTCTCCTGTCATAGGAGATATAATATGTAGGCAGTGCCGGACCTGCTGGTGTTGTCAGGACTATTATGAAAATTTCATCATAGTTTCCTCAACCCTTTCCTTATTGATTTGGACTGTACTGTGTAGCTCTTCGGTTCATTTTGCCTTGATAGCTATTCCAATTTGTTTGGAAGAGACGACAATGAGCGCAAGACTCGTCCTCGATGGTCCAAAATCCGATAGAAATATGATCGGAAAGCAATCCAATATTCTATGTAAAGCTTGAAGCGTGTGAGCTTCTTTCTTTGAGTGTGCGCATTTGGAATAGTGCAGCACATTCAAATAGTTTCAAATGTGGCGCGAGGGAATAAGTGTTATTTAGTTCCTGTAGTTGAAATAATATATGCCGTATAGTGTTTGCATCATTTCATTTACGAGAAATAAGCAATTTTGGTGACCTAGTTTTCTCCATACAAACAATACAAACCATACAAATTTCTCCATACAAATTTTATTGTGAACGACACGGGGGGCTGCTGATACACAAGAAAGGTATGATTAGGTCCGTTATTTATTAGTGTTTATAATAAAAATACTATGTGACCGATTGGCGGTCTAATAAATTTATAAAAAAAAAAACCTGAGAGAGGTCGCGATTTTCACATAGAACAACTTTAAAAAATAATTTTGTCACCTAGAATACGTAATATATATAAACAAAATGCCATTTATAGCTAGAATATTTATCTGTAAATACAATCCATATGTTAGTTCATAAAGTTTTATGGAAAAATCTTCAAAAATAATTTTTTTTTCGAGAGTAATGCGCCGGCGCCGATCGCGGCGCGCCACCTGGTGTAGCAGAAGGATTGTTTTGGCTAATGCTTCTGTAGCAGAAGGGTAGATTTGAAAATCTATTTAATAGATTTTGAAAATCTATTTAAAATCTATTTAATAGATTTTCAAGAGGAATTAAACATGCAAGTTTGAAGAGCACAACAGCACTGCTTCTTCATGGAGCAATGCCGTGCATTTTCTTGGCACATGTATACATTTTTTTTTTATAGAAACTGACACGGTTGGCTAAATCACCTACAACATCCGCGATGTCAGCCCATAACAACGGGTGGACTAGGTGCCATGTCAGTGCTTCCCTTCATTTCATGTCGGCTACACTGAACTGGACGGAAAACACTAATTATTTATATAGCCGTTTCGACCGACCTTTCATTCAGTGCGGTGGTATCAACCCGGGCGGGTTTATCCCTACCAACTAGTAACGGAATCTGATCCGGGTACGTACGTCTAGGGTGACCCTATTTCTTTATTTTTCTTTTTTTTTATGAAAACTGACACTGTTGGCTACATCACCTACAACATCCGCGATGTCAGCCCATAACACCGGGTGGACTAGGCGCCATGTCAGTGCTTCCCTTCATTTCATGTCGGCTACACTGAACTGGACGGAAAACACGAACTATTTACATAACCGTTTCGGCCTACGTTTCCCTCAGTGCGGTGGTACCAACCCGGGCGGGATAAACCCTACCACCTAGTAAGGCAAGAAGGGAAGGGGCCTACAGTTTAACGTGGAATCCGAACCACGGTCAGCCTCCAACGATCGAGCTTTTACCCATCCAAGTACTGACCGCGCTCAGCGTTGCTTAACAACAGTCGACCGACCGCACTGCTGAGCTACCGAGGCTGACAGTATATTGCTTATTCGATCATAGATGCCTTTATAATGTCATTACTGAATTTCGAGTCATTATTATGTCATTACTGAATCGGCCGGTTTTGTATCATTTGTTGGTTTTACTTTGAGAGTTTGCACTATAATCACATCGCACCGTGCGGGGCCGGTACTTTAAAAGAATAGCCCCACTGCATCTCTCCCCGTGTATGTCGTAAAAGGCGACTAAGGGATATGACTCCCTTCTTATATTACTAGGTGGTAGGGTTTAACCCGCCCGGGTTGATACCACCGCACTGAATGAAAGGTCGATAGAAACGGCTATGTAAATAGTTCGTGTTTTCCGTCTAGTTCAGTGTAGCCGGCACGACCGAAGGGAAGCACTGACGTGGCACCTAGTTCACCCGGTGTTATGTGATGTAGCCAATCGTGTCGTAAAAGGCGACTAAGGGATATGGACAAGATGCCGTGCTAAAGGCCGACAGGCTAGCCACCTCTCATCTCGGCGCAGTTCTTCCACCGAGTCGTGCAGCGGGTGGGTTTTCGTGCCTTACTTGCTGCTTGATAGTTATCTTGTCCGAATACTTTGCTAAACGTGGCGGTCGGTGTTGTAAGAGTACTTGCAGCACAACACCGATTACTCTGCTTACCCCGATTGTCGGTATACAGCGTGTGGTATGTATGTATGCTTATCAACAAAAAAAAGCATCAGTGCCCCAAGGACGAAAACTAAAAACAAAACTGAATCGCAATAATCTCTACAAAAAAATAAACTTAATATTTTTTTTTATGGAACCTGACACGGTTGGCCACATCACCCACAACATCCGCGATGTCAGCCCATAACACCGGGCGAACTAGGTGCCGTGTCAGTGCTTCCCTTCATATCATGTCGGCTAAACTGAACTGGACGGAAAACGCGAACCATTTACATAGCCGTTTCGACAGACGTCTCGTTCAGTGCGGTGGTATCAACCCGGCCGGGATGAACCCTGCCCACCTAGTAAGGTAAGAAGGGAAGGGGCCTGCAGGCAGTAGGACTTTATGTGTGTGTGTGTTTGTGACTTGTGTGTCAAAATCTAACCTGAAACAACTGACTTAATGAACTTTAAGATAAAGCAGTTTAAAACAAAAACTCAAGGAACGAATAAACAAAATTTCCCACTGATTACCAAGAAGAAAGTGTTGTTGTTGTGAACTGCGACATATAACACTGACTGCAGAATGGTCATATTTCTATATACAGGGTGTCCCACAACACAACGTCAAGCGGGAACCAGGGAGTAGGCCAGTTTATGAGTACCCAGGGAAAAATAAGAAAAGAGTCTGTTTTTTATGATATGAGCATTTTTTGAAAAACGTTGAACTTTTACTTAATATTTTTTTTTGTGATAAAACTATGGGTTTTATTTGGGATACTGATCAATAGCAGAGTTATTTAGGCTACCAATAAGAAAAAAATGCAACAATTATATTTGCAAATTTTTAGTTGTAGTAACTAAAAATGTTGTACGAGATGTCAATTTTCAACGTTTTTCAAAAAATGCTCATATCATAAAAAACAAATTACTCAGATTTTTTTTTATATACTATCATTTAGATACTATCATCTGTAAAACAGACTAAGGGCGTTTTTGCACTTGCGACCGCACGACACGATTTGCGGTCACGTTTCTCAACACACGACGTACTGCACACGACATGTCGTTCATACGTTTTTCCACTAGCGACGATTCAGCAACTACACGGCAGTCGCGGCTTATTTGTAGTCTTCACGTGAGCACGCTCATCGTCGTCGTGTCGTGCGGTGCGTCGTCAGCAAGTCCCAACTCGTTTCGTACAGCCGCTATGTCGTCACCGCAAATAAAACGGAACGATTTAGCGGCACGGACGACATAGCGAAAAAGTCGTTTGCAAAACGTGTGTCGTGCTGTGCGGTGTCGTTGCGTGAGTAAACGCTCATATAAATACATGGCGCTCGGAGTCGTGACCGCATTTTGTCGTGTCGTGTCGTCGCAAGTGAAAAAACGCCCTAAGCGAACCCACAAATCGTCTTTGTAACTACCTACTTCTGGCAGAGCGATTGTAACAGTTCTGCGTACGTTAGAACAACACAGATTTCCAAGAAAAACTCACCGATCATTTCTCTCACAAATCACTGTTGGTTCTTTCGCGAAATTCACTAGACAAGTGTGCATTACTGCCAGTGTCGAGCTCTATATAAAGACAATCCTTATCTAAGTAGGTACCGGGCGGTACGCGGACCCGGTGTTCCGAGGGGGTGGGAGGAACGATCCAGTGTTATCTAGTTTTGTCAACATTGACTGCGAAAAAGTTTTTGAAAAAGCTTTTGCACACTTCCGTACAGTGCGTGGCAGCAAGTAGTGCATGTCAAGTGTTAGAAAGAGACAATCTCGGGTTTCGCAACCTGAAGTGTCCTGCGATCTTGAACCACTGCAACACCGTAGGGATGTCGGCTCCCTAAGTGTGTTCTATCGCTTATTCCATGGGGAGTGCTCAGAGGAGCTGTTTAATGCGATCCCGGCGTCCCCCTTCCACCTTCGCACCACGCGCACTGGGCAGGGATTGCATCCCTACACGCTGGACTTACCACGGATGCGTACCAATCGATTTTGCAGATCATTCCTCTACAGAACCGGTAAACTCTGGAACGCTCTCCCTGCTCATATATTTGCCCCCAAATACAGTCTCGGCTCCTTCAAGAGGGCGTGAATGGGGACCTGTCAGGCAGGCATGGCATTCGCAACCCCCGCATACGACCGAATGTCCATGGGCGTCGTTAGAGACCTTATGGATGGCGATGTCAATAAAAAAAAAATCTAGTGTTCATAGTTTTTGACGTGATAACGTCACGTCTTATAAATTGATGAACACCGGCTGCACGCACGAAAAAGTGTCACGTTCCATCTGAGCCTGTGTGTGCAAGCGAGAGCGCGTAACAAGCGATAGAGAGGCACAATCGGCCCAAGTCTTACCACTTTATGACGTTATCACGTAAAACTATCGTCCTTAAACCGACTTTACAGACAAGCAATTTGTTTTCAGGGTTTTTAACAATTTGTTAATATCAGCCCCATAGCACTCATCTTCCCCATCACTTAGGGCCGAGAGCACAGATAACATAATAGTTACTTCGTAACAGATAAATCACTCCACAGAAAAAGTTCCATACCTACGGCTTTAATAGCCTAATGTTTCACGTCGCCAATCGCTGCGTCCGAAAATGTACCTAAACGATAGAGCGTAAAGTGCATTATTGCTTTGCAGCTGCGCGCATTAGCGTGGGCGAGCGTGTAGGTATGCTACGCGCGGCTTACGAATTTCCACTGAATTAGACCACCGGCGGTCCACCGGGCGGTAGGTAGTTAGCGCGCGCACATACATAGAGTGCGTGAGGCCTGACCAGAGTCCCTAATGTATAGAGAACGCTCAACGAATTTCAACCCAATTACTAAATCCCACTCAGTTAGGCTCGCCGACAGTTTGTGTATACAAAATAAATCTGTCAAGTGCGAGTTTTACTCGCGCACAGAGGTTTCCGTATCTATCCCCCATCAATAATATCCACCTATCTTTTCTCTTTCAACAATGCAATATATAAAAGCCTGTGGCGCCATATATTATTCAGTAGCGTGACTTATCGATTTTTCGCACGTTTGTTGTATGGGAGCCCCCCTTACGTTTTAACATTTTCTTTTTTTTAGTTATTTGTTATATCCGCCTTTAGTAACACATATTCTGTGAAAATTAATTTCAACGGGCTACCTATTACGGTTCAAGAGATACAGCCCTCGGACAGACAGACGGACGGACGGACGGACGGACAGACAGAAACCGGCCAAGTGCGAGTCGAACTCGCGCACCTCGGGTCCGTATCGCCGTGTCATGGTCAGCGCCACTCACGCCATCTATGGCGTGTTTTATGAAATGCTTCATATTAGTTAAAATTCATGATTAGTTAAAATGCTTCATACTGTTTTCAGTAGATGGAACGAACAACATACCAAACATACCATCTACCGTGTGTGTGTGTGTTACCAAATCTGGTTCCATGAAAAATCTATAAGTGAGTGATTGCTTACCGTTTCTGTATAGTTGTCTATGTTGAATGTGCCCTGGGACGGGCTCAGTGTAGCCAAACACACTCCTGACCCTTCACTGTAACAAATAAAAAAAAAACAACATCATGTTCTGAAATTTTTTTACACGTCACATCACGGCGCCTCTCTTGATCGTGATTTCGCGAGGAGCGGTGTTATTGGCTGCGTCCGATCTTCTTTTGAACTTATGGGGACAGCCACCCGTCCCGACTGTTCATAAAAGCACATGCTCCGACCAGCCAATATAGGTGATATTGGCTGGTCGGAGCATGTGCCTTTTGTACCGTGTGGGGCCGGTACCTTAAAAGAATAGCCCCGCTGCATCTCTCCCCGTGTATGTCGTAAAAGGCGACTAAGGGATATGACTCCCTTCTTATATTACTAGGTGGTAGGGTTTAACCCGCCCGGGTTGGTACAACCGCACTGAATGAAAGGTCGGTCGAAACGGCTATGTAAATAGTTTGTGTTTTCCGTCCAGTTCAGTGTAGCCGGCACGACCGAAGGGAAGCACTGACGTGGCACCAAGTTCACCGCGGCGTTATGGGCTGACATCACGGATGTTGTAGGTGATGTAGCCAACCGTGTCAGATTCCATAAAAAAAAAAAAAAATGTGCTTTACGGAGAAGGTAGGTGCCATACCGGAGACTTCCCTGGATTGCTAGCTATACTGGAGTAGAGGAGAACACAACCGATTGGCTCTGTCGACTGCACCATTGGTCTCTCGGCACTGACACATGCTGGGTTACATTTAAAAAAAAATCTTACATCCATAAGACGGTGGTATCAATCCAGTCGGCTACAATTTGAGCCTACCGCCTAGTAAGGAGCAAAGGAAGGGACCTACAGTTTTACGTGGAATCCCAACCACGGTCAGCCTCCAACGGTCGAGCGACCAATCCAAGTACTGACCGTGCTTAGAACAGGTGTTCTTAAAACAGTCGACGGTTGCACGCGTGGACATCACGGAAACACAGGGACAGATGGAAGGGTCTCTCAGAGTGCAGACAGTCGAGAGCTGCCCTTCCTAAACCAGACCGAAGGCTGGCTCGGAAGCATATCAACCTGGCCCGGGCTAAGCTAAGAATAGCCGTTGGTCTGACGAGCGGCCACTGCTCACTAAATAAACATCTACACACGATGGGTATTACGGATAGTCCACTGTGCAGAGGATGCCTGGCGACGGATGAAACGGCCGAGCATGTTTTGTTGCAGTGCAGTGTGCTTGACAACCAACGAAGGGACATACTCCGCTCCCCATCTTCCGTTGCGGCGGTCTGCAGACACCCCGGTCGACTTGTGGCTTTCATGGAAGACATAGGCTGGCTGGGATAGCTGGAGACTGCAGGGTTTTGCACGAAGGTCCCCAACCAAGCGGGATTAGTTTGCAGGCCTAGAGCCAACCCCAAACCTAACAACAACAACAACAGTCGACCGACCACACCACTGAGCTACTTAGCCTGACAATGGGTGAGAGGTGCCAAACCAGTCGCCCTTTAGCACGGCATCTTGCGCTCACCGCCTAGTGGCCTTTTACGGCATGCACGGGAAAACATATTTGGGTGGTTCTTCTTTTTTACCTACAATAGCCCGTCCTTCGTCTTATTATGGCATCTCATTAGAGCCTTGATATTTTCGGTTTTATAATGTTCGAATAATCGTCCATATTTTTCTATGTATTTGAATTTTCTTTATTTCACATTTTTATAACAAATTATATTAATTTTACATATATTATTCTATAAAAAGTAATAAAAATACACAAAATTAATACAAATATTAAAAAAGCTACGAGCGATAGGTGGTGGTACTAGACGCGTAGGCCACCACCACCCCCATCTCGGAGAGCTCAGTATCCGCCGGACTACACGGCGACGTCGCGCAGCTGTTCTAAACTTCTTCATCTTTGCGCGCGCGTCGCCTGATGTTCGCACTGCACCACCGGTAGCGGGGGCACTAGACGGGACGCAAGGTCCCGATGACCCCAAGCTGGCCGATAGTGGACGTCGCCCTCGCCGTAGGTGTTGTGGCTCGGCCGACGTCAACGCTTCATGTTCGCCGTCGATAAAATGCACCACCGGCGGCGGGACGTGGAGCTGGGTGGTGGGGCGTGCGTGTGGTGGTCCAAGAATAATTTTTATGTATGTATTATTATGTAATCTTTTAGTTTCTCTAACCAGCATTCTTTTTCAAACGTTTGTTTTTCGTAGAATGCCGTGACAGAGTGGTAAGCCAAAATGTGGTCTCCGCTGAAAAAGACCACTCTGTCACATTATTTAAAAAAAAACACAATTTAAAAATAAAAACAATATTGGCCGTAAAGGAAACTCTAATTAGTTCTTATAAAAAAACAAATGCAATTTTTTTTAAATCGTACACTGAAACCACAATTATCGATAGTTCAAAAACCCAAAAAAAACGGAAAAACTTCGATTCATTGAAGGTAAAAAAGAAGAACGACCCATTTAGCAAACATCAGCATTCGCACGGAGTGATTCAACACTCGTGGATGCAAATTGAATTCAACCGACGTTTTACTTGGAAATGCTACCGATAATCGATAACAACCGAAATGACAATGAAAGGCCAATATTCCTACCTATATACCGCTCGCTGTATCCCGACAATCGGCGTAGGCAGAGTAATCCGCGTTGTTTTTTTTTTATGAAAACTGACACGGTTGGCTACGTCACCTACAACATCCGTGATGTCAGCCCATAACACCGGGTGAACTAGGTGAACACGGCACCAAGCTCTGACGAACTTGCTTCCCTTATCCCTCCTCCTCCTGTTCGCCTTCGCCAAACCCGCCATACTCTCGCGGAACACCCCTTTGTAGTCGACAGAAGGGTTCTTCGAACTGCACGATTCTCTAAATCGTTCTTGTACCGCACTGCAAAGGTGTGGAACGGGCTCCCAGGGAATATCTTTCCCCACTCCTACAATCCACGATCTTCAAATGGCGGCTTAATGGCCTTTCCCCAGCGACATTAGTCCACCTCCATGCCGGACTGGCACCTCCTCGGCGGTGAAATTGACTGCGCCTGAGGCTTCGACCTCGGGCAGAGCCACCCAGTTTGGAAGCAATTAAAAAAAAATTTTGGACATGGACCGTCCAGTTTTTGAGGCTTGTGTCCAATATAAGTAACGAAATAACGGACATCAAGGCCCTTTATTTTTTATTTTTTTTTAAAGAACAATCAGGTCTAGGTAATTTGTTCATATCAGTTTTTTTTTTTCAGATAATGAATGATTATAATGTTTTTTGTTTGTTTTTAGTTTTCGTTCTTGGGCACTGTTGCTATTTGTTTGTTGGTGTACTTTTTATGTATTTATCTAATCGGTTTTTGAAGATGTTTGTGTTTGGGGAGTCAATCACATCCTGTGGGAGTTTATTCCAGGCGTTCACCACTCGATATGTTATGATATGAAGTGCTTTGGGATGTTTGTGTTAGAACTTTGATGAATAATATCGGGTTTTTTCAACTGAACCATCTCTGGCAACCATGCATACACATGCACACTCATGTTCAATGGCGGACTCCAACCTAGTCCATCAGTTCCCAAATAGTGGCTCAGGTCAGGAGAAGAGGGGTACGCTTGGCCGTACATAAATGGCCATGTTTACCTCTACAATCTTGAGTAAAGAGGGCGGGGTCCACTTATGTCATTAGTGAAAATTATCTCCTGTCGACGAATGGTCGATTGGGACTTATAACATATTACATTGTGTATTACTATATACTAGTAATTACTATAGTTTGTAAAATATAGCTTTGAAGTGTCCTGCGATCTAGAACCACTGCAACACCGTGGGGATGTCGGTTCCCTAAGTGTGTTCTATCGCTTACTCCATGGGGAGTGCTCGGAGGAGCTGTTTAATGTGATCCCGCCTTCCCCTTTCCACCTCCGCACCACGCGCACTGGGCAGGGATTGCATCCCTACACGCTGAACTTACCGCGGATGCGTACCAATCGATTCTGCAGATCTTTCCTCTACAGAACCGGTAAACTCTGGAACGCTCTCCCTGCCCATATATTTCCCCCAAGTAGTCTCGGGTCCTTCAAGGGAGGCGTCAATGGGCACCCCGCATACGACCGAATGTCCATGGGCGTCGTTAGACACCTTATGGGTGGCTCGGCGCCATATGTCGCGCGGTCAATAAAAAAAAACTTTATACTTAAGCGTAACAGATTTTTCATTTATTTGTTTTAATTAAACACTAACAGCTGACGGGCTAAACTCATCGGCGTTGTAGGTGATGTAGACAACCGTGTCAATTTCCATAATGGATGATGGCGCCACTGACCTGCTGGCGTGATGGTCTGCACACCATCCGATTGCTCCTGGGATTTTGCGTTGGGTTGCGTGGCAGAAAAAAGTTAGAAATACATACATACATACATACATAACACACGCTGTATCCCGACAATCAGGGTAAGCAGAGTAATCGGTGTTGTGCTATGAGGACTCTGGTAAATTACAGCACAACACCGACCACCACGTTTAGCACAGTATACGGACAAGACAACTATCAAGCAGCAAGTAAGACACGAAGAACCCACCTGCTGCATGACTAGGCGGAAGGACTGCGCCAAGGTGAGAAGTGGCTAGCCTGTCGCCCTTTAGCGCAGTATCTTGTCCTTATCCCTTAGTCGCCTCTTACGACATGCACGGGGAGAGATGCAGTGGGGCTATTCTTTTTAAGTACCGGCCCCACACGGTTAAAGTTAGAAATTTCACGTAAAATTGCACTCTTGCAAGGTACCTCTTGAAAGGAAAATAGCTGATTTGCGTTGCGGACGGCTTATAAGTTCGTAAATTATCTTCAGTTATCCAGGTTTTATAGAGCGCGGCGGAGCGGCGGCGGAATTGCTTATTTCTTTTTCAGCGGTGCGGTGACAACAACTGTTTTTTCTTCTTCTTCTTGTTTTAGACTAGGGCCGCGCGATGGTCAAAGCAGTCCTTTAGCCATAATGGCGCATAATTGTAGTGGCGCCAGTGACGATGGAATGAAATGAAGAAAGATTATACACAAAACGCGAAAAACTAAAAAGCGGCGCAACCACATAAAAAAAGTGTTTTACCAACCGGTTAAAAAATAAAAGTGTGTCTATTTGACGCGAAAACATTTGCAAATATTATCAGCAGTCAGGATAAGATTACATAATGCATGCGCAAGATATGAACCACATCCCACTTCAACATTACTCTATACAGGGCGAAGATATAAATTGATAGATAGAGCAAAGCGTTCCAGAGTTCGTCACCTATTAGACATAACAGTGTGTGTGACTTCATGTACTGTCAGTCAGTCAGTCAGTCAGTCAGCGTGTAAGTGTCCACTGCTGGACATACGCCTCTCCAATTTTCCTCCAGTCCTCCCGGCCTTCAGCGGTACGGAACCACTGCTTTCCGCCGACGTACTTGATGTCGTCGTCCCACCAGGCGGGTGGTCTTCCCACACTCCGTTTTCCTGTCCACGGCCGCCAGTGTAGGACACGGTTACTCCAACGGTCGTGTTCTCTTCGGCTGACGTGCCCAGCCCACTGCCACTTGAGCTTAGCCACCCGGTATCCAATATCGACTACTTTGGTGCGTCGGCGGATTGCCTCGTTACGCACCATATCACGTAGCGATATTCCCGGCATGGCTCGCTCCATTGCTCGCTGGGCAACTTTCAACCTTTGGACAACACCGACCGTCAGCGTCCACGTTTCACACCCGTACGCCGTCATCAAGAATCCCATCAAAATCTGCCTTGTTTTTTTATGGAAACTGACACGGTTGGCTACATCACCTGCAACATCCGCGATGTCAGCCCATAACACCGGGTGAACTAGGTGCCGTGTCAGTGCTTCCCTTCATTTCATGTCGGCTACACTGAACTGGACAGAAAACACAAACTATTTGCACAGCTGTTTCGACCGACGTTTCATTCAGTGCCGTGGGTACCAACCTTGGCGGGATAAACCCCACCACCTAGTAAGGTAAGAAGGGAAGGGAGCTACAGTTTAACGTGGAATCCGAACCGCGGTCAGCCTCCGACGGTCGAGCGGTCACCCATCTAAGAACTGACCGCTCTCAGGGTTGCTTAACAACAGTCATATATCAGTCGATATGTGTCAGTATCCATAAACGTGTATGGTGTCAGAATCCATAAAAAAAAACACCGCGTAAATGGACTGTTTTTATTTTTTCTTTTAATTTGGAGTTCCCACTATATTTACCTACGCCAAGTTTAACGCTTGTTTGTATTACCGTTTTAACTATAAAGTAAAAATTTTGAGAGGTACCTATACCCTGTCACCCTTCAGCACGGCATCTTATCCTTATGCTTTAGTCGCACTTTACGACATGCACGGGGAGATATGCCTTCGGAAATCTGTACCACAGCATTAAGACCGGATATACTCATATTCTCAAAAGCGACAAAGCATGTAGTACATAGGCTGTTCCGAAAATTGTTAGTGAAATGAAAAATAATTAGAATATTATAAAAAATTATTTACAGCTTTTTAAAATATTTCCCTCCAATCCCTATGCACTTATGCATTCGGGTGAACCAGGTTTCAAAACATTTAAAAAACGTATCTTGCGGGAGGTCGAAAAATAACCGCCGAAATTCTTCGACGGCCTCGTCTGCAGTGTTGAATTTTCGCCCGCGAAGCATTTTTTTTACCAGGGGAAATAAAAAAAAAATCGCATGGAGCTAAATCTGGGCTGTACGGAGGATGGGATAACCTTTGTACCCCCGAAGTTGTCAAATAGTCCATGTTTCTACCGGTGTGTGAGCGGGCGCGTTATCTTGGTGAAAAAGAATGCCACGGACGCCGCTCCTTGGGCGCTCGCTATTCAACTCCCCGAAAGGTTGAGGCAGACAAACTTCGCAATACCAATCTTCAGTTCAGCCTGAATCTCCCGATGTGTAATGTGTCTATTCTCCCGCAATAGCCACTCTACCCTGATGACGTTTTCATGAGTAACTGCAATTGATGGTCGGCCGGGTCTGGCGTCATCGTTTAGGTTCTCTCGACCATGTTTAAATTCACGAACCCAATAAGTAACTGTTGCTAACGCAGTAGCAGACTCCCCAAAAGCAGCTTGCAAATTTTCGTGAGATTCCTTGAAGGTTAACCCTAGTTTATAAGCATAGAAAATCATAACACGAAAAACTTCTCGCGAGACGTCCACGGTTGCAAATAAAATATGAGTGACGGATAACCGTTAAAAATATTTAAAAAAAGAACTACACATAGGTGGCCAATAATTTTCATCGAGGAGATTTGTATTTAAATTAGCCGTCAAATCAAAATAGTTTCAGGAAAAACAATTTTTTATTTATTCTGTGGCTAACAATTTTCGGAACAGCCCACGTACTTGTTGAACTTACAGTTCCATGGGAAAGCAACATACCGAAGGACCACAACATCAAACTTAACAAGTACTGCAACTTAGTAGACCGGATTGTGAGAAACGGATTCAAGACTGAACTCTTCGCTGTGGAAGTCGGAGCAAGAGGACTACCAGCGAAGTCACTCTACAGTCTCTTCAAGAATCTAGGGCTGCCAAGATCGACGCTAAGCTCGTACATGGAGAGAGCTTCGAAAACGTCACTGGAAGCATCCTACAGAATATGGATAGGTAGAGAGAGGGAGGTCGAGAGCGGGACTGGTGTTTCCCCGCGTCCTAGTCAACGCAGACTAGCTGACGAGGGATTGAAGCGTACCGAAACGTGAAGCATGCGCGGGAAATTTAGAGTGGCCACTCGCTAGTCCCGGCCTCGATTAATACCCTCCTCTACTGCCGATGGGCCCGGATATGTTCGGTGAAGCCATCGCAAGCTTATATCCACACCTTCCTCGGAAATCTGTACCACAGCATTAAGACCGGATATACTCATATTCTCAAAAGCGACAAAGCATGTAGTTTGTTGAACTTACAGTCCATGGGAAAGCAACATACCGAAGGACCACAACATCAAACTTAACAAGTACTGCAACTTAGTAGAACAGATTGTGAGAAACGGATTCAAGACTGAACTCTTCGCTGTGGAAGTCGGAGCAAGAGGACTACCAGCGAAGTCGCTCTACAGTCTCTCCAAGAATCTAGGGCTCCCAAGATCGACGCTAAGCTCATATATGGAGAGAGCTTCGAAAACGTCACTGGAAGCATCCTACAGAATATAGATAGGTAGTGAGAGGGAGGTCGAGAGCGGGACTGGTGGTTTCCCCGCGTCCTAGTCAACACAGACTAGCTGACGAGGGCTTGATGCGAGCCGAAACGTGAAGCATGCGCGGGAAATTTAGAGTGGCCACTCGCTAGTCCCGACCTCGATTAACACCCTCCTCTACTGCCGATGGGCCCGGATATGTTCGGTGAAGCCATCGCTGTGTTCCACACCTTCCTCCTTTATTGTTTATGGATCATTTAGCAGGCGTTTGATCATATGGCGGTAGGACTGCAGTCCAACTGTCGAACTTGTCACAATTTGTTCTAACTGGTTCGATAACACCCACGAAGAAGAACCGACAAGAAACTTCGCAGGGTATTTTTTTTATACGTATTATTACAAACAAGCAGTGGCGGCTGGTGACTTCAGTGACCGGTAGTGCGCTAAGTACCTACCTACTTAAATACAAAATTTCCCAATACATTCACAATGTTAAGATCGGGACTTCCGAATTTTTTAAACGCCTGCGTTTTATTGAATGTAGATATATGAATATGAATATTCTCAAGACACTCAATGAGCTGCAAAAAACAAGAAAAAAATAAACCAAACAAGTTTTTTAACTCATTTTTAGTACCCTTATGAATATACCCATAGACCACAAGACTACTGCAGCTTTCAAAAAGAAAAAGTAGTAATATCCTAAAAATAATTAAAAAATATATATAAAAATAAAAGCATTTGAAAAGTAGGAATTGAACCCGGGATCAGCTGATTGTAAAGCCTTACCTTTAACCAACTCTTAGGCAAATACCGGCACCATTTAATTCACAGTACCACGTGACAGAAAGCACAAAATCTAACCATATCCCATTTTAAATATTCGCGCGCTAACGGGTATGTGACATCACATGACAGCGCGCTGACTCTAGACTCTAGACTCTTTTCTATTCTGTGCTCTAGCTAGCTAGCTGCTGGCGCGTTCACCGTACTCACACCAATGCAATTGTGCAAGTGCGAGTGAGACAGATCGGGCGTGGCGTATGCAGTGCGACGTCACCCGTGCGCTTACACACAGACACTACGCGATAGTGTTAGTACGTGCCAGCTTAACAGAACTGTAGACGGACTCGTGCAAAACGAATCGCTCGCGACGCGACGTGTCGTACGCGCAGCTATTCACGATATAGCGTCCTTGTTTGGCGCTCGTGCGCCGCACGCAGAACTCCATTTCGGTCCATACTATTTCTATGAAGTATCTTTTGTCTCACGCGCCAGCGGTGTTTTGCCCATCCCCATACATTCAGTATGGGAGACCCGCGTGCGCGTTTCGATTCCGCACGGGGCGCGCATTTACTCGCAAAAAATTGCCTTGTGATCTATAAAATAAGGTCGAATTCACATTATTATTTATTTGGAGTACGATCTTTAAGGTTTTAATGTAGGTATGTTGTAAGATATTATTTATTTTGAGTGAAGTGAAGACTTCTCGTGGTACGGTAGTGCGGCGCACGAGCGCACTTTAGGACCAGCCGCCAGTGCAAACAAGTATTTTAGTGACTAGCCACATAATAACATCTCCTACAAGTCTATCGAAAACACGGCTTCAGAGCAAGATTAACAATTTTGCTGAGAGTTCTGACTACAAAGACTTATTTAAGTGCATCAGGCGTAAAGAACCTTTGTCAAACTGGACTATTCAGTGGAGCATCTTCTTGAATTTCAAGGGCTAGATTAATTTTTTTTTTTCCTCTTCAATGACAAGTGGCCAAGGCAGGTGTACACTGCACACATTCAATTGTTTTGACAGTTCAAGGTCATCGAAGGCCACAAAAATCGAAAATAAAATTGTGTTCTAAATTCAAACATCACCCATCGAACAGAATCATTGAAGAATTCCGCAATTTACCGCTCTCTCGAAAACAAAGAACATAGGCTAGCATTCGGTATTTAGAGGAAAATAAACATATTTTATTTATGTACATTACCGTTTGCACGATTTGAGGCAGTGGGTACGGTGGACTACATGGGTCCGGGAACGACTACATATCGCTAAGGGCTGAGTAAAGGTTCTGGTTGTGTCGCCATAGTTACCAGCATCCGTCCAGGCACACTGCCCGTATCGACTTTACCGGGAATATAACGCAACTGGCGTAACTTGGCTATTTCACAAACTCGTCAACACATAAACGCATTAGCAAGCAAACTTGCTAATGAGCCAGTATCATCTTATTTTACAATACATTAAGTTGGTTTAGTCTTGTTTAGAATGTATATGTAGCTTAGTAAATAAAAAGCATTAAAGTTAGCCTTGAAACGACAACTTAGGATTGTAGAGTTACAATCATACACACACATACGGGGAAAGCGCACAGACAATTTTGCTATGTCGGTCAAGTTGCTACCACTTCAATGTCTCGAACAACATTTTCACAAATTCTGAGTTTCAAACTGTGGAAGTGCCGATTTAACAGTGATAAAGGGAAATTATCACAATATAGAATATTCCTTAGGAGCATAATAATAAAAAAAAACACATCTAATTTCGATAAGTGTAACCGACAGGATACAATAGTAAGACATAAACACACACATGTGCCGATTGATTGACGTAAAACAAAGTAGGTACTATTTTTAGCAGAGGCGCACAAATGTTATGAATCAAATATTTACCTTAATGTCGAGAAGAGAAAATGACGAACACTAAAGAAATGTCCGTCTATGCACTAACCTAAAATCACTGGTTGATCACCTTGTTGAAAAAATTGTCTTGAGTCAAGAAACTTTTGCGATGGGAGTGTGACCGTGTGCGTGTAGGCACGTAGCCTGGTGGTGTGGGTGGGTGGGTGGAACCGCGCACGCACGCATGCACGCACATGCAGAATGACTGACAGTGACAGTATGCTGACAGCCGGCCGAGGGGATACCCACATCAAATTTATGTTTACCCCTTCACACACCACATTTGTAGACCGTATGTGCCTCGGAGTTTTCTGACTGTATTTTAGTTGCTAGATTTGTGTAAAGATGGCTGTCATAATATTGTTTATCTCTTTCTATTTACATGTAAATTAAACACACAGTTTAATTATGACTGTAGTTGAATTTTCTAAATTTTTTGTTCAAACACAATAAAAAACGAGCAACCATGATCTTCAAAATAGTTTCCTTAATTTGAGATGAAAATACCTACTTATGTTGAAAAACATTCATTCGTTTAGTTTCACATAATTTAGACTATTTATAGCCATTTTGAAAATCAATATTATGAACATCTATACAAGTAATAATGATTGATGAAGTACGTTCAACTAAATAAAATCTCATATTTTTGTATTCAATTCGCGCATATCGCTACATACTAGCAACACTCACGCACACACCTCAACTCAATTTACCATTAATTATTTTAAGTGCACCTGTGATTAATATTCTTTTCCCTTTCATTCCTAAGCACACAGAAAGAGATCGAGCTGCAGATCGCGTGTCACATTGAATCTTGTAGTGCTCTCTTTTTTCTACAAGAAAGAAGGAGATAACACTATGATAGTAACCTGTAAATTCTTGGAAACGCTAATAATTTCCAAGAATCGGAGGCAAATCGGAGATATTGAATTTTGTTTGAAAACGACGACGTTGCATTGGTTTCCTACTTCTTTTTTTATTTATATCAAGATAATTCTTTAGTTTTTCTTTATTTATTTATTAGGTTAATTTTATCAATGTTATAGATTTGTTAGTTAGGTTTTAATTATTTTGTTATTAGTATCTTTAGTGTTTGTAATGTTTTTCTTAGTAATTAAATAAATATTACACTAAAAAAAAAAAAAAAAATTCTTTGATTAATAATATATCGCATTTTTTTTTTTTTATGGAAACTGACTCGGTTGGCTACATAACCTACAACGTCCGTGATGTCAGCCTATAACACCGGGTGAACTAGGTGCCATGTCAGTGCTTCCCCCTTTGATCGTGCCGGCTACACTGAACTGGTCGGAAAACACAAACTATTTACATAGCCGTTTGGACCTTGTTTGGACCGACGTTTCATTCAGTGCGGTGGTACCTACCAACCCGGGCGGGTTAAACCCTACCACCAAGTAAGATTAGGAGGGAAGGGACCTACAGTTTTACGAGGACTCCGAACCTCGCTCGGTCAGCCTCCAACGGTCAGCGGTCACCCATCCAAGTAGAACTGACCGCACCCAGCGTTGCTTAACATTCAATAGCGATAGTTGACTGTCTGCACCACTGAGCTATCGAGGCTAATGTAGTACTTATGGTAGTATGGTAGGGAAGGGACTCAACTTGAGTCCCTTCCCTACCATAACTACTCATGGTCCCTTGAGTCACTCAAGGGAGGGACCATGAGGCAGGATATATCAGTAATCTGTCTGTGGTCAGAATCCTCCTTGGTGGTCAGGGTCTGCTCAAAGAGTATTGTCATCGGTGATTGTACATATTAACCGGATGATACGACGTAGTAAACCCAATGTTTGTCTATCGTTGTGTGTGTCACACAATCAGTTTCGCGGGAATTTCGAACGAAGTTCCTTATCGCCGCACGTTGCACTCCAGACACTTGGCGAGTAACAGTTAGGCCGAAAAAGGTGTAAACTTCGACCGTCACGATCACGACACTTTTGCTGTAGTAGGTACCTACCTATGTGTGTTTCAGTTTGTGTGTTTACAAGTGTACCTATGTCTATGTATAGGCACGATCGAAGGGAAGCACTGACGTGGCACCAAGTTCACCCGGGTGTTATGGGCTGACATCACGGATGTTGTAGGTGATGTAGCCAACCGTGTCAGTTTCCATAAAAAAAAAATACTACAGTATAGGAGGCATAGACGTCATAATTTATTTATATTTTTCCTTTAATTACTCTGAAACTAAACAAATTACGTAAGTATCATATTTACAACAAATACGTAGATTAGATAAAATTATTTAAAAAAAGAGACTTATAAAATCGGTCAAGGTTTAGATAAGAGTTGGGAAAACTTAAACTCCGTAAGACCATAAGACACATTCCCTGCCACCCGCCCGTCCTATCTCCGCATTTTTTTTATGTAAACCAGCATGGGTGGCTGTGCCGAGGGACCAATGGTGCAGTCGACAGAGCCAAAATCACCTCTCCTCGCGAAACCACGCTCAGTTAGGTGCCATGCCAGCAGATTTGCGGACTGTTGCTAGGCTGTCTAGCCCGTTAATACGACGCTTGAACTTGAAGACACCCAGGTTAAAGGATTCAGGAAATACACTCGCCGGAAGACAGTTCCACACTCTAGCGGTGCGACAAAGAAACGATTTAGAAAACCGATGGGTTCTCAAAAGCCCAATGTCAACAACAAAAGGGTGGCTGAGTCTCTCTGCGACGAGTCACGCGGAGGTAGGACGGATGGCAGGGAATAAGGGCATGACTGTCTTCCGGGTCGAGTGTTTTTCACGTATTAACAGGCTAGACAGCTGACATGGCACCTAACCTAACTGAGCGTGGTTTTGCTGCGTCGACTGCGCCGTTGGGCTCTCGGTTTAAATAAAAAAAAAAGACGATTTTGTATGAAGAAAAATAATCACTGTAGGTACCGTGTGGGGCCGGTACGTAAAAAGAATAGCCCCACTGTATCTCTACCCCTGCATGTCGTAAAAGGTGACTAAGGGATAAGGGCTAGATGCCGTGCTAAAGGATGGCTAAAGGGCGACAGGCTCGCCACCTCTCACCTTGGCACGGTTCTTCCACCGAGTCATGCAGCAGGTGCGGGTCTTCCTTCGTGCCTCACATGCTTCTTGATAGATATCTTGTCACGGATTTAGCGTGTGTGATGGATGAGTGCGTCTAAAAATGATCACGTGACCAACAACGTCGCATTCGGCTGCCATAATGGTAATGCGACTAAAGTCCAAAAACAACATTTAAATGTAAAATAAACGATAATATACATACATATCACACACGCTGAATCCCAAAAAACGGGGTAAGCAGAGTAATCAGTGTTGTGCTGCAAGAACTCTGGTAAATTACAGCACAACACCGACCACCACGTTTCGCACAGTATTCGAACAAGATTCAATCGATCAAGCAAGCACGGCACGAGCAAGTAAGGCACGAAAACCCACCTGCTGCATGACTCGGTGGAAGTACCGTCCCAAGGTGAGAGGTGGCGACCCTGTCGCCCTTTAGCACGGCATCTTGTTCTTATCCCTTAGTCGCCTTTTACGACATGCATGGGTAGAGATGCAGTGGGGCTATTCTTTTTAAGTCCCGGCCCCACACGGTACGAAGTGAAACGATAACAAGATGTGATATGTATGACAATAAACAGACATCTCACCCAAACACAATATGTGTGTAATAAATAAGTATGTTAATCTTATCAATTCCACGAAATGATTTCATTTCGTGGAATCATATCGTTATGGAAATCATGTAGGTAGGTAGGTACCCAAATCCATTTCTTAGAAATCCAGTTTTTAAGATATGAATTCCAGGAAATCTGTGCCCATAACTCGATAAACCGATATTCCACATTCTATGAGTGAACAACACTCGCCATGTTTTTTAGGGTTCCGTACCTGAAAAGACGTGTCTGTCAGTCACAGATTATACGAATTTAGATTTTGCGGGTCAATTTTACATACATACATACCAGACGCCGTGCATCCCGACAATCAGGGTAAGCAGAGTAGTCAGTGTTGTGCTTAGGCTTGCCAGATCTGATGTTAGCCTTCCCGGGACATACTGCAGTCCTTCATAAATATGATGGAGAAAGAAAAGATCAATATTTTTCTGCTATAATTTTACGGCGAACTTTTACTTTAGTAAGCAACACTACACTAAAATGAAAGAAGGACATTGCTAATTTGAGCACTTCATCGGCATCTGGTCTCTTCCCGGGATAAATTGCACTCTCCGGGACAAAATTACCCTTCGCCCGGGACACGGGGCATTGGAGCCTAGCCCGGGACAATCCCGGAAATCCCGGGCACCTGGCAAGCCTTGTGCTGCAAGTGCTCTGGTAAATCACAGCACAACATTGACCACCACATTGAGAAATGTATTTAGGACAAGATAATTATCAAGCAGCAAGTAAGGCGCGAAGGAAGACCGACCTGCTGCGTGACTCGGTGAAAGGAACGTGCCAAAGTCGCTTAGTCTGTTTTACAGAGATACTATCACGGGCGCTGCTCTGTGGAACTGGAATCACCTACTCCCTGCCACCCGCGTCCTATCTCCGCGTGACTCGTCTCAGCGAGACTCAGCCACCCTTTTGTTGTTGACATTGGGCTTTTGAGAACCCATCGGTTCTCTAAATCGTTTCTTTGTCGTACCGCCACAGAGTGGAACTGTCTTCCGGCGAGTGTATTTCCTGAAGCGTGGTGTCTTCAAGCGTCGTACTAGACAGCCAAGTTCTTGTAGACAGCCTAGCAACAGTCCGCAAATCTGCTGGCATGGCACCTAACTGAGCGTGGTTTCGCGAGGAGAGGTGATTTTGGCTCTGTCGACTGCACTATAGGTCTCTCGCCACAGCCACCCATGCTGGTTTACTTAAAAAAAAGGTGATAGGTGTCTAGCCTGTCGCCCTTATGCGCGGTATCTTGTCCTTATCCCTTAGTCGCCTTTTACGACATGTACAGGGAGAGATGCAGTGGGGCTATTATTTTTAAGTAAGTACCTACCGACCCCACACAGTATACGATCAATTCAAGGGTCAATTTTGTGGGACAAATTAGAAAGGTAAACATTTTATCATTGTATATATTTTCAAGTTCAAGGCACCAGGCAAGGGAAGGTACTTACAGATTCACACCGGTTCGAAACAGCGAAGCAGCAGGGCAGAAAATACTCATTGGTGCGTGTCGACTGGAAGAGAAGGTGTTTGAACTCCTCAGCTTGCGATGGCTTCACCGAACGAACATACCCGGGCCCATCGGCAGTAGAGGAGGATGTCAATCGAGGTCGGGCCCGGGATAGCGAGCGGCCACTCTGTGTAGTTTTCCAGCATGCGTTACGTTTCGGCTCGCGGCAAGCCCTCGTCAGCTAGTCTGCGATGACTAGGACGCGGGGAACCACCAGTCCAGCTCTGCACCTCCCTCTCTCTACCTATCCATATTATGTACGATGCCGATGCCTCTAGTGGCGCTTTCGAAGCTCTCTCCATAATTAGCTTAACGTCGATCTTGGCAGGTCTACGTTTTTGAAGAGACTGTAGAGCGACTTCGCTGGTGGTCCTCTTGCTCCGACTTTCACAGAGAAGAATACCCTAATCACGAGATAACCTACTACGCTACGCCGTGTTCTCCGCATCATTTTGTATGGAGAAACGAAGTTCGCAAATCTATCGCTATAGAGGCGCTGCTCCGTTTCTCCATACAAAATGATGCGGAGAACACGGCGTAGCGTAGTAGGTTAAATCTCGTGATTAGGGTAGAGATCAGTCTTGATTGAATGATTGAATCCGTTTCTCACTATCTGGCCTTACTTACTAACTAAGGTTGCAGTACTTGTTTACTTTGAAGTTGTGGTCCTTAGGCAGGTATATTTGTTTCCCATGGAACTGTAAGTTCAACAAGTAGGTACTATACATGCTTTGTCGCTTTTGAGAATATGAGTATGTCCGGTCTGTATGCTGTGGTACAGATTTCCGAAGGCATTTGATAACGCTTCTCATGTGGTGTCCATCAAGACTTGCTAGTCCTTTGCTGCTCCCAAAATTGAGGAAGTTTTAATCTTAACTTTGGGAAGCTTATTAGCCAATAATAGGTTTCACAAAGTTGATCTTCTGGCTCGTCTTCTGGTAGCCACTACGGTTCGCCCCTTCCTGGTCCGTGTGAGAGAGAGGCTGATGACCTCTTTCATTTGATCATTTGGATCAGGCCAATTCCTTTACCGTCATGATTAAATAATCATGACGGTAAAGGAATTGGCCTGTGTGATGCTTACACATAGCAAATTGGCAGTGCCTACGAGCTCCTTGTACACGATGTCAATCTTATCAATTCCAAGAAAAACTATATACCTACTCGTACCTACTACGGGGTGACTGGAAATTCGATTTATTCCTTGAAAGGGGCATTACTAGAGATTATTTGGAACAATTTAATTCCCATCACCTGGGGGTCGGAAATTAGCGGTTTCCGAGATATTGGGGTTTTAAGATTTTTTTTTTAATTTCTGACTTGTAATCGAAAAAAAAAGTAAAAAAAAATATTTTTATTTTTGGGCACTCCGTTGATATTTTTCTGAAAGCTGAAGCTACCAATCATTTCAAATAAAAATATCGGCCCAAAATTCTCAATATCTCAGAAATAAAAGGTCATCATGACATTTATTTTAATTTTTATGTAAACATTTAATTAAAAAGAAAATTTTTTCATGTAAAAAACCCCAGTTGATGGGGGTTAAATTGTTCCAAATAACCTCTAGTATAACCCCTTTCAAGGAATATAATATCGAATTTCCAGTCACCCTGTATATTAGTTACCTAGCTACTTCTTGAGTACCTACATACAATATGCATTTCTTAGAAATCCGTATTATGATAAGAGTTCTAGGAAATTTGTATCAGTATTCAAGAAAAGGATATCCCACATTTCATTAGGTATGCTCTGTGCAAAGCGGTTCAACCGTTTCAGAGTTTTATTTGTGTTAGCAAATTGAGACCAGCTAGACGTTGCCAGTTATTATAAATAGTATTTTATATTAAAATTAGAGCTTTCACAAAATAATAATTGTTTTGTAATTGTATGTTGTGTTCTGTCTGATTACAAAATTAGTCTCAACCTGTTATAAATATCTAATCTCCGTGTTACCTAAAATAAACATTTTGAAAATAATACTGGTATTTTTTTTAAATCACTTCGTCCGTTGAATATTTCAGCCTCGGTAGCTCAGTCTGAGCGCGGTCAGTACTTGGATGGGTGACCGCTCGACCGTTAGAGGCTGACCGTGGTTCGGATTCCACGTTAAACTGTAGGTCCCTTCCCTTCTTACCTTACTAGGTAGGTGCGTAGAGTTTATCCCGCCCGGGTTGGCACCACCGCACTGAATGACACGTTCGGTCGAAACGGCTATGTAAATATAGTTCGTGTTTTCCGTCCAGTTCAGTGTAGCCGACATGAAATGAAGGGAAGCACTCACGCGGCACCAAGTTCACCGCGGTGTTATGGGCTGACATCACGGATGTTGTAGGTGATGTAGCCAACCGTGTCAGTTTCCATAAAAAAAAAGTATGAATGGCCGGGCCGAATGATAAATGAAGTTAAATTTTTCGGGTGAGGCCACCAGGATCCCCTAGAAGGATCCCCCAGGGGATCCTGGTGAACTCATCGGTTCATCAGGATCCCCTATAGGTAAAAGTAAGTTAAGTCGCTTTCACATTGAATATTTTTATAAATACGTAATGTCTCAGAGAAAATAAGAACCTTTTTTATTTTCTCTGAGCTTAATGTATACTATCCATATACTATCTCATTGTTTAGATTTTAGAGGTTTTTTTTTATTGGCCGTTAGCTACATACCATTTCTGTCATCATCAAGTATCTAGTACCAAGTGCCGGAGCCATTTTGCAAAAATCACCCCTCAAGTGCCAGGCACTTTTCGTCAGAGGGCGTGCGCCCGCGCACGCTCCGCCGCCGCGCGTTCGAAACCATGTTTCTAGACTTTTTTCTAGGAAACCTACGTGAAAAGCCTATATTTTCGAAATGTACGTTAAATTTACTAGTCATTGCATTAGTAACACGTCTAGGAATTCTACCGGTTTCAATCAAAACATCAAAAGAAAAAAAATTTTCGAGAGAAGTCGAATTTTTTTTCGACTCGCTTCGAAAACACGGTTCTTCGCAAATAAATCGTTCCTCAACTGTTAGAACTATTGTAAAGTGAAGATTACATACCAGTCCATTGTTTGTGACACAGAAACACCACAATAAACGTCACATTAATCACTTTTAATCGAAAACAAGCGACCGACTCCGCCGACTCAAGTGGCCTGACTGACGGAGTTTGTTTTCGAGAATTTTTTCCAAGGGCAGGCATAGAGACGTCATAGAAGTGTGGATTTGTAGAGCTAGCCTGTTCTTTCATGAATAATGACACATAAGTTAGAAGAGATTGGCATGATATTCGAATTTTAAGAAATAATTTACTATGATCTCATCCACGACGCCTAATATAGGCGCCTGGCACATGCGCGGGTGAAAATGGCGACGCCTATATTAGGCGTTTGGCACTTGAGCGGCAATACTTACAACATAAATATTTATAATATTATTTACTATATACTTTATTATTTACAACACTTTTTTTTTACTTTTTTATTTTATTATTTACAACATAAATATTTACAATATTTACAATATATTATATATATAGGCCAGGATTAACAAACATTAACAAACATGAAGTCACCAAAGTACCAGGGCAGGAGAAATTGAAAGGAGTTTTCCATAATGTTATATAAGTTAATCGCTATTATAAACTTTCAATGATGTTTTTGTCGATAAATTTTGGTCTAGATATGTATATGTATATGTCGTTATTTTATTATAAGATTAGTAAAATTATAATTTTACTAGTAAAATCGAATCCTTCGTATTATTGTGAGTCAAAGCAAAAATTGACAATCTTACTGGTTAAAGTTAGCATTATTATATATAATTAATGAAACATGAAGTCACCAAAGTACCAGGGCAGCAGAAATTTAAAGAAGGTTTCCATAATTTTATATAAGTTAATCGCATATAAATAACCTAAAAGTCAATGGTTAATCGCTATTATAATAATAATATCGATTAACTTATATAAAATTATGGAAACCTCCTTTCAATTTCTGCTGCCCTGGTACTTTAGAACCGTTCCCAGTTTATTATGATTTTTTTATTGACGATGAAAGAGAACGGTGAAGGGCGCATAATATTTATGTCACATGTAATATGTTAAGTATAATATTATTACCTCTCTTAGAAATCAGTGTTTGATTTATAGTTTTCCCCGTGGACCCACTAAATTCCACTCTTGCACACGACTGTACTTAATGGTAGTTGGAGCATGGCCATAGGATATACATTGTAAGTATCCCATGCTTCACCCAGGTGGAGAACCTAGGTGGAGCACGGACCCAGACCCAGTTAATAAATAAAAAATAACTAAGTTAAAATGTGTCAAAATATTTATTACATAATACTTAGAGATACATTACATTACTGTATGTTTGGTACGCACGCTATCACCAAACGTAAAACAAATCACTGCAAGCTCATTTCCCGCCCGCCCCGCGCGCTCCTCAGAAATACAATCTTACTAAACACAATTAGTAAAATAATAATTTTACTAATCTTATGATAATACTGCGACAAATATACTTATATGTATGTTATATTTTAGCACTATGTGAATGAGCCTTAATATTGCATATTCGGGTTTGGGGGATCCTGATGAACCGATGAGTTCACCAGGATCCCCTGGGGGATCCTTCTAGGGGATCCTGGTGGCCTCACCCAATTTTTCACAATGCCCGACTTATCTCAGGGCATTGTGAATACTGCTCGGACACATGCATATTATGTTCTATTATTTAACTACTTGTTCATAACTCCCGACCCCTTATAAAGTAAAAAATAATTTCCTTTTACTTACTTAAAGGAGTCGGGGGACCGCTAAGTAAATAAAATATAAAACACAGAGCTGCGCCGGTATTTACATAGTTAGTGGTCCCCCAACTCCTTTAGATAACAGAAACAACAACTAAATAGAAATAATTTTTGACATTTTAGAGGGTCAGGGTTTTTTTTAATTTATAATTTAAACTATTTTGTTTTTGTTTTGTGTTGCTGTTGTTGTGATATTACCGCGATATATCAAATAATCTATTGGATAATTGGAGTTGTATATAAACATCAGGTGGGTAGGTACTAGGTACACTGCCTGTTTATTTTTATTTTTCCAGTAACTTATGTAACTTGTAATGTGGATGTATACAGTTGGCAGTTATGTATGTGTAAGCGAACGACCGGATGAGAGACCCTGTTTCCCATAGCTCAGGGAATCCTATTTTGGGAAACAGGGATCATTTGAAAGTATTCCAATATGTAAAAACAATAAAAAATTTCTTTCTTCTTTCTTCTTTCTTCAACTAGCTGTGCCCGCGGCTCCGCCCGCTCTCATATTTCACTTCACTGCTAACCTCATAAGCCATTTAGCGTGATAGTAAGTAGCCTATAGTTGATGGGAAGAATCAAGCTATCCGTAGATTTTTTTTTATTAAAATCGGTTCAGTGGTTCTCGAGTTATAAGCGGACAGACAGGCATATAGAACACATACACTCAGACAGAACAGAAAGCAGACGTTGGATTTTATTATAGGTAAGGATTTAAATTTAATATTTAAAAAACCGCTTGCAAATCGGTCCACTTTTTAAGATAATATTTTTTTGATTAAGTAGGTACTTAATTACTTGATTACAAACATAGCTAACAACCATTCCGATTAAAACAGCTTTCTAATAAAAAAAAACCGCATCCAAATCGGTCCATCCGTTTGGGAGCTACGATGCCACAGCAGACATACCCACACCCTCACATACATACATACACACACACTCACACACATACGTTAAACTTATAATAACACCTCTCTTTTACCATACGCTGCATCCTGACAATCGGGGTAAGCAGAGTAATCGGTGCTGCGCTGCATGTACTCTTGTAAATGAAAGGACCGTGCCTAGGTGAGGGGTGGCCAGCCTATCGCCCTTTAGCACGGCATCACGTCTTTATCCTTATAACATCCACACGAGGAGCAAAAGCGGATTTAAAATTATCCCTTGCAGATATTTCTTTCATTGAACCTTTGTATGTTTGTGGATCTAGCTAGGTATAACTGTGACTAGTAAAAAAATTAGATACACTCCCCGCTTAAAAAAACCGGCCAAGTGCGAGTCGAACTCGCTCACCGAGGGTTCCGTATCGCCATGTCATGGTCAGCGCCACTCACGCCATCTATGGCGTGTTAATGAAATGCTTCATATTAGTTAAAATTCATAATTCGTTAAAATGCTTCATACTCTTTTCGGTAGATGGCGCGCATACACTTTTTATGTTTCCGTATCCCAGACGGAAGCCTATTATTAGTTTCTTCTATGGGAACTATTAACGAGGAAAGGAAAAATATCGAACCAAATTCCATCATTTTTTTAATGCAGACAATTTGACATAAAAGACACAGATTGAGATTACAGATATATTTTTTTTTTATAAAGTTTCGTCGCCGACATCGCGCCCGTGGTGATCCATCACAGTAATGGAGAGAGGTGGCGCCACCTGCATTCAACATCCACTGGTCATGGGTCGACTGGAAGACGAAGCAACTTCTTTACTGGTCGGCGCAATATTCCTCTACTTCTGGCGACATCGGCCACTCTCACGACTCCATCCTCGCCCGGGAATATCACTGTTACTCGACCCCGTGGCCACGTTCCTCGTGTTAGCTGGCCGCCCATTATTCCACTTGGAAGGCCCTCCTTGCACAGGAGCTTGAACTGTCGATGTACCTGGAACAGACAAAACCTCACGACACAAAGGAAATGGTGACTGTAGTTGCCTCGCGAGTGGAACTTTTGCTTCGATAGCATTTATTCGTCTGGCAGAGTCGTCTTTCAGTTTCTGAAGAAACTTTCTAACGTATGAAGTTGTACGAAGTAAGAGTGACCAGCTACTAAAACGAGTTGGACCTACCAAAACTGGTGTACATAAACATTGGATTATAGTTGTTAAATTTATGTTCAACAGTTTTGTTTTTATTTCATCATTACAAATGTCGGATTTGAAATTGGATGGTTCCGTAGGCCAGGTCTCCTGGGGTCGTAACAAAAATTCAGGACCTGTGAACCAACGACTTTCGGGCGTGAGGCGATCAGAATTCACACGTGTAGCGTCGTCAGCTACGTTCAGGGCACTTGGAACCCACCTCCATTCCGATACTTTCGTGGTTTCAGATATTTCGCCAACTCGATGGGCTACAAATGCCTTGAACTGACGAGCATCTCTCCGGAGCCATCCAAGTACGGTCATTGAGTCAGTCCAGAAGTAAAGTCGGTCAGGTTTGAACTTATGCTCGTCGCGAATTGTGTTCGCCAGTCGAGCTGCGATGAGAGCCCCTTGTAGCTCAAGCCTAGGAATCGTGATAGGCTTGAGCGGTGTGACGCGAGCTTTACTGCCGACGAGAGAGAGTTTCACCTTACCATCTGGATAAATAAAGCGCGAGTATGCAACACAAGCATACGCCAGTTCGCTTGCATCCGCAAACAGGTGAAGCTCACTCTCGACATAACCTTGTATATCTAGGTACCAACGTGGTAGCTGCAAGTCGCTGATGGCACGTAGATCTACAAACCATTCACGCCATAGTTCACATTCCGGTAGTGGTAACTCCTCATCCCATCCTAAACCGCTTTTCCATGTTTGTTGGAAAAGAATACGATCACGGATCACAACTGGACCGAGCAAACCTAGTGGGTCGTAAACACGCATTACATGAGATAGTGTTATTCTTCTCGTCAAAGTTTCGGATAATACATCCTGTAAGCCAGTTTGAAAAGCCAGGGTGTAGCGAGAAGGATTCCACATGAGCCCCAACGTTCGAACCGTTTTCGTACCCAGCTCGACGCTCATCGGCACTTCCTGCCGAAGCTCAACTGGAATCGAATCCAAAACTGATGTGTCATTAGACACCCACGCTATCATTATGAAACCAGCTTGTTGGTGGACGGCTCCTGTAAGCCAGTTTGAAAAGCCAGGGTGTTTAGCGAGAAGGATTCCACATGATCCCCAACGTTCGAACCGTTTGTGTACCCAGCTCGACGCTCATCGGCACTTCCTGCCGAAGCTCAACTGGAATTGAATCCAAAACTGATGTGTCATTAGACACCCACGCTCTCATTATGAAACCAGCTTGTTGGTGGACGGCTATCACTTCAGAAGCCAGCCTGATGGCACATTCTGCACTCTCAACGCTGCTTATATAATCATCCATGTAATGGTCACACACGATTACTCGCACTGCATCTGGATACGTACTTTCAAATTTCTTTGCATTTTTATTTCTAATATAATGAGCTGTACACGGACTCGGCGTTGCTCCAAATATCATTGAACTCATTCTGTATTCTTCAATTTCAGAGTTTCTATCGCAATCTCGCCACAGGAATCTCTGAGCATCTCTGTCTTCCACACGTATCTTTATTTGTGGAAAAATGTCTTGTATGTCCGCAGTTATGGCAACTCGACTTTCACGAAAGCGAAACAATATTCCGAGTAATGACTGCAACATGTCAGGTCCCGGCAATAGTAAAGAATTTAAACTAAGACCTTGAGACTTCGCCGCCGCTTCATGCACGATCCTCAACTTTTGGTTGGGCTGGTTTGGCTGGGTTTGATACTCCGAAATGTGGTAAATACCACAACACGTTTGACAATGGTTCACCTGTACATTCTTCGGCATAACCTTTATTAATCATGTTTTTCATGTTTTTTTTTATATAAATCCTTTATTTAAGGATCTTTAGCGAGCTTCTTTTCTAGCATCACTAACCTATGCTGTGCCTGTGAATAGCTTTCAGGAAACTGGGGAGTGTCCGACCGCCAGAGAAGACCACTAGGAAGACGATGGGATGTGGCGTCGAGAATTTGTAATGCTCGATTGTTCTCTACACAAAGGATATCTCGTTTATTTATTCCTATGCTGTCCAATTTATACTGTTCTTTTATCATATTTTCCAAACTTGTATAATTATCGACATTTTCATTTTCGACAACACTATGATTTACGTATTCGACAATTTTACTTCGACTGCACTCTGCACCGTGGAGGACCCAGCCTAACGGAGTATGGCATGCTATTGGTTCGGAGCGCGAACCCTTCCTAATGGATTTTGAATAAGTCAGGAAGCAGTCCGCACTTCCTCTAAGAACCGTTGGGGTAGCATCCTCATATGCAAATTCTTCTGCTAGATCCGCAATGTGGTTGTATTGCACTACGTCCTCGAGTCTAATTGTCTGTCGCGCCAGTCCAAGCGTTGGAATGGAGCGCGCATTTCTTATTATGTGAATGTCGCTACTGTGTTGGCCTCGAATATAAAAATCAACATAACTGACCTTAGTTTCACTAGTCATCCCTTGAACACCATTCATTACTATCTTCTCCTCGGGACCCGTTACACCAATTCGTTTCGACACGTCCGAGTCGATCAATGTTACACTTGACCCATCGTCAAGTAAAGCATACGTCTCTACACTAGCGACCGGTCCAGTTAGAATGACAGGAATAACTTTTAATAAAGCTCGACGTGGTGGTTGACAAGAGGTACCGGTAGAGGGCATGACCGAAGTATTGTTTAAAACAATATTTCCCTTGTCTCTATCAAAAACTATCACTCGAATTGCATAACTCGTCAGTTTGGACGTTCTCTCCTGGCCTATCTAAAGTATGAGCAGTTTGGACGTTCTCTCCTGGCCTATCTACAGTATGAGCGGTCCTGATAGAGGATCCAGGTTTGGTAGGACTATACGTCCCTCCATGAAGAGAGCATGATGGCGCATTCGACAACCATCGCGAGTGCAGGGTCTCGCTCTACACAGTTTCCATTGATGCGGTACATTTTTGAGGCATCGACAAGCAAACTTTTGCTTGTCGTATCCAGCTCCACCGATCATCAACTGATAGCATCCTAGATCTATTGCAAATTTGAATATTATGTATTTCATTACAATAAACACACGCTGCGCTTTCGGAAGGTGAGGCAGATGTAGCATGAACTTTTTCTCGCTTTTTCTCAAACTCAAGTTCTAAATCGGCCACGGCATGCTCTCGCTCAGCGGCTATGCGTGCGCGCTCAGCGTCGCGCTCAAGGAGGCAGCGCGCGTGGAGGGCCTCTGCAGCTAGCTTGCGCGCGATGATCGCGGCAATTGACCTTGAGGTGCGCGCTGAGCTGCAGCCATTGAGGCAGCGTCCTCCTGAAACAGAATGGTCTGCAGCCGGCACAATTTGAGACGACGGATTCGCGTGTCCTACATCGCGAATCAGGGCATGATGAGCACCCGACGCTCGAGGAGCTGGATGTACGACCGAGCTCACCTCCGATTTTGAAGATGAACTCACACGAGGTCGTGCAGACTCCGCGTCGGGTGCACCCGAATGCGATGCAGGGCGCATGTGAGAATCCGCCCCGTGGCGGCTACTGCGGCATTTTTCGTTCAAGATCTCGTTTCCATTACTCGTTATACAAATATGCACATACATACATACATAATAGCAAAGTATAAATCCGGCACGAAGGACCAAACATTAACGAGGAAAGGAAAAATATCGAACCGAATTCCACCATTTTTAATGCAGACAATTTGACATAAAAGACACAGATTACAGATTAAATTATTTTTTTATAAATTGTCGTCGCCGACAGGAACCGCCCCGTGATTTTTTTACTTTTTCTCATTTTTATTATTTGTTGTTATATCCGCCATAATAACATATTTTGTGAAAATTTCAACGGGCTACCTATTACGGTTCAAGAGATACAGCCCTCAGACAGACAGACAGACAGACAGACGGCGTAGGCTTAGTAATAGGATCCCGTACCGGATACGGTACCCTAAAAATTTAGATACACTCCCCGCTTCAAAAATGAAAATCCTCATAAATGCATAATAGAATTAGGTCGTGTAACGACCCCCCAGGAGTGCACCCCCCTCTCTCTCTTTCTCCCCCTCTCTCTCTCTCTCTTTCTCTCTCTCTCTAAACGTATAGGAGAGAACGAGAGCGCACTAGGGGATAGCGATGGAAAAGTACTCGCCTAGATGGAGTCCTGGGAAGACAGAACAGCGTTACGAGAGACCAAAAGCGGACAATCAACCTGGATGTGACGGCCGTATGGTAGGTGGAAATTACTTTTAAAAAGGTTGACTGGAATAAATCACGATAAGTACGCCTGTGTCCGCAATGTTTTGTTCTCCGCTCTTTATTTTGTAAATTGTTCGTTGTTCTTCGTATATTGCCACGTCAGCCTCGGTTCGGTAACTCAGTGGTGCGGTCGGTCGACTGTCACTGTCCGTCGTGATCGTAAGCACACCTGGGCGCGGTCAGTACTTGGATGGGTGACCGCTTGACCGTTGGAGGCTGACCGTGGTTCGGATCCCACGTAAAACTGTAGGTTCCTTCCCTTCTTACATCGGCTTCTTACCTTACATAGGTACTGAAGAAACGGTCGGTTGAAACGGCTATACCTAAGTAAATAGTCCGTGCTTTCCGTCAAGTTCGGTGTAGCCGGCACGACCGAAGGGAAGCACTGACACGGCACCTAGTTCACCGCGGTGTTATGGGCTGACATCACGGTTGTTGTAGTGTAGGTGATGTAGCCAACCGTGTCAGTTTCCATAAAAAAAACCAAGGTGTTATGTGCTGACTGAATTACATGCAGGCGATGTAGCCAATCGTGTCAGTAACTATAAAAAAAATCTCCCGTCGAACTATCGTCTCCAATACGGCGCTGCTGACACGAAGCTTCTGCAGGAGTATTGATCCAACGGTTCGCGACCCCTCGTCCGCTGCTAGCTTCACATCGACCCGCGCCACTCGTTCGTCACACCGCGCCCCGGACGCATCCGAGAGAAAAACAGCTGAAATTGTTTAAAAAAATATCTCTACAAAGGGGGCCGCATTGTGCCAAATCAGTGCAGTATTCACGCGAAGAAAAAAAACGCCATTTTTTTAGAGGAACCAATTCGCGATTAACGCAACTATGACGCACCACAGCGGTTGTAGAGCGCCGTAATTTCACAGTCTGTTCAGTAATTCGATTTTCGAACGCAATTCGGAGATCGAGCGCGCACTTTTGAGACGCATCGAGCGGAATTTAATCCCTCGATCTTTTTTTTATTATAAACGTTAATAAAAAATAAAAAAAACGGCTCCGCAAGAAGGTAACCGGAATACAAAACCAATGCATCAGCGGCGCCGAGTCGCCTCGCCTAAGCTAGTCTCCACAGAATCCGAAGACTACTTTTTTGGGCTTCCCATCTCGTTATCCACGCCGCCGGGATGTCCCTACCGAGACAGTTCAACTTCCATCAGGTCAGTGCCTTCGGATATTATTGTATACAGGGAGTGTATTCAGGATAGGGTTTCGTAACTTCAGGGTTCGAATTGGGTCCATATTTGAAGACGAAAATATTTCAAGCTTTTTCCCAGAAATTCGGTCATTTTATAGTAGACTTGGTGAGAATAGTTTCATCTTGATTTGGTGGACAAAAATAAAATTACTTACTTACTTACATGCATTACTAGTTTGATTTGTCAGCCTCGATAGCTCAGTGGTGCAGACAGTCAACTGTCGCTATTGAATGTTAAGCAACGCTGGGTGCGGTCAGTTATTGGATGGGTGACCGCTGACCGTTGGAGGCTGACCGAGGTTCGGATTCCTCGTAAAACTGTAGGTCCCTTCCCTCCTAATCTTACTTGGTGGTAGGGTTTAACCCGCCCGGGTTGGTACCACCGCACTGGATGAAACGTCGGTCGAAACGGCTATGTAAATAGTTTGTGTTTTCCGCTCGGTTTTCCGACCAGTTCAGTGTAGCCGCCAGCCGCCACGATCAAAGTGGGAGGCACTGACATGGCACCTAGTTCACCCGGTGCTATGGGCTGACGTCACGGACGTTGTAGGCGATGTAGCAAACCGTGTCAGATTCCATAAAAAAAAAGTGTATTCAGGATAGGGTTTCGTAACTTCAGGGTTCGAATGGGGTCCATAATTGAAGACGAAAATATTTCAAGCTTTTTTCCAGAAATTCGGTCATTTTATAGTAGACTTGGTGAGTATAGTTTCATCTTGATTTGGTGGACAAAAATAAAATTACTTACTTACATGCATAACCTAGTTTGATTTGAATGACATCAAAAGGAAAAGGGCACTGTGCTAGACTCCCTAGACCTACTACACTTTTGCCTAATCTCCAAAGACTGTCCATCAAGTTTTTATTACTACTATTTTATAATGATTTTTTCTTCAAATAATGAGTACTTTCAATTCCTGAAGTTTCTCAAGCCTATCCAGAAACATCTGTATTTACTGGAGTAAATATAAAAAAAAGAATCTAGAGTGTGGCTTGAAGCTTACCCTTCGAGACACCTAGGGACATTATTAGATCAGAAACCGCCAAAATTTCAGTTACACTTCGTTTAGTCTTCAAAATTTGTGCAAATCATAAATTGTGTGTGTGGATCTCCATTCTACATTCATAGCCAGCACGACTATCTTGCATCAAAAGCGCAGATAGAAACTACAGACATCAAAATTTAAATTTTAAAATAAAATCCACGCTTCTTACTGCAAATATACCGTGCATCCTAGAACCTTGCGGTTGTTGCCGGTTGGATGGCAAGGGGCCGCTGGTATCACCCTAGTACCATGAGCTAAGGGTAGAGCTTTGATGTGGGACGCCACTTGTGTCGAGCGAGACATTGGAAATATTCTGTGACATTGGCACCAAGTCACGTTCAGGCCTCTTCAAGAGCGGCTGACGCGATATAAACAAATATAGAAATATAATTCAAGATTTCGAATTTGTTTCGTTTGCCGTTGAAACCCTCGGTCCGTGGAGCAGTGAAACCAAAAGCTTCTTGAAGAGGCTTGGCCCTGAAAGTAATTTGATGTTTTGTGATTGGTTGAATTTTCAAGTGTAAGAAAGCGCTCATTTCCAAATTTTTTAAGGAAAAGAACGCTGCAGAAGAAACACGTACAAAAGTCACAACAGCTGGTAAAATAAGACAAAGAAAAATTTAACTTTCTCCATACAACATCGCCTTTCGGCATTTATGATTTCTAGCCCCTAGGCAGCTCCAAGCAGGTGATATCAGCGTAGGGAAGGACGAGTTGATTTTTTAGAAGAATTATCTTTTGCCATACGATTCTATACTCATGAAACTCCAAACAGTTATGGTCACCTACATACATCGGTCCGCGGAGCACGAATGCTTGAAGGTCATTTAGTGGCGGGACAATCTATTCACAAAAATCGAAAATGTATCGATATTTTGGAGTAATATGGAATAATGTAGATAATTCAAAATACAGTTATTTCTATAGAAAATAAAAAATAAACAAAACAGGTTGTTTGTTTTCTTTACATAAGTGGGTACTTCGTACTCGCACCTACCTACGTTTTATTTTCTACAGAAATAGTTTAAATTAATCGAAAACATCGGAATTTCAACATTTGTGTATACCTACATTTTGTAATCAGAAAAAGAATCAGAATCTCTATTTGTGAATTAAATGTCAACCACAACAAAAAAAGAGATAAAAAAAATATGATTATCGACAACAGTATCGATTGTTTAATGTTCGTCTTGGTCAATTCCTAGCAAGTCGTTTTCCCTTGCCTGTCCCCCCAGAACAAAATCCTGGCTACGCCCTTGGATACAGACAGCGTCTCTGAAAAGCGCTTTCCATGCTTTCACTCGTTCTAGTAGAACACTGTTGTATTGACTGACAATCTACTGTGACCTTCCTACAATATTGACTGTGCGATGCGACCTTCCCGCAATAGCGTGGCCCTCCGCCCTCGGCGTGGCCTCTCCACTCGGCCGTTTGAGTTAGGTACCGTCTCGGTACCGTCTGTACTAGGCACCGGGCGAATCGCATTTTCAATTACTGGCTACCATTTTATAGTCAGTCTGTTATTGATTATTGAAATCTGGCTGGTATCTCCATAGCGGATTCTTTTATTCATCATCCATAGTACACTACACTGGGATTCGTCATATTTTAACATTTAGCATTTTGCCAGTTCGATTATCACAGCGAAGAAGAACTGGCAAGAGACTGCGCTGGATACTTTTTTTTTTACGTTCACTTAATCTGCATTTACAAAAATGTTTGCCACTGCCTACACAGTACAAGTCATCATCACTATTTATAAAAATGTATCAAAACATACTTACTTCTCAAAATCGTTTCTTTGTCGCACCGCTAGTGTGTGGAACTGTCTTGCGGCGAGTATTTGCCGAGTCCTATAACCTGGGTCCTGCCTGCCTGCCTGCCTAGGTGTCTTCAAACGTCGTTGGCCAGACAAAGGCTAGACAGCCTAGCAACAGTCCTCAAATCTGCTGGCATGGCACCTCGACAGTATACCTACCATTATTGGTCTGTCGGCACAGCCACCCATGTTGGTTTACATAAAAACTGGCCCAAGTGCGAGTCGGACTCGCGAATTGTACCGTGTGGGGCCGGTACTTTAAAAGAATAGCCCCACTGCATCTCTCCCCGTGTATGTCGTAACAGGCGACTAAGGGATATGACCCCCTTCTTATATCACTAGGTGGTAGGGTTTAACCCGCCCGGGTTGGTACCACCGCACTGAATGAAAGGTCGGTCGAAACGGCTATGTAAATAGTTTGTGTTTTCCGTCCAGTTCAGTGTAGCCGGCACGACCGAAGGGAAGCACTGACGTGGCACCAAGTTCACCCGGTGTTATAGGCTGACATCAAGGATGTTATAGGTGATGTAGCCAACCGTGTCAGTTTCAATAAAAAAAAATAAAAAAAATAAAAAATCGAGGTTTCCGCGCCACAAAAAAAACGTTGAAAAAAAAAAGTTTTTTGAATGGAGACCACCCTTAATTTTTCACACGTGAAAATTTCAACCGGCTAGCTGTTAACGGTTCCAAAGGTACAGTCATCGGACGAACGGACGGACGGTCAGACATACGTTTTAGGCTTAGTTAATAGGCCTCCGTGCCTCCGTACGAGGTACGGAAGCCTAAAAAATACTCTGGTAAACTCTGGAACGCTCTCCTCGCCCACATATTTCCCCCCAAGTATTTTTCTTTTATGGAAACTGACTGACACGGTTGGCTACATCACCTACAACATCCGTGATGTCAGTCCGTAAGTCCGTAACACCGGGTGAACTAGGTGCCGTGTCAGTGCTTCCCTTCAATTCATTTCGGCTCTACACTGATCGAAGGAAATCACGAACGATTTACATAGCCGTTTCGACCGAAGCTTCATTCAGTGCGGTGGTAGCAACCCGGGCGGGATAAACCCTACCACCTAGTAAGGTAAGAAGGGAAGGGAGCCACACTTTAACGTGGAATCCGAACCGCGGTCAGCCTCCAACGGTCGAGCGCGCAGCCGTCCAAGCATGGGCGCCGGCAGCAGGGTGCAAGGGGGTGCGCTTGCACCCCCCTGTCAGGAAATAAAATAGGTACATTGAAAAATAGGATTGTGCACGTTCGTTGACTAATTTACTGTTACTTTTTGTCCAAATGCGCGCGATTTCAATTTAGCATTACATACATTTATCTACAAAACAGATGCACCTCCCTGAAAGAAATCCTGGCGGCGCCCATGCGTCCAAGTACTGACCGCGGTGCAGTGGTGCGGTCGGTCGACTGTTATTTATTAAGCAACCCCGGGCGCGGTCAGTTCAATTAAACCCTCATCTCTTAGTTAAACCATAATATTTCGATTAAATCAACCTTGGGTTTTTATCCAAACATATTAGGTGAAAACAACGAATTAAAAAGCGAAAGGAGAATGTCGTTGGGTGAAATCTATACTTTAGCCATCAATTTCGATAATGGTAACACATGGTAACTATGCATAGGTTTCATTCATTCATTTCTTAATTCATTCATTTCAGCGGGTTAATAGCCTTTCCCCAGCAACATTAGTCCACCTCCAAGCCGGACTGGCACCTCCTCGGGGGTGAAATTGGCTGCGCCTGAGGTTGCGACCTCGGACAGAGCCACCCAGTTCGGTAGCAAAAAAAAAAAACATTTCTGTCGGCTCTGGGTTTTTTTTTTCTATGGGCCGTGCCGTGAGCATTGTTCTTTTTGCATTTTCAACATTTTTTTTTCTCCGTGTGAGAATTCAGAGACGGGCTTGTTGGATTCGTATACGTGAGGAAAATCTGTCACTGAGAGAAAATAAATTAAAACTTTTCATTTATAATTTTAATCAGTATTCCATACAGGTAAACACTCATTGATAATAAAATAAAAATTACAATAATCCTAGCGAAAGACAAATGTGATCCAAAGTTGGCTCGTATCCGCCTGGTGGCGAAACTAAGAACTTAGCAAGTAGGTTGCGCGAGTGTGGCGCGCCGCGCGGCGCGAGTCGCGCCACTCGCGCCGCGCAGTCGCGCGCGCTAGTGATGAGGAACTCGCTAAAAATTACAAATCGATTAACTCGGTTTGATAAAATATCCAAATCGGTTTCGAAACCGATTCAAACCGATTTGGGTCAAAGTAGGTAGGTAGCTTAAATAACCAGCCCAGCTCTATAATAAAGACGAGCGGTACGAGTATTTTTTTACACTTTTTGTCGTTAGTTAGTATAAATGAGTATGAATAAAATAAAACACACAACACGAGTTAGGTAATTCACAACACAATTTAATCTGTTAAACACGAGTTACGTTACATACACAGAACCACGAATCAATACAGAACAGACAGATCGAAGAATACGATGCGAGCCAGTTCTACGAACGAATACGCTTAACTTCACTAGTGATGCAAAGTTGCAGTGAAACTTTCAATGTTGCAGTGAAACTTTCAATTTTGCAATGAAAGTTTCACGAAATTTTGGAAACTTTGAAATATTCAATTTTGATTATTTTTAAGCCGAATCTTATGTGAAGTTGAAGTAAAATTTTCAATTTTGCAGTGAAATTTTCAATATTGCAGTGAAATTTTCAATTTTGCAGTGAAAGTTTCAATGTTGCAGTGAAATTTTCAATTTTGCAGTGAAAGTTTCACGAAATTTTGGAGACTTTGCAATATTCCATTTTTATTATTTTTAAGCCGAATCGTATGTGAAGTTCAAGTGAAATTTTCAATGTATACTTGCCGCCATTTTGAACTTTTTAGGTACTGGACCGATTGCTTTCAAAATCGATATCTGGGTGTCTGTGTGGGCTCTGAATACGAATCTGTAGTCAAAATCGAGGTCAAAATAAAAAAAAAATTGGCCGCCATTTTGATCTTATTAGTTACCTACTGGACCGATTGATTTCAAAATTGATATCTGGGTGTCTGTGGGGGCTCTGAATACGAATCTGTAGTGAACATTTAAAAAAAGTGGCCGCCATTTTGAACTTTTTAGTTACTGGACCGATTGCTTTCAAAATCAATATCTAGGTGTCTGTGTGGGCTCTAAATACGAATCTGTAGTCAAAATAAAAAAAGTGGCCGCCATTTTGAACTTTTTAGTTACTGGACCGATTGATTTCAAAATTGATAACTGGGTGTCTGCGTAGGCTCTGAATACGAATCTGTAGTCAAAATTAAAAAAAGTGACCGCCATTTTGAACTTTTCAGTTACTGGACCGATTGCTTTCAAAATCGATATCTGGGTGTCTGTGTGGGCTCTGAATACGAATCTGCAGTCAAAATTTAAAAAAGTTGCCACCATTTTGAACTTTTTAGTTACTGGACCGAATGATTTCAAAATTGACATCTGGGTGTCTGTGTAGGCTCTGAATACGAATCTGTAGTCAAAATTTAAAAAGTGGCCGCCATTTTGAAAATTCAGTTACTGGACCGATTGCTTTCAAAATCGATATCTGGGTGTCTGTGTGGGCTCTGAATACGAATCTGTAGTAAAAATAAAAAAAAATGGCCGCCATTTTGAACTTTTTAGTTACCTACTCGACCGATTGATTTCAAAATTGATATCTGGGTGTCTGTGGGGGCTCTGAATACGAATCTGTAGTGAACATTTAAAAAAAGTGGCCGCCATTTTGAACTTTTTAGTTACTGGACCGATTGCTTTCAAAATCAATATCTAGGTGTCTGTGTGGGCTCTAAATACGAATCTGTAGTCAAAATAAAAAAAGTGGCCGCCATTTTGAACTTTTTAGTTACTGGACCGATTGATTTCAAAATTGATAACTGGGTGTCTGCGTAGGCTCTGAATACGAATCTGTAGTCAAAATAAAAAAAGTGGTCGCCATTTTGAACTTTTTAGTTAATGGACCGATTGATTTCAAAATTGAGATCTGGGTGTCTGTGGGGGCTCTGAATACGAATCTGTAGTCAAAATTTTAAAAAGTGACCGCCATTTTGAACTTTTCAGTTACTGGATCGATTGCTTTCAAAATCGATATCTGGGTGTTTGTGTGTGCTCTGAATACGAATCTGTAGTCAAAATTAAGTGGCCGCCATTTTGAACTTTTTAGTTACTGGACCGATTGCTTTCAAAATCTATATCTCGGTGTCTGTGTGGGCTCTGAATATGAATCTGTAGTCAAAACTAAAAAGTGCAAGATGGCGGCCACTTTTTTAAAATGATGACAACGGATTCGTATTCAGAGCCCACACAGACACCCATATATCGATTTTGAAAGCAATTGGTTCAATAACTAAAAAGTTCAAAATGGAGGCCGTTTTTTTTTAATTTTGACAACGGGTTCTTGTTCAGAGCCCACACAGACACCTACATATCGATTTTGAAAGCAATCGGTCCAGTAACTAAAAAGTTGAAAATGGCGGCCACTTTTTTTAAATGTTCACTACAGATTCGTATTCAGAGCCCACACAGACACCCAGATATCAATTTTGAAAGCAATCGGGCCAGTAACTAAAAAGTTCAAAATTACGGTCACTTTTTTGAAATGTTCACTACAGATTCGTATTCAGAGCCTGCACAGACACCCAGATATCGATTTTGAAAGCAATCGGTCTAGTAACTAAAAAGTTCAAAATGGCGGTCACTTTTTTTAAATGTTCACTACAGATTCGTATTCAGAGCCTACACAGACACCCAGATATCGATTATGAAAGCAATCGGTCCAGTAACTTAAAAGTTCAAAATGGCGGCCGCTTTTTTATTTTGACAACGGATTCGTATTCAGAGCCCGCACAGACACCCAGATATCGATTTTGAAAGCAATCGGTACAGTAACTAAAAAGTTCAAAATGGCGGCCGCTTTTTTTTATTTTGACAACGGATTCGTTTTCAGAGCCCACACAGACACCCAGATATCGATTTTGAAAGCAATCGGTCCAGTAACTAAAAAGTTCAAAATGGCGGCCACTTTTTTTAAATTTTGAATACAGATTCTTATTCAGAGCCTACACAGACACCCAGATATCGATTTTGAAAGCAATCGATCCAGTAACTAAAAAGTTCAAAATGGTGCCACTTTTTTTAAATGTTCACTACAGATTCGTATTCAGAGCCCACACAGACACCCAGAAGTCGATTTTGAAATCAATCGGTCCAGTAACTAAAAACTTCAAAATGGCGGCCGCTTTTTTTAAATTTTGACAACGGATTCGTATTCAGAGCCCACACAGACATCCAGATATCGATTTTGAAAGCAATCGGTTCAGTAACTAAAAAGTTCAAAATGGCGGCCGTTTTTTTAAATTTTGATAACGGTTTCGTATTCAGAGCCCACACAGACACCCAGATATCGATTTTGAAAGCAATCGGTCCAGTAACTAAAAAGTTCAAAATGGCGGCCACTTTTTTTAAATGTTCATATGATTAGGGTTCGCTCCGGTGAAGGAAAACACCGTGAGGAAACCTGTGCACAGGAGTACATATAAAATTGTTGTGGACACCGCTTCCAATCCAGCTTGTCACGTGGAAATGTATAACAATTCCCTTCCATGTTCATGGGAGAGGCTTGCGCACAGCAGTAGGACATCAAAATTGGCTGAAGAAGAAGAAGAATAAGAAACCAAATTGATATCTCATTTGTATAACATAAATTTCATAATTTCACCTATAAGTGAAAATTTCACTGCAATTTTGCAGAAAGTGCAATATTTCACTGCAAAATTTCAAGTGAAATTTATGTGCAAAATTGCGCCTTGCATCTCTAAACTTCACCAAACCAAACCGATTCCAACGGCGGCGGGCGCGGCGGTCGGTCGGCGGCCGAGTTAGCGGACGCAGTAGCGAGCCGAGCAGCGACTTGACTCGACTCGAGCGCGCGGCGATCTCAAACCGAATTGAGTCGATTCGGTCGGCTCGCCCAACCAAACCGAGTCCGCTCGCAGTCAGTTCACTCGGTCCGGCCAGCAGGCAGGCAGTCGCCGCGCCGCGTCAACTCGATTTCGCCAAACCGAGTCGGCTCGCTCGCTCGCTCGCAGTCAGTTCACTCGGTCGGTCCGAGGCAGGCAGTCGCCGTCCGCCACGCCGTCACGCCACCGCGAGCCAGCGAGTCAACTCGATTTCGCCGCTTACCAAACCGAGTCGACTCGCTTCAACATCAAATCGGTTTGAACCGAATTACCAACTCGGTTTGTTACTTCACTAGCGCGCGCGTGAGCGAGCGAGCTACCCACCTACGCGCTACGCCCGCGCCGCCGCCATAGTGGTGACGTCAGATTGATAATAAGTTGATAACTCTATTCCTGGAAGTTTTCCTCACATTATAATTATTAACGTTTAATACTTAGTCAAATTCATCCGACGGAATTCAAAGATGCATATTTTGAGGTTATGCAGGTTAAGGATAAGTCACTCTGTGTATGTAACACACACACTAATGTAGGTATGTACTCTGTGGTTTGAAGTGGGAAGAAATGTTGATAGGGAAATATGAGAAATCCGAGGCGTTTGGCATGGTAGAGAGTTGTGAAATGTGAAATGCGATCAATTGAATCTTGCAGGCTTGAGTCATCTGCTATGTCCATAGGGAAATCTGAGAAATCCGAGGCGTTTGGCATGGTAGAGAGTGGAGACATGCGATCAATTGAATCTTGCAGGCTTTGGCATGGTACAGAGTTTAGAAATGCGATCAATTGAATCTTGCAGGCTTGAGTCATCTGCTATGTCGATAGGGAAATCTGAGAAATCCGAGGCGTTTGGCATGGTAGAGAGTGGAGACATCTTGCAGGCTCGCTTGCAGGCTTGCTTCATCTGGTGTGGTGTGACATGTTGACGGACTTGCCATCCGATCTCACGAGTCGTGAGAATACTAGTCGTGAGTCACGCTCACGACTAGTATATTCTCACTTTTCTCATTGTTCCAAAGCACCACGGAGCCGCCTTTGAAGGATCCTTCAGATACCTACGCGGCTTCGAAGTGCTGGAACAACATTCCACCACCAATAAAGTCAATAAGGTCTAATGTAAATTTTAAACGTAAACTTATTGGCAGTACAAAAAGGAAGTTAACATTTTAATATTTACTTATTAACACTGCCCTTTTTATTTTTATCTTATTTTATTTTTTGGTTTTCACTATAACACACACTTGTCACTTTCATCCTTTGTTTCTTCCTTTTTTCCCCCCCCCCCCCCCCCCCCTTTTTATATATTTTTTGGGTTTGTTCTTTTTGCGTTTTTAAACTAGTTTCTTTAATTAGTAAGTATACCTAGTCGAAATTATGTGAACATGTTAGGGTTAGGCTTCAAATCAGCGTTCTTATGGTTCGCCGTAGGAATAAGAGCTGTGCCGCATCCTTTTTCCGAACAATGTGTTGTTTTTCTCAATAATGTTCTTTTTTTTAATTCTTTTTGTTTTTATTATGTATTTAATTTCTTTTATGTTTTCTGTTTTATTTGTTTGCAAATAAAAGTCTTGAATTTGAACTTTCTTTCGGTCGATCGCGGTGATCGGGTGTTTGTTTACACCCGGTCAGTAACACCCGATCACTTCATAAACGGGTGGCGATCGACCGGGGTGCTCAAAATTTTAGTGATTCTAGTCTTTCGAGAGTCTGAGACATACTCTAATCACTACAGTCAAAATTACAAGTGCAGTGCACACACAACCACATATTTTGCCAATATTTCTTCGTCGTTCCCTTCTTTTAATCGTTTTCAAGACTTGATCTTTCAAAATTGGAGTTTGGTTGTTGTCGTGCTCGTGCTCTCTTGACAATTCTGTTTCTACTTCCACACGATTTTCATCTTCATTAATCTCGATTCGAGGAACACTTCTCGTTTCGTTGACACCGTCCTTGCTGCTCTCATGCGACGTACTTTGTGATCCGATGTTTGGAGTTTGATGTACGATGATGTCTATGACCGAGTGATTTGCTGTAGTTAATTTATCCATGATGCGATGCGAGTCTTCGTCGGTAAAATATAATTTCAACGGTCGACTATACTAAACCAAGGTTAGTGAAGTACTGAAGTATTCTGCGCATATGCCTAGGCTTGAGTGTTGCCAACTGTTTTCTATCTCGCCCACCAGATGCGCCAGTCGAAACCACCAGAATTTCCCCAGATGTTCAGAAATACTCAAAAATAAATAAAAATGGAACCCTAGAGTTGAAGGCGGTCGGTTATATTTACTTGCTTTAGCACCGCCTTCAACTCTAGGGTTCGATTTTTTTTTAATTCATACATTTTGGCGGTTTTTATATTTTTTTAAATATGTAGTTTTTTATTTCACAGTTTTTTTAGTATTTTATTGGTATTAATGTACTCGGCGGAATCGATCGTGACCAAATTGAGATGGGACCACAAGGGAGGTACCGGCTTTAAAAAAAAAATCAAAATAGCTTCACCCAGTCGAAAGTTCTGAGGTACATAACAAACACTCCGGTTTTTGAGGCTGTGCCTGGTCTTCAGAATAATGAAAAACCAGACAAACGTCCTTTTCAGGATCTTCAAATAAAAGAGTAGGTACGATCATTTCCAAACAAATCAATTTAGTATACATAATAATTATTATCACTGCAATCACAGGACAGATGGTTGCATACAAAATAATATATAAAAATAACAATTGAGATTAGTCTTCTTCTGAAGAAGAAAGCGTCTCAGCTTCTTCGCATGGAATGGGTGCAGCATAAACAGATTTGGTTAAAATTTTGTTTAACAGATACTTGGGGAAAGTGTAGGTACGTGTTGCATACTTCATCGATTTTAACACTAAATTTGTTGCACAACCACTAAACAAATCTGATCAAACCACCATACTCAGCACTAGACCCTAGATCGCAAATTTGGCCACCAGACGGGATTCCAAACCACCAGATCTAGTGGCGCTAGCACTAAGTTGGCAACACTGGCCGCGTAGTACGAGAGCGCACCGTAAAAAACCAACGTCATCGAGTACCAAGATGGGACTAGTTTGTGGTGGTCTAGAATAGGATAGGCATCTAAAATATACAGGGTTGCCTGAGCAAGTCCTGGCACGTTTTGTGTAAAAGGTAATTAAACATGTCATTTTTTTGGTGCAATTTACGTCATCGAGTACCAACTGGAGACCTGGCACATTCGATAAAGGTCATCAAGAAGAGCACAAAAATACTAGGTTGCCTCGTCCTACCTTGGCAGTTTTTGGAGTCGGGCAAATTTAAGAGTGGTGAAAAATGGTCAAATTTACGTCATCGAGTACCAAGATGACAGTCACACCATTCGATAGTTCTGATAACCTAATTCATAAAAAACCTTGGTTGCCTGCCCTCACCTTGGAGCATTTCCTAGTCGGCCAAGTTGAATATCGGATAGCCGCCTTGTTACTAAGTTCTAAAATCGTTCATGTGTAATCATAGGACCGTTTAAAGATATATTTATCATAAAACTGTGAACACTTTATTAATCCAGCTATACCAGTGGTAGTCAAACCGCGGCCCGAGGGCCGCATGCGGTCCGCGGGCGGTATTTGTACGCATTGTCACAAACAGCGCAGATAATAATATATATTTTAGCTTTTACTCAGAATGAAAATATTATCTGCGCTGTGAGTGTGTGTCTCGAGTGTGCGCACTTGACGACAAAAACTGATGCGGAAATATGCAGAGCAAGTGAGCGGGTGGTGGGACTGGCGGGAGAAGAGTTTCGGCAAATTTTCCAACTGTTGCTGCCCTGCGATACCTACGACATATCTAATATCTATCAAGATATGGTGTCATATTTGAAGGAATATTTGACATAAATTAAAAAAAGAATTAACAAAAGTTGATGAACGAAATCATCGAACTAAAACACGGCACACAACCTAAAGCTCACTTCATCGAACATCTTGAAAAGCAGGAGGACATAAAATTTTTGAGAAAGCCTAGCACCCTTAAATGTTTTCAAGACTCCACACTATTTTAACAAAGTTTCTTTCGACGTACCTCTGAGAAGTTTCATTTTCAAAAATGAACATCTTAAAAAACAAATATTGCAATAGCCTTTTCAGCCGGAACACGCAATGAGGATTGCATGTAGTCCCAAAGACGCCAACATAGAAGAAATAAGTAACGTAGTACACCTTTACTTTAAATTACTTTAAAGAACACAGTACACCTCAATACTTTAAATTATGTCACATATACATTAACTAAAACATGTTTGTCGTTGTAATAAACATCTCGAAGACACATTTTTTGTTTACTATACAGTACGTGGCAGTAAATCGGGATTTAAAAAGAGACAATCCGGTTGTTGAGCATCTCTCTGTCGTTCTAACTCGCACGTCTCTGTACCCCTATAAGCTTTTCGAGACAATAGTTTCGCCTTCAACTCTATGAACGATCAAAATCCAACGTCTCTGGACACATTCCCCACCCAGGACGTCTAGACTACCGTCGTTGGGGACTTGGTTGGAGACATCCTGGAAAGTAGCTTGAAGATGAGATGGATCAGCCTTAGTAGAGAAGGCGCAAGCTTTCGTTTTGGCTACCTTGACGTTGACCAAGTTATCCTTTCCCAAGAGGATACTTTTTCGAAAACGAGTCAGCCTGAGCAACAGTTTCGCGCCTCGCATTTGCTGCTGAGGCCCCTCTACCCTTCCAGTCGTTGGTGAACCCTTGTTGATAAATAAAAGAAACAGCATTGGCGACAGCACGGACCCTTGTGAAACACAAGCTGATTGATTAATCGACCAGACAGGCACCATCTAGGGCGACAAAGATCAACCGACCACTCAAACACTGGAAATCCAAGTGCACAGTTTTGTTGGGACACCGTAGGCTGGAATCTTGCTTAGTATTTCCCGGTGCCCGGCGGCGCGATAATGCTTTGGAAATATCCAGAGCGGCCGCCAGCGATTCCCTAAAACCATCGAGCCTTTCAGCCTACAAATGTGTGACGTACGCTAGAAGATCTCCAGTCGACCTTTACTTGAGTAAGCCGTACTGCTTGTCGTCGAGGAGTTTAAAGTCTTCTAGGTACGTCGGGAACGCTGAGTTGACCATACGCTCCATAACATTAGTGAAGAGTGAGGTTATCGAAATAGGGCGATATTTTGATGGGTTCGCTGGGTCCGAAACCGACCGGACCGAAGCTCTCTTCCAGCAAGAAGGCATTGAACCGGAGGAATAGGGTAATTTGAATAGGCTGGTGAGGAATGGCGCCAATTCTAGTGCACAACTTCTCAAGACGATCGCTGGAACGCCGTCAGGCTAGCTCCTAGCTCCTCTTCGAAATATTGAACCCACGTGCGTTTTATAGACGACTCTGGGGTGGAACGTAATATTTGCCATCATACGGCCGCAATGGGGTAATGACGGGGGTTGGCGCCCAGGTCATCCATGTTGGAGTTGGATGCGAAAAGGCGTGCAAAGACATTTACCTTTTCCTTCGCGAGTATAGCGAGAATTACGTAGTCGACACCGGTTATTTACTTTTTAAAAAGTATTTAATTAAATATTTAAAAATGTTTAGTTAATTCTTCAGTGAAGAGAACAATGCAGGCGGCCGGCCGAGGTGCTGTCCTCAGAAGTCGTCTGCATCGTCAGCGGGAATCGCCTGCTGCTGGGCACATAACTCGAGCAAACCATCCGACCGAACGCTCCAGCGGAGGTAGCAAGACGGCATAAATTCCGATCAAAGGACGAGAGACCAGAAGGCGCGGCTACCCGAAGAGGTAGGTGCGAGTTTCGCGCCAATTCCACGGCCGCGCCTGAACTTGGCCAAGTTTTGCGTTCCTTTGTAGAACCTAGCAGAGACGTTGAGCTCTCGTCTATTCTCGACTTTTTAAAATGGAAACGGACACGTTTGGTTACATCACCTGCAACATCTGTGATGTCAGCCCATAACACCGGGTGAACTAGGTGTCATGTCAGTGCTGCCCTTCATTTCATGTTGGCTACACTGAACTGGACGTGAAACACGAATTCGAATTCGCACTGAACGATACGAAACACGTATCGTTCAGTGCGGTGGTACCAACCCGGCCCGGATAAACCCTACCACCTAGTAAGGCAAGAAGGGAAGGGACCTACAGCTTAACTTAGAATCCGAACCTTGGTCAGCATCCAATGGTCGAGCGGTCACCCATCCAAGTAAGCGCCCAGGGTTGCTTAATAACAGTTGACCGACCGCTCCACTGAGCTACCGAGGCTGAAAGACCTATTTTGCAGCTATTTCCTATAGGCCTAGTTCTTAGCGTCAATAACCAGCCTGGAATGACGATCGAACCAAGGCTTAAGGCGTTCGCCGATGGGAACGATGGATGGAGAAATTCATACCCTGTGCGATCACATCGACGACCGATTGGGCACACAGGGGTAGGTCTGAAAAAGAGGAGCAAACGTCGCGCCAAGGGTATGCACCCAGGAAGGAACGGAAGTCATCCCATTGTGCTAACCGGTAGTGCCAAACTGTCCGCGTACTACATTCACGTGCTTCTGCGAAGTGTACAGTTGGCACAGTTGAGCGTATAAGGCAATGGTCGGAGTTACCGAGGGGAGCCTCAATCCTCACCCTGTATCCATTTGGCTCAATAGTCAGGACAAGGTCCAATAAACTAGGTCGATGGGCAGGGTTATCCGATATCCTAGTAGTTCCGGACACCAACTGCGTCAATCCGTGTGCAATGGCTAAGTTACCAGCTAGTTACAGGCTGACCTCCAAGTGCAGGAAAGTGACATCAGGAGTTTTTCGCCTGCGACCTGTGATACCGAACCGGGCGACATGGTGGAGAACCTGTCTACAACATATTGAAGGTGAAAATAGATCCCGTTTAGGCGCAGGATGATTGCCTGTCGCCTGAAATTTCTCATCTGTGCGAGGTCTAGGACGGTGGCAAAGCCTACAGACATCGTCGCAATGAATGTCGGACTTGCTGAGCTCTACTTGAGTGTGAACCGCCACTGGCATAGTAGATTGCTAGATTCGTAATTTGGTGAATTCCATTCAGCTCCAGAGAACACTACCAAGGCTTAACACAGCGACCCTTCGGCCAAAGGACTCATCAACAAGACGAGGGTCAGGCAACACAAATTCTTGTGCATCACCACAGGTGCGCCCTGGTCCACAGAAACGCCAACCTATACAGAGACCGCACCGTACACCGTACGTACAGGGATAGCACCGCTGGAGGAGTATTTCCAGACGCTGTCCACGGGCTTCTTCAAGGTACGTACTGACACGACAGCCCGCTGATCGCTAGCGCTTGCGACTACCGTCTGTGGGATCCATCAACACGGCGCTCTCTGTCGATACTAACATATCCGTTTAACTTCGCAGGTCCGGAACCACCTCGCCGTCCTACCGTCGACGACCAGGGTACGACCCAGCGAAGTTTCTTGCCAGTTCTTCTTCGCTGTGGTAATCGAACTGGCGGAACTCCTTCTAGCACCATCGCCCCGGCGGGCGCCGGGGTCGATGTCGAGCAAGCAGGCGGTTTGACTGACATTCGCTTCTCATTGGCAGTTCTCTTCACCACTCGCAGCTGCAGCGGCTTCGATGCCGCTCGCCCTTAGCCAGTAGTCAGTCACTGCGGCCGCCCTAACTTATGGCGGACAAAGTGACCGCTCCTACCCATGGCTCCTACTCACCAACCAGCCGACCACGGCGACTGTGCTATTTTATATAGGGCGGACAAAGTGACGGCAGGCCTCACGGGGTTACCGGGCAAAAAAGACTGGTTACGGTGTGAGAGTTTTACGACTAATACCTTGTTTTCCTTCGCAGATTCCAAATTCCAGCGACCCTTTAATTTTTTTATATTATTCTTTAAATATTTCTTCAAGTATAACCATATTTTGATAGATACTATCGGCAATAGATACGTCGAATCGCAGAGCAGCAACATTTGGAAAATTTACCGAAACTCTTCTCCCGCCAGTCCCGCCACCCGCTCACTTGCTCTGAATATGCACGCATCAGTTTTTGTCGTCAAGCGCGCACACACACTCACAGCGAAGATAATATTTTCATACTGAGTAAAAGCTAAAATATATATTATTATCTGCGCTGTTTGTGACAATGCGTACAAATACCGCCCGCGGACCGCATGCGGCCCGCGGGCCGCGGTTTGACTACCACTGGTATAGCTGGATTAATAAAGTGTTCACAGTTTTATGATAAATATATCTTTAAACGGTCCTATGATTACACATGAACGATTTTAGAACTTAGTAACAAGGCGGCTATCCGATATTCAACTTGGCCGACTAGGAAATGCTCCAAGGTGAGGGCAGGCAACCAAGGTTTTTTATGAATTAGGTTATCAGAACTATCGAATGGTGTGACTGTCATCTTGGTACTCGATGACGTAAATTTGACCATTTTTCACCACTCTTAAATTTGCCCGACTCCAAAAACTGCCAAGGTAGGACGAGGCAACCTAGTATTTTTGTGCTCTTCTTGATGACCTTTATCGAATGTGCCAGGTCTCCAGTTGGTACTCGATGACGTAAATTGCACCAAAAAAATGACATGTTTAATTACCTTTTACACAAAACGTGCCAGGATTTGCTCAGGCAACCCTGTATATTTTAGATGCCTATCCTATTCTAGACCACCACAAACTAGTCCCATCTTGGTACTCGATGACGTTGGTTTTTTACGGTGCGCTCTCGTACTAGCGGGCCTGCAGGCGGCGTGGGTTTTTTTCCATTTTAAAGTCAGAGGTCAGAGGCAAATATATATATAGGTATTTGCAAAAACGGAAACAGGAAGTGATAATAACCTGAATTCTAGTAACTCTGGCGGATAATGATAAGGATATTAATTGAAGCTTCCATCGTTAACAGTTTTCCTTTGATCAAATCGCACTCAACAATGCGGATTGCAATTTTTACTTTTTTTGTATTGTAACAAGTTTTCAAAAACATTTTATCGATCTGAACACTCTAGCTACAGCCTGACTATTTCGAAGGTGCATGCAAGCAAAGTGTGGATTCCAAATTATAATCAATGTAGTCACCTCTGAACTGTTGTTTTGACTTTCAGGAAACTAAAACCTTTCAGTCAGTCAGTCAGTCAACGTGTAAGCGTCCACTGCTGGACATACGCCTCTCCAATTTTCCTCCAGTCCTCCCGGCCTTCGGCGGTACGGAACCACTGCTTTCCGCCGACGTACTTGATGTCGTCGTCCCACCTGGCGGGTGGTCTTCCCACACTCCGTTTTCCTGTCCACGGCCGCCAGTGTACGACGCGGTTACTCCAACGGTCGTCGTCTCTTCGGCTGACTAAAACCTTGGTTAATAATAATTAAGGACAGTCGAATCACGTTCCTGTCTTTTCAACCGACTTCCAAATCAAATCAAATCAAATCAATATAATTTATTGTGTATTTGTAGTCGTATAATAACAGTGCCATATATATAAATAGGTTAACAAGTTCCTTCTAAATTGCCCGGGTAGGCGTGCAACAGCGCCTGCCAGTCACAGCCCTCCTTCAAAAAGCTGTGCAAGCGCACACAAATTTTGTTAGTATCAAAGAGGAGGAGGCTCTCAATTGGTCTGTATGTTTTTTTTTAGTTACTCGATTTTTCCGCCAATTCTTAACCGATTTTAATGATTTTTTTTTCATGAGTAGGGTATATCTCGGGAGTGGTCCTTTCATAAATTTTATGAAAGAATACCACCCCTAAGGGTGGGAAATTAAGTGATGAACACTTTCACACTAAGGAATTTTTCAATCACCCACTTCCCGCCAACAATTTAATATTATGTGACATATTACTAAAAAGAATGAAATAAAAAAACTGTTACCCTAAAAAGTAAATAATATTTTGATCTTGAGGCACAGAATAATTAGTAGAAGGCGGTACAAAAGCACACCTGAAAATTTATAGATGGAACCTTTCGTGCTTCACTTTTTTTCATTCTTTTTGGACGGCCACTTACGAAACGTGAAATGAAATGAAAACGTTTATGAAAACGTTTATTTATCGCCATTTCGTATTAATTTTAAGTAGTAATTTTAAGAAACAACACAATATAATGATTTAGTAATATTGGCGACAAAGTGGGCTCATCTCAGTGTGTGCAATAGATAGGTACCTACCTATTGCGCTGATTTTTAGTTGAACCCAACGTGGTGGTCGGTGTTGTGCTGTAATTTACCAGAGTCCTTTCACCACAACACCGATTACTCCGCTTAGTTCGATTCGGGTATCCGTCGGGCGGGCCGCGGGATACAGCGTGTGGTATGTATGTATGTTTTCATGTATATAAGGTGTTTCGTTAGTCATGTCAATAACTTCGGGAGGGTTACATACGCACTCAAACAAACACTTTACGCAAAAAAACATATGTTTATAGTAGCATTTTTTCTCCTAAGAAAACAATAAAATCAAATAAATAGCTGTAAAAACCAATCATAGTGACCTTGTGACTCACTTACAATAAACAGCTGTTCTGCGTTTGAACATAGTACGGTCATTGACCCCGTACAATGCATGTTACCTACTGTTACACACAGGTTAATGTTGGCGCGGAGCGGGGCATTTCCTCTCTCCGCGCACTTGTCCCTGCCGCCACTCACCGCGCGCCTTTCATTCCCACGTTCGTGCGGAACATTAGATACTTTTTACTATAAAAGACGAAAACGAGATTTCAGTGGAAAAAAAGCAGCCATTTAATGACAAGTTGCTATGACAACGTATTTACATTTTTCGATTCTTTATTGGCATTTTTCAAACCTGCCTGTCGCGAACATCCTGCCCCCTTCGTGCTGAAGCACACCTTCACACGCAATCAACCGGCAATCGCACGAGTTTCTTTACAGGTCGGCGTAAAATCCCTCCGCTTGTTTTCACATCTGCAACGCGAACCACGCCGTCCTTACCCGGGAACACTGACGTAATGCGTCCTCTCGGCCAAGTCGCTCGAGGGAGGTTGCCATCGGCTATCAGCACCGGGTCTCCTATGGCCATGTTCTGCACAGGTTCAGCTCCTCGTCGGGGGAGAAGAGTAGGGAGGTATTCCTTCACCCATCTAGACCAAAAGTGATCGGATAGTCTAATGGCCTTCTTCCAGTCTGATCTTCGCATTAGATCTGCATCGTCAAGTTGCAAAGGTAGAGGAGATGTAGATGGGGATCCTAGTATAAAATGAAAGGGGGTTAATACTTCGGGATCATTGGGGTCGACTGAAACGTAGGTTAATGGTCGGGAATTGACTATTGCTTCAGCTTCTAGGAGTAGGGTGTGCAAAACTTCTTCTCTTGGAGCTCGTTCATGAAGAGTTACTTTCAGTGCTGTTTTCACACTTCTAACGAGCCTTTCCCAAACCCCACCCATGAACGGGGATGCAGGCGGGATGAAACTCCATTGTATCCCCTTATTCGCTGCAAAATCACCAACGGCCTGATCATAAAGTGCTGATAGTTCATTACACGCTCCGACAAAGGCAGTTCCATTATCGGAAAATATCTTCGTTGGCGCTCCTCTGCGTGCTATTAGGCGCCGTAAGCTCATTATTGCGGCGTCTGCCGACAAACTTCCGACTATTTCGAGGTGAACTGCTCTCGATGTTAGGCATGTGTAAAGCGCCACATATCTCTTCTCCCGTCTGCGAAGAACAGCTACTTGTACGGGTCCGAAGTAATCGACTCCAATAAAGGTAAAAGCTCGATGGTGATGAGCTAGTCTCTCGGCAGGGAGGTCTCCCATTGGTGGTTCTGGAGGGGTAGCTCGGCGTATTCGACAGAACTGGCATTCTTTTGCAACACTTCTGACGGTATCACGTAGACGTAAGATCCAGAAACGTTGTCTCAGTTGGTTTATCACCATTTCATTATTCGCATGTGCAGCATCCACGTGGAACTTTTTTACTAGTAGTCGTGTTGTGCAGTGTCTTCCGTCAAGTATAATCGGTCGTTTTGCTTCATCATCAATTTCAGGTGCAGATTTTATGCGTCCAATCAAGCGGAGGATGCCGTCGTCATCCAGCTCAGGTGAGAGATTCCATAGTCGACTTTGTTTAGGTATCGGTCGTGCAGCTTGAATGCTGGCTATTTCTCGAAGAAATGTGTCTTGCTGGCATTGACGTAAAACGTGCGTTTCTGCTTCACGTAAATCATTAGCGCTCAGAGGGATGAAGGTGTGAGTGGAAGGGGACAAGGGAACATCTGACGAAGGAAGTGTGCGAGTAGGCTTCTGCGCAGATGTAAGTGGAGCAGTGTGTGGCCCCCTTCGTACAGAAGCCGCAGGATCTTGAATAAAATGTGGCCCCCTTCGTACTGAAGTACGAGTCACTGGCTGATCTGAAACAGAAGAAACTTTACGACGCAAGGATACCAGATAGTCAGGGTCGGTAGAATTTTTGGTCTTCTTTGCCAAAACGCGATCTTTCAATATTTTGATGTATTTGTGGGCGTATGCAGTCGCTCTTAATAAGCGTAGCCAGTTACTGAATCGCTTAGAATTCGCCGAAACTGTTGCATACAAGATTTGCACTGTAGTGCAACTTGAGTCCATCAGTTTCATTTTTATTTCATTATCAACGTCTTTGTGAATATGCGATTCCGTCTTACACGGTTCTGTGGGCCATTTTTCCGGAGATTCCAGTAGGAAATCAGGGCCGGTGAACCATCGATGGTCTGAGCCCAAATGACCCGACTTTGAGCGAGTGGCGTCGTCAGCCACGTTCAGAGCACTCGGAATCCATCTCCAATCAGCGACGTTTGTCGTCTCGCAGATCTCACCAACTCGATGGCCGACGAATGCTCTGAACTGGCGAGCATCGCTTCGGAGCCATCCGAGAACTGTAGTGGAATCAGTCCAATATTGAGTTCGTGTCGGTTTTAACCTATGCTCATCGCGAATCGTATTTGCGAGACGAGCCGCGATAAGTGCCCCCTGCAGTTCTAGTCTAGGTATCGTTGAAGGTTTTAGCGGCGTGACTCGAGCCTTGCTGCTCACAAGGGAGAGTTCCACCTTTCCATCCGCGTATGTGAATCTCCAGTAGGCTACGCAACCATAGGCGAGCTCACTGGCGTCCGAGAAAAGGTGTAACTCGCAAACAGCAAAATCCGGATCACGCAGATACCATCGAGGTAAATGCAGAGTACTGACTGCGTGGAGGTCGATGAACCACTCACGCCACCGCTCATCTTCTTCTCGTTCGAATGCCTCATCCCAACCGATTCCAGTTCTCCAGGTCTGCTGAAAAAGGATACGACCGCGTACTACGATCGGAGCCAAGAGCCCAAGTGGATCATAAACGCGCATAACGTGAGACAACACTTTCCTTTTAGTAAGTTGTTCTGGAACTTCTCCTTGCAACCCGGTTTGGAAACCCAGGGAATCCCGCGTAGGATTCCAAATCAGACCTAGAGTGCGGACAGTAGGCTGGATCGAACCTAGTTTAATGTTAGATGGTTGGATGAGTCGTAGTTCTGGTGATAAATTGGCCAAAACAGTTGGATCGTTCGATACCCAGCTCCTCATGACAAAGCAGCATTTCTGGTGAACTGTCACTATGTCAGAGGCGAGACGTGCAGCAGCACATGGATCATCGAGACTTCCAATGAAATCGTCCATGTAGTGATCATTAATAATAGCGTGAGCTGCATCAGGGTAAGCCGTTTCGAAGTCCTTTGCGTTCTTATTCTTAACATAGAGTGCTGTGCAAGGGCTGGAAGTAGCACCGAAGATTACCGAGCTCATTCTATATTGCCTTATTTCAGCGTTTGGGTTGCCATCCCGCCACAGAAATCTCTGAGCATCACGATCTTGCTCTCGGATTTTGATCTGTGGGAACATCTCCTGGATATCTGCGGTCATTGCAATACGACCTTCCCTAAATCTGAACAGGATCCCCAGAAGAGGTTGAAGAAGGTCTGGTCCCGGCAACAAGAATGAGTTCAAGCTTACTCCTTGACTCTTGGCTGCAGCGTCGTGAACAATCCTAAGCTTTCCAGGTTTGTTCGGATTGGTTACTCCGAAGTGTGGTAAGTACCAGCAACGGTTCAGCTCAATACCATTTTTAGAAGGAGGACATTCCTCAGCATAACCTTTGTCCAGCATATCATTCATGTTCTTCTTGTATGCAGTAGCGAACAGTGAATCTTTCGCCATCTTATTTTCGATCATTTCTAGCCTACGACGTGCTAAAGAGAAACTTTCCGGAAGTTCGGCGTTGTCCTCACGCCACAGGAGGCCAACCTCGAACCTGCCCGTAGAAAGACGGCGAGATGTGGATTCAAGAATGTCCTGGGCACGACGGTCATTCTGAGTACACAACTCGGTTTTCAGAATACCTATCGAGTCGAGCTTGTATTGCTTCTTTATCAAGTTTTCAAGATTCTGATCATTGGTAAAACTACTACTTTCTACTACAGTATGGTTTACATATTGCACAGTTTTGGTTTTGCTAGACTCGAACCCATGAACGACCCAGCCCAGAGGTGTCAAACACGCTAACGGTTCCGAATGAGAACCCTTCCTTGTGCATTTAGAGTATGTCAGAAGGCAGTCCGCGCTACCTATGAGAACCGTGGGCGTGGCGTCCTCGTATGCGAGCTCTTCCACCAAGTCAGCGAGGTGGCGATGGCGGGCCAAGTCCACACGGCTAACGGTCTGTCGGGCCAGACCGAGTGAAGGAACGGAATGAGCATTTCGCACCGTGTGAACTTCGTCACTGTGCCGACCTCTGATATAAAAACTTACATAATTTATTTTTGTTTCGGTTGTCATTCCCTTAACACCACTTACAGTCATGCGCCCCTCGGGGCCCTTCGCACCTATGCGCTCAGCCACAGACGAGTCAATCAATGTAGCAGTAGACCCATCATCGATCAGAGCGTACGTCTCAACGTGACCGGCTGGTCCGCATACCACGACAGGAATTACTTTCAGCAGTACTTGGCCCTGTCGCTGTCGTGTAGCTAGGGAAGTGACCGAAGTGTTATTTAAAATAATATTTTTCTCTGTTGTGAGCCTCTGCTCTGGAATAGTACTCGTAGTTAACTTACTGTCTAACTTTTTTTCTACTGTGTCAACATTCTCTCCTAGAATGTCAGAAGCGCACATATTTATTGTAGAAGTGCTCGGTTTGCTGATAGGAGGGAATGTTGCCCCATGTAGAAGAGAATGGTGCCGAAGTTGGCAACCATCGTGATCACATAGTTTTGTTTTACACGTCTTCCATTGATGAGAATTGGCACTGAGGCACCTATAACAAACTTTCTTCTGGCGTATCCAGCGCCACCTATCGTCTACAGGGAGCGACTTGAATTTACTGCAAGAACAGATGTTGTGTTTTTCACTGCAATAAATGCAAGTTGCTGGGACCGATGAAAAGGCAGACGTAGCGTGAACTTTTTCTCGTTTCTTGTCTGATTCAAAATGTGCACTCGTATTAGCATGAGATATGATTCCAAATTTAACCTGTCGTTCTGCTTCACGCGTGATAAAATCTGACAATAATTCTAATTTCACCTTTTCCGGTTGCTCGGCCGCAAAGTCCATCCATCTGCTTCGCATCCACGGCGACAGCTTCGCTAACAATGCATCGAATAGTTCAGGAGAATGCAAATATTCATGTTTATTTAACAATACAATAGTAGAAACACAGTTTCGAAGTTTACATGCAAATACATTCAAATCTTTATTCTCGTTCAGCCTCGGCATAGAGCGCACGGCGGCGAGCTCCTGCAGTACGATCTGTTCAGGGCGAGCGAAACGAAGTTCAAGCGCTCGCATCACTTCGTCGGGGTCGTGCGCCGATATGAGCAGCGAGGCGACGGCCTCGCGCGCCTCACCGCGCAGCGCGTGCCGCAGACGCGCTAGATTCTCTACAGTCGTGTACGATGCCCTAGTGTCTTCGTAGGTTCGCTTGAACCCGAGCCACTCGGTGGGACTTCCGGAGTAGGGCAATAGCTCTATGTACCACGGCTTGGAGACCCTGTTGTGTGATTTTGAACTAGATTTGTCAGCTAAAGCGGCGATGGCTAATGCAAGTTGAGAAATATCCGATGGTATCTCTTTATTGAGTGTAATATTAGCTGGGTTAGTTTCACCGGCTTCACAGTTAACCTGTTCTGTTCCGCTTATCATCGAAGGCGGCAGAAGTGGTGGTTGAGCGAGCGGCGACCGTAGGGACGCGAGCCCAGCATTCGTCGGCATCTTTGCTTCATTTCGCTCAGGTAGTTGCGGCACCGATTGCTCTGTCGCGGGTGGCCGAGGATCGCGCACGGGCAGCGCGTCGTGTTGACGAGCAACGGCAGCACCAGCGACAGCCGGCGGCCACAATACCTGCTGTGTAAAATTTTCATTGTGAGGCAAGTTTACAGGGGTTAGGAACGTTATTGTGTCTTGGGCGAGAGCTTCATCCTGTAGCTGTATGCCGACATTCGTTCTACATGCCTGCGATTCATTTTGTGAAGGTAATGTAACATCATTAACCTGTAATGGGTCAGAATCGGAACCATAAACCCAATCCTGTGTGCGCATGGAACTGGTGCGCACGCTGCCGCTGGCGACACCATGCGCACTTGTGGCGGCGTCGATGGCAGCAAGCGCCGCCCGTAGTTCCATCTCTGCCACCTCACGCTCACGTTCCGCAGCAACGCGCTCGCGCTCTGCCTCTCGTGCGGCAGCAATGCGCTCACGCTCAGCCTCTCGTTCCAGCATCCTGCGCGCATGAAGAGCTTCTACAGCAAACTTGCGCGCAATGACCGTGGATGCTGACCGTGAAGAATGTGCTGAGCTCAAGCCGCTGCGACGATTTCCTCCTGCAACAGAAGCCGGCGGCGGTGTTGGAGGTGGTCGCGCCGCCGGTGGTTCCGTTTGAGACACCGGGTTCACGTCTCCTGCCTCACGTCTCGGGGTATTGTGTGCGGCCGACATATGAGGCAAGCTGGGCGAGACCGAGCCCTCCGAGGTTGAGGAGGTGCCCGGTCGTGATCGCCCAGCCGCCGTGTCGACAGCACCCGAGTCGGATGCAGGGCGTGTGTGTGAATCCGCTGCCTCTGGTCCTCTCTTCGACTGAGACCTCGTCTTCATTTTGCGCTAGTAATAATGTAAAAGATCCGAGCCGAAGAACCAATATAAAAGACGAAAACGAGATTTCAGTGGAAAAAAAGCAGCCATTTAATGACAAGTTGCTATGACAACGTATTTACATTTTTCTATTTGTTTGGCATTTTTCAAACCTGCCTGTCGCGAACATTTTACACTAAATAAATCAATTAGGTTATTATGAAAACTGTAACTTTTTATTTAAAGGGAATTCAGAAAAAAGTTATTTGACTTTTTTGTTACGATTGATCCCAATAATCATTTCCTAAATTTAATGTAGTGGCCGTTACAACACCCTGTAGACTTGTGTGTGACATTTGTGACAGGAGCGGGTGCACGAGCTACTCGGCTGTTCGGCGCCTCCCCTCTCCGGTTCCGTTGACCTCCGACGGGACTCACTCGCACAGGTTGGCCCCCTATAAGGTCTATTTTTTTTTAACTGACTATCCGTAAAGGGGGTGTTCTGTATCGGAAATAGATCATATTAAAATTATAAAAACGGGGGGTAATATTTTTATATGTTATTAAATATAAAAAAAACTCGCTTTTACATATTAAACACCTTTTGCTAAGAAATTATGTTTCTATTTCTAATAATTATCGAGATAATAATTGTGAAAGTTTATTAAAGCTTGAATTCATATCATAACGAACACGCGTTGGGTAGGTAGCTACCTACCTACGTAACTTCAGACATTATCTGTGCTACGCACGGCGGTCATTGAACTACGGCCTCGAAACACATTTAACGCGCATCAGCTGTTCGGAAGTCGGGGAGCGTGCGTAGGTACTTACGTACGTATGCATTCGCGGCACGGCGCGGCGGCGGCACCGAGTGCTCCATACATAACATACGGGCACAAGACGCAAAGCAGTTACTGCTTTGCGTCTTGTGCCCGCTAAGTAACACACGTCGCGCGGCATGCGCACGCCCCGTCGCCGCCGCCTCCGCCGTGAAATTTCGCGAACGTCAATAGCTTTCTTGCCATTTTGTCGCGCGATTTCGGGAATATTTCCCAAATGTTTCAGTTTCATCCACTATCTCCCTTTAATGGCTTAGTTAGAACGAGGAAAAACTTAAATGTTTGCCTTATTTGGCCATTGTTCGCCATGTGAAGTCACGCGTCACGCGAATTCACGGCGTGAGTAGCGAAGCTTCCGGCGAACCGGCGATCAACAATAACGTTGTATTATGATTGCCAACAGATGGAGTGCGTGGCCGCAGACAACAACGGCTCGCTGATGTCGGTGCAGTCGGCGCCCGCGCCGCACGAGGCGGCGTTGCCGCTCCGCCCGGCCACGCTGCTCGTCGACGTACCGCTAGCTGCGGTCAGTCACCTTACATACACATACACGCACGCCTGTCTCCAGTGTGGTAGGCAGACAACAACGGCTCGCTGATGTCGGTGCAGTCGGCGCCCGCTCCGCACGAGGCGGCGTTGCCGCTCCGCCCGGCCACGCTGCTCGTCGACGTACCACTAGCTGCGGTCAGTCACCTTACATACACATACACACGCCTGTCTCCAGTGTGGTAGGCAGACAACAACGGCTCGCTGATGTCAGTGTAGTCGGCGCCCGCGCCGCACGAGGCGGCGTTGCCGCTCCGCCCGGCCACGCTGCTCGTCGACGTACCGCTAGCTGCGGTCAGTCACCTTACATACACATACACGCACGCCTGTCTCCAGTGTGGTAGGCAGACAACAACGGCTCGCTGATGTCGGTGCAGTCGGCGCCCGCTCCGCACGAGGCGGCGTTGCCGCTCCGCCCGGCCACGCTGCTCGTCGACGTACCGCTAGCTGCGGTCAGTCACCTTACATACACATACACACGCCTGTCTCCAGTGTGGTAGGCAGACAACAACGGCTCGCTGATGTCAGTGTAGTCGGCGCCCGCGCCGCACGAGGCGTCGTTGCCGCTCCGCCCGGCCACGCTGCTCGTCGACGTACCGCTAGCTGCGGTCAGTCACCTTACATACACATGCACACGCCTGTCTCTAGTGTGGTAGGCAGACAAACAACGGCTCGCTGATGTCGGCGCAGTCGGCGCCCGCGCCGTACGAGGCGGCGTTGCCGCTCCGCCCGGCCACGCTGCTCGTCGACGTACCGCTAGCTGCGGTCAGTCACCTTACATACACATACACTCGCCTGTCTCCAGTGTGGTAGGCAGACAACAACGGCTCGCTGATGTCAGTGTAGTCGGCGCCCGCGCCGCACGAGGCGTCGTTGCCGCTCCGCCCGGCCACGCTGCTCGTCGACGTACCGCTAGCTGCGGTCAGTCACCTTACATACACATGCACACGCCTGTCTCTAGTGTGGTAGGCAGACAAACAACGGCTCGCTGATGTCGGCGCAGTCGGCGCCCGCGCCGTACGAGGCGGCGTTGCCGCTCCGCCCGGCCACGCTGCTCGTCGACGTACCGCTAGCTGCGGTCAGTCACCTTACATACACATACACTCGCCTGTCTCCAGTGTGGTAGGCAGACAACAACGGCTCGCTGATGTCAGTGTAGTCGGCGCCCGCGCCGCACGAGGCGGCGTTGCCGCTCCGCCCGGCCACGCTGCTCGTCGACGTACCGCTAGCTGCGGTCAGTCACCTTACATACACATGCACACGCCTGTCTCTAGTGTGGTAGGCAGACAAACAACGGCTCGCTGATGTCGGCGCAGTCGGCGCCCGCGCCGTACGAGGCGGCGTTGCCGCTCCGCCCGGCCACGCTGCTCGTCGACGTACCGCTAGCTGCGGTCAGTCACCTTACATACACATACACTCGCCTGTCTCCAGTGTGGTAGGCAGACAAACAACGGCTCGCTGATGTCGGTGCAGTCGGCGCCCGCGCCGCACGAGGCGGCGTTGCCGCTCAGCCCGGCCACGCTGCTCGTCGACGTACCACTAGCTGCGGTCAGTCACCTTACATACACATACACACGCCTGTCTCCAGTGTGGTAGGCAGACAACAACGGCTCGCTGATGTCGGCGCAGTCGGCGCCCGCGCCGCACGAGGCGACGTTGCCGCTCCGCCCAGCCACGCTGCTCGTCGAAATAAGTTGTGTGAAATGGTTGTAGGAAAGTATGGCATCTGATATTTTAATAGTTAAGCGCCATCTCACGGCGTCGGTGTGTACCATCGTTGTCTCTGGAGGGCGTAGCGTTGTATAGGTTCTGGTTATCGACTCTACATGCCAAGAACTTTAGAGGTAGGGACGTCAGACCTACGGCGCCAGCGTAACACGATATTAGTAAAAACGTACCTACCAATACCATTCGTTACCACCCAATCAGAGCGCGATACCACCCGATACCAGCCAATCAGAGCGCGCGCCGTCCCCTCCGCTACCCGCGGAGCTCGGCGACGCTGGTTCTCATATAAGCATTGGACAGTCCGACATCCAACCTCATCTAACGTTCTTGCTTCGTGCTGTGGTTAAGGTTCCCCACACGTGGCACACGGAGAGTGAATGCCGGTAAGTGCCAGGCTTCACGCACTCTATGTACTTGCGCGCGCTAACTACCTACCGCCCAGCGGGCCGCCGCGCCGACGAGGCGGCGGCGGTCTAATTCAGTGGAATTCGTCAGCCGCGCGAAGCATACCTACACGCTCGCCCACGTTTCTGCGCGCAGCTGCAACTCGATCGTTTAGGTACATTTTCGCACGCAGCGATTGGCGACGTGAAGCAGTAGGCTATTAAAGCCGAAGGTATGGAACTTTTTCTATGGAGTGACTTATCTGTTACGAAGTAACTATTAAGTAACCTGTGCCTAGGGCATCCAAAATCGGTACCATTTTCAAAATCGGTTTTATTCCGATTTTCATATTTTAAAAATCGATTTTTCGATTTTTTCGATGTTTTCGATTTTACGGCAAAATGTGAAGTGTAACTTTAATATAAGGTAGGTATTTTTGCACTGGGCCACATGAAAATAAATGATAAAGAGTATACTAGTAATAAAATAAGTGACATTTAATATTTCAGTGCAATATTAAAATTACATGTGTTCAAATTTTGAAATTAAAATGTTGAATAGGAACTTAACACTAACTTTAACGTGATTACGTAAACCACTTGGTAACTACGTGAACGTGACTTTTTTTTATTGCTTCCGAACTGGGTTGCTCCGCCCATGGTCGAAACCTCAGGCGCAGCCAATTTCACCGCCGAGGAGGTGCCAGTCCGGCTTGATGGTGGACTACTGTTGCTGGGGAAAGGCCATTAACCCGCGATTTGAAGATCCGTGGATTGTAGGAGTGGGGAAATATATTCCCTGGGAGCCCGTTCTACACCTTTGCAGTGCGACACAAGAAAGATTTATTCTTATCTATTTTATCTATTTTATCTTATTTATCTTCTGTCGACTACAAAGGGGTGTTCCGCGAGAGTATGGTGGGTTTGGCGAAGGCGAACAGGAGAAGGAGGGATAAGGGAAGCAAGTTCGTCAGAGCAGCGGCCCTAGTAGTACCGATAAAACAGGCTCAATGAACCAACGATACGTCTGTACTTTAGAGGTTGAAGGTCCTTTGTGAGCACAGAGTCTCCAATGAGGCGAATGGCTCGTCGCTGAATAGAATCCAAGGCTGAAAGAAGGTACTCATGGGAACCCTCCCAAAGATGACTGCAATATTCCATCACCGGTCTTACTTGTGCTTTGTAGAGTGTAAGTAGTTGAACCGGCGTGAAAAATCGCCGACATCGGTAGAGGATCCCTAATTTTCGAGACGCTAGTTTAGCCCTGCACTCTATGAACGATCGAAACCCAACGTCCCTGGACGCCTCCATATCCAAGACGCCCAGACTACCATCGCTGGGGGACTTGGCTGCCCTGAAAAGTGCTTGGAGAGGAAACGAATCAGCCTTAGTAGAGAAGGCACAAGCTTGCGTCTTGGCTACGTTGAAGTTGACCAAGTTTTTCTTCCCCCAAGAGGATACTTTTTCGAGAACCTGGTCAACCGTAGCAACAGTTGACTTATCTTTGTTTAGTTGAAAGTGAGATTTAAGGAAACATAGAGCGTCTAAATTGGGATCACCCATGCCACTTCTTAAATTTTTTGTTAAATAACCTGCTGCTGAAAATGCCCTTTCGGCTCCCAAATTTGTCGGCGGAATCGTGCGTGAGTAGGTTATGATTATGATATACCTTTTCTAGACATGGGTCTCTCTCACCGTTACACTCAAATAATGTCATTTTAATTCTTATGACATTACGCAGATTTTCCTTACCGGTCTTAGAAGGTTTTTTTGTCATAACTTTGGCACTTTCCAGCTCCAGCCGAGGATCGACAATGTCCAAAGTAGGTGTCGGCGAAGATGAAGCGGACGCAGACTCTGACCTCTCCAACGGTGTTTGATTTTGTACAGTTGAATGTAATCTGCGATATACTCGTTCTATACCACCAGGCAGTTCATCATTGTCCGGGTATACTTCATCACGTCTGACTGAAGTACGCAGTAGAGTAGGGTTATGTAGGTACATTATTTCACATTACATAGGTACATTATTTCACATACATTAGTTCATGTTCATTTATAGTTAGGCGTTGATCAATCCTTGATTTCAAAGCTTGATTATTCCGGTGTGATTATTATAATTTTTTTAATTGAGTTCGTTCTTTATTGGATGAAAAATGATGATGATGATTAAGTAACCCACCCATAACCCATTCACATAAAATAGCTCTGTTTTATGCATTTAAAACCAAATGACGGGGAATGTTTGAAAAACCTAATAAAAATCGGAACATCGGAAAAATCGATTTTCGATATTTAAAAAATCGGTTTTAAAATAGCACTAAAATTGTCCGATTTTCGGTTTTTTCGATTTCCGATTTTTCGATTTTGGATGCTCTACCTGTGCCGGTTCTTGCAGGAGCAGTGCGTGCCAGCGTACCTGTCGGCGCTGTCGCCGTCGGAGCACGAGGAGGACTCGCTGCTGACTCTGTCGAGTGTGACGGCGCGCCCGCTGCTCGCCGCGTCGCGCGGACTCCGGCGCAACCCGCCCGCTCCCGCTGGCGGCGGTAAACCGCTGTCCGATGGGTGAGTCATTCTTTCTTTCATGTAAAAAAATTGGTGCCTGTACTGTACATAAACAAGGGTCAGCTGAAACCGAGACGCGACGCGACATAATATAAAGATAGCGTAGCGATACAATCAACGAGGTATTATGTTTCACTAGAGCTCTTACTCGGGCAACGGGCATTGCTCCGCCGAGTTGAGGCACAATTTACGAATTGGGGCACATCGAAAATAGTCGATCGCGAGCGGCCGAACTCGTCGCACGCGCCACGCCGCCTGCGCGCATCGCCATCTCGCGCCAGCCAGGTTGTATTTCATATGTTGAAACATGTTGGGTTTGCCTTGGCTGGCGCCTAGCGTTCGTTGTCGCTTACCGACCGCCAGCCCTCTCCCGCTCGCTTCCCGCCCCGCGCGAGCCACTCTCATCGCCCGCTAGCCCCACTCCCGGTCGCTTCCCACCCCGCGCGAGCTTCCCTCTACCGCTCGGCTCTGCGCTCCGCCTCACCGCTACCTTACCTAATACATACCTCACTCAGCTGATGGGACGCCGCGGCATTTCTCTGTATCTTTCTTCTTAGCGATAGCTCTAGTAAAACATAATAGCTCGTTGGATACAATATAGAACTTGTTGTTGTGCCAGTCCAGTCAATGCCATCGAAGCGATTGTTTTTGTGTATTTTACTATATTTTGAAATATGATAGGATGCATACCTCCCCAAATCGGTCACGTGGTATATGGGTACGTTCCTTTACTTACACTGTTCCCCTAGCTGTTCCCTATACCTACCTAATAAAGGAATTTGAATTTGGAATAGCAATGTTTTTGTTTACGACAGCACGACGACGCTGGACGGCGGCTACGGATGGGTGGTCGTGCTGGGCGCTTTCATGGTGCAGTTCTGGGTGGCCGGTCTGTTCAAGAGCTACGGGGTGCTCTACATCGAGATCATGGAGTCCTTCCCGCAGTCCAGCGCGTCTGTCGCCTCCTGGATACCGGCCATACTCTCCACGCTCTGCCTTGCGCTCGGTCAGAAAGGAGGGATTTTTTTTTATTTGATTTCTGTATTTTTTATTTTTTTTATGGATACTGAAACTGTTGGCTACATCACCTACAACATCCGTGATGTCAGCCCATACATAACACCGGGTGAACTTGGTGCCGAGTCAGTGCTTCTCTTCATTTCATGCTGGCTACACTGAACTGGACGGAAAAGGCGTAGTATTACATGACAAATACAATAATTCCTTTCCATAAACTTATACAAAAACATCATATAACACGTTGGAGCCAATTGGAGCAGACCCACAGACAAACAGCACCCGTTCACGAGCATCACACCAGGGCCAGCCATCGCTCTCGCCAACTTATTTCGATGTGTGTTTCAGCGCCTGTCTCATCCGCGCTGTGCGAAAAATACTCATGCCGGTCGGTCGTGTTCGTCGGCGGACTGCTCTGCGCGGGCGGTCTAGCGCTGTCGTACTTCTCCACCTCGCTCGTCCATCTACTGCTCAGCTTCGGAGTGATGACGGGTGAGCTATGTCACACTCTACAGCTGCTCGCTATGATGCCGTGCCGCTCGGTCGTGTTCGTCGGAGGACTGCTCTGCGCGGGCGGTCTAGCGCTGTCGTACTTCTCCACCTCGCTCGTCCATCTACTGCTCAGCTTCGGAGTGATGACGGGTGAGCTATCCCACGCTCTACAGCTGCTCGCTATGATGCCGTGCCGCTCGGTCGTGTTCGTCGGAGGACTGCTCTGCGCGGGCGGTCTAGCGCTGTCGTACTTCTCCACCTCGCTCGTCCATCTACTGCTCAGCTTCGGAGTGATGACGGGTCAGCTATGTCACACTCTACAGCTGCTCGCTATGATGCCGTGCCGCTCGGTCATGTTCGTCGGCGGACTGCTCTGCGCGGGCGGTCTAGCGCTGTCGTACTTCTCCACCTCGCTCGTCCATCTACTGCTCAGCTTCGGAGTGATGACGGGTGAGCTATGTCACACTCTACAGCTGCTCGCTATGATGCCGTGCCGCTCGGTCGTGTTCGTCGGAGGACTGCTCTGCGCGGGCGGTCTAGCGCTGTCGTACTTCTCCACCTCGCTCGTCCATCTACTGCTCAGCTTCGGAGTGATGACGGGTGAGCTATCCCACGCTCTACAGCTGCTCGCTATGATGCCGTGCCGCTCGGTCGTGTTCGTCGGCTGACTGCTCTGCGCGGGCGGTCTAGCGCTGTCGTACTTCTCCACCTCGCTCGTCCATCTACTGCTCAGCTTCGGAGTGATGACGGGTGAGCTATCCCACGCTCTACAGCTGCTCGCTATGATGCCGTGCCGCTCGGTCGTGTTCGTCGGCGGACTGCTCTGCGCGGGCGGTCTAGCGCTGTTGTACTTCTCCACCTCGCTCGTCCATCTACTGCTCAGCTTCGGAGTGATGACGGGTGAGCTATATCACACTCTACAGCTGCTCGCTATGATGCCGTGCCGCTCGGTCGTGTTCGTCGGCGGACTGCTCTGCGCGGGCGGTCTAGCGCTGTCGTACTTCTCCACCTCGCTCGTCCATCTACTGCTCAGCTTCGGAGTGATGACGAGTGAGCTATCCCACGCTCTACAGCTGCTCGCTATGATGCCGTGCCGCTCGGTCATGTTCGTCGGCGGACTGCTCTGCGCGGGCGGTCTAGCGCTGTCGTACTTCTCCACCTCGCTCGTCCATCTACTGCTCAGCTTCGGAGTGATGACGGGTGAGCTATGTCACACTCTACAGCTGCTCGCTATGATGCCGTGCCGCTCGGTCGTGTTCGTCGGAGGACTGCTCTGCGCGGGCGGTCTAGCGCTGTCGTACTTCTCCACCTCGCTCGTCCATCTACTGCTCAGCTTCGGAGTGATGACGGGTGAGCTATCCCACGCTCTACAGCTGCTCGCTATGATGCCGTGCCGCTCGGTCGAATCTGCGCCTGCTGCTGGAAGCAGTGAGTGCCGGCACACAATAGAAAAGGTGCCGGCCGGAAATGCGTGCGACGTGCGGGAGTCGTGAGCACGGTGACGACGCGGCCTTTACGCTGACAAATAATTTAGCTATGACGAAAAGATAAATATTGCCGTAAAACTTATAAAAAATACTTTTGCTGTACCTATATGTAAAAATAAAACCACTAAATAAAATATATCTGGCAAGTGCAAGACAGTTTTTCGTACAACTTCGCATTTGCATGAATTGGGGCGGCTGGTACTTAACGGCCTAGGGTGACCAAGGCTGGTAGTCCGCCTTTGTTCATCGCACAACCAATGCAATGTGATCTTTGAGGAAATATTATATAGAGTTATCGCTCCTAAAAAATATACAGTGAAGCGGTGTTCCAGCGGCTGAGGTATGGGGTAAGGTAGCGGGGAAGCGGAGCGCAGAGTCGAGCGGAAGAGGGGAGCGGAAGAGGGGAGCGCGCGCGGGGCGGGAAGCGTGCGGTAGACGGTCTGGCGGCCGGTGTGGGGCTCGCGCGGGGCGGAAGCGTGTGGGAGAGAGGCAAGGGGTAGGGAGAACGATCGCACTCGTGTCGTTGTGCATATTGTCTTTTCATTCTAACACTTCATCTCCAGATTCGCCATCGCACCGTCGCATCGACGAAGATGTGTAAATGTATTAGTTTAAAGTAGGCGAGGCGCGATCGCAGCAGGCAGGCGACGACTGCGCGCTGCGGCCTCTCGCGCTCGCTCGAGCTCGACTAAGAGACTTGAGGATCGTGAACCGCAACTCGGTGGAACATGTTAGTTGGCCCAGTGATTTATACATAACGCTAGTACATAATATATCTTTGAATGTGATCAAAGATTTACCTTTTAAATCTTTGAATGTGATAGATAATATATGTATTTCTGTTGCAGGTGTCGGCGGCGGTCTCTCTACCACCCCGGGCATAGTGATAGTCTCGCAGTACTTCGATAAACACAGGTTAGTCCAAGCGGCTCGCGAAAGATGATCATCAATTCATCATGCATGCATGAGCTGCATGACAAGCAAGCCTGCACTCAAGAACGTTGAATAAGTAAGGACGTCGGACCTTCCCCGCGCCAGCGTAACACGATGTTTGTATAAACGTACACATTTCATTCGTTACCAACCAATCAGAGCGCGATACCGCCCGATAGCAGCCAATCAGAGCGCGATACCTCCCGATACCAGCCAATAAGAGCGCGCGCCGTCCCCTCCGCTGCTCGCGGAGCTCGGCGACGCTGGTTGTCATATAAGCATTTAATTGAACAGTCTCACCAAAGAGTTTGTATTACGTCGAAGGAGCGCAGCGACGTAATACAAACTCTTTGAGTCTCACGTCCAAACTATCTAAATATTCTTGCGCGCACCAATCAGTGAGCTAATATGTATTCTGTCTGTCTGATATCATCATGATCGTAGCCCTAGTACGGCGATTCCCAAAGCGGTACGCGTGGGCACACACACATAACGGCCAAAGAGAAAGGGGGGAACTTGTATATCATTAGTGAAAATTAACTCCACTGATGAATGCTTGATTGGTTTGGCACCTATTTCGTAGTAAAAATAACAATCATATGAAAATTGTTTTAATTAAACCTTTTGCTCAGGGGCCAGGGGTAGGTACTTAGGTCTCATAAAATTTACCAAGGGGTACTGATTCAAATATAATTGGGAACCGGTGCCCTAGTATGTTGCTCGGGCAACGAGGTGATACCAAATTGACCAGTTGAGTGAGACCTACAGAAATATTTAAAATCAAACCTAACAATTTAAATCCTAAAAAATGTCATTGGATAAAAAATAAAAAATCAATAGAACAAATAAATTAATATAAATGTATTTCTAATATGGGATGTGACTTGCGTAGACAGTTAGACACCCTGGTTCCATCACACGTCACCAAGTATTTGAGAGAAGCTGGTTATGCTTCTGAGGCCGCTGCCCGTCTGAAGATAAACAAGTACCAAAGCATTGTCAACCAAAACTATTTGTTTATTCCGCTAGCTTTCGAAACCTACGGCCCGTGGTGCAAGGCTTCAAAATCACTTGTGCATATTTTAGGTAAAAAAATTGGGGAAACAACCAGCGTTCAAAATTCGGAAAAGTTTTTAAGGGAGAGAATAAGCTTGGCTGTGCAGAGAGGGAATGCTGCGAGCGTTATGGGCACATTCCCGACATGCCGAACTCTAGAGGAGCTTTTTTATGTTTATTAGGTAGTTCTTATTGTATTTTAATTTAACTTATTTATACAGTAACAATTTATAAGTTAGTTTTTAGGTTATAGTTTTTTAATTAGTAATATTTGTAGGTAAATTTTATTTGATAGGTAGTTTAGTTTATTTAATTTAATTACTTGTAAATTGTAATATTTGTTATTATTCTAATAATTACATTTATAATATAACAATCAAATTAAATGTTAATTTAAAAATTTACAACTACCTATGTAAATTCTATACATTTAATTAAATTTTATTAGTATAGGTACAAAATAAAACAGTGACAAACTACCTGTCAAATTAGAATGACTTAAAACTACAATTAAAAACTGTAAAAAAGTTAAGCACATGAAATATTTAAAATAAAATAATAAAATATTAATAAATGCAAACTTTTACGGGAAACCCCCCGAAGACGCCACATTAGCACCTACCCGATTACCCGACAGCAACTAGAATTTAAAAAAAAATCTCGTGGATTGCTGGGGGTCGCTCGCTGCTGTCGGGTCGGGACCGGCACGGCTATCTCTAGAAATTTCCCGTAGAATTTCCTAGCCATGTCATTTTTTCTATTTTTTATATGGAAAGCGCTACATGTGGCATCGTTTCACATACAAGTAGGTGTCTAACGATGCCCATGGACATTCTGTGATGCACGGGGATTGCGAATGCCATGCCGGCCTGACCTGGCAGGAGTTTTTTCACGCCCCTTTAAATTTTCTTTAATGTTCGATTGTATGTTTAATTGCAGAGCCCTCGCCAACGGCATATGTGTGAGCGGCACGGCTGCCGGCAGCTTCGTTTTCCCGATGCTGATAGAGAAACTTGTGGACAAGTTCGGATTCCACGGCACCATCCTGCTCCTCGGTACGTTACTGTATCAATCAACACTAGTTAATAATAAATCTGTAGGGATTTCATGGAGTAATTATGTCAGCCTCGATAGCTCAGTGGTGCAGACAGTCAACTGTCGCTATTGAATGTTAAGCAACGCTGGGTGCGGTCAGTACTTGGATGGGTGACCGCTGACCGTTGGAGGCTGACCGAGGTTCGGATTCCTCGTAAAACTGTAGGTCCCTTCCCTCCTAATCTTACTTGGTGGTAGGGTTTAACCCGCCCGGGTTGGTACCACCGCACTGAATGAAACGTCGGTCTAAACGGCTATGTAAATAGTTTGTGTTTTCCGACCAGTTCAGTGTAGCCGGCACGATCAAAGGGGGAAGCACTGACATGGCACCTAGTTCACGCGGTGTTATGGGCTGACATCGCGGACGTTGTAGGTGATGTAGCCTACCTTGTCAGTTTCCATAAAAAAAAAAAACAAAAAAAAAAGTAAATTAGGTACTTTGTTTTCGGCCCGCCACCTCACAGCTCAGGCGGCTCCTGCGGATCCTGCGGAAACTCCTTTCGGAAACACTCGGCTCGAAGGAGTGTGGTATCCGTATGACGGAGGTTACACGCTAGGTTTGGCATCAGTTCAGTCCATCAGTCTGGTTAAACCATGGTCCAGACTGACCGTTTAATCTCCTTTGATGGATGGATGGTTTGGAATGATGGACCAGACTGATGGATTTTAAAATATTTTGATATTAGACTGATGGCAGACTGATAGTGCGAATGCATTTTACGTCTGGCGTCAGTCTGGCGTCAATCTGATCGTGACCAAGGTCACGGACTGAACTGATGGAAAACCTAGCGTGTAACCTCCGTATAAGGGATGGTCATGGAGTCATGGAGTAAGTTAGTTAGAGTGTGTTCATTTTACGAAAGCACGAGGGGTATGAGGTAGAAAGTGGTGTGAGACCGCGCGGAGCTCAGTAGGGAACGAGAACGACTCGGTTCGACGGAGCGACGCGGAGACGTGTAGAACGTGTGTACCGACCGGGCACCGAGTTCGTTCTCTACTGAGCTCCGCGCGGTCGCCTCTCGCACCACTTCCTACCTCGTACCCCGCGTGCCTTCGTAAAATGAAAGCACTCTACTTTGTTTTATGAGATACTGCGTTTGTCTATGTATGATATTAAAACTAAATTGACGATTTTTAGAAATCTTCTCTGTATTTAGGTATGTTCCTCCATAACTCTAAACCGATCATCCGAAATCGATTAAACTTAGAATAAGCACATTTAACTATACGAGAACGAGACACAGGATTGAATAAAATTACGGTTACGCAAAGATGTGGCTCTCATACAAACCGAATTGTTCCTCGCGCCGAAATAAAGGTATGGTAGCGGTCTTACTTGCTTTCTTTTCTTTAAATACGAATTTACGCGAGCGAGGCCGAGGGCAAAAGCTAGTTTTATATAACCCAGTTTACATAATAAGTAGGCCGGGTATTTATATAAAGCCCCATTCACTATCCGAGCCCCGCGGCGCACACTGGTTCGTCTCCATAGAAGGGGCCGGACGTAGACTCCTAAAAATTTTGTTTTTCGAATTTTGTTTAATCGATTATGCCATCGTATCCCTTTAATTAAAAGCTACAAATGTTGTCATGACAAACTTTTTAATTGGATTTCAATTTAAGGAGTTATTCGAAAAAAACTTTTTTTTACTATGGACAAGAATACATAAAATTCTATAAAATTTGATTCCCTTCCATTTTCTTATAGACGCTCCCATAAATGAATACTAATAATTAAATGTCACATTTCAACCGAAGACACTTGGTGCTAATATCGTGCAGTTTTTGAGATATATACATATATGTAATTTTTATGACGAAAAATCATTATGTTGAACATTATAGAACATTCCTTAACAGTCTAAAACATTACAGAACATGCTATAACATTCCAGAATATTATGTAGCATTCTAGAAATTTCTCGAACATTCTGGAACATTCCAGAATGCTCTAGAATGTTCAATTCGAGAGTATTCTATAATGTTCCAAAATGTTTGAGAGTATTCTAGAATGTTTCTGAATGTTCGAGAATGTTCTAGAATGCGACAGAATGTTCTGGAATGTTAATAGCAAGTTCTGGAATGGTTTAGACTGTTAAGTAATGTTCTAGAATGCTTTAAAAGATTATGGACGATCGAAGTGAATACCTATTTTGGAATGTTTGAGAACGTTTCGAATGTTGAAATGAAATGAAATGAAAATATACTTTATTGCACAAAAAGTGTCAAAAAGCGGACTTAAAGCCTAAGGGCATTATCTGCCAGTCATACCTGGGATTGTGAGTAGGGTGAGAATGTTTTAGAAATCGGAACCGAAAATCATAAATCTTCTGGAATATTCTCAAATCTTCCATTATCCTGTTATGGAGGGGATACGTTCCAGCTCAGATGGGTATATAAAGGCGATAGTGGGACTTTTGTGATAGTATATTTTTTGACACTCGATTAGAGCGGATCCAAAGACAGCGGATCAAAGTGATAGAAAGTAAAATGGTGAAAATTTCCAGAGTCTTTGAACCCGGGTAAGGCAGCTCGTATTAATTAGTTACGCTGTGTCAATGGAGTCGCACGTTTTTAGCGAGTGTTCTCTACGAGATTGCATGCATAAGCTTTTCGGTTCGTTTATATTGTGTTTTTCATAAAATTGTTAAGTTCATAGACAAGTGAATACAGACGAGTAGTGTAAGTTAATAGCGTGCTTTTAAGGCGCTTTCGTAGTTTTAAAACATATCTCGATCTTTATGTTGCTATATGAGACCATGGTAATCTTCCTGACTATAATCTATATATTTTTTTAGATCTTTTGTGGACTATGCAAAAGGCTGGTCATGATCGTGGCTACATCACTTCTTCCGGCTGATTGTAGAGCAGATTTAACTGAGAATGTTAGTTCGTCAGCACTGCTTGATGCATAAAGTTCTTCAGTGCGTCTCCTTTTTTTGGCGACTACTAAGGTCTTGAAACGATTTCCGAGAACTTTTATGTGTTGAGGTGGAGGCATCTGACATAGCAGGTGAAATTAATTGATCCGTAATATCTTCAGAAATACACTGTTGAGCCTTGTCCGGTAAGTTTGAAACAATAACTTTCTAGTCTGGCCATTTAATATGAGATTCAAGCCAAACAGAATTCGCCTTCACAAAATGTTCCTCATTTTTTTACATTGATTCCATTTGGAGTAAATTCCTGTAGCAGAATCGACGGCACCGATTTTTTAAGTCTTTTTCGATACTTTGACACAATTGCACATCGCAGTTTAATTTTAAAATATCAAATCAATGATTGCAGTCACGAAGATTATCATGGTCTCTTAAAGCAACATAAAGATCGAGATAAGATTTCAAACTACGAAAGTACGTAGCGAAAGCGCATTAAAAGCACGCGATTGAAGTTACACTACTTGTCTGTATTCACTTGTCTATAAACTTAACAGTTTTATGAAAAAAACACAATATAAACGAACCGAAAAGCTTATGCATGCAATCTCGCAGAGAACACTCGCTAAAACGTGCGACTCCGTTGACACAGCGTAACTAATTAATACGAGCTGCGTTGCCCGGGTTCAAAGAATCTAGAAATTTTCACGATTTCTGTCACTTTGACTTTTCCTTGGATCCGCTCTAATCGATTGTCAAAAATAAACTATCACAAAAGTCTCACTATCGCCTTTATACCCATCTGAGCTGGAACGTATCCCCTCCATAACAGGATAATGGAAGATTTGAGAATATTCCAGAAGATTTATGATTTTCGGTTCCGATTTCTAAATCATTCCAAACGTTCTCAAACATTCCAAAATAGGTATTCACTTCGATTCTCCATAATCTTTTAAAGCATTCTAGAACATTCCTTAACAGTCTAAAACATTCCAGAAGTTGCCATTAACATTCCAGAACATTCTGTCGCATTCTAGAACATTCTCGAACATTCAGAAACATTCTAGAAAACATTCTAGAATGTTTCTGAATGTTCGATTCAAACATTCTGGAACATTATAGAATACTCTCGAATTGAACATTCTAGAGCATTCTGGAATGTTCCAGAATGTTCGAGAAATTTCTAGAATGCTACATAATATTCTGGAATGTTATAGCGTGTTTTGGAATGTTTTAGACTGTTAAGGAATGTTCTAGAATGTTCAATTAATGATTTTTCGTCATAAAAATAACATATATGTATATATCTCAAAAACTGCACGATATTAGCACCAAGTGTCTTCGGTTGAAATGTGACATTTAATTAGTAGTATCCATTTATGGGATCGTCTATAAGAAAATGGAAGGGAATCAAATTTTATAGAATTATATGTATTCTTGTCCATAGTAAAAAAAAGTTTTTTTCGAATAACTCCTTAAATTGAAATCCAATTAAAAAGTGTATCATGACAACATTTGTAGCTTTTAATTAAAGGGATACGATGACATTATCTATTAAACAAAATTCGAAAAACAAAATTTTTAGGAGTCTACGTCCGGCCCCTTCTATGGAGACGAACCAGTGTGCGGCGAGCCCCGCGCCGAACCTCAACCTCATGCACACACATGCACGGATTTGTCTCGGTGCGGCGGCTGCGGCGCGGCGGTCGCGCGCGTCTCGCCGACGAGCCGCGCGCCGAGCGCCGCGCCGCACCGTGCGGCATTCACACGCGGATTCGTCCGCAGATTTGTCGCCAGCCATATATGTGTTATATATAAATAACCCTCGAAAATTGCTAATGCGTTGGAACCTTGTCACAGTGAAGTTTTTTTTTTCATACCATCATTGATTTTATAACCCTGTCATGCCATGTGCTTTAATAGAACTATGTGTGCGTAACTGCCCGTAATAAATGAGATTAGCATGACAAGCTTCCAACGTATTAGCAATTTGCGACTATTTTAAAATATATTTCGTTTAATTTTAAAACATTAAAACTAATAATAATGCTGTTAGTGTAATATTCAAACATTTGTAAGGAAATATTATTAGATAAAATTTAATTATACTGAAAACCGGCGAAAACCAGCTCGAAGTAGAACTTGCGTGTCAGCTGAACGGCTTCCGTTTCACTGTCCTCTTGTTTATGATACCTAGTCTAAAATTATTATATTTTATGGTCAACAGAAATACTGAATAAACGAACATGTTTCTTCTTATTTTTTTTATGGAAACTGACACGTTTGGCTACATCACTTACAACATCCGTGATGTCAGCCCATAACACCGCGGTGAACTTGGTGCACGTCAGCCTTCCCTTCGGTCGTGCCGGCTACACTGAACTGGACTTGTTCTTCTTTCTTCTTCTTTTTTTCCTTGCTTTACTTCTAGTCGTAAATCGTATGCTCTGTGCATGGTAAAAATCTGGTACGCTCTCCTTGCCCATATATGGGGCGTGAATAGGCACCTGTCAGGCTGGCATGGCATTCGCAACCCCCACATACGACGGAATGTACATGGGCGTCGTTAGACACCTAATGGGTGGCTCGGCGCGATGGGTCGCGCTTGCTATAAAAAAAATAAACTATACCACAGAAAAAAAATGTTGTCAGGCGGCGGCATGCTCCACGTGTGCGTGGCGGCTACACTGTACCGCAGCCCGCCGGCGCCGCCCACGCCGCGCGTCGCGTCGCCGCGCGCCACCAGCGGCGCCACTACCACCACCACCGAGGACACAACACTGCTGGATATACCTGAAGGTAAGTTTGACAAAACTAACATAGTTGGCTAACAGGTAGGTGTAGTAAGAATAAACCGGCCAAGTGCGAGTCGAATTCGCGCACCGAAGGTCCCGTATCGCCATGTCACGGCTAGCGCTACTCACGCCGCCATCTAGATGGCGTGTTATGAAATGCTTCATATTAGGTAATGTCATGCTTCATATCATAATCTATTCGGTAGATGGCGCGCGCGCATACACTTTTTGGTTTCTTCTATGGGAACCCCCGTGAATTTTTTAATTTTTCTTATTTTTATTATTTGTTGTATATCGGCCATAATAACACATTTTTTGTGAAAATTTCAACGGGCTACTCTATTGCGGTTCAAGAGATACAGCCCTCGGACAGACGGACGGACGGACAGACAGACGGTGTAGGCTTAGTAATAGGGTCCCGTACCTGATACGGAACCCTAAAAACCTGTGATGTCAGCCCATACCACCCAGTCACCAGTCCCGGTGCGAAGCGGGAAAGGAAGACGATCAAAGGGGGAAGCACTGACATGGCACCTAGTTCACCCGGTGTTATGGGCTGACATCACGGATGTTGTAGGTGATGTAGCCAACCGTGTCAGTTTCCATAAAAAAAATCCCAGGAGGCGATAGGCTTCTAAAATCACAGGCGTTACGCACCAGCAGATGAGCCCTCGGATGGCCGGCGCGGCGCGGTGGCGCGCGGGTGTGGGTGCTCCAGCGCGAAGAGGAATATCTCAATCCTAAACCCTCCTCGTGCTTGACATAAAAGCTGACAAAAGGGGAATGATTAGATGCCGTGCTAAAGGGCGAGAGGTTGGCAACCTGTTACCTTGACAGTTGACACGGATTTTTCACCAAGTCACGCAGTATTTAAGGTCTTTCATTAGTAGGTAATAGTACGCTAAGGGGATATGTGTATCACATACTGATTACGTTCCGTTCCCCATAGGTACCCATCCTACTAAAATATTTAAATAGTTTAATGAACAATTATTTCATAGCATTTGATATCGGAAAAAAATTATTGCTATGGGGAACGTGATCAGTATCTGATACACATACTCCCCTTAGCGTACTATTACCTACTAATGAAAGACCTTATATAACTTCGTGCCTTAATTATGTTGCTGCTTCATATAGTTATCTTGTCCGAATACATGTTCGTGTATAGATTTAGTTATCTTGTCCGACCGAATACATGTTCGTGTATAGATGTAGTTATCTTGTCCGAATACATGTTCGAGAAAAACAGTGATTTAGATAGACAAGACAACCATGCCCAGGGTTCATAAACAAAATTAATGATATCGAACATGCCATTAAAATAACGAGTGGAATGTCGTAAATGTAATTTTGTAAACAAGTTAGGCATGTAACTGGAATATAATAAAGCACAATTTTGACACAACTGAAGCAAATATATGTGCCGACTGAAGGAAATACATTGTGTTGGGTCTAACCATTTAGATTTGTGGTTTTCCTTGTAGATAAAGGACTTCGTTAAAAGAAATTCACGCACTTACTAAATGCATGTATGCGCTTCATTTTCGGTCCACGTAAATACGACAGTTTCAGAATAACGCAGACGTCTCAAGTGGCTCCCAATCCGTCTCCGCAGAAAGTCCCACATTTTGCTCCCGAGTATCTAGATGTTTTTCTGTAAATCACCCGAGTTAATGCAGCGCAATACCGATTGCTCTGCTCAGCTCGATCGTCGGGATACCGCGTGATAATAGGTATGAATCTATTTATGTGGTTTTTTTTTGCTTTCACAGCGAAATCAGACAACAGGCTGGAGCGTCTGTTCCACCAGGACATGGAGGCCTCGCTGTACTACAAGAACAGCCAAATCGGTGACGACTTCAAGCGCTCCAACCTCATCACGGAGATAGTGCATCCTAGTCTCATTGAGGTAAGTGTAGCACAATCTTGGTTATGCTAACAAATCTGAAATCTGAGGAATATCGGCTCCCAATCGGTTATTCCATGGGGCGTAACAGCCTCGGTAGGTCAGTGGTGCCGTCGGTCAACTGTTATTAATTATTAAGCAACCCTGGGCGCGGTTATTACTTGGATGGGTGACCGCTCGACCGTTGGAGGCTGACCGCGGTTCGGATTCCACGTTAAACTGTAGGTCCCTTCCCTTCTTACGTTACTATTCAGTTTCTCCTCTAGTTCAGTATAGCCAGCAATCCAGGGAAGTCTCCGGTATGGCACCTACCTTCTCGGAGGTGATATTGGCTGGTCGGAGCATGCGCTTTGGCCCCTCCGACTCAGCCACCCATACAGGATTACATAAAAAAAAATATACTAGGTGGCAGGGCTTATCCCGGCCGGGTTGGTATCACCGCATTGCACGAAACGTCGGTCGAAACGGCTATGTAATGGTTCGTGTTTTCCGCCCAGTTCAGTGTAGCCGACATGAAATTAAGGGAAGCACTGACACGGCACCTAGTTCACCCGGTGTTATGGGCTGACATCACGGATGTTTGTAGGTGATGTAGCCAACCGTGTCAGTTTCCTTTAAAAGAATTAAAAACAATCATTATGTACACTTGGCGCATGTAGATATTAGTGCTACCGTACAGATGCACGACTGAGGTGCGGCGCGGGTTTTGTTTATTTATTTTTTATTGCTGCCGAACCGGGTGACTGTGCTCGAAGTCTCTCTCGAAGACTGGGCCTCAGGTGCTCCCGACGACTTTAAGGTGGACTAATACCGCTGGGGAAAGTCTGTTAACCCGCGATTTCAAGATGTAGGAATAGAGACATATATTCCCCGGAAGCCCATTCCACAACTTGCCAGTGCGACACAATACGATTTAGAGAAGACGGCTGGCGCGTCTCGTCCATTCGCCAGACTGTCGCACCAACGCAAAGCACCTCAGTCATTATCCTGCCTTAGGCAGTCTGGCGCACCAACGCAAACACCTCAGTCATTATTCTGCGTCAGGGAGGCTGGCGCCGCAACGCAAAACACCTCAGTTATTATCACGCGTCAGGCAGCAGGTGTACACCTATGTACTTCTTGGATTAAAATAACATTATCTACGCAGGTGGCTCGATCTACGAATCCAATGCACATATCGGACTCTGAAGAAGATGAGGGGATGGACGTGCTCGGCTCTTCCGGTACGATCACTTCTATTTCTCTAAATTAGCTTAGCATAAAAATACCTAGTCCTCATTCCAGATTCTTAGACTCCGATATTTAGCTTCGGCGCTTGCACAGTAAACTTAGCGCTGAAGCGAGATACTTAATACGGAGGGTGGCACAGTTCAAGCCTGAATTTTAATATACAAACTCCACCTACCTACCACCGCAAACCCTGCGTTCTCCCACTCGCACCTTTCCTCATACCTCAGTATTTGTAATACAAATTCATTAAATTTTTCTTAGAGCTACTTTCTCTCTCTCTATAAGATATACATATAGCTCAGTGGAAGTATATGAGCTTTCTCAGCCTGGGCGGATAGCAAAGAAGTGTTCGGCATTGATGATTGTATCGCAGGCGTGGGTCGAGTCCGCGCGTTGCGCCTGCGCCCCACGCGCTCCAGCTCTCTGCTCCACTCGGTGGAGGACCTCAGCACGGACAGCACGTGCGTCTACAAGGCGAGAGGACGCCAGCTGAGCAGGTACGTATCACAGCCGTGGGTCGAGTCCGCGCGTTGCGCCTGCGCCCCACGCGCTCCAGCTCTCTGCTCCACTCGGTCGAGGACCTCAGCACGGACAGCACGTGCGTCTACAAGGCGAGAGGACGCCAGCTGAGCAGGTACGTATCACAGGCGTGGGTCGAGTCCGCGCGCTGCGCCTGCGCCCCACGCGCTCCAGCTCTCTGCTCCACTCGGTGGAGGACCTCAGCACGGACAGCACGTGCGTCTACAAGGCGAGAGGACGCAGCTGAGCAGGTACGTATCACAGGCGTGGGTCGAGTCCGCGCGTTGCGCCTGCGCCCCACGCGCTCCAGCTCTCTGCTCCACTCGGTGGAGGACCTCAGCACGGACAGCACGTGCGTCTACAAGGTGAGAGGACGCCAGCTGAGCGGGTACGCCGCGTCACTTGCGCAGGAGCACGGGCTGCAATTTTATTGTGCTCTTTACCGTGTGGAGCCCCCGCCCCACCGGTACTTAGCAACCGACCAAATCGAACTCGCGTACCGTGCACAATATATTTATTTTATATATTTGACCAAAAAAATTTTGTTGTCTCTCATTCAGTTCGGGATCCTTAGCGCGAGCGTGACTCACACCTTTTATTATTTGTTGTTTTACAATACCTAAACGAGACATAAACACACAAAAACTCTCTCACATACAAGTTCATACAACGCACCACACCACACAATACCACACCAAACCAAACCCACGCCAAACCACACCCACACCACACTACAAATACCTTTAAGACACGTAATTTTTTGCCTAGCGCAGGCATTAAAAAATACTAGCCAGGGAAACGTGTAATTGGCCTTACTCTATTGATTGCGTTGATTAACAGGACATGAAAAAAAATTATGACGAACCATACTGAATGTGCACATGTCTCAACTCAATGAAGTATTGTTAATGTTGTGTGTTCTTTATGGCGAAATAAATATCTGAATCTGAATCTGAATCTCTATCTGTAATTAATAAATAACAATGTATCTAGATTCTTATATTTCTTACCTTACTGGGTGGTAGGGTTTAACCCGCCCGGATTGGTACCACCGCACTGAATGAAACGTCGGTCAAAACGGCTACCTATGTAAATAGTTTGTGTTTTCCGTCCAGTTTAGTGTAGCCGGCACGACCGAAGGGAAGCACTGACATGGCACCTAGTTCACCCGGTGTTATGGGCTGACATCACGGATGTTGTAGGTAGGTGATGTAGCCAACCGTGTCAGTTTCCATAAAACAAAAAATTATGTGAATGGCTGTACCTTTTCTTCTATAAATAGATTTAAAAAAATGTAGCATGTATGTACAAAAGCAATGTAAAATGACAGCCCTAACAATTCCCTCACACAGATCTATGTACATCAAGACACCGAGACCGGCGCCGAGTCGGCTGCTGCAGAACAAGCTGCTCGCCGAGCTGGTGAGCAAGAGCGTCGTCGTCGAGAAGCACTCGCCGCAGGCCAGCAAGCAAGACGCCGTCGCGGCGCCAGCGCGCCCCGGCAACAAGATCTACAACTGCATCTCGAGGTGAATCAGCGATCCTCAAAGCCTACCGTTCACATGCGCGCCCGTACGCCGAATTTCTCGCTGCGACGACAAATCGGCGTGTGAATGTCGCACGGTGCGGCGCGGCGCGCGGCTCGGTGCGGGGCTCGGCGCGGGGTTCGGCGCGGGGCTCGTGTAGTGAATGCAGGGCTTTAGTACTAACGGTCCAATCTGCTGCTCTTCCCATCGGACTCGGATGATAACTTGCTTTGACGAGCGATGACAACACGATGCGAATGCTATATCCGCAAGGATGGTGCGCTCGGGAGGCGGTGGGTTTGAAGGTGCTCTTCCCATTTCTTGAAGTCATACTTCTTAACATTAATTTACGCACGAAATAAATTGAACTCCTTCAGACGCATTATGAAAATGGGGAGTTAACTCAGAAAAAACGTCACATCACCGCGATTGTCATCATATAAAAATTATATGTATGTAGGTAATGATGCTGCCTTTGAGGGGGGAGAGGGGTCGAGCTGTCGAGGGGGGAAGAGGGAGACGGGGAGGGGGGATAAGTATAACTCCTTACACCTTATATACCTACTACACGCACGTACTGGCTATACAAGACTAGAGGAAAAAACAACCGAGGCTGCTATGCGGACATCTTACATCCAGTACTGTGCTCCAACCCGGGGGGCTACAGTTTGAGCCTACCACCGTACGCGCCGCTGTACTACTTTATGTTCTGTGGTGTCGGCAGATACCTGGACGTGTCGCTGCTGCGCTCGTGGCGGTTCGCGCTGCTCTGCGCGTCCGTCACGCTCATGTCCTGTGGCTCGCCGTACCCGCTGTACTACTTTATGTTCTGTGGTGTCGGCAGATACCTGGACGTGTCGCTGCTGCGCTCGTGGCGGTTCGCGCTGCTCTGCGCGTCCGTCACGCTCATGTCCTGTGGCTCGCCGTACCCGCTGTACTACTTTATGTTCTGTGGTGTCGGCAGATACCTGGACGTGTCGCTGCTGCGCTCGTGGCGGTTCGCGCTGCTCTGCGCGTCCGTCACGCTCATGTCCTGTGGCTCGCCGTACCCGCTGTACTACTTTATGTTCTGTGGTGTCGGCAGATACCTGGACGTGTCGCTGCTGCGCTCGTGGCGGTTCGCGCTGCTCTGCGCGTCCGTCACGCTCATGTCCTGTGGCTCGCCGTACCCGCTGTACTACTTTATGTTCTGTGGTGTCGGCAGATACCTGGACGTGTCGCTGCTGCGCTCGTGGCGGTTCGCGCTGCTCTGCGCGTCCGTCACGCTCATGTCCTGTGGCTCGCCGTACCCACTGTACTACTTTATGTTCTGTGGTGTCGGCAGATACCTGGAAGTGTCGCTGCTGCGCTCGTGGCGGTTCGCGCTGCTCTGCGCGTCCGTCACGCTCATGTCCTGTGGCTCGCCGTACCCGCTGTACTACTTTATGTTCTGTGGTGTCGGCAGATACCTGGACGTGTCGCTGCTGCGCTCGTGGCGGTTCGCGCTGCTCTGCGCGTCCGTCACGCTCATGTCCTGTGGCTCGCCGTACCCGCTGTACTACTTTATGTTCTGTGGTGTCGGCAGATACCTGGACGTGTCGCTGCTGCGCTCGTGGCGGTTCGCGCTGCTCTGCGCGTCCGTCACGCTCATGTCCTGTGGCTCGCCGTACCCGCTGTACTACTTTATGTTCTGTGGTGTCGGCAGATACCTGGACTTGTCGCTGCTGCGCTCGTGGCGGTTCGCGCTGCTCTGCGCGTCCGTCACGCTCATGTCCTGTGGCTCGCCGTACCCGCTGTACTACTTTATGTTCTGTGGTGTCGGCAGATACCTGGACGTGTCGCTGCTGCGCTCGTGGCGGTTCGCGCTGCTCTGCGCGTCCGTCACGCTCATGTCCTGTGGCTCGCCGTACGCGCTCTACTACCTGCCCGCCTACACGGTCGCCAATGGACATAGCAAGGCGGTCGCTGGTAACTGTTCTCTGCTACTAAACTGTGCTGGTTAAAAATTGCAATTCGTCCACCAAATCTCCATGAAACGATTTTCACCAAAAAGTACTATAAAATAACCGAATCTAGGCAAAAGTTTCAGAGCTTTTCGTTTTCATGTATGAACCTCTTTCGACCCTTGAAGTTGCGAAACCCTAGACCCTGAAACACCCTGCATGAGCAAAACATTTAGATTAGGGCTATCAAAACTAGTCAAATTGTAGGATTTAACAAAACAAGATGTTGCCCGCAATGTGTGGTAGAGTGTTTTCATTTTACGAAGGCACGAGGGGTATGAGGTAGGAGTAGGAAGGAAGTGGTGTGAGACCGCGCGGAGCTTAGTAGGAAACGACCAAAGATATATTATGCACTAGCGTACTAGATGAATCACTCGGCCAACTAACATGTTCCACCGAGTTGCGGTTCACGATCCTCAAGTCTCCTAGTCGAGCGCGAGAGGCCGCACCGCGCAGTCGTCGCCTGCCTGCTGCGATCGCGCCTCGCAAACTAATACATTTACACATCTTCGTCGATGCGAAGGTGCGATGGCGAATCTGGAGATGACGTGTTAGAATTAAAAGACAATATGCACACCGACGCATGAGTGCGATCGTTCTCCCTACCCCTTGCCTCTCTAGCGCATGCTTCCCGCCCCGCGCGAGCCCCCCACACGGGCCGGCAGACCGTCTCCCGCACGCTTCCCGCCCCGCGCGCGTTCCCCTCTTCCGCTCGACTCTGCGCTCCGCCTCCCCGCTACCTTACCCCATACCTCAGCCGCTGGAACACCGCTTCTATGTATATTTCTTCGGAGCGATAACTCTATATAATATTTCCTCAATATTATATATTTATTTATTACTCGGTTGAACCGGGTTCGACGGAGCGACGCGGAGACGTCTAGAACGTGTGTACCGACCGGACACCGAGTTCGTTCTCTACTGAGCTCCGCGCGGTCGCCTCTCGCACCACTTCCTACCTCGTACCCCTAGTGCATTCGTAAAATGAAAACACTCTACAGGCAAGGATGTGTTACAGGTCGGTTGGTTGCCATCAGCGCCGCTCTAGACCTGTGCGGGCGCCTCGGCTTGGGGTGGCTGTGCGACTTACATCTATTCGATCGGAGGAAGGCTTACATCGTTAGGTAAGACATACCTAATGGCTTTCTGTCATTGTCTTCTCTATCTCTGAACCACTGAACAGATTTTGATGCGGTTTGCAACAATGGAAACTCGCCAATCTGCAAATTCCAAATTTTTCAGGAGAAGCGAAAAACTACTAAATTTGTTCTGTCAAATCGAACTTTTATCACACAAAGTCCAAAATTACAATGAACCTACCTTTGGCAAACCTTTACTAAATTGCATACTCAAATATAGTTCAATACAACTGTGAGAGCTGGTAATGCAAGTTTTTTACTTGACCAGTGTGGATGTGTTTTCTGATAGTACGAAACTTACAAAGGCATAATAGTCTAAATACCACTTTGACTAGTTGGCCACAGTTAAATTTATTAAAATTCGGAAAAAAGTGACACTGCTATAGTAGCCTAAATGGTAGTTTGGTTGGTATAGCACAGTAAACATAAATTCAATTTTAACATTTTTTTGCATAAAGTACTATAACTGGCAGTTATGATGATTTGCGTTGGTAGGTTTTGCATAAAAATAAAACAAACACAATGCATTTAGTTTTAAGTTGTGTACTTAAAGATAAACAGAATGCCAAAATGAATATAAAACAGTATCAAACATTATAAAAGAAAACTAAAGTTATCATTCACTGTCTTCAGCGATATCTGGCTCTGCTAGAGCATGCTAGAGCATCTCGCACATTTTCCCAAGAAGGGAAGTTATGGTAGAAGTCGTGATGGATTCTTGAGATCTGCATTTCATTGCAGAATTTTAGCAAATTTGCTTTCTTTGCCGCAATTTTTATCCTTTCTATATACGCTCTTTTGGGATAGTGCTCTTCGCCTGTGTTTCCCCTCTTCTTCTTAACAACGAGCTTACGGAACGGCTTTTTTTAATGAAAAATGCGTTCGGTTCACCATTGCCATTTATGTCAATTTTTGGTTCCTGGTAGACCGTTCAGGGTTTGTCCTTATGGCAGGCATGGACATTTTCTTGCGTTTTCTGCCATGCGCTCGATGGTGACTCCGATTCATGTTCTGCAAAATAATAAAAATAAACAAATGCCTAAGAACAAAGTTCGAGGCTTGTCCACATTTGGCAGGACATAGCACGATCGTCGTTGTAAACAGTAGATTAATATCCGTGTTGTCAGGACCTCCTCTATCTGTATAGCAATATCTTTGAACACTGAAGAAGCAGGAAGCAAGAACAAACTGATATCCGATGGTGCTAGAGGCTTAAGCACCGTGTGATTGATTTTCGTTCTAGATTTCTTTATTTACTAGATGAAAATAGCAGGGGAATTATGGAGCTGTCAAAAATGCACGATTGGGCGGCAAATCTATAAGTTTCGCCCACAAAACGTGGATTTTTGGCAACTCCTTCCCGAGGTCTCGATTGCGTGCGTTCGTGACCCGTAGAATCTAAGAGCAGTAACTTCCTTTGGAACACCTTTCATTTTCAATGTTCATAATTCATAAAGGTGACGCAAAAGTAAGCAAAACTGTTTTCTCCCAAAGCAAGACAGAGCGAAAACTACGTCTTGTCTTGCCTTGCCATCAGGAGCCCTATGAACTATACCGTTTGCTCAGTAACAGGCCCCGAAGGTAGTGCTTTCCCAGAGCACTGACGTACCTACAGTCCAGTAATATAGTAGAAAATTACCACTTACCTCGAAAACTTGATGACCGTCTGTCTGTTACCACTAATGCACTATTCACTTACTTTTAACTTCCCTTGAAAATCGCTTTTCACTGTATTTGGAGAATCTCCAATGTTAAAACCACGATGATTAAGTATGCAGACAAATTAATTAATTTGTACCAACGACAATAAACTATACCGGTAATGAAATGACATATATTTTTAACCCCCGACGCAAAAAGAGGGGTGTTATAAGTTTAACGTGTGTGTGTGTGTAGCTCCCAAACGGATGGACTAATTTGGATGCGGTTTTTTATTAGAGAACTGGTTTAATCGGGATGGTTCTTAGCTATGTTTGTAATCTAGTAATTAAGTAATCAAAAAATTTATTCTCTTAATAAGTATCGGTCCACTCTGGATGCGGTTTTTTTTAAAGCTTAAAATAAAAGTTTAATTACAAATTATTGCCAAAATTAAGTGTAGCGAAAGTACCACTTAGGTTATCGTGTCTCGCACGGGGCCAATGCAAGCCAAATAAACAGCATTTTAAAAAAGATATCGTGCTTTTCACAATGGATGACAAACGAAACTGGCACATATTAATTTATATTATTGTAGTGTAAGTGGTAAATTAAAATATATAGAGCTTTCTGGCTGTGGTGAACTCGATCAACTACCACATTGACGAGTTTAACACTGTTGAGAATCCTACTATGTGAACATCAGCAACAATACGAAACCAGCCACTGTGGTAGATTGGAGATTTTCCAATGTGTATAATTTAAACTTGGAATAATTTAAACATGGCAAATAAACCTATCTACCAGATTGGCTTTATGAGCATTGTGACATCTAGGCTTATTATATATGTGTGTGTATGGTAAATTCGATAATGTGTACTTTTGCTAGTTTAGCAAAGTCGGAAATAGAGTTTTCTGTAGATTGGACTTAGGCCCACTTGCACCAACACGAATTTAACTATAAACCAGTTTAACTCGTTAAACTAGCACCCGTTGTATGTGGGAACCGCGTTTGAACCGCGTTTAAATCCATAACTCGCTATTTAACTCTAAACTCGTGTTGGTGCAAGTGGGCATTAGTCCCATATAACTAGAGCCAAAACTTCAATAGATACACTTACCAGTCTTTGCCACAGCATGTAACTCATATATACCAATAACTTTGCATCAAAAAGTGAAAATCGCCAAATTGACAGATTGGCGACTTTTCCATTGTGCAGACGATATAGACAAGAAACAATAAATACAGGAGAGTGGAAATGCGGACTTATCACTGCAAGTGATTTCTTCCAGTCAAAATTAAAAAGAAAGAGTAGTTCTTGAGTCTTACTATATAATAGCTATCACACTATTATATATACCATCACGCTAAATAGCCTTAGGGCTGAGCAGTATTATAGAAAGTATAGTATGGACGGGAGAGAGAGGCTATACTGGACTATAGCAGAACACAGCCAAGGCACTGGATACTAAACCAGTGCTATAAGGCGACAGGCTAGCCAGCTCTCACCGTGGTACGGTGCTTCTACAAAACTTTGTGCCTCACTTGCTGCTTGATAGGTACCGACACACGGCACGCTGTATCTCGACAATTGGGGTAAGCAGAGTAATCGCGTGTTGTGCTGCGCCGCAGTCACTCTTGTAAATTACAGCACAACACCGACCACCCCGTTTAGCAATGTATGAGGACAAGATCAGGCAGCAAGTAAGGCACGAAGACCCACCTGCTGCGTGACTCGGTGTAAGGTCAGTTTAAAAGGAGAGGTGGCTAGCCTGTCGCCCTTTAGCGCGGCACCTTGTCCTTATACCTTAGTCGCCTTTTACGACATGCACGGGGAGAGATGCAGTGGGGATATTCTTTTTAAGTGCCGGCCCCATACGTTACTGACTGTTTTGTCGCTAAACGTGGTGGGCGGTGTTGTGTTTTTTAATGGAAACTGACATGGTTGGCTACATCACCTACTGATATCAGCCCATAACACCGCGGTGAACTAGGTGCCGCGTCGTGCTTCTCTTCGGTTATGCCGGCTACAGTGAACTGGACGGAAAACACAAACTATTTACATAGCCGTTTCAACCGACCTTTCATTCAGTGCGATGGTATCAACCCGAACGGGTTAAACTCTACCTAGTAAGGGAAGAAGGGACCTACAGTTTTACGTGGAATCCGAACCACGGTCACCCATCCATCCACTGACCGCGCCCAGGCGTGCTTATGATCAGACCGACCGCACCACTGAGCTACCGAGGCTGACAAATCCAGCACAATACCATTTAATCTGGTTACCCCGATTTGCCCGAATACGGCGCGTGACCACAGAATACTTAATAAGTACCACGTGACAGTATGTAAGTAAGTATGTGTGTGTGCTTTGTTGAACAGCATCCTGGTTGCTGGAACAGCTGTGCTCGCCCTACCCAGCATGACGTCGTCCTGGTGGGGAATGGCCATAGTATCCGGTGAGCTGGTGTTTCTCTCTTATAAGCAGACATTTTTCTCCATACAAAATCGTCATTCGGGTTTAATTTTTTTGTTTTTATTTTTTATAGCTGAGCCCGCGGCTCCGCTCGCGTGAAATTCGTATTCCAAAGAAGAATGTAAATATCTAAGGTCGAGGCCGAAGGCCGAGCTGCGTTCAGGTAATCGATAAACCTTCGTAACTAACTAAGGGCGAGGCCGAAGGCCGAGCTCTATTCTGGAAGACCATAAACCTTCTCGAAGAAAGTAAGTAACTATGGGCGAGGCCGCGGGCCGAGCTGCGTTCAGGAAGAAGCTAAACCATCTTGAAGAAAGTAAGTAACTAAGGCGAGGCCGAAGGCCGAGCTACGTTCTGATAATTGAAAAACCATCTCGAAGAAAGTAAGTAACTAAGGGCGATGCCGAAGGCCGAGCTGCGTTCAGGAAGAAGCTAAACCATCTTGAAGAAAGTAAGTAACTAAGGGCGAGGCCGAAAGCCGTGCTCTATTCGGGAAGACCATAAGCCATCTCGAAGAAAGCAAGTAACTAAGGGCGAGGCCGTAGGCCGAGCTGCGTACAGGAAGAAGGTAAACATTTTTGAAGAAAGTAAGTAACTAAGGCGAGGCCCAAGGCCGAGCTACGTTCTGACAAATGATAAACCATCTCGAAGAAAGCAAGTAACTAAGGGCGAGGCCGAAGGCCGAGCTGCGTTCAGGAAGAAGTTAAACCATCTCGAATAATTTCTTCTTCCTGAACTCAGCTCCGCCTTCCGCCTCGCCCTTAGTTACTTTCATCGAGAAAGAATATCGTTTACGTGAGCGCAGATCCGCCTTCGGGCCCGCCTTTAGTTACTTACTTTCTTTTTTTGAAATACGAATTTCACGCGAGCGAAGCCGCGGGCAACAGATATATAAATTTTATTGCACCAATGACAGCGACATAACTTCGACTTTCAATTATTATTTTTATTTATCAAACAAGTTGTCACCGGCCAGCTCACGTCGAAATGACAGTTCTCCGTTGTCAACATGACATTTAAAATTGTTTTTTACCTTTACTTTGGATTACGTGATTTTAATTATATTTTTTAATTATTATGTTCATCCGGGATATACACTGTCACTATAAAAAGTTTCGTCAAAATCCGTTCAGTGGTTTTTGCGAGATGCGCGTACAAATAGACATTTTTGCATTTACGATTTTATGATATGTATAGAAAGAATAGATATGTATAGACTATTGTGTTCAAGTTATAAAAAAGAAGAACTGTCATTTTCGTTGTATCTACTTATTTTTAAATTTCGAATGAATATTTTATTCAAATTGTATTTGCTGCCAGTTCTCTCAAGATATAATTATGTACTTTGGACTACGTGATTTTAAACGCGCAATAATGTTTATAATTGTAATTTTTTTTTTATTTTTGTTATTTTTTTTACGTATTATGTTAACCCGGCATATAAACTGCCACTATACAAAGTTTCGTCTAATTCCGTACAGTGGTTTTTGCGTGATGCGCGTACAGACAAACAAACAAACAAACAAACAAAAATTTTAAAAACTGTTTTAACATGTTCAGTATCTCATTTTTAAGCCACCCTGGTTAGTTTTTTTCCGAATACATTCAATGTACAGACTTTCTTACCTCTACGATTTTATTATATGTAACTATAGATGGAAACTGACACGGTTGGCTACGTCACCTACAACATCCGCGATGTCAGCCCATAACACCGCGGTGATCTAGGTGCCATGTCAGTGCTTCCCTTCATTTCACGTCGGCTAACAGTGAACTGGACGGAAAACACGAACTATTTACATAGCCGTTTCGACCGACGTTTCGCTCAGTGCGGTGGTACCAACCCGGCCGGGATAAACCCTACCACCTAGTAAGGTAAGGGACCTACAGTTTAACGTGGAATCCGAACCACGGTCAGCCTCCAACGGTCGAGCGGTCACCCATCCAAGAACTGACCGCGCTCAGCGTTGCTGAACAACAATCGACTGACCGCACCACTGAGCTACCGAGGCTGAAGAATTTTCTTATCCCTTAGTCGACTTTTACGACATGCGACGGGGAGAGATGCAGTGGGCCTATTCTTTTTAAGTACCTACCGACCCCACACGGCACAAAACCCCTAAACTAGTGTTGTGAAACGTGTGTTGCTTGCAGGATCGTATGGGCTGTGTCTCGGCTGTTGGTTCCTGCTGGTGCCGGTGTTGCTAGCGGACGCGTTCGGGACCGCGCGGATCGCGTCCTCGTACGGGCTAGTTCGAATGTTCCAGAGCATTGCCGCCATTTCCGTCCCGCCCTCGGCTGGTAATATAATATAATACAAAGAATATAATACTACGTACGCAGTGCGGAGATTTCGGACCGACCGATTTCAACACCGCCGCCGCCGGTTAAGTCTCCGTTAACATTTATCTGTTGACAGGTGTTAAGCGGTAGTTACAGTTTAACCGATGACCAACTACTTAAGGGCCGATTTTAAAACCTCCGGTTAAGGCATCAAGATCAGAGACAGCCAATTACACTACTCCTCGCGAAACCACGCTCAGAGAGGCGCCATGCCGGCTATGAGGCGGACAAAAAGGTCGTCATCTAATTTATTGACACGCCTTTTGAAGATCCCCAGGTGGCATAACATTATTATTTTCTGCCACAAGAATAAGGAATGCATATTGCTCCGAGCAGCGTCCATGATAGTCGCTGTAAAACAGACTGAGTGACCCTACAAATCGTCTGTGACTCAAAGACTCCAGACAATCCGGTGTAAAACTGTAGGTCCCTTCCTTTACCCCTTACTAGGTGGTAGGCTCAAATTGCAGCCGACTGGGTTGGTACAACCGTACTGGATGTAAGATAGCCGCATAGCAGCCTCGTCTGTGTTCTCCTCTAGTCCAGTATAGCCAGCAATCCAGGGAAGTCTCCGGTATGTCACCTACATTGGCGTATATAGAGGGGGGCCGTATATTCACGGCCCACCCCAGAAGTGTCTCGTGCCCACCCCAGGATGTTGGGTTGCTAACCCAAAATTCTAGGGTGGCCACTTAAATAATTTCTATTTTTTTTCTTTCATTACTACTTTTTAACAAAATCGGAATAAAATTGATTATCGTTGGAAGTAAATTTAGGAGCAGAATGATTTAATATTAATAAACATACTAAAAAAGTCGGCAAGTGCGAGTTGGACTCGCGCACCGAGGGTTCCGTATCATCAGCATCACTCAATATATTTGTATTATGTACAGCCCGCGCGCGAGCTCCGAGGAATCGGTGTTTGTGGAAATTAATTTATTATAGAATTTGTATAGAATTTTAATATTATACATTTGATTTGTATAATATTACTCGCCTAGTATAGTATAATCATCACAAAATGTGAATCTCCATAAAAATTCTATACAAATTCTATAATAAATTAATTTCCACAAATACCGATTCCTCGGAGCTCGCGCGCGGACTGTATGTACAAAAACAATAGTTTTGGAAAATCACGAACCGCCTAAATAAACACTACAGCAATGGTTTGACTGTGCGGCATTCGTGA